>OX451735.1:556082083-558524823 GCA_948472305.1 Vicia faba
GATCTGTCTTTGCAGCCTCTCTACTCTTTGCTGATTGTTGCGTTGTGGGGTAACAGTTGGTCTTGATATTACCACTGCGTTAACTGCTTGGCGGCGCTCAGGTCGGTTCTGGTTCCTCGAACTGTAAACTGCACTAGACTCCTTCTTGAAAGGCTTTTTCTCGGTACTTGATGAAGCACCCTTCTGTATTTTTCCGCTCTTGATACTGGCTTCAACTCTCTCCCTAGTCATAATCAACTCAGTGAACCCAGACGACAAACTTCCAATCAAATGATTGAAGTACGGGCCAGACAAAGTCCCCAAAAACATATCCACTAACTCCCTGTCAGCCAGTGGGGTTGTACTCTTCCAGTAAGATCCCTCCATTTCTGAGCGTAGTCTTTAAAACCTTCTCTCACGCCCATAGACATACCCTGAAGCTGGGTACGTGTGGGAGCAAGATCGGCATTATATTGGTACTTCTTGTAAAAAGCAGCAGCAAGGTCCTCCCAGTTACGGATGTTTGCTCCTTCTAGTTGATAGAACCATTCAAGTTGAGTCCCTGATAGACTGTCTTGAAAGAAGTGAACCCAGAGGTTCCTATCAGCTGTATATGGTTGAATCTTCCTGACATACGAGCGTAGGTGAAGCTTTGGGCAGGAAATCCCGTCGTATTTAGCAAAGATAGGAGCCTTAAACTTGTGGGGGATCACCACCCCAGACGCCAGACCCAAATCTCCAAAGTCCAACCCAGGTATCTTCTGGATCTCCATTGCGCTTAGCCGATCTTCGAGTTGTTTATACCTATCCTCGGCAGGAGAATACTGGTCTTCGTCAAAGTCAGTGTCATTGTCAGAAACAACAGGGCTAGGAACCTTCCTTTCTTTTTGATTCTCTCCCCCTTCAGATGAGTGAGATAAATCAACTTCTTGTCTCAACCGGTTCCCAAATCTATGACCCATGTTCAGTAGGACCGTCTTCTTCTTCTTCTTTTTCTTGTCCTTCAAGATAAGAGTCTTCAGATCCTGGTGACCCTTGGCCAGGTTCATGAACATTTCCTGGAACTGAGCATTTTGAGCTTGTAGAGCCTTAATAGCTTGATCAGTGGACGTTTCAGTAGACATGATTGCTGAAATAAACAACGAAGAAGATGAGAAACCTGTAAGGGTACCTGTAATGAGGTGCATGGGAATGAAATGCATATGATATGATTTCAGAGACTTTAGGGAGATTCAAATTTGTAAACCAAAATGAAACACACTTTTATTAGATTAAAACTGAAACAATGTTTGACAAATGCCTTTAAGGCGTTACAAAAGAAAACTGAAAAGTAAATCAAAACTAGAAATAACAAAAGACATCAGCGCTCCCATGGTCATTTTCCTCCCGTGCTGACATAGTTGTTGAGGACCTTCTCATTCTCCAGCTGCCTTGTAAGCTTCAGGATCTTCCATTCCTGCTCATGATACTTCTCTCTGTAAGTATCCCGTTCTTCCCTTAACTGGATCCAAGACCTCTTCAATGCCCCAATGTCAGTAGGAATGTATGGATGGAGCACAGTATGAGGAACCCCTTCTTCATCAGCTTGCTCTACAATTATCGGTAAGACAGCTTCGTATGGCATCCCCAGCTTTGAGCATGGGCTCGAACCCACCGGAGATACGGTTCCATCGGGAGAGAAGTCTTCATTCCTATCTCATGCGGATCATACCTGTTAACCCTATTCCAAGCTCGTATGAACCTGCGGCGATGTCCCTCAGCATCCCCTTGGAAGTTAAAAACAATACCCGAAATCAGCAACTCATGAGGACCGTCCTTTCGAGCTCGCCCAAACTGTCGTAAGGCCAGACAAGGATTATAGGTTATTCCTCCCCTAATTCCAAGCAAAGGAACATTGGGGTATTCTCCGCACCGGTCAATAACAACTACTTCTTCCATGTCTTTAGTGCTCCAAATGATGTCCGTATGAGCAAGGGACATAATTCTGTAGGCCCAACCCATGCCTTCCTCATTCTTCAAAACAGATTTGGGGAGGTGAGAAATAAACCACCTCACCAACAATGGTGCACAACACATAAGAGTTCCCCGTTTCCGAGCAGTACGGGCGTAAAGAGCATCTAGAATGTCACCTAAGAGAGAGGGCACTGAATTACGGGACATGAAGATCTTGACTGCATTCACGTTGATGAAAGAATCTGAATTAGAGAACAAAACCAAACCATAGATGAGAAGTGCTAGGATGTCTTCAAATGCTTGAAAGTCCAAACTGTTCCAAAACTGTTGAGCCTGATCAACCAATAATTTAGCCAAGAAGCCTTTTACCCCACTTCGGGTCTCCCAGTTAGACATTACATCAGCCTTTGTCAGATGTAGGGCTGTAGCAACATCCTCTGGCCTAAGAGCTATCTCCCGACCTGTAAATGGTGTCTACTCCAGAATAGAAATACCAAGTAAATCAGAGAACTCCTCCAAAGTAGGGACCAACTGATAGTCCGGGAAGGTAAAACAATGATGCAACGGGTCAAAGAACTGGAACAAGATGCTCATCATTTGCTCATCCATCTTAGAAGTGACTAAACCAAGGAGGTGACCATGTCTTCTAACAAAGGAATAAGTATCAGGAACCTTTGCAACCAGATCTCTAAGCTGAACAGGGATTTGTACGAAGTTGATCCAAATAGTGTTTCTGCGCATAGATGCCATGACCTACAAAACAGAACAAAGATGAATCCCCTCGGTATTTGAAATGGGTTAGTCTAATAAAACATGCATGCAATGTCATGATGCATGATGTCATGATAGAAACACACCACAAGTATTCACAGATAGTAAACATGGTAAGGGCAAACAAGTCACACAGTAGCCCTTAAATTTCAGGCTGGCATGGAGTTTAGGTATTACCCTCTCTCAGTTTAGTTGGTTCAACTTGTCCTAGTAATAGTAACCGGGTTCTAGAGGATCTCAATATTACTGACCATCCTCGATCGGTCATAATTCTAGTTTAGCAACCTTTTCTTGCAGCCAGAATCATCGCGAGAGTTTGGTCTCAATGAGTGTAGCATACTGCTACCTTTCTATGGCCAAGTTGGTCAATTATAGGTTCTAAGGTCAGTTGATGCTTAATGACCCATTAGCAGCCCTATATTCTCCTTGTTCCGCCACAAGGGATATCGGCACAAACTAAAGTGTCACACCAACGTAGCTACTGCTTCAACTGTATCGGTCTATGTCGTACAGTTCCCTCACAGTCTATTGCTACTTACCTAAAAGGTGTCCCCCAGATCCGGGTTAGGATCTATAGTAACTCCGATACAAGGCCCACAAATATAAAGCAAATAATTCAAACAATTGAAAACAATATGATGAACTATTCCTAAGATACACCCACTTATTATATCCCCAGCAGAGTCGCCAGTTCTATGATACGGTGGAGGAACTGACTGCTTTTTGAAATGCTGGTTTGCGTTTTGCGTTTGTTTTTGCAAAATGTCGCGGTAAGCAAGAGTCGCCACTGACTTTTATTTTATCCAACAAGGAAAGGAAAAAAGCACAAAAAAATTCCTTTTTCGAGATATTTCTGAGTACGGGGGTAGATTTATAGAAAGGGAAGGTATTAACACCCTTTCTATCAGTAGTTATCTACGGGCTCTTAGATACTTGCTCATCATTTTCAAAATTGTTTTCTTTGTGTTTGTGGGCTTTGAAAAGTTTTTTTGTTTTGACTTCGATTTAACTCTTGCGTCTGTCTTCAAGAGTTTAATGAAGTGTTTTTGAAAACTTTGTTTGTAAAGGAGTGTAAGTGTGAAAAAGTTTTGTTTGGAATGAGCAAGTACTTAAGAGCTAATCTACCTACTCGAAAAAAGAATCGTTCTATGCTTGTTTCCTTTAGACAACGCTATCCCACTATTAGTGAGTAGGTAGCACCGTCGTTGGAGTTTTGAGGGTCAATTCGAAAGGGACGTACGGTCACTAAAGCAATGTTAGGTCATCTTAGTGGTAACCCTAATATCTTAGATCATTTATCCGAGGCGACGATATCCGAGGCAAACTTTCCGAGGTAACTATGATCTCTTAGACAAGAGGGTGACCACTAAAGCATCCTATACTCAATGACCGTTTACCGAAGGCAACCAAGTGGGAGTGTACCCTAGGAGTGCGCATGTGCAAGTGATTCAATTTCAAGATTATTTATCTTTGCACACTTTAGAGTGATCTAGCTGTTTTAAATTTTGTCATTCATTCTTATCATGCAAACCCTATTATCAAACATCTAACAGTTAAATATTTGCAGAAATTAAAGGGCGGAATTTAAACTAAACTATTACAAGGCGTCGGGTATTTACATCGCCAAAAAAAACCCTTTGAAATTTAAAAGCGGTAAAAATAAATAAATGTCCTAATTTAATTATTACAAACCGGGAGCAGATATAATAATTGAATAAAAATAAAATACGCGAGATAATTAGACCGGATGCTAGAACTAGGGTTTTGACCCTCTTAATTAAAAGAAAATGTTTTTGTTATTTTTTTAAAATATTTTTTAAGAAAAGAAATTAAGTCCTAAAATTAAATGCTAAGTTAGTTAGTTATTAAATTAATTAATAAAAAATAATTAAATGTCATATTTTTTGGTTTTTTGTTATTTTAGGAAAGAAAAATAATTAAGTTAGTAATAAAAATCTATTGATTCTAATTAATTTTAATTATTTACAAAATCAATTAAAATTATCTAACATAAAATAACCTAATTAATTTAATTAATATTTATTGATGAAAAATAAAGATTCTGATTTTAATTGGATAAAAAATATTTTTTTGGTGACTTTTGATAAAAAAGAAAATTGTTTTTGGTTAGTAAACAAATAAAAATAATTAGATGAAATATAAAACAAAATATAAAAGAGATAGATGGGCCTGAAATTGGGGTGTCAAAAGCAAGAATCTGGGCCCCATGATGTTGAATGCTAGAGGCAGGGATTGAACCCCTAACCTCCAGCCTCCTAGCACCTTAAGCATACATCTGGTAACCACTACGCCATTTGCTTTTTATTGTTAACATAATACAAACTAATAATAATATAAGATAATAAATATTAGTGGAAACAAAAATAAAAAACGCGCTGGAATTTGAATTGGCCTATGGGGGAGTGACACACCTGCTTTTTCTTCCCTGTACCGTGGCTAAAAAAGGTATTTTTGTTGACTTTTCAAAATGACTTATAATATTCAAATTCATAACTTCTTAAATCCTTTATTCCAACTGTCATAAATAAAAATAGAAAAATGTGATATTAGGTTACAAAGTAATTATAATGAAAAAAAGTTATATCTTACTGATCAAGATATGGGCACTTCCGGAATCTGAAAAAAAGGAGTATAATATGAAAAAAGAAGTATAATAAAAACGTTAGAAATTAGAAATATAAGGAGGAAATGTGTTCCTGCTGAAATAATACATTTTCCTCAAAACTAATATTAAAAGAATTCGCCTATGGGGAGTGGAGAGAAATCCATTAACATCCACCATAGTGTCCACAATGGAACCAGTATATTTCGGATCTAAGATATGTTCATCGATCTATCACCATACCCGCAAAAAAAACTTATGACATGGCATAGTTAAGAAAGCAATTTACCATAGTGTCTATAATGGAACCAGTATATTTCGTGATAAAACTCAACATTTGACAGTTTTTCTTTTACTATTATGACATGGCATAGTTAAGAAAGAAAACTAAAGAGAATTGTCAATTTCAACTTTTTCCAATACATTAAATATTTTAGATTTTTCAACATCTTTTACTATATTAATTATTTATGAACTTTAATTTTTAAAATATTATTATTATTATTTTTAAATGTGGGACACAGAGCCACACAAAAAATAGTACTATATAGATAATAATAATGCATACAAAAACTATATTTTTCATTATTTATTGCCACAAATATTATGTTTTTAATTATTTATTGCCACACTTTATTAAATAGGAACATGCTAAAAATGACAATAATAATAATAATAATAATAATAATACTTTGAACAACTTTTTTTATTTTCCATATCTAAACAATAATATTAATATGTAGTAAAAAAGCTAAATAAACAATTTGTTGGATTTAAGAAAAAACCTATAACTATACAATTTTTTTTTGAATGTAAAGAAAATTAAAGTTTTTAATTTTATTTTCAAATCAAATAAAAGATAATTGTTAGCCTTTTCATTTATCTATTTAATTTTTTTAAAAATAAATTAATTATTCAATTTTATTATTTTTACTTCTAAAATTAGCTCATGTGAAATATTAAAAAGAAAATCATACCATTTACGCAACGAAAAATATGACAGAAATATATACAATTTTGTTATGTAAAAAAAATCAATTGGTAGAAACATGAATTTAAAAAAAATTAATCTAGTAAAACAAAAAACTTAATTAATTACCATAAAATATTCTTTAACAGACACCCTTTTGACTTATATCTGGATACCTAAGCTGAAAGAAACAGCATATGGATTATTAACAATAGAAATTTATTGTTGAAATTTATTGAACAAAATCGACAAAGATTTATTCAAATATAAAATACAAAGTAAATCCAATATATTCAACAACATAAAATAGAAAATAAAATTCAAAGTCATAAAAAGTAATAAATTCGAACATAAAGAGAAAAATGTGATATTAGGTTAAAAAGTAATTATATAATAGAAAAAGTTATAATCGTACTTATCAAAGATATGGGCACAAATTGACTTTTTGTTGTAAAAAGCTAAATTTGTTTTGTCATTTTGGTGAGAAGAAATGATGGCCAGAGGACAAAGAGAAGTCAAAGGAGATATGGAAGATTTATGGGTAAAATGAAAAAGAAAGAGATAGATAGATTAAAAACGCAAATGGAAGAAGCATGAGAAAGAAGGAGAAACAATGATATCATATTTGTAGGGTGGAAGAAGAGAGAGTAAATTCTTTTGGCAATTACACAACTTTTCAATCCATAGCATTTGGTCACAAACTAAAAGCTTTTACATTGAAAGCAATCAAATTATTATTATTTTGTTTTGCATTAAAGAAATTTCGACTAATATTTATAACGCGTGAATTAACTTTTAGAAGCAAAGTTTGTCAATAAAAGAATTTAGTGAGATACAAAAAAGACGCAATCTTAGGCCAATAAAAAAAAAAAAAAAAAAGAATGTTTTGGACTTTTACGGAACATACTATTTTTTTTTTAAAACAGTCCAATTGTTAAGTTGACGTTAAAATTTAACATTTTATTCTAGTTATGACCGAAACAGTGCAGAGTGATGTGTTGGTTTTTCAACTTTCTGTCATTTATCGTTGGGGGATGCTAGGCAAGCTGTAGTATGGGAAAAACGTTGTTTTGGTTGCCGGATGACGTTTTTTGATCGTCGGGCGATGCTAAACAGTCATAAATGCGTATTTAGTTGTAAAAACACATTTTTTTGGATATGATTTTGGCTATTTTTGACCCCAACTCCATCATCCTTCATTTTTTGATACTTAGAGCTTAGAAAACAACACTGAAGCTTGTATACGGATGATCCGGGGTGAATTGCTCTTCAATCGGCAGACAAACCGATAGATTTGTGGTTCATTTCTCTTCTTCTTTGTGTATTCTTTATGTGTTGAGTTTGTATATGTATTTACTTTGAAATCATGTATATTTGTCGCTCATGGTGTTATATTAAACTTGCTTTACAAATCTTTGTCGATTATTATCTTAGATTTTTGCTCGGTGCTAGGAATTTGAGTTGTTATAGACATATACAACTTAGATTCTTATCTAGGATGATTATCTGTAAGTTTCTGAACTCTAGAGATAGATTTAAAGCTGACATCTACTTGGGTATCAGAGCTTAATGCCCCATGTGTGATTGTGTTGTACTGAGAGATCGTCAGTGCGATTACATAGTTGTCTTCTGTGTTATTGAGGAGGTAGAGAGATCATTTCCTTGGTGATACAGTCAGTCTCTCAATTTGGGTTAGAAATGACTTAGGTTGTGAGTGATACGTAGTGACATTGATGAGTATTGTTAGGTTAAATGTAATTGGTCGGTAGATTTAAGTCTGTAATGAGTAGATTATTTGCAGGCTTGATAAGTTTTTCCTTAGTTTTTTTTCTTTTGTTTATATTTATTTTATGTTGATAACATTTTCTTTACAAACCCATTTAAAAACAGACTCATAAACGCGAGAATTTGTCGAACGACGATTCAATAACCAATCTCTGTGGACACGATACGATATAACCTATATCACGCAGTAAATTAATAATTTACTTTTTGCTTGCTGCTCTACCGCTGCAACAACATCCTGGTAAATGATTTACACTGAGTAGTAGATTAGTAGGAGACAAAGTACTACATATAGGTATAACTAATAGATATTTGAATTAACTAATTTAATTAAGTTAGTATATGTATATGTATAATGGAGATATTAAAGCAGCAAGATTAATTTATATCACAGAGTTATAATACTTAGCAGTAGCAGATTTAACAATAAAAATACAGAGTAGTATTAAATAGCGGTAACAGTAATATAATAGTAGTGAAGGATAATCTAGCAAGAAAGTCATCAAAAGTAGTCTAGCTTGTAAAGTAGTAGTATCCAAATAGTCTTAATAATATTAATACAAAGTAGAAATATTAGTAATTTGAACAGAAGAATAATTAGTCGGTTTTGGTAGAATTGTCCGGATAATTTCACGGAGCATTTGTAATGTATTTTGGTCGAGACCGTGAATTGAATGATTTGCCGTAAAACATGAATTTGCAGGTGATGATGATTTTTGTTGAAATGCATATCATTATTGGCAATATCAAGTTGGTAGGCTTATGGCCAGTATTGAATTGTGTTGAATCATTGTTGAATTAATTGTTGTTGATTGCTATTACATTCATATCATTGTCGCATACATAGCATATCAAGTTGGGAGCTAATGCTCGGTAAGTTGGCCTGGATTGGCAAGATTTGAAATTGAAGGCTTATGCCTTGTTAATGCCTCTATTAATTGGCAGATTACTAAGTTGGGAGTTTTGCTCCGTTGGTACCACGTGCATTTACATCGTAACAAATCGCATTTCATGCTGCATCTTGATTTGTTGTGATGATGAATTAGTTGTGATATTATGTTGATGACTTGGTTGTAATATATGTTGTTTAAGAGCTATGAAGCAGTGATTTTGTATGATCTGATTCTAATATATTATTTATCATACATCTGATTATATTGTTTGATATCTCACCCCTTCTATTTGAATGTTATCCATATGTTGGTAACGTGCAGGTAATCCAGAATAAAGGTTGTTTACCTTCAGTAGTTCGAGTCGGTGTCGTTGCTCTGATACGTAGCACTCGGGAGATGAACGCATGTTTTCATTATTGTTGGTTTTTATTATATTATTGTATTTTTAAGTTGTTTTCATTAAAGACTTGTTGTCTTAAAGCCGTTTTAAGTTGGACAGGATGTTATGATGTTTTCAGTTGAATTTGTGAATCCGCTGCGTAGAAACGAAAGTTGTTTTATTTTTAAAGACTAAATAGGTTGTTATCGGTTCATCCGAATTTTATGTGTTATATATCTGAACTATAGGAGATTAAATACCGTTGTTTCTAAGTTGAAAGTATAGAATTCCATTTGTTTGTTAAATATTTTGTAACTCTGATTTTATATAATTTGTTGGATAGAAATGGGGTGTTACGTTAGTGGTATCAGAGCAGGTCCGTCCGTCCGACCAAGTTGTCGAGTCGTAGTTTTGTCTAACAATTTAGCATTGTTAACTTAGGTTTTAACAATTGTTTATGTTGTAGTGATAAGTTTAGATGGCTGAAAGGAATGACACTTCACTTGCTGCTGCTTTGGAAGTAATGGTGCATGCTATGCAGAATCAGTCGAACATTGACGAAAATGCTGGATCTCGTAGCTTGGTAAACTTCCAGAGGGAGAATCCGTCTATCTTCAAGGGTAAGTATGATCCTGATAGAGTGTTGGATTGGTTGAAAGAGATTAAGAGAATCTTTTGTGTGATGGACTGCACTCGAGTGCAGAAGGTTTGATATGGTACTCATATGCTAGCAGTTGAGGCTGATGACTGGTGGCTAGAGACTCATCCGAGGTTGGAAGCTGCAAGTGAAAATATCACTTGGGCTGTGTTCCATAGGGAATTTATAAGGAAATATTTCCATGAAGACGTTCGTGGTAAGAAGGAAAATGAGTTTCTTGAGCTGAAGTAAGGGAGTAGTCGGTTACTGAATATGCTACAAAGTTTGTTGAGTTGGATAAGTTTTACCCGCACTACAGCGAGGCAAATGCTGAGTTTTCAAAGTGCATCAAGTTTGAGAACGGGTTGTGCCCAGAGATCAAGAAGGCATTTGGATACCATAAGATTCGTGTCTTTGCTGATTTGATTGATGGTTGTAGGATTTATGAAGAGGATAATAATGCTCACTATAAGATTATCAATGAGAAGAGGGGTAAGCACCAATAGAACCATGGTAAGCATTACGATTCCCTAGCTAGTAAAGTTAAACAGAAAGTTGCTCAGGGTTAGAGAACTAATGGGGGAGATTCTCCTGCTAGTGTGGTTTGTTTCAAATATAGAAAACCTGGTCATAAGAGTAATGTGTATACTGCTGAGGTGAAGAGGTGTTTTCGTTATGGTAAGACTGGACATGCTATACCTGAGTGCAAGCATAAAGAGATCATTTGCTTCAATTTTTGTGAAGAATGACACATTGGTAGTCAGTGTCTGAAACCAAAGAAGGTGAAAACCAGTGGAAAGGTGTTCGCTTTGACTGGGACTCAGACAACTAATAAGGACAGACTCATCGGAGGTACATGTTTCATTAATAGTACTCCTTTAATTATTATTATTGATACAAGTTCTACTCATTACTTTATTGCTGTCGATTGTGTTAAAATATTGGGTCTTATGTTGTCTTCTATGAATGGAGAGATGATCGTCGATACTCCAGCCAAGGGATTAGTGACTACTTATTTTGTGTGTTTAAAGTGCCCGTTGTCGATCTCTGATAGAGACTTTGTCGTTGATTTAGTTTGTTTGCCTTTAAGTGGGTTAGATGTGATCTTGGGTATGAATTTGTTAGAACATAACTATGTTCATATTAACTGTTATAACAATTCGGTGAGGTTTTCTACTCCTGAAGAGGAGGAAGCTGGTCAATTGTTTGCTAGACAGTTGTGGCAGTTCATGCAAGATGAGGCTCTGATGTTCTCGTTAATGGCATCACTATCTGTCAAGAATCAAGCTATAATTGAGGAATTGCAAGTTGTGCATGAATTTCTTAAAGTTTTCCCTGATCAAATTCCTGATGTACCGCCAGAGAGAGAGAGAGAAGTCGATTTTGTTATTAATCTTGTACCTGGTACCAGACCTGTTTCTATGGCACCATACATGATGTTTGCATCTGAGTTGTCAGAATTAAAGAAGAAATTGGAAGATTTACTCGAAAAGAAATTTGTAAGACCAAGTGTATCGTAATGGGGAGCTCCAATGTTGCTAGTAAAGAAGAAATATGGAAGTATGAGACTTTGTGTTGATTATAGACAATTGAATAAAGTGACGATTAAGAATAAGTATCTTCTTCCGAGAATAGACGATTTGGCAGATCAATTGGTGGCTGCTTGAGTGTTTAGTAAGATTGATTTGAGGTCAGGTTATCATCAGATTAAAGTGAAGGGTGAAGATATCCAGAAGAGGGATTTCAAAATGCGTTATGGACATTATGAGTATTCAGTGATGCCTTTCGGTGTTACAAATGCACCGGGAGTATTCATGGAATACATGAACTGTATCTTTCATACTTATTTGGATCAGTTTGTAGTGGTGTTCATTGATGACATTTTGATTTACTCTAAATCAGAAGAAGAGCATGCATAACACTTAAGAATAGTACTGCAAGTTTTGAAAGATAAGAAGTTGTATGCAAAGCTGTCTAAGTGTGAATTTTGGTTAAAAGAGATTAGTTTTCTTGGTCATGTTATCTCAGGTAGTGGCATTGTTGTAGATCCATCTAAAGTAGGCGCTGTGTTGCAATGGGAAACTCCAAAGTCGGCTACCGGGATTAGAAGCTTTTTGGGATTAGCTGGTTATTATATAAGGTTTATCGAAGGTTTTTCTAAGTTGGCACTTCCGTTAACTAAGTTGACTTGTAAAGGTAGAGCTTTTGTATGGGATATTCAGTGTGAAGAAAGTTTTACAGAATTGGAGAAAAGATTAACGTTGACTCAGATTTTGACATTACCTAATCCAGGAGAACCTTTTGTAGTATATTGTGATGCTTCCAAGATGGGTTTAGGAGGTGTGTGTAACGTGGTGGGAGAACTTATTTGGTTGTTTTGCATTTGACCGCAAATGTTGCAGTTAGCAAGAGTCGCCACCGACTTTTCTTTTATCCAAAAGGAAAGGCTGAAAAGAACAAAAAATACCTTTGAGATGTTTTCTTGAGTTCAAGGGGTAGATTATGAAAAGGGAAGGTATTAGCACCCTTTTCATCCATGGTTTTCCATGGGGTCTTAGTTGCTTGCTAGATCACTTGCTTTTGTTTGAAAATGTGCTTTGTGTGGTTTTTTGAAAGTATTATGAAAAGGCGCCATCGTTTAGGCAAACTTTGTAATTATTCTCGTTCGTAAGAATGTATACAAAGTTACGATATTTATAAAATGTTTCAAGTTTGTAAGGTGTTTTTTAAAGTGTTGGTGTTTGTTTTGAAAACAGCAAGGATGTTTTTGGTTTTGAAATTGAGCAAGCAACTAGGAACAATCTAGCTACTCAAAAAGTCTTTCATATTTATTTCCTCTTTGTTAGAACAAAGTTTGATTCTACTACCCTTAGTTAAGTTTTGATGATAACAAAATGAAATGATATATTAATTATGTGATTCATGTAAGAACTATTTGCTACCTAAAAATTACCTTTCTGGTTTACAGAAACTCTGATAGGTATCAGCAAGAGTGCATCACAATCAGCATCAGAATATTAGATATCAACATCAGCATCAGAAGATGCTATATCAGAATACCAGAATCAGAAGAATAACTCACGTGAATGCTGAAGCTTGATGAACAGAACTGCGCTCAACACTCTGATAAAGACAACAACAGTTCATCAGCACTTAAGCAGAGTCAGAATGAGCCCAAGCCAGAACACGCCTTAAGTAGCAACGGTACTGTGCATTCAAAGCGAATTATTACCAACAACATCATTCCAGACAAGATCTGCTTAATAAGGAAAGTTTGTTATTGGCATTGAATCAAGATTATTGCTCCAACATTCAACAATTTCAGTGTTATATAATCAAGACAATGAAGATTGAATTGGCTAATGCTCTACATCAAATTACACGCCTAAAAGCTAATCATCATCTTCATTCTCTCAGTTTTCTAAAAGCTCCATATTTCCTTACTCAATTACTTTTAGCAATCTAGTTTCAATAAGCTTAAGTTGTGTAATATCACAGTTGTGATAAACAGTTTTGTAGAAAACATTCACACACCTAGATTTCTCTTCTTTGTAAGAAAGTGTTTCCTTGACAAACCGGTTTGTGGTTTGCATCAAGAAGGCTTTAGCATTTGTTAAAGCAGATTGTAATATTCAGTTGAATATAGTGGATTAAGACCTCGTTGGAGAGAGGCGAAATCACCTTGACGGGTGGACTGGAGTAGTTTGAGATCAAACGAACCAGGATAAAAATATCGTGTTCATTGCATTGATTTTCAGTTTTACAATTCAACCCCCCTTCTTGTGTTTTTCACTTCTTCAATTGGCATCAGAGTGCCTGGTTCTGAGCTAAAACACTTAACCGTGTCAGTACAAGATCCAGCATCAGAAAAACACAATGGCAGGAACTTATTCTCACACCAGCAATGACAACCATGAGGACAAAGACAGATTCAACGGCAAACCTCCAGTCTTTGATGGAGAAAATTTTGATTACTGGAAAGACAGAATTGAAAGCTTCTTTCTGGCACATGATGCTGATTTGTGGGACATGGTGACAGATGGATACACGCACCCTGTGAATGCAAGCGGTCAGAAGATTGATAGGAAAACAATGTCTGACCAACAAAAGCGTGACTTCAAGAATCACCACAAGGCCAGAACCATCCTTCTCAGCGCCATCTCGTATGCTGAATATGAAAAGATCTCCAACAGAGACACAACAAAGAACATGTTTGACTCACTCAGAATGATGCATGAGGGCAACGTTCAGGTCAAAGAAACTAAAGCTCTGGCGCTCATTCAGAAGTATGAGGCATTCAAAATGGAAGAAAGTGAATCCATTGAAACAATGTTCTCAAGATTCCAGATTCTGGTAGCTGGTCTCAAGGTTCTGGACAAAGGTTACTCTACTGTTGATCACGTCAAGAAAATCATCAGAAGCTTACCCAAGCAGTGGAGGCCAATGGTTACAGCTCTGAAGCTAGCAAAAGATCTCAATAAAATTTCTATGGAGGAACTTATTAGCTCCCTCATAAGTCATGAGATAGAGCTAGAAGCTGATGAACCCTAGAAGCAAGGTAAGCCGTTAGCATTAAAATCTAACAAAAAATCTGAGTCTAAAGTTTTGCAGGCAGTTGAAGAAACATCTGATGGATCCTCATCAGAAGAAGACGAACTCTCCCTCCTCTCCAGAAGAGTGAATCAACTGTGGAAGCAGAGGCAAAGAAAGTTCAGGAATCCCAGAAGATCTGATCAGAACGAGTCTTCTTCCAGATACAGAAGGACATATTCTTCCTCTGGATACAGAAGATCTGAAGGCTCCTCAGGAAGCAGAAAGCCAAACACCAAGGACATCATCTGCTATGAGTGCAATGAGCAAGGACGCTACAAGAGTGACTGCCCAAAGCTTCAGAGGGAAAAGCCCAAAAAGAAGTTTGGAAGAGAAAAGAAGAAAAGTCTCATGGCTACATGGGATGACTCTGACTCATCTGAAGCTGACTCAGAATTAGATGATGAGAGAGCAAACATAGCTCTCATGGCCAACATTTCAGAAGATAGTGAAGCTTCTGAATCAGACTCAGAATCAGATACTGAAGAGGTATTTCCTGACTTTGCAGTTAATTTTACCAAGGCTGAACTTGCTGAAAGCCTTAATGAAATTCTGGAAAGGTATCAGCAGATTAGAGTTAAATTCAGAAACCTGAAAAGGAATCTTGAATCTGACTCTAATAAGACTGAGAGTCTTAAATTGGAGAATTCTGAGCTGAGAAACAAAATTTCAAAATTAGAAAATACTTTACAAAACTCTCAGAAGGAACCAATTTCTAAAACTCCCAGCAACGCTGATGAGATCATCAAGGAGTATGATCACAGTTTCCAGAAGTTCCTTGCTAAAAGCATAGATAGAAGCAAAATAGCTTCAATGATCTATGGAGTTAGCAGAAACGGTAGGAAGGGAATAGGATACCAAGGTAAGGTTCCTACACCAAAGAATGTCATGGATTTAACCATTAAACACACTCCTCTGAATTCACATTTTGTGTATGGTCACACACATGATATTAAATACACTAGCAGTAAGTACTCTGTGAAACCAAAATTCAACCAGAGTTTTGGTAAATCTAACAAATCAGGACCCAAGAAAATTTGGGTACCTAAGGATAAAATAATACATTGTGCAGATATCTTTAGCAGCAAATCAGAAACACCAGTCATTGTACCTGGACTCTGGCTGCTCGCGACACATGACGGGAAGAAGGCATATGTTCCAAAGCCTGGAACTTAAGCCTGGAGGCCACGTTGGCTTTGGAGGCAATTAGAGGGGAAAGATCATTGGCTCTGGAACTGTAGGTAATGGAAATCTTCCCTCTATTAATAATGTTCTGCTAGTAGATGGATTAATGCATAATCTGTTATCCATAAGTCAATTAAGTGATAACGGTTATGATATAATCTTTAATCAAAAATCATGTAAAGCTGTTAGTCAGAAAGATGGGACTATCCTGTTTAATGGAAAGAGGAAAAACAACATCTACAAAATCAAACTTTCTGAACTGAAAAGTCAGAATGTAAAGTGCCTTCTGTCTGTTAACAACGAGCAGTGGATCTGGCACAGAAGATTGGGGCATGTTAGTATGAGAAGAATATCTCAGACTAACAAACTCAATCTGGTCAGAGGACTTCCTAATTTGAAGTTCAATTCAGATGCTCTGTGTGAAGCATGTCAGAAAGGCAAGTTTGCAAAACCTTCTTTTAAATCTAAAAATGTTGTTTCTACCTCTAAGCCATTAGAACTTCTGCACATTGACTTATTTGGACCAGTTAAAACTGCTTCAGTCAGTGGCAAGAAGTATGGGTTAGTAATCGTAGATGACTATAGCAGATGGACATGGGTAAAGTTCTTAAGACACAAGGACGAGTCACACTCTGTGTTTGTTACCTTCTGTAACCAAGTTCAGAATGAAAAGGATCTTAGAATCGTTAAAGTCAGAAGTGATCATGGTGGAGAGTTTGAAAACAAATATTTTGAGTCATTCTTTAATGACAGAGGCATTCTGCATGATTTCTCTTGTCCTAGAACTCCCCAACAAAATGGAGTTGTAGAACGAAAGAACAGAACATTGCAAGAAATGGCCAGAACCATGATCAATGAGACAAACGTTGCTAAGATCTTCTGGGCAGAGGCAATAAACACAGCGTGCTACATTCAGAATAGAATCTCAATAAGATCTATTCTGGAAAAGACTCCATATGAATTGTGGAAGAACAGAAAGCCCAACATTTCATATTTTCATCCATTTGGATGTACCTGTTTTATGTTAAATACAAAGAATTATTTGAACAAGTTTGACTCTAAAGCACATAAGTGTATTATGTTAGGATACTCTGAACGCTCAAGAGGGTACAGAGTATACAATACAAAAACACAGATTGTGGAAGAATCAATCAGTGTTCGTTTTGATGATAAGCTTGACTCTGAAAAGTCAAAGCAGAATGAAGTTTTTGCAGGTATGGAAATTGAATTTACAGGTTCTGAAGACAAGTCATCAGAAACTCTCAACACAGACACTCCCTCAACGTATGAAAGGAGCACTGCTAGCAATCCTACAACAGCTGCTGATCAACCTCAGAAAAGATTACCCAGAAGCAGCTTGGATCATCCAGAAGAAACAATCTTAGGAAGAAAGGAAGATCCAATCAGAACAAGAGCAAGCTTCAGAAACTCTGAAGAAACCCTCATGGGACTTGTGTTTCTGATTGAACCCTCTTCCATTGATGAAGCACTTCTGGACAACGATTGGATTCTGGCAATGCAAGAAGAGCTGAATCAATTCACCAGAAATGACGTATGGGATCTTGTTCCCAGACCAAAAGGATTCAACGTCATTGGAACAAGATGGGTGTTCAGAAACAAGCTAAATGAACAAGGTGAAGTCATCAGAAACAAAGCAAGACTGGTTGCACAAGGTTATAGTCAGCAAGGGGGGATAGACTATACAGAAACCTTTGCTCCAGTCGCCAGGTTAGAATCTATCAGACTTTTAATTTCATTTGCTGTTAATAGAGGCATCACTCTGTATCAGATGGATGTCAAAAGTGCATTCTTAAATGGTTATATAGAAGAAGAGGTTTATGTGCACCAACCCCCTGGTTTTGAAAATACAAAACATCCAGAACATGTTTTCAAACTAAAGAAGTCACTATATGGTCTGAAACAAGCTCCCAGAGCTTGGTATGAAAGACTAAGTAACTTTCTGTTAGAAAATGAATTCACCAGAGGGAAGGTGGAAACTACCTTATTCTGTAAATCAGTTAAGAATGACATCTTAGTCTGTCAAATTTATGTTGATGATATTATTTTTGGATCTACTAATCCTTCTCTTGGAAGAAAATTTGCTAAGTGTATGCAGGCAGAATTTGAGATGAGCCTCATGGGGGAACTTAAATTCTTTCTAGGAATTCAGATCAATCAAACTCCAGAGGGAACTTACATTCATCAGAGCAAATACATCAGAGATCTTCTGAAGAAATTTGACCTCTCAGAATGTAAGCCATCAAAGATTCCAATGCATCCCACGTGCATTCTGGAAAGAGAAGAGGTAAGCAAAAAGGTAGAACAGAAAGTCTACAGAGGTATGATTGGTTCTCTCCTTTATCTGACAGCTTCAAGACCTGATATATTATTCAGCGTATGTATTTGTGCTAGATTCCAATCAGATCCTAGAGAATCTCACTTAACAGCTGTTAAGCGAATTTTCAAGTATCTGAAAGGTACTACTAATCTGGGTTTATTTTATAGAAAATCTAGTGATTACAGTTTAGTAGGCTATTGCGATGCTGACTTTGCTGGAGACAGAGTAGAGCGTAAAAGTACCTTTGGAAGCTGCCAGTTTCTGGGAGAAAATCTGATCTCTTGGTCCAGTAAAAGGCAATCCACAATTGCGCTATCAACAGCAGAAGCTGAGTACATAGCAGCAGCAGGATGTAGCACACAAATGCTCTGGATGAAAAGTCAGCTTGAAGACTTCCAGATTTTTGAGAGTAACATCCCTATACTCTGTGACAATACTTCTTCTATTTGCTTAAGTAAGAATCCCATTTTACATTCTAGAGCTAAGCATATAGAAATAAAACATCATTTCATTAGGGACTATATTCAGAAAGGAATTTTGAACTTAAAATTTATAGATACAGACCATCAATGGGCTGATATCTTCACTAAACCCCTTTCTGAAGATAGGTTCAATTTCATTCTGAAACATCTCAGCATGAAAATATGCCCAGAGTGAAAATGTTTTAATTCCATATATTTATCTTCAGAATGTATTTGTTTTACTGTGAACTTCTGATCAATCTCTTTTCAGAAAGATAGAACATGCAGATTGTATCAGATGCTAGTCTTAAAGATCTGAGCGTTTCAGCTCAAGGATAGACGTGCTGATCACTAAATCAAACAAGTGTCATCCAATCATCAGCAAATCTCTGAAGCAGAACGCGTGCACGCTTCTGAGAAGGTAAAACGCTGATTGGGTGCATTGAGACACATGTCTGGTAACCGTTTCAAGTATCTCTCTCAAATCCCCCAAAATCAGCAAGCATTAAATGAAAGTAATCATATTTTTAAAACGTAATCATGATTTTATTTCTCTTTCTTGAAACCGTTTACACTTTCAAAATATTCTGAAATCTATTTAAGCACGTTAACTTCTCACATTAATCTTTTACAGTTTCTCATAATCTCTCAAATATTTTCTGCATTTTTCTCTGTGTTCATCTCTTTCAAACTTAAACCCATTTTCTCAGTTTTCTCAGAAAAGCCCTAAGTGTGAACATGGCAACCTCCAGCAGTGCTTCTGCAGGTTCTCAAAAGAAAGCTTCCTCTGAACAGTACCAAGTTCCATTCAGAACACTCCTTACACCAGTGAAGAATCTTGAAGTGTTGTCTGGACTGATTATTGATTTTGGCAGTCTGAAAGAGAATGGTTTTGACTTGACAGAAGAAGTTAGGGCACATAAATGGGAGAGATATTTCGACAGGTTGGTTGGACCAACATTCCTAATGTTAGTCAAGGAGTTCTGGATTCATGCGACCTCTTCAACGCATCAAGTCACCTCCTTCATAATGGGAAAGAAGATTGTGATCACTGAGGATCACATAGCAAAACTGATTGGTTACAGTGGCGGTGGCGTCCGCTGTATTGATATGGCTGAAAGATGCGCTGACGTGGGTGTCATAGCAGAACAGATTTTCACCCATGGGGTGCCCAGCAGCAAAATCAGAGACCTAAAGGATCACCACAGAGTTTGGGCGAAGATCATTCTGGGGTGTTTTAATCATAGGAAGCCAACAAGTTCCCCTGATTACATAAATATAGATCAACAGTTTCTAATCTATTTTATCAATCAGAAGGTAAAAATCAACTTGGCTCATCTTCTGTTTAATCACCTCAGAACAAGCGTGAAGGAAACCAGGGAAGAAGAAAGAACAAAGAGGGATTGGATACCCTTTGGAAGGTTAATATCAGATATTCTGACTGAGAATAGGCTGATAGAGCACCTGATAGAAGCTCAAGAGTTAAGCACCATTGAACTAATTGTTGGCAAGCCTCTGAACGCGAAGAATCTGAAGAAAATGAAGTTAATAGAGAATATCAGAAAGGAACCCAGCGTTACTCCTACTGCTGACATCACCAGCAGAAGAGTCCCATTGAGTGACTTTCCATTATTTTCTGAGATAGAATCTAAACCAGTGGTGGTTCTCAGATACTTGGACGCGTGCAAGGCTGATGGTACAGATCCCAAGCTGAATATCAAAGATCTGCACCAACCTCAACCAGAAGTTACACTGAAGAAGACGAAGAAAAGGAAGGCCCCTTCAGAAGGAACATCCCAGCAGACACCCAAGAAAAGAGGTAATTTATCTGCTGCTTCTGTTTTAAATTCTTTTGCTATTCCAACATCAATTCCCACTCCAGCTTCTCATGAAATCCCAATCCCCATCCCAACAATAGATGAAACCGAACCAGAAGATGACCCTCCTGAGGCACTACAACTCAGAAGACCCCGCACCAAACATCCCAAACCAACAACTTCAACAACATCAACACTTGACAAAGTTCTGTCTGACATTGATCAACGTGCTTATGATCACCTTCCCAATAATCCAAACACTGAACCAGATATTGCCAAATCTCCTCAACCAGAACAACCTCTCTCACCCATTCCAAAAGAACCACATATTCTTGAACAACCAGAAATTCCTCCTCCTTCTCCACAACCAGCAATTCCTTCTCCCTCTCCTCAACCAGAAGTTCATCCACCATCACCTCCTCAACCTGAGTTTCATCATTCTGAAACTCCATCTCCTCCATCTTCTGAACCTCTTTCTCCTCAATCCTCTGAGCCATAACCTCTGGCAATCCAGCTGCCATGTGGAACAACAGTAACCATGGCCCAGCTGCCATCCTCGCCAGAATCTACCCCACCAAACACTCCCAAAACCCCAAACAGTCCAATCATTATTTCTGACTCTCCCACTCCATCTCCCAAACAAACAGCTCCCAAACAAACCACAGAAGACCCCAGCAGGACCTTCATAGATTTAACAATCCTTGACCGTCTTGCTGATCTGAAAAATAAAATAGCCATTCCAAAACCAAAACAGCCGATGTTGGCTCTGGCATTATGAATTTTGAAACAGGTTTGCAGCATTGGATTGCTTCTCTGAAGCAAGTCTGCCCTGGAATGATTGATCCAGCTGCCTCAGACCAGCTCTGGTCACGATTCAGAATTTGGGTACGTGCTGAAGCTCTAAAATTGCAAGACATCAATTATGAGCAAGCACAACAGAATTTCAGCAAGCTTCTGAACGAAGTAGGAAGTCAGCTGCTGAAAGAAGACGTGCTCCTTCTGGATAGTGAGCCATGGTCTGAGAAGCGTCCAGCTTCAAAGGTGCAGCCAGAAGAAGATCAGACAATTCAAGCTGAAGCCAGTCAAGCTGAAGATGTTGCAGAAAGCTCTCAGAAGCTCCCTGCTTCTGATGTTTCTCAAGTTGCCTTGGACAGGCAGACTCTGGAAGAGATGAAGCTGAATGATATCCGTCTGCAGCAAAGAATGGATGAAAATGATCAGAAGATGAAGGAAAGGATGGATGTGCAGGATAGCAAGATAGATACAGTAGTCAGCATGGTGCACAAGCAGACTGAAACTGCTGATCAGATTAAAGCAATGTTGGAGACTCTGTTTACACGCCTTCCTCCCCAACCTTAGATTTTCATTCATGCTATTTTCATGTTTTCTTTGCATATCTTCTGTACTGTTTTGTCTGGCTCTGACTATTTTAATATGACAAGTTTTTCTGATCTAATTGTTTTAGCACATCACTTACACTTTTTGATTGCTGACAAAAAGGGAGAGAACAAGAATGATATTTTTTCAATAACGGATTACTGAGACAAAAAGTATCAAACATTCTAACTCTGATATTTTTGAATGTTTTCCTTTTTTGCTTAAGTCTACAGGTACAAGAATGCTCTCTAATTCACTGAAGACCAAAGCTCTGATACTCTGATCCAAAGCAAAGCTCTGATAAAGCTCTGATATTCTGATCTGAAGCTCTGCTCTAATATTCTGATCTAAAGCTTCTGATAGTCAAAGACTCTGATATTCTGATGTTCAAAGAAAGTCAATAAAGATCTGATCCTGAAGAACCCTTGGAATTAAAAAGGGAAGTTATAAATTCAGGGGGAGTATCTCCGATCCCAACTCTCATATATCTTTATTCCTTATCTTTGATAACTTCTTACTCTGATACATCTTATCATATAGTTATCTCTGATACTTTTTCACGTTATTTTCAATTAAAAATATCTAGTTTTTGTCATCATCAAAAAGGGGGAGATTGTTAGAACAAAGTTTGATTCTACTACCCTTAGTTAATTTTTGATGATAACAAAATGAAATGATATATTAATTATGTGATTCATGTAAGAACTATTTGCTACCTAAAAATTACCTTTCTGGTTTACAGAAACTCTGATAGGTATCAGCAAGAGTGCATCACAATCAGCATCAGAATATTGGATATCAACATCAGCATCAGAAGATGCTATATCAGAATACCAGAATCAGAAGAACAACTCACGCGAATGCTGAAGCTTGATGAACAGAACTGCGCTCAACACTCTGATAAAGACAACAACAGTTCATCAGCACTTAAGCAGAGTCAGAATGAGCCCAAGCCAGAACACGCCTTAAGTAGCAACGGTACTGTGCATTCAAAGCGAATTATTACCAACGACATCATTCCAGACAAGATCTGCTTAATAAGGAAAGTTTGTTATTGGCATTGAATCAAGATTATTGCTCCAACGTTCAACAATTTCAGTGCTATATAATCAAGACAATGAAGATTGAATTGGCTAATGCTCTACATCAAATTACACGCCTAAAAGCTAATCATCATCTTCATTCTCTCAGTTTGCTAAAAGCTCCATATTTCCTTACTCAATTACTTTTAGCAATCTAGTTTCAATAAGCTTAAGTTGTGTAATATCGCAGTTGTGATAAACAATTTTGTAGAAAACATTCACACACCTAGATTTCTCTTCTTTGTAAGAAAGTGTTTCCTTGACAAACCGGTTTGTGGTTTGCATCAAGAAGGCTTTAGCAGTTGTTAAAGCAGATTGTAATATTCAGTTGAATATAGTGGATTAAGACCTCGTTGGAGAGAGGCGAAATCACCTTGACGGGTGGACTGGAGTAGTTTGAGATCAAACGAACCAGGATAAAAATATCGTGTTCATTGCATTGATTTTCAGTTTTACAATTCAACCCCCCTTCTTGTGTTTTTCACTTCTTCACTCTTTCCTTTGACATTGTTATCTTACCATTGATTTGGTAAGTAACCCTATCTTTGGATGTAAGAGACACGGGAAAGAGTCATCGTATAGCCATGATTAGCAATGTTATAAGATATCTTAGCATTTTCTTTAGGGACTAAGATCATTTTTGAAAGGCAACTTTGATAGCGTCATCGAGGGACTATGATCTTGTATTTTTTCTTGTTTTTGCTAAGATACCTCACATGTGTAATATGACCATTTTTATAAGGCAACAAAGTGGATTTACCCTAAGGGTGTAAGTGCGCAAATGTGTTTTTTTCATGCTTGATTTGTCTTTGAATTAGGGTTTTCTAAGCATTGATTTTATCTTTCCATACAAACCCTAATTACTAGCATTTGTATATAAAGCATTAAATTATGGAAAATAAAAATACTAAGTTGTTACATCATTTAGGGGGAGGGGATATACAAATTACAAATTTGGAATTGCAAAAAAATTAAATCTAATTAACTATTACAACCATATTGAATAATGTACAAGAATTAAAACAAAGTATAAAATGATAAATGGAAAAAGTAATAAATTTGTTTGGATTTTTGTTTAGAAAAGGTTTTTGTTTTAACCTAATTAACTAGAAGAAAATTAATTAACTTAAAAGAAATAAAATTAAACTAAGTTAATTAAAAGAATATTTTTTAGGTTTTTTTTATGAAGTTTTTGGTGAAAGGGTTTTAATTAAATTAAACTAGTATGAAAAAAATAATTAACTAAAAATCCTAAGTTTCTAAATTAATTTTAATTAAAAAAAGAAAATAAACTAAACCTAATTATAATTATTATTTTATTTAAGAAAATAAATTAAATTTGTATAAGAAAATATTTTGTCTTTTGGTCTTAAAGGAAATAAAATATAAATATATTATTACCAAAATAATAAATAAAAATATTTGTGGGATTTTCATTAATAAAAACAAAAATAATATTAATATTAATAATAAAAATAAAAAAAATGTGAAAATGAAGTCAGGGGTGTAAAACAGATTTTGAGTGTATGTGTGTAAAAAAGTTTATGGTCTGGTCCAATGCAGTTTTTGTTAGAAACATAAATAAAAGAAAAGGTTGCATGTATGAAGCAAATGGGGGGTGATGTTAAGAAAAAAGTCAGGCCCATGGAGTGGAGGCCCAAGCGCTACCTGAAACAAAAAAAGGAAAAATGACAAAAATGTGAGAAAAAAATGTAAAAGGCAGCGCTGAGGTTCGAACCCACGACCTCTACCAATAACGCGCGTTGCCTTACCACTGGGGTGGCTGTACATCCGTTAACTTAAATGAAAGAATAAATACATTATGTAAAATGTCTCCATGACCTGTACTTCGTCTTCAACCTTCATCCAGCCAGACCACCTGTATCTCATTCATTTCTCAACAAAAATGGAAAATGCAAACATGAAAATTGTGTTATTTTTCCTCACGAATCTAACCATGTAAATAACTAAAGTTATAGATCAAAGATGAATGAGAATTTCTCTGTCCCTAATTTGAAACCTAATTTTTTCAGAAACTTCAAACTTAAAATTCTCTAACCTCAAGCCATGTAAATGAAAACTATAGATATGTACAACTTCAGGGCAATGATATCTACATTTTGGCTTCAAAATATATGCACAAAAGATGCTTGTATCAAGATTTTGAAGTTTGAAAACTTACCTCTTGCAGCTGGAGTCGAGTATGGAGTTTCAGCAACTTTTAAGTTGTCCTGATGATCTGTTTAGCTTGCCAGGACCTCCTTGAGTGTATTCCAACCCTTGCTTTGCTTTGAAAGTCCTTGAATTCCTATAACTAAGTCGACCTGCAAGCTCAGTTTTTGAAAATGGTGGATTATTCAAATGGAGTTAAAGTCCAGCAATAAAGGCTTGGATCACTCCTATGTGATGTATAAAAGGTGTTTGGATGGTTGAAACTCAATACACACGAGTGGATTTGGAGATGGCTATGTGAAGTTCAAAACTGTCAAGTTATGGAAAATTCTGAGTTGTAGAGTGCTTAGGAGTGTTTTTGAATGCTTGAGCCCCCCTCCTAGGTTGCATAAGAGTGTCTCTATATATAGGAAAAGGTTTAGATACTTGAGGTGGTTAGAATCACAAGATCACAAGTTATGGGATTTTGACTTGTTTTTTGAAGCAAGCTTGACAAGTATGGTTTCAAGGCAAGGTACAAAGCTATATAGAGTGGTTACCAACTTTAAACATTCTTATCTGACTTTATAGAGGAAGCTTGTGCAGAAGGAACAAGTGCAAAGCTCAATGCAAGTTGACTTTGCATAAAGCTTGCTTTATGTAAATGGCAATGGTGCCTTTGTGCCATTAATGGAAAATCATCTTGGATAAAGCTTGAATCAAATGGATAATAGCTCAAAAGCAAGTGTAATATTTTGATTAGGGAGAGATTTTGAGGTTTAGAGGCCTGCAAAGCAAGATTGTGCAGCATAGGCTTGAGGTTTGAATTCTTGTTCATCACAAAAATGACCTATAATTCCAGTTTGAAACCCTAACTTCCTCTCTTCGATTCTCCTTGCTCAAGAATGATCTCAAGGATTTATATGACATTTTGGAAATCTTGTAATGTGCTCTATAATCCATCTTTGAAACACTTTTGCAAAATCCAAGTGGAACTATGTGAAACTTGGCCAAGAAGTTAGGTCAAAATCCTGACAAAAAATGCTCAAAATTTCACTAAGTGCTTTAGTTTCATGACCCTGACTTCATGGATTAATAACTTCAGATCCAAACATTTCTAGGAGAATTTGTGTAAAGAAATGTTTTAGATCTCATGGAGATCTATAACTTTCATGTTAAAAGTTTATTTTGAATCATCTTGCATCATG
This sequence comes from Vicia faba, assembly GCA_948472305.1. Classification (NCBI taxonomy): domain Eukaryota; kingdom Viridiplantae; phylum Streptophyta; class Magnoliopsida; order Fabales; family Fabaceae; genus Vicia; species Vicia faba. The sequence continues at coordinate 556,108,283 of OX451735.1, forward strand.
GTGAAAAATTGGCTCAAAGATGTGAAAAATATGAAGTTTTCAACACTTAGAAAAATTTCTAAGTTTGGAAACTTTGACTTTTCAAAATGAAATCTTGACTTTTTTGATTTCTTGATGAAAAAGTTTCATATTTTGACATGTTTTGATGAATTGTGATCTTCGACACTTGATTTTGACCAAAAAGTCAAAGTTTGACTTTTCAGTGTACAATTGACTTTTGATCAGTTGACTGAAAATTAACTATCAACCAAGTGGCCTTGAGCAATGTTTTGAGTCATGCCATTAGTTCAAAATTATTCAATTGAACTCTTGAGATCATGCCTCAAACCAATTAACCATTTGCTAGGTCAAAAATCAGAAATTGCCCTTTCTCAGTCAAAACCCTAATTTTGACCAGTTTGCCCTTTTGATGATTTGATTAAATTTCTTGAGGAATTATGGTCCAAACTTGATCAAATGATACATATGAGTTTATAATGTTGATATGGATAAAAAATTATGAAGTTTGACTATAAATTGGCCACAGTTGACTTTTCCCCCAACACAGCTGATTTTTAGGTCAACTGATCAATTGACTGAGCAAAAATATGATCAAAGACTTGAAACTTGGCATGTGCAATCTTGAGGGTCCATAATGATCTATGAAATTCAAATGAGGCATTAAAAGTTCAATTATCCTTGTGAAATCTCAAACCCTAATTTCAGTTATCAGTGCTTAAGGAGGTGTCTTGAGCTGATCAAACCTTGTGTAATATTGAACCAAAGGAGATCTTGTGAGAAAATATTTGATAAATGGGAGGGAAAATTTTAGGGTACAACAGCTGCCCCTATTCAATCTTCTTAAACCTGAAGAGTTAGATTGGCGGATCCGCCATTCGTGACTTGAAGGTGGAAAATGATTGGACACTAGAGTGCCCAGAAATTTGCACTCAAAGATGAAATAGGAATGGGCTTATAAATGCCATTTGGAGGAATGATGGAAATTTTCTGGAGATGGGCTTGTAGATGCCATCCAAAGGTGACCGTGGATAGAAAATGGACTAAGTCTGAACTTGATTTCAACTGGAAAAGAATCAGAATAAATCTTGGAGCGATTTATCTGAACCAGAAGAAGTCTTGTATGTTATTTGACTGGGAAGAATCAGGATAAATATTGGGGCAATTTATCTGAACCAGAAGTGTTCCTTTGGAAAGTATCAGGATAAACTGTTGAGGGGTTTAAACTGAACCAAAAGAGATCTTGAATATTCTTTAACTGGAAAGAATTAGAGTAACTCTTTGAGTGATTTATCTGAATCAGAGAAAGCGTCTGTGGGAAAGAATCATAATAAACCGTTGAGAGATTTAAAATGAACCGACATGGATTTGGAGAAGAATTAGAACAAATCATTGAGATATTTATCTGAACCAAAGAAGGTGTCTGTGGGAAAGAATCAGAATAAATCATTGAGATATTTATCTGAACCCGAAGTGTTCCTTTGGAAAGTATCAGGATAAACCGTTGAGGGGTTTAAACTGAACCAAAAGAGATCTTGAATAAACTTTAACTGGAAAAAATCAGACTAAATCTTTGAGTGATTTATCTGAACCAGAGAAAGCGTCTGCGGGAAAGAATCAGAATAAATCGTTGAGAGGTTTAAACTGAACCTGAAATGTTCTTTTGGAAAGTATCAGGATAAACCGTTGAGGGGTTTAAACTGAACCAAAAGAGATCTTGAATATTCTTTAACTGGAAAGAATCAGAGTAAATCTTTGAGTGATTTGTCTGAACCAGAGAAAGCGTCTGGGGAAAGAATCAGAATAAACCGTTGAGAGATTTAAACTGAACCTACAGGGATCTGGAGAAGAATCAAAACAAGTCATTGAGAGATTTATCTGAACCAATAAAGACGTCTACGGGAAAGAATAAGAATAAACCATTGAGAGATTAAACTGAACCGACAGGGGATTGAAAGAAATATCTGTTATGTAGATGGTTGACCAATCCTTTCTTGGAAATTGATCTGTGTTTGACTTGCTGAAAATTTGACGATAATTTTCTGTTGATTGATCTTTGCTGAAAAAGATGAAAGGTTAGTTGTATGCAATGTCAATGAAATGAATGGTGCAATGATGTTCTTAAAATAAATGAGATTGTGTCGTATGTATTTGTGCTGTCAATGCTATGACGTATGGATGTAATGTATGGATACATTAATTATTATGTCGCAGTATTGCTGGAATCGGGGAAAATAAACCCCTGAGCACTGCTGAGAATGAGGAGTGCAAGTCTTCATGTTTTGAAGTGTTGATGAGTTTCCATTTGTTAGAGAAATAAAATCTGTTGTGTAAGGGAAATGTCGTGTATTGCTTGTAGACCTCGTGAAATCCTGCTGGGGAATCCTGAGAAACTGGGCGACTTTTACTGGGGAATCTTAGGAGCGGTAACTGGAAGTTTTGTTCTGTTTGGGATGTGAAAGAGCTTGATAACATTAAGCTACATACTGGAGATACGTTAGCTATCTTGTAGTGGGTTGTCTTGTTTTCCGCTTTTGCTGGAAAAGTATCTGCGAGGAATTTTATGGAATAGTCTAAAGATATTATCATATTTCTTAAAGCCATTAGTGATTGTATTTCTATTTTATGTTCTTCTTTTTTTTTCATTTGTAAACAATAGTTACGTTCAAATGCATATGTTCAAAAATAAATTATTGGACGTTTTTGTAAACAAAACACAGAAATAAAGAAAAACATATAGTTTTGCACTTTCAAAGGAATATCTTTGTATTAACTTGAATAAGTATTTTTGTATGATGAGATGAGCATTCTAGTAAGAGAATATCGTAGTAAAAAATGAAAATTGATACAAAGAAAAGATAACCATGTGAAATGATCCCATGGGGTTCCCATTCTGCTATAGCCTTCATGTCTCTGAGCGTCTTGTCCACTTGCTGCCTTGTCCGAAGTTGATTGGATTGATTAGACCCGTTTGAGCTTGTCAGTCGATGCTAAAGGTTGTCTGCAAGGTGATCCAACGGGACATAGTCATACGCTTTAATTCCCTAACTTTTTCCTAGACCTCCCTTTCGGGTTTTCAGTGCACCGTGATACCTTTTTTTGCCCAAGCCACCCTTTCAGGTTTTCAGCTTGCCGGGTGTACAATTTTTTTTTATATTTATCCCTAATTTTTGCCCGAACCTTTGTGGTTCACCGGGATGCCCCCTGGTTTTGCCTAGGTGTGTCAACCTAGAGGGTCTCTTATGTGTAGTATCTTTTGACTATGTCCGCGTTTACAGGATACGGAAGGTCGACGCCATCCATAGTGGTCAAGATCATTGCTCCACCAGAGAATATGATTTTGATCACAAATGGTCCTTCGTATGTAGGAGTCCATTTTCCCCTGGGATCACTTTGTGGAAATATGATACGCTTGATTACCAAGTCACCAACCTGACATACCTGATGTATGACCTTTTTGTTAAAAGCTTTGATCATACGTTTTTGGTACATCTGGCTGTGACAGACAGCCGTAAGCCTCTTCTCATCAATTAAGGTCAACTGGTCAAGTCGAGTTTGGACCCATTCATCTTTATTCAGCCCTGCATCTTTTATGATTCTCAGAGAAGGTATTTGGAATTCAATTGGTAGAATAACTTCCATGTCGTATACCAAGGAGAAGGGATTTGCCCCTGTTGATGTGTGCGCCGTGGTACGGTAACCGTGGAGAGAAAATGGTAACATCTCGTGCCAATATTTGTAGGTTACTGTCATTTTTTGTATGATCTTCTTGATGTTCTTATTTGCGGCTTTGACAGTGCCATTCATCTTTGGCCGGTAAGGGGAAGAATTATGGTGCTAGATCTTGAATTGCACATATAGTACGGTTATCATAGTATTGTTGAGATTCGTGCCATTGTATGTGATGATTCTCTCTGGGATACCGTACCGACATATGAGATTCTGTTTGATGAATCGGGCCACAACATTCTTGATAACGGAAGAAAAAGAAGTTGCCTCAACCCACTTCGTGAAATAGTCAATGGCCACTAAGATGAAGCGGTGCCTATTAGAAGCTGTAGGTTTGATTTCTCCAATCATATCGATGCCCCACATCGCGAATGGCCAGGGAGAAGTCAGGATATTTAGAGGAACTGGAGGCACATGCACTTTTTCAGCGTAGATCTGTCACTTGTGATAGGTTCGTGAATGCTGATAGCAATCTGCTTCCATGGTAGACCAGTAATACCCAGCCCGTAGGATCTTTTTAGCCATCGTATGCCCACTAGAATGGGTGCCAAAAGTGCCTTCATGTAGATCAGCCATGATCTTTTCTGCCTCAACCTTGTCTATGCAATGAAGCAAAACAGAGTCGTGGTTGCGCTTGTAGAGAATGCCATTACTGAGGAAGAACTTAGCAAAAAATCTTCTCAAGAACTTCTTATCATTGACTGAAGCTCCTTCTGGATACTCTTGAGCCTCGAGATACCTCTTAACTTCATGGAACCAAGGCTGGTCCACTACTTCTTCAGTGTCAATCTCGTGATAGTAAGCTGGTTCATCCATCCGCTCAATGGTGATCTGGGGAGCCTCTTTACCCCACCTGAGTTTAAACATGGATGACATGGTGGCTAGCGCGCCCGCTAGTTGATTTTCCTCTCGTGGAAAATGCTCAAAGGTAATTACCTAGAAATGTGGGACTAATGTCAACACATGTTCTTTGTAGGGGATGAGATTAGGGTGCTTCGTGTCCCATTCTCCTTTAATCTGACTGATGACTAAGGCTGAATCTCCAAATACACTTAAAGACTTGATTCCCAAATCTATGGCAGCCTTGAGACCAAAAATACACGCTTCGTATTCTGCCATGTTATTTGTACAGTTGAAACAAAGTCTTACGGTGAATGGAGTATGACATCCTTCAGGGGATATGATTACAGCACCTATGCCATTTCCGAGTGTGTTGAGGCTCTGTCAAAAACCAAGGTCCATCGGGATCCTTGTTCAGGTCCATTATATGGTCTGAATTCTTTACAATTGTTTACCATCATGATGTCTTCATCTGGGAACTCAAATTTCATGGACTGATAGTCATCCACAGCTCGATGAGCGAGGTGATCGGCTAGTATACTGCCCTTTATTGCTTTTTGGGTAGTGTACTAAATGTCGTATTCAGTCATAATCATCTGTCATCTTGCTATTCTCCCGAAGAGGGCAAGCTTCTCGAATATGTATTTAATTGGATCCATCTTGGATATCAATAAGATAGTATGTGTCAACATATATTGTCTCAGCCGGCAAGCAGCCCATGCCAGAGCATAACAAGTTTTCTCGAGCAGTGAATATCTTGTTTCATAGTCGGTAAACTTTTTGCTCAGGTAGTATATAGCATGCTCTTTTCGGCCAGACTCGTCATGCTGCCCCAGTACACACCTCATTGAATTTTCCAAGACAATTAAATACATGATTAAAGGTCTTCCCTCAACTGGAGGCATCAAAACAGGAGGCTCTTGAAGGTATTCCTTGATCCTGTCAAAGGCAGCTTGGCATTCATCATTCCATTTGACTACTTGATCTTTCTTCAGTAATTTGAAGATTGGTTCACAAGTAGCTGTTAAGTGAGAAATGAATCTGGAAATGTAGTTTAGCCGTCCTAAGAATCCTCTGACTTCCTTCTCGGTGTGAGGAGCAGGAATTTCTTGTATTGCTTTCACCTTGGCAGGGTCCACTTCGATACCTTTACCGCTAACGACGAAGCCTAGGAGTTTACCGGACCTCACCCCAAATGTGCATTTATTCGGGTTCAACCTTAGCTTGTATTTCTTTAGCCGTTCAAACAGTTTTTGCAAATGGTCAAGATGTTCCTCTTCAGTTTGAGATCTGTCTATCATGTCATCACCATAGATCTCTATTTCGTGATGGATCATGTCGTAAAATAGAGCTACCATGGCGCGCTGATAAGTTACCCCAACGTTCTTCAACCCGAATGGCATAACCTTGTAACAGAATGTGCCCCACTGTGTGACGAAGGTCGTTTTCTCCATGTCCTCAGGTGCCATTTTGATTTGATTGTAGCCTGAGAAACCATCCATAAATGAGAACACTTTATGCTGTGCAGTATTTTCAACCAAAATATCGATATGGGGAAGTGGGAAATCATCCTTAGGGTTTGCCCTATTCAAATCTCGGTAATCCACACACATGCGTACTTTGTCGTCCTTTTTAGGAACTGGAACAACATTGGTGACCCATTGTTGATAGGAGGTGACGGCTAAGAATCCAGCGTTGAATTGTTTCATGACCTCAGTTTTGATCTTCTCTGACATGTCTCGCCGCATGCGATGGACTTTCTGTTTTACTGGAGGGCAGTCTTCTTTTGTAGGTAGACGATGGAACATGATATCAACGTCAAGTCCTGGTGTTGTACCCCAAAATTTTCCTTCTCATTTATCAAATATTTTCTCACAAGATCTCCTTTGGTTCAAGACTGCACAAGGATTGATAAGCTCAAGACACCTCCTTAAGCACTGATGACTGAAATTAGGGTTTGAGATTGCACAAGGATATTTGAACTTTTAATGCCTCATATGAATTTCATGGATCATTATGGACCGTCAAGATTACTCATGTCAAGTTTCAAGTCTTGGATCATATTTTTGCTCAGTCAATTGAGCAGTTGACCTAAAAATCAACTATATTGGGGAAAAAGTCAATTGTGGCCAATTTACAGTCAAACTTCATAATTTTTTATCCATATCAACATTATAAACTCATATGTATCATTTAATAAAGTTTGGACCATAATTCCTCAAGAAATTTGATCAGATCATCAAAAGGGTAAAATGGTCAAAATTAGGGTTTTGATTGAGAAAGGGCAATTTCTGATTTTTGACCTAGCAAATGGTTAATTGGTTTGAGGCATGATCTCAAGAGTTCAATTTCATCATTGTAACCGAATGGCATGAATCAAAATATTGCTCAAGGCCACTTGATTGATAGTTGATTTTCAGTCAACTGATCAAAAGTCAATTGTACACTGAAAAGTCAAACTTTGACTTTTTGGTCAAAATCAAGTGTCAAAGATCACAATTCATCAAAACATGTCAAAATATGAAACTTATTCATCAAGAATTCAAAAATTCAAGATTTCATTTTGAAAAGTCAAAGTTTCCAAACTTAGAAATTTTTCTAAGTGTTGAAAACTTCATATTTTTTCACAACTTTGAGCCAATTTTTCACCATGATGCAAGATGATTCAAAATAAACTTTCAACATCAAAATTGTAGATATCCATGAGATATAAAACATTTATTTATACAACTTCTCCTATAAATGCTTGGATCTCAAGTTATTAATCCATAAAGTCATAGTCATGAAACTAAAACACTTAGTGAAATTTTGAGCATTTTAGGTCAGGATTTTGACCTAACTTCTGACCCAAGTTTCACATAGTTCCATTTGGATTTTGCAAAAGTGATTCAAAGAGGGGTTGTAGAGAACATTACAATCTTTCAGAAATGTCCAAGAACTCCTTGAGATCATTTGTGAGCAAGGAGAATCGAAGTCCAGAAGTTGGGGTTTCAAGTTGTTTTGCAAGGCAATTTTTGTGATGAACAAGAATTCAAATCTCAAGACTATGCTGCACAAAATTGATTTGCAGGCCTATAAACCTCAAGATATCTCCCTAATAAGAATATTACACTTGCTTTTGAGCTATTAACCATTTTATTCAAGCTTTATCCAAGATAATTTTCCATTAATGTCACAAAGGCACCATTGCCATTTACATAAAGCAAGCTTTATGCAAAGTCAACTTGCATTGAGCTGTGCACTAGTTCCTTCTGCACTAACTTCCTCTACAAAGTTAGATAAGCATGTTTAAAGTTGGTAACCACTCTAGATAGCTTTGTAATATGCATTGAAACCATGTTTGTCAACCTTACTTCAAAAACAAGCCAAGAAGCCAAAGCATGTGATCTTGTACTTCTGACCACCTCAAGTATCCAAACCTTTTCCATACATATACATAAGTTGTTTGCAAGAAAAAACATGCATACATAAGCCCTAAAACACACAAGAACTGAGAACTGAATAAAAAATCACCATTGTTTGACATTCTGACCAAAAAATTGAAACTCACATCTCCCTCGTGCGTTTTCAAGCCTTTTGGTTCCTAAAGCTTCTAAACATCAAATACAACTCATCCCTGACCCTGTTACATGAATGCAACACCATTTGCACTATCTTCCATTTTCAAAAACAGAGCTTTGCACTTGGACTTTTCCAGCACGATTCAGCCATCTCCAGTACAAACTAAACATTGCATTAGCATCCTAGAGGGTCATTGAAGCTATTCTGATCATCACAACACCTTGAGGAGTGCTCAAACTCAGAATACGATTTCCAGTTTTGAGGTAAGTTTCCTTAACTTTGAACTCTCTCTACAAGCATCATTATTGATTCATTTGTGAAGATAAAACGTAGACCTCTTTGCCCTGAAGCTGTACATATCCTTAGTTTTCATTTATATGGCTTGAGCTTAGAGAATTTTAAGTTTGAAGTTTCTAAAAAAATTAGGGTTCAAATTAGGGTCAGAGAAATTCTCATTCACCTTTGATCTATAGATTTAGTTGTTTACATGGTTAGATTCGTGAGGAAAAATAGCACAACTTTCATGTTTGCATTTTCCATTTTTGTTGAGAAATGAATGAGATACAGGTGGTCTGGCTGGCTGAAGGTTGAAGACGAAGTACAGATCATGGAGACGTTTTACATTATGTATTTATTCTTTCATATAAGTTAACGGATGTACATCCACCCTAGTGGTAAGGCAACGCGCGTTATTGGTAGAGGTCATGGGTTCGAACCTCAGCGCTGCCTTTTGCATTTTTTCCATATTTTTTTGTCATTTTTCCTTTCAGGTAGCGCTTGGGCCAGTAGAACCTTGGGCCTGACATTTTCCTTAACAATTACCCCCTGTTTCACTTTCTAACCCCCCTGACTTTAATTTTATATTTTTATTTTTATTTTCATTATTATTATTATTATTAGTATTATGATTAATGTTATTCTTTTTAATTGTTAATAATAAAAAACCCAAAAATATTTTATTTATTATTATTTTTTACACTTATTTATTTTATTTTGTTGTATAAAAAAATCAAAAGAACAAAAACATTGCTTAATAAATTAATTTCTTTCTTAAATATTAATATTTTAGGTTTAACTATTATATTATTTTCTTGTAATTAAAATTAACATAGAACTTATGTTTATTTTAATTAATTAATTTTCATATTATATTTAAAACCTTTTCATAAATAAAAACCCTAAAAATACTTTTTTAACTTAATTTATTTCTTATTTAGTTTAAATTTAATTTTGTTTAATTTTTAGTTAATCATCTTCTTTAATTAGGTTAAAACCCTTTTTTTAATGAAAAACCAAACAAAAAAAATCATTTCTTTTTACATTTACATTTTTGCATTTTTTATTTCATTTTTGTACAATATTAAATATGGTTGTAATAATTATTTAGATTTAATTTTCTTGCAATTCCCCATTTGTAATTTGTACACCCCTTCCCCTAATGATGTAATAGCATAGTAATTTTTATTTTCCGCAATTTAATGTTTTATATACAAATGCTAGTAATTAGGGTTTGTATGGAAAGATAAAATCAAAGCTTAGAAAATCCTAATTCAAAGACAAATCAAGCATGTAAACCAATACACTTGCACACATACACCCCTAGGGTAAATCCACTTTGTTGCCTTACAAAAATGGCCATATTATGCATGTGAGGTATCTTAGCAAAAACAAACAAAATACAAGATCATAGTCCCTCGATGATGCTATCAAAGTTGCCTTTCAAAAATGACCTTAGTCCCTAAAGAAAATACTAAGATATCTTACAACATTTCTAATCAAGGCTATACAATGACCCTTGCCCGTCCCTTTTACATCCAAAGATAGGGTTACTTATCAAATAAATGGTAAGATAACAATGTCAAAGGAAAGAGGAAATAAACATGAAAGACTTTTGAGTAGGTAGATTGTTCCTAGTTGCTTGCTCAATTTCAAAACCAAAACATCCTTGCTATTTTCAAAAACAAACACCAACACTTCCAAAACATCTTTCAAACTTGAAAACATTTTCAAAAGATCAACACTTTGTATACATTCTTATGAACGAGAATCATTACAAAGTTTTCCTAAACGATGACACCTTTTTAAAATACTTTTAAAAACCACACAAAGCACATTTTCAAACAAAAGTAAGTGATCTAGCAAGTAACTAAGAGCCCATGGAAAACCATGGATGAAAAAGGTGCTAATACCTTCCCTTTTCATAATCTACCTCCCTAACTCAAGAAAACATCTCAAAGGTCTTTCCTGTTCTTTTCAGCCTTTCCTTTTGGATAAAAGAAAAGTCGGTGGCGACTCTTGCTAACGGCAACATTTGCGATCAAACACAAAATAACCAAGTCAGTTCTCCCACCGTGTTATACCTGTCATGTCTTTGTATGACTAGGCAAAGACCTCAACATAGTCATGTAGCAACTGAGTTAAACGCTTCTTGACACTAGGTTCCAAATTGGCACCTACCTTGACTTCTTTCTTATCCTCTTCGATACCTAATTTAACTGTGTTCACTGGTTCTTCGTGGGGATGTATGGTCCTTTCTTCCTGTTGTAGTAACCTGGCTAGTTCCCCTGGCACTTCACAATCTTTCTCACCTTCTTCTTCGGCTTGGTAGATTAGATTTTCAAAGTCACAAAAGGCCATAGCAGAATCGTTACCCATGGGACCCTGAGTGGATGTGGATCTGCATTTGATATGTGAGTGTATGTAAGAGCATAGCTATTATTGAAAAACAAAAATTTAGGAAAATAAAAACAAAGAGTGTAAAGTTTTTATGCAAAAAAATCCATGATTCATTGATGACATATGAAAATGAAGTAACAACCCTTACAAATGGACCGTTGTGCCTCGGGTAAGACACAATGTTTTAAAAGTCTCAATTGTTTAGTTATTACAAGTCCGACAAAAATTTAAAGATAATTACTGTTGGATAAAAGTAATTGGGACAAAATCTTTAGCTTCCCAGTTGGTGAGTCCTCTGTTGATAGTTGGGAAAATCCATTCTTCCAGGTCACAACCGTCATCACTATCCTCCATTGCGTTGACTCCATGGTTAATGATCCGCAAAGGTGGTCCCCCAGCACGAGCATGTAGAACAGCTTTCTGGGCTCCTGAAGTGAAACCCGAAACAAATTTGTCAGATTTGTAAGGGATATCCGGGAGTTGGCCCCAAATAGTACACCACCTTCTTCGACCACTGCCTTGGCATCTTTCAGAGAAGACATCTTTATCGGAGGTCTGGTAATCTTCGGGACTTGGGAAACCATCTTGGTTGCTGCCACTGCTTGTGGGACTTCCTCGAAATGCTAAAACAGAGTTTCAATGAATTCACCATCCAATTCCACGTATCTGAAGGAGTTCTAGTGACTGACCATATATTCCTTCTCTCCATGAACAATGATGATTTTCCCTTTGGTTGGGTATTTCAGCATCTGATGTAATGTAGAGGTGACGGCACCAGCATCGTGAATCCAAAGTTGGCCTAATAAACAGGAATAGGAATGGAGAATGTCCATCACGTAGAAAGTTGAATCAAAGGTTTGAGTTCCAACTTTTATGGGAATGTCCACCTCCCCGTGCACCATTCTTTTTGAACCGTCAAAGGCCCTTACCACTATATTGTTGGGTTTTAAGGTCAGACCTTCATAGTCTAGTCTATCCAAAGCCTTCTTAGGTAGCACATTCAAAGACGAACCAATATCAACCAGGACATGGGCCAAAGTTGTTCCCCTGTATTCGATAGAGACATGCAACGCCTCGTTGTGTTTCCTCCCTATAGGTGTAAGATCAGCATCAGAAAAGCCTAAACCATTGTCAGCTGTCAAACTGGCCACACAGTCTTGGAATTGGTCAACAGAGGTTTCCTGTGGCACGTGGGCAGTTTTGAGAAATTTCACCAAGGCCTTCGCATGAGCCTCAGAGCACAACAGTAAAGCTAGCATAGAGATCTTTGACGAAGTCTGCCACAGCTGTTCGACTATGTTGTAGTCACTTCTCTTTATAATTTTCAGAATTTCTTCCATCTCCTTCTTGGAGGCTTCTGGGATAGATACTGATTGCACCTTCATCTGGACAAGCTCAACCAAAATTCCTTTGCCCCGAGTCTCGGCCGACTCGGCGGTAGGGGTGTCAGTAGGGGTAACCATAGGGATTATAGTAGTAGTGTCAATAGAAACAAAAGCAGGGATGATCACAGGACTGATAATAGTTTTTGGAGGAGCAATCTCAGGAGAGAATACTCTTCCATTTCAGGTTATTTTGTTGGTTCCTGCAATGTTACCGATGTCGGAGTCATCTTTCTCAAAAATCGGGTTTTCATCCGCCAACCAATCTTGTTTGACGCCGTGATAGTGGACGTCACCCACATAGTTCCATGGGACAGTTTTATCTGAGGAGTAAGGGATCGGTCCTCGCATAGTAATTATCAGTGGAGTCACCTTCCGAACGGATGTAATCCTAACGGGTCTTTTGGTGGAGACCCTGGAAGGATTGGTGGAAATGGTTACTATTGAAACATCATTGTAATAAATGGTGGGAACGGGAGTCTTTTCAAACAAAATCTCTTTGTCATCCATTAGGCGTTGGACACTTGCTTCCAATAAATGACAACCAGTTGGTAGGGATAAACAGAGGTGGCAGCCTTCGCCACAGCCCGGAAATAAACCGGCCTTCAACAGGTTCCTCTTGATAGTCAGAAGAGGAGTAACAAGTTCATCAACAATAGTAACAAACATATCATCTTCAACATCATTAACATCACGGACATGCTTGGGCATAGGAGCGGTGATAACATTTGGGATCTCAGGAGCATCAAATTCAATTTCTTTAGCCTCGAGAAGGTCTTGCACCTTGTTTTTCAAAGCCCAACAGTTGTTGGTATCATGGCCTGGACTTTCTGAATGGTAAGCACAACGAGCATTAGGGTGATAATGAGGAGAGGCGGTGTTGGGATTCTTTGGGGCTTCTTTCAAAGTTACCAGATTAGATCTCAATAAATATGGTAGGACTTGAGACATCGTCATATTTATCCGGGTAAATTGTCTTACTGGTCTTTTTGTTCTAGGCTGGTTATTCCTTTGTTGAGTAGGTGTAGGCTTAGGGATCATGACAGCCCCTACCGTTGGAAGGCATTCAGTTCTGTCCTGATTCCTTTGAGGGTATATAACACCAACTTCTTTCTTCCCAATAAATGGTTTTCTCACGACATTGGAGGATGTGTCCTTTTGGACCTTCCCACTCTTAATCCCGACTTCCACTCATTCCTCGGTCAAGATTAATTCAGTGAATCCTATTGAAGAGCTTCTAATTAGATGATTAAAGAAAGGACCAGACAGGGTACTCAGAAACATGTCTACTAGTTCTCTGTCAGACAGGGGAGGCTGGACTCTCCCTGCTAAGTCTCTCCATTTCTGAGCATAGTCTTTGAAACCCTCGCTCGAACCCATAACCAGACTTTGGAGTTAAGTACGAGTGGGAGCAAGGTCTGTGTTATATTGATACAGTTTATAAAAATCAGCGGCAAGGTCTTCCCAATTATGGATATTGGCCCTTTCCGGTTGATAGAACCAATCTAGCTGAGTCTCGGACATACTATCCTGAAAGAAGTGGACTCACAAGTCTCTATCAGCAGTGTGAGGCTGTATCTTCCTCACATAAGATCGGAGGTGCATCTTGGGACACGAAACCCCGTCGCACTTAGAAAACACTGGTGCCTTGAACTTTGGTGGAATAAAAATCCCAGACACCAAACCCAGCTCTTCAAAGTCCCACTCTGGAACTTTCTGAATCACCATTGCACTTAGACACTCTTCCAGATGTTTGTATTTGTCGTCAGCCAGAGGATACTGCTCTTCAGAGTAATCATCATCTTCTTTCTCTTCAGATTCTGGCTGGGCAATCACTTCCTTGCCTTTCCCTTCTTGATTATCCTTTTCACCAGATGATGTTGCAAAGTCAAGGGTCCGTCTGACTGGCCCTGGGAACCTTCTTCCTAGATTCAAAACACCAATTGATTTCTTTGCTTTCTTCTTCTTTTCTTCGATAAGCAAAGTTTTCAAATTCTCTTGTCCTTTAGATAAAGTCAAGAATATTTATTGAAACTGAGCATTCTGCACTTGGAGATCTTTTACCGTCTGCTCAAGATCCATCTTACTGGAATAAACAGTAGAAAGATAAGGAGACCTGTGGTAAGAAACCTATTTATGTTATGATGAATGAAGATGCATATGCAATGATTTCAAGAAAATTAGAGATTTAAATTTGCTTTAGACCAAAAAGGAACACACGTTATATTAATAAATTAAAGTTTGAGTACATCATGCCTCTTTGGGCTTACAAAGAAATACAAAAACTCTAAGATAAAAAAGTTGAACGCATCCTCTTTGGTGCGATGTAGGCGTTCAGACTCCGCTTCTCATAAAGCTGCATGGTGAGTTCCAGAACCTTCTTCTCGCTGGCATAAAATTGGGCCTCGAAAGTGTCTCGCTCCCCTTTAAGCTGTATCCAATCCCTTTGCAAGTCTTCGAGAGAGGTGGGCATGTTGGGATGAAGGATAGTGTATGGGACATTACCTTCCATAATAGGCTATGTGATAACTGGAAGAATAGAGGGGTAAGATATCATAAGACTTTGAGCACGGGCTCGTACCCATTTGAGATAAAGCTCAAGAGGGATGGAATTCTTGTGCCCCAACGTCTTGCTATCTACCTTGTTCAACATCCTCCAAGCTCAGATAAATCTCTAGCAGTGACCTTGATTGTCATTCTCGTAGTCAAATACCAACCCTTGAATAAGCATCTCATGTGGACCATCCCTTCGGGCGTAACCAAACTGTCTTAAGGCTAGGAAGGGGTTGTAGGTAATACCTCTTTTAATTCCAAGTAAGGGGACATTAGGGAATTCTCCATAACGGTCGACGATAGTAACATTATCTACAGATCGGGAACACCAATGGATGTCTGAATGTTTGAGCGTCATCAACCTATGTGACCACCTTAAACCTTGCTCGTTCTTCAATACAGATTGGGGAAGATGAAAAATAAACCATCTTGCCAAGAGAGGAGTACAACATATAAGAATACCTCTTTTCCTCATAGTGCGAGTGTGAAAAGAATGTAGGATGTCTCCTAACAAAGTAGGAACCAGGTTACGAGACATGAAGACTTTGACGGTGTTTATATATATGAGTTGGTCAGGATTTGGAAACAAAACCATCCCATAGAAGAGGAGAGCTACAATTTCCTCAAAATCTTGCAAGTCCAAGGAGTTCCAACAGTTTTGGGATTTCTCAAACAAGAACTTGGCTAAGAAACATTTGACACCACTCCTTGTTTCCCAATTAGTTGTGACATCAGATGGTTGCAAGTGTAGGGCTTGAGCAATCTCTTCTGGCTTTGGATCTCTTTCTGTACCGTTGAAAGGTAGTTGATTGAGAATGGGAATCCTCAAGAGTTGGGAGAATTCTTCCAAAGTTGGCACAAGTTGATAATCGAGAATTGTGAAGCAATGGTGTAGAGGATCAAAGAACTGGAAGAGCACCTTCATCATGTCTTCATAAGTGTTGGAGGTAACCAAGTTTAGGAGGCGGCCATGCCTTTCGGTAAATGGAGAATTTTAGGGAACCCTTGATGTTAACTCTTTAAGTTGAGGAGGGATTCTTACAAGATTGAATTGAATGGTTTTCCTGCAAATATAATCCATGTCCTACAAAACAGAACAAAGATAAATCCCCAAAAATCCTTGAAATGGTTAATGAGTATTAGTATGATGTTATGATGTTTATGATGTTATGTACAAGTAGATATATACAAACAAAGTAAAATAAGTCCTTAGGTTTAGGCTTGCATGGAGTCTCATAGGTAAGTACCCTCTTGAAGTTTAGTTGGCTCAAACCTTTCCTAGTAATAGTAATCGGGTTCTAAGGGAGCTCAATATCACTGGTTTGTTTCCTCGGGCATTGTTTCAGCGCAAGCCTCTTTTATGGCGACCGAAATATACCAAAAAACCAAACCTCAATGAGTGTAGTATCGAGTATCTACCAACTTCGGACTTCACCAAAGCCGGTCATCTCACTACGTCCTAATGGCCAAGTTAGTCAAGTAAAGGTTCTAGAAGTTAGTTAGTGCTTCGTGACATCACTCAACGGTCCCGTATTCTCCTTGACTACTCAAGGGCTATCGGTACCCACAAATATGTCACACTAATGTAGATATTGCTTAGACCATGTCGATATACCCCGCACAGTTTCCACAACGTATTGCTACTTACCTATAAGGTATCCCAAATCCGGGTAGAGGATTCAAACCCAAACAAGGAACCAAAATGTAAAGCATACAAGTCAAACAATGAAAACAAATAAAAGTGATCTAGCCCTAAGGTAACCCCACTTTTAAAAAATTTCCCCATCAGAGTCGCCAGTTCTGTAATGCGGTGGGAGAACTGAATTGGTTGTTTTGCGTTTGATCGCAAATGTTACAGTTAGCAAGAGTCGCCACCGAATTTTCTTTTATCCAAAAGGAAAGGCTGAAAAGAACATGAAAGACCTTTGAGATGTTTTCTTGAGTTCGGGGGGTAGATTATGAAAAGGGAAGGTATTAGCACTGTTTTCATCCATGGTTTTCCACGGGCTCTTAGTTGCTTGCTAGATCACTTGCTTTTGTTTGAAAATGTGCTTTGTGTGGTTTTTTGAAAGTATTTTGAAAAGGTGCCATCGTTTAGGCAAAGTTTGTAATGATTCTCGTTCGTAAGAATGTATACAAAGTGATGATCTTTTGAAAATGTTTCAAGTTTGTAAGGTGTTTTTGAAAGTGTTGGTGTTTGTTTTGAAAATAGCAAGGATGTTTTTGGTTTTGAAATTGAGCAAGCAACTAGGAACAATCTACCTACTCAAAAAGTCTTTCATGTTTATTTCCTCTTTACTTTGACATTGTTATCTTACCATTGATTTGGTAAGTAACCCTATCTTTGGATGTAAAAGGGACGGGCAAGGGTCATCGTATAGCCATGATTAACAATATTGTAAGATATCTTAGCATTTTCTTTAGGGACTAAGATCATTTTTGAAAGGCAACTTTGATAGCGTCATCGAGGGACTATGATATTGTATTTTTGCTTGTTTTTGCTAAGATACCTCACATGCGTAATATGGCCATTTTTATAAGGCAACAAAGTGGATTTACCCTAAGGGTGTAAGTGTGCAAATGTGTTTTTTTCATGCTTAATTTTTCTTTGAATTAGGGTTTTCTAAGCATTGATTTTATCTTTCCATACAAATCCTAATTACTAGCATTTGTATATAAAGCATTAAGTTACAGAAAATAAAAATACTAAGCTATTACATCATTCAGGGGGAGGGGATATACAAATTACAAATGGAGAATTGCAGGAAAATTAAATCTAATTAACTATTACAACCATATTGATTAATGTACAAGAATTAAAACAAAGTATAAAATGATAAATGGAAAAAGTAATGAATTTGTTTGGATTTTTGTTTAGAAAAGGTTTTTGTTTTAACCTAATTAACTAGAAGAAAATTAATTAACTTAAAATAAAGAAAAATTAAACTAAGTTAATTAAAAGAATATTTTTTAGGTTTTTTTATGAAGTTTTTTTTATGAAAGGGTTTTAATTAAATTAAACTAGTATGAAAAAATTAATTAACTAAAAATCCTATGTTTCTAAATTAATTTTAATTAAAAAAGAAAATAAACTAAACCTAATTCTAATTATTATTTTATTTAAGAAAATAAATTAAATTTGTATAAGAAAATATTTTGTCTTTTTGGTCTTAAAGGAAATAAAATATAAATATATTATTACCTAAATAATAAATAATAATATTTGTGGGATTTTCATTAATAAAAATAACAATAATATTAATATTAATAATAATAAAAAGTAAAATATGAAATAAAATGTGAAAATGAAGTCAGGGGTATAAAACAAAGTTTGAGCGTATGTGTTTAAAAAAGTTTATGGTCTGACCCAATGCAGTTTTTGTTAGAAACATAAATAAAAAAAAGGCTGCATGTTTGAAGCAAACAGGGGGTGATGTTAAGAAAAAAAGTCAGGCCCATGGGGTGGAGGCCTAAGCGCTACCTGAAACAAAAAAGGAAAAATGACAAAAATGTGGAAAAAAATGTAAAAGGCAGCAATGAGGTTCGAACCCACGACCTCTACCAATAACGTGCGCTGCCTTACCACTGGGGTGGCTGTACATCCGTTAACTTAAATGAAAGAATAAATACATAATGTAAAATGTCTCCATGACCTGTACTTTGTCTTCAACCTTCAGCCATCCATACCACCTGTATCTCATTCATTTCACAACAAAAATGGAAAATGCAAACATGAAAGTTGTGCTATTTTTCCTCACGAATCTAACCATGTAAACAACTAAAGATATATATCGAAGATGAATGAGAGTTTCTCTGGCCCTAATTTGAACCCTAATTTTTTTCAGAAACTTCAAACTTAAAATTCTCTAAGCTCAAGCCATGTAAATGAAAACTATGGATATGTACATCTTCTGGGCAATGATATCTACATTTTTGCTTAATTAAATATGCACAAAAGATGCTTGTATCAAGATTTTGAAGTTTGAAAACTTACCTCTTGCAGCTGGAGTCGAGTATGGAGTTTCAGCAACTTTTAAGTTGTCTTGATGATCTATTTAGCTTGCCAGGACCTCCTTGAGTGTATTCCAACCATTGCTTTGATTTGAAAGTCCTTGAATTCCTCTAACCAAGTCGACCTGCAAGCTCAGTTTTTGAAAATGGTGGATTATGAAAATGGAGTTACAGTCCAGCAACAAAGGCCTAGATCACTCCTATTTGATGTATAGAAGGTGTTTGGATGGTTGAAACTTAATACGCACGAGTGGATTTGGAGATGGCCATGTGAAGTTCAAAACTATCAAGTTATGGCAAATTATGAGTTCTAGAGTGCTTAGGAGTGTTTTTGAATTCTTGAGCCCCCCTCCTAGGTTTCATAAGAGTGTCTTGATATATAGGAAAAGGTTTGGATACTTGAGGTGGTCAGAATCACAAGATCACAAGTTATGGGATTTTGACTTGTTTTTTGAAGCAAGCTTGACAAGTATGGTTTCAAGGCAAGGTATAAAGCTATCTAGAGTGGGTACCAACTTTAAACATGCTTATCTGACTTTGTAGAGGAAGCTTGTGCAGAAGGAACAAGTGCAAAGCTCAATGCAAGTTGACTTTGCATAAAGCTTGCTTTATGTAAATGACAATGGTGCCTTTGTGCCATTAATGGAAAATTATCTTGGATAAAGCTTGAATCAAATGGATAATAGCTCAAAAGCAAGTGTAATCTTCTTATTAGGGAGAGATTTTAAGGTTTAGAGGCCTGTAAAGCAAGATTGTGCAACATAGGCTTGAGATTTGAATTCTTGTTTATCACAAAAATGACCTATAATTCCAATTTGAAACCATAACTTCCTCTTTTCGATTCTCCTTTATCAAGAATGATCTCAAGGAGTTATTGGACATTTTGGAAAGCTTGTAATGTGCCCTATAATCCATATTTGAATCACTTTTGCAAAATCCAAGTGGAATTATGTGAAACTTGGCCAAGAAGTTAGGTAAAAATCCTGACCAAAAATGCTCAAAATTTCACTAAGTGTTTTAGTTTCATGACCATGACTTCATGGATTAATAACTTGAGATACAATAATTTCTAGGAGAAGTTATGTAAATAAATGTTTTAGATCTCATGGAGATCTACAACTTTCATGTTGAAAGTTTCTTTTGAATCATCTTGCATCATGGTGAAAAATTGGCTCAACATTATGAAAAAATATGAAGTTTTCAACACTTAGAAAAATTTCTATGTTTGGAAATTTTGACTTTTCAAAATGAAATCTTGACTTTTTTGATTTCTTGATGAAATTTTTTCATATTTTGACATGTTTTGATAAATTGTTATCTTTGACACTTAATTTTGACCCAAAAGTCAAAGTTTGGCTTTTCAGTGTACAGTTGACTTTTGATCAGTTGACTGAAAATGAACTATCAATCAAATGACCTTGAGCAATGTTTTGAGTCAAGCCATTAGGTCAAAATGATGCAATTGAAATCTTGAGGTCATGCCTCAAACCAATTAACCACTTGCTAGGTCAAAAATCAGAAATTTCCCTTTCTCACTCAAAAACCTAATTTTAACCATTTTGCCCCTTTGATGATTTGATCAAATTTCTTGAGGAATTATGGTCCAAACTTGATCAAATGGTACATATGAGTTTATAATGTTGATATGGATAAAAATTTATGAAGTTTGACTGTAAATTGGCCACAATTTACTTTTTCCCCAATACAATTGATTTTTAGGTCAACTGATCAATTGATTGAGCAAAAATATGATCCAAGACTTGAAACTTGGCATGTGAAATCTTGAGGGTCCATAGTGATATATGAAAGTAAAATGATGCATTAAAAGTTCAATTATCCTTGTGCAATCTCAAACCCTAATTTCAGTCATTAGTGCTTAAGGAGGTGTCTTGAGCTGGTCAAACCTTGTGTAGTCTTGAACCAAAGGAGATCTTGCAAGAAAATATTTGATAAATGGGAGGGAAAATTATGGGGACAAAAATGTGCTTATGCAGAATAAAAAGGTAGTTGCTTATGCGTCAAGGCAGTTGAGGACTCATGAAAAGAACTATCCTATGCATGATTTAGAACTTGCTGTAGTTGTTTTTATGCTGAAGATTTGGAGACACTACCTCTATGGTTCTAGATTTAAAGTATTTAGTGACCATAAGAGTCTAAAATATATATTTGATCAGAAAGAATTGAACATGAGACAAGAAAGATGGTTGGAGTTGTTAAAGGATTACGACTTCAGTTTGAATTATCATCCAAGAAAAGCGAATGTGGTGGCCGATGCGTTAAGTCGAAATACTTTACATATGTCGACAATGATGGTTAAAGAGTTGGAATTAATTGAAAAATTTAGAGATATGAGCTTAGTTTGCAAAGTGAAACCGTAGAGTATTATGTTGGAAATGTTGAAAATTAACAATGAATTTCTGGCCAGCATCAAAGAAGCTTAAAAGTTAAATATGAAATTGGTAGACTCGATAATTTTGAGCGATCAGTCAGAGAATAAAGATTTTAAGTTAGATGCGCAAGGTGTGTTGAGATCCCGCAATCGAATTTGTATTCCTGATGATGCGAAGATGAAGAAAGTGATTCTTGAGGAAAGTCATAAAAGCAATTTAAGCATTCATCCGGGAGCTACAAAAATGTATCAACATTTGAAGAATTTGTTTTGGTGGCCTGGGATAAAGCGTGATGTGGTGCAGTTTGTGTATGCACGTTTAACTTGTCAGAAATCGAAAGTTGAGCATCAGAAGCCTGCAGGGTTGATGCAACCGTTAGAAGTTCTAGAATGGAAATAGGATAACATTTCAATGGACTTTGTAACAGGGTTACCTAATACTCCAAGATGACATGATACAATTTGGTTCATTGTTGATATGCTTACGAAGTCGACTCATTTTATTCCTATTAACATCAATTTTCTAGTATCAAAGTTAGTAGAGATTTACACTAGAGTAATTGTGAAACTGCATGGTATTCCTTTGTGTATTATTTCAAATAGATATCTGAGGTTTACTTCATATTTTTAGAAGAGTTTGCAAGAGGCATTGGGTTCTAAGTTGAGGTTGAGTTCGGTGTATCATCCTCAGACGGATGGTCAAATTGAAAGGACTATTCAGTCGTTAGAATATTTGTTGAGAGCATGTGTTCTTGAGCAGGGAGGTTTGTGGGATACTTATCTTCCATTAATAGAGTTCACTTATAATAACAATTATCATTCTAGTATTAGAATGATACATTTTGAAGCGTTGTATGGTCGGAGATGTAGAACTCCTTTATGTTGGCATGAGTCTGGAGAAAGTGTAGTGCTTGGACTTGAAATTGTTCGAGAGATTACTGAGAATGTGAAGTTGATTCAAGAAAAGGTGAAAACTTCCCAAAGTAGACAGAAAAGTTATCATGACAGACGAAGGAAAGATTTAGAATTTCAAGCAGGTGACCATGTGTTTCTGAGAGTTACACTAGTGACTGGTGTTGGGCGTGCATTGAAGTCTAAGAAGCTTGCTCCTTTTTTTTATTGGTCCGTATCAAATTTCAGACATAGTTGGGAATTTTTTTTATAGAGTGGCTTTACCGCCTAATATTTCTAATTTGCATGATGTGTTTCATGTGTCACAACTCTGGAAGTATATTTCAGATCCATCTCATGTGATTCATATGGATGATGTGCAAGTAAGGGATAATCTCACTATGGAGACGATGCCTATATGAATCACATATCGTGAAATGAAGATTCTAAGAGGCAAGGAGATTGATTTGGTGAAACTAGTCTGGTTAGGAGTTGCCCGAGAAAGCATGACGTGGGAGTTGGAAAGCAAGATGCGTGACTCCTATCCTGAGTTGTTCGAACAAGGTAAATTTTTGAGGAAGAAAAATATTCTAAATGGGGGAGAGTTGTAACGCCCGTTAATTTAATTAATTAATTTTGAATTATTAGTTGAAGTTGTGAGCTGTTGTGAATTGTTGGCATAAGTTGCTATATTATTACTAGTTAATTAATTAGTTGATAAATAATAGTAATAATATTAGAATTGGTAGAATATAAGAATAATATAAGATTAAGTTGTTGGGCTTATTTATATAGTGGTATGTAGTAAGGTGGGGGTGTGTAAGTTAGGCCCAATAGTATTAATAAAATAAGGTTAAGTTGATATAAGAATTAGGTTAATTAGAAAGATAAGGAAGTCTTAATGTATTGATCGTAGAAGTTTCAGAGAAGAGGAATAAGGTTAAGTTATAGAGCGACTTTCAATCCAAGGTAAGGGTGGGTTTTTAGATCTATAATAGGGTATATGATTAATAGTATGTGGGAGTTGGGTTCGTATAAAAATTGTTACTGTGTGCGAATGGTGTTGAGTATTCTACTGAATTCCTGTTGTTTTCATATTGGTTGTTGTCTCTATAAAATTGTGTTTCCTGTGAAAATTGAGGTTTTCTGTAATTATATATTATTCTGATATGAAATTGGTATTCGGAGGAAAATTAGTTGGACTCTGCATTGAAAATAGAAGGGACTGCATGAAAGTATACGGTGTCGAGGGGCACATAAAGTGTGCTGAGGGGAATACAAAAATTAAGTGTGCCGAGGGGGAGAGGAACGGTGTAGGTCGGCACCATAAGTGAGAGAGAGGGTGCCGAGTGGCACACCACCTGTACCGAGGGGAACATTACCCATTTCCCTTAATTATATTCATTTTTGTTTTGTCATGAATTAATAATTTTGATAGTAACATCTTGGTAAATGATTTACACGTGAGTAGTAGATTAGTAGGAGACAAAGTACTACATATATGTATAACAAATAGATATTTGAATTAAATAATTTAATTAAGTTAGTATATGTATATGTATAGTGGAGATATTAAAGTAGCAAGATTTATTTATATCAGAGTTATAATACTTAACAGTAGCAAATTTAACTATAAAAATAACAGAGTAGTATTAAATAGCGGTAACAGTAATATAATAACAGTGAAGGATAATTGTTGTACCCCAATTTTCCCCCCTAAGATTCCTTCATCATACCGTGTTGATTCCATTACAATAAGATCACACTAGGATTCTTGGTTCCCCTTCCTATATTTAGCTTTGCACTTTGAGGAATCACCAAGCACCTTGACTTGTGTTATTTTGTGATCATGAATATTTTTTATCTTGATTTCTTCTTTTAAATAATAAAATGCAATGTTGGTTTGTCTTGCTTGTTATCCATGTAGGTAAAGGCAATGAGGTTTAACAAGTTGCCCCATGGATTCATGAGTTTATTTCCATGCCCTAGTCAATAAAGCTTGAGAAGTTCAAGCCTCACCATTGAAGTTGTTTTGGAGGAAATGGCATGACCATATTTCAAGATTATCAAATTTGATCCAAAAAGTACAAGGGGTTGATTGAAAAAATAGCAATGTTTGGACAAGATTTTATTCCTTTTGGTCATAAGTGCATGTTACTCTCAATTATCAAGATATGGAAGTGGTTGTGGTTGCTATGAGTTCTCATTATCATCCTCAACAACTTATATTTACAAAGCATTTGTTTTGGTACAAGAAGTTTGTTCAAAATTGTCAAAGTTCCTCAAGGCATGTTTCTTAATCTAGGAGCTAGGGTTTTGGACTTCAAAGGAGTGTATCTTGCTCATCTTTTGGTATTTTGGAGTGATTATAAAGACATCATTCTATTCAAAGGATTATTAACAAATCACTTTAAAAGTTCCAAGTATTTTTCATGTGGAAGAAACTTGATGAGGAAGAAAGATTACAAGTCTTCTAGATGAATCCTTAATTTTTCATGTGTGACTTCAAATGATCGTAACTTGGTCAATTTTTATCACCTTGAGCCCATTATTTTTCCATAATGATCTTGAATATGTGAACTTTATGCCTTCTTTTATGTGCAAAGTGAGAAAATGGATGGAAGTTGCCTTAAGGATACAAATGATTATAGGTCATTTTATGAAATTTTGCCAACTTCAACAAGTCATAACTTTCTCAAATTTTGAAGATTTTGAATGGTTCAAGTTTCAAAATTTCATTCAAGAAATCTAATTCATGCCATCTTTTTTGGTCTAGAGCAAATTCCAAGTGGAAGGCTATGTTTGGATGCAAGACATTATAGGTCACTTTTGAAGGAAAATTTGAAATATTTCTAAGTATGGAAAGTCAACACTTTTTTTTCCAACTTTGACTCGATACAACTTTCAGCTCAAGCATCCATTTGATCCCATTCTTCTTCCATTGCAAAGCTTATAACCTCATCTTTCTGAAGCATCAAGAATCATGTCCTAAGACCCCTTGAGTTGAGAATGCCATTGGTCAGAAGTTGGCACTTTGAAACTAAATTTTTCACCAAGTCAGAAGTTTTAAATCCTTGATTTGGCTTCTAAACACTTTGATTCTGCGCGTTTATGCCTCTAAACATGTTTAATGAAGTTCCAGAAGTGATTAGCATAGAAAAACGCGCGTTTGGATGAGTTTTGATCAAATTAGAAGTCACACTTTTCTTGTTTGCAACTTCACACGATTTCCCTCCAAACTTCATCATTTCACATGCTTGGACATTCCATTTGATTCCCTATAAATAGAGCATCATTCCCCATTCATTTCCTCAAGCTTGGATAGCCAGAATCAACCTTCCAAACTTGTTCCATAACTCAGAATTAAGCAACTTCGAAATCCTTATACAAGCATTTTTCAATCCATTTTTTTCATCAATTCACCTTCCTTGATCTTCCGTGAAGCTAACCATATAATTACATTCAAGAATCGTGCCCTATATTGCTCCATAGAAGTCCAATTTCAGAGCTCTGCAACTCAACTTCAATAGGTAGATTCCTTCATCAATTCTTCAAAAATTTGATATCATTGTGATGCTCTCATTGCCCTGGTTCTAGTCGCAACACTTGCCTTTTACTGGAAACACGTTTTGACTATGAAATTTCAAATCCCTTTTCAAAACTTTTCTTCCAAATTGCTTGAGCTACAGTTTATATAAATTTGACGCGAGGGTGTGATTGTCTTCATCTTGAAGAGACGAGGCGAATGTCATAGGTCTGAGCTTCTGATTTTATAGTTTGAGAGACCTGTAATTTATGTTGGCTGGAGGTTGAAGATGACCAACGTGTCATCTTCCAACCAATGAAGGCACGCTACTTGTTATTTTTGAATTCTGATTTAATAATTGATTCAGTGCTTTATTCACTAATGACCATGATATGCACAGCGCGCCAGATCCCTTGGATTTGATTACTAACGCGTTTTGACTCTCATCCAATGGTCCACATATTTTTGACTTTTACTTTCTTTTCTGATTTTTTATATTTAATTGTTTTAAACTTCAAAAATCATAGAAAATTCATTTTAAGTCCAAAAAATCTGAAAAAATTATGAAAAATGTTTTTGATTATTCTCTTTCTGATTTTTATTTTTTCACAATTTAATTTTGTATTTTGGTATTTTTTAGAAATTTACACTTTAGTTGAATTGTTTTAAATGTTTAAAAATACTTCTATGCATTTTTAAATTCTAAAAAAATTATGGAATGATCCAATGATATTGTGACAACTATTGGTGACATTATTTTATTTTTGTTTCTGACTTTGTTATTTTTTATCATTTTTGGTTTATTTTACCCCTTTCTTTTAATTTTAAAAATAGTTTCTGACTTAAAAAAATTACCAAAATATTTATAAAATTATTTGAGTCCTTTTCTGATTTTTCTATGGTCTTACTTTTTAATTCTTGATTAATTTGGACATAGTTGATATTTTTCTCTTTTATTTCAATTTTTAAACATTATTTTTAAACCTTTTTGTATATATTAAATGTAATATTATTTTGTGACTATTTTCTGGCTGATCTTGAGTTAAATTTTTGATCATAAACTTTATTAACATCATTGGATCCATGGTGTTGAGTCTAACTCTACAAAAATTGATGAATAATTTTAATAATAGTTTGATTAAATTTAATCCAAAAGTGGTTTGTATATTCTCTCCCACCCCTCTTCATCTCATCCCTTTCTTATTGCACTAAATGTTGTTGGAGCATAATCTCTATATCATGTCTCAAAACAAATGGTGCATAGATTGCTATTGACCGACCTCAAAATAGGTGCGACTTCTATATAAGTCCACTTACGATTGCTTAACATAGCGCTAAATTTTCCTCCGATTCGAATAAATGATCATTCATGGCCCAAACTTATGTTTACAAGCCCAAGTATGTTAATTTAATCTCTTTGATCCAATAACCTTGAGATTCATTGTGTGGAGGCTTTGGTTCTACCAATCCTCTAATGGATCTACAACAGCTTTGGTCAACGCGGATCACTTAAACATTGTTGGTCATTAAATGTTACTTTGGAGGATTCCAAATGGATGATATACTTGACAAAAAGCAAATGCAACTTGTTGTATGGAGGCTTTGGTTCTACAAATCCTCTAATGAGTTCCAAATGAAAGTTTCAAGATGGTCATCCAACTAACCACTAATTACTAATAATTTATTTTATTTTGTGTTTTTATTTTATGCTCTTTACTTTATGCACCATTTACTTTTATCATTTACATTTCATGCTATTTTTTATCTTTGCTCACTTGAGTCCCTTTATATTCTTGTCATTTTTATTTTGCTCACTTGAGCTTTTCTTTTCTTTTGAAGACACCTAATAATCAACACAAACCCATTAATTTTTTAATGATACTTGGACTATTTGGTTAATATCCTTGGCATTATGGAATATTGGACTTTTTGGATTTAGGATTAGAAACCTTGGCCTGTGATTGGAGACCTTGTGATCTTATCTGATTATTTTGTCTGCAGCTCTTGAGGTTTACCTCAAGACATTGGGTTGTTTGTTTGTTTTGTGTGCAGGTTATTGTGATTACACCCTTTGTTTGAAATCCGGAATTCACCCGTATACAACCGTTACCCTGCCCAATTTTTGTGAAGACTTAATACACTTGAAGTTTGGTTCTCTCAAGAGGTCTAGTATTTTTGCTTGTTTGGTTTCAATCCAAAGAATGAGAATTCTATCTTGGCTCATAGTGTCAAGTATTGGCTTCTTGTTGGTTAGATGATTCTTATCCCTAGATTTTATCTTATGTTTTAGGATAGCCTCTTCTTCGCCTCCCATCTTCTTTAATTTTAAAAGTCTTCTCCCTCCTTTTGAAAACTCTTCTTGTTTTAAACTTGAATCACTTTCATAATAAACTTAGACTTAGGTCCATGCATTTTCAAACATTTTCATAAATAAACTCCAATAAACTTAATAATACTTTGACATCCTTTTTGTGAGAAGACTAAAAGTCAATCAATCTCATTCAAATAATTTTGCCACCTTGGCTTTCATCTTTAAACTTTTCTCAAAAAAGATTGGACTCTTGTCAATCCTTGTAGTGATGCAAACAACTATACTTCTATAATATATAGTGAAGAGAGATATTTTCCACTTGGGAGTTGAGTGAGGCATTGTTGATTTTAAAATCCAAGCCATATCCTCCACTTTGAGATGATTTAAATTCTCCTTTCTCATGATTGTGGATAGTAAGTATGTTTTCCATAAGAACAATGATGATGATGTCTTATCTCATAAAATTAACCAACACACTTGTGTTTTAAAATTTTTAAAAGAGGAACTACGTGTACCCTGATCCCCTATTGCACGGAAGATGGTACGTAGGCACTAAAGGTTCGCAACCGCGGCGGGTGAAAAAATCATAAAAAATATATTTCTTTTATCACCTCCACCATCCATTTTTATACAACATTTTTTATAGCCAAAATATACAGATTTTACAAAGAGGTTCCTGCGGAGTACCATAGATGTTTAGGGTGCTAATACCTTCCTTTTACATAACTAACCCCCTTACCTTGAATCTTTCCCTCCTCTTTTGGGTTATTCGCTCTTTTCCAATTCCTTTGGAAACAATAAAGCGCGGTGGTGATTTTTATTTGATTTGTATAAGTCTAGTCAATCCAATGGCTTAGTCTTAAACATTTCTACCGCTACAATAATCTAGTAGGAAAGTTATTAAAAGTAGCCTAGCTTGTAAAGTAGTAGTACCAGAATAGTCTTAATAATATTAATACAGAGTAGAAATATTAGTAATTTGAGCAGAAGAATAATTAGCCGGTTTTGGTAGAATTGTCCGGATAATTTCGCGGAGCGTTTGTAATGTATTTTGGTCGAGAACGTTTATTGAATGATTTTTCGTAATACATGACTTTGTAGGTGATGATGATTTTTGTTGAAATGCATATCATTATTGGCAATATCAAGTTGTAGGCTTATGGTCAGTGTTGAATTGTGTTGAATCATTGTTTAATTAATTGTTGTTGATTTTTATTACATTCATATTGTTGTCGCATACATAACATATCAAGTTGGAAGCTAATGCTCGGTATGTTGGCCTGGATTGGCAAGATTTGAAGTTGAAGGCTTATGCCTTGTTGATGCCTCTATTAATTGGAAGACTATTAAGTTGGGAGTTTTTCTTCGTTGGCACCACATGCATTTGCATCGTAACAAGTCGCATTTCATGTTGCATCTTTTGTTGTTGTGATGATGAATTGGTTGTGATATTATGTTGATGACTTGGTTGTAATGAATGTCATTTAAAAGATATAAAGCGGTGATTTTGTATGATCTAATTCTAATATATTATTTATCATACATCCAATTATATTATTTGATATCTCACCCCTTCTATTTGAATGTTGCCCCTATGTTGGTAACATGCAGGTAATCCAGAATGAAGATTGTTTACCTTCAATAGTTCAAGTTGGTGTCGTCGCTCTGATACGTATCACTCGGGGGATGAACTCATGTTTTCTTTATTGTTGGTTTTCATTATGTTGCTGAATTTTTAAGTTGTTTTCATTAAATACTTGCTGTCTTAAATCCGTTTTGAGTTAGACAAGATGTTATGATGTTTTCATTTGAATTTTTGAATCCCCTGCATAGCAACGAAAGTTGTTTTATTTTTAAATACTAAACAGGTTGTTATCGGTTCATCCGAATTTTATGTGTTATGTATCTGAACTATAAGCGATTAAATGTCCTTGTTTCTAAGTTGAAAGTGTAGCATTCCATTTGTTTGTTGAAGATTTTGTAACTCTGATTTTATATAATCTGTTGTGTAGAAATGGGGTGTTATAGTATACGTGTCACAACCTCCTGGATTTGCAAAAAAGAATCAGGAAGGGATGGTGTATAAGTTACATAAGGCTCTGTATGGATTGAAGCAAGCTCCCTAAGCTTGAAATTTGAAGATTGATTCATTTTTCAAGAAGCAATGGTTTCATAAGTGTGAGATGGAATATGAAGTTTATGTGCAATGTTCTGGAGCCGATATGATTCTGGTATGTCTTTATGTTGATGACATATTGCTAACGGGAAGCTTTCTAGAAAGTATAATCAAGTTAAAAAAGGTGTTGATGAATGAGTTTGAGATGACTGATATGAAAAATATGGTATATTTTCTAGGGATGGAGATTCTGTACTCGGAGAAGGGTATCATTTTGCATCAGCTAAAGTATGAACTTGAGCTTTTGAAGAGATTTAAACTACAGAATTGCAAATATGTTGTCACACCATCAAAAACCAATCATAAATTGGATTCTGACTCTGATGGTGAAGATGTGGATGCTACAACCTTCAAACAGTTGGTTAGTTCTCTAAGGTATTTGTGTAATATCATACCTGATATTTGCTATGCAGTTGGAATGACTAGTAGGTTCATGAGTAAACCTAAGTGGTCCCATTACCAAGCCGCTGTCAAGATTTTGAGGTATATAAAGGAAACTCTGAAATATGGAGTATTATTCCCTTTTGCAAGAAAGACAAACTCAGAGCTGATGAGTGACTCTGATTCTGATTGGTGTGGAGATAGAGTTGATAGAAGAATCACTTCTATATACTTGTTTAAGTTTCTGGGAGGTTTCATTCCTTGGTGTTCCAAGAAGCAATCCATTGTTGCTCTAACAACGTGTGAAACTGAGTACATTGCAGGTGCAGTAGCTGCATGTCAAGTTGTGTGGCTTCTGAATCTATTGCAGAATCTAAAGGTCAAGGTAGATAAGCCTCTGATGTTGATGATTGATAACAAGTCTGCAATCAATCTTGTCAAGAATTCAGTACTACATGGGAGAAGCAAGTTGTGCACTGTAGCACCCAAAAGCAGCTGTCAGATATTATGACAAAGGCGATCAAGACAGATCAATTTCTTTGTTTAAGAGATGAAATTGGTGTAGTTAGTTTTAATTAGAAATCATAAATTAAGGGATGATATTAAAAGGTATTTTAGTATTTCTAATGGTTTTTTGATAATTTAGTTATTAAGTCTATTTTATTAGAGTTTATGTGACATTTTTTTGTGTGTATAAATAGACTAATTATAAATGTCATAAAAAACAACATTATTCTTCTTGCAGTTTTTACAGCCGATCATTCTCTTTGCTTTCATAAATATATATTCCTTTTATTCATCATCACCTTGTGCACAAACAATTAAACTCCTTTAAATTTTAACTAATTAAAATAATAACACTAACATCTTAAATATTATATTTATGACCCAAAATTCAACATTTCATCCTTAGTCAAACACATATGTTAACTATTGACTTATATAAAGAGATAGAGAGAAGTGTTCAAAGTTAACATTTCAAACGCAAGGACGTGTTTAAATTGTCATCAATATTTGGTGACTTTTCATACGCCTCTTTCTCTGTATATACAACATTCAACAAACCTCCACAAATATAGATCAGACTCACTAAATTTGGTAACTGCAACCAAAAGTTTCTTTCTGCTTCAGTATTTGGAGAAATAAATAGGAGAGAAGAATCAAGTTTAAAAACTTGTAATATTTCCCATGACTCTTGCTGTAGCCGTAGGTTGTCTCACCCACATGCCAATGCTGCCAACCTCCAACTGTACCTCTAAAAAATTAGTGATAATTACCATGTAAGTATATGCTCCTTCGGTTTATTAAACATTGAATATTTTGCAGAACTTTTTTGTTCATTACTATATATCATTTTCAAAATTTAAAACAGTATTAATCATCAGTTTGTTATTTCTTTTAATTATTTATTATGAGTAAGATAATATTACCGACTCAAATTTTTTAAAGTTTAGAAAATCAATACTAATTAAGAGAAATAATTAATGTTTTTGAAAAAATAAATTATATATAATTTTAAAATATTATCTTTAACTAATAACGTATGAAAGAGAAATTTAAATTACTAAAAAAAGGAAGAGAAATTCAAAATATCATTAATATTAATATTAAAATTATAATAGTGATTTATAATTTAAAAACAGAGTTAAGTAAATAGTTAAGAATAAAAAAATTAACAAAAAAACATAAATATCTTATTAATTTTTTGAAGAGATTAATTTCTCAATAAGAAATATCGTCTCTCTAAATTTTAATTTCAAAAAGTTATATTCCGAATTTATAACTTATAATTTATAATTTTATATGTTTAAAAAATTGATTAGTAATTATTATCTTTTCACAAACTTATATTTTTTTGTAGTTTATTGTTTTTTTTTAATTGAGTCATTTAAGTAGTTCATAATTTATTAAATGTACTTTAGTTATCTTAATTACAATAAATAAATATTAATTAGAAATATTTGTGATTATTATTTTTTCATAAACTTATATTGGGTGATACTAACAAGTGTTCCCTGATACATTTTTTAAGAATTTCAAATAAAGAAAATATTACATTGAATACGAGTTTTTTTAAAGAAAAATATATTTTTATTATTTAGAAAAATCAATTGTTTTAATTTCTAATATATTGAATACAACTATTTTTAAATTAAAACATTCTTTTTAAAACTCTCCAGAGCACTCGTTAGCATTTTCTGGTTTATAGAATTTCTTTAATCAACTAATTTAAATAGTTTATAATTTATTAAATGTACTTTAACCATCTTAATTAAAATAAATAAAATTGAACAGATTTGTGCATCATTTAATATTTATATTTATAGTTAATTCAACCATACTAAATATTATATATTTAATTAATTAACTTATTTCATATCATTCACGAAATGTGTATAAAAAAACATTAAATAATTTAAGAGCTATAAACTGATATATTATAAACTAATTTATTATTATCTATCTTTCTGTAATAATTTATAAATAAATTTGATTTTTTTATACATTTCATAATTAATATATCTAATTTATATATAGACTATATATATTAATTATCAAATATATTTATAAAGTTGAATTACTGAAGGAATATTTATTTTTTCTTTTGAAACAGAGGCGAATTATATTTAGTGTTTCTTCTCGGAAAATGCATCGTTAACGATAAAAAGAAAAGACAAGTTGAAAGAAAAAGAAGTAATCTTGGTAGCACAGGTGCCGGAGGAGGAGGGTCTAATCCTGGTACCACGAAAATCATTGATCAGCGACCAGAAAATGCTGAAGATGGTGAAGTACTTGACAACAATACTTTTGCATTTGATTTCACTCACAACGAGTGGTTGGTCATTTTTCTTTTTCTCATCCTGTTGATGGATTCGACATGCTTTAAAACTAATTAATTAATTTATAGTTGTTTTAGTTTATTTTATTTCCTCTTACAAACGGATTTTGAATTTTTTTTATTAATAACCATGTATTAAAATAATATTTCGCAAATAATCGGATTTCGGAAAAAATTACGCAAATAACCATGTTTCAGATGGCTCCACAAAGGAGGAGTCATCTCACTTGGCGCATGCACCTCCTTTTTTAAGGGAGGCACCATCTCACTTGGCGCCTACGTGCTTAGGACATGCCATAAGCCAAGTGAGATGGCGCCTAAGTGTAATTTTAGGGCAAAAAATTTTTTTTTAATTTTTTTTCCTGTGCGTTGCCTATTGGACAGAGATCAACAAAATGAACTTTTTATTAAAAAAAAAATAATTACATTCAACTGTATTACATTAAAAGAACAGTAAAAAAAATGGATACAAAAATACTGGAAAAAAAAAAGATACATCAGTGATCCCCCGGAACCCGGTAATGACCCCCGGTTCCGCATCCCCGTCCTCGCCTTTCTCTTGCTGGGTGCCATCGTGTTTTCTGCTGCGGCAAGGTCGATGGCCCAGCGAAGTCAATGCGATCCGAATCCATAAAATCAGTAAGATCTCCATATCTCGAAGATCCGCTCTAGTACAGTCGGTTACCCATACCCTCAAAGTTTGGTCGTGTTGGCGGTGGGTGGGGTTCCATGGTTGGTCGGTAGCATTGGTCGTCTGAGTATGGGGGGTAGAAAGGAAATGAATCTTAGGGTGTTTGGTATTGTGGATGTTGGGTGGTTTGGTGATATGGTGGGTGATGGTAGGTTTGGTCGGCTTGGTCATAATCTTCCGACATTCCCATATCAGGGCTAAGGCTGCATGTTGAAGGCTGGATGTTGAGGGCGCCATATTGGGATATGTGGAAGACTGAAATTGTGTCTGGGGTATGTGGGTGTGCTGGTATTGGGGTTGGTATTGTGGTTGGGTTTGAGGCATATCAGGGTATTGGTAGTTTGGTGGTGATTGTGGTTGGTAGTACGGCATTTGATTGTAGTTGTGTTGTGGTGGGGAATGTGGTTGGGTGTTTGTGGGTCTGTTTCTTCTTGGGGGTTGGTTGGAGGTTGATGGGTTTTGGGTTTGTTGATGGGGAATCGAGGGTTGTAATCATTGTGTGCGTGGGTCAACCAAGTATCTCGGATGAGACACGTGCATTTCTGGGTTACTAACCGATCTGTACCACGACATATATTGATCCGTGTGTCGCATGTTACCTTGAGTAAGGAAAACCGGGAATTGTAAGACGTAGCGGTGACGCCTCTGCCACATCTTACACCATTCCGGAGCAAAGTCTTTCCAGTTGGTAAGACCCCACTGGGCGTCGACCCTTTTAAAATGCCATGGGGACAAATCTGTTGGATCACTTGGTATCTCTTGATGCATTCCGAACTACATCTTCACACGGTCGCTGTGGTGCATCTCCACAATGTTGAACCGAATGAGTGCAGTCTTTGCAGTCCAAGTTGCTGCATCCTCCGGGTTTGGAGCATGGCCCAAACCCAAATATGGTCTCCAGACGAACTACGATAAAATTTAAATCAGGTTAGCGCAAAAGTAATGTATAAATAATTAAAATGAACAAAAGTTAAAAGCTACGACGTACGTCATCTGGGCCTAAGTGATCCAACAGATTCCGGTAGAGTGCGGCATTGAATCTTGGATTCTTTCCGTAATCCATACCCGTCACGCAGTACCTAAAGGAAATGAGAAACATGTTATTTTTAGCATATATTTTGGAAAGAGCAGAATAGTTATAAATGCTATAACTTAATGACTTACTTTGTTGCGTACGGGAAACCAAAAGTGTTGTTGTTGATGGGGTTTAAGGACTCCATCCTCCACCAACCCCAGGCTTGTAGTAAAAATACGCACCCATAAAATGTACATTTTTCCTTGACTGCGTTTTTGCACAAGGAACTGTATAGGTGGACTAATACTGCAGAACCCCAACTATATTTTCTAGTTTTTTCAAAATTTGTTAGTAAATGTAAGTACATAAAATTTACACTATTTCCCGTACTTTCGGGAAATAAAAATGTACCAAAAAGTATCGTAAGATACGTTCTGGCTTTTACTACTCGGTCATTCTCTGAGGAATTTTCATTTAAATCCATACTTGCATAATGACGTTTCAGGTCAGTGAGTAGTATTCCCTGCCCTCTTGCTCCACCACCTTCTACCATATCCCTACCCAATAGTTCTTCACACTGTGAGTTGGGTTGTTGAACCAACCTGTTCACCGCCTTACCGTCGATAGGGAGGCCCAGTAGCATGTACACATCCTCGAGCGTGATGGTACATTCACCTATTGGTAGGTGAAATGTATGGGTCTCCGGTCTCCACCTTTCCAACATTGCAAGAATGAACTTTGAGTCAATGGTGCAGTTGGAGATCTTTATCACATGTCCAAAACCTGCATATTCCAGATAAGGGACGATAAATGGGTCGGGAGCCAGGTAGTTGTGCGAACGGATTCTGAATCTTTTTGTGTCCTGAGATCATAATTTAACAGTTGTAAGATTAATTAAGATGAACAACGCGTTATTTGAAGTATGAAAAATGTATAACCAAAGAAGAGACTTACAAATGCAGTAATGTTTTTCCCTTGTGCCTCTATGAGTATCACCCATTGTTAAAAGAGCCATTGTTTAGAATGCTTGAGAGTATGAAAGACTTGGGAAGAGATAGAGAGTATGATAGACTTATGAAATATTTCGTAGCAGAGAGTGAGAGTTGTGTGGGTGTGAGAGATGTTTCATATGGTATGTATTTATAGGCAAATAAGTTTGATGTAGTGGTTGCTTGTGCTTGCATGCACTACGAAAAAACAATTTTTGGCAGCGCATCTACGAAAGCGCTTTTAAGAGAAAGCGCTTTCGTAGCCTTTAAAAAAAATTCGCTTAAAAAAAGCGCTTTTATAGGGTTTCCTACGAAAGCGCTTTTCAGAAAGCACTTTCATAGGTATTTGAAATATCTAACCTACGAAAGCGCTTTTGAAAAGCGCTCTTATAGGTGGCCCTATAAAAGCGCTTTTGAAAAGCGCTCTGAAAGGGGGACCTACGAAAGCGCTTTCTAAAGCGCTCTTATATGGGGGACATACGAAAGCGCTTTTTACCTCAGAAACGCTCTCATATATGGGTCTTAGAAAGCGCTTTTAAAAGCGCTTTCGTAGGTTGTTTTATAATTAAATTAAATATCCCTAAATACGAAAATTTCCCTCACTTGTTCATTTCTTCGTCTTCTTCATTTCTTCTTCCTGTTACCGTTCGTTTCTCTCATTCCTGCCGCCGTTCCTGTTCCTGTTCGTTTGTTTGTCGCCGTTACTGTTCGTCTTCCTTGCATTCCATTCCTGTTCCTGTTCGTGTTCGTCCCATTGTTGCGTTTCCAGAATCCCATTGCTGCGTTCGTTCACTGCTGCTTCGTCTTCCTTCGTTGCCGTCGTTCTTCCCTCTTCTTCAGTCGTCGCCGCCGTTCACTGCGTTCTTGTCCATCTTGGTAAGTTTCTTCTTCTTCCATTATCTGTTCCGTTATTTGACCGTTTAGTTATGCATGTTCTGGCCTGTTCCGATTTCTTCTTCCATTATCTGAGTATTTCTAGGGATAGATAATGCTGTTAGTATATGTTTGGATTCTTGTTGGAAAACACCAACGTTATGATACAGGAAGAAACTTACGCACATTTTACTTGGTGTGCTACAATATGTTTAATATTGGTTACTCTGGATTGTTTGTAGTTGATGACACTCCAAAGATGTTATGTGGCCTGTCTTGATTCCATATACCGATTTTTAAACGCACCCGTGTCATTCATTATATATTCTTGCATGTTTACCCAATTTGGCTAACTTTTGAAGATGATACACAATGGTTCTATAACTTCTTAAAGATGATAATTAGAGAAACTGAAAATATGAGTTAAATTTTAAGTACTTTCTTGACTTTGGCCCTACACCCTTCACAGTTCATATTAGTTTTACCTTCAACTTTTTTAGTTTGGTCATCAAATGACACTTGTAGTCTTTGAATGTACTTAAGTTACAAAGTTGTTCCCGTAAGTTTGAATTACATTCATTTTTTAGTTTGGTCATCAAATTCCTCAGGAGATTGTAAGGTAAAAAAACATATGAAAATAGATATAAAAGTCCCTTACATGGCATCTTTTCAAATATCTTTTAGTTATAATTGTTATTTCCTTTTTTTGTAATGCTTTGTATTTATAGAATTATGTATATAGAATTATGTATATTTCCCTTTTTTCAAATATCTTTTAATTATGTATTTACAAATCTAACACTATCCTTTTTCTACTTATTTTTTGTTTATATGTTTCTTATTTGTGGGTTGATGTATGTTTTATTTCTCCGGGTGCATGCTACATAATTTTGGTGGTAACATTGAAATGGTTTGTGTTTTGGATTATATTTGTGGGTTTATGTTGACTTTGTGAATTCACTATTTCTAATATTTGTGTTGTATTATTGTCATAGCTTTCCCAAACATTGAAAATATATATGTGACATTTATTGTGAACCTTTATGTTAAAATAGTATATATCTTTCGACAATCGATCCGAAATATTGAATAACATTCTATGAATTTACAGCGTTTCCCGGCCTAGTTCGACGTACGACGCTCATTCTCCGCGTTTCTTAGAGTTCGAAACATCTGAGAGGTAACTTTCTTCCTCAAATTACTGGTATATATTGTGATGAATTTGTCTTAAATTGTCGTTCGTATGTTGTATTTTCTTGATACGGATTCATTCCGTGTATACTTTGCGTTTTGACAGAAACGCAGTATACTACTGTTTTGTGCACTAATTAGTTGATATGGATAAGACATAGATGTATTCCAATCGATTGTCGAAAGACTACGAGAATGGTGTTTCCAAGTTTGTTAAGTTTGCTGTTGCGCACGCCAAAGACCCCAGTCGTATGACATGTCCCTGTTTGTATTGCTGTTATGGGAACCGGGTTGACGCAGTTCAGTTGGCATCGCATTTAATTCGGTATGGAATTGATAGGAGTTATACATGTTGGAATATGCATGGTGAGAAAAGTAACGGGAATGTTGAATCGGGGTATGCAAGGACCTATGTTTCAAATGATGATTGCACAGATACACACGATTATGATCGAGTCGAAGAAATTGCAGAAGCGCTTGAAGAAGATCTTAACGATTGTCCCAAAATGTTCGAGAGGTTGGTAAGCGATGCAGAGAAACCGTTGTATAATGGTTGTACAAAATTCACAAGATTGTCTGCGGTGTTAAAGTTGTACAACTTAAAAGCCGGCAATGGATGGTCGGATAAAAGTTTCAGAGTTATTAGCCCTTATGAAAGATATGCTACCAGAGGATAATGTTCTTCCCAATCGAACGTATGAGGCCAAAAAGATGTTGTACTCCATTGGCATGAGCTATGATAAGATACATGCGTGTCCAAAAGATTGCGTTTTGTTTCGAAACGAGTATGCATCGTTAAATGAGTGTCCTAAATGCGGTGCCCCTCGATATAAGAAAAAGTTGTCTCCGGCAAAAGTCTTATGGTATTTTCCTATAATCCCGAGATTTAGACGGATGTATCATAGTGAAACCGATTCAAGACACTTGACTTGGCATTCAGATGAAAAAATTATTGATGGAAAATTTCGACATCCGGCAGATTCTCCACAGTGGATGAAAATTGATAATGATTATCCTGAATTTGGAAAAGAAGCAAGAAACCTTCGCTTGGCATTGTCTACTGATGGAATGAACCCACACGGTAATCAAAGTATCTCGCATAGCACATGGCCTGTGATTCTTATGATTTATAACCTACCTCCATGGCTATGTATGAAGCGTAAGTACATGATGCTGTCTATATTAATTTCTGGGCCTAAACAACCAGGAAATGACATAGATGTATACTTGGAACCATTAATCGAAGATTTGAAGATTTTGTGGGAGAACGGTGTGGAGGTTTATGATGGTTATAGGAAAGAAAGTTTCAACTTAAGGGCGATGTTGTTTGGAACAATTAACGATTTTCCAGCATACGGAAATCTATCCGGGTATAGCATTAAAGGTGAAAAAGCGTGTCCTGTTTGTGAAGACGGAACCGATACCATGCGATTGAAACTTTGTCAGAAGAATGTCTTTCTCGGTCATCGTAGATTCTTAACTTCTAAACATCAGTATCGTGGATGGAGAAAAGCGTTCAACGGAGATACCGAACAACGTAGAGCTCCGCCTGGTTTGACAGGTGATCAAATTTTTGAAAAGGTGAAAGATGTGAATATTCAGTTTGGCAAGCCTTTTGCACATAAAGTTGTCACAGGTGGGTGGAAGAAGAGGTCGATTTTTTTTTGAATTGCCATATTGGAAATCTTTGTACGTAAGACATTTTCTTGATGTGATGCATATTGAAAAAAATGTATTTGACAGTGTTATTGGTACGTTACTCAATATAAAAGGGAAGTCTAAGGATGGCCTTAAATCAAGGGAGGACATGGTAGACATGGGAATAAGAACTGAACTGGGACCCGTGAAGAAAGGAAGACGGACATACCTACCACCTGCTGTTTACACTCTATCTAGAAAGGAGAAAAAAATATTGTGTAAGTTTCTGAGTGAAGTTAAAGTTCCAGAAGGCTACTCATCAGATATTAGAAGACTTGTGTCTATGAAAGACCTCAAGCTAAAGAGTTTAAAGACGCATGATTGCCATGTTATAATGGAACATTTTCTACCGATAGGTATACGTTCTATTCTGCCAGAAAAGGTAAGAAGCGCAATAACTAAATTGTGTTTTTTCTTCAAGTCAATTTGCAGTAAGGTGATCGATCCTGAGATCTTGCCAACATTGCAAAAAGAAATAGTTGTTACTTTGTGTGAGCTTGAAATGTATTTTCCTCCCTCGTTTTTTGACATAATGGTTCATATTGTCGTTCATCTTGTGAAAGAGACACAATTGTGCGGACCAGCTTATATGAGATGGATGTACCCTGCTGAACGTTATATGAAAATATTAAAAGGGTATGTGAAAAATCGGAGTCGACCAGAGGGTTGTATTGCCGAAAGATACATTGTTGAAGAAGCGGTTGAGTTTTGTACTGAATATTTGTCAAATGTTCAATCAATTGGACTCCCCAAATCTCATGTTGTTGAAAAAAAAGAAGGTAAGAAGCTAATTGGAAATAAAGTTGTGACAGTATCAAGGGTCGAACGAGATCAAGTGCATTTGTATGTTCTGCACAATGAGATTGAGGTTGAGCCGTATGTTGAAATACACAAGGGTGTTCTTCGAGGTTTAAATTCGAATAGAAATGAGAATTGGATTGTACGAGAGCACAATCGAAGTTTCATACCATGGTTTAAGGAACATATTTATT
This sequence comes from Vicia faba, assembly GCA_948472305.1. Taxonomy (NCBI): domain Eukaryota; kingdom Viridiplantae; phylum Streptophyta; class Magnoliopsida; order Fabales; family Fabaceae; genus Vicia; species Vicia faba. The sequence continues at coordinate 556,148,994 of OX451735.1, forward strand.
CAAAGTATCATTCAGATCCCGCCTCAGTGACAGAAAGGTTGAGATGTTTAGCATATGGTCCAAGTTTGGTTGCGTTTTCTTATAGCGCATACACAATTAATGGATACACATTTTATACCAAAGAACAAGATGATAAAAGTACTGTGCAAAATAGTGGTGTCACCTTGGTAGCTGAAGCAATGCACATATCTAGTGTGAAGGACTTAAACCCAAAATTTGCAAATCTATCGTATTTTGGGGTTATCGAGCGCATTTGGGTCTTTGATTACGAGAAATTTCAGACTCCTATATTCGGTTGCAAGTGGGTTGAAAATAATAATGGTATACGGATGGATAAGTCAGGATTTTTGCAAGTGGATCTTAACAGGGCGGGGTACAAAGATGAGCCTTTCATTCTAGCCTCTCAAGCTAAACAAGTGTTCTATGTCACTGATCCGACAAGTACGAAATGGTCTATAGTGCTTTTCTCTAACAAAGTAATTGATGAAAAGATTGGAGACCAAGGCGATACTGGTGTTGACATTGAATCTTTTACCAGAAATGATCAAAATGAGAATGAATCATGCATTAGAAATGATCATAATGAGGGTATTTGGATCAATCCAACCGTCCGCGTTGTTAAGAGACGAGTAGAACATATTCCTACCAAGAAAAGAAAGAGATGTTAGTGAAAAAGGTAATAGTATATATAATTATAGACAATGTCATTCAATAAAAAAAATATATATATATATATATATATATATATATATATATATATATATATATATATATATATATATATATATATATATATATATATATATATATATATATATATATATATATATATATATATATATATATATATATATATATGCCATTTCATTTTTTTCATTATAGTATAATATATATAGCCTATATCATTTCATTTTTTTCATTATAGTATAATATATATAGCCTATATCATTTCATTTTTTTCATTATAGTATAATATATATAGCCTATATCATCCAGTAAAATTTAAATATACGTCATTTCATTTTTTTGCTTTATGGAATTTTATATATGTCATTTAATTTAATCTAATTTTTCTTTATTACAGGTCAAATGGCTAGTAACCAAGATAATTCAGAAAATGTTCCACAAGGAGATGTTCCACAAGATAATGTTCCACAAGACACTTCAGATAAGGATATCACACGAGGCATAACTATCATGCGGGGAATCATCCGTGATAGAGATAGAGGTATTATGTATAATGTAGATTGGAATAATGATGACCAACTAATTGGGCCTAATTCTGCAAAGCTGACAAGCTACATCGGTACGCTTGTTCGTATGCACATTCCGATCATCACTCCTAGCTGGAAAAAAGGAGAGTTGGATGCTAAAGAAAAAATTTGGACCGAGATAAAGGTATCATATATGGTTGTTGTTATTTGCTTTATTTTGACGAAAATATTGTTTTTAAATTACATATACTAACACCCTCTATGCGTATGTTTTTTTGTAGAGGTCTTTTAACATTGAAGATGCCCGCAAAAAGTATATAATGGGCTTGGCCGGAAAAAGACATAGAGGGTGGAGAAATTTTTTGACAAATAAGTTTCTTAAAGACGATGAAGGAAATTTTGTTGAAGAGGATCCTGAACGACCAAATAAATATGAGAGCTTCATTACACCCGAAGAATAGGTTGCTTTTGTGGGCCAAAGAAGAGACGAGAATTTCAAGAAAGTGAGTGCTGTAAATCGGGAGAGAGCGTCAAAACCCGCATATCCATATAAAAAAGGTCGTTTGGGATATGCACGCTTACAGGAAAAAATTGTAGGTAAATCTCAATTCTACGATCTTATTAATTATCTCAATGTGTATTATTAATTTGTAACAATGTGTATTGATGATTTTATTATTTGTAACAATGCGTAGTTGGAGGAGACGCAGAGTGACGAAACATCACTACCTGCACATGTGTTGTGGAAGGAAGCTCGTGTTGGCATAGATCAAGTTGTTAACCCCGATCTGCAACATATTTATGATGAGTGTGTAAGTATACCATTATGTCTTTAATTAATATATAATTAACGTTGTGTCTTTAATTATCGATATTTAAATGAATTACAGGAGACTATATCGCAATCGGTATCCACGGGTGATGACCCGAATATCAGGAGCGTACTCAGTCGAGCACTATGTGTTGCTGAGTATCCGGGACGAGTGAGGGGTAAAGGCCATGGTGTGACTCCTACCTCTCTGTATAACAATCCAAGAAAAAGAAATCCTAGCAATGCAGAAGTGATGCAAACATTGCAGGATTTACAAGCACAAGTCTGTGAACTGCAGAGGGACAAAGAGAGATATATGGCAGAAAGGAGCAGTTCACAGTTGAAAGAAACTAGTGACAAGGCTAGTATCAACTGTCAACAAAATTTTCCCGAGGTAATTAAGATGATAATCCATTATATTTAGAGAAAGTATGATTATAACGGTTATTATTGTCAACATTAAAGGAAGTCTAACGGTTATTATTGGTTTAGGGCATTTCATGTTGTCAGCTGTATCTAGCGTCTCCGACTTATCGGGTAGTTGGCAAGGGAAAAGTGCACAACACCTCGGGAGATTTAATTCACCATAGACCGCTCCCGGATGGCCACATGAAGGTATCGGTTGATGTTGTTTTATATATGAATGCATTGCTACCGGTACCTGACATTGTTGCGGAGACCACATTGCTGCGAGATGCAGTAGGATCTTTTGTGGCATGGCCATCAGACCTCATCTACATAGATGATCAGGTATGTTGAAAACCATTATGAATCTTTAAGTATTCAACTGACAGTTCTGACCTGAATTTTATACATGGTAATTTTAGACTCCTACAAAACCTGCATCTAAGGATAAAGGGATTTTGCAGCGCGGCGAGTCTATTGCATCACAAAGACAGGTACTTTTAAAGTGTTTCATTTATGATCGGAATAAAAAACTGCATAACTTTGTATCTTACATAATTCTATATGATTTTTAAGGTACCTTCTCAAGATCAGTCACAGCAGGTGAGCCATAAAGTTAGTAGGGTTCCACCTAAGAAGAAGGTTCCTGTCCGTAAATTTGTGCCTAGGTATCGACAGTGTCTGGAGACACTAGTTGGCACATCAGATTGGATGAATGATGGAATTCGTCAAATCGATGTGGATGAAATTGTCTTTGGTTTTCCATGTACCGAAACAATTGGATTAGAGGACATGGAACAAATCTTTCATCATCGAGAGTTAGGCATCAGTGTGATGCACTCGTACATCCGGTAACCCGATCAATATATTATTTAATTGGTTGAACATTTTTTTAAACATTTAATTGAAATAGTCTAATATTAATTATGTTTTTATTTAAGGATGTTATTTGACAAATTGATGCGCGAGAATCAATTGTCAAATAGATTCCGTTTCGTGTCTTCCTCCCGTGTCAGTGGAGCAACAATTTCTAGGGAACCTGATTCAGTAACAGAACACTTGGTCGAAAGATTCATGACAACTACCAGTACAGAGAGCTTGTATCTTTTGCCTTATAATACAGGGTTAGATTTTCATTCTAAGCTCCTTTTAATATTTGTATTTTTTACATTAAAATTCGCTTCTAAATTGTTGCTTTAATTTATAGATGTCACTGGTTGTTGCTTGCAATCAATCCCATAAAAGAAGTGGTCTATTACCTGGATTCGGTTGACGGTGATTGGACAAATTATCCAGAAATGAAGCTAGTGATTGATACGTAAGTGACATTATTCTAAATATTCGTTTGTGTTTATATATTTAATTATTTCAATGTCATTGTTCTAAATAAATATTTTAATTTTGTCATCAGTTCAATACAAGTATTCCGATGTCAAAGGGAAGCACGAGTACCATGGTCTAAATCGAACAACATTAATTGGATCAAAGTACAGGTATATAAATTTCAACAATTTTGCTTATAATATTTATGCTACTTGATAAATCAATAGATGTGTATAATCTTATTTGTTTTTCTATGTAGTGCCCTCAACAACAAAACGGCATAGATTGCGGATACTTCGTTTTGAAGTTTATCAAAGAAATCATTCAAATGAATGAAATCGAGATTCCAATCACGGTATGGATTTATACTTTGTTTTATTACTTATCGGATTTTGCATATAATTTATTACATTAAACTAAATCATGCATATATTTTGTTTTGTAATGTAGTATTTTGATCAATACAATTGTCCATATTACTCGCCACGTCAATTGGAAGAACTCAAAGAGGAGTTGTGCCAATATTTTATTGAGCTAAGAATCTTATAATAAGGTACAAATACATTGTTGTGTGAAAATTGGTTAATTATGAATATATTGTTTTGTGTATACAACACTGACCGTGTTATTATGTTCATATTGCAGGATCAGGACCTTGGATATATATGTAGATTAGGATTGATTTACTTAGTGTTATATAGCTGATTTCTTATGGTGTATTTTGTTACGTTTAAAAACATGTTAATATTGAATTACCATGGTGTATATATATTTTGGATATGAATTGATTATAATGGTATTTGTATATATATATATATATATATATATATATATAATATTTGGTATTTGAATTACATTTGGTATTTGGATTAAAACTAATATATATTGGTATTTCTAGATTAGATTGTAAAATACCGGTTTAAGAATTACAGGTTTGCTGCAAAAAAATGCAGGTTTAGAAAATTTTTAAATTTTAGATTTTTCAGTAGAAAACCTATGAAAGCGCTTTTAAGAAAAAAACGCTCTTATAGGCCTACTTTAGATTGCCTGACACGCATTCTGAATACACCTATGAAAGCGCTTTTTCAGAAAAAAGCGCTCTCGTAGGCCTACCTATGAAAGCGCTTTTTACCAAAAAGCGCTTTCATAGGTAGGCCTACGAGAGCGCTTTTTTCTGAACAAAAAGCGCTGCTAAAACCTTTAGCAGCGCCACCTACGAGAGCGCTTTTAAGCGCTTTTAAAGCCCAAAAAAAGCGCTTTCGTAGGTTATTTCTGGCATAGTGATGCCTGCGAAGTGTCACATTTGCATGCTTAGGGGGTTACACATATGCATGCATGCATGTACAAAAAATGTAAGGTGTCACTCTTGCAGGCTAGGTGGCAGCCCATGCATGTATCACGATTGGACAGTAAGGGAGGCGCCATTGGACTTGGCGAAAGAGTACAAAAATGAATGGTGTCACCACCCCATTTGGCGAATAAGAGGTGTCATTTGTTACAGCATAGGCTCAGGCTACGTGACAGCCTCTGGGATTCCTTTCTTTATTGCATGCAAGGCCATTGGAGTTGATGGGTGGAGTCTTACAAAAAACATGTATGTGTGCAGAATAGGGCCAAGATAGGTGGCAGCCTATGGGGTTTCATAAGCCCATGCATGTATCACGATTGGACAGTAAGGGAGGCACCATTGGACTTGGCGAAAGAGTACAAAAATGAATGGTGTCGCCACCCCATTTGGCGAATAAGAGGTGTCATTTGTTACAGCATAGGCTCAGGCTACGTGACAGCCTTTGGGATTCCTTTCTTTATTGCATGCAAGGCCATTGGAGTTTATGGGTGGAGTCTTACAAAAAACATGTATGTTTGCAGAATAGGGCCAGGATAGGTGGCAGCCTATGGGGTTTCATAAGCCCATGCATGTATCACGATTGGACAGTAAGGGAGGCACCATTGGACTTGGCGAAAGAGTACAAAAATGAATGGTGTCGCCACCCCATTTGGAGAATAAGAGGTGTCATTTGTTACAGCATAGGCTCAGGCTACGTGACAGCCTTTGGGATTCCTTTCTTTATTGCATGCAAGGCCATTGGAGTTGATGGGTGGAGTCTTACAAAAAACATGTATGTGTGCAGAATAGGGCCAGGATAGGTGGCAGCTGTGATACGGTGGGAGAACTGACTAGTGTTTTGCGTTTGTATTCGCAAATGTTGCGGTTAGCAAGAGTCGCCACCGACTTTTTATTTTATCCTAAGGAAAGGTTAAAAAGCACAGCAAAAACCTTTTGAGATGTTTTCTTGGGTTCGGGGAGTAGATTATAGAAAGGGAAGGTATTAGCACCCTTTCTATCCATGGTTATCCATGGGCTCTTAGTTACTTGCTTAGATCACTTGCCTTTTGTTTTCAATTGTTTGAAATGGTGCTTGAGTGTGTGGGTTTGAAAATGTTTTGAAAAGATGCCAATGTGGTGGCAACCTTTGTAATGATCCATGTGGGGATATATACAAAGATGTATATCTTTTGAAAAGGTTTTCGTTTGTTTTTGAAAGTTGTTTTGAAAGTGTTGTGGGTTGTGGTTTTGAAATTAGGCAAGTGTTTTGTTTTGCAAGTTAATTCAAGTAACTAAGAGGTTATCTACTCCTAAATTTCTCAAAAGATCATTGCTATACTTTAACCCTTTTAACAAGTTTGCTCCACCATTGTATTTGGTGGGCAACCTTGTGTTAGGATGTGAAAGGGACAGGCGCGGGTCATCGTATGGACCATAATTGCAACGGTGTTAAATGTCTTTGGGCAATTTTCTTTAAGGGACTTGATCATTTGTTTTTGTTTGTTTTGAAAAGTTTTATCGAGGGACCATGATCATTTAAACTGTTTGCTTTGCCCAAAGAAGTTCAACATACAATATGGCCCATTTATTTGAAGGCAACAAGTGGAATACCCTAGGGGGTGCAAGTGTGATTTGTGTGTCCATTTTCATGCTTGTTTATCTTGTATTAGGTCACACTATTTTTTATCGTTTTTTCGCATACAAACCCTAATTCTAACATGTTATCATTAGAAAGTAATAAAGTGCGAAATTAAAATTACTAAGCTATTACAAAACCAAATATGGGAAGGGGGGTACAAATGTTCAAATGGGGGATATTGACAAGAATTTAAATCTAAATTATTACATCATTTTGAATATTTGCAAGGTAAATAAATTGCATAATTAAATGGAAATTAAATAAATATGTGAAATGCAAAAAGAAAGTTTTTATATGTATGAGAAAATATTATTTATGTAAAAGAGAAAAGAAAATAAAAATGTATTATTTTTGAGTATTTTGAATTTAGGGCAAAAACCCTAATTTTAAAGAAAATGCATTATTATCTAATTTAATACAACTATTTATTTATTATTTTCAAAAATAAAATAAAATGAAGTATATTATGGGGAAGAGTATTTTTGTATCAAATATTAATAAAAAAAATAAAAATTCAAGTATTTTTATATTTCTAACTTAAATATATTGATAACCATATATATATATATATATATATATATATATATATATATATATATATATATATATATATATATATATATATTAAACCCTAAATATGTATTATACACAAAATAAATATATATTTAATATTTTAATAAAATAAATAAAAGAGTATTTTTGTGTGAGATATTTTCAGAAAGTAAATAAAAATAAAAATTGTATTTACATCATTTTTAATATTTATTCTAATAATAGTATATATATACTTATGTATAAACAAAGAAAATAAACAAATAAATATGCAATAAATGCAAAAAATGATGAAAAAAATATTTTTAATTTTTTAATGCCATGAGAAAAAATAAACAAAGTCAACCAAAAAAAGAAAAAGTCAAAAATGTTAAGAAATGAACAAATGGGCTCAGGGGGGTGTGAATCAAAAAAGGTGGTGTGAAAAGTGAAATAACACAGGCCCAGCCCACTGATCATTGTCTTCAACCTCCAGCTTCAAACATTTGAAAAAACGCGCGCCCCTGTTCCTCAATGTCTAACTCCTGATTCTTGGCTTTTCAGCAAAAACTCATAACACAAGAAATGTTCAGCATGAAGAGACGGTTTCAACCATATAAATAACTTGACCTATCTCTCTAAGATGAGGGAGAATTTCTCCTCCCCCAATTTCTGACCTAACTTTTCATCAATGTTCAGACATGAAATTCTCTAAGCACACGAGACATAAATGAAATCTAATCATATGAGCATGTTCAGGGCTATGATTGTGACATGTTTTCTTCAAAAACCTAAAGCTAACAATGCCTAATAAGAGAGATAGAACTCCATGAATATACCTGTTCAGTTGGAATCGAGCTTGGCAATGGAGGATGTTTCAGAGTGAAATGATGACTTGTGCAGCTTCCTTGAAGTGTAAGGATGCTTTTCCAATTCCTACTTTGTCTTGAAACTCCCTGAATCGAGCTAGTGAACTCCAACTGCAAAACAGAAAATTAAAAATGGTGAAGTGGCTTGGAGGTGTTACAGGTCTGATTTTAGGACATGGTTAGCTTGCATATGTTGTAGGGAAGGTAGAGGAAAAGGTTTGGATCAAAATGCTCGAAGGGATTGGAAGTTTGCACTCAAACTGCAGGGGCTCCCCTGTTTGTACAATTTTGAGGTGATTAGAGCAATGGGAGTGTTTCAGATGGCAAGGGCTCGTGTGTTAGCTTGGATTTTGTCTATGGAATGTGTTTGATAGCTTTTGTGTTGTGTGTCTAAGCTGAGATGAGAGATGTGTTAAGTTATGGACTTTTCTTCTATCTTAAGCAACAAAAGCAAGTTGGTGGTTTTAGGTTAGTAGGGGGCCTCCTAATGTGCTGCATAAACATCTCTTGATCAGTGTGTTATGCACATAATCTTGTGCAAGGCAGATCTTTTATGTACTTGTTGGATTACAAACTTGACATAAAGCTAATCTTTTCAAAAATGGAAATTTCACTTTATCTAGTTTAGGATTAATCTTGCATACAATGCTTGCACTCAAAGAACAACGCCTTAACACATTGAATATGCATTAAATTATTGAGTATGAAATGGTTCAAGGACCTGTAATCAAGCATAAAGCAAACTGATTTCAAATTGGCAAGATTATGAACATGTCTTGATGAAGAACAAAAAGTGAATTTTTGCCAACTTGTGAAATTCGAATCTCTCAAGTTATGAGGTTGTTTGATGAGTTCTTGGAAATTTTGGAAAGCTTGGAATGTGTACTACGATCCATCTTTGAAATGCAAATCCAAATTCCAAGTGGAAGGGTATGAAAAGTGGCCTTGAAGTAAGGTAGAAAACCTTGTCAAAATAGGTCAAATTTCACTAAGTTAAAAGATGGTTTAGTGCCCTTATTCAAAAAATTATAACTTGAGATACAAGCTTCAAATGAGAAAACTTTGTGAATCAAAGTTGTAGATTATGCAACAAGCTACAACTTTCATGTTTTGACTTTTGTTTGAATCCAAATGGATCATGGTGAAAAGATGGGGCAAAGTTGGGAAAAAAATTAGGGTTTTTCATAACTTAGAAAAATTCTAAGTTATGAAAAATTCCATTTTCAAATCCTAATTTGCATTTTGAGATTTCTTGATGAACAAGTTTCATGATTTGGCATGTTTTGATGAAAAATGAATTTTGACTCTTGATTTTGACCAAAAAGTCAAAGTTTGACTTTTCAGTATACAGTCAAAATTGATCAATTGACTGGGAAATTCAACTGTCAATCTTGTGTACTTGGGATCTTTTGAGCTTGATGAACATGTCAAGATAATTCCATTGAGTCCTTGAGGCCATATGTGAGCTTGGTTTGCCATTGGCTAGGTCAAACAGTCAAAAATTGCCTTTGTGCAGTCAAAAACCCTAAAAATGACCATTTTGCCCTTTTGGTGATCTGATCAAATTTCTTGTGGAATTGTGATCCAAACTTGATCAAATGGTCCATATGAGTTCAATATGTTGATGTGGATCAAATTTCATGAGATTTGACTGTCAATTGGCCACAGTTGACTTTTTCCCCAATACAGTTGATTTCTAGGTCAACTGTCCAATTGACTGGTCAAAACTTGGAATCAAGGCTTGAAACTTGATATGGGTAAGCTTGGGAGTCCAATATGAGGCATGAAAGTCATCTTGGGCATTTTAGGTCAAAACATCTTTAGGCAAACACAAACCCTAATTTTGAGTCCACAGTGCAAGGAGAAGTCTTGAGCAGAGGAAACCCTAACTGTATCTTGATCTTCAAAGGTCTTGTGATGAGAAAATGTTGAGGAAATGGGAGGGCAAATTTTGGGGTACAACAGTTGCCCCTGTTCAATCTTCTTGAACCTGAAGAGTTAGATTGGCAAGTTTGCCTTTCGTGACTCAAGGGTAAAAGGAGATTGGACACTAGATTGCCCGGAAATTTGCACTCGCATGTTGAAGTATCAGCAATGTGATGTCGGGAATGGGCTTATAGATGCCATCCGGAGACGTGACAAAACCTTGTCGGGAATGGGCTTATAGATGCCATTTGGAAGTGTCGATCGCCTAAGAGATTCCTTAGCGAGAACTTGTGTATTTGAGGAAGGAGGATGTTTTCCTGGTTTGTTACAGGTGTTTGATCTTCAGTCTCCTTATGCAGATGTGCCCTGACTGGATACAGGTATTGAATCTACAATTGGTTGCTCACAGATATTCCCTGGCTGGATACAGGAGTTGAATCTGGAAATAGTCGTTTAATAGATGTGCCCTGGCCGGATACAGGAATCGAATCTTCGAACTCTTCAGACGTGCCCTGGCTAGATACAGGAGTCGAGTCTGGAAACGTGGTCAACAGATATGCCCTGGCTGGATACAGGAATCGAATCTAGAGCTGTTGTAGTTGATAGATGTGCCCTGGCTGGATACAGGAATCGAGTCTTCGAACTCTTCAGACGTGCCCTGGCTAGATACAGGAGTCGAGTCTGGAAACGTGGTCAACAGATATGCCCTGGCTGGATACAGGAATCGAATCTGGAGCTGTTGTAGTTGATAGATGTGCCCTGGCTGGATACAGGAATCGAATCTTCGAACTCTTCAGACGTGCCCTGGCTAGATACAGGAGTCGAGTCTGGAAACGTGGTCAACAGATATGCCCTGGCTGGATACAGGAATCGAATCTGGAGCTGTTGTAGTTGATAGATGTGCCCTGGCTGGATACAGGAATCGAATCTTCGAACTCTTCAGACGTGCCCTGGCTAGATACAGGAGTCGAGTCTGGGAACTGATCACTCTCAGATGTGCCCTGGCTAGATACAGGTATCGAATCTGGAATTGTGACAGTTGAAGGTAGTTGTTTTTGGGATTGTCTTTTTCCTGTAAAGGCAAAAACGTAAGTTGTATGCAATGTCATGATGTATGATATGCATATTGTCATGATACTCAACATGAGATGTTGTATGCGTTTCATCATGTATGTAAGCAAGATGTATGAAAATATAAAATGTTTATGAATGTAATTTCGTTTTGGGGAAAATAAATCCTTGACGAACGGCCGGAGAATTACTCTGTGGAAGAGATATTTGGCCGAAGTTTTGATGAGAGGCCTGCTGAGGACTTTAACGATGGATTCCGCCGAGGATAATGATGATAAACTCCGCTGGGGAACTCCGAAGATAAACTCTGCTTGGGAATACCAAAGATAGACTTCGCTGGGGATTTGAAGGAACTTTGCCGAGAGCGGTCTTCCGTGGCTTTTAGCTGAGGATAACCCAGTTATAAGTCTTTGTGAGGAAATAACTCTAAATAAAACTCGGGTGAGACGTCCGTGCTTCGCAGGGGATAAGCTTGCAGAATTTACTGGGGATGAGCTTTAAGACCTGCCAGGGAATGTTGTGCCTTTTCGGGATCGACGGGGAATCAACTCCTCTTGGGGAAAGTACCGATGAATCTTGCTTTACTCTACGGGGAATTGAGATGATTTGGCCACATTCTTCAGTTGAACCTACCTTGGTGCCCTGGCAGACGAAACAAACAGACTGCTTAAGACAATTTCACATTGCCCCTGTCTCTGATGTCACCTGTAATCGATCTCTCGTTTCATATGTAAACATTTATGAATCAGCAATTTAATGTCAAATGCATATATCAAAAATGAACATTGGACGTTCTTCGCAAGACAAAACAGAAAAAGAAAGCAATTGGCACTTTTAACTGAAAAGTATATTTATATTGATTTAAACTTTGCCTGTGAATAGGCGTTTTTTGTACAAGAGGCTGACATCCTAGTAAGAGGATATCGCCAAATAGTATAAAGTTTACAATTTGAAAAAGGAAACAAAACAGCTATGTGAACAATCCCACTGGGTTCCTAACTCTGCTATCGCCTTTATGTCTTTGAACGTCTCATCGCCTTGCTGCCTAATTGAAGATGAAGCCGATTCCGGATGCGAAGTGATCCAATGAGACATAGTGTTACGCTTTGATCCCTAACTTTTGCCTGGACCGCCCTTTCGGGTTTTCAGTCCACCGGGATACCCATTTTTGCCCAAGCCGCCCTTTCAGGTTTTCGACTTGCCGAGTGTACAGATTTTTTTATTCATTTCATCCCTTATTTTTGCCCGAACCCTTTTGGTTCGCCGGGAAGCCCTTATTTTTGCCTAGGTATGTCAACCTAGCGGGTCTTTTATTTATGCGTAGTATTTTTTCACTATGTCTGCATTGGCGGGGTGAGGAAGGTCGTCACCATCCATGGTGGTTAGGATCATGGCTCCTCCTGAGAACACACGTTTAACCACAAATGGCCCTTCGTAAGTAGGGGTCCATTTGCCCCTGGGATCACTTTGAGGAAGGATGATGCGTTTGATTACCAGGTCCCCCACTTGATACTCTTGCGGTCTGACTTTCTTGTTAAATGCCCTGATCATCCGTTTTTGATACGTTTGACCATGACAGATAGCAGTGAGCCTCTTTTCGTCAATCAGATTTAATTGATCAAGTCGAGTCTGGATCCAATCATCTTCATTCAAGTCTGCATCCTTCATTATCCGGAGAGAGGGTATCTGGATTTCAATTGGCAAGACTGCCTCCATGCCATAGACCAAGGAGAAAGGAGTTGCCCCGGTTGATGTCCTTGCTGAGGTACGGTACCCATGAAGAGCGAACGGTAACATCTCGTGCCAATCTTTATAGGTCACTGTCATCTTCTGCACAATTTTCTTGATATTTTTATTGGCTGCCTCTACAGCCCCATTCATCTTCGGCCGGTAGGGAGAAGAATTGTGGTGCTGTATCTTGAATTGTTCAGAGTTCGGTGATCATTTTGTTATTAAGATTGGTACCATTATCCGTAATGATTCTTTCTGGGATGCCGTACCGACAGATCAGATTATGCCGGATGAAACGTGCCACGACGCTCTTGGTCACTGTGGCATAGGAAGCTGCCTCAACCCACTTTGTGAAGTAGTCGATTGCCACCAAGATGAAGCGATGCCCGTTGGATGCCGTTGGTCGGATCTCACCGATCATATCGATGCCCCACATTGCGAAAGGCCAAGGTGCCGTCAGGACATTCAAAGGAACCGGAGGGATATGCACCTTGTCAGCATAGATCTGGCATTTATGACAAGTTCGGGAGTGTTGGTAACAATCGGCTTCCATTGTGGACCAGAAATATCCTGCCCGAAGGATTTTCTTAGCCATGGTGTGTCCACTGGAATGTGTTCCAAATGTACCTTCATGCAGTTCCATCATGATTTTTTCCGCTTCAGCCTTATCCACACAACGTAGCAGGGTTGAATCATGATTCCGTTTGTAGAGAATGCCGTTGCTGAGGAAGAATTTTGCAGCAAACCTCCTCATGAACTTCTTATCATTGACAGATGCACCTTCCGGGTATTCCTGAGCTTCCAAGTACCTCTTCACCTCGTGATACCAGGGTTTTTCAGTCACCTTCTCAGCCTCGAGCTCACAGCAGTATGCTGGTTCATCCAACTTCCAGATAATGATTCGGGGAGCTTCATTGTCCCATTTAACTTTGAACATTGAAGACATCGTAGCCAGGGCGTCTGCTAGCTGATTCTCCTCTCTAGGGAAGTGCTCAAAAGTTATCTCTTCAAAGTGGGGAAGCAAGGTCAACACATACTCCTTGTAAGGAATAAGATTCGGGTGTTTCGTATCCCACTCGCCTTTGATCTGATTGATCACGAGAGAGGAATCTCCGAAAACACTTAGAAATTTAATCCTTAAGTCGATTGCAGCTTGTAAACCCATGATACATGCCTCATATTCTGCCATATTGTTGGTGCAGCTGAAACATAATCGGACGGTGAGGGGAGTATGAGTTCCTTTGGGAGATATGATTACAGCGCCGACGCCGTTACCCAAAGCATTGGAGGCTCCATCAAAATGCATAGACCATCGGGATCCTTCCTCAGGTCCTTCATCCGGTCCAGGTACTTCACAGTCAGTTACCACCATGATGTCTTCGTCCGGAAAATCAAAGTTCAATGATTGGTAATCGTCCACAGGTTGGTGTGCCAAATGATCCGCCAGTACACTTCCCTTAATTGCTTTCTGAGTTGTATACTGGATATCATATTCTGTTAAGATCATTTGCCATCTCGCTATTCTTCCAGACAGAGCGGGCTTTTCAAATATGTACTTGATGGGATCCATCTTTGAAATCAATAAAGTAGTGTGAGTCAGCATATACTGTCTCAGCCGGCGAGCAGCCCATACAAGAGCGCAGCAAGTTTTCTCAAGCAGTGAGTAACGAGACTCACAGTCGGTAAACTTTTTGCTCAAGTAATAAATAGCGTGCTCTTTTCGGCCAGACTCGTCATGCTGCCCCAACACACACCCCATTGAATTATCAAGCACTGTCAAGTATAGTATCAGAGGTCTTCCTTCCACCGGAGGCATAAGAATGGGTGGCTCTTGGAGATATTCCTTTATCCTTTCAAAGGCGGCCTGACATTCATCATTCCAGCGTACCACTTGATCTTTCTTCAGTAATTTGAAGATTGGCTCACAAGTAGCAGTTAGATGTGAGATGAATCGGGCAATGTAATTCAGTCGTCCTAGGAAACCTCTGACTTCTTTCTCTGTTTTTGGAATCGGCATCTCTTGTATGGCTTTTACCTTGGCAGGGTCCACCTGAATACCCTTATCACTTACAATGAAACCTAGCAATTTTCCGGATCTTACCCCAAAGGTGCATTTGTTGGGATTCAACCTCAGCTTGTACAACTTGAGTCGGTCAAATAACTTCCTCAGATGGTCAAGGTGCTCCTCCTCAGTTTGAGACCTTGCAATCATGTCATCAACATATACTTCAATCTCATGATGGATCATATCATGAAATAAAGCAACCATGGCACGTTGATAGGTTGCCCCAGCATTTTTCAATCCGAATGGCATGACCTTATAACAGAAGGTGCCCCACTGAGTCACAAAGGTAGTCTTCTCCATATCCTCTGGAGCCATCTTGATCTGATTATACCCTGAAAAACCATCCATGAAGGAGAACACCTTGTGTTGAGCTGTATTGTCGACAAGGACATCAATGTGAGGTAGGGGGAAGTCATCCTTGGGGATGGCCCTGTTCAAATCCCTGTAGTCGACACACATTCTGACTTTACCGTCCTTCTTCGGTACTGGCACCACATTGGCAACCCACTGGGGGTAGGAAGTCACTGCAAGGAACCCGGCATCAAACTGTTTCATGACCTCGGCCTTGATCTTCTCAGACATCTCTGGACGCATCCGTCGGACTTTTTGCTTTACCGGAGGGCAATCTTCCTTGGTTGGCAGGTGGTGAACTACAATGTCAGCATCCAAACCAGGCATATCTTCATAGGACCAAGCAAAAATCTCCATGTAGTCTTGTAGCATCTGGATCAATCGTTGATTCACGCTGAGCTCTAGATTGGCACCAATCTTGACCTCTTTCCTATCTGTCTCAGTACCCAGGTTAATCGTCTCCACCGGCTCTTCATGTGGCTGAATAGCCCTCTCTTCCTGGAGTAGCAGTCTTGCGAGTTCACCAGGCACTTCGCAATCATCTTCACCTTCGTCTTCGGCCAAGTTGATCGGATTTTCGAAGTCATAACTGGCGGTAGCAGAGCCGTTACCAGTGAGATCCAGAGTGGATTGAAACCTGTATAAGTGAGTGTGTGTAAATATAGCTGTTTTGCAATATATATAACACAAAAAGGAAAGGAGCACAAGATTTGAAATGCAACAAACGTCCAATGTTTTGATTGATGATATATGAAAATGTCATACAAAAAGCCCTCACAAATGGAACTACGATGCCCCGGGTAGGACACCGAGCCAACAAAGTTTTAACATATTGTTTGTTACAAATTTGGAAATCAAAAGAAATCAATTACTGCGTGACAAATGTGATAGGGGTAAAATCCTTTGCCGTCCAGTTGCTTGGTCCGTCGCTGGCAGTCGGGTAGATCCAACTATCAAACTCTGCTTCCTCCACATCTTCCTCAATAGCGTTCACCTTTGAGCTGGAAATAAACACCGGAGCCTTTCCGATCTTCTCTTTGTGCACCGCCTTCTGAGCCTCTGCAGTAAAGCCTAGCCCAAACTTGTCGTTCTTCTGAGTGAAGTCAGGAAGCTGACCCCAGTATGCACAATTGCCTTTCTGAACCACAGCCCGGGCATCCCTTAGGGAAGCCATCTTCAAGGAATCATTCTCTTCGGCTATTGTCTCTGCAGCGGCTGAAATTGGATGCACCTCCTCGAAATGCTGGAAGGGGGTTTCAATGAACTCTCCGTCCATCTCAATGTACCTGAAGGAATTCAAATGGCTCACCATATACTCCTCTTCTCCTTGCACAGTGACGATCTTCCCCCTGACGGGATACTTCAGCTTCTGGTGCAAGGTGGAGGTCACTGCCCCAGCTTTATGGATCCAAGGTCGACCCAGCAGACAAGAGTACGATGGACGTATATCCATCACGTAAAAGGTAGAGTCAAACACTTGGGAGCCCACACGAATAGGGATGTTAACCTCTCCATGAACCATCCTTTTGGAACCGTCAAAGGCCCTGGCGATGATATTACTGGGTTTCAACTCCAGGCCTTCATAATCCAGACGGTCTAAAGCCTTTTTCGGTAGAACATTCAAGGAAGAACCAGTATCCACCAATACATGTGCCAGAGTAGTGCCCCTGCATTCAATAGAGACATGCAGGGCATCATTGTGGTCTCTCCCTTTCGCGGTCAGGTCAGCATCTGAAAATCCCAAGCCATTGTCCGCCGTTAGATTCGCTATGCAATCAGTGAACTGGACTGCAGACGTCTCCTGCGGCACATGGGCCGTCTTGAGAAATGAGATCAAGGCCTTAGCATGGGCCTCGGAGCATAGCAATAAGGAGAGCAGGGAGATCTTGGAGGGCGTATGCCCCAACTGCTCGACAACATTAAAATCACTCTTCTTTATTATTTTCAGAATCTCCTCCATTTCTTGTCGGGAGGCCTCAGCATTTACGGGTATTGGTGCCTCCATCCGGGCAGGCTCTTCTTCAATCCCTTTGCCCCGAGCATTTGATGACTCGGCAGCAGGGGAAACAACTTGATCAGCAACAGTAACAGGTATACTTGTAGGTTTTATGAGGAGGGGTCTTCGAATAGCAGGCGATGCAATGTCAGGCGAAAAGAGCCTGCCACTGCGGGTAACTTTGGCTGGACCAGTGATATCGCAGATACTGGCGCTAGTGTCAAATTCTTGTCTAATTCCATTCACATACACGTCTGCCCCATAATGCCAGGGGACAGCTTTATCAGATATGTAGGGGAGAGGCCCCGGGACAGTAATAATCACAGGTGCAACAGTCATAATTTGAACAGGCTTCTTCGGGGGAGCCTTGATTGGATTTTTGAAGATGGTAATCACAGAAACTTCTTTCATCGGAACCAATTGAACAACAGTCTTTTTGAATAGAATTTCCTTGCTATCCATTAGGCCTTGGATGCCTAACCTCAGCAAGGGACAATCAGATAGGGAAATAGCACAGAACAGGCAACCTTCATCGCAACCCGGAAATAAACCGGCCCGCAGTAGGTTCTTCTTAACAGTCTTCAGAGGGGTGACAACTTCATCTACCGAAACAGCGTACATTTCTTCTTCGACGGCATTTACTCTATGCTGGGGCATAGGAGCAGTTACAACATTTGGTCTTTCTGGCGCTTCAAACTGAATTTCCTTGGCGTCGATCAGATCTTGCACTTTGTTTCTCAAGGCCCAGCAATCATCAGTAGTGTGCCCGGGACTATCAGAATGATAAGCACACCGGGCATTTGGGTTATACTTAGGAGACGCAGTGTTGACGACCTTAGGAGCTTCTTTGAGGGTCACCAGGTTGGTGGATAACAGTTGGGGTAGAATTTGAGATAAGGTCATACTCAGTCGGGTATACTGCCTCTTGGGCCTTTCGCTTCTTTGTTGATTGTACTGCTGAGGAGCAGCAACAGGTTTGGAGATGACCAAAGCATTGACGGCTTGGCGACTTTCGGGCTTGACTTGTCTTCTAGGACCATAGACGGCACTTGCTTCTTTCTTAAACGGCCTCTTCTCAGCACTTGTGGAGGCAGCCTTTTGTATCTTGCCTGACCTGATGCCGGCTTCAATTCTCTCCCCTGTTAATATCAAATCTGTAAACCCAGCGGAGGAGTTACCAACCAAATGATTGAAAAACGGACCAGACAAAGTCCCAAGGAACATATCAACCAGCTCTCGATCAGTTAATGGAGGCTGCACCCTGCCAGCCAAATCTCTCCATTTTTGAGCGTACTCTTTGAACCCTTCACCCGTCCCTAGAGACATACCCTGAAGTTGGGTACGCGTGGGAGCGAGATCAGAATTGTATTGGTATTGTCTGTAGAATGCGGTTGCCAAATCTTCCCAATGTCGGATGCTGGCTCCATCCAATTGGTAGAACGATTCAAGCTGTGACCCCGAGAGGCTATCTTGGAAGAAGTGAATCCAGAGGTTCTTATCCGCCGTGTAAGGTTGGATTTTCCTTACGTACGACCTCAGATGCAGCTTTGGGCAGGAGACCCCATCATACTTGGCGAAGGCAGGTGCCTTAAACTTGTGTGGAATTACTACCCCGGAAGATAGCCCCAAATCTCCGAAATCCAACCCCGGTACATTCTGAATCTCCATGGCGCTCAAGCGGTCCTCTAATTGCTTGTATCTGTCAGCAGCAGGTGGGTATTGTTCGTCGTTATAGTCCGTCTCGTTGTCGGAGACTGCGGGACTAGGAGCTCCTCCCCCTTGGGGACTGTTTTTCTCAGCAGAAGAAGTGGTTGGATCAGCTTCATTGTGGAGTGTGTTCCCAAATCTGCGTCTGGTGTTGAACAGCGCGGTTCTCTTCTTCTTCTTCTTCTTCAGGAGTAGAGTCTTCAACTCTTGCTGACCTTGGGCTAGGCTTAGGACCATTTCTTGAAACTGCGCACTTTGGGCCTGAAGGGCCTTGATTGCTTGCTCACTGGATGATTCTGGATTCATGATGACTGTTCAAAATAAACAGCGAAGGAGATTAAGCAACCTGTGAAATAGGGTACCTGCTATGCATATGGTGCAATGGAATGCGTATGTTTTATGTTTTCAAAGTCAAACAAGATTCAACTTTGTAGACAAAAAGGGAAACACACTTCATTAGATTAAAATTTTCAATTGTTCAACAATTTGCCCTTAGGCATTACAGGAATGAAAAATACTGGAAAGGAAATAAACTATAAAAGGAAACATCCAAAGCTCATCAATGCTCCCATGGCCTCCTCTTTTCAGTGCTGATGTAGTTGTTCAGGACCCGTTCTTCCTCCAATTGCTTAGTCAGCCTCTGGATCTTCCTTTCCTGCTCGTTGAACTTCTCCCTATAGAAATCCCGTTCTTCCTTTAACTGCGCCCAAGATCTCTTCATGGTGTCAAAATCAGTAGGTATCTGAGGAGGGAGGACAGTTGGAGGAACCCCATCTTCATCAGGAGATTCGAGAATGAGAGGTCTAACAGCTTCGTAGGGTATACCCAACTTCTGAGCACGGATGCGGACCCATTTGCAATAGGGCTCCATTGGTAGAGAAGTCTTTGGTCCCAACTCATGTGGGTCAGCTTTGTGGATTCTGTCCCAAGCTCTAATGAACCCCTGGCGTAGTTTGTCATTGTCTGCCTGAAACTCAAAATGGAAGTGAGGAACCAGCATTTCACGAGGCCCATCTCCTCTGGCTCTTCCAAACTGACGGAGAGCTAAACAAGGATTGTAAGAGATTCCTCCTTGGATACCAATCAACGGGACATTAGGGTATTCTCCGCAACGGTCGATAACGGCTACCTCATCCAAACCTCTGAGAGTCCAGGTGATGTCATTATCAGTGAGAGACATTAACCTCCGAGCCCAACCTTTTCCTTCTTCATTCTTCAGCACGAACTTAGGAAGGTGCGAAATAAACCACCTTACTAGCAAAGGAGTACAAAACCACGGAGTTCCCCGTTTTCGAGCAATACGAGCATAGAGTTGTTGTAGAACATCACCCAAAAGAGTGGGTACCGGATTCCGAGACATGAAGATCCTTATGACATGGATACTGATAAAAGTGTCAGGGTTGGGAAACAGTACCAGACCATAGATCAAAAGAGCCAAAATGTCCTCATATGCCTTGAAGTCCAAGTCATTCCAGAAATCATTAGCCTTGCCAACCAGAAATTTGACCAAAAAGCCCTTGATCCCATTTCTAGTTTCCCAGTTGGACAGTACCTCTTCTTTGGTCAAGGGGAGAATTGCAGCAATCTCTTCGGGCCTAGGAGTCTTTTCCAAACCAGTGAATGGAGTTTGTTCCAAGACAGGGATCCCAAGCAAATAAGAAAACTCTTCCAGGGTAGGGACCAGCTGGAAGTCTTGAAAAGTGAAACAGTGGTACAGAGGGTCATAAAACTGGGTCAGAACACTTATCAGTTGTTGGTCCCATTTTGCAGTGATCAAGCCAAGGAGAGAGCCATGTCTGTTGATGAAAGAAGAAGTGTTTGGAATCCTTCCAACCAAATCCTTGAGTAAAACTGGTGGTTGATCAAAGTTGAGCCGGACAGTATTTCTACGCACGGGCATCATGATGTCCTACAAAACAGAGCAAAGATGAAACCTTTTTTGTCTTTGAAATGGGTTAGTCTTTTATACAGGATGCATGCAATGGTATGATGGCATGATGCTATGATGAAGCACACCACAAGTATTCACATAGGCAAATAAGGCACACAAGTCACACAAGATACCCTTAGGTTTCAGGCCAGCATGAGTTTCAGGTATTACCCTCTTTTGGTTTTGTTGGTTAAAACCTGTCCTATCAGAAGTAACCGGGTTCTAGAGGATCTCAAATCATTGGCTACCCTCAATCGGTCATAACTCCAGCATCGCAATCTTTTCTCGCGGCCAGAACCATCTCGAGAGTTTAGCCTCAACGAGTGTAGCATACTGCTACTGTCCTAATAGCCAAGTTGGTCAATTTAGGGTTCTAAGGTTGGTTGGTGTTTAATGACCCCTTAGAAGACCTATATTCTCCCCGTTACAACACAAGGGATATAGGTACAGACTAAGATGCCACACCAACGTAGCCACTGCTTCACCCATGTCGGTCTACGCCGGACAGGTCCCTCACAGATTATGCTACCTAAAAAGGGGTATTTCCCAGACCCGGGATAGGATCTATGAAACTCCGATGCAAAGCCCACAAATATAAAAGCAAACAAAGCAAACAATTGAAAACAAAGGTGATCTAAACCCTAAGGTTACTCCACTTTTAAGTTATCCCCAGCAGAGTTGCCAGTTCTGTGATACGGTGGGAGAACTGACTAGTGTTTTGCGTTTGTATTTGCAAATGTTGCGGTTAGCAAGAGTCGCCACCGACTTTTTATTTTATCCTAAGGAAAGGTTAAAAAGCACAGCAAAAACCTTTTGAGATGTTTTCTTGGGTTCGGGGAGTAGATTATAGAAAGGGAAGGTATTAGCACCCTTTCTATCCATGGTTATCCATGGGCTCTTAGTTACTTGCTTAGATCACTTGCCTTTTGTTTTCAATTGTTTGAAATGGTGCTTGAGTGTGTGGGTTTGAAAATGTTTTGAAAAGATGCCAATGTGGTGGCAACCTTTGTAATGATCCATGTGGGGATATATACAAAGATGTATATCTTTTGAAAAGGTTTTCGTTTGTTTTTGAAAGTTGTTTTGAAAGTGTTGTGGGTTGTGGTTTTGAAATTAGGCAAGTGTTTTGTTTTGCAAGTTAATTCAAGTAACTAAGAGGTTATCTACTCCTAAATTTCTCAAAAGATCATTGCTATACTTTAACCCTTTTAACAAGTTTGCTCCACCATTGTATTTGGTGGGCAACCTTGTGTTAGGATGTGAAAGGGACAGGCGCGGGTCATCGTATGGACCATAATTGCAACGGTGTTAAATGTCTTTGGGCAATTTTCTTTAAGGGACTTGATCATTTGTTTTTGTTTGTTTTGAAAAGTTTTATCGAGGGACCATGATCATTTAAACTGTTTGCTTTGCCCAAAGAAGTTCAACATACAATATGGCCCATTTATTTGAAGGCAACAAGTGGAATACCCTAGGGGGTGCAAGTGTGATTTGTGTGTCCATTTTCATGCTTGTTTATCTTGTATTAGGTCACACTATTTTTTATCGTTTTTTCGCATACAAACCCTAATTCTAACATGTTATCATTAGAAAGCAATAAAGTGCGAAATTAAAATTACTAAGCTATTACAAAACCAAATATGGGAAGGGGGGTACAAATGTTCAAATGGGGGATATTGACAAGAATTTAAATCTAAATTATTACATCATTTTGAATATTTGCAAGGTAAATAAATTGCATAATTAAATGGAAATTAAATAAATATGTGAAATGCAAAAAGAAAGTTTTTATATGTATGAGAAAATATTATTTATGTAAAAGAGAAAAGAAAATAAAAATGTATTATTTTTGAGTATTTTGAATTTAGGGCAAAAACCCTAATTTTAAAGAAAATGCATTATTATCTAATTTAATACAACTATTTATTTATTATTTTCAAAAATAAAATAAAATGAAGTATATTATGGGGAAAAGTATTTTTGTATCAAATATTAATAAAAAAAAATAAAAATTCAAGTATTTTTATATTTCTAACTTAAATATATTGATAACCATATATATATATATATATATATATATATATATATATATATATATATATATATATATATATTAAACCCTAAATATGTATTATACACAAAATAAATATATATTTAATATTTTAATAAAATAAATAAAAGAGTATTTTTGTGTGAGATATTTTCAGAAAGTAAATAAAAATAAAAATTGTATTTACATCATTTTTAATATTTATTCTAATAATAGTATATATATACTTATGTATAAACAAAGAAAATAAACAAATAAATATGCAATAAATGCAAAAAATGATGAAAAAAATATTTTTAATTTTTTAATGCCATGAGAAAAAATAAACAAAGTCAACCAAAAAAAGAAAAAGTCAAAAATGTTAAGAAATGAACAAATGGGCTCAGGGGGGTGTGAATCAAAAAAGGTGGTGTGAAAAGTGAAATAACACAGGCCCAGCCCACTGATCATTGTCTTCAACCTCCAGCTTCAAACATTTGAAAAAACGCGCGCCCCTGTTCCTCAATGTCTAACTCCTGATTCTTGGCTTTTCAGCAAAAACTCATAACACAAGAAATGTTCAGCATGAAGAGACGGTTTCAACCATATAAATAACTTGACCTATCTCTCTAAGATGAGGGAGAATTTCTCCTCCCCCAATTTCTGACCTAACTTTTCATCAATGTTCAGACATGAAATTCTCTAAGCACACGAGACATAAATGAAATCTAATCATATGAGCATGTTCAGGGCTATGATTGTGACATGTTTTCTTCAAAAACCTAAAGCTAACAATGCCTAATAAGAGAGATAGAACTCCATGAATATACCTGTTCAGTTGGAATCGAACTTGGCAATGGAGGATGTTTCAGAGTGAAATGATGACTTGTGCAGCTTCCTTGAAGTGTAAGGATGCTTTTCCAATTCCTACTTTGTCTTGAAACTCCCTGAATCGAGCTAGTGAACTCCAACTGCAAAACATAAAATTAAAAATGGTGAAGTGGCTTGGAGGTGTTACAGGTCTGATTTTAGGACATGGTTAGCTTGCATATGTTGTAGGGAAGGTAGAGGAAAAGGTTTGGATCAAAATGCTCGAAGGGATTGGAAGTTTGCACTCAAACTGCAGGGGCTCCCCTGTTTGTACAGTTTTGAGGTGATTAGAGCAATGGGAGTGTTTCAGATGGCAAGGGCTCGTGTGTTAGCTTGGATTTTGTCTATGGAATGTGTTTGATAGCTTTTGTGTTGTGTGTCTAAGCTGAGATGAGAGATGTGTTAAGTTATGGACTTTTCTTCTATCTTAAGCAACAAAAGCAAGTTGGTGGTTTTAGGTTAGTAGGGGGCCTCCTAATGTGCTGCATAAACATCTCTTGATCAGTGTGTTATGCACATAATCTTGTGCAAGGCAGATCTTTTATGTACTTGTTGGATTACAAACTTGACATAAAGCTAATCTTTTCAAAAATGGAAATTTCACTTTATCTAGTTTAGGATTAATCTTGCATACAATGCTTGCACTCAAAGAACAACACCTTAACACATTGAATATGCATTAAATTATTGAGTATGAAATGGTTCAAGGACCTGTAATCAAGCATAAAGCAAACTGATTTCAAATTGGCAAGATTATGAACATGTCTTGATGAAGAACAAAAAGTGAATTTTTGCCAACTTGTGAAATTCGAATCTCTCAAGTTATGAGGTTGTTTGATGAGTTCTTGGACATTTTGGAAAGCTTGGAATGTGTACTACAATCCATCTTTGAAATGCAAATCCAAATTCCAAGTGGAAGGGTATGAAAAGTGGCCTTGAAGTAAGGTAGAAAACCTTGTCAAAATAGGTCAAATTTCACTAAGTTAAAAGATGGTTTAGTGCCCTTATTCAAAAAATTATAACTTGAGATACAAGCTTCAAATGAGAAAACTTTGTGAATCAAAGTTGTAGATTATGCAACAAGCTACAACTTTCATGTTTTGACTTTTGTTTGAATCCAAATGGATCATGGTGAAAAGATGGGGCAAAGTTGGGAAAAAAATTAGGGTTTTTCATAACTTAGAAAAATTCTAAGTTATGAAAAATTCCATTTTCAAATCCTAATTTGCATTTTGAGATTTCTTGATGAACAAGTTTCATGATTTGGCATGTTTTGATGAAAAATGAATTTTGACTCTTGATTTTGACCAAAAAGTCAAAGTTTGACTTTTCAGTATACAGTCAAAATTGATCAATTGACTGGGAAATTCAACTGTCAATCTTGTGTACTTGGGATCTTTTGAGCTTGATGAACATGTCAAGATAATTCCATTGAGTCCTTGAGGCCATATGTGAGCTTGGTTTGCCATTGGCTAGGTCAAACAGTCAAAAATTGCCTTTGTGCAGTCAAAAACCCTAAAAATGACCATTTTGCCCTTTTGGTGATCTGATCAAATTTCTTGTGGAATTGTGATCCAAACTTGATCAAATGGTCCATATGAGTTCAATATGTTGATGTGGATCAAATTTCATGAGATTTGACTGTCAATTGGCCACAGTTGACTTTTTCCCCAATACAGTTGATTTCTAGGTCAACTGTCCAATTGACTGGTCAAAACTTGGAATCAAGGCTTGAAACATGATATGGGTAAGCTTGGGAGTCCAATATGAGGCATGAAAGTCATCTTGGGCATTTTAGGTCAAAACATCTTTAGGCAAACACAAACCCTAATTTTGAGTCCACAGTGCAAGGAGAAGTCTTGAGCAGAGGAAACCCTAACTGTATCTTGATCTTCAAAGGTCTTGTGATGAGAAAATGTTGAGGAAATGGGAGGGCAAATTTTGGGGTACAACAGCAGCCTATGGAGTTTCATAAGCCCATGCATGTATCACGATTGGACAGTAAGGGAGGCGCCATTGGACTTGGCGAAAGAGTACAAAAATGAATGGTGTCGCCACCCCATTTGGCGAATAAGAGGTGTCATTTGTTACAGCATAGGCTCTGGCTACGTGACAGCCTTTAGGATTCCTTTCTTTATTGCATGCAAGGCCATTGGAGTTGATGGGTTGAGTCTTACAAAAAACATGTATGTGTGCAGAATAGGGCCAGGATAGGTGGCAGCCTATGGGGTTTCATTATTGCATGTAATATTATTGGCAGCCTTGGGGGGTTGCATCCCTTACTTAATTGATTCACATAACATAACATTGATTCACATAATCTGTCAAATCTTCCAACCTTCGAATCAGTCATCAAATTCATACATTCCAACCTTCAAACATTACAACATTCATACCTTCATACAATCAATAAACCTCAAACATTCCAACCTTCAAACCTTAAAACAATTCTACGCAATGACCTCTTCAGCATAATTTGTCGTCAAAGCACATTTCAACGGTGAGACATACATTTGTCCACAGTTGGGTTTTTGTTTAGAAACACCGACAACGTTCAATTTCTCTTAAACGGGAAAGCCAATTTCTCGTACTTCAAGAAAATATTGGAGGCCAAACTTGAACGAGGCCCGGTATCCCAGATATTTTATCAGAATCCAGTTTTTTTTTGGAAACAACCAAGTAATTTTTATAAGGTTGAAGTTCAAGATGACGAGGATCTCCAGAATATGATTTCCAACCATGTCTATTCTGGATACAACTCTATTGAGTTGTACGTTTTGCTTCAAGAGCCTCCGGTGACACATGAGGTAGAGCCTCCGGTGACACAGGAGGTTGATCCTTTGGAGAATGAACAAGATGAGGTAGATGCAGTTGATGATGAAGAAGAAGATAACAAGTTAGAGTTTGATGAAATGGTGAACGATGATTCTGACGATGATGGCATCCCTAGTATTCCTACAGACAAAATCTACACACCACCTCCGCACATGACAAACTTCAACATGGGCGGAGATGAACCTTCTACTGACTTATTTTTCATACCGTATATGCAGTCGGATGAAAATTTAAAAGAGAAGGACAAGTTTCGTAACAGAGAGGAATGCATCAGGGCCATTAAAAAATTTCACATGCTCAACTCGGTTGATTTTAAGGTGGATCGTGTCAACCCGGAAAGATACAAGATCAAGTGTGTCCACCCTGACTGTATGTTCAAGCTAACCGCATCATACAAATTAAGGGGTGACTGTTGGGTCATAGGTTCTATGACTACCCACACTTGTGTAAGTTCCACTCAATCACAGGACCACCGAAAACTCAACCATGATCTAATCTGTCAAGAAATCCTACCCCTGGTCAGCAACAACCCATCTTTGAAGGTGAAAACAATCATCTCCCACATCACCACGGTTTTTAACTACACTCTGTCTTACCGTAAGGCGTGGTTAGCAAAGACTAAGGCGATTGAAAGGGTGTACGGAAACTGGGAGGAGTCATACCGAGAACTTCCCCGCTACCTGAATGCACTCAAGACGTATTCTCCAGGTAGTGTTTATGTTCTGGAAACATTGCCAGCGTACGCCCAAGATGGTAGTCTACTGCATGGCAACGGAATATTCAGTCGCGTGTTTTGGGCATTTCAACCATGCATCACAGGGTTTGCATCATGCAAACCAATTCTACAAATTGACGGGACTTGGTTGTATGGGAAGTATAAAGGCACGCTATTGATGGCAGTTGCACAAGATGGCAAAAACAACATTTTCCCCGTTGCGTTTGCCCTTGTCGAGGGGGAGACCGGTGGTGCTTGGAGCTTTTTCCTGAAAAATCTTCGGACACACGTGGCTCCTCAACCAGATCTCTGTTTGATCTCGGACAGACATGCCTCCATTGAAAGTGCCTACAATAATCCAGCAAATGGTTGGCATGACCCTCCTTCTACGCATGTCTATTGCGTCAGTCATATCGTCCAGAATTTCTCGAGGGAGGTCAAGGACAAAACATTGAGGAAAGCGGTTATGAATGCGGGATATGCATTGACACAACCCACATTCAAATATTACCGCAACGAGATCCGTTTGTCTAATCCAGAAGCCGGTACGTGGATCGACAATATTCCGGTCCAAAAGTGGACTAGGTCATACGACAATGGCCAAAGATGGGGGCATATGACAACGAATCTTATTGAATCAATGAATGGGGTATTCAAGGGCATACGAAACCTCCCAATCACTGCCTTGGTAAAATCTACGTATTTTAGGATGGCTGCGTTATTTGCCAAAAGAGGTGAAATGTGGAATGCGGTGTTGCAATCAGGACAACTATGGAGTGAAAGCTGCATGAAATACATTAAGGCTGAAAGTGCTAAAGCCAACACTCACATGGTTACACAGTTTGACCGACACAGCCACAACTTCATTGTGCAAGAGACAATCGACCACAATGAAGGCCTGCCAAGACAAGAATACAGGGTCATTTTACCTTCTCAATGGTGCGATTGTGGCAGGTTTCAAGCATTTCGTATGCCTTGCTCTCATGTCATTGCCGCTTGTGCTCATACCCATCAAGACGCGCTTCAACTGCTGTCAAACGTTTACAAATCTGAAATGTTGCTCACTGTTTACAACAACAACTTTCCTTTGGTGGCAAAACCGAATTATTGGCCTGAATACAACGGCGATATAGTTTGGCACAATGACCAAATACGAAGGAACAAGAAGGGTCGTCCCAAAAGTAGGCGCATCACAACAGAAATGGACGATCTAGACAGGTTGGAAAGAAAGTGTGGTTTATGCCGTCAGGTCGGACACAATCGCAAAAACTGTCCGAATCGGGCGTCTGGCTCGACCACATAAATATTGTAATACAATAAATCTTTTCAATATTTGTGTTGTAAACATTAGGGTTTTCCGTTAACAGATTTTGCTACAGTTAATAAAACGCGTACAACAATAATTAACGATATTCAATCTAGGAAATTACAACTGTTAACATAATTTCATCTGACCCATGCATCATCAGCATCACATCACTGTCTGTTTTGACTTCCTCCAACCACACATTAGGTCTTCCTGTCGCATGTGAGGTTGTTGTTCGTTTTCGCTGGATCCTTCTAATTTTTCCCCCCTCCGCGATGTCTCCATCTAGCCACCGCATCAACTCCCGCTTCAGACGCTCCATGGAGTGAATGTGCCAGAATTTCATTTTCATCGTAGGTTTCGTGGCGGAGAATATAACGTAACCATCTCTGCTAAAAATCACAGGCGACGTCATTACGCAAATAACGGAGTACAAAATAAAAATACAGTGCGAGAAAGTGTGAGAAATTTCGAAGAAACGGACGAATTATTTATAAAACAACATTTTGCCCTAGTTTTGCCCTAGGCGCCAAGTGAGATGGCGCCTCCTCTCATTTTTAAGGAGCATGCGCCATCTCACTTGGCTAAAAGCCAAGGGAGGCACCAAGTGAGATGGCGCCTAGGGTAAAACCCTAGGTGGAGGCGCCAAGTGAGATGGCTCCTCCTTTGTGGAGCCATCTGAAACATGGTTATTTGCGTAATTTTTTCCGAAACCCGGTTATTTGCGAAATATTATTTTAATACATGGTTATTAATAAAAAAAATTCTGACTTCTAAACACAAGATTTATGCACGTTTTTGATTGAAACTTGATTAACAAACTTGCCAGAAGTGATTAGCACCCCAAAATGCAAGATTTGGTTGAGTTTTGATGGAAATGAAGTCACACTTCACTCGTGCTCGCCTTCATTCAATTTCCCTCAAAACTTCCTTGTTTCTTCCAATTTTCATTCCCATTCACTTCCCTATAAATAGAGGGTCATCCCCCATTCATTTCTTCAAGCTTTGAGAGCCAAAAATACCCTGCCAAAACCTCACATGAGCCCATCTTTTTTTAATTTAGTTTCTGAGATTTAAGCTCCTTTTTCCAAAATTCTTTGCGCATTCATCATCCTTAAGCATCATACAAACTCTCCAGCACTTAAACCAATCAAAACGAGCCATAATTCAAGCTAGAGAAGTCTAGCTTCAGAGCTTCTTCCTTGAACTTCGAAAAGGTAGAATTCTCCACCATTTGGATCCAAATCAAGAACTAATCTATTCTACTCCTTCTGCTAATTCTAATGCTGCTTACAATTTTTAAATCCATTGAGAATTGAGAGAGAAATCTCAAATTGAAAGTGCTCGCTATTTTCTGGGTTTTTGATTCATATCTCTCCATACCTTATATAAATTTGGCGCGATGGTGGTGTTAGAATCGTCTTGAAGAGACGAGTTCAATGATACTAGCCTGGAATACTACTTTTTCCATTTGAAGGATCTCACAAAACCCCCATTGCAGGGTGTCTGGAGGTTGAAGATGATGACATGTCTCGTCTCAGCCAATGATAGCGTGCCAAACGTTTTAATTTCATTGGTTTCCCTTTTTTTGATCCTATGTGTATCTCACTAAGGTCTATATCAAGCACAACGCGTCTGGTCCACTGGATCAACTTACTAACGTGTTTTGACTATGATCTGATGGTCCACATCTTTTTGGTTTTATTTTATTTTCTGATTTTATATTTTATATTTATTAAATTTTCAAAAATTCATAACTCTTTTATTTTTTATCCAAAAATTATGAAAAAATTCACAAAAATACTTTGAATTATTTCTGATCTCATGACTATTTTTTCATATTTTTATTTTGATATTTGATATTTTTTTGTTTTTTTAATCATTTTCTTTCTTTTAATTACTTAAAAAATACTTTCTGACATTTTTTAATTCTGAAAAAATTCATAAATATTATTTTGCATATTTTTTACTTTCTGAAAATTTTATGGAATTTTATATTGAGGTTTACTATTTTTGACCTATTTTCTATTTGTTTGAGCAATTTTAAATAGTTTTAAAATAGTTTCTGACTTTTAAAAATTACCAAAAATTTTATAAAAATATTTGGATCCATTCTAATTTTTCTATGGTCTTACTTTTTATTTTTTTATTAATTTGAACATAGTTGGTTTTTTCTCTCTTTATTTTCTATTTTTAAACATTATTTTATAACCCTTTTGTATATATTAAAATGTGATATTATTTTGTGACTATTTTCTGGTTGATCTTGGGTTAGATTTTGGATCATGAACTTTATTAACATCATTGGATCTATGGTGTTGAGTTTAACTCCACAAAAATGGATGAATGATTTCAATAATAGTTTGATTAAAATTTAATTCAAATGTCGTTTGTATATTTTTTCCCTATCCCTCTTCATCTCATCCCCTTCTTATTGCACTAGGTCTTATTGGAGCATGATCTCTATATCATGTCTCAAAACAAAATGGTGCATAAATTGTTATTGATCAGCCTCAAAATAGGTGCGACTTCTATATAAGTCCACTTACGATTGCTTAACATAACGCTAAATTTTGTCCCGATTCGAACAAATGATCATTCGTGGCCCAAACTTATGATTACAAGCCCAAGTATGTTAATTTGATCTTTTTGACCCAATAACCTTGAGATTTATTGTGTGAAGGCTTTGGTTCTACTAATCCTCTAATGGATCTACAACACTTTTGGTCAACGCGGATCACTTAAACATCGTTGGTCATTAAATGGTACTTATGAGAATTCTAAATGGATGATATACTTGACAAAAAGCAAATGCAACTTGTTGTGTGGAGGCTTTGGTTCTACCAATCCTCTAATGAGTTCCAAATGCAGGCTTCAAAATGGTCATCCAACTAACCACTAATTATTGACTTGTTTTACCTTATGTTTTATTCATTCTTATGCTTTATGTACTATTTACTTTTAGCATTTACATTTCATGCCATTTTCATCTTTGCTCATTTGAGCATTTATTTTCTTTCCATTTTATACTTTGCTCACATGATCTTTTCTTTTCCTTTCTTAAGATACTTAATAATCAACATAAACCCTAAAAAATCTTTAATGGTACTTGGACTATTTGGCTACTATCCTTGGCATTATGGAGCATGGGACTTTTCTTGGACTTAGGAGTAGAAATCTTGGTTTATCTTAGAGACCTTGTGATCTTATCTGATTATTTTGTATGGAGTTCTTGAGGTTTGCCTTAAGACATTGGGTTGTTTGTTTGTTTTTTGTGCAGGTTATTGTGATTACACCCTTTGTTTGTAATCTGGAATTAACCCGTACACAGCCGTTACTCTGCCCAATTTTTATGAAGACTTAATACACTTGAAGTTTGGTTCTCTCAAGAGGTCTAGTGTCTTTGCTTGCTTAGTTTCAATCCAAATAATGGGAACTCTATCTTGGCTCATAATGTCAAGTTTTGGCTTCTTGTTGGTTAGATGGTTCTTATCCCTAGCTTTTACCTTATGCTTTAGGATAGCCCCTTCTTCTTCTCCCCTCTTCTTTAATTTCAAAAAAATCTTCTCCCTTCTTTTGAAAACTCTTCTTGTTTGAAACTTGAACTATTTTCATAATAAACTTGGACTTAGGTCCATGTATTTTCAAAACATTTTCATAAATAAACTCCAATCAACTTAATAATACCTTGACATCTTTTTGTGAGAAGACTAAAACTCAATCAATCTCATTTCAAACAATTTTGCCACTTTGGCTTTTTATCTTTAAAATTTTTCTTAAAAGATTAAACTCTTGTCAATCTTTGTAGTGATGCAAACAACTATACTTCTATAATATGTAGTGAAGAGAGATATTTTCCACTTGGGTGTTGAGTGAGGCATTGTTGATTTTAAAATCCAAGCCATATCCTCCACTTTGAGATGATGCAAATTCTCCTTTCTCATGATTGTGGGTAGTAGGTGTGTTTTCCACACGGACAATGATGATGATGTTTTATCTTATAAAATTAACCAACACATTTGGGTTTTAAATTTTTGAAAGAGGAACTACGTGTACCCTGATCCCCTATTGCATGAAAGGTGGTATGTAGGCACTAAAGGTTCGCAACCGCGGCGGATGCAAAAATCATAAAATAGATATTTCTTTTCTCACCTCCACCATCCATTTTATATAACAATTTTTTTAGCCAAAATATACGGATTTTACAAAGAGGCTCCTGCGGAGTACCGTAGATGTTTAGGGTTCTAATACCTTCCCTTTGCATAACCAACCCTCTTACCATGAATCTTTCCCCCTCTTTTTGGGTTATTCACTATTTTCCCATTCCTTTGGAAAAAATAAAGCCTTGTGGCGATTTTTATTTTGATTTAATAAAGTCTAGTCAATCTAATGGCTTAGTCTTGAACATTTCTACCGCTACACTAAGTCCAAGGAAAGTCCCATGCTCCATAATGCCAGGGATAGTAACCAAATAGTCCAAGTACCATTAAAGATTTTTTAAGGTTTATGTTGATTATAAAGTATCTTAAGAAAGGAAAAGAACAGCTCAAGTGAGCAAAGTAAAAATGGCAAGAAAATAAATGCTCAAATGAGCAAAGATGAAAATGGCATGAAATGTAAATGCTAAAAGTAAATAGTACATAAAGCATAAAAAAGAATAAAAGCATAAGGTAAAACAATTCAATAATTAGTGGTTAGTTGGATGACCATTTTGAAACTTGCATTTGGGACTCATTAGAGGATTGGTAGAACCAAAGCCTCCACACAACAAGTTGCATTTGCTTTTTGTTAAGTATATTATCCATTTGGGAATTCTCATAAGTACCATTTAATGATCAACAATGTTTAAGTGATCCGCGTTGACCAAAGGTGTTGTAGATCTATTAGAGGATTGGTAGAACCAAAGCCTACACATAATGAATCTCAAGGTTATTAGATCAAAGAGATCAAATTAACATACTTGGGCTTGCAATCATATGTTTGGGCCACGAATGATCATTTATTCGAATCAGAACAAAATTTAGCGCTATGTTAAGCAATCGTAAGTGGACTTATATAGAAGTCACACCTATTTTGAAGCCGGTCAATAGCAATTTATGCACCATTTATTTTGAGACATGATATAGAGATCATGCTCCAATAACACCTTGGGGAATAAGAAAGGGATAAGATGAAGAGGGGATGGAAAAATGAATAAACCATTTTTGAATTAAATTTTAATCAAACTATTATTAAAATCATTCATCCATTTTTGTGGAGTTAAACTCAACACCATGGATCCAATGATGTTAATAACGTTCATGATCCAAAATTTAACCCAAGATCAGTCAGAAAATAGTCACAAAATATTATCACATTTAATATACACAAAAAAAGGATTTTAAAAATGTTTTAAAAAAAGAAAATAATGAGAAAAATATAAACTATGTCCAAATTAATCAAGAAATAAAAAGTAAGACCATAGAAAAATCAGAAATGGATCCAAATATTTTTATAAAATTTTTGGTAATTTTTAAAAGTCAGAAACTATTTAAAAATTTCTCAAACAAACAAAAATAGGTCAAAAATAGAAAACCTCAATATAAAATTCAATAAAATTTTCAGAAAGTCAAAAATATGCAAAATAGTATTTATGAATTTTTTCAGAATTAAAAATGTCAGAAAGTATTTTTTAAGTAATTAAAAGAAAGTAAATAATTCAAAAAATATAAAAATATATCAAATGTCAAAATAAAAATGTGAAAAAATAGTCATGTGATCAGAAATAATTCAAAGTATTTTTGTGAATTTTTTCATAATTTTTGGATAAAAAATAAAAGAGTTATGAATTTTTGAAAATTTAATCAATAAAAATATAAAATCAGAAAATAAAATAAAACCAAAAAGATGTGGACCATCAGATCATAGTCAAAACGTGTTAGTAAGCTGATCCAGTGGACCAGACGCGCTGTGCTTGATATGGACCTTAGTGAGATGCACATAGAATCAGAAAAAGGGCAACCAATGAAATTAAAACGTTTGGCACACTATCATTGTCTGAGACGAGACATGTCATCGTCTTTAACCTCCAGACACCCTGCAATGGGGATTTTGTGAGATCCTTCAAATGGAAAAATTGGAATCCCAGGCTAGTATCATTGAACTCGTCTCTTCAAGACGATTCTAACACCACTATCGTGCCAAATTTATATAAGGTATGAAGAGAGATATGAATCAAAAACCCAGAAAATAGCGAGCAGCTTCAATTTGAGATTTCTCTCTCAACTCTCAATGGATTTAAAATATGTAAGCAGCATTAGAATCAGGAGAAGGAGTAGAATAGATTAGTGCTTGATTTGGATCCAAATTATGGAGAATTCTACCTTTTTGAAGTTCAAGGAAAAAGCTCTCAAACTGGACTTCTGTAGCTTGAATTATGGCTCGTTTTGATTGGTTTAAGTTCCGGAGAGTTTATATGATTCTTAAGGATGATGAATGCGCAAAGAATTTTGGAAAAGGGAGCTTAAATCTCATAAACTGAATTCAAAAAAGATGGGTTCGTGTGAAGTTTTGGAAGGGTATTTTTGGCTCTCAAAGCTTGAAGAAATGAATGGGGGATGACCCTCTATTTATAGGGAAGTGAATGGGAATGAAAATTGGAAGAAACAAGGATGTTTGGAGGGAAATTGAATGAAGGTCAAGCACGAGTGAAGTGTGACTTCATTTCCATCAAAACTCAACCAAATCATGCGTTTTGGGGTGCTAATCACTTCTGGAAAGTTTTCTAATCAATTTTAAATCAAAAACACGCATAAATCTTATGTTTAAAAGTCACATTATGGATTTCAAAATTCTGACTTTGTGGAAAATTCAGTTTCAAGTTACCAAATTCAAATCCATGGCATTTCCAACTCAAGGGGTCTTAGGGCATGATTCTTGATGCTTTAGAAAGATGAGGTTACAAGCTTTTTAATGGAAAAATAATGGAGTTAAATGGCTACTTGAGATGAAAGTTACATTGAGTCAAAGTTGAAGAAAAAGGGTTGACTTTCCATACTTAGAAATATTTCAAATTCTACTTCAAAAACGACCTATAATCTTTTGCATCCAAACATGGCCTTCCACTTGGAATTTCCTCTTGACCAAAAAAGATGGAATGAAGTAGATCTCTTGAATGACATTTTGAAACTTGAACCACTCAAAATATTCAAAAATTGAGCAAGTTATGACTTGTTGAAGTTGGCCAAAAATCATGAAATGACCTATAATCTTTTGCATATTTAAGGAAACTTCCATCCATTTTCCCACTTTTCACATAAAAGAAGGCATAAATTTCACATCCTAAAGATAATCTTGGAAAAAGAATTGGCTCAATGTGATAAAAATTGACCAAGTTATGATCATTTGAAGTCACACATGGAAAATTGGGGATTCATCTAGAGGACTTGCAATCTTTCTTCTTCACCAAGTTTCTTCCACATGAAAACTCTTTAGAAATTTTGAAGTGATTTGTTGATACCCCTTTGAATAGAAGGATTTATTTGGAATCACTCAAAAATACCAAAAGGTGAGCAAGATATGCTCCTTTGAAGTTCAAAACCCTAGCTCCTAGATCAAGAAAATGCTTTGAGGAACTTTGACAAGTTTGAAAAAACTTCTTGTACCAATATTATTGCTTTATGAATAGAAGTTGTTGAGGATGATAATTAAGATTCATAGCTACCAAAACCACTTCCATATCTTGAATTTTGAGATAAATATGCTCTTGTGACCAATAGGAACAAGGCCTTGTCTAAACATGACAACCTCTCCAATCAACCCCTTGTACTTTTGAGTCAAATCTAATAACCTTGAAATGTTATGAACCAAAGGAATCTTTCCATGCCAATTCTTACAAAACAAACCCAATTATGAGGTTTGAACTTCTCAATCTATATCGACTAGGGCATGGAAATAAACTCATGAACCCATGGAGTAACTTGTTAAATTTCATTGCCCTTACCTACATGGATGAAAAGCAAGACAAGCCAACATTGTATTTTATTTGTTAAGTGAAGAAATCAAAACAATATTCATGATGACAAAAGGAACATAAGTCAATGTGCTTGGTAATCCCTCAAAAGGAGCAAAACTCAAAGTAGGGAGGGGAACCAAGAATCCTAGTGTGATCTTATTGTGAGTGAATCAACATGGTATGATGAAGGGACCTTAGGGGGAAAATTGGGGTATAACACAATGCATAAGTACATACACATTAGAGTTGTTTCTCTCTTTATCCTATCTTTAAGTTTTCTCTTGAGGGATCACCAAGCATCTTGAAATGTGTATCTTCTACATGTGTTGTTTTAAATAAAATTAATATGTGTATATATGTTCCTTTGAATGTTCATATTGTAGGTGATCACAATTGCATTCATCTCACTATCTAATCTAGGGTTTGAGGGGTGATTATCAATAAAATGGTTCTATAATGGACTACAAGAGCTCAATATTAAAGGTCATTTCTATAGCATCAAATATTTTTGCTTCAAGAAATTCTGTCACTTAATTTAAGTCAAGATCTCCTCAAAGTTGGTGGTGAAATTCATCAAGAAGGTTCATAGGTTCATGTGTTTATTTCCATGCCTTCTTCAACAATCTTCATTGAGACTTAATCTCCATCTTTGAGTATGCTTCAATAAAACATCATTTCAAGGCCTCTTATGATTCATAATGCCTTATTTTTCCACGAAAGATCAAAATATTCAAGGTTGTCTCAACAAGTTTGACCTAATTGAGCAAATACTAGATTCAGTGATCACAAGTGCATAACTCTCTCAATTTTCAACATTTGGAGTTGGTTATTTTTGATATGGATTCTTATAATCATCTACAATAACCTCTCTTCAAATGAAAAGATCCAATTGTGCGAGAAAAATAATCAAAAGTTAAAAGGGGTTTCAAGTCATTTTGACACTCTCTGAGCTAGGGTTTGTTGACTTCCAAGGGCCATATCTTGCTCATTTTTTGAGATTTTGGATTGATCCAAAAACATGATTATCTTTAAAGGGTCCTTAACAAGATCTCTTCATAATTATAAGGCTAATTTTAAATGTGAGATCACTAAAAGTTAAGAAAGATTACAAGTCTCCTTGAAAAGCCTTTGAATTATAGGGTTTCACTTCAAATAATCATAACTTGGTCAAATTTTATCACCTTTAGCCCATTTTTTCCACAATAAACTTAGGGATGTCTACTAAAACTTTGTTTTTATGTGCAAGACTTGAATATGCTTGGAAATGTTTTGAAGAATTGAAAAGATTATAGGTCTTTTGTGAATTTCCACAAATTTGTTCATCATCTTCCAAAGACCATAAATCTTTCAATTTTTATGATTTTTGAGTGATATCAATTCCAAAATTCAATTCAAGAGGTCTACTTCATGACATCTTCAGATATCAAGACCAAATTTTGAGTGGAAAGTCATTTAATTTTGAAGAACATTATAGGTCTTTTTGAAGTTCAACACTTAGAATTTTTCTAAGTAAAAATCATCCGTGTATTTTTCACAAATTCAATTGGACATAACTTTTTACTCAAGTATCCAAATGATGTCTTTCTTGGAACATTGTGAAGTTTGTGACCTTTCCTTTCAATTTCTCGAAGAATCATGTGATAAAGCCTCTTGAGTTAGGTGCACTATGGATTCAAAGTTGGCACCTTGAAACTGATTTTGTCAAAATAGTCAGATTGTAAATTGGTTAATGTGACCTCTAATCACAAACATTTTGCGCGTTTTTACTTCTAATCATGCTTAACAATCTTCCAGAAATGTTTATCACCAGGAAACACATGGTTTGGCTGAGTTTTGAGCAAAATATGAGTCACACTCTTCATGCTTGCAACTTCACACAAATTCTCTCAAAATCTCATCATTCCACACGCTTGAGCATCCCATTTACTTCCCTATAAAAAGAGGGTGATATCCCACTCATTTGACAAGCTTTAGAGAGCCAAAGAACCTTTGTTGAACTCTCTATATAACTCATGATTCTGCAACTTCAAATTCAATTTTAATACATCTTTCAATCTAATTTCTTTGTTGATTCTTCGTCCTTGAACTTCACTGAAGCTAACAGAAGAAGAACCAAGCCTTAAAGTGCCCTGAATCATGCTAGCCAAGTCAAGTTTTAGAGCTCTGAATTTGAACTTCAACAGGTAGATTCCTCCATCAATTCTCTCTAAACTTATTGCTACAATGTAGCTCTCATTATTCTGATACTGATCACATCATTAATTTTTAACCGGAAGTAATTTTTGCTCATGAATTTTCAAATCTCTTTTCAACTTTTTTCTTTTGGTTTTTCTCAAATCGACTAAGTTGTGGTTTAAAGAAATTTTTCGCGGCGGTAAGGTTAGGATTTTCTGGAAAAGACGAATCCAATGATACCGGTTTGAGCTTCTAACAATTATGTTTGAAGACTCTCATAAAAGCCCAATGCACAGAGGTCTGGAGGTTGAAGACGACCTCCATGTCGTTCTTCAACCAATGATAGCGTGACAATTGTTTTATTTTGATTGGCCCAGATTTGTTTGATTATGTGTCTTTTTCAATAAGGTCCATAACATGCATAGCGTGCCAGGTCCCTCAGATATGCTTACTGACGCCTTTAACATTGATCACATGGTCCAGATCTTTATGGCTTTATTTTTTTTATATTTTCTTTGTTGTAAACTTTAAAATTTTATAAAAAATCATTTTAACTTCTAAAATTATGAAAAAAAATCTCAAAAACACTTTTGATTTTTGAAATTTTTTTATTAATAACCATGTATTAAAATAATATTTCACAAATAACCGGGTTTCGGAAAAAATTACGCAAATAACCATGTTTCAGATGGCTCCACAAAGGAGGAGCCATCTCACTTGGCGCATGCACCTCCTTTTTTAAGGGAGGCGCCATCTCACTTGGCGCCTATGTGCTTAGGGCATGCCCTAAGCCAAGTGAGATGGCGCCTAAGTGTAATTTTAGGGCCAAAAATTTTTTTTTTTTTTATTTTTTTCCTGTGCGTTGCCTATTGGACAGAGATCAACAAAATGGACTTTTTATTAAAAAAAAATTAATTACATTCAACTGTATTACATTAAAAGAACAGTAAAAAAATGGATACAAAAATACTGGGAAAAAAAAAGATACATCAGTGATCCGACAGAACCCGGTAATGACCCCCGGTTCCGCATCCCCGTCCTCGCCTTTCTCTTGCTGGGTGCCGTCGCGTTTTCTGCTGCGGCAAGGTCGATGGCCCAGCGAAGTCAATGCGGTCCTAATCCATAAAATCAGTAAGATCTCCATATCTCGAAGATCCGCTCTGGTACAGTCGGTTACCCATACCCTTAAAGTTTGGTCGTGTTGGCGGTGGGTGAGGTTCCATGGTTGGTCGGTAGCATTGGTCGTCTGAGTATGGGGGGTAGAAAGGAAATGGATCTTGGGGTGTTTGGTATTGTGGATGTTGGGTGGTTTGGTGATATGGTGGGTGATGGTAGGTTTGGTCGGCTTGGTCATAATCTTCTGACATTCCCATATCAGGGCTAAGGCTGGATGTTGAGGGCGCCATATTGGGATATGTGGAAGACTGAAATTGTGTCTGGGGTATGTGGGTGTGCTGGTATTGGGGTTGGTATTGTGGTTGGGTTTGAGGCATATCAGGGTATTGGTAGTTTGGTGGTGATTGTGGTTGGTAGTACGACATTTGATTGTAGTTGTGTTGTGGTGGGGAATGTGGTTGGGTGTTTGTGGGTCTGTTTCTTCTTGGGGGTTGGTTGAAGGTTGATGGGTCTTGGGTTTGTTGATGGGGAATCGAGGGTTGTGCCCATTGTGTGCGTGGGTCAACCAAGTATCTCGGATGAGACACGTGTATTTCTGGGTTACTAACCGATCTGTACCATGACATATATTGATTCGTGTGTCGCATGTTACCTTGAGTAAGGAAAACCGGGAATTGCAAGACGTAGTGGTGACGCCTCTGCCACATCTTACACCATTCCGGAGCAAAGTCTTTCCAGTTGGTAAGACCCCACTGGGCGTCGACCCTTTTAAGATGCCATGGGGACAAATCTGTTGGATCACTTGGTATCTCTTGATGCATTCCGAACTGCATCTTCACACGGTCGCTGTGGTGCATCTCCACAATGTTGAACCGAATGACTGCAGTCTTTGCAGTCCAAGTTGCTGCATCCTCCGGGTTTGGAGCATGGCCCAAACCCAAATATGGTCTCCAGATGAACTACGATAAAATTTAAATCAGGTTAGCGCAAAAGTAATGTATAAATAATTAAAATGAACAAAAGTTAAAAGCTACGACGTACGTCATCTGGGCCTAAGTGATCCAACAGATTCCGGTAGAGTGCGACATTGAATCTTGGATTCTTGCCGTAATCCATACCCGTCACGCAGTACCTAAAGGAAATGAGAAACATGTTATTTTTAGCATATATTTTGGAAAGAGCAGAATAGTTATAAATGCTATAACTTAATGACTTACTTTGTTGCGTACGGGAAACCAAAAGTGTTGTTGTTGATGGGGTTTAAGGACTCCATCCTCCACCAACCCCAGGCTTGTAGTAAAAATGCGCACCCATAAAATGTACATTTTTCCTTGACTGCGTTTTTGCACAAGGAACTGTATAGGTGGGCTAATACTGCAGAACCCCAACTATATTTTCTAGTTTTTTCAAAATTTGTTAGTAAATGTAAGTACATAAAATTTACACTATTTCCCGTACTTTCGGGAAATAAAAATGTACCAAAAAGTATTATAAGATACGTTCTGGCTTTTACTACTCGGTCATTCTCTGAGGAATTTTCATTTAAATCCATACTTGCATAATGACGTTTCAGGTCAGTGAGTAGTATTCCCTGCCCTCTTGCTCCACCACCTTCTACCATATCCCTACCCAACAGTTCTTCACACTGTGAGTTGGGTTGTTGAACCGACCCGTTCACCGCCTTACCGTTGATAGGGAGGCCCAGTAGCATGTACACATCCTCGAGCGTGATGGTACATTCACCTATTGGTAGGTGAAATGTATGGGTCTCCGGTCTCCACCTTTCCAACATTGCAAGAATGAACTTTGAGTCAATGGTGCAGTTGGAGATCTTTATCAATTGTCCAAAACTTGCGTATTTCAGATAAGGGACGATAAATGGGTCGGGAGCCAAGTAGTTATGCGAACGGATTCTGAATCTTTTTGTGTCCTGAGATCATAATTTAACAGTTGTAAGATTAATTAAGATGAACAACGCGTTATTTGAAGTATGAAAAATGTATAACCAAAGAAGAGACTTACAAATGCAGCAATGTTTTCCCTTGTGCCTCTGTGAGTATCGCCCATTGTTAGAAGAGCCATTGTTTAGAATGCTTGAGAGTATGAAAGACTTGGGAAGAGATAGAGAGTATGATAGACTTATGAAATATTTCGTAGCAGAGAGTGAGAGTTGTGTGGGTGTGAGAGATGTTTCATATGGTATGTATTTATAGGCAAATAAGTTTGATGTAGTGGTTGCTTGTGCTTGCATGCCTGCGAAGTGTCACATTTGCATGCTTAGGTGGTTACACATATGCATGCATGCATGTACAAAAAATGTAAGGTGTCACTCTTGCAGGCTAGGTGGCAGCCCATGCATGTATCACGATTGGACAGTAAGGGAGGCGCCATTGGACTTGGCGAAAGAGTATAAAAATGAATGGTGTCGCCACCCCATTTGGCGAATAAGAGGTGTCATTTGTTACAGCATAGCCTCAGGCTATGTAACAGCCTTTGGGATTCCTTTCTTTATTGCATGCAAGGCCATTGGAGTTGATGGGTGGAGTCTTACAAAAAACATGTATGTGTGCAGAATAGGGCCAGGATAGGTGGCAGCCTATGGGGTTTCATAAGCCCATGCATGTATCACGATTGGACAGCAAGGGAGGCGCCATTGGACTTGGCGAAAGGGTACAAAAATGAATGGTGTCGCCACCCCATTTGGCGAATAAGAGGTGTCATTTGTTACAACATAGGCTCAGGCTACGTGACAGCCTTTGGGATTCCTTTCTTTATTGCATGCAAGGCCATTGGAGTTGATGGGTGGAGTCTTACAAAAAACATGTATGTGTGCAGAATAGGGCCAGGATAGGTGGCAGCCTATGGGGTTTCATAAGCCCATGCATGTATCACGATTGGATAGTAAGGGAGGCACCATTGGACTTGGCGAAAGGGTACAAAAATGAATGGTGTCGCCACCCCATTTGGCGAATAAGAGGTGTCATTTGTTACAACATAGGCTCAGGCTACGTGACAGCCTTTGGGATTCCTTTCTTTATTGCATGCAAGGCCATTGGAGTTGATGGGTGGAGTCTTACAAAAAACATGTATGTGTGCAGAATAGGGCCAGGATAGGTGGAAGCCTATGGGGTTTCATAAGCCCATGCATGTATCACGATTGGACAGTAAGGGAGGCGCCATTGGACTTGGCGAAAGAGAACAAAAATG
This sequence comes from Vicia faba, assembly GCA_948472305.1. NCBI lineage: Eukaryota > Viridiplantae > Streptophyta > Magnoliopsida > Fabales > Fabaceae > Vicia > Vicia faba. Next base: position 556,192,136 of record OX451735.1, read on the forward strand.
AATGGTGTCGCCACCCCATTTGGCGAATAAGAGGTGTCATTTGTTACAGCATAGGCCCAGGCTACGTGACAGCCTTTGGGATTCCTTTCTTTATTGCATGCAAGGCCATTGGAGTTGATGGGTGGAGTCTTACAAAAAACATGTAAGTGTGCAGAATAGGGCCAGGATAGGTGGCAACCTATGGGGTTTCATAAGTCCATGCATGTATCACGATTGGACAGTAAGGGAGGCGCCATTGGACTTGGAGAAAGAGTACAAAAATGAATGGTGTCACCACCCCATTTGGCGAATAAGAGGTGTCATTTGTTACAACATAGGCTCAGGCTACGTGACAGCCTTTGGGATTCCTTTCTTTATTGCATGCAAGGCCATTGGAGTTGATGGGTGGAGTCTTACAAAAAACATGTATGTGTGCAGAATAGGGCCAGGATAGATGGCAGCCTATGGGGTTTCATAAGCCCATGCATGTATCACGATTGGACAGTAAGGGAGGCGCCATTGGACTTGGCGAAAGAGTACAAAAATGAATGGTGTCGCCACCCCATTTGGCGAATAAGAGGTGTCATTTGTTACAGCATAGGCTCTGGCTACGTGACAGCCTTTGGGATTCCTTTCTTTATTGCATGCAAGGCCATTGGAGTTGATGGGTTGAGTCTTACAAAAAACATGTATGTGTGCAGAATAGGGCCAGGATAGGTGGCAGCCTATGGGGTTTCATTATTGCATGTAATATTATTGGCAGCCTTGGGGGTTGCACCCCTTACTTAATTGATTCACATAACATAACATTGATTCACATAATCTGTCAAAACTTCCAACCTTCGAATCAGTCATCAAATTCATACATTCCAACCTTCAAACATTACAGCATTCATACCTTCATACAATCAATAAACCTCAAACATTCCAACCTTCAAACCTTAAAACAATTCTACGCAATGGCCTCTTCACCACAATTTGTCGTCAAAGCACATTTCAACGGTGAGACATACATTTGTCCCACAGTTGGGTTTTTGTTTAGAAACACCGACAACGTTCGATTTCTCTTAAACGGGAAAGCCAATTTCTCGTACTTCAAGAAAAGATTGGAGGTCAAACTTGAACGAGGCCCGGTATCCCAGATATTTTATCAGAATCCAGTTTTTTTTGGAAACAACCAAGTAATTTTTTATAAGGTTGAAGTTCAAGATGACGAGGATCTCCAGAATATGATTTCCAGCCATGTCTATTCTGGATACGACTCTATTGAGTTGTACGTTTTGCTTCAAGAGCCTTCGGTGACACAGGAGGTAGAGCCTCCGGTGACACAGGAGGTTGATCCTTTGGAGAATGAACAAGATGAGGTAGATGCAGTTGATGATGAAGAAGAAGATAACGAGTTAGAGTTTGATGAAATGGTGAACGATGATTCTGACTATGATGGCATCCCTAGTATTCCTACAGACAAAATCTACACACCACCTCCGCACATGACAAACTTCAACATGGGCGGAGATAAACCTTCTACTGACTTATTTTTCAAACCGTATATGCAGTCGGATGAAAATTTAAAAGAGAAGGACAAGTTTCGTAACAGAGAGGAATGCATCAGGGCCATTAAAAAATTTCACATGCTCAACTTGGTTGATTTTAAGGTGGATCGTGTCAACCCAGAAAGATACAAGATCAAGTGTGTCCACCCTGACTGTATGTTCAAGCTGGCCGCATCATACAGATTAAGGGGTGACTGCTGGGTCATAGGTTCTATGACTACCCACACTTGTGTAAGTTCCACTCAATCATAGGACCACCGAAAACTCAACCATGATCTAATCTGTCAAGAAATCCTACCCCTGGTCAGTAACGACCCATCTTTGAAGGTGAAAACAATCATCTCCCACATCACCACGGTTTTTAACTACACTCCGTCTTACCGTAAGGCGTGGTTAGCAAAGACTAAGGCGATTGAAAGGGTGTACGGAAACTGGGAGGAGTCATACCGAGAACTTCCCCGCTACCTGAATGCACTCAAGACGTATTCTCCAGGTAGTGTTTATGTTCTGGAAACATTGCCAGCGTACGCCCAAGATGGTAGTCTACTGCATGGCAACGGAATATTCAGTCGCGTGTTTTGGGCATTTCAACCATGCATCACAGGGTTTGCATCATGCAAACCAATTCTACAAATTGATGGGACTTGGTTGTATGGGAAGTACAAAGGCACGCTATTGATGGCAATTGCACAAGATGGCAACAACAACATTTTCCCCGTTGCGTTTGCCCTTGTCGAGGGGGAGACCGGTGGTGCTTGGAGCTTTTTCCTGAAAAATCTTCGGACACACGTGGCTCCTCAACCAGATCTCTGTTTGATCTCGGAAAGACATGCCTCCATTGAAAGTGCCTACAATAATCCAGCAAATGGTTGGCATGACCCTCCTTCTACGCATGTCTATTGCGTCAGGCATATCATCCAGAATTTCTCGAGAGAGGTCAAGGACAAAACATTGAGGAAAGCGGTTATGAATGCGGGATATGCATTGACACAACCCACATTCAAATATTACCGCAACGAGATCCGTTTGTCTAATCCAGAAGCCGGTACGTGGATCGACAATATTTCCGGTCCAAAAGTGGACTAGGTCATACGACAATGGCCAAAGATGGGGGCATATGACAACGAATCTTATTGAATCAATGAATGGGGTATTCAAGGGCATACGAAACCTCCCAATCACTGCCTTGGTAAAATCTACGTATTTTAGGATGGCTGCGTTATTTGCCAAAAGAGGTGAAATATGGAATGTGGTGTTGCAATCAGGACAACTATGGAGTGAAAGCTGCATGAAATACATTAAGGCTGAAAGTGCTAAAGCCAACACTCACATGGTTACACGGTTTGACCGACACAGCCACAACTTCATTGTGAAAGAGACAATCGACCATAATGAAGGCCTGCCAAGACAAGAATACAGGGTCATTTTACCTTCTCAATGGTGCGATTGTGGCAGGTTTCAAGCATTTCTTATGCCTTGCTCTCATGTCATTTCCGCTTGTGCTCATACCCATCAATACGCGCTTCAACTGCTGTCAAACGTTTACAAATCTGAAATGTTGCTCACTGTTTACAACAACAAATTTCCTTTGGTGGAAAAACCAGATTATTGGCCTGAATACAACGGCGATATAGTTTGGCACAATGACCAAATGCGAAGGAACAAGAAGGGTCGTCCCAAAAGTAGGCGCATCACAACAGAAATGGACGATCTAGACAGGTTGGAAAGAAAGTGTGGTTTATGCCGTCAGGTCGGACACAATCGCAAAAACTGTCCGAATCGGGCATCTGGCTCGACCACATAAATATTGTAATACAATAAATCTTTTCAATATTTGTGTTGTAAACATTAGGGTTTTCCGTTAACAGATTTTGCTACAGTTAATAAAACGCGTACAACAATAATTAACGATATTCAATCTTGGAAATTACAACTGTTAACACAATTTCATCTGACCCATGCATCATCAGCATCACATCACTGTCTGTTTTGACTTCCTCCAACCACACATTAGGTCTTCCTGTCGCATGTGAGGTTGTTGTTCGTTTTCGCTGGATCCTTCGAATTTTTTCCCCCTCCGCGATGTCTCCATCTAGCCACCGCATTAACTCCCGCTTCAGACGCTCCATGGAGTGAATGTGCCAGAATTTCATTTTCATCGCAGGTTTCGTGGCGGAGAATATAACGTAACCATCTCTGCTAAAAATCATAGGCGACGTCATTACGCAAATAAAGGAGTACAAAATAAAAATACAGTGCGAGAAAGTGTGAGAAATTTCGAAGAAACGGACGAATTATTTATAAAACAGCATTTTGCCCTAGTTTTGCCCTAGGCGCCAAGTGAGATGGCGCCTCCTCTCATTTTTAAGGAGCATGCGCCATCTCACTTGGCTAAAAGCCAAGGGAGGCGCCAAGTGAGATGGCGCCTAGGGAAAAACCCTAGGTGGAGGCGCCAAGTGAGATGGCTCCTCCTTTGTGGAGCCATCTGAAACATGGTTATTTGCGTAATTTTTTCCGAAACCCGGTTATTTGCGAAATATTATTTTAATACATGGTTATTAATAAAAAAAATTCTTGATTTTTCTCTTTCTGATTCTTATTTTTTCACAATTTTATTTTATGATTTGGTATTTTTATGTTTTTTCACTTTATTTGAATTATTTGAATTGTTTAAAAATACTTTTTCTTAATTTTTAAATTCTGGAAAAATATGGAAGGATCCAATGACCTCTGCACAAATATTGGTGACCTTGTTTTATTTTTATTTCTGATTTAACTATTTTTCACAATTTTTGGTTTATTTTTCTTATTTCTTTGAATTTTAAAAAATAGTTTCTGACTTTAAAAAATTCTTAAAATTTTCGTCAACACTTATTTACTCATGTTTGACCTCTGACTTTTTTTTGGGATTTTTATTTAGTGTTTTAATAAACTTTGTGTATTTTACCAATTATTTCCCTTTTATTAATCTTTTAATTTTATTTTATTATTTTTGTTTGGTCCTAATTTTGGTGCTATTTTGGAACAAGTTCCTCAACCTCATTGGATCTTGGGTGTTGATAAGTTGAAAAACCAAATTCACCAAAATGGATGAATGATGTTGATGATATTTGAAACTCTAATATCATCTGATACATCCTCTCCCTCTTCATCTTATCCCTTTCTTGCTTGTATTACATGTTGTTGGAGAATGATCTACATATCATTTATCTAACATGTGGTACATAGATTTCTATTGATCGACCTCAAAATAGGTGTGACTTCTACATAAGTCCACTTATGATTGCTTAACATAGTGCTAAATTTGTCTCGATTCGAAAAATGATCATTTGTGGCCCAAACCTATGTTTGCAAGCCCAAGTATGTTTAATTTGAAACCTTTGATCCAATAACCTTGAGGTTCATTATGAGGAGGCTTTGATCTTATCAATCCTCTAATGAACTTTCATGAATTTTGGTCTAAGTGAATCATTTAAACATCATTGATCATATATGCTTGCCTTGAGTATTTGAAATGAATGATATACTTGACAAAAAGCAAATAAAACTTGTTTTTAAGAAGCTTTGATTTTATCAATCTTCTAATGGGTTTTCAAATGCAAGTTTCAAGATGGTCATTCAACTAACCTCTAACTTCTAATTCATTAACATTTTATTTTACTTTTTTATGCTTTTACTTTTTTCTTTTACTTTGTGCTTTCACTTTATGCTCTTTGTTTTATGCCTTTACTTTTATGCACCATTTACTTTAGCATTTACATTTCATGCTATTTTAATCTTTGCTCACTTGAGCATTTATCTTTATGTCATTTTATTTTTTCTCACTTGAGCATTTATATTTTTTTCATTATTTGAGCACTTATCTTTATGTCATTTTTATTTTGCTCACTTGAGCTTTCATTTTCTTTTTGAAGACACTTAATAACCAACTTGAACATTAAAAATCCTTAAGGTTACTTGGACTATTTGGTTACTATCCTTGGCATCATGGAGTTGTGGACCTATTTGACTTAGGATTAGAAGCCTTGATTACCCTTGGGACTTTGTGACTCTGTTATTATTCTGTCTAGAGTTTTTGGGGTTTACCCCAGGACATTGGGTTGATTTTCGTTGTGTGCAGGTTATTCTGATTATGTGTTTTGTCTATGATTGGGAATTCCTTTCTATACAGTTGTTACTCTGTCCAATTTTTATGAAGACTTAATTCATCTAAAGCTTGATATTCCTAAGAGGTTTAGTATTTTTTCTTGTTTGGTTTCAATCCAAATGATGAGAATTCTACATTGACTCTTTATTTCAAGTGTTGACTTCTTGTTAGTTAGATTGTTCTTTTCCTTAGCTTTTACCTTATACTTTAGGATAGTCACTTCATCTCCTCCTATCTTCTTTAATTTCAAAAATATTCTCCCTCCTTTTCAAAACTCTTCTTGTTTTCTAACTTAAATTGCTCTCATAATAAACTTGGACTTAGGTCCATGCAATTTCAAAACCTTATCTTAATCAAACTTTAATCGATTTAATCATACTTTGACATTTTTTGTGAGAAGACTAAAAGTCAATTAACCTCATTCAAACTATTTTGCCACTTTGGCTTTTTACTTTAAACGTTTCTCAAAATATTAGACTCTTGTTGATCCTTGTAGTGATGTGAGCTACTATACTTCTATGATATATAGTGAAGTGAGATATTTTCCACTTAGGTGTTGAGTCATACTTTATTGATTTTAAAATCCAAGCTATATCCTCCACTTTGAGATAATGCAAATTCTCCTTTCTCATAATCGTGGGTAGTAAGTATGTTTTCCACTCGAATATGACCGGGATGTCTCTTATCTTAAAATCAACCAACACACTTGTGTTTTAAAATTTTTGAGGTGAACTACGAGTACCCTGATCCCCTATTACACGGAAGGTGGTACGTCAGCACTAAAGGTTCACAATCGCGACAGGTGCAAAAATTATAAAAAAATGCTTCTTTTCTTATCTCCACCATATATTTTTGTATACGCCATTTATAGCCAAAATACACAAATTTTCAAAGAGGTTCATGTGAAGTACCGTAGATGTTTAGGGTTTTAATACCGTCCCTTTGCATAACCAACCCCCGTACCTAGATTCTCTCCCCCTTTCAATAAAGCGAGATGGTGATTTTTATTTTGATATGTGCGAGTCAAGTCAATATAATTGTTTAGTCTCAATATTTCTACCGCTACAGAAAAATGGCGACTTCACTGGGGACAGATCGACCAAATGCTGGTCCATCTCTAAGTGGGTTGAGCCTATCTTTATTTATTTCTGCATGTGCTATTATTTGTTGTATATTATATGTTGTATATATGTTTGTCTTGATTTTCTTGGTTTTTAGGGTGCTTAGTGATTTCTCATAAGTCCTCTACCCGGACTTGGACAAGCTTAAGATACAACGAGTGATATAGTTATGTAAACTTTGAGGGAGGAATTCCAAAAAAGAAGACATGAGATCCCCCACTCAGTGGAGGCCCCTTTGATTGTAGTGTTCGTTTATCGAGCAATCGGGAAGATGTGCTGCTTTCGACCTTGGAGCATACTGAAGCTGAGGATCGTAGAACCCCTAACCCATCTTGGCCTTTTAGGTGTAGTGCGAAGACTATGACAGAGCAATCCGGAAGTGGTTGCCACATGATGCTACATTCAGACGCATTTTTCCTGAGAATATTACTAATTACCGAGTTAAACAGGACGATGGTAATATCTGAAGGAAGGATGTAGACTTTGGGAACTTTTTAGAACCTTGTTCAGCAAATGATAAACCATTAGTCCATACCTTATGGGTAGTACCTTTGACTTCATTCTTGTAACGTCGAACCTATGAACCCCCATGTTTGTGATCTTGTGTGTGATTGTTGCATCATGCATTCATGCCCCATGAGCATTCTTTAAAACAGTTACTTCAAGGAACATAAAGTTGACTTTTTCAAATATCTCAAGTACTTTTTGACCATCGATTTTGGAAAAAGAAGGACTCGGAAGTATACTTTCAAGGACCCTAAGATAGAGAAACTGATGAGTTTGATTCCTGAGATTCTGAGCTCTATAGATTTTCGAAAGAATTATGAATCTCCCGTGCCTCTTATGAAGCTCAAGATGAAGGAGGGTATTCTTTCTACATTGATCCAGTTCTATGATCCGTTGTGCCAGTGTTTTACTTTTCTTGATTATCATCTTATGCCCATATTGGAGGAGTATTCTTACTTACTTGGTTTACCTATTATTAATCGTGTTCCTTTCACCGACTTAAAAGAAGAGCCCAAGTCTCATGAGATTGCCACAATGACTCATTTAAAGAAGTATGAGATTGAGGCTAACATGACTACCAAAGGAGGAATCAAGGTTTTACCTGCTCAGTTTTTATTGGAGAAAGCTTGTTATTTCACCAAAATGAAGAGTACAACTGCTTTCGAGGCTATCTTTGCTTTGCTCGCCTATGGGTTGTTCTTGTTTCCTAACATCGAAAAATTTATGGATGATAATGCCGTTAGGATCTTTCTGATTGGAAATCCAGTCCCTACATTGCTAGGAGATACTTATTATTCCATCTATATTCAAAATTTATATCAGGTAGGGTTGATCATCTGTTGTACACTGTTGTTATGTCAGTGGTTTATTTCTCACTTACCTCGGTCTATTGCTTTTAGGGATATCAAGAAGGAACCATGTTAGGCCCTAAAGATTATGGCTCTCACTCATTATGATATTGATTGGTATCATCAAGCTTATTATGATGTGGAGATTATTGATAGTTGTGGTAGTTTCCCTAATGTGCCTCTTCTTGGTACAAAGGGAGGAATTAACTACAATCTCATTCTTGGGCGTTGTCAGCTTGGATATCCGATGAGAGACAATCCAAAAAACATTCATCTGAGTGGTTTCTTTCTCAAAGAAGGAGAAATCACAAGGAAGATAAGAAAGCGATTGAAAAGGCTTGGCGCCATATTCATGGAAAAGGTAGAAAAGATTTGGGACCAAGAGGAGCTGTTTCCTTAGAACCTCATCTCCGTTGGGTACAAGCAAGGGAAATTCAGTTGAATATGCCTTATTCTCGTAAAGAACCCATACCTAATATGTTTATAAGGACTACTCCTCCTCTCTTAGATGATTTGGAAGAACTTCAGCTTGCCCTGGTTAGGATGCAGCAAGAAAAGGAAGCATTGAAGAAAAAGTACCAGACTTTGGAGGTATCCTACTCAACAAAATTAAAAGAGAAGGATGACTTGATTTAGATTCTTGAGAGTCGTGATTTGGAGATGATGGAGAAGCAAGAGGATTTATTTTTCTCTAAAGTTCATCCAGGTCCCAGTCGCCCACTTTTTGACTCAGGTAATTGAAAAGAAGTCACCGACAAATATGCATAAGAGAATAAGCAGTTAAAGGCTGAAATAGAAAGACTCAAGGGAAAGCGTCAGTGTGTGGAGAAATATTCATCAGCTTTGGCTCCTTAGTATTTTAAATTCTATCTTTATTATCTTGTACTTATGATTATTGAAACTTGTACTAAAAGTTGTAATCCATTCCAAAGTTATTATTAAAATGAATTTTTCAGTATTTCCAAATGCGTTAGTACTTTAATATTTACAATTGACTATAATTTTTTGAGTTCCTTGAATAAACACAAAAACCATATGCATTGCATATCATACATCATTTTGCACATATTTTTGCATTATTGTTCACACCCAAGTGTCTTACTGTGTTTCTCTACTTCAACAGTCGACAAGTTATCTCATCGCTACAATACTTAGGATAATTCTAGGAAGAAGATGGAAAACCTTGAACAAGAGAATTACGAGTTATACGAAGAAGTTACTGCTTTGAGGGTTGGTATGGCCAATCTGACTACTTTGGTGGAATTGTTGGTGGTTTCTCATAATCAGCCACCACCTTCTCCTTTGTCTCCTCATGCTGCTCAGCCATAACAAACGACTGTTATTTCCGAGATTCTGTCAGTTCCCCTTTCTATTACTCCATTCTGCTGCTCAATATCGTATGCCTCACAGTTACCTATAGGGAATGACTGATAATTTCATGCCAGAAGGTTATAATCTTGTTGCTCAAGTTGCTCCATTCACTCAAACTGTTGTTGTTTCTGCACCTTCTATGGTGCATGCTGCTCATGTTGCCAATAATGAGATTCATCATGTTGCGCCTCCTATAGTGAATGTTATGCCTATTATTAATGATGAAGTTTATCATCCTTCTCCTCTACAAAGTTAAAGTTTGGGATTCTATGATCGATTGAATGGTTTTCAAGATCAATTCAATGAAATGTAGAAAGAAGTGAGGGCTCTCCGAGGGAAAGAGTTATTCGGACAAAATATTAGTGACCTCTGTTTGGTCCCTAATGTGAAAGTACCAACAAAGTTTAAGGTGCCAGAATTTGAGAAGTACAATGGAAAATCTTGCCCCTTTGACCACCTGGTGATGTATATCAGAAGGATGTCCATTCATACTGATGACCAATGTTTGCTTATTCATTTCTCCTAAGATTATTTAACTGGTGTTGCCTCGAAATGGTATGTGGGATTGGACAATATCCTCACCTTCAATGACTTAGGTGAAGCTTTTGTCAAGCAGTATAAGTACAACATGTTTATAGCGCCTGCCCGCGATCAATTGAGGGTGATGACTCAGAAGGATAAAGAGTCGTTTAAAGATTATGCGCAACATTGGCGCGAGGATGATGCCTAAGTGGTACCCCCAAAGGGGGAACAAGAAATGACTAAGGTCTTCCTAAAAACCCTTGGTTCATTTTATTATGAAAGGATGGTTGCAAGTGCACCAAGTGATTTCACTAAGATGGTAAGTATGGCTGTTCGTCTAGAAGAAGCTGTCAGGAAAGGACGATTGACAAAAGACGAAGGTTCTAGTGGAACAAATAAATCATCATATGGGTTTTCTAGAAAGAAATAAAATGAAACAAATGCTATCATTGAGTAAAAAAAGGTTAGACCTCCGAGAAGACTTCATCAGTACCAACAACAAGTTGATTCTATGACTCCAGTCATTAATGTAGCTCCGACTACTGTTGCCTATCAGAGAACACTACAACAAGGTAATCAAGGACAAAGTCATAAGAGAGAAGCTTATGATCCTATTCCAATGAGTTATGCAGAATTATTTATGTCTTTAATTCAGAAGAAATTGGTATAGAATAGGCCTCCCCTTGTTATACCTTCACCTTTACCATGGTATTATAAGGCAGATCAGACTTGTGCTTTTCATCAACGAGCCCCTGGGCATAACATTGAAAATTGTTATCCATTGAAAATTGCTATCAAATAATAACAAGTTTAATTTTCTTGTGAGATTAACTCGAAAAATATCGAGAAATCTATGAAAAACATGTGTAAAATAAAGAGTGAGTACAAATTCAATGTAAAGGTTTTTATGATGATAAAGTAAACACAAACTTTAATAACAAAAGGGCTTGGATGAAAGTAATAAGCAAACAATGCAATAAATAACATTAAACAAATTGTTTCAATTAAAGAAACATAAAAACAATGAAAAGGAGGGACACCGACTCATACATGTTCCTCACAAACTATTTCGCTCATTAACTCGATACTCCGATTCTATAGAGAAGTATGTGAATTTTGCAACCCTGCATGAGTCTTCTGTTTATACTAGTCCCTAAAGATAATTATCTTTGACAATTTATTCCCAAGGGAAATACATGTATTAAGAACATGGAGTTTAATATACTAAAATGCTTCCATGTTGTTGGAAATTGTAACTGCTAAAGAACAATTATCCTACATTCAAAACTACTCCAGATCCCTTTTCAATATTTTGAACATGTTTAGAGGAGAAAATGGTCCTAATATTGTTTATTTGTTCTTGTGATTCTTTAAAACCAATTCTCAACAAGCTAGTCAGTTTTTTCTTTTGTTAGAGTGATTGTTCTCATGGAAACTTGGTGTAATACGGTGGGAGAACTGACTTTTGAATTTTTCATTTTATCGCAAATGTTGCGGATAGCAAGAGTCGCCACCGACTTTTTCTTTTATCCAATAAAGGGAAGGGTGAAAAGAACAGGAAAGACCCTTTTGAGAATTTTCTGAGTAAGGGGGTAGGTACTGAAAAGGGAAGGTGTTAGCACTTGTAACACGGTGGGATAACTGACTTGGGTGTTTTCCGTTTGATTGCAAATGTTGGGATAGCAAGAGTCGCCACCGACTTTTCTTTTATCCAATAAGGAAAGGTTGAAAAGAACATGAAAGACCTTTGAGATTGTTTTCTTGAATTCGGGGGATAGGTTATGAAAAGGGAAGGTATTAGTACCCTTTTCATCCATAGTTTTCTACGGGCTTTTAGTTGCTTGCTAGATCACCTTCTTTTGTTTGAAAATGTGCATGTGGCGTGGGTTTTGAATGTATTTTGAAAATGTATTTGTAATGGTTATTTTTTCTATAAGAACGCGTACAAAGTGTTGTTTTGAAAATAGTTCAAAGAGATGTTTGTGGAATGTGTTTTTGAAAGTGATTTTAAAAGAGGTGTCTCTGTAATGGTTCTCGTTTCTATAAGAATGCGTACAAAGTGTTTTAACTTTTAAAAATGTTTCAAAGTAAAAGTGTTGGTGTATAAAATGTTTTTATTGTAAGCAAGCGAGCAACTATGAGCATCCTACCTACTCAAAAGGTCTTTAGTGTTCTTTTCCTCCTCCTTTAGATGTTGCTATCTTACCATTGATTTGGTAAGAAGCCCCATCATTGGATGTGAAGGGACGGACGTGGGACTTTTGTATAGTCATAGAAGGCAACCTATGGGACGTTTTAGCAATGTTGTTTAGAGACTAGATCGTTTACCGAATGCAACATTGAGGGTCATCGAGGGAATACGATCTTTTATCAAGGGTCTTTTCTAAAACGCCCATATTCGAGGGACATGACTATTTTTCCGAGGCAACAAGTGGAATTAACCTAGGGGTGCATGTGTGAATGGTGTGTTTGGTTTGCATGCATTTAGTCTTTGATTAGGGGTTGTCTACTTGTTGTTTTTATCTTGCCATACATACCTTATTTTACTAGCAATCATACAAAAGTAATAAAATGCATAAAGATAAAATCCTACATTATTACAACCATATTGAATAGGATGAAAATATAAAGGCAAAAATAAAATAAAAGCAAGAAAAATGGGTTTTTCGATTTAGACAGAAACACCCTTCAATTCTGCACTTTTTGACCTCCTTCAATTTGGGGCCTGGAGTCAGTGAAGTCATGCCCCTCGATTTGCCTTTCTGCCTCCTTCGACTGGGGGGCTGAAATCAGTGCATGATGTAATCTGCCTTTCTGCCTCCTTCGACTGGAGTTTGAAAGAAGTGATGGAGTGCCTTTCGATAGGCCTACAGGTCAGTGTGTTCGAAGCAAGTGTGTGTGTGTGTGTGTGATGAACATGTCTGTGTCAAAGCATGTGTGTGCATAGAAGCAGATGTATCGAAGCATGTATGCAATGAACAGGTGTGTGTCAAAGCACGCATTCTTTTCCTTTCTGTTAGAACCTGTTGAAGCCTCTAGGCTTTGTATCGAAGTATGCATATTTTTTACACCAACATTTTCAAGGTCTATACAAATTAGTTCTTAAAGGAAACACAAAAGATTAACATCGAAGGCCATGGTTATTACATATTGGCCTCGAAGATGAATCAATAAAGATGCTTGAAATGAAAGAGTTAAAGTCAGAAAGACTTACCTCAAAGCTGATGTGTGGGTTTCGAACTTGAACTGCTACCTGGACAGTTCTAGGATTCGAAGAGTTGTCTCAGGGGGTTTTCTTTTGGTTCGAAGAGTTGTCAAAGAAGGTTGTCCGTGAGTTTGAACAAACTTCTATGTGTAGGGTGTTCTGGATAGTTGATTTATAAGAGTTGGAAACATGAGATAATGGATTTTGATTTTGTGTTTTTATGTGAAAGTATAGTTGATTTTTTGAGTGAGAAAAAAAAACAAAGGTTTCTGTTTTGTTTCCCAGCTCTCATTTCTCTCCTCTCAGCGTCTCCAGCCCCCTTTGATGTTGTGAAGAATAGTTTATTTATAGAGGAGCTTTGTTGTGGTTTTGGGGGGGGGGGGGGGGGGGAAACAAATAACATTTGAACTGTTTGGGTATACTGTCCCCTTGCTTTCTTTGATGCAGCTCTTATGTACCCTTTTTTGTGTAACTATGGGACTGAGACAATGCATGCTCAGATGTATTTTGGAGTGTTATGGCAGCTTGGTGCAGGACTGTTGCATAGCAGTACAATTGTCTTGGGTTTGACAGTATATAGGACTTTAGTCAACAAACATCTTGAATACTTCACCCTTCCGTTTTGATCACTTCGACCAGACTCATCACCAGACAACAACGTTCGTTTCCAACAATGTGTGTTCTTCGAATGGACCCATTATACGTTATTTGAATCCACTAATTATGATCCATAGTGTTGAAGAGTTTAGAGGTGTAATCCAAGTACGTTTCCTCTAAGGGTTTAATTGCCCAACTTGTGGTTCGAAGGAGGTTACCTTGAAGGAAATCACATGCCCATCTTGTGGAATCGAAGGGGGTCACTTTGAAGGAAGCTATATGCACAATTTGTGGATCGAATGAGGTCACTTCGAAGGAAGCCATATGCCCAGTTTGTGGATAAAATGAGGTAACTTCTAAGGAAGCCATATGGCCAGTTTGTGGATCGAAGGGGGTCACTTTGAAGGAAGCCATATGCCCAAATCGAAGCTTGTGACTGAAGGGAGACTACATTGCCCAATCGAACTTTGCTAAATCGAAGCCAACTTGTTTATTTTTTGACATAATCGAAAGGCACATTAACATCTTCAAAATTTTACATTTTCTTTATTTCTTTAAACAGGTTTTTGTAATCACACATGCGAGAGAAATCTTGAGAAAATGAGAGGGCAAATTTTGGGGTATAACAGTTGCCCCTGTTCAATCTTCTTGAACCTGAAAAGTGAGAATGGCTCGTCGCTGTTTGTAGCTTAAAGGTGGAATGGGCTTAAAGATGCCATTTGGAAAGATGATGGAGTTGTTGGAGATGGGCTTATAGATGTCATCCAAAGATTGATTGTTGACAGAAATTAGACTAAGTCTAAGTTTGACTTTAACTGGAAAAGAATCAAAATAAATCTTGGAGCGATTTATCTAAACCAGAGAAAATGTCCACCGGGAAGGAATCAGGATAAACCATTGAGAGGTTTAAACTGAACCAGTAGAGGTCTTGGATATTCTTTAATTTATGATGGGCCTGTGTAGGGCTGCTATAGGAGACATATGAGAGGGAAACTTGGGTAGGGCTGCTTCAGGATGAATCCATGTGAAACTTCATCTAGAATTTTAAGAGAAGGAACTCGGGTAAGGTGGCTTCAAGACGGGTCCGTGAAAAACTGTATCTGGAAATGAGAAGGAACCTGGCTAGGGTTGCTTTATGATGAGTCCGTGTTAAACTTCATCTGGAAATGTCTTAGAAGGAACCTGGGTAGGGTTGCTTCATGATGAGTCCGTGTTAAACTTCATCTGGAAAATGAGAAGGAACCTGGGTAGGTTTGCTTCATGATGAGTCTGTGTTAAACTTCATCTAGAAAATGAGAAGGAACCTGGGTAGGGTTGCTTCATGATGAGTCCGTATTAAACTTCATCTGAGAAGGAACCTGGGTAGGGTTGCTTCATGATGAGTCCGTGTTAAACTTTATCTATAAATGTCTGAGAAGGAAACTGGGTAGGGTTGCTTTATGATGAGTCTGTGTTAAACTTCATCTGGAAATGTCTAAGAAGGAACCTGGGTAGGGTTGCTTCATGATGAGTCTGTGTTAAACTTCATCTGGAAAATAAGAAGGAACCTGGGTAGGGTTGCTTCATGATGATTCCGTGTTAAACTTCATATGGAAAATAAGAAGGAACCTGGGTAGGGTTGCTTCATGATGAGTCTGTGTTAAACTTCATCTGAGAAGGAACCTGGGTAGGGTTGCTTCATGATGATTCCGTGTTAAACTTCATCTGGAAATGTCTGAGAAGGAACCTGGGTAGGGTTACTTCATGATGAGTCCGTGTAAAAATTCATCTGGAAATGTATGAGAAGGAACCTGGGTATGGTTACTTCATGATGAGTCTGTGTAAAACTTCATCTAGAAATGTATGATATGGAACCTGGGTAGGGTTACTTCATGATGAGTTAGTGTAAAACTTCATCCGGAAATGTCTGAGAAGGAACCTGGGTAGGGTTGCTTCAGCTAGTCGTGTAGATAGTTGTCCTGGCTTGTTTCAGGCATTAATCTTTGACCTTAAAAAGAAAGATAGTTTTCCTGGCTTTTTACAGGTATTAATCTTCAATCTGTTCATGTAGATAGCTTTCCTGGCTTGTTACAGGTATTAATCTGGAACTGTTGAAAATTGTTGACGGTAGTCATCTATTGTTTGATCTTTCCTGAAAAGATAAAGAGTCGGTTGTATGGAATGTCATGATGTATGAAATGCATGGCACAATGATGTTTCTCAAAATAAATGAGATTATGTTGTATGCATTTATCATGCATGTAATGCGAAATGTTGTTGGAATGTAAATTTTTGTCTTGGAAAATAAATCCTTGACAAATATTGGGGAGTTTTGGGAAGTTGAATCCCGGACGGCCATTGGGGATGAAGAGCATGCACACCTTTTCCAGACCTTGTTTTTAGAATGTTTCCGCTGGGGATTCCTGTTTTGTTGTTTGAGGAGAACTCCGTTAGGGAATGTTGATTTTGCTTGAGAAGAAAAATCTTGTGGAGAGTGTTGATTCCTGTTTGGGGAAAGGAGTTCAGGAGCTTTAGTTGTTTGTTTCTCTACTGGGGAGTTATATCTTGATGGAAGAGAAAGGGAATTAACAACTTGTTGATGATGAAGGTTTTCAAAGATTGAAACTCTGGCTGGGGATCACCCTATGAAAAGGACTTTGTGGGAGAGTTGTCACTGCCCCTAGTAGCAAGTATTTGTAGTATTGTTAGGAAAGGTTTGCTTGACGGTATACAACCCTTTGTTGGAGTTCATATTCAATGCCCCAAATGACTTGGATGCAAATCTGCCCCTGGTTATTCAGCACTTCTTGAGGGATTTCTTGGAATCTGGACTTAACTGCCCCAGATGAGTTGGATAGTGATCACGCCGTGCCCCCCTGTTTATAGGAGATTTGTCGTTGGAAGTGCCATCCCATTTGAAATAATTTTATTCACTGAGAGAGCTTCCGTTTGTTGGATATTCATTGTGTTAATTTCTCTATTATCAAACAAATAGCTATATGAAAACAGAGGTATTTCAAAATAATGCAAAGTTCATGCTTGTCTTGAAGTTTTGAAAATGCGTTTTAGCAGATAAAAGAATTTTTTGTAAGAAAATTCAACTCGGGATTTGGAGTAAAGCCTTACAGGAGTCAGGATACCTTTTGTAACAATATGCTTTCAAACTAACCCATGCTTCAATTAGGACTTTGAAAGTTTGTAGCGTGGTCTGGTTCATGGTTTAAGAAACAAAGGATAAGGCTCAAAGTGTAATTGTACCCGCCTGTTCTTCGTGATGTTCGTCAGTCCTAAACTTAGTTAATTGTGCGTTTGAATTCCAATTGAGTCTGAAATGGCATTTTGGTGATGGTTCAGACAAGTTAAGTTTGTTGGAAGGCATTCATTTTGGTGACCTCATTTTTGATTTATTATCCCTGATTTTTCCTGACTGTTCTTGTTTTTGAGATTACAGTCAGCGGGATGCCCCAGTTTTTCTGAAGTCTCCTTCGTAGGTTTTGACTTAGTGGGCTTTTCTTTTGAGAGATGATGACTTCCTATTTGATAGGGAACTATCACTATCTTTTGGTTCAGAAGAAATGTTTTTGATGTCATTCATTGTGTACGAAGTGAACGTTTGCGACTCAACATGCGTTTGAATTAACTGAGAGACTACCCTGCCCCAGGTTTTGATTAAAGGTTTCAAATTGTGTGAAAAAGAAAACTTCGACTTCTTTGGCTAGAAGGGGTTGACTAGGGATTATCTTCCTTATAACTCCAGTGTTTGGTAATTGAAAGAAACACATGTACATCGTCAACAAGGTCTTTCCAAAAGCATACTGTATGAGATTATGGCTTTGTTTTCGTCGTCCTCCCTCTAAAGGCTTGTAACTTTTAGTAAGAGTTAAATGTCATAAAGAGAGTAAAAAGCATAGCTTAAATATAGTGAAAAAAATGGATGAATTCAAGACAAACATATGCAATGCATTAATGAAACAATGTTTGACATTAATAGATAATTGTTTGAATAACAAAAGAAATTACAAATGAAAATTCAAAATGAATTGGAACGTTCAATGATTTGGAATGAGAGTGGTGATCACGTTGGGAGTCTATGGAGGGTTGAACTCGATCTCCTTGGTGTCAATCATGTTTTTAATCTTGTATTTCAACGCCCAACAATCGCTAGTATCATGCCCAGGACTTCCGGAATGATATGCACATATTGCATCAGGATGGTAGTTAGGAGAAGAAGTTTTGGGGTTTGGATGAGGTCCTATCAATGTAATCAGGTTCATCTTCAACAAGTGTTGTAGTGCTTGAGTTAGCGGCATATTGATTTTCTTAAACTGTCTTTTGGTCTCGTCTTGCCTTCGCTGATTTCCCCTTTGTTGTTGTTGCTGTGATGCAGGATCGGAGATCAGGACTGCCTCCACATGTTGGTCATGGTTGCTCTTGTTTTGACCCTTTTGGCTGTAAACAACATTGGACTCTTTCTTCCCACTGTATGGCTTTTTTTGTGCATCAGAGGATGTAGCTCCTTGGATCTTTCGGCTTTTGATGCCATCTTTAACCCTTTCGCCAGCCAGTATTAGCTCGGTGAACCCGGCTAAAGTGCTTCCAATAAGGTGATTGAAGAAAGGTCCCGTCAAAGTTCCCATAAAGATGTAAATTATCTCCCTATCAGTTAAGGGTGGCTTCACTCTGCCTGCCAATTCTCTCCATTTTTAGGCGTACTCTTTGAAGCCCTCGTTGGAATGCATGGTCATATTTTGAAATTGCACACGAGTTGGTACAAGATCATCATTGTATTGGTACTGCTTGTAGAAAGCAACAGCCAAGTCCTCCCAGGTGTGAATGTTGGTTCCTTCTAACTGATAGAACCACTCCAACTGAGTGCCAGCCAAACTTTCCTGGAAGAAATGGACCCATAGCTTCTGGTCAGCAGTGTGAGGCTGAATCTTGCAGACATATGACCTCAGATGCATTTTAGGACAAGAGATCCCATCATACTTGGAAAAGGAAGGGATTTTAAACATTGGTGGGATGACCACTCCGAAAACGTAACCTAACTCTTCAAAGTCCAAGCCAGGTATCTGCTGAATCTCCAACAGTTTGTATTTATCATCAGCGGGAGAATATTGTTCCTCAGAGTAGTCAGCTTCAACTTCATCAATCCCTAGACTGTTATCTTCTTCATGATTATTCCCCTCATTTGACGGAGTTGAGAGATCTAGAGCTCTCTTGACTGGTCCTCTAAGCCTTCTTCCCAAATTCAGGACGCCTACTGACTTCTTTGACTTTTTCTTCTTGTCTTTGAGAAGAGTCTTCAGGTCCTCTTGCCCCTTAGCCATAGCCAGGAACATTTGTTGGAATAAGGCATTTTGTGCTTGGAGATCCTTCACTGTTTGTTCCATATCCATCTTACTGAAATAAACAGTAGGAAGATAAGGTGATCTGTATGGGAGAAACCTGTCATGATACATGATATGTGGATGCATGTTTTCAAGGATCTCGCAGGATAAACACAAGAAAATGTTAGAAGTTAAAAAACTTTGATTGGATAACTTCGTATCAGTGGATGTCCTTCCATAAGAATCAAGCTCACCATGTCATGTGGGTCGTAGCCCTTGACTCAAGTTGTTGTACTTTGGTCTTTGACGATGTTTGATTAGAGAATGAATCTTCTTGCCCCTTGATAGGCGTCTGGTTCAACATGACCCTATATTATAGGACCTTGAGATCATTGAAATGATTATTGAAAATGCTATGGTATGATGTCATGATGTTATGTACAAGTATGCAAACTAAGCAAGTTGTTATGTATAAATAGTCATATATACACAAAGCAGACATGTCCTTAGGTTTAGGCTTGCATGGAGTTTGATAGGTAAGTACCCTCTTGAAGTTTAGTTGGCTCAAACTGTCCTAGTAATAGTAACTGGGTTCTAAGGGATCTCAATATCACTGATCTTTTCCACAAGATTCGTTCCGATCGGCAACTGACTTGCCACCAAACAAAGCTCGGGAGTCAAATCTCAATGAGTGTAGTATCGAGTATCAAACAATCTTTGATCAAAACCAAAGCCGGCTATCTCACTACTTCCTAATGGCCAAGGATGAGTCAATTAAAAGGTTCTAAAGGTCAGTTAGCGCTTAATGAAACTAAGGAAGCCTAATGTTATCCTTGACTGACTCAAGGAACATTAGTACAAGCCAAAGTATCACGCTAACATAGATATTTCTTTGACCATGTCGGTATACCCCGCACAGTTTCCACAACTTATTGGTACTTACCTAAAAGGTGCCCCAGATCCGGGTAGAGGATCAAATGTTGCGTTTGATCGCAAATGTTGCGGATAGCAAAAGTCGCCACCGACTTTTCTTTTATCCAATAAGGAAAGTTTGAAAATAACAGGAAATACCTTTGATATTGTTTTCTTGAGTTCGGGGGGTAGGTTATGAAAAGGGAAGGTATTAGCACCCTTTTCATCCGTAGTTTTCTACGGGCTCTAAGGTTATTGCTAGATCACTTGCTTTTGTTTGAAAATGTGCTTGTGGTGTGGGTTTTGAATGTATTTTGAAAATGTCTTTGTAATGGTTCTCGTTTCTATAATAACGCGTACAAAGTGTTGTTTTGAAAAAAGTTCAAAGAGGTGTTTGTGGAATGTGTTTTTGAAAGTGATTTTAAAAGAGGTGTCTTTGTAATGGTTCTCGTTTCTATAAGAGCGTACAAAGTGTTTAAACTTTTAAAAATGTTTCAAAGTGAAAGTGTTGGTGTATAAAATGTTTTTGTTGTGAGCAAGCTAGCAACTAGGAGCATCCTTCCTACTCAAAAGGTCTTTAGTGTTTTTTTCCTCCTCCTTTAGATGTTCCTATCTTACCATTGATTTGGTAAGAAGCCCTGTCGTTGGACGTGAAGGGACGGGCGTGGGACTTTTGTATAGTCATAGAATGCAACCTATGGGACGCTTTAGCAATGTCGTTTAGGGACTAGATCATTTACCAAAGGCAACATTGAGGGTCATCGAGGGACTACGATCTTTTATTAAGGGTCTTTGCTAAAACGCCCATATTCGAGGGACATGACTATTTTTCCGAGGCAACAAGTGGAATTACACTAGGGGTGCATGTGTGAATGGTGTATTTGATTTGCATGCATTTAGTCTTTGATTAGGGGTTGTCTACTAGTTGTTTTTATCTTGCCACACATACCCTATTTTACTAGCAATCATACAAAAGTAATAAAATACAGAAAGATAAAATCCTACACTATTACAACCATATTGAATAGTATGAAAATATAAAGGAAAAAATAAAATAAAATCAAGAAAAATGGGTCTTTCGATTTAGACACTGTGATACGGTGGGAGAACTGACTTGGGTGTTTTGCGTTTTATCGCAAATGTTGCGGTTAGCAAGAGTCGCCACAGACTTTTCTTTTATCCAAAAGGAAAGGTGAAAAAGTACAGGAAAGACCTTTGAGATTATTTCTTGAGTTCAGGGGGTAGATTATGAAAAGGGAATGTATTAGCACCCTTTTCATCCATGGTTTTACCATGGGCTCTTAGTTACTTGCTAGATCACTAGCTTTTGTTTGAAATTATGCTTTGTGTGGTTTTTGAAAGTATTTTGTAAAGAGGCCATTGTTTAGGCAAACTTTGTAATGGTTCTCGTTCGTATGAATGTATACAAAGATGTTAATCTTTTGAAAATGTTTTCAAGTTTGTAAGATGTTTTGAAAGTGTAGGTGTTTGTTTTAAAAATAGCAAGGATGTTTTGGTTTTGAAATTGAGCAAGTAACTAGGAACATTCTACCTACTCAAAAGTCTTTCATGTTCATTTCCTTTTTCCCTTGACATTGTTATCTTACCATTGATTTGGTAAGTAACCCTATCTTTGGATGTAAATGGGACGGGCGTGGGTCATCGTATAACCATGATTAGCAATGTTGCAAGGTATCTTAGCATTCTCTTTTAGGGACTAAGATCATTTGAAAGGCAACATGGATAGCGTCATCGAGGGACTATGATCTTGTATTTTTCTTGTTTTTGCTAAGATACCTCACATGCGTAATATGGCCATTTAGTAAGGCAACCAAGTGGATTTACCCTAGGGGTGCTTGTGTGTAAGTGTATTGATTTTTCATGCTTGATTTGTCTTTAATTAGGGTTTGCTAATTGATTGGTTTTAGTCTTTCCATACAAAACCCTAATTACTAGCATTTGTATATAAAGCGATAAATTGCGGAATTTAAAATTACTACGCTATTACAATAAATGGGGATTGTAAGAAAATAAAGCCTAATTATCTATTACAATCATATTGAATTTGTACAATAATTGAAATAAATAATGTATAAAATGAACAAATGTGTAAGAATGTAAATGTAAAGAAAATGGATGCTTATTTGGATTTTTTAGGAAAAGGGGTTTTGATTTTTATCCTAATTAACTAAAGAGAATATAATTAATTAAAAGTAAAATCTAAATTTTCTAGGAAAAGAATTTAAATAAAACCCTAATCTAAATATTAATTAAAAAAAGAAATTAAGTTCACGAGAAGAATATTTTTTGGGATTTTTGTCTTAAAAATAATTTATAGTATTATAAAATTTTTTTGGTCTTTTTTTTTGGTTTTAAGATAATATAATTAAATGGTATAGAAGAAAAATAACTAAAATCCTAGTTTTTAAATTAAATTTATAAACCAAATAATAAATAAATAAAGTATGATATAATAATAATTTTTTTGGTGTAAAATAAATAAATAAACTATATTAAAATACAAATCTAATATTTTTATATTTTTTCTGATTTTTTAATATTAAAATAAAATACTTAAGAAAACAAATAAATAAAAAATAAGAAAAAATAAAAATAAAAATGGGTCAGGGTGTAAATAGCCAACAGGAGGTCAAAAGTGGAAAAAAACTTAAGCCCGGGGAGATGAGGCCCAGGCGCCTTTCCAAAAAATTCAGAATGCAAAAAAAATATGAAAAATCCAAAAGGGTACCACTGGGGCTCGAACCCAGGTCCCTCCAGTCACAGGAGCATGCTTTTACCACTGGGGTGGTTATAAATCCGTTTATATAATCAAAACAATAAATACATGACAGTAAACAAGTCCATGGCCTGAACTTCATCTTCAACCTCACGCCCAGCCAGAGCCTCTGTATCTTATTCAAATCTCAACAAAAATGAAAACTGTAAATAGGAAACTTGTAGCAAATATCCTCACGATTTCAGAAATGCAAAGCAATAAAACTATAGATCAAAGATAAGCATAAATTTTAATGGCCCTAATCTGAACCCTAAAAATCTCAGAAACTTCAATCTTGAAATTCTCTAAGCTCAAGAAAAATTAGCGAAAACTATGGACATGGTTAGCTTTAGGGCATGATATCTACATTTTTCATTCATAAATAAACCATTAATGATGCCTGTATGAAAAGTTCCAAAGTCAGAAAACTTACCTTGCAAGAGGGTATCGGGTTTGGAGTTTGAGTAGCTCTCAGTGAGTTCCAATGATTGGATTAGCTTCCTCAAGTTCCCAGGAAGCTAATGGGATGCTTAGCATGAGCTGAAAGTGCCTGAGGAGTTCTGGAGAAGTCAAGGTGCAAGGTGCTGTTTTTGAAAATGGTGGATGATAATGGAGGTGTTACAGTGGTGCTATAGGTGTTGGGATTGTTTGTATATGTTATTTAGAAGCTTCTGAAAGTAAAAGGCCAAGAAACGCACGAGCAAATTTGGAGATTGGATTCAAAAATCAGAAATGACAAGTTTTGAAGTGTTTTTGGTGATTCTATGTTCTAGGTGTTTTTAGGGCTTAAGCATGCGTGGGATTTGTGGCAAATGGCTTGTGTATCTATAAGCAAAAGGTCTTGAGTGGTTTTGAAAGTCATAAGTACCAGTTACAAGCTATTTGCTATGTTACTTGATTTTCAAGAAAAGTGGGAAAACAAATTTCAAGGGAAAGTACAAGCATGGGATGAGTGATTGTAAGTGTCTAACAAGTTTCTTATGAGTTATGGGACTTGTATGATCAGAAGAGAACAAGTGCAATGTGCACTTTCTTCCCAAAATGGATGTAAAGCATGGCCTTGCATTGAATTCTTGAAATGAGACCTCTAACAGCTGTGCAAGCAATTAATTATGGAGTTCCTAACAAGTTTGAGTCCTAAAAAGTATAGATTATGCAGCATAAGTTTGAATTTTGAATCTTGCTCATCACAAAATGACTTGTAATCCAAGTGATAAAACCCTAACTTCATCTCTTCGATTCTACCTACTCAAAAATGATCTCAAGGAGTTATTGGACATTTTGGAAAGCTTGTAATATGCTCTACAACCCATCTTTTAATCACTTTTGAAAATTCCCCTTGGAACTATATGAAAAAGTGCCATGAAGTTAGGTCAAAATCTTGACCAAATTAGGGAAAATTTCACTAAGTGTTTTAGTTTCATGACCATGTATTCTTAAAATTATAACTTGATATCTAAGCACTTTTGGAAGGAGTTTTGTGAAGAAAAGTTGTATATTTCATGGAGATCTACAACTTTCATGTTGGAAGTTTCTTTTGAATCATCTTGCATCATGGTGAAAATTTTGCTTAAAGTTGTGAAAAAATAAGAAATTTTAACTTTTGAAAATAAAATCTTGAATTTTTTATTTCTTGATGAACAAGTTTCATATTTTGACATGCTTTGATGAATTGTGATCTTTGACATTTGAATTTGACCAAAAAGTCAAAGTTTGACTTTTCAGTATACAGTTGACTTTTGATCAATTGACTAAAAATTCATCTGTCAATCCATTGGACTTGAGCAATGTTTTGAGCCATATCATTTGGTCAAAATGATGCAATTGGACTCTTGAGATCATGCCTTAAACCAATTGATCATTTGCTAGGTCAAAAATCAGAAATTGCCCTTTCCTAGTCAAAACCCTAATTTTGACCATTTTTCCCTTTTGAAGATTTGATCAAATTTCTTGAGGAATTATGGTACAAACTTGATCAAATGATACATATGAGTTTAAAATGTTGATATGGATAAAAAATTATGAAGTTTGACTGTGAATTGGCCATAGTTGACTTTTTCCCCAATACAACTGATTTTTAGGTCAACTGCTCAATTGATTGAGCAAAAATGTGATCCAAAGCTTGAAACTTGACATGAGTAATCTTGAGGGTCCATAATGATCCATGAAAGTCATATGGGGCATTGTAAGTTCAAATATCCTTGTGCAATTTCAAACCCTAATTTTGGTCACCAATGCTTAAGGAGGTGTCTTGAGCTAATCAACCCTAATGCAGTCTTGAGTCAAAGGAGATCTTGTGAGAAAATTCTTGATAAATGAGAGGGAAAATTTTGGGGTACAAAAGCTGCCCCTTTCAATCTTCTTAAGCCTGAAGAGTTAGATTGGGGAGTTTTTCCATTCGTGACTCGAAGGTGGAAGATGATTGGACATTAGAGTGCCCAGAAATTTGCACTCGGTGATGTAATGGTTGATGGTATAGGGAATGGGCTTAAAGATGCCATTTGGAGGGATGATGGAAAGTTGTTGGAGATAGACTTGTAGATGCCATCCAGAAATGATTGCTGAACCATATTTGTAAGCTGAATCTGAATGAGTATTAGAATGGCATCTGTGTCTAGAGCGTATCTGAACTGTATCTAAAGATTGAATCTAAATGAGTATAAGGATGGCATCCGTGTCTGGAGCATATCTGAACTGTATCTGAAAGTTGAATCTGAATGAGTATCAAGATGGCATCCATGTGTGGAGCATATCTGAACTGTATGTGAAGATTGAATCTGAATGAGTATCAGGATGGCATCTGCGTCTAGACTGTATCTGAACTATATCTGAAGATTTAATCTGAATGAGTATCAGGATGGCATCCGTGTCTGGAGCGTATCTGAACTGTGTCTGAATGAGTATCAGGATGGCATCCGTGTCTAGAGTGTATCTGAACTGTATCTGAAAGTCCTTTGAACATTGTTAATGGTAGCTATTGATTAACCTTATTCTGAAAAGGGTAAAATGTTAGCTAATATGCAATGTCATGTTGTATGAAATGCATGGTATAATGAGATTTTGATACATGCATTCGTGTTATCAATGTTTGTGATATATGGATGTGATGTGTGCGTATGTGAGCTAATCTGCTGCACTGCTTGTTTGAATTGGGGAATATAAATCCCCGACTGCTGTTGAGGATAAGGAGTGCAAGTCTTCATGTTTTGAAGTGTTGATGAATTCCCGCTTAGAGAAATAAACTCTGTTTTAAGGGAAACGCCTTATACTGCTTGTGAAATCCTGAGAAATTTGGCGACTTCTAACGGGGAGTGATAACTGGAACTTTTGTTCCGCTAGGGATTAAACTGAACACTACGGGATATTTTATGGAACAGCTTAAAGATATTTCCCTATCTCTTAAAACCATTATTGATTGTCTTTCTATTTTGTTCATTTATAAATGGTAGTTACGTTCAAATGCATATGTTCAAAAATAAATCATTGGACATTTTCGTAAACAAACACAAGAGTAAAGAAAAACAGATGGTTTTGCACTTTCAAAGGGATATCTTTGTATTGACTTTGAGTAATTATTTTTGTACAATGAGACAACCATTCTAGTAAGAGAATGTCGTCGTAAAAAATGAAAATTTGATACAAAGAAAAGATAGCTATGTGAAATAATCCCATGGGGTTCCCATTCTACTATAGCCTTCGTGTCTCTGAGCATCTTATTTATTTGTTGCCTTGTCCGAAGCTGATTGAATTGATCAGAATCGTTGAGTTTGCAGGTTGTCCGTAAGGTGATCCAACAGGACATAGTCATACGCTTTAATTCCCTAATTTTTTCTTGGACCACCCTTTCGGGTTTTCAGTCCACTGGGATACCTTTTTTTGCCCAAGCCGCCCTTTCGGGTTTTCAACTTGTCAGGTGTACAAATTTTTGTTTTATCCCTAATTTTTCCTGAACCTTTTTGGTTCGCCGGGATGCCCTTGTTTTGCCTAGGTGTGTCAACCTAAAGGGTTTCTTATGCGTAGTATCTTTTGACTATGTCCGTGTTCACGGGGTGCGGCAGGTCGTAGCCATCCATAGTAGTCAAGATCATTACTCCACCAGAGAATATGCTTTTGATTACAAATGGTCCTTCATATGTAGGAGTCCATTTTCCCCTGGGATCACCTTGCGGCAGTATGATACGTTTGATCACCAAATCCCCGACTTGATACACTTGGTGTCTGACCTTTTTGTTGAAAGCCTTGATCATCCATTTTTGATACATCTGACCATGATAGATAGCAGTAACCCTTTTCTCATCAATCAAGTTCAGTTGATCAAGTCGAGTCTTGATCTAATCTTCTTCATTCAGTCCTGCATCCTTCAAAAAATTTCAGAGAGGGGATCTAGACCTCAATAGGCAAGACAACCTCCATGTCGTATATCAGAGAGTAGGGTGTTGCCCTGGTTGACGTGCACGCTTTGGTGCGATACCCGTGGAGAGAGAATGGTAGCATCTCATGCCAGTCTTTGTACGTGACTGTCATTTTTTGTATGATCTTTTTAATGTTCTTATTTTCAGCTTCGACATCACCATTCATCTTGGGCCGGTAAGGGGAAGTGATGTGATGCTAGATCTTGAATTGCTCGCACAAGGCGGTGATCATAGTATTGTTTAGATTTGTACCATTTTCTGTGATGATCCTCTCCAGGATACTGTACCGACAGATGAGATTTTTCTTGATGAACCGGGTGATAACATTCTTGGTAACAGAAGTGAAAGAAGCTGCCTCAACCTACTTTGTGAAATAGTCAATGGCCACCAAGATGAACCAGTGTCCATTAGAGGCTGTTGGCTTCATTTCTCCAATCATATCGATGCCCCACATAGCAAAGGGCCAAGGAGCCATCAAGACATTTAGAGGAACTGGAGGTATGTGTACCTTGTCAGCATAAATCTGACACTTGTGGTAGGTTCGAGAGTGTTGATAACAATTTGCTTCCATGGTAGACCAGTAATAGCCTGCCCGTAGGATCTTCTTTGCCATCGTATGCCCACTGGAATGGGTGCCAAAAGTGCCTTTATGTAGATCAGTCATGATCTTTTCTGCCTCAACCTTGTCTATGCAACAGAGACAGACAGAGTCATGGTTGCGTTTGTAGAGAAAGCCATTACTAAGGAAGAAATTAGCAGAGAATCTCCTTAAGAACTTCTTATCATTGACTGAAGCTCCTTCCGGATATTCTTGAGCCTCGAGATACCTCTTGACTTTGTGAAAGCAAGGCTGGTCCACTACTTCTTCAATATTAATCTCGTGACAGTGAGTTGGTTCATCCATTCGTTCAATGGTGATTTGGGGAGCCTTTTTATCCCATTTAAGTTTAAACATGGATGACATTGTGGCTAATGCGTCTGCTAGCTGATTTTCTTCTCGTGGGAAATGCTCGAAGGTAATCTTCTCAAAATATGGGATCAATGTCAGCACATGTTCTTTGTAAGGGATAAGGTTATGGTGTTTAGTATCCCATTCCCCTTTGATCTGGCTAATGACCAAAGTTGAATCTCCGAATACATTTAAGGATTTGATCCCCAAATTTATGGAAGCTTTAAGACCAAAAATGCACGCTTCGTATTTTGCCATGTTGTTTGTACAGTTGAAGTAGAGTCTTGCATTAAAGGGAGTATGGCACCCTTCAGGAGATATGAGTACATCACTAATACCATTGCCGAGTGCGTTGGACGCCCCATCAAAAACCAGGGTCCATTGGGATCCTTGTTCAGGTCCGTCATATGGTCTGAATTCTTCACAGTTGTTTACCATCATGATGTCTTCATCTGGGAATTCAAAATTCATGAACTGGTAGTCATCCACAGCTTGATGAGCAAGGTGATCAGCTAGTACACTGCCCTTTATTGCTTTCTGGGTAGTATATTGTATGCCATATTCTGTCAGGATCATCTGCCATCTCGCTATTCTCCCAGAGAGGGCAGGTTTCTCGAAGATGTATTTTAGTGGATCCATTTTAGATATCAATAAGGTAGTATGGGTCAGCATATATTGTCTTAGCCGGCGAGCAGCCCATGCCAGAGCGCAGCAAGTTTTCTCGAGCAGTGAATATCTTGTTTCACAGTCGGTAAACTTTTTGCTCAAATAATAAATATCATGCTCTTTTCGGCCAGACTAGTCATGCTGCCCCAGTACACACCCCCGTTGAATTTTCCAAAACAGTTAGATATATGATCAATGGTCTTCCCTCGACTGGTGGAATTAAAACAGGAGGCTCTTGCAGGTACTCTTTGATCTTGTCGAAAGCAGTTTGGCACTCATCATTCCATTTGACTATTTGATCTTTCTTCAGTAATTTCAAGATTGGTTCACAAGTAGTGGTCAGGTGAGAAATGAATCTGTCAATGTAGTTTAACCGTCCCAAGAATCCTCTGACTTCCTTCTCAGTACGAGGAACAGGCATCTCTTGTATTTCTTTCACCTTGCCAGGATCCACTTCAATACCTTTATTGCTAACAACAAAGCCTAGGAGTTTACCGAACCTCACCCCAAATGTGTATTTATTTGGGTTTAACCTCAGCTTGTACTTCTTTATCCTCTCAAACAGTTTCTGTAAATGATCAAGATGCTCTTCTTCTGTTTGATATCTAGTTATCATGTCGTCCACATAGACCTATATTTCGTGATGTATCATGTCGTGAAATAGAGCTACCATGGCACGTTGATAGGTTGCCCCAGCATTCTTTAGCCCGAATGGCATAACCTTGTAGCAGAATGTGCCCCATTGTGTGACAAAGGTTGTTTTCTCTATGTCCTCAGGTGCCATTTTGATTTGGTTGTAGCCTTAGAAACCGTCCATGAAGGAAAACACTTTGTGTTGTGTCGTATTGTCAACTAGAATATTAATTTGGGGAAGTGGGAAATCATCCTTAGGGCTCTCCCGATTTAAATCTTTGTAGTCCATGCACATTCGTACCTTGCCTTCCTTTTTAGTAACGGGAACAACATTGGAAACCCATTGCGGATAGGAGGTGACGGCCAAGAATCCGACATTGAATTGTTTCATGACTTCTGCTTTGATCTTCTCTGACATGTCTGGTCGCATGCGACAGACCTTTTGCTTTACTGTTGGGAAGTCCTCTTTTGTAGGTAAACGATGTACTATGATATCTGCATCGAGTGCTGGCATGTCTTCATATGACCAGGCAAAGACCTCAACATAATCGTGTAGCAATTGAATCAGACGCTCTTTGACACCGGGTTCCAGATTGGCACCCACCTTGACTTCTCTTTTGTCTTCTTCGGTACCTAGATTAATTGTGTCCACTGGTTCTTCATGGGGCTGGATGGCCCTCTCTTCTTGTTGTAGTAACCTGGCGAGTTCCCCTGGCACTTCACAATATTCCTTGCCTTCGTCTTTGGCTTGGTAGATTAGATTTTCAGAGTCACAAAAGGCCATAGCAGAACCGTTACCCATGGGATCCTGAGTGGATGTAGACCTGCATTGTGAGTGTGAGTGTGTGTAAGAGTATAGCTATCTTTGAAAGAAATGAAAATGTAAAAAAGAAAAACAATGAGCACAAAGTTTGTATGCAAAAAACATCCATGATTCATTGATGTCATATGGAAATGAGATAATAACCCTTACAAATGGACCATTGTGCCTCAGGTAAGACACAAGGTTTTAAGAGTCTGAATTGTTTTAATATTACAGATCCGACAAAATTTAAAGACAAATTACTGTTGGATAAATGTGATCGAGACAAAATCTCTAGCCTCCCAGTTGGTGAGCCCTCCACTAATAGTTGGGAAAATCCAATCCTCCAGGTTATAGTTGTCTTCATCATCCTCCACGACATTGACTTGGTGGTTGCTGATCTTCAAGGGTGGTCCTCCAGCACGAGCGCGGCATACAACCTTTTGGGCTCCTGAAGTGAAACCCAAACCAAATTTGCAAGACTTGTATGGGATGTCTGGGAGTTGGCCCCAAATAGTGCAGCCACCTTCTTCTATCATTGCCTTGGCATCTTTCAAAGACGACTTCTTGAGTGGAGTCTTTGTAATCTTGGGGACTTGAGACACAGCCTTGGTTACTGCCATAGTCTGCGGGACTTCTTCAAAGTGCTGGAATGTAGTTTCAATAAATTCACCATCTAATTCCACATACCTAAAGTAATTTAGATGACTGGCCATATACTCTTCTTCTCCATGAACAATGATGATTTTCCCTAGAATTGGATATTTCAGCATTGGATGCAACGTAGAGGTAACAACACCATCATTGTGAATCAACGGACGGCCTAATAAGCAGGAATATAAAGGGCGAATATACATTACATAAAAAGTTGAATCAAAAGTCCGGGTTCCAACTTTTGTGGGGATGTCCACTTCCCCATGCACCATCCTTTTTGAGCTGTCGAAGGCCCTCACTACTATGTTACTAGGTTTCAACGTCAATCCTTCACAGTCAAGCCTATCAAGAGCCTTTTTAGGCAACACATTCAGAGATGAACCGGTGTCAAACAAGACATGAGCCAAAGTCGTGCCCTTGCATTCGACTGAGATATGCAATGCCTCATTATGCTTCCTCCCCCTTGGCGTTAAATCAGCATCTAAAAAACCTAAACCATTATCTACGATCAAGCTGGCTACACAGTCTTGGAACTGATCAGCAGATGTTTCTTGGGGGTACATAGGAAGTTTTAAGGAACTTTACCAAGGCCTTTGCATGAGCCTCGAAACATAATAATAAAGCCAACATGGAAATTTTTGATGGATTTTTCCCCATTTGTTAGACTACGTTGTAATCGCTTCTTTTTATGATCTTTAAAATTTCCTCCATCTCTTTTTGGGAGATCTCAGGTATAGCTACTGATTGTGCCTTCGTCCAGACAGGCTCAACCAGAATACCTTTACCTCGAGTCTCGGTTGACTCGGAAGCAGGAATGTCAGTAGGGGTGATAACAAGGATTGTAACAGTTTTGTCAACAAGAGTATTAGCAGAGATGATTGGAGGACTGGGAATAGCTTTTGGAGGAGAAACAACAACAGGAATGATTACGGGTCCAGAAATAGCTTTTGGGGGAGCAATTTCTGGAGAGAATACCCTTCCACTGCGGGTTATCTTGCTAGTCCCTGCGATGTTACTGATATTGGAGTCAACTTTCTCAGAACTTGAATCTTCAGCAGCTGGCCAATCTTGCTTGATACCGTGATAGTAGACACCACCTCCATACTTCCATGGGATGGTTTTGTCTGATGAATACGGGATTGGTCCAGGCATTGTAATTATTAATGAAGCTAATTTAGAAACTGATGTAATTCTAACGGGTCTTTTGGTGGAGACCCTGGAAGAGTTGTCGGAAATGGTCACGATGGAAACATCATTATAAGAAACAGTTGGAATAGAAGTATTTTCAAACAAAATCTCCTTGTTATCTATTAGGCATTGAACACCTGCTTTTAACAAATGACAACTGGTTGGTGAGGATAAACAGAAATGATAGCTTTCATCACAGCCTGAGAATACACTGGCATTCAACAAGTTCTTTTTGATAGTTAGGAGTGGGGTCACAAGTTCATCAACCAAAGTAACAAACATATCTTCCTCAACAGCGTTGACATTACGGTCGTGCTTGGGCATAGGGGCAGTGATTACATTGGGAATTTCTGGCGCGTCGAATTCAATCTCTTTGTCTTCAAGAAGGTCTTGTACTTTTTTTTTCAAATCCCAACAGTTGTTAGTGTCATGGTCGGGACTCTCAGAATGGTATGCATAGCGTGCATTAGGATGATAATGAGGAGAGGTTGTGTTAGGATTCTTTGGAGCTTCTTTCAAAGTCACTAGATTGGATCTTAACAAATATGGAAATACTTGAGATAGTGTCATATTAATTCGAGTGAACTGTCTGACTGGTCTTTCCGTTCTTGGCTTGTTGCTTCTTTGCTGAGCAGGTGCGGGTTTAGGAATCATTACAGCCCCCACCATTGGACGACGTTCAACCCTATCTTGATTTCTCTGAGGATATACAACAACAACTTATTTTTTTCCAATGAATGGTTTTCTTACAGCAGCAGAGGATGCATCTTTTTGAATCTTCCCATTCTTTATCCCAGCTTCCACCCTTTCTCCGGTCAATATCAATTCGATGAAACCTGCCGAAGAACTCCCAATTAAGTGATTGAATAAAGGACCGAACAAGGTGCCCAAAAACATATCTACTAACTCTCTTTCAGATAGGGGAGGCTGGACTCTTCCTGCTAAGTCCTTTCATTTTTGCGCATAGTCTTTAAAGCCTTCACCTGGAACCATGGCCATACTCTGAAGTTGAGTACGGGTGGGAGCAAGATCAGCGTTATATTGGTATTTTTGTAAAAGGCGGCGGCCAGATCTTCCCAGTTATGAACATTGGCTCTTTATAACTGATAAAACCAATCAAGTTGAGTCCCGGACAGGCTGTCTTGAAAGAAATGTACCCATAAATCCTTGTCAGCAGTGTGAGGCTGTATTTTCCTCACATAGGACCGGAGATGCATTTTGGGACATGAAACTCCATCATATTTAGCGAACATCGGTGCTTTGAATTTTGGGGGGATGACAATCCCAGATACTAGACCCAACTCCACAAAGTCCAATCCAGGCACTTTTTAAATTTCCATCGCACTTAACCGTTCTTCCAGATGCTTATACTTATCATCGGCTAGAGGATATTGTTCTTCATAATAGTCTTCTTCTTCCTCTCCCTCTTCTGAATCTGACTGGACAACTGCTTCCTTGACTTTCCCATCTTGATTGTCTTTCTCACCAGATGAAGTTGCAAAGTCTAAGGTCCTTCTTGCTTGACCTTGGAATCTTCTTCCCATATTTAGAACTCCGGTTATTTTCTTTGCTTTCTTTTTCTTCTCTCAACCAGCAAGGTCTTCAACTCTTCTTGTCCTTTGGCTAGAGTTGTGAACATCTGTTAAAACTGAGAATTTTGTGTTTGGAGGTCCTTCATCGTTTTCTCGAGATCCATCTTACTGAAATAAACAGTAGAAAGATGAGGAGACTTGTTGCAAGAAACTGGCTTATGTTATGATTAATGGCAAATGCATATGCAATGATTTCAAGGACTTTAAAGATTCAAATTTGTTTTAGACAAAAAGGAAACACACGTTATATTAATAAATTAAAGCTTGAGTACATAAATGCCTCTTTGGGAAAAATAATAAAAAAACTATAAGATAAAAAGGTTGTACGCATCATTTTTGGTGTGACCTAGGCATTCAGGTTCCTCTCCTCATGAAGTTGCTTAGTGAGTTCCAAAACCTTCTTCTCGCTGGCGTAGAATTGGGCTTCGAAAGTGTCTCGCTCCCCATTGAGTTGTATCCAATCTCTTTGTAAGTATTCAAGAGAGGTGGGCATATCAGGATGTAGGATAGTGTATGGAGCATCTCCTTCCATAACAGGCTGAATGATTACCGGGAGAATGGAGGGATAAGGCATCATAAGACTTTGAGCGCGAGTTCGTAACCATTGAGGTAGGGCTCAAGATGGCTGGAATTATTATGCCCCAATGTCTTTCTATCTACCTTGTTCAACATCCGCCAAACTCGGATGAATCTCTGGCGAAGACCTTGATCGTCATTCCCGTAGTCAAATACCAAACCTTGAATGAGTATCTCATGTGGGCCATCCCTTCGGGCGTAACCAAATTGTCTTAAGGCTAAGCAGGGTTTGTAGGTGATACCTCCCCTAATGCCAAGTAAAGGGACATTAGGGAATTCACCACAAAGGTCGACAATAGTAACATTCTCTATGGATCGGGAACACCAATGAATGTCTGAATGTTTGAGCATCATCAACCTTTATGACCACCTTGAACCTTGATCGTTCTTCAATACAGATCGGGGAAGATGTGAAATAAACCATCTTTTCAAGAGAGGAGTGCAACACATAATGATACCTCTTTTCCTCATAGTGTGAGTGTGGAAAGAATGTAGGATGTCCCCTAGCAAAGTAGGCACCGGGTTACGAGACATGAAGATCTTGACGGTGTTCACATCTATGAGTTGGTCAGGATTTGGAAAAAAAAACCATCCCATAGATGCGGAGAGCCACAATTTCTTTAAAAGCTTGCAAATCCAAAGAGTTCCAATATTTTTAAGCTTTCTCAAACAAGAACTTTGCTAGGAAACGCTTGACACCACTCCTTGTTTCCCAATTGGTTGTGACATCAGATGTAGACACAAGTTGATAATCGGGAAATGTGAAGCAATGGTGTAAAGGATCAAAGAACTGAAAGAGCACCTTCATCGTGTCTTCATCAATGTTGGAGGTGTCCAAGTTTAGTAGGTGAACATGTCTTTCGGTAAATGGAGAGTTTTCAGGAATCCTTGATGCTAGCTCCTTAAGTTGAGGAGGGATCCTTACAAGATTGACTTGAATGGGTTTCCTGCGAATAGAATCCATGTCCTACAAAACAGAACAAAGATAAATCTCAAGATCCTTGAAATGGTTAGTGAATGAATATGATGTTATGATGTTCATGATGTTGTGTACAAGTAAATATATACAAACAAAGAAAACAAGTACTTAGGTTTAGGCTTGCATGGAGTTTTATAGGTAAGTACCCTCTTGAAGTTTAGTTGGCTTAAAACCTGTCCTAGCAATAGTAACCGGGTTCTAAGGAGCTCAATATCATTGGTTTATTTCCTTGAGCATTGTTTTAGCACAAGCCTCTTTAATGGCGACAGAAATATCCCAAAAACTCAAACCTCGTTGAGTGTAGTATCGAGTATCTACCAACTTCGGACTGCACCAAAGCCGGTCATCTCACTACGTCCTAAAGCCCAAGTTGGTCAAGTAAAGGTTGTAAAAGTTCACTAGTGCTTCATGACATCACTCAGCGGCCCCGTATTCTCCTTGATTAACTCAAGGGCTACCGGTACCTACAAATATGTCGCACTAATGTACCTATTGCTTAGACCATGTCGGTATACCCCGCACAATTTCCATAACATATTGCTACTTACCTATAAGGTAACACAAATTCGGGTAGAGGATTCAAACCCAAACAAAGAATCATAATGTAAAGCAAACAAGTCAAACAATGAAAGCAAGTAAATGTGATCTAACCCTAAGGTAACCCCACTTTTAGAATTTTCCCGAGCAGAGTCACCAGTTCTGTGATACGGTGGGAGAACTGACTTGGGTGTTTTGCGTTTTATCACAAATGTTGCAGTTAGCAAGAGTCGCGACCAACTTTCCTTTTATCCAAAAGGAAAGGTGAAAAAGCACATGAAAGACCTTTGAGATTATTTCTTGAGTTCGGGGGGTAGATTATGAAAATGGAAGGTATTAGCACCCTTTTCATCCAAGGTTTTCCATGGGCTCTTAGTTACTTGCTAGATCACTGCTTTTGTTTGAAATTGTGCTTTGTGTGGTTTTTGAAAGTATTTTGTAAAGAGACCATTGTTTAGGTAAACTTTGTAATGGTTCTCGTTCGTAAGAATGTATACAAAGATGTTAATCTTTTGAAAATGTTTTCAAGTTTGTAAGATGTTTTGAAAGTGTAGGTGTTTGTTTTGAAAATAGAAAAGATGTTTTGGTTTTGAAATTGAGCAAGTAACTAGGAACATTCTACCTACTCAAAAGTCTTTCATGTTCATTTCCTTTTTCCCTTGACATTGTTATCTTACCATTGATTTGGTAAGTAACCCTGTCTTTGGATGTAAATGGGACGGGTATGGGTCATCGTATAACCATGATTAGAAATGTTGCAAGGTATCTTAGCATTCTCTTTTAGGGACTAAGATCATTTGAAAGGAAACATGGATAGCGTCATCGAGGGACTATGATCTTGTATTTTTCTTGTTTTTGCTAAGATACCTCACATGCGTAATATGACCATTTAGTAAGGCAACCAAGTGGATTTACCCTAGGGGTGCTTGTGTGTAAGCGTATTAATTTTTCATGCTTAATTTGTCTTTAATTAGGGTTTGCTAATTGATTGGTTTTAGTCTTTTCATACAAAACTCTAATTACTAGCATTTGTATATAAAGCGATAAATTGCGGAATTTAAAATTACTACGCTATTACAATACTTGTTGGAGGGGGTGTACAAGTTATAAATGGGGATTGTAAGAAAATAAAGCCTAATTATCTATTACAACCATATTGAATTTGTACAAGAATTGTAATAAATAATGTACAAAATGAACAAATGTGTAAGAATGTAAATGTAAAAAAATGGATGTTTATTTGGATTTTTAAGGAAAAGGGGTTTTGATTTTTATCCTAATTAACTAAAGAGAAAATAATTAATTAAAAGTAAAACCTAAATTTGCTAGGAAAATAATTTAAATAAAACCCTAATCTAAATATTAATTAAAAAAGAAATTAAGTTCATGAGAAGAATATTTTTTGGGATTTTTGTCTTAAAAATAATTTATAGTATTATAAAAATTTTTTGGTCTTTTTTTTTGGTTTTAAGATAATATAATTAAATGGTATAAAAGAAAAATTACTAAAATCCTTGTTTTTTTATTCAATTTATAAACCAATTAATAAATAAATAAAGTATGATATAATAATAATTTTTTTAGTGTAAAAAAAACTATATTAAAATACAAATCTAATGTTTTTATATTTTTTCTGATTTTTTAATATTAAAATAAAATATTTAAGAAAACAAATAAATAAAAAATAAGAAAAAATAAAAATAAAAATGGGCCAGGGTGTAAATAGCCAACATGGGGTTAGAAGTCGAAAAAAACATAAGCCCAGGGAGATGAGGCCCAGGCGCTTGTCCAAAAAAGTCAGAATGCAAAAAAAAATATGAAAAATCCAAAAGGGGACCACTAGGGCTCGAACCCAGGTCCCTCCAGTCACAGGCGCGCGCTTCTACCACTGGGGTGGCTATACATCTGTTTATATAATCAAAATAATAAATACATGATAGTAAACAAGTCCATGGCCTGAACTTCATCTTCAACCTCACGCCCAGCCAGAGCCTTTGTATCTTATTCAAATCTCAACAAAAATGAAAACTGTAAACAGGAAACTTGTAGCAAATTTCCTCACGATTTCAGAAATGCAAAGCAATAAAATTATAGATAAGATAAGCATGAATTTTAATGGCCCTAATCTGAACCCTAAAAATCTTAGGAACTTCAATCTTAAAATTCTATAAGCTCAAGAAAAATTAATGAAAACTATGGACATGGTTAGCTTTAGGGCAATGATATCTACATTTTTCATTCATAAATAAACCATTAATGATGCCTGTATGAAAAGTTCCAAAGTTAGAAAACTTACCTTGCAAGAGGGTATCGGGTTTGGAGTTTGAGTAGCTCTCCGTGAGTTCCAATGATTGGATTAGCTTCCTCAAGTTCCCAGGAAGCTAATGGGATGCTTAGCTTGAGCTGAAAGTGCCTGAGGAGTTCTGGAAAAGTCAAGGTGCAAGGTGTTGTTTTTGAAAATAGTGGATGATGATGGAGGTGTTACAGTGGTGCTGCAGGTGTTGGGATTGTTTGTATATGTTGTTTAGAAGCTTCTGAAAGTAAAAGGCCAAGAAATGCACGCGCAAATTTGAAGATTGGATTCAAAACTCAGAAATGACAAGTTTTGAAGTGTTTTTGGTGATTCTGTGTTCTAGGTGTTTTCAGGGCTTAATCATGCATGAGATTTGTGGCAAATGGATTGTGTATCTATAAGCAAAAGGTCTTGAGTGGTTTTGAAAGTCAGAAGTACCAGTTACAAGTTATTTGCTATGTTACTTGATTTTAATGAAAAGTGGGAAAACAAGTTTCAAGGGGAAGTACAAGCATGGGCTGAGTGATTGTAAGTATCTAACAAGTTTCTTATGAGTTATGGGACTTGAATGATCAGAAGAGAACAAGTGCAAGGCTCAAGAACAAGTTTTGTGCAAAAAACCACTTTATCAAAATGGCAATGTGCACTTTCTTCCCAAAATGGATATAAAGCATGGCCTTGCATTGAATGCTTGAAATGAGACCTCTAACAGTTGTGCAAGCAATTAATTATGGAGTTCCTAACAAGTTTGAGGCCTGCAAAGTAGAGGTTATGCAACATGAGTTTGAATTTTGAATCTTGTTCATCACAAAATGACTTGTAATCCAAGTGATAAAACCCTAACTTCATCTCTTCGATTCTCCCTACTCAAAAATGATCTCAAGGAGTTCTATGAAATTTTGGAAAGCTTGTAATGTGCTCTACAAACCCATCTTTGGATCACTTTTGAAAATTCCCCTTGTAACTATATGAAAAAGTTCCATGAAGTTAGGTCAAAATCCTGACCAAATTAGGGCAAAATTTCACAAAGTGTTTTTGTTTCATGACCATGTATTCTTAAAATTATAACTTGAGATCCAAGCACTTTTGGAAGGAGTTGTATGAAGAAAAGTTGTATATTTCATGGATATCTACAACTTTCATGTTGGAAGTTTCTTTTGAATCATCTTGCATCATGGTGAAAATGTTTCTCAAAGTTATGGAAAAAATAAGAAATTTCCAACACTTAGAAAAATTTCTAAGTTTAGAAATTTTAACTTTTCAAAATAAAATATTGAATTTTTTATTTCTTGATGAACAAGTTTCATATTTTGACATGCTTTGATGAATTTTGATCTTTGACATTTGAATTTGACCAAAAAGTCAAAGTTTGACTTTTCAGTATACAGTTGACTTTTGATCAATTGACTGAAAATTCATCTGTCAATCCATTGGACTTGAGCAATGTTTTGAGCCATATCATTTGGTCAAAATGATGCAATTGGACTCTTGAGATCATGCCTTAAACCAATTGATCATTTTCTAGGTAAAAAATCAGAAATTGCCCTTTCCCGGTCAAAACCCTAATTTTTACCATTTTGCCCTTTTGAAGATTTGATCAAATTTCTTGAGGAATTATGGTCCAAACTTGATCAAATGATACATATGAGTTTAAAATGTTGATATGGATAAAAAAGTTATGATGTTTGACTGTGAATTGGCCATAGTTGACTTTTTCCCTAATATAGTTGATTTTTAGGTCAACTGCTCAATTGACTGAGCAAAAATGTGATCTAAAGCTTGAAACTTGACATGAGTAATCTTGAGGGTCCATAATGATCCATGAAAGTCATATGGGCATTGTAAGTTCAAATATCCTTGTGCAATTTCAAACCCTAATTTTGGTCATCAGTGCTTAAGGAGGTGTCTTGAGCTGATCAACCCTAATGCAGTCTTGAGTCAAAGGAGATCTTGTGAGCAAATTCTTGATAAATGAGAGGGCAGATTTTAGGGTACAACAGACAGAAACACCCTTCAATTCCTTACTTTTTGACCTCCTTCGATTTGAGGCCTAGAGTCAGTAAAGTCATGCCCTTCGATTTGCCTTTCTGCCTCCTTCAACTTGGGGGCTGCAATCATTGTAAGATGTAATATTCCTTTCTACCTCCTTCGACTGGAGGTTGAAAGAAGTGAGGGAGTGCCTTTCAACTGAGCTTGCCTGTTAGTGTGTTCGAAGAAAGTGTGTGTGAGATGAACATGTCTGTGTCGAAGCATGTGTGTGCATCGAAGCAGATGTATCGAAGCATGTATGCAACGAACAGGTGTGTGTCGAAGCACACATTATTTTCCTTTCTATTTGAACCTGTCGAAGCCTCTAGGCTTTGTATCGAAGTATGCATATTTTTTACTCCAACATTTTTAGGGTTTGTACAAATTAGTTCTTAAAGGAAACACAAAAGGTTAACATCGAAGGCCATGGTTATTACATATTGGCCTTGAAGATGAATCAATAAAGATGCTTGAAATGAAAGAGTTAAAGTCAGAAAGACTTGCCTCAAAGCTGGTGTGTGGGCTTCGAACTTGAACTGTTGCCGGACGGTTCTGGAATTCGAAGAGTTGTCTCAGAGGGTTTGCTTTTGGTTCGAAGAGTTGTCACAGAAGGTTGTCCTTGAGTTTTAACAAACTTCTATGTGTAGGATGTTCTGGATAGTTGATTTATAAGAGTTGGAAAGATGAGATAATGGATTTTGACTTTGTGTTTGTATGTGAAAGTAGAGTTGATTTTTGAGTGAGCAAAAAAAACAAAGGTTTTTGTTTTGTTTCCCAGCTCTCTTTTCTCTCCTCTCAGCGTCTCCAGCCCCCTTTGATGTTGTGAAGAATAGTTTATTTATAGAGGAGCTTTGCTGTTGTTTTGGGGAAAAAAATAAAATTTGAACTATTTGGGTATACTGTCCCCTGGTTTTCTTTGATGGAGCTCTTATATACCCTTTTTTGTGTAACTACAGGACTGAGACAATGCAGGCTCAGCAGTATTTTGGAGTGTTGTGGCAGCTTGATGCAGAACTGTTGCATAGCAGTACAACTGACTTGGGTTTGGCAGTATATAGGACTTTGGTCAACAAACATCTTGAATACTTCACCTTTCTGTTTTGATCACTTCGACCAGACTCATCACCAGACAACAACGTTCGTTTCCAACAATGTGCGTTCTTCGAATGGACCCA
The DNA here is from genome assembly GCA_948472305.1 of Vicia faba. NCBI lineage: Eukaryota > Viridiplantae > Streptophyta > Magnoliopsida > Fabales > Fabaceae > Vicia > Vicia faba. The sequence continues at coordinate 556,233,467 of OX451735.1, forward strand.
TTATACGTCCTTCGAATCCACCAATTATGATCCATAATGTTGAAGAGTTTAGAGGTGTAATCTAAGTACGTTGCCTCGAAGGTTTTAATTTCCCAACTTATGGATCGAAGGAGGTTACCTTGAAGGAAATCACATGCCCAACTTGTGGAATCGAAGGGGGTCACTTCGAAGGAAGCTATATGCCCAGTTTGTAGATCGAAGGGGGTCACTTTGAAGGAAGCCATATGCCCAATTTGTGGATCGAAGGAGGTCACTTCGAAGGAAGCCATATGGCCAGTTTGTGGATCGAAGGGGGTCACTTCGAAGGAAGCTGTATGCCCAAATCGTAGCTTGTGACTGAAGGGAGACTACATTGCCCAATCGAACTTTGCTAAATCGAAGCCAACTTATTTCTTTTTTGACCTAATCGAAAGGCACATTAACATCTTCAAAACTTTACATTTTCTTTATTTCTTTAAACATGTTTTCGTAATCACACATGCGAGAGAAATCTTGAGAAAATGAGAGGGAAAATTTTGGGGTACAACAACACCCTTTTCATTCGTAGTTATCTACGGACTCTTAATCGCTAGCTCACTTTTTGGAAATGCTTTGTGTTTGTGTATGTATGAAAATACTTTGAAAATGCCTAAGTACGACATTTTTGTAATGATTCTCGTATCGTTGAGAATGTATACAAAATGTTTGTTTTGAAATTATTTGTGAAAGAAGGTGTTGTTTTGTAAAAGTGTGAGGTGTGAAAATTGTTTCAGTTTCTGAGCAAGCGATTACGAGCGATCTACCTATTCAAAAGGTCTTTGTTCTATTCCTCCTCCTTTAGATAGTGCTACCCTACCATTAGTTAGTAGGAATCCCTATCATTAGATGTGAGGGACAGGCGCGGGTCATCGTACAGTCATAGAAGGCAACTTGTAGGGCGCTTTAGCAATTTTCGTAAGGGACTAAGATCATTTTACCGAAGGAAACATTGAAGGTTCATCGAGGGACTAAGATATTTTAACCGAGGGTCTTTGCTAAAGCGTTCCACGTTCGAGGGATATGACTGTTTAAATCCGAGGCTAATGTGTTTTATTCAGTTATTTTTATCTTGAATCAGGGTTTTTCTATGATTGTTTTTAATCTTGCCATACAAACCCTAATTACTAGAAGTAGCATAAAAGAATATAATGTGGAATGTAAAGTGAGGAATGTAAAGTGAATAATGTAAACTTAAGCTATTACAAGGCTTTGGGGCAGTTACATAAGAATGAAAGATGTGGTAAAGTAAACCCTAAAACTATTACATACCCGGAGCAGTTACATAATTATGAAAAGTGCATAAAGAAATCTACGCTTTTACATTAATAGTTGCAGCCTATACAATTGATCTAAGAATGCAAATAATAAATAAGGAAAAAATAAATTTGAATGTTCTTGTGTTTTTTTGTGGGAAAAAATGGTTTGAGTTTATATGTTTGAAACAAGTGTATGCATCACAATCACATTTGAAAGTTATGAAGCATAACCTTTGATTTTTTGTACATGTTTCATGTTTTAATGTGAATTTGGTTGGGAAAAGTCCTAAGAAGGCTCAAGATATCATGAAATGTTTACTCAAGTGTCAAGATATCTCATGAGAATCAAGACCTATCATGGTAAAATCAAGCTTTGTGAGCAAGATTGAAAATTTGATCAAAAGATCACCAAAAATCCTTTAAAAAGAACTTAAAAAGTAATATCTTGATTTAATTGAAAAATAATGAAATAAGAATATTTTTTGTGATTTTTTATTATATTCATAAAATAAAGGTGACAAATGAGAAGTGTGCAAAAAATTAACTCAAAATGAGTTGTTTTAATTGATTAAAAATTGTTGAAGTTTGATAAAAAAAAGAATTTAGTGATGAAAATTAAGGGATGGGCTTGGAAGGTGTTGAACCCACGCCCTTGGGGTGATTGGTTAAAAGCTTAACCATTGGGCCATTTAACACGCTTGTACAAAGGGTGCGCCAATAAAATATATTTGACAATCACTTCAGAAAATCACAAAACAGAAAAAATATGAGAAAATGTAAAAGGGGGGTCCCTTTGGTTCGGACCCGCGCCCTTGGAGACAAAGTGACATGAGTATGTGCATTGTTGCCACTGGGGTTGCTATTTCACCCGGTTACAAAACTAAAACCATTAAATATAAAATAAAACTCTTTTAAAAAAATTTGATTTTCCTCTTCTTCTTCTTCCTCGCTGTTGTACCCCAAAATTTGCCCTCCCATATTCTTCAGGAAATTGCCAAAGTCATGCTTCAAAATTCCCCAAGGGTTGCACAATGCAAAGGGTTCCTATACAGTCAAGATTAGGGTTTGTGTTCTGGTCAAGAAAATGAAGTTTTCAAAGGCCCAATCAAGTCTCATATGCCTACAAATATGGTCAAGTATCCTCATATCAAGTTTCAAGGCATTCAGCTCAAAATTGCACAGTCAAAACCCTAATTGCACTACAATCAACTGTAGGGGTAAAATGGTCATTTGACAGTCAAAAGTTCAAATTTTTGGTCAACATATCATTTTGAAGCCACAAACATCATTTGATCAATGCTTGATCATGATTCTCAAAATTTGGCTCAGAAATCATCAAGATGCAAAAGTTTCCTTATTTGGACAGCTGAAAAAGTCAACTGAAATTGACCAGGGCATAACTTTCACATGGATTATCATAAAAATTCCATCCAAAGCTCATTTTGAAGAGAGAGACATTTCCTACAACTCATCTTCATACTTCAAGTCCAAGAAATGCTCTCACAAAAAGTTATCAATTTCAACATTATAGGTCACTTTCAAAAGTCAACAAAAAGGGACTTTAAGTCAAAGGCCATAACTTGATATTGGTAAATCAAACTGACATGGGACCAAAGACATTGGTTAGAGGACTCAAAGACCTTTCTAAAATGTCCAAGAACATGAGAAAAGCTTAAAAATTGAGCAAGTTATGCCTTGTGGAAGTTGGGAAATTTTTGGATATTTTGAAAAGTCAACATTGATTCAAATGACCTAAAATTGCTAATGGGCCCATTTTTCTTCCATAATTCATCATCCATGACATGTGCACGACCACTTGGCCCAAAGGGAAGTTTTTATTCATTTTTATTTATTTATTTGGATTTTTATTAATAATAATTCATTTAAATTAAAATAAATACATGAAAAATGCTAACCTAAATTTTTTCAATCTTTTTGTGCACATTATATCATCAATATTTCGTGCATATGAAAATTAGGAAAGATTTGGATTAATTGGCATGATTGAGAACAAAGAACACTTGAAAAAGATTGAAAAAAGATCCTTAAGAATCAAATTTTCAAAAACCATCATGGCATTGGATTTGTTCTACTTTTGTTAACCTAATGGACTCACTACATAAGCATAATCATAAACCTAATGATGCTAACCACGCAGCTGCTCAGAAACATAAGAATCAAACTTGAAATTTTCTCTAAAAAAGTCAATACTGAAAACTGATTTGCAGGTGAATTCAAGACCTAATTTTCATTCCAATAGCTTGCTCAAGTGTCATTGGACGTATTCCAATCAGAATCATCCATCACCACGCCAAGAATTGGTAAAACGAACTCAAACTGTATCAAGAAAAATCCATGACCGTATTTTAATTTCTAGACATCCTCATAGCATTTTAATTGTAGATTCATGTTCCTTGTGAAGTTTTGAAGCTAACCATGTGGTCTAATTTCGTTTTCGTGCCATATTTGGAGATTTGCCATTGATAACTTTTAGGGTTTGTAGAACTGTAAATTAGGGGTTTTCAGGTGCTGTAAAATTGGACATCCTCAATACCATGATTGGATTCAGCACATCTGGACGAAGAAGATAGGACCCTCGCGCCTAATTTATGTTCAAGGATAGCCTAATCGCTATTTTCCTAAAAGACCCATTCTGAAACGCCATAGAAACCGTTGCCTATGTGTTTGGTATTACAGGGATGATGAAGAAGACGGAGCCGTGGCACACGCTGATTGGCACGTTTAAATATCTCGCGCGCTGAACCACTAACGCCTTTGTTTTTCTTTTATTATTTATTCGTTATAATATGTTAACATGCGTTGTTTAGTTCAGTTGGCAAGCGAAGGGTGTATTAACGTCCAAGACCTGGGTTCGAGCCCCAGGTCTGTATTATATCCATATTATTTTTCCATGTGTATTCCCATGCAGCGCAAGCGTTATAGATCACCATACACCTCAAGATCCAGCTATCCACGTGCCCCTGGAGATCAAACCAAAGGCCTAGATCTGAAGCACATCATGAGCATAGGTCAACACTTCAGCATGCTAGCAAAAAAAAGTCCAAACAGGCCAATGCTATTGGGCCAGGATTCTTGGATCTATACCTCCAATTTGGGACTTCCACCCCCCTGGTTTGCAAATTTCCATATTTTTCTTATATTTTATTTTCAATTATTATTTTATTTTCTTTATTGTTTTACTTTAATTAATTATTTCTATAAAATATAAAAATGCACAAAAAAATCAGAAAAGACAAAAATATAATAAATAATTTTTATTTCTAATATTTTCATAAACAAATTGTATGTAAATAAATTTAGTATAAATTAGGGTTTTAATATTAATTCTTTTCATAAAAAATCTAAAAAGAAGTAGAATTAGGTTTAATTAATGTTTTATTCTTTTTGTTTTAATTTTTCTTTCTCATAATAATATTTATTTATTTTATTTATTTTTATAATCAAATTTGCATGTAAATTAACTTAGGTTTAAATTAGGTTAAAATTCAACATATTTCTTAATAAATTAAAATAAAGTAGAATTAGGGTTAGTAGTTAATTTTAAATTAATTCTTTCTTTTTCTATTAAATCTTAAAATACTAAAAATACCAAAAACATTTTCTTTTAATTTTAATTTTAATTCCTCATTAATTTTAATTTTGGCAAAAGGGGCCAACGCCCATGTTCTTAATTTTTATTCTCGTTCGCATATTTATGTTATGTCATTTAAATAATTATGTACCTCTCCCAAAGCCTTGTAACGTTCTAATTACTTCTCGCACTTTAAATTCTTTTAATTTCTTTATTTTCCGTCAAATCGGGTCCTGGTTAATTTTGGCGATGTGGACCCGCGCCGTTTGTAATAGCTTAGAATTTACTTTTTCCGCAAATCTCTTAACTGTTAAACAAAGCATGCAAGAATGAATGGCCTTAAATAAAAGCAAGCGTAGATCGCCAATAACCTGACAAGACAAAAATAAACGAATCTGACACACAAATCACACACCACCCCTAGGGTACGCCTCACTGTTGCCTTGCCTCGAAAGGTGATCGTCGAGTAGAGGATGTCTTAGTAAGTCCTCATGATCCGGGAACCTGGCATGAGGGTAGCTTCTAAGGTGTCTTCCCATTGCTCTGGTGATCACCATGTCCCAAACCTCGAATTGACCCGAACACCTCCAACGGTGGTGCTACCTACCTCTCAATGGTGGGATGGCACTACTTTAAAGGACATTTACACAGACGAATTCCTTAGGGTAGGTAGGTTCTCGTAGATACTTGCTCTAAATTTCAAAACAAATCCAAAAATACTTTTCACACCGACACCTTTTCAAAAGCTTTCGAAAGCAATTTTTCAAACACTCTTGAGGACCGATACAAGAGTCGAACTGAAATTTTCAAAGAGACTTTTTAAACCCACAGTTGAAAAGCAAACAAACCATTTTTGAAAACACAATGAGTAAGTATCTAAGAGCCCATGGATAACCATGGATAGAAAGGGTGCTAACACCTTCCCTTTCTATAATCTACCTCCCGAACCGAGAGCAATCTCTTTAAGGAATTTTTCTGTGCTTTTGTCCTTTCCATTTGGAGAAAATAAAAGACGGTGGCGACTCTTGCTTCCGCGACATTTCGCGAACCAGCGTTAAACAGTCAGTTCCAGATCCACCGATCACAGAACTGGCGACTCTGTTGGGGAGTGATACTCAAAGTGGGGTGTACCTTAGGGCTAGCTCATAACTATGTTTTCAATTGTTTTCCTTGTGTGCTTTAAATTGTGGGTTGCTTGGGAGTTCTATAGATCCTAACCCGGATCTGGGGGATACCTTCTTAGAAAGTAGCAACAAGGCTGTGAGGGAACTGTGCGGGGTATACCGACATGGTTGAAACAGTCTGCTACGTTGATGTGGCACTTTGGTGTGTACCGATAACCCTTGAGTTCAGTCAAGGAGAGTACGGGGCCTCCGCGTGGTGTCGTGAAGCATCAACAGACCTTAGGAACCTTAATTGAACTATCTTGGCCTCTTTAGGGTAGTGAGATAACTGACTTTGGTGCAGTCCGACGTTGGTTGATACTCGATACTACACTCAATTGAGGGTTGCTTTCCTGGAATATTTCGGTCGCCAGTTCAGTGGCTAAATCGAAACGATGAACAATGAAAACAATCCCGTGATATTGGGAACCTCTAAGAACCCGATTACTTTTGATTAGGACAGGTTGAACCCACCAACTTCAAGAGGGTACTACCCAGACCCCATGCTGGCCTTAAACCTTAAGGGCTTGTCTTGTGTGCCTTGTGTGCCTTACATGTTTGTCTTTGTAAATATCTGTGGTGTGTTTAATCATAGCATCATGACATCATCCAACATCATATGCATTGACTAACCATTTCAGGGGTTCGGATTTTCATCTTTGTTCTTGTTTTGTAGGACATGGAAACTGTTCGTAGAAAGACAATTCAAATCAATCTTGTAAGGATCCCTCCTCAGCTTAAGGAGCTTATATCCAGGATTCCCGAGAACTCATCATTCAGTGAAAGACATGGAAGCCTCATCAGCTTGGTCAACACCAACATTGAGGAAGATATGATTAAGGTCCTGTTCCAATTCTTTGATCCTCTGCATCACTGTTTCACCTTCTTGGACTATCAGTTGGTACCTACATTGGAGGAGTTCTCCCGGCTCCTGAAGATCCCTATCTTTGATCAGCTACCCTTCAACGGTACAGAAAAGGAACCTAAGCTTGAAGAGATTGCTAAAGCCTTGCACCTACAGCCATCTGACCTCAAAGGACATTGGGAAGTTAAAAGTGGTATCAAAGGGTTCTTAGCCAGGTTTCTGTTTGAAAAGGCCCATGAATGTTGGAACTCCCTTGACTTGCAAGCCTTTGAAGAGGTTGTGGCCCTCCTTGTTTATGGTTTGGTGTTGTTCCCTAACCCAGATCAGCTTATTGATATCAGTGCTGTTCAGATCTTTATGTCCAGGAATCCCATACCTACGTTGCTGGGGGACATCCTTCACTCATGTTACACTCGAACCATGAGAAAAAGAGGTGTCCTTATGTGTTGCACTCCCCTCCTGGGAAAGTGGTTTATTTCGCACCTTCCACAATCAGTTTTGAAGAATGAGCGGGGTTTGAGATGGTCACAACGGTTGATGACTCTTACACATGCAGATATACATTGGTGCCCTAGGTCCAGAGAAGATGTCACTATCATTGATCGTTGCGGGGAGTACCCTAATGTTCCTTTACTTGGAATCAGAGGAGGTATTACTTATAGCCCATGCCTGGCTTGGAGACAGTTTGGTTATGCTCGGAGGGATGGTCCTCATGACATGTTAATCCCTGACATAGTTTTTGACTTCGACAACGATACTCAAGGACTTCGCCAGAGATTTATCAGAGCTTGGAGGATGCCCAGTAGGATAGACAGCAAGACACTGGGGCACAGGAATTCCATTCCGTTGGAACCTTATCTCAAGTGGGTACGCGCCCGCTCCCAGAAGTTAGTGATGCCTTATCCTCACATGCTCCCGGTAATCAAAGAACCAGTCTTGGAAGGAGAAGTGTCCTATACTATTCAGCACCCTGATATGCCCACATCTTGGGAAGAGATGCAGAAGAGCTGGATCCAGCTTAAGGAAGAGCGGAATTCTCTTGAGACTAGTCTACATGCCAGTGAAAAGAAGGTCTTGGAGCTCACCCGCCTGTTGCATGAGGAAAGGAATCTCAACACCTACATAGCTCCAAAGAGGATGCGCAGTGTATTTTGGGATTGATTTGATTTTTGTACTTTTGCCCATGAGGCTTTGATGTATTAAACAATGATTTCCTTAATGATAACGTGTGTTCCTTTTTGTCTACAACAAATTTGAACTTTCGAACCCTTGAATGCATTGCATAAACACATTTCATTCATCATGTGCATAGCAGGTTTTTCCTTTTTTCAGGTTGCTTACAGTTCTTCGCTGTTTATTTCAGCATCATGAATACCGACTCTGCATCAACTGAGACATCAATCAAGGCTCTTCAGGCGCAGAATGCGCAGTTTCAAGAACTAATCAAGGGTTTGGCTCAAGGCCAAGAAGAACTGAAGGCTATGCTCCTGAAGAAGGAGAAGAAGAAGAAGAGAAGAACTATTCTGTTCAACTCGGGCTGAAGGTTTAATAATACTCTGCAACAGGAAGAGGCTGGTTCTTCTGTTGACAAGAATTCTCCTCAGGCAGAAGCAAGGGTTCCTAGTCCGGTGGTCTCCGACAACGAGACAGATTTTGATGAAGAGCAGTACCCTCCTGCAGAAGACAGATATAAGCAACTGGAGGACATATTGAAGGCTATGGAGGTTCAACAGGTACCTGGGCTGGATTTCGGAGATCTGGGTTTTTCAACTGGTGTGATCATCCCTCACAAGTTCAAAGCACCATCATTCTCTAAATATGACGGGGCGTCTTGTCCCAAGCTGCATCTGAGGTCCTATGTTCGGAAAATTCAACCATACTCTACGGATAAGAATTTATGGATCCACTTCTTCCAGGAGAGTCTTTCAGGGACTCATCTCGAATGGTTCTATCAGCTGGATGGGACCAAGGTTCGTAACTGGGAGGAGTTGGCTACTGCTTTCTACAAGCAGTATCAATATAATGCCGACCTTGCCCCCACACGTACCCAACTCCAGGGTATGTCATTAGGTGCAAGCGAAGGTTTTAAGGAGTACGCTCAGAAGTGGAGAGACCTGGATGGCAGGGTGCAGCCTCCATTGACTGATCGGGAGTTGGTAGACATGTTCTTGGGGACCCTATCTGGGCCGTTTTTCAACCATCTGATTGGGAATTCTTCTGCTGGGTTCACTGATTTGATTCTAACTGGAGAGAGAATTGAAGCTGGGTTGAAGTCTGGGAAGATTGCGAAGGGTGCATCATCTAGTTCAGAAAAGAAACCATTCAAGAAGGAGTCTAGTGCCGTATATGGTTCCAGGAAATCAGAGAGACCTGAGCACCGCCAATCTGTCAGTGCAGTGATGATCGCTAAGCCTGCTGCCGCTCCCCGGCCAAATAATCCTCAAAGGGCTGAAAGACCCCGGAGGGAGTTTACCCGATTAAGCATGACCCTATCGCAGATCCTGCCACAGTTGCTATCCACTAACTTAGTGACTGTCAGGGAGGCTCCAAAGTTCCCAAATACAACATCTCCTAAGTACAACCCGAACGCTCGTTGTGCTTACCATTCAGATAGCCCGGGGCATGCCACCGATGACTGTTGGGCACTAAAGAACAAGCTGCAGGACCTTATTGACGCCAAGGAGGTACAGTTTGAGGCATCTGAGAAGCCTAATGTAGTGACAGCTCCCCTGCCTTCTCATGGAGTTAATGCTATTGGGGATGAAGAGGAAGTTGATGAAGCTGAGTTTGATAGCTGGATCTACCCGGCAACCGACGGCGGACTTAACAATTGGAGTGCAAAAGACAATCTCCCTGTTTCTCTTGTTACTGAGTAATGAATTCCTATGTTTTGTTATTTTGTAATAAACAATAAATAAACTCTATGGCCCGGTGTCTTACCCGAGGCACCGTGGTTCTATTTGTGAGGGCATACAAACTGTCATTTCATATATCATGAATGAAAATCTTGGACGTATTTTTCGCATTACAAATATTGTGCTCCTTTTGTCTTTCTTTTCCTTTACATAATTTTCAAAAACAGTTGTATTCACACACACACTCACTCATACAGGTTCCAATCCACTCTGGATCTCACTGATAACAACTTTGCTACTGCCAATTATGACTTCGAAAATCCGATCAACTTAGCCGAAGATGAAGGTGAAGATGATTGCGAAGTGCCTGGCGAGCTTGCAAGACTGTTGCTTCAGGAAGAGAGGGCAATTCAACCCCATGAGGAGCCAGTGGAAACAATCAACCTGGGTACTGAGACAGACAGGAAAGAGGTAAAGATTGGCGCCAACCTAGAGCTCAGCGTGAAGCAACGGTTAACCAAGATGTTACATGATTATATGGAGATCTTTGCCTGGTCCTACGAAGACATGCCCGGGTTGGATACCGACATTGTGGTCCATCATTTGCCAACTAAGGAAGACTGCCCTCCAGTTAAGCAAAAGGTCCGTCGGATGCGTCCAGAGATGTCAGAGAAGATTAAGGCCGAGGTTATGAAGCAGTTTGATGTCGGGTTCCTTGCAGTGACTTCGTACCCTCAGTGGGTTGCTAATGTGGTGCCGGTACCTAAGAAGGACGGTAAGGTCAGAATGTGCGTCGACTACAGGGATCTAAACAGGGCCAGCCCCAAAGATGACTTCCCCTTACCTCACATTGATGTCCTTGTTGATAATACAGCTCAGCATAAGGTGTTCTCTTTCATGGATGGCTTTTCAGGTTACAATCAGATCAAGATGGCACCTGAAGACATGGAAAAGACTACGTTTGTTACTCAGTGGGGCACCTTCTGCTACAAGGTCATGCCTTTTGGACTGAAGAACGCTGGGGCAACCTACCAACGTGCCATGGTCGCCTTATTTCATGACATGATCCATCACGAGATAGAGGTGTATGTGGACGACATGATCGCAAGGTCCCAAACTGAGGAAGAGCACCTAGATCATCTGCAAAAGCTGTTCGACCGGTTGAAACTATACAAGCTGAGGTTGAACCCGAACAAGTGCACCTTCGGGGTAAGATCGGGAAAGTTGCTAGGCTTCGTGGTAAGTGACAAGGGAATTCAAGTGGAACCTGCTAAGGTCAAAGCTATTCAAGAGATGCCAGTTCCCAGGACAGAGAAGGAAGTCAGAGGCTTTTTAGGACGCCTGAATTACATTGCTCGGTTCATCTCGCACCTAATCGCTACCTGTGAGCCAATCTTCAAGCTGCTGAAGAAAGATCAGGTAGTACGTTGGAACGATGAATGTCAGGCTGCTTTCGACATAATCAAAGAGTATCTCCAAGAACCACCTATCCTTATGCCACCGGTTGAAGGGAGACCTCTGATACTATATCTGACAGTGCTTGACAACTCAATGGGGTGTGTGCTGGGCCAGCATGACGAGTCTGGCCGAAAAGAGCATGCCATTTATTACCTTAGCAAAAAGTTTACCGACTGTGAGACCCGATACTCACTGCTTGAGAAAACTTGCTGCGCTTTGGTATGGGCTGCTCGCCGGCTGAGACAGTATATGCTGACTCACACTACCTTGTTGATCTCAAAAATGGATCCTATAAAGTACATATTCGAAAAGCCTGCTCTGTCTGGGAGAATTGCAAGATGGCAAATGATCTTGACGGAATACGACATTTAGTATACGACCCAGAAAGCCATCAAGGGGAGTGTATTGGCAGACCACCTGGCACATCAAGCTGTAGATGACTATCAATCAATGAACTTCGAGTTTCCGGATGAAAGCATCATGATAGTAACAGATTGTGAAGTACCTGGACCGGATGAAGGACCTGAACCAGGATCCCGATGGTCTATGCACTTTGACGGAGCCTCCAATGCTTTGGGAAATGGTATCGGCGCCATAATCATATCACCTCAAGGTACTCATACTCCACTCACTGCCCGGCTGTGTTTCAACTGTACCAACAACATGGCGGAGTATGAGGCATGCATCATGGGTCTTCAAGCTGCGATTGACCTAAGGGTCAAGTTTCTGAGTGTCTTCGGAGATTCCTCTCTTGTGATCAATCAGATCAAAGGAGAGTGGGATACGAAACATCCAAACTTGATTCCTTACAGAGAATGCGTGTTGACCTTGATCCCCCACTTCACAGAGATAACCTTTGAACACTTTCCAAGAGAAGAGAATCAGTTAGCGGACGCGTTAGCTACAATGTCTTCAATGTTCAAGGTCAAATGGGATAATGAGGCTCCCCGGATCATCATCTGGAAACTGGACGAACCGGCATACTGTTGCGATCTTGAGACGGAATTGGTGATTGAGAAGCCTTGGTACCATGAGGTGAAGAGATATCTGGAAGCTCAGGAATACCCAGAAGGTGCCTCTGTCAATGATAAGAAATTCCTGAGGAGGTTTGCAGCCAAGTTCTTCCTTAGCAACGGCATCTTGTACAAGAGAAACCATGATTCAACCTTACTGCGTTGTGTGGATAAGACTGAAGCAGGAAGAATCATGGAAGAGCTACATGAAGGGACCTTTGATACGCATTCCAGTGGACATACTATGGCTAAGAAGATCCTACGGGCAGGATATTACTGGTCCACAATGGAAGCTGACTGCTACCAACACTCCAGGACATGCCACAAGTTCCAGATTTATGCAGACAAGGTGCATGTTCCTCCGGTTCCCCTGAATGTTCTAACTGCGCCATGGCCGTTTGCAATGTGGGGCATAGATATGATCGGCGAGATTAAACCCACGGCATCTACTGGGCATCGCTTCATCCTAGTGGCGATTGATTATTTTACAAAGTGGGTTGAACCAGCATCCTATGCTACGGTAACCAAGACCGTCGTGGCCCGGTTCATTCGGCACAACCTGATATGTCGGTACGGCGTCCCTGAGCGGATTATTACAGACAACGGTACCAATCTGAACAACAAGATAATCGCTGAGCTCTGCGAACAGTTCAAGATACAGCACCACAATTCTTCTCCTTACAGACCGAAGATGAATGGGGCTGTAGAAGCAGCAAATAAGAACATCAAGAAAATCGTGCAGAAGATGACAGTGACTTACAAAGATTGGCACGAGATGTTACCGTTCGCTCTGCATGGGTACCGTACCTCAGCTAGGACGTCAACCGGGGCAACTCCTTTCTCTTTGGTTTATGGCATGGAGGCAGTCTTACCGATCGAAGTACAAATTCCCTCTCTCCGGATAATGAAGGATGCAAATCTGAACGAAGATGATTGGATCCAGACACGACTTGATCAACTCAACCTAATTGACGAAAAGAGACTTGCTGCTATCTGTCACGGTCAGACGTATCAGAAACGGATGATCAGGGCATTTAACAAAAAGGTCAGACCACAGGAATATCAAGTTGGGGATCTGGTAATCAAGAGAATCATCCTTCCTCAGAGTGATCCAAGGGGCAAATGGACCCCTACATACGAAGGGCCATTTGTGGTTAAACATGTGTTCTCAGGAGGAGCAATGATATTAACCAATATGGATGGTGACGACCTTCCTCACCCCGCCAATGCAGACATAGTAAAAAGATACTACGCATAAAAAAAGACCCGCTAGGCTGACATGCCTAGGCAAAAATTAGGGCTTCTCGTCGAACCAAAAGGGTTCGGGCAAAATGAAGGGATGAAAATGGAAAAATCCGTACACCCGGCAAGTCAAAAACCTGAAAAGGCGGCTTGGGCAAAAATGGGTATCCCGGTGGACTGAAAACCCGAAAGGGCGGTCCAGGCAAAAATTAGGGATAAAGCGTAATACTATGTCTCATTGATCACTTTGCATCCAGAATCCGGTATCTACATCAAGTTCAGACGGCATCAATCAGTCAGCTTCACCTTCAACCAAGGTCATCAAGTGATGAGACGCTCGGAGTCATAAAGGCAATAGCAGAATTGAAACCCAGTGGATCATTCATTTCCACACAGCTGTTTTATTTTCTCTTGTACAAAATTTGTATAAACTCTCTTGTTCGGCGACGTTCCTCTTACTAGGACGTCAGCCTCTTGTACACAAAACGCCTATTTTCAGGCCATTCAAAATCAATATAAATATATTTTCAATCAAACGTACCAAGTATTTTTCTTTTTTTTGTTTTGTTTTGCGAAGAACGTCCAAGGTTCAATTTGTGATATATGCATTGACAATAATTTGCTAACTCATAAATATTTGCATACGAAACAAAGGAATTAATTGCAGGTAACACTAGAAACAGGGGCAATAAAGAGTTGTCTGAGCAGTCTAATTGTTCTATCCTCCAAGGTACCAAGGTAGGTTCAGTTAAAAAACATGACCAATACGTCTTAAATCCCCAGAGAGTAAATCAGCAGGTCAATACATTCTTCTCCAAGCAGAGTTGAGAAATCCCAAGGAAGGTGGGTATCCTCCAGCAGATATCAACACTTCCCCAGCAGCATATATTCTTAACAAGCATCCCCGGCAGTCTTGGTCTAAAGATTGTTCCCCGGCGGTATATCAATAGTCAAAAGAGTCACTTCCCCAGAAGAGTCCAGTCCAATCCAGTTCCCCAGGAAAGATGGAATTCATATCTCCCCAAGCAGTAAGCTTATCCCAGTAGATTGTGGAAGCTTATCCCCTCGCAGAGCACGAACGCGTCGTCCGGCTTGATCTAAAGAGTTATTTCCTTAACAGGATATAACTGGGTTATCCTCATCCAAAAGCCACGGAAAGAGCGCCGTCAACAAAGTCTTCCGATCCCCAGCAAACTATTATCAACACTCGGCAAGGCATCCCTCTCCCCACAGAGTATTGCTTCCCAGCATGGTCGCTAGAGTATTTTTTCTCCCCGCAGAATCTTCCATTTGCCAAGTTTATTCCTCAACGGAGTCATCTTCTCCCATGGGTATTCTTGCAGTTATCATCCCCAGCGGAAGCAAAATCTATTCTTCAACATCAGCCCAGGATATGACTTCCCGGCACCCGTCAAGGATTTACTTTCCTAGACGAAAACATACATTCATAAAATATCACATACATCATTATAGCATGCATAGACGCATTATATCATACAAATCTCATTTATGTTGAGAACATCATTGCTTGATCCATATCATGCATTGCATATGACTGACCTTTACCTTTCAGGAAAGATGCAGTTGAAATTCTCAATCATATTTCAAGACCTAGACCGGTTCAGTTAATCGACTCCAAAGATTTCTTATCCAGTCCAAGGCCTTCTCTAGTCCAGCTAAATCGACTCCCAACAGATTTTTCTGATGAAGACTCAGTAGAAGTTATCAGATTATAATGGTCCCCTCTCCGACGGCGAGTGAGGTGGTAATTCCTTTTCAGATGTTTCCCTCTCCGACGGTGAGTGTGAGGTGATAGTCTCCTATGGTCCCCTCTCCAACGGTGAGTGAGGTGGTAATTCCTTTTCAGATGTTTCCCTCTCCGACAGTGAGTGTGAGGTGATAGTCTCCTATGGTCCCCTCTCCAACGGTGAGTGAGGTGGTAATTCCTTTTCAGATGTTTCCCTCTCCGACGGTGAGTGTGAGGTGATAGTCTCCTATGGTCCCCTCTCCAACGGTGAGTGAGGTGGTAATTCCTTTTCAGATGTTTCCCTCTCCGACGGTGAGTGTGAGGTGATAGTCTCCTATGGTCCCCTCTCCAACGGTGAGTGAGGTGGTAATTCCTTTTCAGATGTTTCCCTCTCCGACGATGAGTGTGAGGTGATAGTCTCCTATGGTCCCCTCTCCAACGCTGAGTGAGGTGGTAATTCCTTTTTCAGATGTTTCCCTCTCCGACGGTGAGTGTGAGGTGATAGTCTCCTATGGTCCCCTCTCCAACGGTGAGTGAGGTGGTAATTCCTTTTCAGATGTTTCCCTCTCCGACGGTGTGTGAGGTGATAGTCTCCTATGGTCCCCTCTCCAACGGTGAGTGAGGTGGTAATTCCTTTTTCAGATGTTTCCCTCTCCGACGGTGAGTGTGAGGTGATAGTCTCCTATGGTCCCCTCTCCAATGGTGAGTGAGGTGGTAATTCCTTTTCAGATGTTTCCCTCTCCGACGGTGAGTGTGAGGTGATAGTCTCCTATGGTCCCCTCTCCAACGGTGAGTGAGGTGGTAATTCCTTTTCAGATGTTTCCCTCTCCGACGGTGAGTGTGAGGTGATAGTCTCCTATGGTCCCCTCTCCGACGGTGAGTGAGGTGATAATTCCTGTTCAGATGGTTCCCTCTCCGACGGTGAGTGAGGTGATAATTCCTTTCAGATTATAATTGCTTATGGTTCTCTTCCCGATACTGCAAAGATGGTAATTCCCGCTAAGATTTTTCTCAACGAGCGTTGTTGAAGTTAAAGTTGCCCAAGGTTCTCTTACCATTCATGCTAAGGTGGTAACCATCTCTGGTTCATTCATCATTGTTTGAAACTCCAGATTCAACTCCTGTGACCAGTCAGGACATATCTATACCAAGCATCTGAAATCAACTCCTGCAACGTGTCAGGTACTCATGTTTCTTGTGCAGGTATGCAGGTTCTCGCTAAGGAATCTCTTACGCGATCAACATCCAGATGGCATCTATAAGCCCATCATCCTATCCAGCAATCTCTAAATGGCATCTATAAGCCCATTCCACCATCACTGCCACTATGTGAGCGCAAATTTCTGGGCACTCTAGTGTTCAATCATCTTCTACCCTCGGATTACGAAAGGCACGTCCGCCAATCTGCATCCTCAGGTCTAAGAAGATTGAACAGGGGCAACTGTTGTACCCCAAAATTTGCCCTCCCATATTCTTCAGGAAATTGCCAAAGTCATGCTTCAAAATTCCCCAAGGGTTGCACAATGCAAAGGGTTCCTATACAGTCAAGATTAGGGTTTGTGTTCTGGTCAAGAAAATGAAGTTTTCAAAGGCCCAATCAAGTCTCATATGCCTACAAATATGGTCAAGTATCCTCATATCAAGTTTCAAGGCATTCAGCTCAAAATTGCACAGTCAAAACCCTAATTGCACTACAGTCAACTGTAGGGGTAAAATGGTCATTTGACAGTCAAAAGTTCAAATTTTTGGTCAACATATCATTTTTAAGCCACAAACATCATTTGATCAATGCTTGATCATGATTCTCAAAATTTGGCTCAGAAATCATCAAGATGCAAAAGTTTCCTTATTTGGACAGCTGAAAAAGTCAACTGAAATTGACCAGGGCATAACTTTCACATGGATTATCATAAAAATTCCATCCAAAGCTCATTTTGAAGAGAGAGACATTTCCTACAACTCATCTTCATACTTCAAGTACAAGAAATGCTCTCACAAAAAGTTATCAATTTCAACATTATAGGTCACTTTCAAAAGTCAACAAAAAGGGACTTTAAGTCAAAGGCCATAACTTGAGATTGGTAAATCAAACTGACATGGGACCAAAGACATTGGTTAGAGGACTCAAAGACCTTTCTAAAATGTCCAAGAACATGAGAAAAGCTTAAAAATTGAGCAAGTTATGCCTTGTGGAAGTTGGGAAATTTTTGGATATTTTGAAAAGTCAACATTGATTCAAATGACCTAAAATTGCTAATGGGCCCATTTTTCTTCCATAATTCATCATCCATGACATGTGCACGACCACTTGGCCCAAAGGGAAGTTTTTATTCATTTTTATTTATTTATTTGGATTTTTATTAATAATAATTCATTTAAATTAAAATAAATACATGAAAAATGCTAACCTAAATTTTTTCAATCTTTTTGTGCACATTATATCATCAATATTTCGTGCATATGCAAATTAGGAAATATTTGGATTAATTGGCATGATTGAGAACAAAGAACACTTGAAAAAGATCCTTAAGAATCAAATTTTCAAAAACCATCATGGCATTGGATTTGTTCTACTTTTGTTAACCTAATGGACTCACTACATAAGCATAATCATAAACCTAATGATGCTAACCACGCAGCTGCTCAGAAACATAAGAATCAAACTTGAAATTTTCTCTAAAAAAGTCAATACTGAAAACTGATTTGCAGGTGAATTCAAGACCTAATTTTCATTCCAATAGCTTGCTCAAGTGTCATTGGACGTATTCCAATCAGAATCATCCATCACCACGCCAAGAATTGGTAAAACGAACTCAAACTGTATCAAGAAAAATCCATGAGCGTATTTTAATTTCTAGACATCCTCATAGCATTTTAATTGTAGATTCATGTTCCTTGTGAAGTTTTGAAGCTAACCATGTGGTCTAATTTCGTTTTCGTGCCATATTTGGAGATTTGCCATTGATAACTTTTAGGGTTTGTAGAACTGTAAATTAGGGGTTTTCGGGTGCTGTAAAATTGGACATCCTCAATACCATGATTGGATTCAGCACATCTGGACGAAGAAGATAGGACCCTCGCGCCTAATTTATGTTCAAGGATAGCCTAATCGCTATTTTCCCAAAAGACCCATTCTGAAACGCCATAGAAACCGTTGCCTATGTGTTTGGTATTACAGGGATGATGAAGAAGACGGAGCCGTGGCACACGCTGATTGGCACGTTTAAATATCTCGCACGCTGAACCACTAACGCCTTTGTTTTTCTTTTATTATTTATTCGTTATAATATGTTAACATGCGTTGTTTAGTTCAGTTGGCAAGCGAAGGGTGTATTAAAGTCCAAGACCTGGGTTCGAGCCCCAGGTCTGTATTATCTCCATATTATTTTTCCATGTGTATTCCCATGCAGCGCAAGCGTTATAGATCACCATACACCTCAAGATCCAGCTATCCACGTGCCCCTGGAGATCAAACCAAAGGCCTAGATCTGAAGCACATCATGAGCATAGGTCAACGCTTCAGCATGCTAGCAAAAAAAAGTCCAAACAGGCCAATGCTATTGGGCCAGGATTCTTGGATCTATACCTCCAATTTGGGACTTCCACCCCCCTGGTTTGCAAATTTCCATATTTTTCTTATATTTTATTTTCAATTATTATTTTATTTTCTTTATTGTTTTACTTTAATTAATTATTTCTATAAAATATAAAAATGCACAAAAAAATCAGAAAAGACAAAAATATAATAAATAATTTTTATTTCTAATATTTTCATAAACAAATTGTATGTAAATAAATTTAGTATAAATTAGGGTTTTAATATTAATTCTTTTCATAAAAAATCTAAAAAGAAGTAGAATTAGGTTTAATTAATGTTTTATTCTTTTTGTTTTAATTTTTCTTTCTCATAATAATATTTATTTATTTTATTTATTTTTATAATCAAATTTGCATGTAAATTAACTTAGGTTTAAATTAGGTTAAAATTCAACATATTTCTTAATAAATTAAAATAAAGTAGAATTAGGGTTAGTAGTTAATTTTAAATTAATTCTTTCTTTTTCTATTAAATCTTAAAATACTAAAAATACCAAAAACATTTTCTTTTAATTTTAATTTTAATTCCTCATTAATTTTAATTTTGGCAAAAGGGGCCAACGCCCATGTTCTTAATTTTTATTCTCGTTCGCATATTTATGTTATGTCATTTAAATAATTATGTACCTCTCCCAAAGCCTTGTAACGTTCTAATTACTTCTCGCACTTTAAATTCTTTTAATTTCTTTATTTTCCGTCAAATCGGGTCCTGGTTAATTTTGGCGATGTGGACCCGCGCCGTTTGTAATAGCTTAGAATTTACTTTTTCCGCAAATCTCTTAACTGTTAAACAAAGCATGCAAGAATGAATGGCCTTAAATAAAAGCAAGCGTAGATCGCCAATAACCTGACAAGACAAAAATAAACGAATCTGACACACAAATCACACACCACCCCTAGGGTACGCCTCACTGTTGCCTTGCCTCGAAAGGTGATCGTCGAGTAGAGGATGTCTTAGTAAGTCCTCATGATCCGGGAACCTGGCATGAGGGTAGCTTCTAAGGTGTCTTCCCATTGCTCTGGTGATCACCATGTCCCGAACCTCGAATTGACCCGAACACCTCCAACGGTGGTGCTACCTACCTCTCAATGGTGGGATGGCACTACTTTAAAGGACATTTACACAGACGAATTCCTTAGGGTAGGTAGGTTCTCGTAGATACTTGCTCTAAATTTCAAAACAAATCCAAAAATACTTTTCACACCGACACCTTTTCAAAAGCTTTCGAAAGCAATTTTTCAAACACTCTTGAGGACCGATACAAGAGTCGAACTGAAATTTTCAAAGAGACTTTTTAAACCCACAGTTGAAAAGCAAACAAACCATTTTTGAAAACACAATGAGTAAGTATCTAAGAGCCCATGGATAACCATGGATAGAAAGGGTGCTAACACCTTCCCTTTCTATAATCTACCTCCCGAACCGAGAGCAATCTCTTTAAGGAATTTTTCTGTGCTTTTGTTCTTTCCATTTGGAGAAAATAAAAGACGGTGGCGACTCTTGCTTCCGCGACATTTCGCGAACCAGCGTTAAACAGTCAGTTCCAGATCCACCGATCACACTCGCGTCAGTCCAACAACACCACCATTTTCAAATATCAAACTCTTTCAATTCTCAACCATTTTAAAAACTATAAACATGAAAGTTATTCTAAATTTCACCATGAATTCAACCATGCCATTAATTTTAATTAACACTCAAAGATTAAAAAGAATTTATGTTGGTACCAAAACGAAAACCTAACTGGTCAAAGCTAAAATTCTCAACACACAAGCAATATAAATGAAAACTAATTACACGGTTAGCTTTAAGGAACTGATATTTACATATTTTATTCAGAAACTAAACACAAATGATGCATGTATATAGATATCACAGTTTAAGGTTTTTACCTCTTTGGAGAAAAGTCCAAAGCTTCTTCTAGCTGTTCCAGGTGCAATATGATGATTGATTAAGCTCGCTGGGACCTTCCTAAAGCTATTCCAATTAGTAGAATGCTTTGAAATTTATTGAATCACTCCAACCAAGTCAAGTTGCAAGGCTTGGTTTTTGAGTTTGGAAGATGATGATAATGATGCTACATAAGTTGTTTTGGTGCTTGGATGAGTTCTATATGAGGTATATGAAGTGTATAAATGATTAATTTGCAAGGAACTTACAAGGGTTATGAAATATGAAGAAATGGACTTCTTGGCTCAACAATGGAGTTTTTGAGCAATTTGAGAATTTGAGAGAGATTGAGGGTGTTTTTGAAGCTGTGAATTGGTGTCTTGGCTTGCTAATGACCTCTCTATTTATAGGAAAAAGGTTGGAGAGGTTGAAGTAACTAGATCTTTAAGATAGCAAGTTATGGTTTAAAAAAGTGAAAAATCAAGTTTTGATGAATTTCAATGGTTCCAAGATTCAAGTACAAGCATGGTATGAAATTGTTGGGTAAAGGGGACTTGATTCATGCTTTTGATCTTGCTTGGAATCAGAGATATAAGTTACAAGGCTCAATGCATTGACAATTTTCATAAAGCTTGCTTTACTAGAATGGGAGTCTTGCCTTTCTTTCCAAAATAGCAAAATGGATTGGATAAAGCTTGAATCAAATGGATAATAGCACAAAAGCAAGTGAAATCAACTTATTATGTAGATATTTGTGGGTTTATAGGCCTGCAAAGTGAGATTACAAGGCATGGTTATGAGATTTGGTCATGAGGTTTTCAACAGAATGACCTATAATTCAAGTGTGACGTGACATCTTCATCTCTTAGAAACTTCTATCTCAAGTATGATAAATTTGTGTTCTTGGACATTTTGGAAATGTTGAATCAAGATCTACAACTTTCATGTTTTGAGTTTTTGCTGAATCAATTTGGATCTTAGTGAAAAATGGCCATAAAGTAGTGACTTTGTTAAGAACAAAACACTAAAAAAAATTTCTAAGTGTTGGGTAAAAATATCAGAACTTCATGGGCCCATATCTCTTAATCCAAGAACTTTTTGGAGATCAACCCTCATTAACAAAGTTGTATAATTCATAATCCCTATAACTTTCATGTTGAAAGTTTTCCTTGAATCAGCTTGTATATTGAGGAAACTTGCTTGTGAAGTTAGGGTTTTTTAGGTACAAAACACTTGAATTTTTCTAAGTGTTTGAAAATATTCAATTTTGACTTTTATTGACTTTCTTGATTCTCTTGATTCTTGATGACAAAGTTTGATAGTTTTTAATGTTTTGATGATTCTTGATTTTTGAATTTCAATGTTGACCAAAAAGTCAAAGTTTGACTTTTGTGTGACTGTTGACTTTTTATCAATTGATTCAATTCTTCAACTATCAACCACTTGTATCTTTGGAAATGTATTGGGCCACGTAATTAGGTAAATATGTTATATTTGAGCCCTTGAGATCATGCTTTAATCCATTAGGCCATGCACTAGGCCAAAATTTAATGATCAGTCGTCTTCAATCAAAACCCTAATTTGGCAATTTTTAACCTTTGATGATTTGAGTGTTTTCCTTGAGGAATCGTGATAAACCCTTGATAAAATGATGAATATCACCTCAAAATGTTGATGTTGACTAAAAATATTGAATTTTGACTGTATGTTGATCATAGTTGACTTTTTACCCAATATAGTTAACTTTCAATCTTATGAGCCATTGACTGAGAAAACATGTGATGCAAGACTTGAAGCTTGACATAAGAATTATTGAGGACGCATGATGAACCATGAAAATCATTTGAGAAGGACCAAACCCTAGTTGAAGACCCTTTCTTAGGAAGAGGTTTGACCAGTCAACTCTTGAGTGGCTTTGAATATTTGAGACCTTTGTGAGCATGTTTTGAAGAAAATGGAAGGGAAAATTTTGGGGTACAACAGCTTCCCCTGTTCAATCTTCTTAAACCTGAAGAGTTAGATTGGCATGTCTGTCATTCTTGACTTGAAGGTAGAAGATGATTGAACACTTAAGTGCCCAGAAATTTGCATTTGCATTTGCACGAAGTAACCTTGTTGGTTGGTTATAATGGGAATGGGCTTAAAGATGTCATTTGGAGAGGTAATGATGAGTCATTAGAGATGAGCTTATATATGCCATCCAAAGTAACTGTTGATAGAGATAAGACTAAGTCTATGCTCGGCTTCGACTGGAAGAAGTATCAGAATAAATCTACGCTTGATTTAATCTGAGCCAGGAAATGTCTACTGGAAGAAGTATCAGAATAAATATATGGTCAATTTAATCGGAGCCGGAAGATGTATGCGTCCGTCTTTAACTGAGAGAAGTATCAGAATAAGTCTAACGCTTGATTTAATTTGAACCAGAAGATGTTTGCGTCTGTCTTTAATTGGGAAAAGTATCAGAATAAATCTATGGTCGATTTAATATGAACCAAAAAGTGTCGACTAGAAGAAGTATCAGAATAAATCTACGCTTGATTTAATCTGAGCCAGAAGATGTCTACGCCTATCTTTAACTAGAAGAAGTATCAGAATAAATCTACACTCGATTTAATCTGAGCCAAAAGAGGTCTTTTTGTCTTTAACTGGAAGAAGTATCTGAATAAATCTATGGCCGATTTGATTTGAGCCAAAAAATGTTTACTGGAAGAAGTATAAGAATAAATCTATACTTGATTTAATCTAAACCAGAAGATGTTTATGCATGTCTTTAACTGGAATAAGTATCAGAATGAATCTACACTCGATTTAATCTGAGCCAGAAGAGGTCTTTTTGTCTTTAACTGGAAGAAGTATCAGAAAAATCTATGGTCAATAATCCGAGCCAGAAGAGGTATTTTTGTCTTTAACTGGAAAAAGTATCAGAATAAATCTATGGTTGATTTAATCTGATCCATAAAATGTCTACTGGAAGAAGTATCAGAATAAATCCATGGTTGATTTAATCTGAGCCAGAAGATGCCTGCGTCCGTCTTTAACTGGGAGAAGTATCAGAATAAATCTATGGTCGATTTAATCTGAGCCAGAAAATGTCTACTGGAAGAAATATCAAAATAAATCTATGGTCAATTTAATCTGAGCCAGAAAATGTATGTGTCTATCTTTAACTGGGAGAAGTATCAGAATAAATCTATGGTCGATTTAACCTGAGCCAGAAAATGTCTACTGGAGGAAGTATCAGAATAAATTTATGATTGATTTAGTCTGAGCTAGAAGATGTTTGTGTTTGTCTTTAACTGTGAGAAGTATCAGAATAAATCTATGGTCAATTTAATCTGAGCCAGAAGAGGTCTTTTTGGGAATGAGCCTCTGAGGAAATTGCTTAAATATCCCTTTGCTGGATGTAGCCTTGGAGAAGACTGCTGGGTCATATAAGTAGTTGATGATGTTTGTCTGTTGATTGATCTTTCCTGGAAAGGTAAAGAGTTAGTTGTATGCGATGTCATGATGTATGAAAATTCATTGCGTAATGATGTTCTCAAAATAAATGAGACTGTGTTATATGCGTTTCGTATACATATGCTATGATATTGGTAAATGATGTATGAATGTGAAATGTTGTTGGAAGTGTATCAATAGTTCCATATGACATTTTGTTGGGGAAAATGAATCCCTGACTGGTGTTGGCAATGAAGAACATATGTAGTCTTCAACCTTATATAGAATGCTTCTGCTGGGGATTCTTGCTTGTTGTTCGAGGAAACTCTGCTGGGGAATGTTGACTTCTATTTAGGGAGAAGAGTTCAGGAACATTGGTCATTCATCGCTCTACTGGGGAGTTTAATTCTTATATACCCTGACTGGGGATAAAAGAGATGGATAACCTTCTAACTCGTTTGGGGAGTTTAATTCCTATATACCCTGACCGGGGATAATAGAGAAGGATAACCTTCTGACTTGTCTGGGGAATTTAATTCTTATATACCCTGATTGGAGATAAAAGAGATGTGTTGTACCCCAAAATTTTCCCTCCCATTTCATCAACATTTTCTCACCACAAGACTCTTGGAGCTCAAGATCAAGTTAGGGTTTGCACTGCTCAAGACTCCTCCTTGCACTGTTGACCTAAATTAGGGTTTGAGTTTTCACAAAGATGTTTTGACCTAAAATGCCCAAAATGACTTTCATGCTTCATGTTGGACTCACAAGCTTATCCATACCAAGTTTCAAGCCTTAATTCCAATCTTTGCCCAGTCAATTGGACAGTTGACCTAAAAATCAGCTGTATTGGGGAAAAAGTCCACTGGGGCCAATTAACAGTCAAACCTCATAATTTTTGACCCACATCAACATAATGAACTCATATGAACCATTTGATCACAATTCCACAAGAAATTTGATCAGATCACCAAAAGGGCAAAATGGTCATTTTTAGGGTTTTGACTGCACAAAGGCAATTTTTGACTGTTTGACCTAACCAATAGCAAACCAAGCTCACATATGGCCTCAAGGACTCAATGGCATTGTCTTGACATATTTAACAAGTTCAAAAGATCCCAAATGCACAGGATTGACAGATGGATTTTTCAGTCAACTGATCAAAATTTGATTGTATACTAAAAAGTCAAACTTTGACTTTTTGGCCAAAATCAAGTACCAAGATTCATTTTTCATCAAGACATGTCAAATTATGAAACTTGTTCATCAATAAACCAAAAATTGCAATTTATGGTTTAAAATGAAGAAATTTCATAACTTAGAAATTTTCTAAGTTATGAAATTTCCTAATTTTTTCCTAACTTTGTCCCATTTTTTCATCAAGATGTAAATGGATTCAAGCAAAACTAAAAACATGAAAGTTGTAGTCCATTGCAAAATCTATAACTTTGATTTACGAAGTTTTTTCAAAAGAATCTTGTAGCTCAAGTTATGATTTTTGGAATAGGGGTGCAAAACATTCTTAACTTAGAAAATTTTTTACCTATTTTAGGCAGGATTTTTGCCCAACTTCATGGCCACTTTTCACATGCTTCCACTTGGAATTTCAACTTTCATTACAAAAATGTATTGTAGTACACATTCCAAGATTTCCAAATTGTCCAAGAACTTCTCAAACACCCTTGTGGTTAGGGAGAATCGAATTTGCAAAGTTGGGCAAAATCCACTTTTGTTCTTGACCAAGGCATGTTCATACACTTTGCATTTTCAAACTCAGCATGGTTCAAGCTAGATTACAGGCCTCTAATCTCATTCACACTCAATAATTAAATGCCAATCCATTGTATTCTAGCATTATTTTGTTCATATAGTCATTACACAAAGAATTAACCTTTAAATGGAAAAAGCAAGTTTGCCATTTTGAAAAAGCAATGCTTTATGTCAAAGTCCATATCTTGGAAGTACAAGCAGATCTTTGAGGCACAAGTTTGTGGACAAATCCCACTGATCAAGAAGAGAAAATGCAGCATGCTTGAGGGACCTGCATTGGCCTATAACCCAACTTGACTATCTTTGTTTATCTTAGAAGAAAACTTGCATATTAAACCATAACTCACATTCCTGCAAAGACCAACAAAAACAAACTTTGTAAACACATTTCATACTCCCTAACTGACTTAAATCACGACCAAAATACCCTTGATCCCTCCTCATACAGAAAATCACAATTTTGTGGCAAAACAGGGCATAAGCTGCAACTTGAATCCCACAGTCCATTCATGTCGTGCGTTTTGGCTAAAACCTCTTCAAACACATTCTCTACCATCCATTAAAGCTATTTCAAGCATTGAACTTGAACTATAACATCCATAACCAAGGTTGCCATTTTCACTTTTCAGCTGTGCAGGTTGACTTCCATAGCTTGATTCAGTTAGTTTCAAAGCAAGCTAGAAGTTGGAGGAGCATCCTTGGACTTCAGGCAAGCTGTACAAATCCTCAAACTCCATTGAAGGTACCTCCATTGCTGCACACGACTCAAGCTGAACAGGTAAAATTTTGAACTTCTATCTCTCTATCCAGGCATAGTTAGGCTTAAGTTTGTGAAGAAAGCATGTTCTACTCATAGCCCTGAAGCCATCCATGTAGTTACTTTTCATTTATATTGTGTGTGCTGTGAGAATTTTGAACTTAAACATGGAAGAAAAGTTAGTTCAGAAATTGGGGGAGGAGAAATTCTCTCTCGTTTCTGAGAGTTAGAACAACTTTTTTATATGTTTGAAATCGTGACTTGATGCTCTACATTATTGATGTTGTAAGTTTTTGTTAAAAGTCAAGGAATCAGGATCTGTGATTGACAAGAAGAAACGCGCGTTTTTGTTTCTGTTTGAATGACTGGAGGTTGAAGACAAGCCACTTGGGCTGGGCCTGAGTTGTTTTTCTGTTTGCACCACTTTTCTCATTTTGCACCCCCTTGACCCATTGTGTGATATTTTGATTATTTTTGACTTTATATTTTTTCTTCTGACTTGATATTTTTTGTCAACACATAAAAAACATTAAAAATATTTTTTTCACATTATTTTATATTTTTTGGCATTTATTTGCTTATTTAAACATGTGCATGTAAATAAATATATATATACTTTTATTTAAGACACTAAAAAATAATACAAAATATATTTATTTTCAGTTATTATTTTATTTTACCTTTTGAAAACATTTTCTCAAAATATACTTTTTTTGGTAAATAATAAATATTTTATTTTTATACATATTTAGTTTATTAAATATACATAAATATACTTGTACATATTTATTAGAATATTTAGGATAAAAACATGAAAATAATACTCTTTTATTTTTATTAATATTTGACATCAAAAAAATACTTTTTATAATATACTTTTTATTTTTGTATATAATTAATAAATATTAATAAGTAAAATACCATTTATTCAAAAAATTAGGGTTTTACCCTAAAACCATAAAAAATATCAAAAATTAACCTTTTCATTTTTGTTTATATTTTACATTGAAAAACACTTTTACATACATAAAAAACCATTTTTTGTGCATAATACATTTTTTCATTTTTCATCTGTATTTATTCAATTATTGTACAATTAAATTATTTGTCTATTCAATATGGATGTAATAGTCTAGATTTAATTTCTTGCTAAATATCCCCCATTCAAACATTTGTACCCCCATCCCCATAATTATGTTGTAATAATTTAGGATTTTAATTTTCCGCATTTAAAAGCTTTCCAATTATGCCATGATAGACCTAGGGTTTGTATGCAAAAATCAAATAACAAATAGCTTGACCTAATTCAAAGACAAAAAGCATGAAAATGAACAACACCAATCACACTTGCACCCTTAGGGTTACTCCACTTGTTGCCTTCAAAATGGGCCATGCTTGCATGTTGAGTTTCTTTGGCAAAACAAAACAAATCAAATGATCATAGTCCCTCGATGACGCTTTCAAAGTTGCCTAAAAAAATGATCAAGTCCCTTAAAGGAAAATTTGCCAAAGACACTTGGCATTATTGCATTCATGGTCTAAACGATGACTCGCGCCCGTCCCGTTAACATCCTAACACAAGATTGTCCACCAAATACAATGGTGGAACAATACTGTTAAAAGGGTTAAAACATAGGAAAGATCTTTGAGAAATTTAGGGTAGATAGCTCTTGGTTACTTGACCAACTTGCAAAACAAATCCTTGCCTTTTTCAAAACACACTCCACAACACAATTTTAAAAACAACTTTCAAAACATTGAAACATCTTTTCAAAAAGACAAACACCTTTTGTAAAACATTCGAGTAAAGAATTGTTACAAGGGTTGCCTAGACAAAGGCATCTTTTTCAAAACATTTTCAAAAACCACACACACAAAGCACCATTTCAAACAATTGAAAATGCAAGGCAAGTGATCTAAGCAAGTAACTAAGAGCCCATGGATAACCATGGATAGAAAGGGTGCTAATACCTTCCCTTTCTATAATCTATTCCCCGAACCCAAGAAAACATCTCAAAGGTTTTTGCTGTGCTTTTTAACCTTTCCTTAGGATAAAATAAAAAGTCGGTGGCGACTCTTGCTAAACTGAAACATTTGCGAAAACAAACGCAAACCTCAAGTCAGTTCTCCCACCGTATCACAGAACTGGCGAATCTGCTGGGGATTGATTTAAAAGTGGAGTAACCTTAGGGCTTAGATCACCCTTTTGCATGACTAAATTATTTGCTTTGATTGCTTTATATTTTGGTTCTCTTGTTTGGGCTTGAAATCCTACACCCGAATTTGGGGAAACATTCATAGATAGCAATACGTTGTGGAAACTGTGTGGGGTATACCGACACGGTTGAAGCAATAGCTATATTAGTGCGACATATTTGTGAGTACCGGTAACCCTTGAGTTCAATCAAGGAGAGTACGGGGCCGCTGAGTGATGTCACTAAGCACTAATGACCTAGAACCTTACTTGACCATCTTGGCCTTTTATTAGGGGTAGTGAGATGACCGGCTTTGGTGCAGTCCAAAGTTGGTAGATACTCGATACTACACTCATTGAGGGTTGTTTTCTTGGAATATTTTGGTCGCTAGTTAAGTGGCTAAACCAAAAAAATGAACATGGAAAACAATCCAATGATATTGAGCTCCTTAGAACCCGGTTACTATTTATAGGACAGGTTTTTAAGCCAACTTCACTCAAGAGGGTACTTACCTATGAAACCTCATGCAAGCCTAAAACTAGGGTTTTTGTGTGACTTGTTTGTACATATGTTTGTGCATACATCATGAACATCATAAAGCATCATATGCATCCACTAACCATTTCAAGGGTTTGGATCTTCATCTTTGTTTTTGTTTTGTAGGTCATGGAAATTCTTCGTAGGAAAACTATCCAAGTCAACCTTGTGAGAATCCCTCCTCAACTCAAGGAGCTCACATCCAGAATTCCAGAAAGTTCTCCCTTCAGTGAAAGACATGGTAGACTGCTCAACCTAGTCAACACCAACATTGAAGAGGACATGGTGAAAGTGTTGTTCCAATTCTTTGACCCCCTTCACCACTGTTTCACATTCCCCGACTATCAATTGGTGCCCACTTTGGAGGAATTTTCTCAACTCCTGAGAATTCCTATTCTTAATCAACTACCCTACAACGGTACGGAAAAAGAACCAAAGCCTGAAGATGTTGCCCAAGCACTACACTTGCAACCATCTGACATCAAGGGGAATTGGGAGACTAGAAGTGGTGTCAAAGGCTTCCTGGCAAAATTCTTGTTTGAGAAGGCACAAGAGTGTTGGAATTCCTTGGATCTACAAGCCTTTGAACAGATTGTGGCACTCCTCATTTATGGGTTGGTCTTGTTCCCAAATCCTGACCAACTTATAGATGTCAGTGCTGCCAAGATTTTCCTATCCCAGAATCCCATACCTACATTGCTTGGGGACATCCTCCACTCATTTTACACACGAACAATGAGGAAGAGAGGTGTCCTCATGTGCTGTACTCCTCTCCTTGCAAGGTGGTTTATTTCGCACCTTCCATAATTTGTTTTGAAGAATGACCAAGGCTTAAGGTGGTCACAACGGTTGATGACCCTCACACACTCTGATGTACATTGGTGTTCTCGGTCCAGAGAAAATGTCATCATCGTCGATCATTGTGGAGAGTTTCCTAATGTTCCATTACTTGGCATTAGGGGAGGCATTACCTACAACCCTTGCCTAGCTTTGAGACAATTTGGATATGCACTGAGGGATGGCCCTCACAACATGCTGATTCCTGACCTAGTTTTTGACTTCGACAACAATGCGCAAGGACTTCGCCAAAGATTCATCAGAGCTTGGAGGATGCCTAACAAGGTAGATAGCAAGACACTGGGGCATAAGAACTCCATCCCTCTTGAGCTTTATCTCAAGTGGGTAAGGACCCGAGTCCAGAGTCTTATGATGCCTTACCCCCACATTCTCCCGCTGATTAAAGAGCCTGTTAAGGAAGGAGAGGTTCCATACACCATCCTGTATCCTAGCATGCCAACATCATGGGAGGAGATGTAAAAGAGTTGGATCCAACTCAAGGAAGAACGGGATACTTTTGAAGCCAGCTTCTACGCCAGTGAGAATAAGGTTTTGGAGCTCACCCGTCGACTTCACGAGGAGGAGACCCTTAACACTTACATCGCACCAAAGAGGATGCGCAACGTCTTTTTACCTTAAGAAGTTTTTGTAATATTTGGCCCATGGGGCATTTATGTACTGACAAAATTTCTTCTTATTAATATGACGTGTGTTCTTTTTGTTTGCAACAATTTTGAATTTCTAAATCCTTGAATGCATTGCATGAATAAACATATCATTCATCATGTGCATCAACAGGTCTTCACACCAGGTTTCCTTATCTCTCTGTTGTTTATTTCAGTAAGATGGATCTCGAATAGACGGTCAAAGATCTGCAGTCACAAAACTCACAGTTTCAACAACTCCTAATGACCTTGGCAAAGGGTCAGGAGGATCTAAAAACACTGCTTGGGAACAAAGAGCAAGAAAAGGTGAAAAAGAAGAAGAAAAGAGTTGGGGTAGCTACACTGGGAAGAAGGTTTGAGAATGAAGCTAGAAGAGTTCTTGGATTTCCTTCCGCATCTGAGGAGGAAACCAGTAAGGGAAAAGGAGCTGCACTACCTTCTGAGTCTGAGGCTGAAGAGGAAGAGGTTGAGGAAGATGAAGACTATTCAGAGCAGCAATACCCGCCAGCGGACGACAAATATAAAAACCTGGAAGATAGGCTGGCAGCTATGGAGCTGCAAAGGGTTCCCGGGTTAGATTTTGAAGATTTGGGACTGATCGCTGGAATTGTGATCCCTCCAAAGTTTAAGGTGCCAACTTTTGCAAAATATGACGGGCTGTCTTGCCCGAAAATGCACCTAAGGTCATATGTCAGAAGAATTCAACCTCACACATCCGACAGAAATCTTTGGGTACACTTCTTTCAGGATAGCTTGTCTGGCAATCAGCTAGATTGGTTTTACCAACTTGAGAGGTCAGAAGTGCATAACTGGGAAGACTTGGCAGCTGCCTTCTATCTCCAGTATCAATACAACGCCGACTTGGCGCCAACCCGTACTCAGCTACAGAGTATGGGAATGGCCTCAAATGAGGGATTTAAAGAATACGCCCAGAAATGGCGCGACTTGGCCGGAAGAGTGCAGCCACCGCTTTCAGATAGGGAACTAGTTGATATGTTCTTGGGGACCCTATCTGGTCCGTTCTTCAACCATTTGATTGGGAGATCTTCTGCAGGGTTTACTGAATTGATTCTGACTGGCGAGAGGGTGGAAGCCGGTATCAAGAGCGGGAAGATTGAAAAGGGTGCTTTCGCATCTACGGCTGCAAGAAAATCTTTCCCAGCCAAGAAAGAAGCATCTGCAGTATACTCTCAGAGGAATCGGGAAAGAGTAGAGCGTCAACCAACGGTGGGGGCCGTGTTAATTCAGAAGTCTGCATCAGAACCGCCTAGAAGCAACCAACCAAGGAATGATCAGACCAGAGCTTATCAACAAAAGCCACAACATCAGTTTACTCCAGTGAATATGACACCCGCTCAAATTCTTCCCCACTTGTTGAAGTTAAACCTCACCACTATCAAGGAGGCACCAACAAATGTGAATACAGCTTCCCCGCATTATCATCCCAATGCTAAATGTGCCTATCATTCTGATAGCATCGGGCATGACACCAACGATTGCTGGGCGCTCAAGCATAAAATTCAGGACTTGATAGATGCAAAAGAGGTTGAGTTTGATGCTCCAGAGAAGCCGAACGTAATATCCGCTCCAATGCCGAAGCATGGTCGCAATGTCCATGCTATTGAAGAAGATCTGTATGTTGCTGCTGTTGATGATCTAGTAACTCCACTGCTAACAATCAAGTTAAATCTGCTAAAGGCTGGGATTTTCCCAGGATGTAAAGAAGACTGCTACTGTTGTTCCTGCCTACCAATCGACTGTCCATTACTGAAGATAGGCATCCAAGGCCTGATGGACAGCCAACAAATTCTTTTCGAAAAGATTCCTACTACTCCTATCAAAGATGTTTCAATAATCACCATTTCCACCAATCTTTCCAAGGTCCCTAAAAAGCCTGTTAAGATTACATCCGCTACGAAGTTTGTTCCTCTAAAAATAACCATGCCTGGGCTTGTCCCCTACAAATCTGACAAATCAATACCGTGGAATTACGGTGGAGAAGTCTACTACCACGGTGTTAAACAAGTTGAGATAACTGAAGAAAGCTCTGACAAAGAGGATGCCGACATTGGAAACATTGCCGGTACGAGCAAGATTACCCGAAGTGGGAGAATATTCTCTTCGGAGATTTCCCCTCCAAAGGCAATCTTTGGACCCTCAGCTGCTGCCAAAGTTACTCCTGCACCGATAAAACTTTCTGCAAGACTTTCGTTGATTGAAGAAGCTGTTACTCCTGTGGTTGTCCCTCCTACTTCTGCTGATAAGGGGAAAGGGATCCAAGATGAGCTCGTCAGGACGAGGGCTCAGCCATTGGTTATCCCCGAAACCTCTAAGAAAGAAATGGAGGAGATTCTGAAAATAATTAAGAAGAGTGATTATGACGTGGTGAAGCAACTGGGGCAAACCCCCTCGAAGATCTCCATGTTAGCATTACTGCTTTGTTCTGAGGCTCATGCCAAAGCATTGATAAGGTTTTTGAAGACAACCCATGTTCCCCAGGAAACCTCAGCCGATCAATTCCAGGATTGTGTAGCCAGCCTGACCGCAGACAACGGTCTGGGTTTCTCTGATGCTGACCTAACTCCGAAAGGAAGAAAGCACAATGACGCATTGCATGTGTCAGTTGAATGCCGAGGAACTACCCTCGCCCACGTTTTGGTCGACACTGGTTCTTCTTTAAATGTGCTGCCTAAGAAGGCTCTCGATCGATTGGATTGTGAAGGCTTGGAGCTGAAACCGAGTAATATCATTGTCAGGGCCTTTGATGGGTCTAAAAGAATGGTGCATGGGGAGGTCGACATTCCCATCAAGGTGGGCACTGAGGTATTCCACTCAACTTTCTATGTGATGGACATCCGTCCGTCATACTCTTGTTTGCTAGGGAGACCATGGATACATAATGCTGGGGCAGTCACTTCCTCCCTACATCAGATGCTGAAATACCCTGTCAAAGGAAAGATTATAACTGTACACGGTGAAGAGGAATATATGATCAGTCACCTGAACTCCTTTCGGTACGTGGAAGTGGAGGGCGAATTCATTGAGACACTGTTCCAACACTTCGAGGAAATTGCTCCCGAGGTTGCTGTAGCAAAGGCAGTAGCTGAGGAACCCAAGCAGGTGGCCAGGATGGCATCTCTGAAAGACGCAAAGGCTACAATGAAGGAGCGAAAGAGCTCAACATGGTGACAGTTGCCTGACATTCCCCACAAAACAGACAAGTTTGGGTTGGGATTTACCGCTGCGGGGCAAAAAGCTATGCGTCGCTCAAAAATTGAAAGGACACCCATCAAGATTTCTCCTCATGGAATCAATGCTTTGGAAGACGAAGACGAAGAGGGTAACATTGAAGACTGGATCTTCCCAACCATCGAAGGGGGACTGCACAACTGGGAGGCGAAAGACTTCGTCCCCATTACTTTCATTAATCAGTAACTTATCTTTCGAACATTTCCTCTTGGTCTGTAATAATTACTTTTAAACAATCTGCACACTACTTTTTCACCTCATGCCTTGCCCGGGGTATGTAGGTCCATTTGTAAGGGTTTTGATTCTCTTCATATCCATATGCCATGTTTAATGATTCATTGGACGTTTTTCATTGATAAAACGGTTGTGTTCATTTTCTTTCCTTTTGCATTTTTGTTTGTTTAAGGATGGCTATCCCTTACACACACCCACACTCACAAATACAGGTACCCATCCACTCTGGATTCTATGGGTGACTATTCTGCTATGTCCTTCCTTAACTCTGAAGATTTGGTCAATCAGGCTGAGTGCGAAGACGACGGAGATTGTGAAGTACCAGGAGAGCTAGCCAGACTTCTACAACAAGAAGAGAGGGCCATCTTGCCTCACGAAGAGTTGTTGGAAACTGTCAACTTAGGAACAGAGGAAGACCGGAAAGAAGTACAAGTGGGTGCCAATCTGGAACCAAGTGTCAAGGAGCGCTTGATACAGCTGCTAAATGAATACGTTGAAATCTTCGCCTGGTCTTATGAAGACATGCCGGGTTTAGACACAGATATTGTGGTTCATCGTCTCCCCACAAGAGAAGATTGTTCGCCTATCAAGCAAAAGGTTCGCCGAATGAGACCTGGCATGTCAGAGAAGATTAAGGCTGAAGTAATGAAACAGTTCAATGCGGGCTTTCTGGCGGTTACATCCTATCCGCAATGGGTTGCTAACATCGTGCCAGTACCTAAAAAAGATGGCAAGGTCAGGATGTGTGTAGACTATCGGGATTTGAACAGGGCCAGCCCTAAAGATGATTTCCCGCTACCACATATTGACATCTTGGTTGACAACACAGCTCAGCACAAGGTGTTTTCCTTCATGGACGTATTCTCGGGCTACAACCAGATTAAAATGGCCCCCAAGTACATGGAGAAAACTACCTTTGTTACACAGTGGGGTACCTTCTGCTACAAGGTGATGCCGTTCGGACTGAAGAACGCAGGGGAAACTTATCAGCGCGCCATGGTAGCTTTGTTTCATGATATGATACATCATGAGATCGAAGTTTACGTAGACGACATGATAGCTCGATCCCAAACAGAGGAGGAACACCTTGAGCATCTACAAAAGCTGTTTGCCAGGTTGAAAGAGTACAAACTCAGGCTGAATCCAAGTAAGTGTACTTTTGGAGTTAGGTCTGGTAAACTTCTAGGATTTATTGTCAGCAACAAGGGCATTGAGGTCGATCCAGAAAAAGTGAAAGCAATACAAGAAATGCCTGCTCCCCGTACTGAAAAGGAGGTTAGAGGGTTCTTGGGGCGCTTGAACTATATTGCCAGATTCATCTCTCATCTGACGTCTACCTGTGAGCCAATTTTCAAACTATTGAAGAAAGATCAGGTAGTCGAATGGAACGACGATTGCCAAGCTGCTTTTGATAAGATCAAGGAGTATTTTCTAGAACCTCCTATTCTGATGCCACCTGTCGAAGGAAG
Organism: Vicia faba; assembly: GCA_948472305.1. Lineage (NCBI taxonomy): Eukaryota > Viridiplantae > Streptophyta > Magnoliopsida > Fabales > Fabaceae > Vicia > Vicia faba. The sequence continues at coordinate 556,269,318 of OX451735.1, forward strand.
ACCGTTGATCATGTATCTGACCGTCTTGGATAACTCAATGGGGTGTGTTTTGGGCCAGCATGACGAGTCTGGTCAAAAAGAGCATGATATTTATTACCTTAGCAAAAAGTTTACCGACTGTGAGACTCGCTACTCACTGCTTGAGAAAACTTGTTGCGCTTTGGTATGGGCTGCTTGCCGACTAAGGCAGTATATGCTGACTCATACCACTTTGTTGATTTCCAAAATGGATCCTATCAAGTATATCTTCGAGAAGCCAGCTTTATCTGGAAGAATAGCTAGATGGAAAATGATCCTAACTGAGTATGATATCCAATACACTACCCAAAAAGCTATAAAGGGGAGTGTACAAGCTGACCATCTAGCTCATCAAGCTATCGAAGATTATCAGTCCATGAGATTCGACTTCCCGGACGAGGACATCATGAATTTGGACAACATTGAAAATAACAGACTGTATGATGAACCTGAAAAAGGATCCCGATGGACCCTGTACTTTGATGGTGCTTCAAATGCACTTGGAAAAGGTATCGGTGCGGTACTCATTTCCCCGGAAGGTTGTCACAAGCCTTTCACGGCCCGACTTTGCTTCAGTTGTACCAACAACATGGCTGAATATGAAGCTTGCATTTTTTGTCTTAAGGCCGCTATTGACCTGGGGATCAAATCTTTGATCGTATTTGGGGACTCAGCTTTGGTTATCAGTCAAGTCAAAGGAGAGTGGGATACCAAACATCCTAATCTTATCCCATACAAAGAACATGTCCTGACATTGTTGCCTCATTTCGAGCAAGTCACCTTCGAGCATTTCACGCGAGAAGAGAATCAGCTTGCAGATGCTCTTGCCACAATGTCTTCCATGTTTAAACTCAACTGGGATAACGAGGCTCCCCAAATCACCATCGAGCGAATGGATGAACCTGAGCATTGTCATGAGATTAATACCGAAGAAGTAGTGGAACAACCCTGGTTTCATGAAATCAAAAGGTATCTCCAGACTAGAGAATATCCCGAAGGAGCTTCCGTAAATGACAAGAAGTTCCTAAGGAAATTTGCTGCCAAGTTCTTCCTGAGCAACGGCATCCTCTATAAACGTAGCCATGATTGTGTTTTACTCCAATGTGTAGACAAAGCTGAAGCAAAGCTAATCATGACCGAGGTACACAGCAGTACATTTGGCACCCACTTGAGCGGGCATACGATGGCTAAGAAGATTCTAAGGGAAGGCTATTACTGCTCTACCATGGAAGCAGATTGCCATCAGCACTCTCGTACTTGCCATAAGTTCCAGGTCTATGCCGACAAGATTCATATTCCTCCTGTTCCGCTCAACGTTCTGATAGCTCCTTGGCCATTCGCAATGTGGGGCATTGACATGATTGGATAGATCAAGCCCACAGCGTCTAATGGACATCGCTTCATCCTGGTCGCCATTGACTACTTTACCAAATGGGTTGAAGCAGCTTCCTTCGCCTCTGTTACAAAAAATGTGGTTGCCCGCTTCATCAAGCAAAACCTCATATGCCGGTACGGTGTTCCTGACAGGATCATCACGGACAACGGTACAAATCTGAATAATACTATGATCACCGCTCTATGCGAACAGTTCAAGATTTATCATCACAATTCATCTCCCTATCGGCCGAAGATGAACGGTGTTGTTGAAGCTGCGAACAAAAACATTAAGAAGATCATTTAGAAAATGACAGTTACCTACAAGGACTGGCATGAGATGTTACCGTTTGCTCTGCATGGATACCGTACCACGGCACGTACGTCGACCGGGGCAACCCCATTTTCTTTGGTATATGGCATGGAAGTTGTCCTACCCATGGAGGTTCAGATTCCTTCTTTAAGGATTATGAAGGACTCTGGTTTGAGTGAAGACGATTGGATTCAGACCCGACTTGATCAACTCCATTTGATCGACGAGAAGCGACTCACTGCTATTTTCCATGGTCAGACGTATCAAAAACGGATGATCAAGGCCTTCAACAAGAAAGTCAGACGTCAAGTATATCAAGTCGGAGATCTCGTAGTCAAGTGGATTATCTTGCCGCAAAGTGATCCCAGGGGCAAATGGACTCCTACTTAAGAAGGACCATTTGTGATCAAGAGCATCTTTTCTGGTGGTGCAATGATTCTGACCACCATGGACGGCGACGATTTGCCACACCCTGCGAACGCAGACATAGTCAAAAGATACTACGCATAAAATAACCCGACAAGTCGAAAACCCGAAAGGGCGACTTGGGCAAAAATGGGCATCCCGATGAACCGAAAACCCGAAAGGGCGGTTCAGGCAAAAATTAAGGATAAAACAAAAAAAATCTGTACACCCGGCAAGCTGAAAACCCGAAAGGGCGGCTTGGGCAAAAAAGGGTTTCCCGGTGGATTGAAAACCCGAAAGGGCGGTCCAGGCAAAAATTAGGGAATTAAAGCGTATGACTATGTCTCATCGGATCACTTCAAAGACAATCTCTTCACCAACCAACTCCGAGCTTCTGATCAATCCAGTCATCAGCGGACGAAGCAGCAAATGGACAAGTATTCAGAGTTATGAAGGCTATGGCAGAATGGGATCCCATGGAATTATTACACATAGCCATCTTTTGTATAAATTTTTCAATTTTTACGACAACATCCTCTTACTAGGATGCCTGTCTCCTTTATACAAAGACACTCATAAAAATTTAATACGAATACTTTTCCAAATACAGAAATTTGCTTTGTCTTCCTTTTTCTCTTTTGCACCTATGTTTTATTTAAGAAACGTCCAATGTTTTTTTAAATAGGCATATGCATTTGAACATAATCATTTTCCTTACAAACCAAGAAAAGATGATTACTGATAAGTTGAAGGTACAGATGAATACCTTGATGCCCTTTCAGAAGGAATCCCCAGCAGTGCTAAACTCCAAATTCCTCAATAAAGTCAAAATCCAGGACTTAATTCCCCAAACAGAGTTAAACTTCAGGATCCTCAGCAGAAAAAAACTTTCAAAACTGATTTCCCCAGCCAGAGAGCCTTCCAGAACTCAATTCCCCTTAGAGTTTAAGTTTCAGTATCCCCAGTGGAGCCTTAAAAAATCTGAAAATACTATCCCCAGAGAAGTCAAAGTTGTTAAACCCCAGCGGAGCTAAAACTTCCAACTATCAATCCCCGGCGGAACCAGACTAGTAAACCTTCTCCCCATAGAGATACTTCCCCTCAATTTGAAGATTCCTAGCATGAGCCTCCCAGGTTCCGAATTCCCCAGAAGAGATCATCAGAATTCTCATTCCCTGCAAGTTACCAAGGAGTTCCAATCCCCATCAGTGGTCTTAAGATCCCTCAGCAACTGAAGATCTTATTCCCCAAGCAGTCAGCAGTCAACAAGGATGTCCCTTCCTCAGCAATCAAAAATCCTTGCAATCCCCGGAAACAGCAAGGATTCATTTTCCCTGGCAGCAGTCAAGATTCTATTATCTCCGGCTATCCAAGAGCCCTCTATCCACAGCAAGACAGCTCATCGGCTTGCATGCACATTCATTACATTCATAACATAAACATTGATATAACATATATTGCATCATACATTTCATGCAACATAACTTTGTGTTTAGCTAACATTTTGTCCTTTTCAGGATAAGAATAAAGGCTATCATTAACAATTCAGATGCAGTTTTACACGGACTCATCATCAGACAACCCTACACCGGTTCCTCCTCCACTTCAAGACTTCTGAAAACAGTTCACAGGTTCTCCAGTAACGGATGTTAATCTATCGCTTGTTCAGATTCTTCAACTTCTGAAAACAGTTCACGGGTTCTCCAGTAACAGATGTTAACCTATCGCTTATTCAGATTCCAAGACTTCTGAAAACAGTTCACAGGTTCTCCAGTAACGGATGTTAATCTATCGCTTGTTCAGATTCTTCAACTTCTGAAAACAGTTCACGGGTTCTCCAGTAACGGATGTTAACCTATCGCTTGTTCAGATTCCAAGACTTCTGAAAACAGTTCACGGGTTCTCCAGTAACGGATGTTAACCTATCGCTTGTTCAGATTCCAAGACTTCTGAAAACAGTTCACGGGTTCTCCAGTAACGGATGTTAATCTATCGCTTGTTCAGATTCTTCAACTTCTGAAAACAGTTCACGGGTTCTCCAGTAACGGATGTTAACCTATCGCTTATTCAGATTCCAAGACTTCTGAAAACAGCTCACGGGTTCTCCAGTAACGGATGTTAACCTATCGCTTGTTCAGATTCCAAGACTTCTGAAAATAGTTCACGGGTTCTCCAGTAACGGATGTTAACCTATCGCTTGTTCAGATTCCAAGACTTCTGAAAACAGTTCACGGGTTCTCCGGTAACGGATGTTAACCTATCGCTTGTTCAGATTCCAAGACTTCTGAAAACAGTTTACGGATTCTCCACCACGGATGTTAATCTATCGCTTGTTCAGACTCTTCAACTTCTGAAAACAGTTTACGGATTCTCCACCACGGATGTTAATCTATCGCTTGTTCAGACTCTTCAACCTCTGAAAACAGTTTACGGATTCTCCACCACGGATGTTAATCTATCGCTTGTTCAGACTCGACTTTTGAAAACAGTTTACGGACGCTTCCCAACAACGGATGCTGCTCTATTTCTTATTCAACTTCAAGACTTCTGAAAACAGTTTACGGATTCTCCACCACGGATGTTAATCTATCGCTTGTTCAGACTCGACTTTTGAAAATATTTTACGGACGCTTCCCAATAACGGATGCTGCTCTATTGCTTATTCAACTTCAAGACTTCTGAAAACAGTTTACGGATTCTCCAAACACGGATGTTAATATATCGCTTGTTCAAACTCTTCAATTTCTGAAAACAGTTTACGGTTTCTCCAGATACGGATGTTAACCTATCGCTTGTTCAGATCCAAGACCATTGAAAAAGTTCACGGATGCTTCCCAACATGGATGTCAATCTATTGCTTATTCAGATCCCCAGTTCAGAGATGTTCCAAACATGGATACTTTTCTGAAGCTCACTCACCAACAGCATACAGTTCAACAATTTCCAGATGGCATCTTTAAGCCCATCCCCTGACAAGATTCTGTCACTCTCCAGGTGGCATCTTTAACCCCATCTCCAAATGGCATCGTTAAGCCCATTCCCGCATCCATGTCTTGACGAGTGCAAATTTAAGGGGCACTCTAGTGTCCAATCTCCTCTTACCTTCGAGACGCGAAAGGAAAATTTGCCAATCTAACTCTTCAAGTGCAAGAAGATTGAACATGGGAAACTGTTGTACCCCAAAATTTGCCCTCCCATTTCATCAACATTTTCTCACCACAAGACTCTTGGAGCTCAAGATCAAGTTAGGGTTTGCACTGCTCAAGACTCCTCTTTGCACTGTTGACCTAAATTAGGGTTTGAGTTTGCACAAAGATGTTTTTACCTAAAATGCCAAAAATGACTTTCATGCTTCATGTTGGACTCACAAGCTTATCCATACCAAGTTTCAAGCCTTGATTCCAATCTTTGCCCAATCAATTGGACAGTTGACCTAAAAATCAGTTGTATTGGGGAAAAAGTCCACTGGGGCCAATTAACAGTCAAACCTCATAATTTTTGACCCACATCAACATAATGAACTCATATGAGCCATTTGATCACAATTCCACAAGAAATTTGATCAGATCACCAAAAGGGCAAAATGGTCATTTTTAGGGTTTTGACTGCACAAAGGCAATTTTTGACTGTTTGACCTAACCAATAGCAAACCAAGCTCACATATGGCCTCAAGGACTCAATGGCATTGTCTTGACATATTCAACAAGTTCAAAATATCCCAAATGCACAGGATTGAGAGATGAATTTTTCAGTCAACTGATCAAAATTTGACTGTATACTGAAAAGTCAAACTTAGACTTTTTGGCCAAAATCAAGTGCCAAGATTCATTTTTCATCAAGACATGTCAAATTATGAAACTTGTTCATCAAGAACCCAAAAATTGCAATTTAGGGTTTAAAATGAAGAAATTTCATAACTTAGAAATTTTCTAAGTTATGAAATTTCCTAATTTTTTCCTAACTTTGTCCCATTTTTTCATCAAGATGTAAATGGATTCAAGCAAAACTCAAAACATGAAAGTTGTAGTCCATTGAAAAATCTACAACTTTTATTCACAAAGTTTTTTAAAAAGAAGCTTGTAGCTCAAGTTACGATTTTTAGAATAGGGGTGCAAAACATTCTTAACTTAGAAAATTTTTGACCTATTTTAGACAGGATTTTTGCCCAACTTCATGGCCACTTTTCACATGCTTCCACTTGGAATTTCAACTTGCATTACAAAGATGGATTGTAGTACACATTCCAATATTTCCAAATTATCCAAGAACTTCTCAAACACCCTTGTGGTTAGGGAGAATCGAATTTGCAAAGTTGGGCAAAATCCACTTTTGTTCTTGACCAAGGCATGTTCATACACTTTGCATTTTCAAACTCAGCATGGTTCAAGCTAGATTACAGGCCTCTAATCCCATTCACACTCAATAATTAAATGCCAAACCATTGTGTTCTAGCATTATTTTGTTCATATAGTCATGACACAAAGAATTAACCTTTAAATGGAAAAAGCAAGTTTGCCATTTTAAAAAAGCAATGCTTTATGTCAAAGTCCATATCTTAGAAGTAGAAGCATATCTTTGAGGCACAAGTTTGGGGACAAATCCCACTGATCAAGAAGAGAAAATGCAGCATGCTTGAGGGACCTGCATTGGCCTATAACCCAACTTGACTATCTTTGCTTATCTTAGAAGAAAACTTGCATATTGAACCATAACTCACATTCCTGCAAAGACCAACAAAAACAAACTTTGTAAACACATTTCATACTCCCTAACTGACCTAAAGCACGGCCAAAATACCCTTGATCCCTCCTCATACAGAAAATCACAGTTTTGTGGCAAAACAGGGCATAGGCTGCAACTTGAATCCCACAGTCCATTCCTGTCGTGCGTTTTGGCTAAAACCTCTTCAAACACATTCCCTACCATCCATTAAAGCTATTCCAAGCATTGAACTTGAACTGTAACATCCATAACCAAGGTTACCATTTTCACTTTTCAGTTGTGCAGGTTGACTTCCATAGCTCGATTCAGTTAGTTTCAAAGCAAGCTAGAAGTTGGAGGAGCATCCTTGGACTTCAGGCAAGCTGTACAAATCCTCAAACTCCATTGAAGGTACCTCCATTGCTGCACACGACTCAAGCTGAACAGGTAAAATTTTGAACTTCTATCTCTCTATCCAGGCATAGTTAGGCTTAAGTTTGTGAAGAAAGCATGTTCTACTCATAGCCCTGAAGCCATCCATGTAGTTACTTTTCATTTATATTGTGTGTGCTGTGAGAATTTTGAACTTAAACATGGAAGAAAAGTTAGGTCAAAAATTGGGGGAGGAGAAATTCTCTCTCGTTTCTGAGAGTTAGAACAACTTTTTTATATGTTTGAAATCGTGACTTGATGCTCTACATTATTGATGTTGTAAGTTTTTGTTAAAAGTCAAGGAATCAGGATCTGTGATTGACAAGAAGAAACGCGCGTTTTTGTTTCTGTTTGAATGGCTGGAGGTTGAAGACAAGCCACTTGGGCTGGGCCTGAGTTGTTTTTCTGTTTGCACCACTTTTCTCATTTTGCACCCCCTTGGCCCATTGTGTGATATTTTGATTATTTATGACTTTATATTTTTTCTTCTGACTTGATATTTTTTGTCAACACATAAAAAACATTAAAAATATTTTTTTTCACTCTATTTTATATTTTTTGGCATTTATTTGCTTATTTAAACATGTGCATGTAAATAAATATATATACTTTTATTTAAGACACTAAAAAATAATACAAAATATATTTATTTTCAGTTATTATTTTATTTTACCTTTTGAAAACATTTTCTCAAAATATACTTTTTTTGGTAAATAATAAATATTTTATTTTTATACATATTTAGTTTATTAAATATACATAAATATACTTGTACATATTTATTAGAATATTTAGGACAAAAACATGAAAATAATACTCTTTTATTTTTATTAATATTTGACATCAAAAAAATACTTTTTATAATATACTTTTTATTTTTGTATATAATTAATAAATATTAATAAGTAAAATACCATTTATTCAAAAAATTAGGGTTTTACCCTAAAACCATAAAAAATATCAAAAATTAACCTTTTCATTTTTATTTATATTTTACATTGAAAAACACTTTTACATACATAAAAAACCATTTTTTGTGCATAATACATTTTTGCATTTTTCATCTGTATTTATTCAATTATTGTACAATTAAATTATTTGTCTATTCAATATGGATGTAATAGTCTAGATTTAATTTCTTGCTAAATATCCCCCATTCAAACATTTGTACCCCCATCCCCATAATTATGTTGTAATAATTTAGGATTTTAATTTTCCGCATTTAAAAGCTTTCGAATTATGCCATGATAGACCTAAGGTTTGTATGCAAAAATCAAATAACAAATAGCTTGACCTAATTCAAAGACAAAAAGCATGAAAATGAACAACACCAATCACACTTGCACCCTTAGGGTTACTCCACTTGTTGCCTTCAAAATGGGCCATGCTTGCATGTTGAGTTTCTTTGGCAAAACAAAACAAATCAAATGATCATAGTCCCTCGATGACGCTTTCAAAGTTGCCTAAAAAAATGATCAAGTCCCTTAAAGGAAAATTTGCCAAAGACACTTGTCATTATTGCATTCATGGTCTAAACGATGACTCGCGCCCGTCCCGTTAACATCCTAACACAAGATTGTCCACCAAATACAATGGTGGAACAATACTGTTAAAAGGGTTAAAACATAGGAAAGATCTTTGAGAAATTTAGGGTAGATAGCTCTTGGTTACTTGACCAACTTGCAAAAAAAATCCTTGCCTTTTTCAAAACGCACTCCACAACACAATTTCAAAAACAACTTTCAAAACATTGAAACATCTTTTCAAAAAGACAAACACCTTTTGTAAAACATTCGAGTAAAGAATTGTTACAAGGTTTGCCTAGACAAAGGCATCTTTTTCAAAACATTTTCAAAAACCACACACACAAAGCACCATTTCAAACAATTGAAAATGCATGGCAAGTAATCTAAGCAAGTAACTAAGAGCCCATGGATAACCATGGATAGAAAGGGTGTTAATACCTTCCCTTTCTATAATCTACTCCCCGAACCCAAGAAAACATCTCAAAGGTTTTTGCTGTGCTTTTTAACCTTTCTTTAGGATAAAATAAAAAGTCGGTGGCGACTCTTGCTAAACCGAAACATTTGCGAAAACAAACTCAAACCTCAAGTCAGTTCTCCCACCGTATCACAAGATGGATAACCTTCCAACTCATATGGGGAGGATAAATTTGACTGATATCTGGTCCAGTTCCAGGTTCCGTAGTAACTCTCTAGGGATAGTAGCGACTTCACTCTGGAGAGGAATTTTTCCAGTGATTCGTAGCAATCTGAAGAGTAGACTCAAGTTGGGGAGACTAATCTGTTGGGGAAATAAACCCTATTGACAAAGAAGTACTCTGTTGAGGAAACAAGCTCTGTTAAGGAAATGAGCTCTGCTGGAGAGAAGAAATCTGCAATGGGTTTTACAGTTTTGGAGGAATAAGCTCAACTGAGGAAGAGAACTTCCATGAACTGTACTGATTGGAAATCGGTAGGTGGGTGATATTGCCGAGAAAATGATCATATTCTTTTATCTGCCAGAGCGATCTGCCGGGGAAATTGTGGGGAATGTATCTTCATTGAAGATGAATTTGTGAGGATTATTTTGTGGGAATAATCTCATGGAAGTGGCTCTGTGGGGATTTGTGGATGGCTTGAACGTCATCCCAACTCCTAGAGTCTTGAGTAAACGCTTATTCTTGTTCTTATGCATATATTTGTTAACAGTTAATCGTGTTCATATGCCTATGTCCATTCAATTTTAGTCATTGGACGTTTTTTTGCAAACAAAACAGAAAAATAAAAAAGTTTGAATTTTTGGGTGTATTTGTTTTGATAGGTTGCCTATAAACAGGCGATTTTCTACAAAGAGACATAAGTCCTAGTAAGAGGAAATTGTCATGAAATGAAAAGAGTACAAAGTGAAAACAAAACATATAACTATGTGGAAATAATCTCGTTGGGTTCCAACTCCGCTATTGCCCCTATGTCTTCAAACACCTCGTCCCTTACTGTCGGAAGAAGTTGATTGAGCTGATCTGTACCATTTGAACTTTTAATTTTGGTAATAAAGCTTACAGTAAGTGATCCAATGGGACATAGTCGTACGCTTTTAATCCCTAACATTTTCCTGGACCGCCCTTTTGGGTTTTCAGTCCACCGGGATACCCTTTCTTGCCCAAGGCGCCTTTTCAGGTGTTCGACTTGCCGGGTATACAATCTTTTATATATATCCCTAATTTTTCTCGAACTATTTTGGTTCATCGGGATACCCTTATTTTTTCCTAGGCCAATCAACCTAGCAGGTCGTTTTTATGCGTAGTATCTTTTGACTATGTTCGCGTTCACAGGGTGTGGAAAGTCTCCGTCGTCCATGGTGGTTAGTATCATAGCACCGCCCGAAAATACTTTCTTGACAACAAATGGACCTTCGTAGGTGGAAGTCCATTTTTCCCTGGGATCACCTTGCGGTAGAATGATGCGCTTTATTACCAAATCACAAGCCTGATATACCCGATGTTTGATTTTCTTGTTGAATGCCTTAATCATACATTTCTGATACATTTGACTGTGATAGGTGGCCACAAGCCTCTTTTCGTCAATCAGATTCAATTGGTCTAACTTGGTCTGAATCCACTCGTCTTCGTATAAGTCTGCATCTTTCATAATCCTCAGAGAAGGAATCTGAACTTTGACAGGTAGGACAACTTCCATACCATAGACTAGAGAGAATGGGGTTGCCCCAGTTGATGTTCGCGCTGAAGTGTGATAGCCATAAAGAGAAAATGGTAACATCTTGTGCCAGTCTTTATAACTCACAACCATCTTCTGTATGATCTTCTTAATATTCTTATTGGCGGCTTCCACTGCGCCATTCAACTTTAGTCGATACAACGAAGAGTTATGGTGCTTGATCTTGAACTTCATGCAGAGTTCAACGATCATAGTGTTGTTAAGGTTGGTACCATTGTCTGTGATGATTCTCTTGAGGATGACATACCTGGAAATAATATTATGTTTTATGAACCGGGCGACCACATTCTTGGTAACAGAGGCGAACGAGGTTGCTTCAACTTATTTTATGAAGTAGTAAATGGCGACGAGAATGAAGCGGTGTCCGTTAGAATCCACATGCTTTATTTCTCTGATCATATCAATGCCCCACATTGCAAATGGCCAAGGAGAAGTCAAAACATTCATAGGAACCGGAGGCACATGAACTTTATCAGCATAAATCTGGCACTTATGACAAGTTCTCGAGTGGTGGTGACAGTCGGTTTCCATAGTTGACCAATAGTAACCTGCTATCAAAATCTTCTTAGCTATAATATTCCCATTAGAGTGAGTACCAAAGATGCCTTCGTGCATATCCTCCATAATTTTCTCCGCTTCCTTCTTGTCTACACAACAAAGTAGAGTTGAACCATGATTACGCTTGTACAAAATTCTATTGCTCAAGAAGAACTTAGTCGATAATTTTCGTAGGAATTTCTTGTAATTGATAGATTCCCCTTCAGGGTATTCTTGAGCTTCAAGGTACCTTTTCAATTCATGAAACCAAGGTTTTTCTTCTACTCGATCAGTCTCAATTTCGTAGCAATGTGTTGGTTCGTCAAATCTTTCAATGGTGATTTTGGGAGCCTCGTTGTCCCATCTGACCTTAAACATGGATGACATGATAGCTAATGCATCCGTAAATTGATTCTCTTCTCTCGGGATATGCTCAAAAGTAATCTCTTCGAAGTACATAATCAAGGTTAGCACATGTTCTTGATAAAGGATAAGATTCGAATGCTTCGTATCCAATTCTTCCTTGACCTAACTGATTACCAAGGATGAATGCCCATATACGCTCAGGAGTTTGATTTCCAGGTAAATAGAAGCCTTAATACCCATGATGCACACTTCATATTCAACCATATTATTGGTGTAATTAAAGTAAATTCTGGTAGTGAAGGGCGTATGACAACCCTGGGGAGAGATAATTACAACATCGATTCCGTTTCCAAGTGCGTTAGAAGCTCCATTAAAATCCATAATGTGACTTCTAAACACAAGATTTATGCACGTTTTTTATTTAAACTTGATTAGCAAACTTGCCAGAAGTGATTAGCACCCCAAAACGCAAGATTTGGTTGAGTTTTGATGGAAATGAAGTCACACTTCACTCGTGCTCGACCGTCATTCAATTTCCCTCCAAACTTCCTTGTTTCTTCCAATTTTCATTCCCATTCACTTCCCTATAAATAGAGGGTCACCACCCATTCATTTCTTCAAGCTTTGAGAGCCAAAAACACCCTGCCAAAACTTCACATGAACCCATCTTTTTTGAATTCAGTTTCTGAGATTTAAGCTCCCTTTTCCAAAATTCTTTACGCATTCATCATCCTTAAGCATCATATAAACTCTCCAGCACTTAAACTAATCAAAACGAGCCATAATTCGAGCTACAGAAGTCCATTTTTAGAGCTTCTTCCTTGAACTTCGAAAAGGTAGAATTCTCCACCATTTGGATCCAAATCAAGCACTAATCTATTCTACTCCTTCTCTTGATTCTAATGCTGCTTACAATTTTTAAATCCATTGAGAATTTAGAGAGAAATCTCAAATTGAAGGTGCTCGCTATTTTCTGGGTTTTTGATTCATATCTCTCTCCATACCTTATATAAATTTGGCGCGATGGTGGTGTTAGAATCGTCTTGAAGAGACGAGTTCAATGATACTAGCCTGGGATTCCAATTTTTCATTTGAAGGATCTCACAAAATCTCCATTGCAGGGTGTCTGGAGGTTGAAGAGGATGACATGTCTCATCTTAGCCAATGATAGCGTGTCAAACATTTTAATTTCATTGGTTGCTCTTTTTCTGATTCTATGTGTATCTCACTAAGGTCCATATCAAGCACAACACGTCTAGTCCACTGGATCAGCTTACTAACGCGTTTTGACTATGATCTGATGGTCCATATCTTTTTGGTTTTATTTTATTTTCTGATTTTATATTTTTATTGATTAAATTTTCAAAAATTCATAACTCTTTTATTTTTTATCCAAAAATTATGAAAAAATTCACAAAAATACTTTGAATTATTTCTGATCTCATGACTATTTTTTCACATTTTTATTTTGACATTTGATATTTTTTTTTATATTTTTTGAATTATTTGCTTTCTTTTAATTACTTAAAAAATACTTTCTGACATTTTTTAACTCTGAAAAAATTCATAAATATTTTGCATATTTTTTACTTTCTGAAAATTGTATGGAATTTTATATTGAGGTTTGCTATTTTTAACCTTTTTTTTTGTTTGAGCAATTTTTAAATAGTTTAAAAATAGTTTGACTTTTAAAAATTACCAAAAATTTTATAAAAATATTTGGATCCATTTCTGATTTTTCTATGGTCTTACTATTTATTTCTTGATTAATTTGGACATAGTTGATATTTTTCTCATTATTTTCTTTTTTTAAAAACATTTTTAAAATCCTTTTTTGTGTATATTAAATATGATATTATTTTGTGATTATTTTCTGGCTGATCTTGGGTTAAATTTTGAATCATGAACTTTATTAACATTATTGGATCCATGGTGTTGAGTTTAACTCCACTAAAATGGATGAATGATTTTAATAATAGTTTGATTAAAATTTAATTCAAAAATGGTTTATTCATTTTTCCATCCCCTCTTCATCTTATCCCTTTCTTATTGCCCTAAGTGTTATTGGAGCATGATCTCTATATCATGTCTCAAAACAAATGGTGCATAAATTGCTATTGATCGGCCTCAAAATAGGTGCGACTTCTATATAAGTCCACTTACGATTGCTTAACATAGCGCTAAATTTTGTCCCGATTCGAATAAATGATCATTCGTGGCCCAAACTTATGATTGCAAGCCCAAGTATGTTAATTTGATCTCTTTGATCCAATAACCTTGAGATTCATTGTGTGGAGGCTTTGGTTCTACCAATCCTCTAATGGATCTACAACACCTTTGGTCAACGCGGATCACTTAAACATCGTTGATCATTAAATGGTACTTATGAGAATTCCCAAATGGATAATATACTTGACAAAAAGCAAATGCAACTTGTTGTGTGGAGGCTTTGGTTCTACCAATCCTTTAATGAGTTCCAAATGCAATTTTCAAGATGATCATCCAACTAACCACTAATTATTGACTTGTTTTACCTTATGCTTTTATTCTTTTTTATGCTTTATGTACTATTTAATTTTAGCATTTACATTTCATGCGAGTTTCATCTTTGCTCATTTGAGCATTTCTTTTCTTGCCATTTTTACTTTTCTTACTTGAGTTGTTCTTTTCCTTTCTTAAGATACTTAATAATCAACATAAACCCTAAAAAATATTTAATGGTACTTGGACTATTTGGTTACTATCCTTGGCATTATGGAGCATGGGACTTTTCTTGGACTTAGGATTAGAAACCTTGGCCTATCTTGGAGATCTTATCTGATTATTTTGTCTAGAGTTCTTGAGGTTTACCTCAAGACATTGGGTTGTTTGTTTGTTTTATGTGCAGGTTTTTATGATTACACCCTTTGTTTGTAATCTGGAATTCACCCGCATACAACCGTTACTCTGCCCAATTTTTATGAAGACGTAATACACTTGAAGTTTGATTCTCTCAAGAGGTCTAGTATTTTTTTCTTGCTTGGTATAAATTCAAGGAATGGGAATTCTATCTTGGCTCATAATGTTATGTTTTGGCTTCTTGTTGGTTAGATGGTTCTTATTCTTAGCTTTTACCCTATGCTTTAGGATAGTCTCTTCTTCTCCTCCCATCTTCTTTAATTTCAAAATCTTCTTCCTCCTTTTGAAAACTCTTCTTGTTTTGAAACTTGAACTATTTTCACAATAAACTTGGACTTATGTCCATGCATTTTCAAAACATTTTCATAAATAAATCTCCAATCAACTTAATAATACCTTGACATTTTTTGTGAGAAGACTAAAAGTCAATCAATCTCATTTCAAACCATTTTGCCACTTTGGCTTTTTACCTTTGAAACTTTTCTTAAAAGATTAAACTTTTGTCAATCCTTGTAGTGATGCAAACAACTATACTTCTACAATATATAGTGAAGAGAGATATTTTCCACTTGGGTGTTGAGTGAGGCATTGTTGATTTTTAAATCCAAGCCATATCCTCCACTTTGAGATGATGCAAGTTCTCATTTCTCATGATTGTAAGTAGTAGGTGTGTTTTCCACACGGACAATGACGATGATGTTTTATCTTATAAAATTAACCAACACATTTGTATTTCAAATTTTTAAAAGAGGAACTACGTGTACCCTGATCCCCTATTGCACGAAAGGTGGTACATAGGCACTAAATGTTCGCAACCGCGGTGGGTGCAAAAATCATAAAAAAATATATTTCTTGTCTCACCTCCACCATCCATTTTATATACAACAGTTTTTATAGCCAAAATATACAGATTTTACAAAGAGGTTCCTGCGGAGTACCGTTGATGTTTAGGGTGCTAATACCTTCCCTTTGCATAACCAACCCCCTTACCTTGAATCTTTCCCCCTTTTTTTGGGTTATTCGCTCTTTTCCCATTCCTTTGGAAACAATAAAGCGTGGTGGCAATTTTTATTTTGATTTGTATAAAGTCTAGTCAATCCAATGGCTTAGTCTTAAACATTTCTACCGCTACACATTGTGATATGAGATGATGAGAAATCTTAGGGGGGGAAATTGGGGTATAATAGACATCTCATCCAACATGTTGCTCCAGATATTGAAACACTTTAACTCAACATGTCCTAACATAAGATATGACTTCTTGCTCAACATGTTCCGGTTAGCAAGTTAACACATCCTATCTATCATCTTGTTGCTATATTAGATCTACCAAACATAAATCCAACCATAAAAACAAAGAATTAACAATCTCCCCATTAGGCTTATTTTGGCTAAAACTAATTTTCATAACCTTTTCATAAATACAACAAGAACAAAACTCAAAGTCTAAATAATAAAACAACAGCAACTAAAAACTATAAAAAAACATCAGAAGCAGTCAGTCTTTAGTCTCCACACATTAGACAGTCTTCACTATCTTCAGCCATGATGTCATAACATCAACAATAAGACTTCTTCATGAAAGTACAACACCATACACCATATTTTCTCCCCCCCCCTTTAGCCAGAATATGACAAAGTCAGCAATGAGAAACTCAATCATCGTGTCCAACATCAACTCACAACAGCTCTAAACAATTCCATTCCAAATTCAAAATTTCAGCCACCACATACCATTCCTCTTCATGTTAAGCTCAACCAATCCATTACGGCCAATACAGTATGATGTTAACCCCAAAAGCATTCCTCACGGGTTCAATTTATTCCCCCTTAATCCCGAAACATTCATCACAAGGGGACAAATCTTCTTCTAAGGAGGCACAAAAGGAGACTTAAGAAGTATCCATCCACTTATTTGAGCAACCATTTTGACAACAAATGAGACCTCACTGTTACTCATGAGTAACTCATAACATAAGAAACAAATGTGTTCATAACTCATATCACAAGACATAACAAAAATTCTCAAAGAGAACCAAACACAGAATATGACATCCTATTCAACATTTTTGCAAAAACAACTGCAAAAGCAGACCTCAAATTTATCAATATCTGAATAATACCTTTCTCCCCGGGATTTTCAAGCACATGAAAAATAAAGCCTTCACAAAACCAGACCCAAGAGATACTCACCCATACTTGTACAAAAGCCATACAGACTTATGTAAAAACTAATCAATTACAAGGGAAGGAAGAGAATAAATGACCTCTATAAATACTCAAGCAAAGACATAGGAATTAACGATCACAAACTCAGTCAATGGTCCTGGTCAATAGCGTTGATAGGGAAACAAGACCAAAAGTAAATGCAATTTCCAAAATAGATTTTGAATGCCTTCTTGACTGAATCTTCTAGAATAGGATATTTCCCATAACAGCTCATGCTTAGTCAAAAATCATGTTTTACACTCCATCATGACTTGTAGAGATTGCAACATCCATAAAATTTACTTGTTTGGCTCAAGGGGAAAACATGTCCTGAAAAGTATCTTGACATCTAGTCATACATTGTCTTCCTTTTCTAAAAAGAATCTTGACCACACATCTTCAACCATCAGATCAAGATGCTTCACACAAATAATATGTCTTCCACTGATCTCTCAATACTCTCCTTGTTTGCCTTCAAGAGTGACACAGTCCAAACTACCACATCATTACAAGTGGTATCTCCAAACAGACTAAATTTGGCCCCAATAAACACTTATAGCCACATGTCACGACATGTTATCTGACATCACTTTCTCCTCAACTTTGAACCACATGCAAGCTCCACAGAATCTGCACCATTGCAGTAACAACCCATAGACAAGACCTTAACTCCCCCTGTTATTGATAATCCAAGCTCCTTCTGAAAATAACCTCTTCAGCACCAGACTAAAATAAATGAAGATTCTCACATGCTTATAATGTTAAATCACAACTTCCCATATTTTTTGACCATCTGCACACCTAGGTCTTTAGACTTCTTCAAGGGAACTAATTGTCAAGACTTTTTGGAAGGCAGAGATGTCATGCACACCAAACTCAAAACATCCGCACATTCTCAACTTTCTTAAAAGCATTACTGAGAGTTTGATAAACATTCAGATCAGACGAATACAACTTCAAAAGTAAATATTCAGATCAGACCTCAATATTTGAATTTCCTTCTGCCATTCCATTCACTAGTAATTACTGATACTAGTGAAGACTTCAACATAGTGGTTATGCATTCCCCAAGCATGATATTGTAAACAGGACCAGAACCTGCACATTCTAATCCACATAGTCAGAACTCTATTTTCTGACAAAAATGTTGATCCTCAATCCTCCATAACCATAATCCAAAAAAATGATGTTACAACATCATTTATGACATCAACATTTCTTCATAGAACCCAATCAATTGGTTCTTGATTGATCACTTCAGGTTCACACCTTCTACAACTCCTTCAGGTTAATACAACCACCTGAATACTATTGAGAGAAATAAACTCTCAACAATATCTGAATCAACAGTTTAGACAGTATATTTCCATCCACACCTTAGATAAGTACCTAACTCCTGACAAGGTCTTTACCATCAGTAACATGCTCATCTTAACAAGATCAGATTCATACCCAGCTCCCGACAAGGTATTTGTCATCAGATGAAAACTTCCCCGTACATACAGCTGCAAATAATACTCTCTTTCAATAGATGTTATAACACTTAGTCTGACATCCTTCTTCTTCCCATTTAGCACTAGAGGATTCTTCATAACATTACAGACTTGGTCAGAGATTGGAATTCATACCTCAACATGGTAATACATTCCAACTTTGGAATCCATTGGTGATAAGAAATTCTCACCCCATGATATTCAATATAGCTTCCTTCCATGAAGTCGCAAACACCTGAGATGATGTTCCAACATCTCTTCTGACATCAATCTCAGTCACATGGATTTCACTTTTAACTATGGTTCTGGAGACAACACCATAGTAATCCATACAAACCCTCTTGAGGGTGAACACAAGAGAACCATACTTCAATAGTTGATTGTATATGTAGATTCTAATCAACAGCTGATTGTATATGCAAATTCCAATCATCAGTTGATACCACACTTCAAGAGACTTCTTCAAAAACACAATAACCATAACTCCTATAAAGTTCCACCCTTATGCTCATAAAGAGGAAATACCTCTAAAATGAAAAGCATAACAATCATGGTATTTATTGATCATCATATCATGAAGATACTATCTAGAAGAGTCTGTTTCTCTTATTCTTCTGAACAACTCATCATGACTATTGAAACAACCGACTAAATAAATCATCAAGATAAAATAAATGAAGTCTCCATAAAATGTTTTTTATCCCATAGTAAGGGAAATGTAAACACCGAGTAAACCTGAGAAGGGTGAAATCAAGGTCAAACGACCAAGAGATACGGGTAAGGGAGTCTGTTACGCGAGAGGAAGGTATTAGCACCCCACACGCCCGTAGTACTCTATGGTCTCCAATCTTGTTATTCTAATCAAAGGGTATGTTCAAATTTAAGCTACGTGCTAAAATAAAAATACAAAGAGGGAATGCATGCAAAAGAAGAAAACACGGGGAAAAGAAGGAAATATTTACAAAGTTTCGCTCGGCTGAGCCCTGTGCCAAAATGCATACATATCCGTTTTAAGGAATCAGAGCGCCGTAGTTCGACTCACATGTTTTGGTTTGTTTTGTGTTTTTTAATGAAAATATTAATTTCGCCTTCTGCATCTGCTTGACCATTAGAGACTCACGCGTCAGCACATAAGTGATTTAACATGTTCTACCTAACAAGGTATTTGCAAAGAAAAATGCCCGAAGGCAGATAATGCTACATTCATTCTCTAGTAATTTAGACATAGTGCCACCCGACCTTTGGGGATTTATGCGTCGTATTGCATAGAGTAGAATTAACACATCCTTTTGAAGCTTGAAAAAGGATTTGAAAGTTGTTAGATGTTTTATGCATTTTCCAAGAAAAGAGTTTTATTCTTAATGCAAGGATGCAAAAGAAAGAAAAACATCCAAGGGAAACTAGCTAGAATCTAATCCCCAATGTTATCATACAATTATTGATCCTAAGATTGAGTTTTGAAAGGGAAATCTCTACCCTATGTTAGCATACATGGATTACAACCCTAATGTCTATCTCTAATCACCGCTAAGGATGAATCAAGAACTCCTAAGGAAGCATAGCAAATGTTCACAACCTAAACCTATGTTTATCTCGAATCACCACCAAAGGGTGAATCGAGAGCTCCTGAGGGAACATAGCAAAGGTTCACAACCTAAACCTATACCTATCTTGAATCACCACCCAAGGGTGAATCAAGAGCTCCTAAGGGAACAAGCTAAAGGTTCAAAACCTAAGGGAACATGCAATGAGACCAAAATCTTTATCTCAATTCTCATTGAGTAACATCATCGATCATTAACAAAGGAAAACGATAAAGTCCTAAGGGAGCATGCAATGATCAAAGTAGTTTTCTCAATTCTAATTGAGTGACATCATCGATCGTCAAAAGGAGGCAAACACAAGCACAAACACAAGTATCAAATAAATGCATAATTCCTGGTACAGGTCTTTAAACAACGACTTCAGACGCACGCTCTTTATTTCCTACTTCTCATGATATCTAAAAAGCGATAGACAATGCGGAAATGAGGAATAAAATAAAGTCATGATGATACCTAACGGAGAAGGTTCAAAGAGAAAACTCTACCAAAAGCCTCCTTGAATTTTTCTCAATAGAGATTGTGTTCTTAGTTAGCCTCAAAACTTCTCAAACCCAAGTCTCTTTTTATTCTAAATTCTCACTCCAAATTGGCATTAAAAACTACCAAAAACATGGCTAAAATAACAACAAACAAAGTTAATAAAAGAATTAAAATTCTATTTTAATGTTTTTTTTGAACTTTTATCATGTAAAAAAATTTTACGCAAGAATCATCAAGGAATTAATTGCAAATAATTAAAGAACAAAGTAAAAAAAATTAGAGATGAGCTAGGTGGTTCAAGGACCAGTTCAGGAGTGTGAATAGAAGGTCCATACGTTAGGCCCAAACCGTGCATTTGCAACTGATTTTCCATTTCAATCTCTATCATTCTCTGACTTGTAACATAGCAAAATAAAACTAATGAAAGAATGAAAAACGCCCGTGTTTTGGAGATATGAAATAAGAGACCTCTCAGCTTCCCAAATCAACTCAGGTCACTTCCTCTGTGTTCTTTATCTCTCGTTTCAATCCACAAAGACCGGAGGTGTCGAAGCATGGCGTCTCCCTCTAAAATCAATCGTACCACACTCGTTTCCTTACTACGAGTCTCAATAGCACTGGAATCTACCTTCTTCTTCTTGTACCTTTCCTGTGTTGCTGAATTGCGAGGTTATTGTTGCATTTACGATGCGGCGTGTCGATGCAGTGCAATTCAAAGAGAAAGGAAGTAATTGAAATTTTTTTTGCGATCTTACAGATGAAGGTTGAATATGATTCAGTGTGGTGGATAGAAGCTTGTTGTAAAAGGTGAACTAGTAACAAGATGAAGTAGCATGGAGATGATGATGGTGTAGGATGCTGAAGCGTAATGAAGATGATTGTGATGATGAATCTTGAAGATTTGTTGATGGTGATGAAGGATGTTGCTCTGTTACCGATAATTCTCTGATCGAATTGATGCAAGTGCCGTAGATTATGGACGAATTGATGCGATGGTGATGAAGATATTCAAAGATCGATACAGGAGATTGAAGGTTGAAGAGAACCTTGAAGGTTCTTATGGTGATTCTTCAGCGATTGTCCAGAATCAAGGATTGAGAGGTAATTTTCTGTTGTAAATCTGTTATGAGTTTGTTAGGATTAGAATGCATCTGAGCCGTTGATTTCAATTTCTGTTATATGAAATCAATGGTGAGATTGAACTGGTTTGGGTTAGTTAAAACTGGACCGAGAATTGTTTATTTCCTCTGCTTTCTCTATTTTCACGGTTTCCTCTTTCCATCTATATGTTTCTCCTGATTTTTCTCTGTGTGATGTGTTGTGTGGATAATCAATGTTGAGATTTTTGTGGGCATAATGAATGAATCTCCCTGAATCTGTGAGAAAACTTTCTTATATGGCTTGAGAGTTTGTTGGAATTTTTGTTAGAGGTTGGTTTAAAACAATTAGCAAGTTGTTAGAATTAGTTAAATTTGTTGGATTCAGTAGAGTAGTTATAGGCTGAGTTAAAACTGTTAAATGTCGTTCTAATTCTTTTTTGACAGTTTTAATCAGGAGGACTTTATTTCGGTCAGCTATCCAAACTTGTCAATTGTTGGTAGAAAATAATTAGTGAAAGTTATGTGGTTAAAAACTGAAGATTGATAAATTAGGAAGTCAATATGATAGGTTTTAGTTGGTGAAGTGATTTTGGACATGAACTAGTTTAATGGTTTACATTTCTGATTTTTATTAGTTCTATGACTTGGTGTATGCAGATTTTTAAATTTTGGAGCAACAGCAGGGCCACAGTTCCATTTCATTCTCTGCTTCTGTATGGATTTTCTTTATCATGAACAAGGCATTTGGATTTGAGCAGAATTTAGCAAAAGCATATCGGCGACAAGATGATCATGAAGGCAAGGTGATGAATGGGATTGAGATTAGGTAATTTGTATTTTGTAACTTTGAAAATGTAAAGAAAGGCTTTTCATTTGGTTGACTTGTAACATATTAGTTTGGATGAATATTGAATGTAGTTTTGAAATGTTTGAATAACATTTGTTCTCTGAAATGGTATTTGGATGAACCATGGACTTGGATTTGTATTGAATAACGAATATGTGGTTTGGAAATGGTAACGATGAATGGAAACTTGAATGAATTGATTTGGTTATTTGAATGAGGTTGAACGCTTTAATCTTGCACTCTTAGATTAATTCTTGACAAATCAATATTGGTGCGATAGAGAATCCATAAACTAAAACCTTGAATCATGCTAATTGATCATTTAGCAAAATTGAATTCATATCCCACTTAAATGAACATCTTACCACAACAACTTCAGTTTTCAATGAGCAAAAACCAAATCAATTTGCCTTCTTGCTAAAACCCTTAGCTTCAATCCCAATTCCATATGAATTTTCTACAAGCAACAAGAAATAAGCAATTGCGAGGACAACACTGCCTTGATCATAACTAATCCTCAACTTCCACTTTATGACTCCTAACTTGCATGTCAATCCTCAAATATGTCTTGATTTGGTGAGCAACATGATAGGAATGCCTTGAAGGACCCTTTGTTGAAGAAAGGTTTGGAGCACAGAATGAAGCATGTTCATGATATGAAAAATCCAATTAACCTTAGTTAATGATGAGAAACCCTAATCCATGACCTCAGGTAAGGAAATAAACCTTAATCCTTGGCCTTGAATAAGTCTTGCTACTTGTTTCAAGTGAAAAAATCTTTCATCTTTAACAATGTGAATCCACTTGATAAATTGAGTCAAAATGATCACTTGGACGAATTTTGAACGGAGCTTGGATTGACTTGAAAATATCAATAACAAATCCAAATCACCTTGCCTCTAATTTCAATTTCTCAATATCAAGGTTATCTTGCAATTGAAGTAACAAGTATTTGATGAGAACTGAAAATTGTATCGTTTAAAACATGTCCACAATGTTGAAGGCGAGAGGCTTGAGATGACCATAAGATCTAACCCTGACTCAATGATCCTCGGTTGAAGCACAATAGATGAAAACCCAAATCTTATGAAAAGTACACTTAATGAAGAAGCAGCTTAACGTTAAAGCCATAGTTCATAGTCTTCTCAGTTAGAATAATTGATGAAGGAATACATTGAACACCCTTGAATGGGAGGGATATCCTTGAAGCCACAGAAACCTTAATTCCACGCATTCACTTATAGAAGCGGGATCAGAAACCTCAAGCTTTATTTGATATGCACACCTCAAAAGAATGTGAAAACCCTGGCATCACACACCCACTAAACTTTTGAACCCTTGTGCTTTATTGAATGCAAATGCATGCTATGTTAGTGCAGATGACCAAATGAAAAGATGTGAATGCAAAAGCCCAAGCTAGATAGTAGGATAATTAGGAGGGAAAATTTTGAGGTACAACAACTGTAAGTTAATCTTCCAGAATATTAACTTACCTCAGGTTGATGCATCTCCATAGCACACAATCCCTAAAGTATCTCTTCCACTTTAGCAGAACAAGAGTTCAATATCCTCATAGACTTGGCAAGGGATATCAAGTTTGAGGACAAACCCTTCATCCTGTTTGAGTGAAACACCAATTAAACATGTTGAGAAAAAGTAAATTCTCAACACAAGGATGTGAAGACAATATATCTGATATCTCAAGAATCACCAACTCTGGACTAGGGATTCTTCTTCATCAACTTCTAAGATCATAGCACTACAACAAGTGGTCGGTGCACACCAACAAAAATAAAATCTCTCTCTGTTTCAACAAAACATGCTTACACTCTTCCGACATATTTGATCAAAATAAATTTCCAGCAGACAGAGAAATTCCTTGACATATGAACTTGACCTTCATATGCAAGCACGTGGCAGAGATAATAAATTTCGCCTAGACATTCAAGCTTAGCCTCTGCACTTCTACTAACTTGAATCAGAAATAAATTGACTCAAGAAGCACACCATTGGTTGATCGTCTCTTAACTAATTCAATCCCATATGTGTTTCTGGATAAAACATATTAGATATAATCACAAATGCCCCCTCTTCTAAGTCCGGAGTAGGTTCCAAACACATGTGATTAACACACATTTGTTTAACACCCAAAGCATTTGTTAGTCAACAGGAAGTTGCACACCTGCTGACATGATGTCCCAACATCTGGTAGGACATCAGTTCCCTTCATCTAAAACACAAAACTGAGATTGGTTCTGAAGCTATTACTGCTTTCAAAAACTCAAAACATCCCTTAATCATCTTCAAGGTATTAAAAAATAATCCAAGCTCCAGCTAATACCAACAACAGTAAGACATAAAGTTACTTACCTAATCAATTCACGTATTAGGAAGACTCTTTTAGAAACTAAAATAAATGGCTCTATATTTTTCTTCAATAATCTATCAAACAAATGACAGGTTTCTTGAAATATATATACCACACACCAAAGTTCCTTTATGAGTGGACTTGAGAAATAAAATCAAATATCGTTGACCACTTTATAAATATGGTTGAAACCGTCTTGCTCATATCCTATCATCATAGGATACACCTGCTGAGGAGACCAAACCCTAATGTCATGTCAACCAGGGTTACAACAGATACCATGCAACGGAACAAACAAAATCTCCTAAACAACCTCCAGGCACAACAAACCCTTGCACACAAACGCCACACTTCAGGTGCACCGGGTCAACATAGGTTTGAAAATAGTTTAAACCAAAACACAGTAGCTTGCCACCAAAGCTACAAGCCTGAAAACACCACTGACAGGTCCAATACACACCTTGTCACGAACAACCCATCCTCTACTTTTAGGGACCGTTCAAACAACAATATTAACTCTCCAAGTTCATACAACTTTTCAGTAGAACTAATATACCTTGCACATAACCAGAAATTATCTCCCTTGGATCTCATCCAGAAACAAACAGGATGCCTGCTCTAATACCAATTGAAATTCTGGTATGACATAACTCAGATGTCCTATGACATGTTGGGACATCTGATCCGACATAAACAAACAGGCAAGGTATCAACAATAAGGAACATTACTGAAAAGCATAAATAACACACCAAAATTGTTAACCCAATTCAGAGCAACTCTCCTACTCTGAGGGGCATAGCAAGCCAACGATAAATCCACTATGATAGTATCAATTCAAATCTAAACTCCACCATTTACAACTTCACTTAATCACTACCCTTCCTAGATTTCTATCTAAGACTCGCCTAGATATGAAGACCTCCTCAATTCCTCTTCAATCACAGACATCCATTGAATCAACACAACAATTCTAAACAAACCGGAAGACACACTTCCATGACAATCTCTAGCCAAGACTCTTGACTAAGACAAAACTTGGAGTTTCTTAAAAGCTTCCTCCAAGAATAATACTCACTCTTGCTTCACAACTTCGAGGAGAATACAATGACCATCTCACAACCCGAGTGGTTCACACATACCAACTCTTCTAGAGAGTGACTAACAGACTCAACCCCCAATGATTACATCTTTTAAATTCCTAGCTCGTAGTAATCCTAGGTTACAAAACTTCTATTTATAACCTATACCCAATTGGATTTGGGTCTTCAAATGATAGCTCTTTGGTTGTTACAAATAATAGAAAATTCTGCTACAAAATAGGTCTTCAATCATATCTTCCTAAATTATCTCCATATTTAGAAAGTCAATATCTTCAACATTATTCTTGATTCTTATTGACCTACAAAATAGAACCACATTGGATAATATAGATAATTTATTATCCTTAAAGTATATTATATTTTTGTGACTTAACAGAGTATAACAGTCCAGTTCAGCTCATGCGCGATGTCGTACACTTCCTCATAGGACAACTCATCCGACATGTTGCTCTAGATGTTGAAACACTTCAACTCATCATGTCCTAACATAATATAGGACTTCTTGCTAAACCTGTTTCTGTTAGCAAGTTAACACATTGTACCTATCATCTTGCTGCTATATTAGTTTTACCAAACATAAAGCCAACCATAAAAACAAAGAATTAACTCATGCCTTATGCTCAACTTACTGAAACCAGGCAACATTGCACCGTATCATATCATCATTCGAAAAATTGAATCGAAAATGATATAATTCAACACCAATGGTCCATAAACACATAATCATGCACAAGTAAGCCTCAAACAACTTTTGAAAAGCAATTCACAAGGCATTTGCAATCTTCAGGCAACAGCACATAAATGTTTCACAATCAGACAAAAATGAGTTTAAAAAATCATAAAATGATACACAAAATATTCACTGATTCATGTATCCTCGCTTGGAAATTACAAACACTCTGCATCAATTAAATCTGCATTCAAGCAATGATTCCAAACTTTAAACAACATAATTTAAGAGTCGACACAATTAATTGAACTAAAAGTTTTAGCGTCGAAAACATTGAATCCCTATTTAATTTGACTCGAAAACCGTATCAACTCATGAATTCAACCTTAATTCCACATGAAATTCAAAAATCAAGCAGTCAGAAAAAAATTAACGCGCGAATTCAAATAATCAAGAGCACAACATATTTTGACGTGCAAAATCTATTGAATCCATACAATTAACATCAATTCAACAAGGATTTATCCTACTCCATATTTATTCATCATTAACAATGTCAATTAAACTCCAATTAATCTCAAGAACCTCAAATAAAATTCAATTCATGTAATCAATTCACATAAGCACTTATGTACAAAATCAATCATACAAAAGCACTTAAATCAATTAAATTAAGGAGAGATTTATTTACCGAAATCGAAGAGGAAAAAATATGATGTTGGCCAAAGGTGCGAATCAGAGCAAGAAAGTGTCGCTGGAAAACGAAATCGGAGACAGAGGCGTGGAGATCTCCCGAGATCAGACGGAGGGATCGCGACATAGGGCGGAGAAGATGGAGGAGTTTATCATAGATGTGGTGCTTGCCGATGGAAGCGGAAAAGCGTGTAGCTTATGGAGGATGAGGGAGTATGTCACAATTGTGCTTGAGGAGAAGAGATGAAGTTTTTGATTTTTGGTGATGAATGTTCTTAAGAGTTTCTTGAGAAAATTGAGAGAAAATGAAGTTTGATTTGAGAGAGAGTTAAGAGAATTTTATGAGAGGTTTGTGAATAATGAGTGTGGTTGTGTTAAAAATTTGAATTTCAAAAATATATAATATAGACTCCAAAACTGAATTTTAAGCTTATTTCATGTACCGGTCGATATCGAACCCCATGCCCATGACATACGGTGCAAAATCCTGACGCGTGACTTGGAACAAAATTGTTGATGACAAAATTTGTGACGCTGCTCCGAAAGAATTATTTTGTTACGATAAAAATTGAGTAAGTTATGGTGCTTTGAACGACGAGAAACTCGATATTCAAATTTACATTGCAGATTTTTCAGCTTATTTTGTGTATGGCGTGCAAACAAATCACAAGCTCATGTCTTTCAGTGTAGAATCTCGATGAGCAACCTGAAGCAAAATCGCTGGTGGCGAAATTTGTGATGTCATGCCGAAAGAATTACCCTGATACGATAGAAATCGAGCAAGTTATGATTTTTTGAAAGGCGAGAAATAATGAACTTATTTTGTCGTACTGAAAATTTCAGCTTATTTCCGTGCGCACTTTAGGAAGCGAGCTTTAAACTGAAGCCATCGAAGCACAATCCGAACTCAGGACCTAAAGAAAAGTTATAGCTGATAAAATTTGTGATCTCACAATTCGTCAATTGTACCAATACGATAAAAATTGAGAAAGTTACAAAATTTCTAATATCGAGAAATAGTTCGGTAGAAAACCATTTCGGAGTGCAATTTTCTCTAGTAATTTGCACTTTTGCAGATCATCTGCAAAGAATTAAATTTTGAGCTGAACATAATAATCGAATATAAATTCAAGACAAATTTTTCTCCCTAAGAACCATCACAAAACGTCGAACCAGACGAAAGTTATGAATTTTTTGAATATCCGATAAACAGCGGTTCATCACATTATTTCATGGTATTTTCACTGTATTTCTTAAGAGTATTCACACATTCAAAGATCTTACTTAATGAATTGGCTTTCGAGCCGAACACAAAAATTGAAGGAAATAACAAGACACTTCAAATGCTTCACGAACCACTCAAAGATGGTTTTTTGGTCATAAGTTATGAATTTTTAAGCATCTGAAAACCACCAAATCGACAAATCCCCTATATAACGCATTTCAGGTATATTGTGCTTTTGAAAATCTTCCTACGAAATTAGCTTTCGATCTGAATAGATGAAATGAAGAAGATCTCAAGATGGTTCTAAAGACTGAAGAATTATTCTCAAACCAATTTCTGATCTCAAGTTATGAATTTCTTAGCTTGAAACACACAATACTGAATTTTTGTCTGCATTGTCTCAAATGAATTAACACACTTGACTTTCTGCATAATTTAGAGCGTGTTAGAATGCATGAGATCTTGATATGATGATAACTTAATTAATCCCTAATTAGATATCTTGGTACATGTGCGGAGTGCATTAAAATGCGGAAACCCTAAATTTTGCTTCACAGTGCTGCTTAGCAGTACGGTCGTCTTTCGCAGCTCTTTTCATAAAGAAATGCCTTGATTCCATGAGTATAGACCCAATGATATATATGTATGCATATGATGATGAAATATAAGCCAATTAGATTAAAAATGAAGAGGGAGAATTTTGGAGTGCAACAACTACCCCTATTCAATCTTCTTTAACTAAAGGGTGAGATTGGTGGTAACCTTTCGAACAATCAAGGTAAAATAGGATTGAATACTCAATAGAACCGTACAATTTTCACTTTGAAGACAATCAGTTATTATTTATTTTTGGTTTTCCGTATCTATTATTTTTTCTTTTTGTGAATAGTGGTTATCAGGGGGTGAATGCATGTCAGGTCAAGATTAGACACACATAAGAAAGATTAGATATACATGCCTAGAGTCGGTATCCGACACATTGATAAGTGCAAAAAAGTAGTTATTTTGTATATACTTTTTGTTACACTTATTGACTCTTTGTTGTTAATATCAATTGAATAACCCCGCTTTTTGTTGTAAATACATTTAATTGCATTTTATGTACATACTGTATCATTTGATTATTTTTATATATGTTTTGTAGGTATTTGAGCATGGTTGGAGCAATGAGGAATAAAAGCTCCAAGATGAATTTTTGAATCAATAAAGGAATAAGGCAAAAGATTGGAGCCATTGGAAGTTATGAAGGAAAGCAACAGAAGTTACTGGACTATCATGCATCGCTGGGAAAAATTCTTGTCATCAGGCGATAGTGGGCGAGAAGAGCCAATTTTGATGTTGCCTCTGCCTTGCTTCGCCTCTAGGTCTCCAGGAAAAAATAAAGAGAGTCGTTGGGTGAAGCTTTGTGTTGTCGGACGATGTTAGATATTTGTTTCAGTTAAGGACGTAGCACAGTTTGGGCCAAGTATATACAAGCCATCGTCAGGCGATGCTTTTATGTCTCCGGGCGATGCGTGCGGAACAAAATTTCCTTATATTTAATTTTCTGTCATTTTTGTGGGTGATGGTTTTGGGGGTGATTTTTGTACTCCCAATTCCATCGATCTTATTTTTGTAGTGGATTAGCTTAGATTACAACACTAGGGCTTTCTTATGGATGATTGGAGGTGGATTTCTCATTGACCGACACCGAAAAACCAGAAGATTTGTAGTTTATCTCTTTTCCTCTCCATGTATTTCTCTTTTGTTGGGTTTTATATGTATTTTTTACTTTGAACTTATGTATATTTGTCACCCATGGCATTATATAAAGCTTGCTTTACAAATCTTTGTTGATTGTTGTCCTGAATTCTTGCTTTGTGCTAGGGATTTGAGTTGTTATAGACATATACTGCTTTGATTGTTATCTAGGATGATTATCTGTTAGTTTCTGAACTCTAGAATAGATTTAGAGCTATCATCTACTTGGGTATCAGAGCTTAATGCCTCTGTGTGGTTGTGATGTACTGAGAGATCGTTAGTGAAATTACATAGTTGTCTTCTGTGTTGTTGAGGAGGTAGAGAGATCATTTCCTTGTTGATACAGTCAGTCTCTCGATTTGGGTTAGAAATGACTTAGGTTGCGAGTGATACGTAGTGACATTGATGAGTATTATTAGGTTGAATGTAACTGGTCGATAGATTTAAGTCTGTGATGAGTAGATTATATGCAGACTTGATAAGTTCTTCCTTAGTTTTTACTTCTATTTACATTTATTTTTTGTTGATACTTTTCTATACCATTCAATCCCAAACTCATTAACAAATGATTTATCAAACGAAAATTCAATAACCAATCTCTGTGGACACGATACAATATAACCTAAATATCACCCGGTAAATTAATAACTTACTTTTTACTTACCTCTATACTGCAACACCAAAATGGCACTGTTGTCGGGGATTGGTT
This sequence comes from Vicia faba, assembly GCA_948472305.1. Lineage (NCBI taxonomy): Eukaryota > Viridiplantae > Streptophyta > Magnoliopsida > Fabales > Fabaceae > Vicia > Vicia faba. The sequence goes on from OX451735.1 coordinate 556,300,337, forward strand.
CTATTGTTTTCGCATTGTGATAATTATTTTATTTGAGTTTTGTAATTAATGTATATGTTGTATATAAATTGTACATTAACTTGTATATGGTATTTGTGCATATATGTGTTTTCACGTATTGTTATGAATTGTCTCATTTTCGTAATGTTTGTTGTGTGATTGTTAGGACACTTTCTTTAGGTTTACACGGTGTGACAATACCATGACATGACGATAGGAGGTTACTAGCTTTCACAATAAAGGCGTCGAGCTTATAATGTAAAACAAGCATACTATATTATTTTTATATGTGTTAGTTTAGGTAGTGTGGTGACTTGTGTTTTAACAAGTTGAACTCGTATTAGTTTTTAAATTTCAAATCTTCACTTTTCAACTTGTTAATTCACTTTCACCTATTTATTTCGTTATGTCAGTTGAGTTTTTCCGAAAGCTTGTCGTGTTTAGCTTGAGGAAGTTTGTTAAAAATTTGTAAACATTGTATGTTTTATGTAGTTATGTAGTAATTATCATTAATATTATTTTTCAAATTCTTTTGTTGTTGTTTGAACTCAAGTTTTGGTACGGTAACTTGTAGAATATTAAGTTGATTTGTCAAGTTTGATTGTTTCGAATTGCGAATGTGTGGTAATGATTTTTGTTAAAGTTTTGTACACGTTCAAGGTATGTGTTTATCGCTTTCTATACTTTAGCATATTCATGATACTTAGACTTTTTAAAATTTTTATGCCATTTATTATTTTGTATACTTATTCATTTATGAATCACTTTAGTTCCCACCCTTTTTGTGAGGTAGATTTCCTTTGTTCACATACGCTGGAGGCCACAATTCTTATTTTAACTGGATTTTATTATGCTTAATGTTTTGTTTGTGTTGATTGTATGAATGCAAGAAAAGGATCAAGATATTTTTGTTTCATTTTGAGCACAACTACCTAACTAAATATTCAATTCACCTTGTGAGTGTGTGATCATTAGTAATCCCTTTGAGCTTTTTATCGATATCCATGTTGTATTTTCTAAATGCTTATCTATGAATGTTTAGTTCCCCTTTTAGCATAGATGTTGATTCGTTGTTTTCTTGAACCCTCAACCATTGTTTTGGTTTGAATTTTTACCTTTCCTTAGAAAGTAGGGAGTATTCACTTTAATGTATGGTTGAATTCAAGTTAGGGAGAAAAATGATTGTGTATTTATTGGTTGATTGCTATGAGGTTGAAAATAAAAAGAAAAGAAAGAAATAAAAAAATGTGTGAAAAAGAAGTGATAGAAAAAGAAAGATTTTTTTTTTTGAAAAAGGAAAAACAAAAAGTGTATGGAATAATGTTGTGTTAATAAGTGATGAGTGTTTGGTGTAACACTTGGAATGAATAAGAAGTTTGATTGAAATTATATTGTTTGAAACTTTGTGAAAGTAATTACTCCCTTAGGTTTAGGCAAGTTTTTATTTAGATTAGCTTTAGGATTTATAACTTGTTTGTTTACCCGACCACATTACAACCTTGAAAAGATCTTTAGATTCTTGTTTTTATATTTTCAATGTAAATTTTTGAATGAATGCATAATTTAGTCTATTTTTTACAAGATTGTTGGATGAGTGAAAATACTCCATTTTTGTGTGTTTTTCATCCACCGATGATTTTGTTTGCTATGTGTGATTGATTTATGAACTAATATTGTTTTATAATGTTTGGCATAATTTTTGTATTTAGAATTTTTTTTAGTGTTTATGTGATAGTCGTAGTTTAGTGGTAAGTGTTTACTTTGTGTGTACTGTTTTTCATTTGAACCATTGCATTTGTTTTCTGTTTTCAAAAACTTATTGATTCATGATTCTTTGATTTATCATTCTTTGTTCTTTGGATTATTAGACTTTGTTTGAGGACAAACAATGATTCAAGCTGAGGAGAGTTTGATAAGTGCAAAAAAGTAGTTATTTGGTATATACTTTTTGTTGCACTTATCGATTCTTTATTGTTAATATCAGTTGAATAACCCTGCTTTTTGTTGTAAATACGTTTAATTGCGTTTTGTATACATATTGCATCATTTGATTAGTTTTGTATATGTTTTGTAGGTATTTGAGCATGGTTGGAGAAATGAGGAATAAAAGCTCCAAGGTGCATTTTTGGATCATTAAAGGAATAAGGCAAAAGATTGGAGCCATTGGAAGTTATGCAAGAAAGCAGCAGAAGTTGTTGGATTGTCATACATCGCTGGGAGAAAATTCCTGTCGCCGGGCGACAGTGGGCGAGAAGAGCCAATTTTGATGTTGCCTATGCCTTACTTTGTGTCTAGGTCGCCAGGAAAAAATAAAGAGAGTCTCTTGGGGAAGCTTTGTGTCGTTGGGAGATGTTATATATTTGTTTCAGTTGAGGATGTGGCGCTGTTTGGGCCAAGTATATAGAAGCCATCGTCGGGAGATGCTTTTATGTCACCAGGCGATGTGTGCAGAACAAAATTTCCTTATATTTCATTTTCTGTCATTTTTGTGGGTGATGATTTTGGGGGTGATTTTTGTTCTCCCAATTCCATCGACCTCATTCTTATAGTGGATTAGCTTAGATAACAACACTAGGACTTTGCTTATGGATGATTGGAAGTGGTTTTCTCATTGACCGACGCTGACAAACTGGAAGATTTGTGGTTTATCTCTTTTCCTCTCTATCTATTTCTATTTTGTTGGGTTTTGTATGTAATTTACTTTGAACTTATGTATATTTTTCACCCATGGTGGTATATAAAGCTTGCTTTACAAATCTTTGTTGATTGTTGTCCTAGATTTTTGCTCTGTGCTAGGGATTTGAGTTGTTATATATACATACCGCTTAGATTCTTATCTAGGATGATTACCTGTTAGTTTCTGAACTCTAGAGATAGATTTAGAGCTGACATCTACTTGGGTATCAGAGCTTAATGCCTCTGTGTGATTGTGTTATGCTGAGAGATCGTCAATTTGATTACATAGTTGTCTTCTGTGTTATTGAGGAGGTAGAGAGGTCATTTCCTTGGTGATACAGTCGGTCTCTCGATTTGGGTTAGAAATGACTTAGGTTGTGAGTCACATATGGTGATATTGATGAGTATCGTTAGGCTAAATGTAACCGATCGATAGATTTAAGTCTATGATGAGTAGATTATATGCAGGCTTGATAAGTTCTTCTTTAGTTTTTACTTTTATTTATATTTACTTTTTGTTGATACTTTTCTATACCATTCAAACCCCAAACTCATTAACGAATCATTTGTCGAACGACAATTCAATAACAAATCTCTATGGACATAATATGATATAACCTAAATATCACCCGGTAAATTAATAACTTACTTATTTGCTTGCCGCTATACCGCTGCAACACACATATGAGAAAAAGACCGGAAGAAAGGACTCTCTCAAAGATATCAATATTACATGTTCGAAGTTGGTAGCTGACACATAACAAGAAGGAGACCGGAGGGAAGGACTCTATCAAAGACATAAAATATATATGTCTAGGATCAGTATCAGACACAAAACTAGAAAGAGACCTGGGGGAAAGGACTCCATCAACGATGTCGAATAAACATGTTCGGAGTTGGAAGTGGACATACGAAAGATACCGGAAGAAAGGACTCTTACAAAGGATATCACAACAATATATCCATAGGAAAGGAAATATACGGAAGAGACCGGAATAAAGGATTATATTAAAGATACCACACATATATGTTCGGAGTTGGTAGCAAACATAATAAAGAGACTAAACAAAGAAATCCCTATCAAAGATATAAACAATGCATGTCCGGAGGAAATGACATATACGAAAGACATCGAATATACACGTACGGAGTTGGTAATAGACACATAACAAGAGAGAGACTGGAGAAAAGGACTCTATCAGAGATATCAAAAATACATGTTCAAAGGAAAGGAAATATATGAAAGAGGCCGGAAGAAAGGACTCTATCGGAGTCAGTAGCGAGCATAAGAAAGAAAGAGACTAACCGAAGAAATCTCTAACAACAATATCGACAAATATATGTCCGGAGAAAAGGACAAATACGAAAGAGACCGGAAGAAAGGGATCTTATCAAATATATCAAGAATATATATTCGGAGTTGGTAGAGAACATACACGAAAGAGACCGGAGGAAAATAATCTTACAATGGTATCATGAATGCATGTCCGAAGGAAATGAAATATACAAAAGAGACCATAAGAAAGGACTTTATTGAAGATATCACAAATACATGTCTGGAGGAGAGGACATATCTGAAAGAGACTGGAAGAAAGGACTCTATTGGAGATATAAAAAATATATGTCTGAAGTTGGTAGCGGATATAAGAAAATTATCGGGTATATGCCAGGTAAAATTAGACATATACAAACAAAGAAGAGACTGGTCGAAGAAGGCTCTAACAAGGAATGATAACCGAAAATAGACTTTTGGAGAAAGAACACCAATCAAGGTAAACTTACTAGGGATATTATATACACGTCTGTTCAGAGTTAGACACATGTAAGAAAGAGACCGACCAAAGCAGACTCTAACAAAGAACACATGAACAAAGACGAACTTAAAATTAACAAGAAGGCTAGCCAGGGATAGACTCTTGAAGAAAGAATGTTGATCAGAAGCAAACTTACTGGGAAAAAGTATACCAAAGACCCGACTGGTGACAAACCAAAACAGACACCGTTGAGGAAATTGGTCAAGACTCTTACAAGACAAGACACTTAATATGAAGTGAATATCTGGAAACATGTCGATTAGAGAAAAAATCCCGTAGAATAAAATCAGAGGATTATTCAGCTTCGAGTACATATCATCTGGTATGTCAGGTGTGTAGCATAATTGGCTTATACTTCAATGCATGTTTGAATTTTCCTTGTATGGTGTAATGCTCCATACAATGGAAATGCTACGCGTTGGGAGATACAATGTAATGATTCATGTTCAATGATGTGTGCTTAGGGTTTCACTGGGGAAAACACAACAATAATCGACTGTTGGGAAGACAAGGAAATCTCGAACAATTATCCTTGCGTATCTGATCTTCTATAGAGAATAATCAATCTGAACTTCATTGGAAGATTGCAAATCTGAAACATAAACTTCCAAGGATCGAAATCACTAGGGAAGTAAACTCTTGGGAGGAATACTAAAAAAAAATTTGCAGTCCAGAGAAAATCTTGAAATCTGATTAAATTCTCATCTTCCATGGGAATAGATCCATTGTCTCCTGTCAGGATGAGGAGAACTTTGTTGGGAAACAAAAACTTTCTCGCATAGAGTTTCATGATGAAGATAACTTCCACTAGGGGATAATGAGAATTCTTGAATCGAAATAAAACCAACATCAGAGCACACTGAGGACTTTAATGCTGGGCGTATAAATCTTCACTCGGGGAAGAGGAAAGAATCTTTGAACCAGAAACTCGAGGTTCTAAAACTCCATTGGGGAATATCTCAATAATCTTCTATCACTAGGGATAAAAATAGTTTCAACCAGCATTCCCATGTACACACCACACGGGTGAAACAAGATTTTGTATGATTTTCATCACCACCAGGCTTTACCGGGAAAAAGAAAACTTGCTCCACTGGGGAGAAGAGGAAAGTTGATCGAGAAAATTCTCCAAACTTAACTTCAACTGGGAGAACGCCACATCTTCCACTAGGGAACTGAAAAGCTCTCGATAACAATCTTGTTGGCATAAGCTACACTGGGGAAGCTATCTTTGAAAGGTTTACATAAACAAAGGACCTTACTTGGGAAAAAGTGATTGCTCCAACAGGAAAAACATTTGTCTGTATGGCGATACAAACCTAAATCTCCCACAGCTAAACATAAATCTTTTCATGAAACCTTAACAGGGGAAAACTGCACCGGGGAGAAAAAGGTAAAATTCATGGGAAAGACGAGTGCCAACCTCACTAGGTATTATAGAAGAATCCAAGGGGATATTTCAAGAATATTGCCGAAATGAACTTATTTGGAGATAAGTCCTCGGAAAGGGACAAACTCTTAATTAAACTCTTCACAAGAATACATACCAGGCTGAGGATTAGGATTCTATTCAAGCGATTGTACACCTTTAACGGGGATATTGGATTATGTTTTGAGAAAACATGCTTTCCATTAATAATCTCATGATGATCACAATCATACCTCCCTTGATTCATTCGTTGGTACGGTCCTTGTCATAAAAGACCGACAGTACCTGCAAAAAGGAAAATTACAGCAACATCCCCCAGGTATGAAATGACAACCTTAGCCATCATCCCTAGACACCCAAAAATTCAATCAATATCAGATATTTATATCATGATATATAAATATTTAAAGTTTTTAAATGCAAAGTTTATAAAAAATGATGGACGTCTTTTGCAAACAAAACAGTAAAAGTAAAAACAAAGTGGCACAATTTGGATAAAAGAATTTTATTAATTGATTGATTGGCCTATAAATAGGCATTTACATCAAGAAGCAATTCATAAAAAGAGGTAATTGTGTACAAAGCGTACAAAGGGAGAATACATAGATGGAAATGTGAAGGCAGATTTATCGGGTACCAACTCTGCTATGACTCTTATAACCTCGAAGCTCTTAAATATCTAACTTTCTGAGAAAGTTGATTGGACTGATTACTTATCCTTCCAAGCTAACCAACAACAGTAAACATATGATAGCACATATGCAGTGCATACCATAGTCATTCATATTAAATCCTTGACTTTTTCCTGGATCTCCCTTTTCGGGTTTTCAATCCACCAGGATACCCATTTTTGCCTAAGTTTCTTTTTCAGGTTTTCAACTTAGCGGGTGTACATAATTTCTTTTTCATTCTTTTATTCTTTTATCCCTAATTTCCCCCCAACCTTTTATTCATTCTTTGTGGTTCATCGTGATGCCCTTTTTTTCCTCTTTTTATGCAAAGTATTATTTAACTACGTCTGCATTGACGGGGTGAGGGAAATCCTGTCCATCCATAGTTATTAGCATCATAGATCCTCCTGAGAAGACTTTCTTCACAACATATGGTCCTTCATAATTAGGAGCCCATTTTCCCCTAGAATATGTATTGTTGGGAGGCAAGATCCTCTTCAGCACGAGGTCACCAACTTGGAAATTCCAAGGACACACCTTTTTGTCAAAAGCTTTCTTCATCATATTTTGGTACAACTGCCCATGACAAATAACTGTCAATCTCTTCTCATCAATGAGATTCAACTGATCAAGTCTATTCTGAACCCATTCAGCTTCGTCCAGTTATACGTATGTCATGATCATTAAAGAAGGAATCTCTACTTCCACAAGTAGGACTACTTCCATGCCGTATACAAGAGAGAATGGGGTTTCCCTAGTCGAAGTGCACACTGAAGTGCGGTAACCATGCAAAGAAAATGGAAACATATCATGTCAATCCTTATATGTGACAACCATCTTCTACACAATCTTCTTAATATTCTTATTTGCTGGCTCAACAACACCATTCACCTTTGGATGATATGGAGAAAAATTTTCATGCTTTATCTTAAAGCTTTCACATAACTCTTTCATCATTTTGTTGTTGAGATTCGACCCATTGTCTGTAATGATCTTTTTGGGAATCCCATAACGACAAATGATATTCTATTTGATTAAACGAGTAACCACTTGCTTTGTGACATTGGCATAAGATGTTGCTTCAACCCACTTGGTGAAATAATCAATAGTCACCAGAATAAAGAGATGTCCATTGGAAGCAATCGGTTCAATATGTCCAATCATATCGATGCACCACATTGCAAAGGACTAAAGAGAAGTCAAAACATTCAGCGGATTGGGCGACACATGCATTTTGTCGGCATAAATATGATATTTGTAAAAGATTTTGGAGTGATTGTAACAATCATTTTCCATTGTAGGCCAATAATAACCCGTTCTCAATATTTTATTGGTCGTGGTATTCCCACTAGAATGCGTCTCGAAGGAACCTTCATGGATTTACTCTATGATCTTATTTGCTTCGTGTCTATCTACACATTTGAGAAAAATAGAGTCATAATTTCTCTTGTACAGAACACCTCCATTGAGGAAAAATTTGGCTACATACTTTCGCAGAGTCTTCTTATTAGTAAAAGAAGTATCCTTTGGATATTCCTTGGTTTCAAGATACCTTTTAGTATCATAAAACCACAGTTGCTCATCAGCCTCTTCTTCTATTTTATAACACAACGCTGGCTCATCCAACCTTAAAATGGTAATAGAGGTGGCTTCATTTGCCCATATGACTTTAAAAATGGATGACATAGTAGCCAAAGCGTATGGCAAATTGTTATCTTCTCTTGGGATATAATTGAAAGTAATATCGTTAAAATACGAGATCAATTTCATGACATAATAACGATACATAATCGAATTTGGGTGATGAGTCTCCCAATCTCTGTTTATCTGACTGATGACAAGAGCATAATCCCCATTGTTGTACCCCAATATTTACCCTCTCATTTATCAAGATTTTTCTCATAAGACTTCTTTGACTCAAGACAAGATTAGGGTTTGGTCAGCTCAAGACACCTCATCTTGCACTGATAATCCAAAATTAGGGTTTGAGTTTGCACAAGGATTTTTGGACCATCAATTCTTTATATGACTTTAATACATCATTTTGGACCCCTAAGATTGCTCATGATAAGTTTCAAGCCTTGAACCACATTTTTGGTTAGTTAATTAGACAGTTGACCTAAAAATCAGCTGTATTGAGGAAAAAGTCAACCATGGACAATTTACAGTCAAAATTCATAATTTTTTATCCACATCAACATTTTAGACTCATATGTACCATTTGATCAAGTTTGGATCACAACTCCTCAAGAAATTTGATCAAATCATCAAAAGGGCAAAATGGTCAAAATTAGGGTTTTGACTAAGAAAGGGCAATTTTTGATTTTTAACCTAGCCAATGACCAATTGAGTTCAATCATGATTTCAAGGATTCAATGGCATCATCTTGACCTAATTACATGGTTCAAAAGATCTCAAGTTCATTGGATTGACATATGAAATTTGCAGTCAACTGATCAAAAGTCAACTGTATACTGAAAAGTCAAACTTTGACTTTTTGGTCAAAATCAAGTACCAAGGGTCATAATTCATCAAGATATGTAAAAATATGAAACTTGTTCACCAAGAAAACCAAATTTGAAAATTAGGGTTTGAATTTGAAAGTTTTCATAACTTAGAATTTTTCTAAGTATAAAAATTTTCTTATTTTTTCTCAACTTTTCACCACTTTCTCACCATGATGCATTTTGATTCAAGAAAAGTTCCCAACATGAAAGTTGTATTACTCCATTAAATCTACAACTTTTCTTCACAAACGTTTCCCTAAAGATGCTTGGATCTCAAGTTATAAATTTGTGAATACATGCTCATGAACTAAATAACTTAGTGAAATTTTGCCCTAATTTAGGCAGGTTTTTGACCCAACTTCATGGAAACTTTTCACCTAGTTCCAAGAGGTATCTCAAAATAAATTTCAAATATGGATTATAGAGCACATTGCAAGTTTCCAAAATGTCCAAGAACTCTCCAATATCATTTTTGAGTAGGGAGAATCGAAGAGAGGAAGTTGGCATTTTCTCACTTTTTGTTCAAGCCATTTTCACATAGAATCAAGTTGCAAACCAAACCTATGTTGATTGTTTCTTGCTTTACAGGTCCTAAGCTTGCTATACACTCCTTAATTAAATGCATATTCAGTTGACAAAGCCTTTATCCTTGCTTTTGAAACTTTACACAAGTTGTAATTCCATTTTGGGCAAAAAGGCTTCATTGCCATTTTCATAAAGATGGACTTTTGCAACTTTGTCAACTTGGAGCATTGGACATCTCCCCTTGATACAAGCAAACTCTACAGCTCTCAAGCAATTTGTACAAACTCATATCAGCCCTAAAGCAAGCTGGTACAAGCATGTGGGATTGGTCTTGTCAACTTTACTTCAATTACAAGAAAAGTTGCAAAAGGACTAAGGCTTGCACAGCTAGTAGGAAGCTGACTTTGGATCACTTCTATACTAATATGCAAACATTGTACAAGAGATTGGACGCTTGGCTTGAACCTAGAAATCTCTCAAACTAAAAAACACCAAAAATCTTCCTAAGCACACAGTTTCTGCAAAAGCTCATCCAACTCTCATTTGGCTCGTGCGTTTTGTATTTAACTGATCAAAACATCTTATACACTTGATACCTAGTCAATCTAAGCCATCACCCTGGTTCTGTAACTTCTGTTTCACCATCTGCCATTTTCAACTTTGGAAGCTTGCAATTGGACTTAGTCAGGGAGTTCCAGCCATCCTCAAAGCAAGATAAGGGTTGGAATAGATTCAGGGAAGTTCAAGGAAGCTCAAGCAATCATCAGGCCTCCATTAAAGTCCCTACATTTCCATACACGATTACAGCTGAAGGAGGTATTTTCTTAAACTCTATCTCTTTATATAGGCAACCTCAAGCCACGATTTGTGAAGAAAAATGTAGTTCTCATTATAACTAAGTTGTACATATCATTACTTTGCATTTATATTACTTGTGCTAAGAGAATTTGAAGTTTGAAATCTCTAAAATTTTTAGGTCACAAAATTTAGGGATTCCAAAATTCTCTTTGATCTTTGATAGTTAGGTTACATAATTTATATGGTTGGAATCGTGAGCTCAAATGACACATTTTTCATGTTATGAGTTTTCATTTTTATGTAAGCATGAGGAAGATACAGGTTGGTCTGGAATTGGCGTGAAGAAGATGAACGAAGGACAGGGATGAAGTCAGTGGGCTTTTTGTTGCTGCTTGGCCTTTTTGTTTTTGCTAAATACCCCCCTGACTTCCTAATGCACCCCCTGGCTAATTATTATTATATATATATATATATATATATATATATATATATATATATATATATATATATATATATATATATATATATATATATATATATATTCATATTTTTATATTTAATACTGTTGTACCCCAAAATTTGCCCTCTCATTTTATCTATTTTTCATCACAAGACTCTTTGAACTCAAGATCAAGCTAAGGTTTTCTCTACTCAAGACATCTCCTTGCACTGTTGACCTAAATTAGGGTTTGAGTTTGCACAAGGATTTTTGGAATTCTAATGCTCAAAGTGACTTTCATGCTTCATGTTGGACTTATAAGATTGCTCATACCAAGTTTCAAGCCTTGAATCAATTTTTTGCCCAGTCAATTGGACAATTGACCTAAAAATCAACTGTGGCCAATTTACAGTCAAAATTCATAAATTTTGATCCACATCAACATTATAAGCTCATATGAACCATTTGATCAAGTTTGGACCACAACTCCTCAAGAAATTTGATCAGATCATCAAAAGGGCAAAATGGTCATTTTTAGGGTTTTGACTGCAGAAGGGCAATTTATGACTTTTGACCTAGCCAATGGCAAATTGTGTTCAATCATGGATTCAAGGACTCAATGGAATCATCTTGACCTATTCACAAGGTTCAAAAGATCTCAATTGCATTAGATTGACAGATGAATTTTCCAATCAACTGATCAAAAATCAACTGTACACTGAAAAGTCAAACTTTGACTTTTTGGTCAAAATCAAGTGCCAAGGGTCATTTTTCATCAAGATGTGTCAAAACATGAAACTTTTTCATCAAGAAACCTAATTTTTCAAATTAGGGTTTAAGATTGAAAAATTTCATAACTTAGAATTTTTCTAAGTTATGAAATTTTCTTAATTTTTCCCAACTTTGCCCAACATTTTCACCATGATGCAATTGGATTCAAACAAAACTTCCAACATGAAAGTTGTAGTACTCCACAAAATCTACAAATTTTATTCACAAAGTTTTCTCAAAAGAAGATTGGATCTAAAGTTATGATTTTTGGAACAAGGGTCCATGAAACTTTTAACTTAGTGAAATTTTGCCCTAATTTTGGCAGGATTTTGACCTATCTTCATGGCAATTTTTCACCTAGTTCCACTTGGAATATAAAAATTCATTTCAAAGATGGATTATATATCATGTTACAAGATTTATAAAATGTCCAAGAACTCTCCAAAATCATTTGTGGTTAGGGAGAATCGAAGGCTTGAAGTTGGCAAAAACTCACTTTTGATCCATGGCATTTTCATATTGATACAAGTTGCAAACTCTAATCAGCCTTGTCTGTACTTGATTACAGGTACCAAAACCCTTCCATACTCAATAATTAAATGCAAATACATTGGTTTGAGGCTTTGTTCTGATCATGGGAGGATTACACAAAAGATTAATCCTAAAATAGCAAAAAGGCAACATTGCCATTTTTGTCAAATTTGCTTTATGTCAAATAGAATCCTTGAGCCTTGAACAAGATCTTGTACAACATACAATATCCACAAATTGAGGGGGCCAAGATCACAAAGTGCAACCTGATAGATAGCCTGTACAGGCCTGTCTTGCATCATGGCTTACTTTTGCTTAAAATACAAGAAGCTTGCCAAAATCAAGAGAACTTGCACATCTGTTATAACCAAGCTTAGTGACCATTCCAAACAAGTTTTAGACATTGCATTGAACCTGAAACACGAGCCTTTCATCCCTCAAACACTCTTGAACATCAAAACACCAAAAACTTGCAAAATAGAGCACTCCCTGCAGTTTCACTTCCATCTCACAAGTTACTCGTGCGTTTTGCCCCAAACTTGTTCTAATACATTCAATATAACCTATCCAAGCTATCCCAACCATTGGCCTTGAACTGTAACTCCATTTGCAAGTTTCACCGTTTCTGTTTTCAGCTTGTGCAGGTTGAATTCTACATGCTTGTTCAAGCACATCCAAAGCAAACTAAGTATTGGGGAAGGTCAGAGGAAGTTTAGGAAAGCTCCCAAGCACCTCAGGTCTCATTGAAAAGCTCCACATTGCCATACACGAGTTCATCTGAAACAGGTATTTGTCAACTTCCCATCTCTCTATTTAGGAATCATTAGGCTTAAGTTTGTGAATAAAAAATGTAGTACTCATAGCCCTGAAGCTGTACATATGCTCAGTTTTCATTTAAGTTAAACGTGTTAAGAGAATTTGATTCATGAACTTCCTGAAAAAGTTAGGTTAGAAATTAGGGCCAGAGAAATTCTCTCTGGTCTTTGAGAGTTAGATCAAGTTCTTTATATGGTTGAAATCGTCTTGACAAATGCTACAACTTTGGTGTTATGAGTTTTTGCATTAGAGCACGTATGCAGGTTTTCCATATTTGAAGTCAGGCGAGCGTTTTTGTTTGACAAAGGTTGAAGATGAAGTTCAGTGGGCTGGGCTTGGTTCTGACATTGTTTTTGACACCACCTCTTTACTAATTGCACCCCCTGGCCCATTTCTCTATATTTTTGTATTTTTGTATTTTCCATTTCTGATTTTATTTTATATTTTCTAAACATAAAAAATACCAAAAATATTTTTATAAATTTTCACATTTTATTTTTGTATTTTATTTTATTTTTCTAACATGAAAATAATTATTAATTAGTACATACTTTTATTTTATTTAATAAAAACTTGAAAACAATACATAAAAAATATTATATTATATTATTATTATTTACATACTTAAATATTATTTTCCTAATATATATTTTTATTTTTTTGACATTTGTATATATTTAATTATTTTTATTGTACATAAATAATTTAATTAATATATTTACTCTCTTAAAGAAAATTAGGGTTTTTACCCTTAATAAAAAAAATAATCTTTTATTTCTTTTTTTAATACATTAAATATTTTATTTTTACATATATAAAAATAAACAAAAACATTTTTTGCATATTCATGATATTTTGCATATTTATTTAATTGACCATTTAAATACTTACCTATTTATTTATTTGTACCATTTATTCAATTTAGATGTAATAGTAAATATTAGGGTTTTATTTTCTTGTAAATATTTCCCATTCAAAAATTGTATCCCCCTCCCCATATCAATGTTGTAATAGTCGTAGCTTTATTTTACGCATTTTATGCTTTCAAATATGTCATGTTAGAGATTGGGGTTTGTATGCAAAAATCCAAAACCAAACAAATAGCTTGACTAATACAAAGACAAAAAGCATGTAAATTGACAACACAATGCACAAATGCACCCCTAGAGTTCCATCCACTTGTTTCCTTTAAAATGGCCATGTTATGCATGTTAAGTATCTTGGCAAAAGAAAAACAAAACAAAAGATCATAGTCCCTCGATGATGCTATCTTGGTTGCCTATACAAAATGATCTAGTCCCTCAAAAATTTGCTAAAGATAATTAGCACAATTGCTATCATGGTCCATACGATGACCCGCGCCTGTCCCGTTTAACATCCAAACATAAGGTTGTTTACCAAACGCAATGGTAAAACAACACTGTCGAAAGGGTTAAAAATGTGTAGGAAAGATCTTTGAGTAAAATAGGTTAGACAACTCTTAGTTACTTGATCAAAACTTGCAAAAACATCCTTGCTATTTTCAAACACACCTCACAACACAAATTCAAAACATTTCCCAAAAACAAACTTTCAAACATTGAAATATCTTTTCAAAAGACAAACACCTCTGTATATATTCAAACAAGAATCATTACCAAGGTTTCCTAGACAAGGCCTCTTTTTCAAAGCATTTTCAAAAACCACACACAAAGTACCATTTCAAACAATTGAAAAGCAAAAGCAAATGATCTAAACAAGTAACTAAGAGCCCATGGAAAACCATGGATGAAAAGGGTGCTAGCACCTTCCCTTTTCATAATCTACCCCCCGAACCCAAGAAAACATCTCAAAGGTATTTCCTGTGCTTTTTGACCTTTCCTTTGGATAAAATAAAAAGTCGGTGGCGACTCTTGCTAAACCGAAACATTTGTGAACACAAACGCAAAACCTCAAGTCAATTCTCCCACCGTATCACAGAACTGGAGACTCTGCTGGGGAATCATCTAAAAGTGGAGTAACCTTAGGGTTTAGATCACCTTTACATGCTTACCTTGTTTGCTTTGTTTACTTTATATTTGGTTCTATTGTTTGCGTTTGAATCCTCCACCCGGATTTTTGGGAAACATTCATAGGTAAATAGCAATACGTTATGGAAACTATGCGGGGTATACCGACATGGTTGAAGCAATAGCTATATTAGTGCGACATATTTGTGGGTACCGGTAGCCTTTGAGTCGATCAAAGAGAATACGGGGCCGCTGAGTGATGTCATGAAGCACTAATGGACTTTTAGAACCTTTACTTGACCACCTTGGCCTTATTAGGGGTAGTGAGATGACCAGCTTTGGTGTAGTCCGAAGTTGGTAGATACTCGATACTAAACTCATTGAGGATTGTTTTCTTGGAATATTTCGGTCGCCAGTAAAGTGGCTAAACTAAAACAATGAACACAGAAAATAATCCAGTGATATTGAGCTCCTTAGAACCCGGTTACTATTTATATGACAGGTTGAGCGAACTAACTTCAAGAGGGTACTTACCTATGAAACCCCATGCAAGCCTGAAACTAGGATCTTGTGTGACTTGCTTGTACATATATTTGTACATACATCATGAACATCATGAAGCATCATATGCATCCACTAACCATTTCAAGGGTTTGGATCTTCATCTTTGTTCTTGTTTTGTAGGTAATGGAATCACTTCGCAGGAAAACTATTCAGGTAAACCTTGTGAGAATCCCTCCCCTACTCAAGGAGCTTACTTCCAAGATTCCAGAGAATTCTCCCTTCAGTGAAAGACATGGTAGACTTCTCAACTTGGTCAACTCCAACATTAAATAAGACATGGTGAAAGTTCTTTTCCAGTTCTTTGACCCCTTACACCATTGCTTCACATTTCCTGATTACCAACTAGTACCTACTTTGGAGGAATTTTCTCAACTCCTGAGAATTCCTATTCTCCATCAACTACCCTACAAAGGTACAGAAAGAGAGCCAAAGCCTGAAGATGTTGCTTAAGCCTTACACTTGCAACCATCTGATATCAAAGGTCATTGGGAAACCAGAAGTGGTGTCAAGGGTTTCTTGGCAAAGTTTCTGTTTGAGAAGGCACAAGAATGCTGGAATTCACTAGATCTGTAAGCTTTTGAGGAGATTGTAGCACTTCTAATATATGGGTTGGTCTTGTTCCCAAACCCTGATCAGCTTATAGATGCGAATGCTATCAAGATTTTAATATCTCGGAATCCTGTGCCTACGTTGCTTGGGGACATCCTCCACTCATTTTACACACGAACAATGAGGAAAAGAGGTGTCCTTATGTGTTACACTCCTCTCCTGGCAAGATGGTTTATTTCTCATCTTCCCCAGTCGGTCTTGAAGAATGAACAAGGCTTAAGGTGGTCACAAAGGTTGATGACTCTCACACATTCTGATGTTCATTGGTGCTCTCGGTCCAGAGAAAATGTCATCATCATTGATCATTGTGGGGAATTCCCTAATGTCCCATTACTTGGCATTAGGGGAGGCATTGCCTACAACTTCTGTTTAGCTCTGAGACAATTTGGGTATGCCCGAAGGGATGGCCCTCATGACATGTTGATTATGGACTTGGTTTTTGACTTCGACAACGACGCTCAAGGACTTCGACAAAGGTTTATCCGAGCTTGGAGGATGCCCAACAAAGTGGATAGTAAGACACTGGGACACAAAAATTCCCTCCCCCTTGAGCCTTACCTCAAGTGGGTATGAACCCGCACCCAGAGTCTTATGATGCCTTACCCCTACATTCTCCCTGTGATCAAATAGCCTGTTATGGAAGGAGAGGTCCATACACCCTCCTGCATCCTGACATGCCAACATCATTGGAAGATTTGCAAAAGAGTTGGATACAACTCAAGGAAGAACGAAACACTTTTGAAGCCAGCTTCTACGCCCGTGAGAAGAAGGTTTTGGAACTTACTCGTTGACTCCATGAAGAGAAGACTCTCAACACTTACATCGCACCAAAGAGGATGCGCAACGTCTTTTTACATTAGAATTTTGTATTTATTTTGCCCATGGGGCATTTATGTACTAACAAAATTCTTCTTATTAATATGACGTGTGTTCTTTTTGTTTGCAACAACTTTGAATTTATGAATCCTTGAATGCATTACATGAATACATATCATTCATCATATGCATAAACAGGTCTTCACAACAAGTTTTCTTATCTTTCTGCTGTTTATTTCAGCAAGATGGATATAGAGCAGACGGTCAAAGATCTGCAATCGCAGAATTCATAGTTCCAACAACTCCTCATGACCTGGGCAAAGGGTCAGGAGAACCTTAAAGCACTGTTAGAGAAGGAAAAGGAAAAAGAGAAAAAGAAAAAGAAAAGGATCGGTGTGGCTACTCTGGGTAGAAGATTTGAGAACCAAGCTAGAAGGGTCCTGGATTTACCCTTAACATCTGATGAAGGGGTAGGTAAAGGAAAGGGAGTTGCAGTACCATATGAGTCTGAGGCTGAAGAAGAAGAAGAAGAGGATGAAGATTATTCTGAGCAGCAATACCCTCATGCAGACGATAAATATAAGATTCTGGAAGAGCGTCTGGCAACCATGGTGGTACGAAGAGTACCTGGTTGGATTTCGAAGAGCTAGGGTTGGTTGTTGGGATTGTGATTCCCCCTAAATTCAAGGTGCCTACATTTGCTAAATACGACGGTTTGTCTTTCCCGAAGATGCACCTACGGTCTTACGTCAGAAATATCCATCCTCATTCTTCTGATAAGGATCTGTGGGTCCACTTTTTTCAAGATAGTCTTTCGGGTACGCAATTGGACTGGTTCTACCAGCTTGAGAGGGCTGACGTACATAATTGGGAGGATTTGGCTGCTGCTTTCTACAAACAATATTAATATAATACCGACTTAGCACCTACTCGTACTCAACTACAGAGTATGGGTATGGTTTCTAATGAGGGATTTAAGGAGTATGCCCAGAAGTGGAGGGACTTGGCTGGAAGGGTGAAACCACCATTGTCTGAAAGAGAGCTGGTTGATATGTTTTTGGGGACGCTGTCTGGTCCATTCTTTAATCACCTGATAAGGAGTTCATCGGCGGGGTTCACCGAATTAATCTTGACTGGTGAACGAGTTGAAGATGGCATCAAGAGTGGTAAGATTCAAAAAGATACATCTGCTTCTGCCGCTGTCAAAAAACCTTTTCCAGCCAAGAAAGAGGTGTCAGCTGTTTACACTCAAAAAGGTCGAGGAAGAGTAGAGCGCCGGCCAAAGGTGGGGGCTGTAATGATCCAAAAGACTGCAGCTGATCAGCCTAGGAATGATCAACCAAGAACCAACCAAAAAAGAGGGGGAAGGCCTGCTAGGCAGTTCACCAAAATAAACATGACGCCTGCCCAGGTTCTCCCCCATCTCTTAAAGCTAAACCTTACAACCTTGAGAGATCCGCCACAAAATCCGAATACAACTTCTCCTTTTTATCATGCCAATGCTAAATGTGCCTATCATTCCGACGGCATAGGGCACGACACCAACAACTGTTGGACCCTCAAGAACAAGATCCAAGATTTAATAGATGCCAAGGAGGTAGAATTCGATGCACCCGAAAAGCCGAACGTGATTTCTGCCCCAATGCCAAAGCATGGTCACAGTACCCATGCTATCAAAGATGATCTGTATGTTGCTGCTGTTAATGACTTAATGACCCCTTTGCCAATGATCAAGATGAATCTGTCGAAAGTCGGGATCTTCCCAGGCTGTGAAAAAGATTCTTACTTTTATTCGTCTCTACAATCCGACTGTCCGTTATTGAAGTTAGGCGTCCAACACCTAATGGATAATCAAGAGATCCTCTTTCAGAGAACTCCTGTTACTCCTGTTACTCCAACTTCAATCAACGATGTTGCTATAATTACCATTTTTGACAATATTTCCAAGGTCTCCAAAAGACCTGTTAAGATTACACCCGATCCAAAGTTTGTACCGCTGAAGATTACTATGCCGGGGCCTATCCCATACAAGTCCAATAAGACAATACCGTGGAATTATGGAGGAGAGATCTTCTACCACGGTGGTAAGCAGATTGAATCAGTGGAAGAGAATTCCGATGAAGACTCTCCTGACATAGGAAATATTGCGGGGACAAGTAAGATCACTCGTAGCAGAAGAATCTTCTCTCCGGAGATTGCTCCTCCAAGGGCAATCTTCGGACCCTCAAGTGCTCCTGTGCCGGTCAAGATATATGTGCGAAGTCCAGTGATTGAAGAAATTGTTACTCCCGAAGTTGTACCCTCTGCTGTTGTTGCCGATAAAGGTAAGGGGATCCAAGAAGCGCCCGTCAGGACGAGGGCTCAGCCTTTGGTTATCCCCGAGACCACCCAAAAGGAAATGGAGGAGATTTTAAAAATAATTAAGAAAAGCGAGTATGATGTCGTAGAACAATTGGGGCAAACCCCTTCAAAAATCTCCATGCTGGCCCTATTGCTCTGTTCCGAGGCTCATGCCAAAGCCTTGATCGAATTCCTGAAGACAACACACGTGCCTCAAGAAACTTCTGCGGATCAGTTTCAAGAGTGTGTGGCTAGCCTTACAACCGATAATGGTCTTGGCTTCTCTGATGCCGATCTAACATCTAAGGGAAGAAAGCATAATGATGCGTTGCATGTTTCGGTAGAGTGCAGAGGGACCACACTTGCTCACGTTCTGGTTGATACCGGTTCATCTTTAAATGTCCTGCCAAAGAAAGCATTGAACAAACTAGACTGTGAAGGTTTGACCTTAAAGCCCAGTAATATCATTGTTAGAGCCTTCGACGGTTCTAAGCGGATGGTTCACGGAGAGGTGGACATCCCAATTAAGGTGGGAACAGAAATTTTCAACTCTACATTTTATATGATGGACATCCGTCCTTCATACTCTTGTTTGCTGGGAAGACCTTGGATCCACAATGATGATGCAGTCACTTCTTCTCTACACCAAATGCTCAAATACCCAGTTCAGGGAAAAATCATAACGGTTCATGGTGAGGAGGAGTATATGATAAGCCACCTTAACTCTTTCCGCTATGTGGAGTTAGATGGCGAATTCATAGAAACCCCTTTCCAACACTTCGAAGAGGTTTCTCCTGAAGTTGCGGCAGTTAAGACAATGACTTATGTACCCATTATTACCAAGCCTGTGTCCCGGATGTCATCCCTTAAAGATGCGAAGGCTGTGATCGAGGAAGGAGGAAGTACAATGTGGGGTCAGCTACCAGATTTTCCATTCAAGACAAATAAGTTCAGTTTGGGTTTCACTGCTGATAGTCAAAAGGCTGTGCGTCGCTCCCGGGCTAGAGGACCACCATTAAATATCACTCATCACTGAGTTCATGCTTTGGAAGATGTGGAAGATGAGAGCAATTTTGAAGATTGGATTTTCCCGACTATTGAAGGAGGACTGAACAACTGGGAGGCGAAAGACTTCGTTCCCATTACTTTCATCAATCAGTAATTTATCTTTCGAACATTTATGTTGGTCTGTAATAATTATTAAACAATTCGTACACTCTTTTTTCCTTGTGCCTTACCCGGGGCATATAGGTCCATTTGTAAGGGTTTTGATTCTTCATTTTCATATGCCATTTTTAATGAATCATGGACGTTTTCATATATAAACTTTTGTGTTCATTTTATTTATTTTTACATTTTATTTTGTTTAAAGGTGGCCATCCCTTACACACACCCACACTCACAAAATGCAAGTCCCCATCCACTCCGGATTCCATGGGTAACAATTCTGCTATGGCCTTCAGTGACTCTGAAGATCTGGTCAATCATGACGAATACGAAGGTGATGAAGACTGTGAAGTGCCCGGAGAGTTGGCTAGACTTCTACAACAGGAAGAAAGGGCTATTCTGCCCCATGAAGAGCTGTTAGAGACTATCAACTTGGGTACTGCCGAAGACAGAAGAGAGGTTAAAGTGGGTGCCAACCTGAAGCCAAATGTCAAAGAGCGCTTAGTTCAGCTGTTGAATGAATATGTTGAGATCTTCGCCTGGTCCTATGAAGACATGCCGGGACTCGATACAGATATTGTGGTTCACCGTCTCCCTACAAGAGAAGACTGGCAACCAATAAAACAGAAAGTCCGCCGAATGAGGCCCGATATGTCTGAAAAGATCAAATCCGAAGTGATGAAGCAATTCAATGCCGGGTTCCTTGTTGTTACCTCCTATCCGCAATGGGTTACTAACATTGTGCCCGTGCCCAAAAAGGACGGAAAAGTAAGAATGTGCGTGGATTACGGAGACTTAAACAGGGCTATCCCTAAAGATGACTTTCCACTACCGCACATTGACATCTTGGTTGACAACACAACTCAACATAAGGTATTTTCTTTCATGGATGGATTTTCAGGGTATAACCAGATCAAAATGGCCCCCGAAGACATGGAGAAGACTACTTTTGTTACACAGTGGGGTACCTTCTGCTATAAAGTGATGCCATTCGGACTGAAGAATGTCAGGGCAACCTATCAGCGAGCCATGGTATCTTTGTTTCATGACATGATACATCATGAGATCGAAGTCTACATAGAAGACATAATAGCCCATTCACAAACAGAAGAAGAACACCTCGACCATCTGCAAAAGCAGTTTGTTAGATTGAAGGAATATAAGCTCAGACTGAACCCTAGCAAGTGCACTTTAGGAGTCAGGTCCGGTAAACTCTTGGGATTCATCGTCAGCAACAAAGGCATCAAAGTTGATCCTGCCAAAGTCAAAGCCATACAAGAAATGCCTGCCCCCCGCATTGAAAAGGAGGTCAGAGGTTTCTTGGGACACCTAAACTACATTGCAAGGTTCATTTCTCACCTAACATCTACCTGTGAACCGATCTTTAAGCTGTTGAAGAAAGATCCGGTGGTTGAATGGAATGATGAGTGTCAAGTTGCTTTCGATAAAATCAAGGAGTATTTGCTAGAACCTCCTATCTTGATGCCACCCGTCGAAGGAAGGCCGCTAATCATGTATCTGACTATTTTGGATAACTCAATGGGGTGCGTATTGGGCCAACATGACGAGTCTGGTCGAAAAGAGCATGCCATTTATTACCTTAGCAAAAAGTTTACCGACTGTGAGATTCTCTACTCACTTCTCGAGAAAACTTGTTGCGCTTTGGTATGGGATGCTCGCCAGCTAAGGCAGTATATGTTGACACATACCACTTTGCTGATTTCTAAAATGTATCTGATCAAGTACATCTTCGAAAAGCCTGCTTTATCTGGAAGAATCGCTAGATGGCAAATGATCCTGAATGAGTATGATATCCAGTACACAACCCAAAAAGCTATAAAGGGGAGTGTACTAGCTGACCATCTAGCTCATCAAGCTGTCGAAGATTACCAATCCATGAAGTTTGACTTCCCCAACGAAGACATTATGACATTGGACGACATTGAAGGTAACGGACCGTATGACGGACCTGAACAAGGATCCCGATGGACCCTGTACTTTGATGGTGCTTCAAATGCACTCGGCAACGGTATCGGCGCGGTACTTATCTCTCTGGAAGGTTGCCATACACCTTTCACCGCTAGACTCTGCTTCAGCTGCACCAACAACATGACCGAGTATGAAGCTTGTATCTTTGGTCTCAAGGCCGCGATTGACTTAGGAATCAGATCTTTGGTTGTGTTTGGGGACTCATCTTTGGTTATCAGTCAAATCAAAGGAGAGTTGGACACTAAACATCCTAATCTCATCCCATACAAAGAACATGTCCTGACATTGTTACCTCATTTCGAGCAGATTATCTTCGAGCATTTCCCGCGAGAAGAAAATCAGCTAGCGGATGCTCTAGCCACAATGTCTTCCATGTTTAAACTTAACTGGGATAATGAGGCTCCCCAAATTACCATCGAGCGGATGGATGAACCGGCACATTATCACGAGATTAATACCGAGGAAGTAGTGGAACAACCCTGGTTTCACGAAATCAAAAGGTATCTCAAGACTCGAGAATATCCTGAAGGAGCTTCAGTCAATGACAAATAGTTCTTAAGGAGATTTGCTGACAAGTTTTTCCTGAGCAATGGTATCCTATACAAGCGCAACCATGACTGCGTTCTGCTTCGTCGTGTGGACAAGGTTGAAGCTGAGCAGATCATGACTGAACTGCATAGTGGCACATTTGGCACCCACTTAAGCAAACATACGATGACTAAGAAAATTCTAAGGGCAGGCTACTACTGGTCTACCATGGAAGCTGACTGTCATCAATATTCCCGTACTTGTCACAAATGCCAAATCTATGCGGACAAGGTACATATTCCTCCAGTTCCTCTCAATGTCATAACAGCTCCTTGGCCATTCGCAATGTGGGGAATCAACATGATTGGAGAGATCAAGCCAACAACAACCAATGGACACCGATTCATCCTGGTGGCCATTGATTACTTTACCAAGTGGGTCGAAGCAGCTTCCTTCGCCTCCGTTACAAAGAATGTGGTTGCCCGCTTCATCAAGCAGAACCTCATATGCCGGTATGGTATCCCCGACAGGATCATCACAGACAACGGTACAAACCTGAACAACACTATGATCACCGCTCTATGCGATCAGTTCAAGATTTAACATCATAATTCATCTCCCTATCGGGCAAAGATGAACGGTGCTGTCGAAGCTGCGAACAAAAATATCAAGAAGATCATTCAAAAGATGACAGTCACCTACAAGGACTGGCATGAGATGTTACCGTTTGCTCTGCACGGATACGTTACCACAACGCGTACTTTAACTGGAGCAACCCCCTTTTCTTTGGTATATGGCATGGAAGTTGTTTTACCTATGGAGGTTCAGATTCCTTCCTTGAGAATTATGAAGGATGTTGGCTTAAGTGAAGACGATTGGATTCAGACCCGGCTTGATCAACTTAATTTGATTGACGAGAAGCGACTTACTGCTGTTTGTCATGGTCAGACGTATCAAAAACGGATGACCAAAGCTTTCAACAAAAAAGTCAGGCGCCAGGTATATCAAGTCGGAGATCTTGTAATCAAGCGGATCATCTTGCCGCAAAGTGATCCCAGGGGCAAGTGGACTCCTACTTAAGAAGGACCATTTGTGATCAAAAACATCTTTTCTGGTGGGGCTATGATTCTAACCACCATGGACGGCAATGATATGCCGCACCCTGTGAACGCAGACATAGTCAAAAGATACTACGCATAAACGACCCGACAAGTTGAAAACCCAAAAGGGTGACTTGGGCAAAAATGGGCGTCCCGGTGAATCGAAAACCCGAAAGGGTGGTTAAGGCAAAAATTAGGGATAAACAAAAAAAATCGTACACCCGACAAGTTGAAAACTCGAAAGGGCGACTTGGGCAAAAAAGGGTTTCCCGGTGGATCGAAAACCTAAAAGGGAGATCCAGGAAAAAGTTAGGGAATTAAAGCGTATGACTATGTCTCGTCGGATCACTTTAAGGACAATCTCTTCATGGATAAGCTCCAGGCTTCTGATCAATCCAATCATCTGCGGACGAAGCGACGAATGGACAAGATACTCAAAGTTGCGAAGGCTATAGCAGAATGGGAACCCCATGGAATTGTTACACATAACCATCTTTCTTTGTATAAATTTTTCTCAATTTTATGACAACATTCTCTTACTAGGATGTCTGTTTCCTTTGTACAAAATACTTACACAAAGCTAATATAAAGATACTTCAAAGTGCAGAAAATTGTTTGCCTTTTCTTTCTTTTTTACACTTGTGTTTTATTTGAAAACGTCCAATGATTTATTAAATTAGCATATGCATTTGAATATAATCACTGCTTACAAATAAAATGAAATGAGAAAGAATAATTACTGATAGGATGAAAATATAGGAAAGTTGTCTTTAGGCTATTCCAGGAGAAATCCCCTGCAATACATCATCCAGATCCTCGGCGGAACTAAAGCCTTGAAATGCATATCCCCAGCAGAGTTAAGAATCCCCATCAGAGCTGAGTTTTCAAATTCCCAATCCCCAGTGGAGCAAAACTTTGAACTATAGACCCTCAGTAAGGATGGAAATTTCTTCCCCAAACGGAGTCAAACCTTCGACCTTTGAGCACCAGTGGAGACCATCCAGTTTCTTCCATTTTCCCCAGAGAGTCTCCTTAAACCTAGATAATTCCTCAGAGAGTTATTTTTAAACTTTTTCCCAGTGAAGTCACCAATCAAATCAACACGTCATTAAGATCCCCAGCGGAGAGGAAACTTTGAGCTACCAATCCCCAGCGGAAACCATTCAATTTTCCCCTGATACCCCCAACAAAATAGAGATTCTCATTCTTGAAGTCCCTAGTAGATTGGCATACAACCCAAACTCCTGATCTCCCAGCAGCATGGCTTCTCCCCTCAGAGGTTGTCAAAGATCTTGAATCTCCAACAATGGTCATGGATTTATTTTCCCCGACAGCAGTTAAAGATTTTATTATCTCTAACAGTCCAGGATTTATTTTCCTCAGCAAAATAGCTAATCAGCTTACATGCGCATACATTACATTCATATATCATAAACATTAATGAAACACATCTTATTGCATCATACATTTCATGCAACGTAACTTTGTGTTTCAGCTAACATTCTACCCTTTTCAGGATGAAATTAATAGCTACCTAAAACAGATATTCAAAGCTCGGAAAACGGCTTAGAGATGCTCCAGACACAGATGATTTTCTATTTGTTTATTCAAATCAAGGGGAAGATTCTTGTTCTAGTTATGAAGCCCGGATTCGACCAGATAATACCTTGATTATACTGAAGCCCGAAGATTGACCAGAAAATAGTTGAATCCCCTGCAAATTCTTCTGAAGACTGGACGTTGACCAGATAGGAAGAAAAGTATTGTGAAGCCTGGACATTGACCAGATAACAATACAAGACTGTGAAGCCTGGATGTTGACCAGATAACAGTAAGGTATACTGTGAAACTTAGACGTTGACCAAAAATAGTTTACTCGGCCAATTACTTTGAATCCCGGATTCAACCAGATATTAGTAGGCCCCAAAATCAAAATGGAAACCCGTATGTTGACCGGATAACCATTTGATATTCTTCTGAAGACTGAACATTGACTAGATAGGAAGTAAAGTATCGTGAAGCCTGGACGTTGACCAGATAGTAATACAAGATTGTAAAGCCTAGATGTTGACCAGATAACAGTTCACTGCCACCTCTTCAACCAAGAGATTACTCCCCAGTAGAATAACAGACGGCTGAAGTTCTATTTCTACCACGACAGAGACCAGCATTCCCCGGCGTAGTCCTCCGCAACAACAGGTATATGGGATCTCGCAAAGGAATCTCTTATGCGATCAATTTTCTTGGATGGCATCTTTAATCCCATCTCTGACAAGATTCTGTCACACCTTTCCAAATGGCGTCTTTAAGCCCATTCCCTCAACTACTCCGACGAGTGCAAATTTACGAGCACTCTAGTGTCCAATCCTCTTTTACCTTCGAGTCACGAAAGGAAAACTCACCAATATAACTCTTCAGGTTCAAGAAGATTGAACAGGGGCAGATGTTGTACCCCAAAATTTTCCCTCTCATTTTATCAATATTTTTCATCACAAGACTCTTTGAACTCAAGATCAAGCTAGGGTTTACTCTGCTCAAGACATCTCCTTGCATTGTTGACCTAAATTAGGGTTTGAGTTTGCACAAGGATTTTTGGACTTCTAATGCTCAAAGTGACTTTCATGCTTCATGTTGGACTTATAAGTTTGCTCATACCAAGTTTCAAGCCTTGAATCAATTTTTTGCCCAGTCAATTGGACAGTTGACCTAAAAATCAGCTGTATTGGGAAAAAATCAATTGTGGCCAATTTACAGTCAAACCTCATAAATTTTGATCCACATCAACATTATAAGCTCATATGAACCATTTGATCAAGTTTGGACCACAACTCCTCAAGAAATTTGATCAGATCATCAAAAGGGCAAAATGGTCATTTTTAGGGTTTTGACTGCAGAAGGGAAATTTCTGACTTTTGACCTAGCCAATGGAAAATTGTGTTCAAGCATGGATTCAAGGACTCAATGGCATCATCTTGACCTATTCACAAGGTTCAAAATATCTCAATTGCATTGGATTGACAGATGAATTTTCCAGTCAACTGATCAAAAATCAACTGTACACTGAAAAGTCAAACTTTGACTTTTTGGTCAAAATCAAGTGCCAAGGGTCATTTTTCATCAAGATGTGTCAAAACATGAAACTTGTTCATCAATAAACCTAATTTTGCAAATTAGGGTTTAAGATTGAAAAATTTCATAACTTAGAATTTTTCTAAGTTATGAAATTTTCTTAACTTTTCCCAACTTTGCCCAACATTTTCACCATGATGAAATTGGATTCAAACAAAACTTCCAACATGAAAGTTTTATTCCTCAACAAAATATATAACTTTGATTCACAAAGTTTTCTCAAAAGAAGCTTGGATCTCAAGTTATGATTTTTGGAACAAGGGTCCATGAAACTTTTAACTTAGTGAAATTTTGCCCTAGTTTAGGCAGGATTTTGACCTATCTTCATGGCAATTTTTCACCTAGTTCCACTTGGAATCTCAAAATGAATTTCAAATATGGATTGTATAGCATGTTAAAAAATTTCTAAAATGTCTAAGAACTCTCCAAAATCATTTGTGGTTAGGGAGAATCGAAGGCTTGAAGTTGGCAAAAACTCACTTTTGATCCATGGCATTTTCATATTGATACAAGTTGCAAACTCTAATCAGCCTTGTTTGTACTTGATTACAGGTCCCAAAAACCTTCCATACTCAAAAATTAAATGCAAATCCATTGGTTTGAGGCTTTGTTCTGATCATGGGAGGATTACACAAAAGATTAATCCTAAAATAGCAAAAAGGCAACATTGCCATTTTATTCAAATTTGCTTTATGTCAAATAGAATCCTTGAGCCTTAAACAAGATCTTGTACAACACACAATATCCACAAACTGAGGGGGCCAAGATCATAAAGTGCAAGCTGATAGATAGCCTGTACAGGTCTGTCTTGCATCATGGCTTACTTTTGCTTAAAATACAAGAAACTTGCCAAAATCAAGAGAACTTGCACATCTGTTATAACCAAGCTTAGTGACCATTCCAAACAAGTTTTAGACATTGCATTGAACCTGAAACACGGGCCTTTCATCCCTCAAACACTCTTGAACATTAAAACACCAAAAACTTGCAAAATAGGGAACTCCCTGCAGTTTCACTTCCATCTCACAAGTTACTCATGCGTTTTGCCCCAAACTTGTTCCAATACATTCAATATAACCTATCCAAGCTATCCCAACCATTGGCCTTGAACTGTAACTCCATTTGCAAGCTTCACCATTTCTATTTTCAGCTTGTGCAAGTTGACTTCTACAGGCTTGTTCAAGCACATCCAAAGCAAACTAAGTATTGGGGAAGATCAGAGGAAATTTAGGCAAGCTCCCAAGCACCCCAGGTCTCACTGAAAAGCTCCACATTGCCATACACAAGTTCATCTGAAACAGGTATTTTTCAACTTCCTATCTCTCTATTTAGGAATCATTAGGCTTAGGTTTGTGAATAAAAAATATAGTACTCATAGCCCTGAAGTTGTACATATGCTCAGTTTTCATTTAAGTTAAACGTGTTAAGAGAATTTGATTCATGAACTTCCTGAAAAAGTTAGGTTATAAATTAGGGCCAGAGAAATTCTCTCTGGTCTTTGAGAGTTAGATCAAGTTCTTTATATGGTTGAAATCGTCTTGACAAATGCTACAACTTTGGTGTTATGAGTTTTTGCATTAGAGCACGTATGCAAGTTTTCCATATTTGAAGTCAGGCGCGCGTTTTTGTTTGACAAAGGTTGAAGATGAAGTTCAGTGGGCTGGGCTTGGTTCTGACATTGTTTTTGACACCCCCTCTTTACTGATTGCACCCCCTGGCCCATTTCTTTATATTTTTGTATTTTTCTATTTATTTTCCATTTCTGATTTTATTTTATATTTTCTAAACATAAAAAATACCAAAAATATTTTTATAAATTTTCACATTTTATTTTTGTATTTTATTTTATTTTTCTAACATGAAAATAATTATTAATTAGTACATACTTTTATTTTATTTAATAAAAACTTGAAAATAATACATAAAAAATATTATATTTTATTATTATTATTTACATACTTAAATATTATTTTCCTAATATATATTTTTATTTTTTTGACATTTGTATATATTTTATTATTTTTATTGTACATAAATAATATAATTAATATATTTACTCTCTTAAAGAAAATTAGGGTTTTTACCCTTAATAAAAAAAATAATCTTTTATTTCTTTTTTTAATACATTAAATATTTTATTTTTACATATATAAAAATAAACAAAAACATTTTTTTGCATATTCATGATATTTTGCATATTTATTTAATTGACCATTTAAATACTTACCTATTTATTTATTTGTACCATTTATTCAATTTGGATGTAATAGTAAATATTAGGGTTTTATTTTCTTGCAAATATTCCCCATTCAAAAATTGTATCCCCTTCCTCATATCAATGTTGTAATAGTCGTAGCTTTATTTTACGCATTTTATGCTTTCAAATATGCCACGTTAGAGATTAGGGTTTGTATGCAAAAATCCAAAACCAAACAAATAGCTTGACTAATACAAAGATAAAAAGCATGTAAATTGACAACACAATGAACACATGCACCCCTAGGGTTTCATCCACTTGTTGCCTTTAAAATGGCCATGTTATGCATGTTGAGTATCTTGGCAAAACAAAAACAAAACAAAAGATCATAGTCCCTCGATGACGCTATCTTGGTTGCCTATAAAAAATGATCTAGTCCCTCAAAAATTTGCTAAAGATACTTAGCACAATTGCTATCATGGTCCATACGATGACCCGCGTCTGTCCCGTTTAACATCCAAACACAAGTTTGTTTACCAAACGCAATGGTAAAACAACACTGTCGAAAGGGTTAAAAATGTGTAGGAAAGATCTTTGAGTAAAATAGGTTAGACAACTCTTAGTTACTTGATCAAAACTTGCAAAAACATCCTTGCTATTTTCAAACACACCTCACAACACAAATTCAAAACATTTCCCAAAAACAAACTTTCAAACATTGAAATATCTTTTCAAAAGACAAACACCTCTGTATATATTCAAACAAGAATCATTACCAAGGTTGCCTAGACAAGGCCTCTTTTTCAAAGCATTTTCAAAAACCACACACAAAGCACCATTTCAAACAATTGAAAAGCAAAAGCAAATGATCTAAACAAGTAACTAAGAGCCCATGGAAAACCATGGATGAAAAGGGAGCTAGCACCTTCCCTTTTCATAATCTACCCCCGAACCCAAGAAAACATCTCAAAGGTCTTTCATGTGCTTTTTGACCTTTCCTTTGGATAAAATAAAAAGTCGGTGGCGACTCTTGCTAAACCGAAACATTTACGAACACAAACGCAAAACCTCAAGTCAGTTCTCCCACCGTATCACAAATACTTTTGTTTCTTTTTCTGAATGATAAAAAATCCTAAAAAATGATTTATTTATTTTCACACTTTTATTTTATTTTTTATTATTTCTCACATAAAAAATTAATTTATTTTGATAGAATAGAATTTATTTTCTTAAATAACTTATAAATATACAAATTTTTACACATATTTAATTTTTAATATTCATATACAATATTAATTATTATTTTTATACAAAAAATGTACAAAATAATAATATAGAACATTATTTTCTTTTGAATAAAAACTAGGGTTTAACCCCTTCCAAAAAGAATTAATATATTTTTTCCTTATATTTTTTCCTTATATTTTTAGGTTTAAATTAAATATTTTTCATACAAAATCAAGACATAAAACATTTTTCTAACATGAACATTGCATTGCATTTTAAATATTTGTATTATATTTATTTAATTCGCGCATATTCGATTAGGTTGTAATAATATATTTAGCTTTATATTTGTGCAAATCCCCATTCAAATTTGTATTCCCCCCTCCCGTAAAAATTGTTGTAATAGCTTAGTATATTCACATTATGCAATTTATCGCTTTATATACCATGATTAGTAATTAGGGTTTGCATGACAAGAACAAAACAAAGCAAAATAGAAAACCCTAAATACAAGACAAATTAAAAGCATGAAAATGATACACTTTGCACACAAGCACCCTTAGGGTTTCTCCCACTTGGTTGCCTAAAATAAAATGGCCATGTTACGCATGCGAAGTATCTTGGCAAAACAAAACAAATATAAGATCATAGTCCCTCGATGACGCTATTCAAAAGTTGCCTAAACAAAATGATCTTGGTCCCTAAGAAATGCTAAGATACTTTGCAACCTTGCTATCATGGTTATACGATGACCCACACCCGTCCCGTTTACATCCAAAGATAAGGTTGCTTACCAAATCAATGGTAAGTCAACAATGTCAAAGGAATAGAAAATGAACAAGAAAGACATTTGAGTAGGTAGATAGCTTCTAAGTTACTTGCTCCTTTTCAAACAATCCTTGCTATTTTAAAAAAAAACACACACACATTTCAAAACATCTTACAAAACATTGAAAACATTTTTCAAAAGACAAACATCTTTGTATACATTCTTACGAACGAGAATCATTACAAAGATTGCCTAAACGAATGACCTCTTTTACAAAATACTTTCAAAACCACATCAAACACCATTTCAAACAAACCAAAGCAAGTGATCTAAGCAAGTAACTAAGAGCCCATGGAAAACCATGGATGAAAAGGGTGCTAGCACCTTCCCTTTTCATAATCTACCCCCCGAACTCAAGAAAACATCTAAAAGGTCTTTCCTGTGCTTTCTTACCTTTCCTTTTGGATAAAAGAAAAGTCGGTGGAGACTCTTGCTAACCACGACATTTGCAATAAAATGCAAAACCTCAAGTTAGTTCTCCCACCGTATCACTGAAGTGGCGACTCTGCTGGGGAATATTATAAAAGTGGGGTTACCTTAGGGTTTAGATCACATTTATTTGCTTACCTTGTTTGACTTGTTTGCTTTACATTTTGGTTCTATTGTTTGGGTTTGAATCCTCCACCCGGATTTGGGAAACATTATAGGTAAATAACAATACATTATGGAAACTGTGCGAGGTATACTGACACGGTCTAAGAAATATCTATTTAATGTGACATATTTGTGGGTACCGGTAGCATTTGAGTCAATCAAAGAGAATACGGGGCTGCTGAGTAATGTCATGAAGCACTAATGAACTTCTAGAACCCTTTACTTGACCAAATTGGCCTTTTAGGATGTAGTGAGATGACCGGCTTTGGTGCAGTCCGAAGTTGGTAGATACTCCATACTACACTCATTAAGGGTTGGTTTCTTGGGATATTTCGGTCTCCATTAAAGAGGCTTGAACTGAAACAATGAACAAGGAAACAATCTGGTGATATTGAGCTCCTTAGAACCCGGTTACTATTACTAGGACAGGTTGAGCCAACTAAACTTCAAGAGGGTACTTACCTATGAAACCCCATGCAAGCCTAAACTAGGAACTTGTTTGATTTTCTTGTACATATATACTTGTGCATAACATCATGGACATCATGAGCATCATATGCATGCACTAACCATTTCAAGGATTTTTGGAAATTCATCTTTGTTCTTATTTTGTAGGATATGGAGTCACTTCGCAGGAAAACTATCCAAGTCAAACTTGTAAGAATTCCTCCACAACTCAAGGATCTAGCTTCAAGGATCCCTGAGAACTCTCCATTCACCGAGAGGCATGGTCGTCTACTTAACTTGGTCACCTCCAACAGAGAGGAAGACATGATGAAGGTTCTCTTCCAGTTCTTTGACCCTTTGCATCACTCTTTCACATTTCCTGACTACCAGCTTGTGCCTACTTTGGAAGAATTCTCTCAACTCTTGAGGATTCCCATTCTCAATCAGAAGAGATTGCTCAAGCCCTGCACTTGCAACCATCTGATGTCACAACCCATTGGGAAACTAAAAGTGCTGTCAAAGGCTTCTTGGCAAAGTTTCTGTTTGAGAAAGCCCAAAGCTGTTGGAATTCTCTAGACTTACAAGCTTTTGAGGAGATTGTGGCTCTTCTTATCTATGGGATGGTCTTGTTTCCCAACCCTGACCAACTCATAGATGTGAGTGCTGTCAAAATCTTCATGTCACGTAATCCAGTGCCTACATTGCTTGGAGATATCTTACACTCTTTTCACACTCGTACAATGAGGAAAAGAGGTGTTCTTATGTGTTGCACTCCTCTCCTGGAAAGATGGTTTATTTCTCATCTTCCCCAATCAGTCTTAAAGAATGTACAAGGTTTGAGGTGGTCACAAAGGTTAATGACGCTTAAACATTCATATATTCATTGGTGTTCTCGATCCAAAGAGAATGTTATCATTGTTGACCGTTGTGGGGAATTACCTAATGTCCCTCTACTTGGCATTAGGGGAGGCATCACCTACAACCCGTGCTTGGCTCTAAGACAGTTTGGTTATGCTCGAAGGGATGGCCCACATGATATGCTGATTCAAGGCTTGGTTTTCGACTATGACAATGATGATCAAGGACTTCGCCAAAGATTCATCCGAGCTTGGAGGATGCTAAACAATGTGGATAGCAAGACTTTGGGACAAAAGAATTCCATCCCTCTTGATCCTTACCTCAAGTGGGTACGAACCCGCACTCAAAGTCTCATGATGCCTTATCCTTCCATTCACCCAGTGATTATTGAGCCTGTTAAGGAGGGAGAAGTTCCATACACTATCCTACATCCTGACATGCCTACATCACTCGAAGACCTACAAATTGATTGGATACAACTCAAAGGGGAGCGCGATACTTTCGAAGCCCAATTCTATGCAAGCGAGAAGAAGGTTTTGGAACTCACTCGACTACTTCATGAAGAGCAGACTCTCAATACCTACATCGCACCAAAAATGATGCGCAATGTCTTTTTATCTTAGAATTTTGTATTATTTTGCCCTAGGGGCATTTATGTACTCAAATTCTATCTTATTAATATAACGTGTGTTTCTTTTTGTTTGAAACAAATTTGATTTTTTTTAAATCCTTGAAAGCATTGCATGAATACATATCATTCATCATAAAACATAAACAGGTCTTTGCAACAAGTTTCCTCATCCCTCTACTGTTTATTTCAGCAAGATGGATCTCGAACAGACGGTTAAGACCTTCAAGCTCAAAATACACAATTTCAACAGTTACTCATGACCTTAGCCAAGGGGCAAGAGGATCTGAAGACTCTGCTAGAAAAAGAGAAAGAGAAAAAGAAGAAGAAGCCAACTGGTGTGGTAATCATGGGCAGAAGGTTTCAGGGATAAGCTAGAAGGACCTTAGATTTTCCAACCACGTTTGATGAAGGGGAAAGAAAAGGAAAAGAAACAGCAGTGCCATCAGATTCTGAAGAAGAATAGGAAGAGGAGGACTACTCTGAACAACAATACCTTCCGACTGATGACAAGTACAAACACCTGGAAGAGCGTCTAACCGCTATGGAAATACAGAGGGTACCAGGTCTAGATTTTGAAGAGTTAGGGCTGGTGTCAGGAATTGCAATCCCGCCAAAGTTTAAAGTTCCATTATTTTCCAAATATGATGGGGTGTCTTGTCCTAAAATGCACCTCAGATCATATGTCAGGAAGATTCAGCCGCACTCTGCCGACAAAGACTTGTGGGTCCATTTCTTCCAAGATAGTTTATCAGAAACGCAACTTGATTGGTTTTACCAATTAGAAAGGGTCGATGTCCACAATTGGGAAGACCTGGCAGCAACTTTCTATAAACAATATCAGTACAACACCGATTTGACGCCTACCCGTACTCAACTTCAGAGTATGGCTATGGTTTCAAATGAGGGCTTCAAAGATTACACACAAAAGTGGAGAGATTTAGCCGGAAGGGTTTAAACCCCTCTGTCTGAAAGGGAGTTGGTGGACATGTTCTTGGGAACTTTATCGGGCCCTTTCTTCAATCATCTGATTGGGAGCTCCTCTACAGGGTTTACCAAATTGATTTTAACCCGCGAAAGGGTGGAAGCTGGTATAAGAAGTGGGAAAATTCAGAAGGACGCGTCAGCCTCTACAGCTGTGAAAAATCCCTTCATTGGGAAGAAGGAAGTATCTGCTGTTTATTCACACAGAAATCAAGGAAGAACTGAACGCCGACCAACAGTGGGGGCCGTTATGATCCCAAAGCCCGCATCTGACCAGCCAAGAAATAACCAGCCAAGGGTGGAAAGGCCAGTCCGACAATTCACCAAGATTAACATGACTCCAGCCCAGGTTCTACCACATCTTCTGAAATTGAATCTGGCAACTTTAAAAGAGGCCCCAAAGAATCCCAATACTGCGTCTCCTCATTACCATCCAAATGCCAGATGTGCATACCATTCTGAAATTCCACG
The DNA here is from genome assembly GCA_948472305.1 of Vicia faba. NCBI lineage: Eukaryota > Viridiplantae > Streptophyta > Magnoliopsida > Fabales > Fabaceae > Vicia > Vicia faba. The sequence continues at coordinate 556,335,779 of OX451735.1, forward strand.
GCACGACACCAACAACTGTTGGGCTCTGAAGAACAAAATTCAAGACCTGATAGATGCGAAGGAAGTTGAGTTTGAAGCGCCTGAGAAACCGAATGTCATTTTTGCTCCGATGCCTAGGCATGGTCGCAATGCCAATGCTGTTGAGGAAGATTTATTTGTTACCACCGTGGATGAACTGTTAACTCCGCTCCTGATCATTAAGTTGAATTTTTTGAAAGCTGGTATATTCCTAGGTTGTGACAAAGACTTCCATATTTGCCTATCCTCATCATTTGACTGCCCTCTGTTGAAAAAAGGTATCCAACGACTGATTGATAACCTAGAAATTCTGTTTGAGAATGCTCCTATTTCACCCGTTCCAGTTAAAGAAGTTTCAATCATAACCATCTACGCCAATCCTTCCAGGGTCCCTAAAAGACCCGTTAGGATTACATCTTCTCCAAAGACTACTCCACTTAAGATTACATTTCCCGGGCCGGTCCCGTACCAGTCAGATAAAACAGTACCGTGGAATTATGGTGGAGAAATCTACTACCATGGTATCAAACAGGATAAACTGACTGCCGAAGAAGAGAGCTTCGAAGAGGACAATTCCGACATTAGCAATATTGTCGGAACTAGCAAGATTACCCGTAGTGGTAGAATCTTCTCTCCAGAGATTGCCCCTCTAAAGGCAGTCTTTGGACCCGTGGCCGTTCCGAAGATTACCTCTGCACCAGTGATTATACCTGCAAGCGTACCTACCAACAAAGATGACGCAATCCCTATCCCTATTTCTACTACTGGGAATAAAGGAAAGAGCGTTCAAGAAGAGCCTGTCCGGACGAAGGCTCAATCACTAGCTATCCCCGAAACATCCAAGAAGGAAATGGAAGAAATCCTGAGGATAATAAAGAAGAGTGATTATGATGTGGTTGAACAGTTGGGGCAAACCCCCTCCAAAATATCTATGCTAGCATGCTGCTGTGCTCTGAGGCACATGCAAAAGCTTTGGTAAAATTTCTGAAGACAACTCATATGCCGCAAGAGACGTCTGCTGACCAATTCCAAGAATGTGTGGCCAGTTTGACAGCTGATAATGGCTTGGGTTTCTCTGATGCTGACTTAACACCCAAAGGGAGAAAACACAATGAGGCATTACATGTCTCTGTAGAGTGTAGAGGAAAAACCCTAGCCCATGTCTTGGTAGACACTGGTTCATCTCTTAACGTCTTACCAAAGAAAGCTCTTGACAGATTGGACTGCGAAGGGCTGACGTTGAAACCCAGTAATATAATTGTGAGAGCATTTAACGGCTCGAAGAGGATGGTCCATAGGGAGGTGGACATCCCGATAAAGGTGGGAACTCAGACTTTCAATTCAACCTTATATGTGATGGACATCCATCCCTCTTACTCTTGTCTGTTAGGACTTCCTTGGATCCATAATGTCGGTGCTGTCACCACCATATTACATCAGATGCTGAAGTACCCGGTCCAAGGAAAGATCATAACTTTCCATGGGGAAAACGAGTACATGATTAGTCATCTGAATTCTTTCCGATATATGGAATTGGATGGCGAGTTCATTGAAACTCCTTTTCAACATTTTGAAGAGGTCTCTCAAGAAATAGCGGCGACCAGGGCGGTATCCTCGATTCCTAAGATCACAAGACCTTCACTTTAGATGTCATCTCTAAAGGATGCAAAAGCAGTAGTGGAAGAGGGTGGATGCACCATCTAGGGGAAGCTTCCAGACACCCCGTACAAATAAGACAAGTTTGGCTTGGGGTTTACTTCAACTGCTCAGAAGGCTGTGCACCGCGCCCGTGCCTGAGGGCCACCTGTGAAGATTAGCAACCAAGGGGTCAATGCAGTGGAAGACAGTGAAGAAGTTGGCAGCTTGGAAGATTGGATATTTCCTACTATCAACGGAGGACTTCGCAACTGGGAGGCCAAATACTTTGTCCCAATAACTTTCATCTCTCAGTACCCTTCCATTCTGGATCCCATGGGTAACGATACTGCTATAGCCTTCAGTGACTCTGAATATCTGATCTACCAAGCCAAATACGAAGGTGAGGAAGATTGTGAAGTGCCGGGGGAATTGGCCAGACTACTACAATAAGAGGAAAGAGCTATTCAGCCTTATGAGGAGCTGTTGGATACAATCAATTTGGTTACCGAGGAAGATAAAAAGGAAATCAAAGTGGGTGCCAATCTAGAGCCGAGTGTCAAGGAGCGCCTAATTCAGCTGTTGCATGATTATGTTGAGATCTTTGCCTAGTCATACGAAGACATGTTGGGACTCGATACAGACATTGTGGTACACCGTCTACCCACAAGATAAGACTGTCCACCAGTGAAACAAAAAGTCTGCCGCATGAGACCTGACATGTCAGAGTTGATCAAAGCGGAAGTCATGAAACAATTCAATGCTGGATTTCTGGCTGTTACTTCCTATCCTCAATGGGTTGCTAACATTGTTCCCCAGCCTAAAAAGGACGGCAAAGTAAGAATGTGCGTGGACTATAGAGATTTAAATAGGGCCAGCCCTAAAGATGATTTTCCACTTCCACACATCGACATCCTGGTTGACAATATAGCCCATCACAAAGTATTTTCTTTCATGGACGGATTCTTAGGCTATAACCAGATTAAAATGTCACCTGAGGACATGGAGAAAACTACATTTGTCACACAGTGGGGTACGTTCTGCTATAAAGTGATGCCATTCGGACTGAAGAATTCCGGGGCAACCTATCAACGCGCCATGATAGCTTTGTTTCATGATATGATACATCATGAGATAGAGGTCTACGTAGATGACATGATAGCCCAATCACAAATTGAAGAAGTACACCTTGATCACTTGCAAAAGTTGTTTGTCAGATTGAAGGAGTACAAGCAAAGGTTAAACCCGAACAAGTGCATATTCGGAGTCCGGTCCGATAAACTCTTGGGTTTCATTGTCAGTAATAAGGGAATCAAGTTTGATCCTGCCAAAGTCAAAGCGATACAAGAAATGCCTGCTCCTCGTACTGAGAAGGAAGTCAGAGGATTCTTGGGATGCCTGAACTATATTTCCAGATTCATTTCTCACCTAACATCTACTTGTGAACCAATCTTCAAGCTGTTAAAGAAAGATCAAGTAGTCAGATGGAATGATGAATGTCAGATTGCTTTTGACAAAATTTAAGAATATTTACAAAAGCCTCATGTCTTGATGCCACCAGTCGAGGGAAGACCACCAATCATGTATCTGACAGTTTTAGAGAACTCAATGGGGTGTGTATTGGGGCAACATGATGAGTCTGGCCTAAAAGAGCATGCTATTTACTACCTGAGCAAAAAGTTTACCGACTATGAAACCAGATATTCACTAATCGAGAAAACTGGTCGCGCTCTGGTATGGGCTGCTCGCCGGCTAAGACAGTATATGTTGACTCATACCACTTTGCTGATATCTAAAATGGATCTGATAAAGTACATCTTTGAGAAGCCTGCTCTGTCTGGGAGGATAGCTAGATGCTAGATGATCCTAACAGAATATGACATACAATACACGACCCAAAAAGCTATAAAGGGCAGTGTGTTAGCTGATAATCTTGCTCATCAAGCTGTAGAAGATTATCAGTCCATGAAGTTTGAACTCCCGGATGAAGACATCATGACATTAGACAACTGTAAAGAAATCAGACCATATGACGGACCTGGACAAGGATCCCGATGGACCCTGTTCTTTGATGGGACATCCAATGCACTTGGTAATTATATCGGTGCTGTACTCATATCTCCGAAAGGATGCCATACTCCTTTTACTTCCAGACTTTGCTTCAACTGTACGAACAATATGGCAGAATACGAAGCATGCATCTTTGGTCTCAAGGCTGCCATAGACTTGGGAATTAAATCTTTAGTTGTATTTGGAGATTCGACTTTGGTCATCAGTCAGATCAAAGGAGAGTGGGACACTAAGCACCCAAACCTTATCCCTTACAAAGAACATGTTTTGACATTGCTACCACATTTGAGAAGATTACCTTCGAGCACTTCCCGCGAGAATAAAATCAGCTAGTAGATGCTCTAGCCACAATGTCATCTATGTTTAAACTTAATTGGGATAACGAGGCTCCCCAGATCACCATTGAACGAATGGACGAACCAACACACTGTCACGAGATTAATACTGAAGAAGTAGTGGACCAGCCTTGGTTTCATGAAGTCAAAAGGTATCTCTAGGCTCAAGAATATCCAGAAGAAGCTTCAATCAATGATAAAAAGTTCCTAAGGAGATTCTCCACTAAGTTCTTCCTAAGTAATGGCATCCTGTACAAACGTAATCATGATTCTATTCTGCTCCATTATGTGGATAAGATTGAAGCTAAAAAGATCATGGCTGAATTACATGAAGGTACCTTTGGCACTCACTCTAGTGGGCATACGATGGCAAAGAAAATCCTACGGGAAAGCTATTATTGGTCAACCATGGAAGCAGACTACTATCAACATTCCCGGACCTGTCATAAGTGTCAAATCTATGCAGATCAGGTGCACGTGCCTCCAGTTCCTCTAAATGTCTTAACAGCTCCTTGGCCCTTCACTATGTGGGGAATCAATATGATCGGGGATATCAATCCTACAGCCTCCAATGGACACAACTTCATTCTAGTGGCCATTGATTATTTTACAAAGTGGGTCGAAGCAGCTTCCTTCGCATCCGTTACTAAGAATGTTGTTGCCCGCTTCATCAAGCAGAATCTTATTTGCCGGTACGGTATCCTAGAAAGGATAATCACTGATAACGGTACAAACCTTAATAATACTATGATCGCCGCCTTATGAGAGCAGTTCAAGATTCAACATCACAATTCATCCCCCTATCGGCTAAAGATGAATGGTGCAGTCGAAGCTGCTAATAAAAACATTAAAAAGATCATAAAAAAAATGACAGTCACCTACAAGGACTGGCATGAAATGCTACCATTTTCTCTCCACGGGTACCGTACCACTGCTCGCACATCGACTGGGGAAACACCCTATTCTTTGGTTTATGGCATGGAGGCTGTTTTGCCTATTGAGGTTCAAATCCCCTCTTTGAGAATTATGAAAGATGCAGGTTTGAGTGAAGACGATTGGATCCAGACCTGGCTTGATTAAATGAACTTAATTGATGAAAAGAGACTTACTGCTATTTGCCATGGTCAGATGTATCAAAAATGGATGATCAAGGCTTTCAACAATAAAGTCAGACAACAAGTATATCAAGTTGGAGATCTAGTGATCAAGCGCATCATCTTGCCACAAAGTGATCCCAGGGGAAAATGGACTCCTACCTATGAAGGACCATTTGTAATCAAGAACATCTTCTCCGGTGGGGCAATGATCTTAACCACCATGGACGGTGACGACTTGCCACACCCTGCGAACGCATACATAGTCAAAAGATACTACACATAAAAAACCCGCTAGGTTGACACACCTAGGAAAAACAAGGGCATCCTGGCGAACCAAAAGGTTCGGGCAAAAATTAGGGATAAAATAAAAAAATCTGTACACCCGGCAAGTTGAAAACCCAAAAGGGCGACTTGGGCAAAAAAGGGCTTCTCGGTGGATCGAAAACCCGAAAGGGCGGTCCAGGCAAAAGTTAGGGAATTAAAGCGTATGACTGTGTCTCGTCAGATCACTTTAAGAACAATCTCTTCACTAACAAACCCGGAGCTTCTGATCAATTCAATCATCTTCGGACGAAGCAACAAATGGACAAGATATGCAGAGATACAAAGGCTATAGCAGAATGGGAACCCCATTGGATTATTACACATAGCTATCTTTCCTTGTATAAATTTTTTCTTATGACACCATCCTCTTACTAGGATGTTTGTCTCTTTTGTACAAAATACTTATTCAAAGTGAATACAAAGATATCTCTTTAAAGTAGAAAAAACTATTTGTCCTTTTCTTTTTTACACTTGTGTTTTATTTGCAAAAAACGTTCAATGATTTATTAATGAACATATGCATTTGAACATAATTACTGTTTACAAATAAACAAAATGAAAAAGAACAGTTACTGTCAGGTTGAAAGAATAGGAAAACGTCTTTAGGCTATTCCATGAACAATCCCTACAGTACATCATTAAGATCCCCAGTGGAGCTGAAACTTCCAACTATTAATCCACAGTGGAAACCATCCAGTTTCTCCAAATTCCCCAGCAAGTTATTTTGAAGTCTGAAAACCAACTGGACAACAACTTCTGATAACTCCCCGGTAGAGTGGCAGACGACCGAAACTCCTGAACTTTTTCCCAAACAGGAATAAGCTTTTTTCCTATAGAGTTTTCATTGCTCCCCGACAGAACGAAGATTCCCATGGTTGAGTCCCCAATAGAAGTCATCAAAATTATCTGGATTCCCCAAGCAGAGCAATGTATGGCATTGCTCACAACGGAATTTTTGTCAATACTCTAACTTCAAGACATGAAGAATCGCCATATCCTCAACAGCAGTCAAGGATTTATTTTCCTCAACAATACAACAAATCAGCTTACATGCGCATACATTACATCCATATATCATAAACATTGATAAAGCACATATATTGCATCATACATTTCATGCAACATAACTTTGTGTTTCAACTAACATTTTACCCTTTTCAGGATAAGATTAACAGCTACCATTAACAATGTTCAAAGACTTCAGATACAGTTCAGATACGCTCTAGACAAGGATGCCATTCTGATACTCATTCAGATCTCAACTTCAGATACAGTTCAGATACACTACAGACAAGGATGCCGTTCTGATACTCATTCAGATCTCAACTTCAGATACAGTTCAGATATGCTCCAGACAAGGATGCCATTATGATACTCATTCGGATCTCAAAGATACAGTTCAGATACGCTCCAGACAAGGATGCCATTCTGATACTCATTCAAATCTCAACTTCAGATACAATTCAGATACACTCCAGACAATGATGCCATTCTGATACTCATTCAGATCCCAACTTCAGATACAATTCAGATACGCTCCAGACAAGGATGCCATTCTGATACTCATTCAGATTCAACTTCCAGATACAGTTCGGATACGCTCCAGACACAGTTGCCATTCTGTCACTTATTCAGATTCAAGTACAGATACAGCTCAGATACGCTCCAGACACAGACGATATTCTATTTCTCATACATAATCAGTCTCCAGATACAGTTCAGATACGTTCCAGATACATACACTATTCTGATACTTATTCTTTTAACTTACAACTTATAATTCAACAAGCATTCTTGCATGGCATCTACAAGCCCATCTCCAACAAGATTCTATCACCTCTCCAAATGGCATCTTTAAGCCCATTCCCTCAACTACACTTTGTCGAGTGCAAATTTATGGGCACTCTAGTGTCCAATCATCTATTACCTTTGAGTCACGAACGACAAAACTCGCCAATCTAACTCTTCAGGTTCAAGAAGATTGAACAGGGGCAGCTGTTATACCCCCAAATTTGCCCTCTCATTTATCAAGATTTTTCTCACAAGACTTCTTTGACTCAAGACAGGATTAGGGTTTGGTCAGCTCAAGACACCTCATCTTGCACTAATAATCCAAAATTAGGGTTTGAGTTTGCACAAGGATTTTTGGACAATCAATGCTTCATATGACTTTCATACATCATTTTGGACCCCTAATATTTCTCATGATAAGTTTCAAGCCTTGAACCACATTTTTGGTTAGTCAATTGGACAGTTGACCTAAAAATCAGCTCTATTGGGGAAAAAGTCAACCATGGCCAATTTACAATCAAACTTCATAATTTTTGATCCACATCAACATTTTAGACTCATATTTACCATTTGATCAAGTTTGGATCACAACTTCTCAAGAAATTTGATCAAATCATCAAAAGGGCAAAATGGTCAAAATTAGGGTTTTGATTGAGAAAGGGAAATTTCTGATTTTTAACCTAGCCAATGACCAATTGAGTTCAAGCATAATTTCAAGGATTCAATGGCATCATATTGACCTAATTACATGGTTCAAAAGATCTCAAGTTCATTGGATTGACAGATGAAATTTGCAGTCAACTGATCAAAAGTCAATTATATATTGAAAAGTCAAACTTTGACTTTTTAGTCAAAATCAAGTACCAAGGGTCATAATTCATCAAGATATGTCAAAATATGAAACTTGTTCACCAAGAAAACCAAATTTGAAAATTAGGGTTTGAATTTGAAAATTTTCATAACTTATAATTTTTTTAAGTAAAAAAATTTTCTTATTTTTTTCTCAACTTTTCACCACTTTTTCACCATGATGAATTTTGATTCAAGAAAAGTTCCCAACATGAAAGTTGTATTACTCCATGAGATATACAACTTTTCTTCACAAACTTTTCCATAAAGATGCTTGGATATCAAGTTATAAATTTGTGAATACATGCTCATGAACTAAATAACTTAGTGAAATTTTGCCCTAATTTAGCAGGTTTTGGACCCAACTTCATGGAAACTTTTCACCAAGTTCCAAGAGGTATATCAAAATGTATTTCAAATATGGATTATAGATCATATTGCAAGCTTTCCAAAATTTCCAATAACTCTCCAAGATCATTTTCGAGTAGGGAGAATCGAAGAGAGGAAGTTGGCATTTTCTCACTTTTTGTTCAAGCCATTTTCACATAGAATTAAGTTGCAAACCAAACCTATGCTGATTGTTTCTTGCTTTACAGGTCCTAAGCTTTCTATACACTCCTTAATTAAATGAATATTCAATTGACAAAGCCTTTATCCTTGCTTTTGAAACTTTACACAAGTTGTAATTCCATTTTGGGCAAAAAGGCTTCATTGCCATTTTCATAAAGATGCACTTTTGCAACTTTGTCAACTTGGAGCATTAGACCTGTCCCCTTGATACAAGAAAACTCTACAGCTCTCAAGCAATTTGTACAAACTCATATCATCCCTAAAGCAAGCTGGTACAAGCATGTGGGATTGGTCTTGTCAACTTTACTTCAAGTACAAGAAAAGTTGCAAAAGGGCTAAGGGTTGTATAGCTAGTAGGAAGCTGACTTTGGATCACTTCTATACTAATATGCAAACATTGTACAAGAGATTGGACGCTTGGCTTGAACCTAGAACTCTCTCAAACTAAAAAACACCAAAAATCTGCCTAAGCACATAGTTTCTGCAAAAGCTCAACCAACTCTCATTTGGCTCGTGCGTTTTGTGTTTAACTGATCAAAACATCTTATACACTTGATACCTAGTCAATCCAAGCCATCACCCTGGTTCTGTAACCTCTGTTTCACCATCTGCCATTTTCAACTTGGAAGCTTGCAGTTGGACTTGGTCAGGGAGTTCCAGCCATCCTCAGAGCAAGATAAGGGTTGGAATAGATTCAGGGAAGTTCAAGGAAGCTCAAGCAATCATCAGGCCTCCATTAAAGTCCCTACATTTCCATACACGATTCCAGCTGAAGGAGGTATTTTCTTAAACTCTATCTCTTTATATAGGCAACCTCAAGCCACGATTTATGAAGAAAAAATGTAGTTCTCATCATAACAAAGTTGTACATATCATTACTTTGCATTTATATTACTTGTGCTAAGAGAATTTGAAGCTTGAAATCTCTGAAATTTTTAGGTCACGATTTAGGGATTCCAAAATTATCTTTGATCTTTGATAGTTAGGTTACATAATTTATATGGTTGGAATCGTGAGCTCAAATGCCACATTTTTCATGTTATGAGTTTTCATTTTTATGTAAGCATGAGGAAGATACAGGTTGGTCTGGCATTGGCGTGAAAAAGATGAACGAAGGTCAGGGATGAAGTCAGTGGGCTTTTTGTTGCTGCTTGGCCTTTTTGTTTTTGCTAAATACCCCCCTGACTTGCTAATGCACCCCCTGGCTAACTATTTTATATTTTTATATATTTTTTTCTTCATATTTTTATATTTAATACTTTTGTTTATTTTTCTGAATGATAAAAAATCCTAAAAAATGATTTATTTATTTTCACACTTTTATTATTTTTTTTTAATTATTTCTCACATAAAAAATTAATTTATTTTGATAGAATAGAATTTATTTTCTTAAATAACTTATAAATATAATTAAAAATACTTAATATTTTTATTATCTATTTTATACTTATAAATACCAATTTTTACACATATTTAATTTTTAATATTCATATACAATATTATTTTTTATTTTTTATACAAAAAATGTACAAAATAATAATATAGAACATTATTTTCTTTTGAATAAAAACTAGGGTTTAGCCCCTTTCAAAAAGAATTAATATATTTTTTCCTTATATTTTTAGGTTTAAATTAAATATTTTTCATACAAAAACAAGACATAAAACATTTTTCTAACATGAACATTGCATTGCATTTTAAATATCTGTATTATATTTATTTAATTCGCGCATATTCGATTTGGTTGTAATAATATATTTAGCTTTATATTTGTGCAAATCCCCATTCAAATTTGTATTCCCCCCTCCCATAAAAATTGTGGTAATAGCTTAGTGTATTCACATTGCGCAATTTATCGCTTTATATACCATGATTAGTAATTAGGGTTTGCATGACAATAACAAAAGAAAGCAAAATAGAATACCCTAAATACAAGACAAATCAAAAGCATGAAAATGATACACTTTGCACACAAGCACCCTTAGGGTTTCTCCCACTTGGTTGCCTAAAATAAAATGGCCATGTTACGCATGCGAAGTATCTTGGAAAAACAAAATAAATATAAGATCATAGTCCCTCGATGACGCTATTCAAAAGTTTCATAAACAAAATGATCTTGGTCCCTAGAAAATGCTAAATACTTTGCAACATTTCTATCATGGTTATACAATGACCCACGCCCGTCCCGTTTAAATCCAAAGATAGGGTTGCTTACCAAATCAATGGTAGGTCAACAATGTCAAAGGAATAGAAAATGCACAAGAAAGACATTTGAGTAGGTAGATAGCTTCTAAGTTACTCGCTCCTTTTCAAACAATCCTTGCTATTTTCAAAAACAAACACACACACATTTCAAAACATCTTACAAAACATTGAAAACATTTTTCAAAAGACAAACATCTTTGTATACATTCTTACGAACGAGAATTATTACAAAGATTGCCTAAACCAATGGCCTCTTTTAAAAAATACTTTCAAAACCACATCAAGCACCATTTCAAACAAACCAAAGCAAGTGATATAAGCAAGTAACTAAGAGCCCATTGAAAACCATGGATGAAAAAGGTGCTAGCACCTTCCCTTTTCATAATCTACCCCCCGAACTCAAGAAAACATCTCAAAGGTCTTTCCTGTGCTTTTTTACCTTTCCTTTTTGGATAAAAGAAAAGTAGGTGGCGACTCTTGCTAACCGCGACATTTGCAATAAAACGCAAAACCTCGAGTCAGGTCTCCCACCGTATCACACCCATATACTTCCTAGATCTTGATTCGCAAATTAATAGAAGCTTCTAGCTCGTAGATACAAGCTTCATACTCAGCCATGTTGTTGGTACAATCAAAACAAATTCTGGAAGTGAAAGGAGTATGACAACCTTCTAGAGAAGTGATAATAGCACCAACACCATTACCCAACGCATTTGAGGCACCATCGAACACCATTATCAATCACAATCCTGGTTCGAGTCCTTCCTCTGGGCTGGGGATATTATAATCCCAGATGTATATAATGTCTTCATCTGGAAATTCAAACTTCATCAATTGATAGTCATCTTCCACAGGCTAGTGAGCAAGATAATATGCCAATACACTATCTTTGATATCTTTATGGGGTAGTATATTGGATATCATATTCTGTTAAAATCATCTGCCAACGGGCTACTCTTTCTGTGAGAGATGGATTTTCAAAAATGTACTTGATTGGATCCATCTTGGATATCAAGAGAGTAGTATGAGTCAGTATATATTTTCTAAGATGTTTTATGCCCATGCAAGTGCACAATAAGTCTTTTCTACCAATGAATGTCTCCACTCACAATTAGTAAATTTCTTTCTCAGGTGGCAGATGTCACGCTCTTTCCTACCAGTCTCATCATGTTGACCGCGTACATAGCCCATGGAGTTTTCCAACACAGTCAAATACATTATCAAGGGCTTGCCTTTCATTGGAGGCGAGAGAATTGGAGGTTCCTACAAATACACTTTTATTTTATCAAATGCCACTTGGAAATTGTCATTCCACCCGACCATTTGATTTTTTCTCAACAACTTGAATATTGGTTCACAAGTGGCTGTAAGATGAGAGATGAATCTATCAATGTAGTTCAACCTCCCCAAGAAACCACGAACCTATTTTTTTGTTCTCGGCTCAGGCATTTTGTGTATCACTTTTATTTTGGCGTGATCGAACTCAATTCCTTTTTTGCTTACTATGAAGCCAAATAAATTGCCTGATCTCACTGCGAAGGTGCACTTGTTAGGGTTCAGCCTCATCCTGAATTTGCTTAACCTTTCAAAAAAAAAATCAGCAAGTGGACAAGATTTTCCTCTTTTGTCTGGGATTTGGAAATCATATCTTCAACGTATACCTTAATCTCCTTATGCATCACATCATCAAAGATATTGACCATTGTATGCTGATACGTTTCCCCTGCATTCTTCCAACTAACGGGCATCACTTTGAAGAAAAATGTTCCTCAAGGTGTAATAAAAGTATTCTTCTCCATGTCTTCGGGCGCCATCTTGATCTGATTGTATCCCGAAAAACCATCCATGAAGGAAAACACTTTAGCTTAAGCATTATTGTCAACTAGAATATCAATATGAGGGAGCACAAAATCATCTTTAGGGCTTGCTGTGTTCAAGTCCCTATAATCTACACACATTTTCACTTTTCCATCTTTCTTCGGCATTGGTACAATACTTTTAATCCACGGTGGGTAAGAGATGACATTCAGGAAACCCTCATCAAACTATTTATGAACCTCCTCTTTGATCTTCTTAGACATCTCAGGATGAGTTCTTCGAAGCTTTTGTTTAACTGAAGGACAATCTTCACTGAGAGGCAGCTTGTGCACGGCAATATTTGTATCTAGCCCAAACATGTCTTCATAAGACCAAGCAAAGATTTCCACATACTCTCCAAGCATTTCAATCAATCTTCACTTGACACTGTCTTTTAAGGCTGCCCCAATCTTGACTTTGTTTACACCTCTTTCGTACCCAAGTTGATCACTTCTAAAGTCTCTTGGTGCGGTTGAATGACCCTTTCCTCTTGCCTCAACAATGTAGCTAGCTCTTCAGGAATTTCACAATCTTCTTCAGCTTCTTCATCATCTTGATAGATTGGATTTTCAAAGTCATGGTGAGCCATAGCAGAATCATTTTCGACAAAATTCGGGATTAATTGGGGATTGTATCTGCATTATTATGATTTTGTTTATATTTTAGTTTAAGATTTAAAAAAGAAAAATAAAAACACATTTCCATTTTCTTTTGAAAAAATAAAGAGAAAGGCAAGGAGAAAAATATTTGAATGCAAAAAGACCTCCTTTATTGATGATAATTTTGAAATTGAAAACATTGTGGCCCTACAACATGATCATTATGTCTTGGACAAAACGTAGGAATTATTGCATGATAAAAATAAAAGAAAATTACTCTTCATAGCGAGTGACTGCGACAACGTCTTCGACAAACCAATTGGCAGGATCTTGTCCCAGAAGAGTAGGACGAATAAATTTGTCCATTTCACAATTGTTTTCTCCTTCCTCGCTCACAACATGAGCTTTATCATGGATGATACCACCACTGACGAATTGAATCGGAGGAGGAATATCTTGAATCTTTGGAACAGTAATTTGCGCACTTCATGCAGCCATGAAGCCCAACCGTTTCTTATCTTTCTACATAGGGAGATCTAACACTCTTCCCCAGCCTTCAGGGTTTCCAGACTCTACAACTTCCCGAGCTTATCAGTAATATTCCATAGAGACCTCCGACTTTTTAACCTCTTGACGAGGAGTCTTGATAACTTGCATAATTTCAAATTCTTGGAACGAAGTCTACTGTACCTCACCTTCAACTTCAACATACCGGAAGGTACTCAGATGACTGACAATATAGTCCTCTTCACCATAAATGGTGACCACTTTCCCATTAACCAGGAATTTCAACTTCTAGTGCAAAGTAGAAGTTACAGCGCCAACTCCATAGATCCACGAGCACCCTAGCAAACAAAAGTATGAAGGATTGATATCCATGATAAATAATGTTACATTGAATATTTGAGGACCTATCTTTTATAGGGAAATCAAATTCACCAAACACAACTCTTTTCGACCCATCAAACACCTTAACCACCAAATTACCGGGCCTCAACATAACCCTTTCGTAATCCAATTTTACGGGAGCATCCTTTGGCAGAACATTAAGGGATGATCATGTGTCAACCAGAACACAAGATAAGGTAGTTCTTGCAATATCCATTGAGATGTTCAGCGCCTTGTTATGCTTCCTTCCCTCGGGAGGTAAATCGAAATTTGTGAAACCCAAACTGTTGCTCGCAGAGATGCTAGCCACAATTCCTTCAAATTGATTCACTGAAATTTCTGGAGGAACAAAAGAAGTCCCCAATAACTTTATCAGTGTATTTCTGTGAGATTCAGAATCTCGGAGAAGAGCAAAAATTAAAATTTTCGAAAACGTCTAGATAAGTTGGTCGATTATCTTTTAATCACTCTTCTTTATGTATTTCATCAACTCTGTTACATCTTTGGCCATCTCATCATCCAAGGTTGGAACTGGAGGATTCTGCCCTGGTTTTCAATCATTCACCATTATCTGATTGCCTTTAACCTTAGCCAAGGTGTCTATACTTCTTTCTGGTCGATCAGGTGGAGAGAAAATCTGACTGCTTCGGGTAATCCTGCTTTCACAGACAACATCGTGAACTTCAGGCTTATCCTCATAATATTTACTTTCCTCATACTTCTCCATTACAAGATTTTGTACCTGATAGTAAAACTCATTGCCATAGTTCCAAGGTACCATCTTATTAGTGACATACGACACTAGAGTAGGCAAAGTGATGGTCAATGGAGATTGCTTGGATGAAATCAGAATTGTGACAGGTACGAGAATTTTATTTGACTTGAAAGGAATAGTAATCAAGTTAACCTCATCCTCCTCAAACTTAGGCTCAACAACCACACAGTCAAACTGAAGAGTTCCTTTAGTGCTCAATGTTAATTCTCTAAATTATGTAATAGAATTATGTTTGGTAAAACTAATAGAGCATCAATATGTTAGTGAGTATGTATTTACTTGTAAACAAGATTAGGTTGTGGAAGAAGTCATATCTAATGTTGGGACATGTTGAGATGAAGAGTTTCAGCATCTGGAACAACATGTCGGACAAGATGTCCTATGCAGGTTCATTCGACATTGCGCTGACCTGAAGTAATCTATTTATTTGTTAAGTCACAATAATAAAATATAGTTTAGGATATTATATTATCCTATGTGGCGCTGTTTTGTTAGGTATGGAAGATTGAATCAGAATTCAAGAAGAAAATATACTTTATATTTATGGAAATAAATTAGGAAGATTTGATTGAAGACCTATTTTGTAGCAGAATCTTTTGCAGAATTGTAACAGCTAATGAGCTGTGATTGAAGGCCCAAATCCAGTTGGGATATAGGTTATAAATAAAAGTATTTGTAACCTAGTTTTATACGTGTCTGGTATGTAAAAGTATTAGGGTTTCTCTATTGTAGCCACTCTCTAGGAGAGTTGGTGAAAGTGAACCACTCAGGTTGTGAGATGGTCACTTTGTTCTCCTCGAAGATTTTAAGTAAGAGTGAGTATTGTTCTTGGAGGAGGATTTCAAGAAACTCCAAGTTGTTGTTCTTAGTTAGGAGTAAAGTTGTAAATGGTAGAGTTTAACTTTAAGTCTTAGCTAGGTATTATCATGGAAGTATGTCATCTGTTGTGCTGTCATAAAAGTATGTCTTCATGTTGTTGTCCAATCGATGTCTGTGATTGAAGAGGATTTAATGAGAGCCTCATGTCTAGGCGAGTCTTAGGTATAAGTTTAGCACGAGTAGTGATTAATTGCAAAGTTGTAAATGGCGGAGTTTAGCTTCAAATTGATACTATAATGATGGACTTGATCTTGGCTTGGTATGCCCCCAGAGTAGGTAGTTAGAACGAACTGGGTTAACAACTCTATGTGTTTGTTTACTTTTAAGTTCTGTTTTGATTGTTATACCTTGCTATGTTGTTTGTGACAGACTAGATGTCTCGACATCTTATAGGACATCTGGTTCTGGTATACCAAAATTTCAATTGGTATTAGAGAAGGCATCCTGTCTATTTCTGGATGAGATCCAAGGGGGATACTTTCGGGTTTTTTTTCAAGGTAGAAGGTTCTACTGAAAAGTTGTTTGAATTTGGAGAGTTCATATTGTTGCTAGAACGGTCCCTAGAAGTGGAGGATGGATTGTTTAAGACAAGGTTGTGTTGGACTTGTTTGTTGTTTTCAGGCATGTAGATTTTGTGGCAAGCTACTGTGTTTTGATTTATTTTCAAACCTACAGTGACCTGTTGCATCTGAAAGATGGTGTTGTGAAAGGGTTTGTGTTGTGCCTGAACAATTTTTAGGACCTTTGGTTATTGTGTATTCTGCTGCATGGTAGATGATGTTACCCTAGGTTTTTCTTATGTCACAAGTAAAGAAAAGGCATTAGGGTATGATCTCCTCAGCAGGTTTGGTGTGTGATGTTGTAGTGTGTACAAGACATCCTCAACTTACTCTGTGAGTTTGCCAATGATACTTGAGTTGTATCCCCCAGGTCCAATCATAAAGGAACTTTTGATGAGTTTTTTGAAGAAAGACTAGATCCATTTATTTTGGCTTTTTGCAGAGCCTTCCTAATACTTGACCTAATTAGGAAAGTGACTCTGAGTCTTACTGTTGTTTGGGATTGCTGAAGCTTAGAATATCTTTGAGGACCTTGAAGGTGATCAAGGGTTGTTTGTTTTCTAGAAGTAGTGTTAGGGTTTAGAACCAAGCTTTATTTTATGAGTTCCAGAGAAAGGGAACAAATGTCTTACAAGATGTTGGGACCTTGTGTCAGCAGGTGTAAAGATTCTTGTTACATAACAGATTCTCTGAGGGGTAAACAAATGTGTGATCATATATGTTTAAGACCTACTTCTGGTTTAGAAGAGGAGGCATCTGGGCTGTGTATCTAAGATGGTTTATCCATAAGACATATATTAGATTGATCGACTGGTTGAATGTTGGTCAACTAATTGGTTACTTCTTGACTCAGTTTCTTTTTGATCCAAGTTTGTAAAAGTGAAGAGGATGAGCTCTAATTCCAGTAGAGATTTGTCATCTTAGACAAATTCCTTGTTTTATGGAGGTCAAGTTCATATGACAAGGACATCCTCTCCGAAATCATGTTTATTATTTTGATCAAAGAAACCAAATTTGTATGGAATCTTGTTTATGGCCATAAAACAAGTTATGTCTAAGGGGAGTAATGGTGGTATGCACTAACCACATGTTGTGTAGCTCGAAGATTCATAGCAACTGTTGAAGAAAGACCATAGTATGGAGCTAAATGGGTCTTGAATAAATGTCATATGTAATGTCTTGACATCTTTAGGTTGAGAATTTATTTCGTCTCAACGTGTTTTAATGGTGTTTCTCTCAAACATGATAGAGGTTGCTTACTCAAACTTGATATCTTGTATCAAGTCTATGAGAACATTGGACTCTTGGCTAAAGTGGAAAAGACATTTTAGGGTTGTGTGCAATGGAGATACATCAATCTGGGGTAAGTTGATAATCTAGAAGATTAACTTACAGTAATTGTATTACTCATCCATGTGTTTATTGGTATTGTTCAAGTTCCTTGGATAAGGTGTCTAATTGGTGAAGGCTGGAGAATGGGAGAAACAAACTTTTCTGAACAGTCTGTTCATGGTATAATGATCAGTAAATACCATGGTTGTGATGCTCTGCATTTTAGAGGGAATCTCCTCTTTATGTGCAGAAGGATGTCTTCTTACAAGAGGTCTGGTTATTGTGCTTATGAAGAAGCTTCTTGAAGTGTGGTATCAGCTGTTGATTTTTTATCTGCATATACGATAAGCTGCTGATGTGTGGTTCTCTTGTGTTCTCCCTCAAGAGTTGTTTTATGGACTTATTATCTGTATCATCTCCAAAGACATAGTATTTGGTAAAGTTCATAGGGTTGGGATTGATGTTCTATCTAATGTTGGAGCATCATCTCATGTGTGTATGTTGCTCTAGAAGGAAGCTTCATTTGAAGATCATGGGGTGATTATTGCTGATTTATATTGGATTCCTAAATCGGCAAGAATGACCATGATGGAGTGTGAAGTCCAGTCTCTGACCAAGTTTCGAATACTATGAAGGATTCTGTTTTACCCCAACATTTTCCCTCTCATTTATCAAGACTTTTCTCACAAGACTTCTTGGACTCAAGACAAGATTAGGGTTTGGTCAGCTCAAGACACCTCATCTTGCACTGATAACCCAAAATTAGGGTTTGAATTTGCACAAGGATTTTTGGACCACCAATGCTTCATGTGACTTTCATACATCATCTTGGACCCCTAAGATTGTTCATGTTAAGTTTCAAGCCTTGAACCACATTTTTAATCAGTCAATTGGACAATTGACCTAAAAATCAACTGTATTGAAAAAAAAAAGTCAACCATGGCCAATTTACAGTCAAACTTCATAAATTTTGATCCACATCAACATTTTAGACTCATATTTATCATTTGATCAAGTTTGGATCACAACTCCTCAAGAAATTTGATCAAATCATCAAAAGGGCAAAATGGTCAAAATTAGGGTTTTGACTGAGAAAGGGAAATTTCTGATTTTTAACCTAGCCAATAACCAATTGAGTTCAAACATGATTTCAAGGGCTCAATGGTATAATCTTGACCTAATTACATGGTTCAAAAGATCTCAAGTTCATTGGATTGACAAATGAATTTTGCAGTAAACTGATCAAAAGTCAACTGTACACTGAAAAGTCAAACTTTGACTTTTTGGTCAAAATCAAGTGCCAAGGGTCATAATTCACCAAGACATGTCAAAATATGAAACTTTTTCACCAATAAACTCAAATTTGCAAATTAGGGTTTTAATTTGAAAATTTTCATAACTTAGAATTTTTCTAAGTATAAAAATTTTCTTATTTTTTCCCAACTTTTCACCACTTTTTCACCATGTTGCATTTTGATTCAAAGAAAACTTCCAACATGAAAGTTGTAGTCCTCTAGGAAATCTTTAACTTTTCTTCACAAACTTTTCCCAAAAGATGCTTGGATCTCAAGTTATGAATTTGTGAATATAGGTCCATGAACTTCCTAACTTAGTGAAATTTTGCCCTAATTTAGGCAGGTTTTTGACCCAACTTCATGGAAATTTTTCACATAGTTCCAAGAGGTATCTCAAATTGCTTTTCAAAGATGCATTATAGAGAACATTTCAAGATTTCCAAAATGTCCAAGAACTCTCCAAGATCATTTTTGAGTAGGGAGAATCGAAGAAGGGAAGTTGGCATTTTCTCACTTTTGATCAAGCCATTTTTGCGTAGCATCAAGTTGAAAATCCAATCCATGTTGTTTTTATTTTGATTTACAGGTCCTAAGCTCACTTTACACTCCATAATTAAATGCAAACTCAGTTGACAAAGGCATTATCTTTGCTTTTGAAGCTTTGTACAAGAGATAATTCCATTTTAGGCATAAAGTTCACATTGCCATTTTCATAAAGAGAAGCTTTTGCAACTTTGTCAATCTTGAGCATTGAACTTGTTCCCTTGGTGCAAGCAATGTACACAGGTCTCAAGAAAATTGTACAAGTGCATTTCAGCTCTCAAGCAAGCTAGGACATGCATGTTAGTATGGTCACTTCACTTTACTTCAAATGCAAGAAAACTTGCCAAAAGGTCAAAAACTTGTACAGCTAGTAAGGGCTGACCTTTGTATCATTTCTATACAAATACACAAACTTATGGCAAGGCATAATACGATGTCTTGACACTAGAAACTCTCCAAAAACTCAAAAACTCCAAAATTCTGTCCAAACACTCAGAATCTGCAAAAGCAT
This sequence comes from Vicia faba, assembly GCA_948472305.1. Taxonomy (NCBI): domain Eukaryota; kingdom Viridiplantae; phylum Streptophyta; class Magnoliopsida; order Fabales; family Fabaceae; genus Vicia; species Vicia faba. Next base: position 556,355,912 of record OX451735.1, read on the forward strand.
AGCCAACCAATTTTTGGCTCGTGCGTTTTGTGTTTAAACACTTGAAACATCTCATACACACCATACCAAAGCAATCCAAGCCATCACCCTGGTTCTGTAACCCCTGTTTCAGCATCCACCATTTTCATTTTGGAAGCTTGCAGCTTGACTTGTCCAGAGATTTCCAGCCATCCTCAAAGCAAGATAAGCATTGGCATAGCTTCAGGGAAGTTCAAGGAAGTTCAAACAATCCTCAGGCCTCCATTAAAGTCCCTACATTGCTCTACTCGAATCCAACTGAAGGAGGTATTTTCTTGAACTCTATCTCTCTGAATAGGCATCCTCAAGCCACGATTTGTGAATAAAAAATGTAGTCCATATCATAGTGAAGCTGTACATATGCATACTTTTCATTTATATTAACTGTGCTGAGAGAATTTGAAGATTGAAAATGCTGAAAAAGTTAGGTCACGAATTAGGGCTACTAAAATTCTCTCTGATCTTTAAGAGTTAGGTCACATAATTTATATTGTTGGAATCGTGAGCTCAAATGCCACATGTTTCATGTTATGAGTTTCTGTTTTTGTGCAAGCATAAGAGAGATACAGATTTGAACGTGAGCGTGCGCAGGGAGTTGGCCAGAGGACAGGGATGAAGCGCGCCTAGGCTTTTTGGCGCTTTGGGCCTTTTTGTTTCTGATATTTGCAACCCCTGACTTACTTTTACACCCCTTGACTAACTTTGTTATATTTTTTGTATTTATTTTATATTTTCATATTTTATACCTTCATTTATTTTTCTTAATGATAAAAAATATCAAAAAATGATTTATTTATTTTCACACTTTTATTTTATTTTTTTATTATTTTTTTCATATAAAAATTAGTTAATCTTGATAAATAGACTTATTTTCTTAAATAGCTTATAAATATATTTAAAAATACTTAATATTTTTATTATACATTTTATACTCATGAATATTTATTTTTTACATATACTTAATTTTTAATATTTATGTATAATATTATTTGTTATTTTCTTATCAAAAAATGTACAAAATAATAATATGAAACATGTATTTTCTTTTAATTGAAAATTAGGGTTTCACCCCCTCCAAAAATAATATTATTTTTTCCTTATTTTTTAGGGTTTAAATTAAATTATTTTCTCATACAAAAAAACAAAATACCAAAACTTTTTTTTAACATAAACATTGCATTGCATTTTAAATATTTGTACATTTATTTAATTCGCGCAATATTCGATTTGGTTGTAATAATATATTTAGGTTTATATTTGTGCAAAATCCCCATTCAAAACTTGTATCCCCCTTCCCATAATAATTGTTGTAATAGCTTAGTTTATTTCACGTAATTAATTGCTTTTATACCATGATTAGTAAATTAGGGTTTGCATGACAAGAACAAAAAACAAGCAAATAGAAGAACCCTAAATGCGAGACAAAAGCATGAAACATGACACACTTTGCACACAAGCACCCTTAGGGTTTCTCCCACTTGGTTGCCTAAAATAAAATGGCCATGTTACGCATGCGAAGTATCTTGGCAAAACAAAACAAGTAATAAGATCATAGTCCCTCGATGACGCTATACAAAGGTTGCCTAAATAAAATGATCTTGGTTCCTCAAAATTCTAAGATACTTGGAAACATTGCTATCATGGTCGTACGATGACCCACGCCCGTCCCGTTTACATCCAAAGATAGGGTTTCTTACCAAATCAATGGTAAGTCAACAATGTCAAAGGAATTAAAATGCACAAGAAAGACATTTGAGTAGGTTGATAGCTTCTAAGTTACTTTCTCCATTTCAAAACAATCCCTGCTATTTTCAAAAACAAAACACAAACATAATTCAAAACATCTTACAAAACATTGAAACATTTTTCAAAATACAAACATCTTTGTATACATTCTTATGAACGGGAATCATTACAAAGATTGCCTAAACGAATGGCCTCTTTTCAAAATACTTTCAAAACCACACCAAACACCATTTCAAACAATGCAAAGCAAGTGATCTAAACAAGTAACTAAGAGCCCATGGAAAACCATGGATGAAAAGGGTGCTAGCACCTTCCCTTTTCATAATCTACCCCCCCGAACTCAAGAAAACATCTCAAAGGTCATTCCTGTGCTTTTTTACCTTTCCTTTTGGATAAAAGAAAAGTCGGTGGCGACTCTTGCTAACCGCGACATTTGCGAAAAAACGCAAAACCTTAAATCAGTTCTCCCACCGTATCACAGAATAGGCGACTCTGCTGGGGACTTTTTAAAAGTGGGGTTACCTTAGGGTTTAGATCACATTTATTTGCTTACCTTGTTTGAATTGTTTGCTTTACATTTTGGTTCTATTGTTTGGGTTTGAATCCTCCACCCGAATTTGGGAAACATTATAGGTAAATAGCAATACATTGTGGAAACTGTGCTGGGTATATCGACACGGTCTAAGCAATAGCTATGTTAGTGTGACATATTTGTGGGTACCGGTAGCCTTTGAGTCAATCAAAGAGAATACGGTGCCGCTGAGTGATGTCATGAAGCACTAACGAACTTCTAGAACCTTTACTTGACCAATTTTGCCTTTTAGGATGTAGTGAGATGATCGGCTTTGGTGTAGTCCGAAGTTGGTAGATACTTTATAATACACTCATTGAGGGTTGGTTTCTTGGAATATTTCGGTCGCAAGTACAGAGGCTTAAACTGAAACAATGAACAAGGAAACAATCCAGTGATATTGAGCTCCTTAGAACCCGGTTACTATTACTAGGACAGGTTGAGCCAACTAAACTTCAAGAGGGTACTTACCTATGAAACCCCATGCAAGGCTAAAATTAGGAACTTGTGTGATTTGCTTGTACATATATACTTGTGAATAAGATCATGGACATCATGAAGCATCATATGCATCCACTAACCATTTCAAGGATTTTGGAAATTCATCTTTGTTCTTGTTTTGTAGGTTATGGATTCACTTCACAGGAAAACTATCCAAGTCAACCTTGTAAGAATTCCTCCACAACTCATGGAGCTAGCATCAAGGATTCTTGAGAATTTTCCATTCACCGAGAGACATGGTCGTCTACTCAAGTTGTTCACTTCCAACACAGAGGAATACATGATGAAGGTTCTCTTCTAGTTCTTTGACCCTTTGCATCACTGCTTCACATTTCCTGACTACCAGCTTGTGCCTACTTTGGAAGAATTCTCTTAACTTTTGAAGATTCCCATTCTCAATCAAATACCTTTCAACGGTACGAAAAGAGATCCAAAGCCAGAAGAGATTGCTCAAGCCATGCACTTGCACTCATTTGATGTCGCAACCCATTGGGAAACTAGAAGTGGTGTCAAAGGCTTCTTGGCAAAGTTCTTGTTTGAGAAGGCACAAAGCTGTTAGAACTCCTTCGACTTACAAGCTATTGAGGAGATTGTAGCTCTTCTCATCTATGGGATGGTCTTGTTCCCTAACCCTGATCAACTCATAGATGTGAGTGCTGTCAAAATCTTCATGTCACGCAATCCGGTGCCTACATTGCTTGGAGATATCTTACACTATTTTCACACTCGTACAATGAGGAAAAAAGGTGTTCTCATGTGTTGCACTCCTCTCCTGGCAAGATGGTTTATTTCTCATCTTCCCCAATCAGTCTTGAAGAATGAGCAAGGTTTGAGGTGGTCACAACGGTTGATGACTGTTGTACCCCAAAATTTTCCCTCCCATATCCTTCAAAGTTTGGCAAGATCAATCTCCAGATGATTCAAAGTCTCTCAAAGGTTGCACAGTCCAATTGCCTCCTAACACAGTCAAAATTAGGGTTTTGGTTCTGGAAAAGAAATTGAGATTTTCAAGGGTCCAATCAAGTCCCACATGCCCACATACATTGTCAAGCATCCATATGTCAAGTTTCAAGACTCACAACATCAAATTTCACAATCAAAAAACCCTAATTGCTCCACAGTCAACTACAGGGGCAAAATGGTCATTTGACAGTCAAAAGTCAAAATTTTTGGTCAACATCTTATTTTGAAGCCACAAACATCATTTGATCAATTCTTGATCATGATTCCACAAGCATGGCTCAAAAAGTCTCAAGATGCAAAAGTTTCTATTTTTGGACAGTTGAAAAAGTCAACTGCAAATTGACCAAGGCATAACTTCCTCATGGTTCATCAAAAAAATCCCATCCAAAGCTCATTTTGAAGGGGATGACATTTCCTACAACTCATCTTCACATTACAAGTCCAAGAAATGCTCTCACAAAAAGTTATCAATTTCAACATTATAGGTCATTTTCAAAAGTCAACAAAAAGGTACTTTAAGTCAAAGACCATAACTTGAGATTGGTAAATCAAAATGACATGGGACCAAAGGCATTGGTTATAGGACTTCAAGACCTTTCCAAAATGTCCAAGAGCATGATCATAGCTTCAAAATTGAGCAAGATATGCATTGGAGAAGTTGGGAAATTTTTGGGAACTTCCAAAAGTCAACTTTGCCTAAAACACTTCAAATTTGCTAATGGGCCTCAAATTCTTCCTTGAATCATTACCCAAAGTCTATGCACGACCCATTGAGCTTAAAAGGATTTATTTTCTTATTTTTAATTAATTAATTGAATTTTTATTCTTATTAATTCATTTAATTAGTTTTAATTGTAGAAAAATATCAAATAATGGTTGTCAAATCTTTTTATGCAGCAAATATACTCCACACATGCTAAGGATTTCGTGTATCAATCAACAAGACAAGATTTTCCATAATTGGCAAAGTTGCCATGGAAAAAGATTGAAAAAAGATATGATTAGCAATCAAAGATTCAAGTCATCAATTCATGGATTCATGGGCTTTATTTTGACCTAATTTGCTTCACATACTTATGCAAGAGTGAACCCTATTCAGAAGGACACGAAAAAGCTGCTCATGCTCCATAACCAAATTGCAAAATTTCAACAAAAACTTGGAAACTGATTTCATAGTTGGAGGACAATTCAAAGCCAAAAAAGGATTCCAATACGTTGCTTGAGTCTCCAGGAAGCTTTTGCAATCAAGAACCAGTCCAAACACGCAAAGAATCAGAAGATACAAGTGACATGGTTTGCTATATTTTCTAAATTCGTATATCATCATTCATGCGCTTTTAACAATTTTTTTGGATTGATTCATGCTCATAGGGACCTTCTGAAGCTGTTGGTACCATTCAATTGAATTATAGCCCCCTGAATCGAAATCCACCATGGATAAAATCTAGGGTTCATAAGCTTGAAAATTGGGTTTTTCTACATGAGGAAAAATTGGATTAAACCATGACCATGGTTGAATTCGTCAAGGCCAGACGAATTCAACCAACTACTCGCGCTCAATTTATGTAATACATAGGGCTAATCGCTATTTCTAGGACTTTCAGTTTGTGGGGGTTTAAAACCCCCGCTACTTGTTTTATGTTTGCAGGAAGAACAAGGAAGAAGATGGACGTGGCATTACGCTACTGGAAGATTCAAATATCAGTGCCTTTTTTCTTTGTTTCAGCATAATTATCTTTTTTAATATATTATATTTTTTGTCTATCCATATAACAAACGCGTTGCCTAGCTCAGTTGGTGGAAGACGTGGCTGGCAGGTATAGGGACCTGGGTTCGATTCCCAGGTCCCCCATATAATTTGTTCTATTTTTCATAAAACGTTCACATGCAGCGTATTCTCCAACGTCTCACCATACAGCCTCACGCATAGCTTGCCAAGTGGCTTTGATGATCAATCTGAAGGCTACAGAATGAAGTCCAGGGTATGGCGCAGTCAACCAACGTGCACACAAGCATGGAAAGTCAAACGAGCCTTGGCTAATGGGCCTGAATTCCTCTCAAACAAACCTCCCCTTTGGGCCTGACACCCCCCTTGGTTTGCATCCTTTTTTAATTTTATTTTCTTTACTAATCATAATTCTTTTTAATTCTTTTAAATTATTTTTATTAATTCACCATTAATTAATTTTCATAATAAAAAATCAGAAACCAAAAAAATGTTTTATATTTAATTATTATTAATTTCACCACTAACCTATTTTTTTGTAAATAAATAACTAACAATTAATTTAGTTAATTTAGGTTCTAAATTTCAATCTTTCCTTAATAAATAAAAAATGCATAGAATTAGGTTTTTGACATTTTATCTTTTTCTTAATTAATTTTTCCTCATTATTTATTATTATTATTATTAATTATTATTTTTGTAAATAAACATGTAAATTAATTAACTAGTAAATTAGGTTAACTTTAATGTTTTCTTTAATAACTAAAAATAATCTAGAATTAGGGTTTCCTTGTAAATTCTTTTCTTTATTTCAAAAAACATAAAAAAAAACTTTTCTTTAATTAAATAATTAAATAGACTTTAATTTCATTTAATTTCAAGCAAAGGGTCAAAACCCTCGGACGTTCAATTAATTCTTTTCGCGCATTTATTTTCTTTTAGTGATTATTATGTAACTGATTTCTGGATGTAATAGTAATTAGGTATTTATTTACTTTCCGCATCCTTTATCAAAAAACGGGTCTTTGTATTTTGGCGATGTATAGACCCGCGCCTTGTAATAGCGTAGCTTTTATCTTTCCGTCTTTTAATTTTCCGCACTCTTAAATTCTAACTTTGTATGAAAGAATGTATGCTAATTAAAAACAAGCGTAGCTCACAATGCCATGATCAAAGATAACTGTTAAACTGAAAACAACACACAAATACACACACCACTTCTAGGGTACGCCTCACCTGTTGCCTTCGAAACGTGGTCGTCAAGTAGGGGACGTCTTAGCGGTCCTTATGTCCATGATCCAGTTGCCTCGAAACAGTTGCCTCGAAACAGTTGCCTCGAAATAGTTGCCTCGAAACGGTTGCCTCGGATTAAAAAAGGATCAAGGACATAAGGGTAGCTTCTAAGGTGTCCTACTGTTGCTTCGTTGACCACACTGTCCCTAAACTCGAATTGACCCGAACACCTCCAACGGTGGTGCTACCTACCTCTCAATGGTGGGATAACACTACTTTAGGGACTTCTACACAGCTTAATTCCTTAGGGTAGGTAGATGACTCATGGATACTTGCTCTCTAAAAAACAAAACAAGAATCTTTTCACACTGACACTTTCAAAAGCTTTCAAAAAACAAATTTTCAAACACTCTTGAGGACTGGTACAAGAGTTATTCAGAAATCTTTCAATGAAACTTTTTCAGACCCACTCACATTTAAAAAGCAAACATTTTAAAAACATAAGAGCAAGTATATAAGAGCCCATGGATAACCATGGATAGAAAGGGTGCTAACACCTTCCCTTTATATAAATCTACCTCCCGAACCGAGAAACTATCTCATAAGGAATTTTGCTGTGCTTTTGTCCTGTCCATGTTGGAGAAAATAAAAGACGGTGGCGACTCTTGCTTCCGCGACATTTCGCGAACCAGCGTTAAACAGTCAGTTCTAAATCCACCGATCACAGAACTGGCGACTTTGTTGGGGATACTTTAAAGTGAGGTGTACCTTAGGATAGATTATACTTATGTTTTCAATTGCCTGATTTGTGTGCTTTAATATTATTGGGCCTGTCTTGGGAGTTCTATAGATCCTAACCTGGATCTGGGGGATACCTCTTAGAAAGTAGCAACAAGACTGTGAGGGAACTGTGCGGGGTATACCGACACGGTTGAAGTAGTCTGCTACGTTGATGTGGCACTTTGGTGAGTACCGGTAACCCTTGAGTCAAGTCAAGGAGAGTACGGGGCCGCCGCATGGTGTCGTGAAGCATCAACTGACCTTAGGAACCTTAATTGAACCATCTTGTCCTCTTTAGGGTAGTGAGATAACTGACTTTGGTGCAGTCCGAAGTTGGTTGATACTCGATACTACACTCAGTTGAGGGTTGTTTTCTTGGAATATTTCGGTCGCCAGTTCAGTGGCTAAATCGAAACGATGAACACAGAAAGCAATCCAATGATATTGAGACCCTTAGAACCCGGTTACTTCTGATAGGACAGGTTTTGAGCCCACCAACTTCAAGAGGGTAATACCCAGACCCCATGCTGGCCTAAACTCTAAGGGCTGTGGTGTGACTTGTGTGCTTTACCATGTTTGCTTTTGTGAATACTTGTGGTGTGTCCTTATCATAGCATCATAACATCATACAACATCATATGCATCCACTAACCATTTCAGGGGTTCGAATCTTCATCTTTGTTCTTGTTTTGTAGGACATGGAAACTATCCGCAGAAAGACAATTCAGATCAGCCTTGTAAGGATCCCTCCTCAGCTTAAGGAACTCATATCCAGGATTCTCGAGAGCTCATATTTCAGTGAGAAACATGGAAGACTCATCAGCTTGGTCAACACCAACATTGAGGAAGATATGATAAAGGTCCTTTTCCAGTTCTTTGACCCTCTGCATCACTGCTTTACTTTCCTGGATTATCAACTGGTGCCTACATTGGAAGAGTTCTCCCGGCTTCTGAAGATCCCTATCCTTAGTCAACTACCCTACAACGGTACGGAAAGGGAACCCAAACTTGAAGAGATTGCTAAAGCACTACGCCTACAACCATCTGACATTAAGGGACATTGGGAAGTTAGAAGTGGTATCAAAGGGTTCTTGGCCAGATTCCTGTTTGAGAAGGCCCAAGAATGTTAGAATTCCCTTGACCTACAAGCCTTTGAAGAAGTTGTGGCCCTCCTTGTCTATGGGTTGGTGTTGTTCCCAAATCCCGACCAGCTTATAGATATCAGTGTTGTCAAGATCTTCATGTCCAGGAATCCTATACCTACATTGCTTGGGGACATCCTTCACTCATGTTACACTCGAACCATGAGAAAAAGAGGTGTTCTTATGTGCTGCACTCCTCTCCTGGGAAGGTGGTTTATTTCGCACCTTCCACAATCAGTTTTGAAGAATGAGCGGGGTTTGAGATGGTCACAACGATTAATGACTCTTACACATGCTGATATACATTGGTGTTCTCGGTCCAAAGAGGATGTCACTATCATTGATCGTTGCGGGGAGTTTCCTAATGTTCCTTTACTTGGAATTAGAGGAGGTATTACTTACAACCCATGTCTGGCCTTGAGACAGTTTGGATATGCTCGGAGGGATGGCCCTCATGACATGGTAATTCCTGACATAGTTTTTGACTTCGACAACGATGCACAAGGACTTCGCCAGAGATTTATCAGAGCTTGGAGAATGCCCAAAAGGGTAGACAGCAAGACACTGGGGCACATGAACTCCATCCCGTTGGAACCTTATCTCAAGTGGGTACGAGCCCGCTCCCAGAAGCTGGTGATGCCATATCCTCATGTTCTCCCTATGATCAAAGAGCTAGTTTTGGAAGGAGAGGTGCCCTACACCATTCAACATCCTGACATGCCTACATCCTGGGAGGAAATGCAGAAGAGTTGGATCCAACTTAAGGAAGAACGGAATTCTCTTGAGTCTAGTCTACATGCTAGTGAGAAGAAGGTCTTGGAGCTCACTCGCCTATTGCACGAGGAAAAGACTCTCAACACTTACATTGCTCCAAAGAGGATGCGCAGTGTCTTTTGGGATTAATTATTTTGTAATGTTTTACCCATGAGGCCTTGATGTACTGAACAATTATTTCTTAATGATAACGTGTGTTCCTTTTTGTCTACAACAAATTTGAACTTTCGAACCCTTGAATGCATTGCATAAACAGCATATCATGCATCACGTGCATAACATGTACTCTTTTTTACAGGTGGTTTAATCTTCTTCGCTGTTTATTTCAGCTCGCCATCATGAATCCTGAATCATCTACTGAGCAATCCATCAAGGCCCTCCAGGCCCAAAACGCCCAGTTCCAAGAGCTGATCATGAGTTTGGCCCAAGGTCAGGAGGAATTGAAGGCTCTGCTGGTCAAGAAGAAGAAGAAGAAGAGAACTGTACTATTCAACACTGGCCGGAGGTTTGGTAACACACTGCAGAATGAGGTTGATCAAGCTGGTTCTTCTGTAGGGAAAGGCAGTCCCCAAGGGGGAAGGGTTCCTAGTCCGGTGGTCTCTGACAACGAGACTGATTTCAATGAGGAGCAGTACCCTCCAGCTGAAGACAAGTACAAGAAATTAGAGGATTGTCTGAATGCCATGGAAATTCAACAAGTGCCTGGGTTGGATTTTGGAGACTTGGGTCTATCTTCTGGTGTGATGATCCCACACAAGTTTAAAGCACCATCTTTCGCAAAGTATGATGGGTCGTCCTGCCCTAAGCTACATCTCAGATCTTATGTGCAGAAGATCCAGCCGTATACTGTGGACAAGAACTTATGGATCCATTTCTTCCAGGAGAGTCTTTCAGGGACTCATCTCGAATGGTTCTATCAGCTGGATGGAACCAAGGTTTGTAACTGGGAGGACTTGGCTACTGCTTTTTACAAGCAGTATCAATATAATGCCGACCTCGCTCCTACACGTACCCAACTCTAGGGTATGTCGCTAGGATCGGGAGAAGGTTTTAAAGAGTATGCGCAGAAGTGGAGGGACCTGGCTGGCAGGGTGCAGCCACCATTAACCGACCGTGAACTCGTGGACATGTTCTTAGGGACCCTATCCGGGCCATTCTTCAATCATCTCATTGGCAATTCATCTGCAGGGTTCACAGACCTCATTCTGACTGGGGAAAGGATAAAAGCTGGGATGAAATCAGGGAAAATACAGAAAGGTGCGTCCTCAAGTTCTGAGAAGAAGCCTTTCAAAAAGGAAGCCAGTGCTGTGTATGGGCCCAGGAGGCAAAACAAACCGGAACGCCGCCAAGCTGTCAACGTGGTGGTAATTGCAAAGCCTGCTGCCGCTCCTCGGCAACCTAACCAACCAAGGGGTGAGAGACCCAGAAGAGAATATACTCGGCTAGCATGACCTTGTCGCAGATCTTGCCGCAACTGCTATCGAACAACTTGGTAACCGTCAGAGAAGCTCCAAAGGTGGTAAACACAACCTCCCCGAAGTACAATCCCAATGCCCGCTGTGCTTATCACTCTGATAGCCCGGGGAATTCTGCTGATGATTGCTGGGCCCTGAGAAATAAGGTTCAGGACCTTATTGATGCGAAGGAAATACAGTTTGAGGCGCCAGAAAGGCCCAACATTGTGACTGCTCCTATGCCCCAGCATGGAGTAAATGCTATTGAGGAAGACCTGTATGCCGTTTCTGTGGATGATGTTGCTACCCCTTTATTGACTGTCAAAAGGAACTTGTTGCTGGCCGGTTTATTTTCGGGTTGTAGCAAGGGTTGCCTTCTGTGTGCCGTTTCCCCTGCTGGTTGTCCGTTGCTGAAATCAGGCGTCCAAAACCTGATGGATAGCAAAGAAATTTTGTTCAAGAAGACCGCTGTTCCTATTGTTCCCACTGAAGAAGTATTTGTCGTCACAATTTTCAACAAACCTACCAAGGCTCCCCCGAGGAAGCCAGTCAAAATCATGTCTGTTGCACCTATTATCATTAATGTTCTGGGGCCTCTCCCCTATGAATCTGACAAGGCTGTCCCATGGAACTATGGGGCAGATGTGTATGTGCTTGGAGTAAAGCAGGAGTTCAACACTAGTACCGGTATCAGTAACATCACCGGTCCCGCTAAAGTTACTCGCAGTGGCAGGCTCTTCTCGCCTGACATTGCGCCACCAGTTATCCGAAGACCTCTTATAATCACGCCTATAAGTGCGCCTGTTTCCCCTTCTGATCAAATTTCTACCCCTGCTGCCGAGTCATCTGACACTCGGGGTAAAGGGATTGATGATGTGCCTGCCCGGATGGAGGCACTAAAGACTGTTAATGTTGAAGCGTCATAGCAAGAGATGGAGGAAATCCTTAAGATCATCAAGAAGAGCGATTTCAACGTCGTTGAACAGCTGGGGCATACCCCCTCCAAGATCTCTATGCTATCATTGCTGCTGTGCTCAGAGGCCCATGCCAAGGCCCTGATTTCATTTCTGAAGACGGCTCATGTGCCACAAGAAACGTCTGCGGATCAATTTACTAATTGTGTGGCCAACTTGACTGATGACAATGGGTTGGGTTTCTCGGATGTAGATCTGACTGCTAAGGGAAGGAACCACAATGATGCCCTGCATGTCTCCATTGAATACAGGGGCACTACTCTTTCACACGTGTTGGTAGACACCGGTTCATCACTGAATGTATTGCCCAAGAAGGCCTTAGACCGATTGGATTGTGAGGGTCTGGAGTTGAAGCCCAGTAACATCGTGGTCCGAGCCTTTGACGGGTCGAAGAGGATGGTACATGGGGAGGTGGATATTCCGATCCGGGTTGGTTCCCAAGTCTTTGATTCAACGTTCTATGTGATGGACATTTGTCCATCCTATTCTTGTCTGCTGGGTCGACCTTGGATTCACAAGGCTGGGGCTGTAACATCCACTCTACACCAAAAGCTCAAATACCCTATCAGAGGGAAGATTGTTACAGTGCAGGGGGAGGAAGAATACATGGTTAGTCATCTGAACTCGTTCCGGTATATAGAGATGGACGAGGAGTTTATTGAAACCCCCTTTCAACATTTTGAAGAGGTACCTCCAACATTGGCGTCAGCAGAGACAGTGATTGAAGAAGACTTTCCTTTGAAGATGGCTTCCTTGAAGGACGCCCGGGCTGTAATTGAAAAAGGTGAATGTGCAAACTGGGGCAGACTCCCTGATTTTACTCCTAAAACTGACAAGTTTGGGCTGGGTTTTACTGTAGGGGCTCAGAGGGCTGTACGCAAAGCAAGGATCGGAAGACCTCCTGTGTTCATCACCAACCCGGGAGTGAATGCTATTGAAGGCGATGTGGAGGAATCAGAATTTGATAGCTGGATCTACCCGACGACCGATGGTGGACTAAACAATTGGAGTGCAAAAGACCACATACCTGTTACTTTTGTTACGCAGTAATGAATTACTTTGTTTTTTAATTTGTAATGAACAATAAATTGAAACTTTATGGCTGGTGTCTTACCCGGGGCACCGTTGGCTTCATTTGTGAGGGCTTATTACTTGTCATTTCCATATATCATGAATAAAGACATTGGACGTTTTTCGCATCTCAAATCTTGTGCTCCCTTTCTTTCTTTCTTTCTTTATATATTGCAAAACAGCTATATTTACACACACTCACCTATACAGGTTCCAATCCACTATGGATCTCACTGGTAACGACTCTGCTACTGCCACTTATGACTTCGAAAATCCGATCAACTTAGCCGAAGAAGAAGGTGAAGATGATTGCGAAGTGCCTGGTGAGCTTGCAAGACTGTTACTCCAGGAAGAGAGGGCCATTCAGCCACATGAAGAGCCAGTGGAAACGGTAAATCTGGGTACTGAGACAGATAAAAAGGAAGTTAAGATTGGTGCTAATCTAGAGCTCAGTGTGAAACAACGGTTGATCTAGATGTTGCATGATTATGTGGAAATCTTCTCCTGGTCTTACGAAGACATGCCTGGGTTGGATACCGATATTGTGGTTCATCACCTACCTACCTACCAAGGAAGACTGTCCTCCGGTAAAACAGAAGGTCCGCCGTATGCGTCCAGAGATGTCCGAGAAGATCAAAGCTGAGGTTATGAAACAGTTCGATGCCGGGTTTCTAGCAGTGACTTCTTACCCTCAGTGGGTTGCCAATGTGGTTCCGGTGCCAAAGAAAGATGGTAAGGTCAGAATGTGTGTCAATTACAGGGATCTGAACAGGGCCAGCCCCAAGGATGACTTCCCCGTACCTCACATTGATGTTCTGGTTGACAATACTGCCCAGCATAAGGTGTTCTCCTTCATGGACGGCTTTTCAGGTTATAATCAGATCAAGATGGCTCCTGAAGATATGGAAAAGACCACCTTTGTTACTCAGTGGGGCACATTCTGCTACAAGGTCATGCCATTCGGGTTGAAAAATGCTGGGGCAACCTACCAACGTGCCATGGTTACTTTATTTCATGACATGATCCATCATGAGATTGAAGTGTATGTCGATGATATGATTGCAAGGTCTCAAACTGAGGAGGAACACCTTGACCATCTACAGAAGCTGTTTGACCGTCTGAAGTTGTACAAGCTGAGGTTGAACCCAAACAAGTGCACCTTTGGGGTAAGATCTGGAAAGTTGCTAGGCTTCGTCGTAAGTGACAAATGTATCCAAGTTGACCCTGCCAAAGTTAAAGCCATACAAGAGATGCCAGTTCCCAAGACGGAGAAAGAAGTCAGAGGCTTTCTAGGACGTCTAAATTACATTGCCCGATTCATCTCGCATCTAACTGCTACCTGTGAACCAATCTTCAAGCTGCTGAAGAAAGATCAGGTAGTATGTTGGAATGATGAATGTCAGGCCGCTTTCGACAGAATCAAAGAGTATCTCCAAGAACCACCCATTCTTATGCCACCGGTTGAAGGGAGACCTCTAATACTATACCTGACAGTACTTGACAACTCAATGGGGTGTGTGCTGGGGCAGCATGACGAGTAAAGCAGAAAAGAGCATGCCATTTATTACCTTAGCAAAAATTTTACCGATTGTGAGACCCGATACTCACTGCTCGAGAAAACTTGCTGCGCTTTGGTATGGGCTGCTCGCCGGCTGAGACAGTATATGATGACTCACACTACTCTGTTGATTTCAAAAATGGATCCAATAAAGTACATATTCGAAAAGCCTGCTCTGTCCGGAAGAATAGCAAGATGGCAGATGATCTTGACAGAATACGACATCCAGTACACGACTCAGAAAGCTATCAAAGGAAGTGTATTGGCAGACCATTTTGCACACCAGGCAGTGGACGACTACCAGTCAATGAACTTTGAATTTCCTGACGAGAACATCATGGTAGTGACTGATTGTGAAGTACCTGGACCGGATGAAGGACCTGAGGAAGGATCCCGATGGTCTATGCACTTTGACGGAGCCTCCAACACTCTGGGTAACGGTATCGGCGCTGTGATCATCTCCCCTCAAGGCACTCATACTCCACTTACTGCCCGGCTATGTTTCAACTGCACCAACAACATGGCGGAGTATGAGGCATGCATCATGGGTCTTCAAGCTGCGATTGACTTAAGGATCAAGTTTCTGAGTGTCTTCGGAGATTCCGCTCTCGTGATCAATCAGATCAAAGGCGAGTGGGATACGAAACACCCAAACCTTATTCCTTACAAAGAATGTGTGTTGACATTGATCCCTCATTTCACAGAGATAACTTTTGAACACTTCCCAAGAGAGGAGAATCAGCTGGAGGACGCGTTAGCTACGATGTCTTCCATGTTCAAAGTCAAATGGGATAATGAGGCTCCCCGGATCATTATCTGGAAACTGGACGAACCTGCATACTATTGTGATCTTGAGGCTGAGATAATAACTGAGAAACCCTGGTATCATGAGGTGAAAAGGTACATGGAAGCTCAAGAATACCCTGAAGGGGCATCCATCAATGATAAGAAGTTTCTGAGAAGGTTCGCAGCAAAGTTCTTCCTCAGCAACGGCATTCTATACAAGCGAAACCATGATTCAACCTTGCTGCGTTGTGTGGATAAAACTGAAGCGGAAAGAATCATGGCAGAACTGCATGAAGGTACCTTCGGAACACATTCCAGTGGACACACCATGGAAAAGAAAATCCTTCGGGCAGGATATTTCTGGTCCACAATGGAAGCCGACTGTTACCAACATTCTAGGACATGTCACAAGTGCCAGATATATGCAGATAAGGTGCACGTTCCTCCAGTTCCTCTGAATGTCTTGACAACACCTTGGCCTTTTGCAATGTGGGGCATTGATATGATCGGCGAGATCAAACCTACGGCATCCAACGGTCACCGCTTCATCCTAGTAGCGATTGATTACTTTACGAAGTGGGTTGAAGCAGCTTCCTACGCCACCGTAACCAAAAATGTCGTGGTACGGTTCATTCGTCATAACTTGATCTGTCGATACGGCGTCCCGGAAAGGATCATTACGGATAATGGTACCAATCTTAATAACAAGATGATCACTGAGCTCTGCGAGCAATTCAAGATACAGCACCACAACTCTTCCCCCTACCGGCCGAAGATGAATGGGGCTGTAGAAGCAGCTAATAAGAATATCAAAAAGATTGTGCAGAAGATGACAGTGACCTATAAAGATTGGCACGAGATGTTACCGTTTGCTCTTCATGGGTACCGTACCTCAGCAAGGACGTCAACCGGGGCAACTCCCTTTTCCTTGGTCTACGGCATGGAGGCAGTCTTGCCAATTGAAGTCCAGATACCCTCTCTCCGGATAATGAAGGATGCAAATATGAGCGAAGATGACTGGATCCAGACTCGACTTGATCAATTGAACTTAATTGACGAAAAGAGACTCACTGCTATATGTCATGGTCAAACGTACCAAAAACGGATGATCAGGGCATTTAACAAGAAAGTCAGACCACAAGAGTATCAAGTTGGGGACCTGGTAATCAAGCGCATCATTCTTCTTCAAAGTGATCCCAGGGGCAAATGGACCCCTACATATGAAGGGCCATTTGTGGTTAAACATGTCTTCTTAGGAGGAGCCATGATTCTAACCAACATGGATGGTGACGACCTTCCTCACCCTACCAATGCAGACATAGTAAAAAGATACTACGCATGAATAAAAGACCCGCTAGGTTGACATACCTAGGCAAAAATAAGGGCTTCCCGGCGAACCAAAAGGGTTCGGGCAAAAATAAGGGATGAAATGAAAAAAACTCTGTACACCCGGCAAGTCGAAAACCTGAAAAGGAGGCTTGGGCAAAAATGGGTATCCCGGTGGACTGAAAACCCGAAAGGGCGGTCCAGGCAAAAGCTAGGGATAAAGCATAATACTATGTCTCATTGGATCACCTTGCATCCAGAATCCAGTATCAACATCAGGTTCAAACGGCATCGATCAATCAACTTCATCTTCAACCGAGCAGCCAAGTGATGAGACGCTCGAAGATATAAAGGCGATATCAGAGTTGGAACCCAGTGGGATTATTCTTTTCACATAGCTGTTTTGTTTTCCCTTTTCGTAAAATTGTATAAACTCTGTTGTTCGGCGGTGTTCTCTTACTAGGACGTCAGCCTCTTGTACATAAAACGCCTATTTACAGGCAAATTCAAAAATCAATACAAATTCACTTTTCAGACCAATTGCCAATTGTTTTTCCTTTTCTGTTTTGTTTTGTAAAGAACGTCCAATGTTCAATTGTGATATATGCATTTGACACTAATTGCTAACTCATAAATATTTGCATACGAAACAAAGGATTAATTACAGGGAACATCAGAAACAGGGGCAATAATGAGTTGTCTAAGCAATCTAACTGCTCTGTCCACCAAGGTACCAAGGTAAGTTCAACTGAATAATATAACCCAGATACCTTCACATCCCGCCGAGTAAGACAAGATTCAACAATTCTCTCCCAAGCAGTTGGTCTCCCATCAACCCTAAACAAGGCACAATATCTCCAGCAGGTCAGCGATACTCCCCCCGAGCAGAGTTATACTCAGTCAGCCTTAAGGAAGTTGGATTACCCCCAGAAGATCTCAATATTCCCCAGTGGAGCCAGTCCCCAGTCCAATCTGAAAAGTCTCCCCAGGAGAGTTCAATCAATCTCCCCAGTAGATTCAGGAAACTTATCCCCGGTAGATTCTGGAAGCTTATCCCCCGCCGGGTGCGAACGCTCCCCCCGACTTTATTCAAAGGTTATTTCCCACCAGGATATAACTGGGTTATCCTCAGCCAATTTCCATGGAAAGATCGTCCCCGGCAAAGTCTTCCTATCCCCAGCAGAGTTCATCAAAACTTCCAACAGAGCTCAACAAGGGTATCCCCAGCGGAGTTATCATCAACATCTCAGCAAAGTGCCTCTTCCCACAGAGCATTCCCCGCAGAGTAATCTCTTCGCCAAGTTTATTCCCCAACGGAGTCATCTTCTCCTACCGGTATTCTTGCAACCATCACCCCAGCGGAAACAAAGAACGCTACTCTTCAACATCATCCCAGGATTTGACTTCCCGACATTCGTCAAGGATGAATTTTCCTAGACGAAAATACATTCATAGACATCACATCTTTATACATTATAGCATGCACATACGCATCATGAACATACAATCTCATTTATTCTGAGAACATCACGCATGTCATACATCATAACATCGCATACAACTAACGTTTTGTCTCTTCAGGACAAAGGTCAATACAAAGATAATTACTATCAACTGTCGTGATTTCAGATCCGATTCCTGTATCTTGCCAGGGTGTATCTGTTGACAACTATTCCAGACTCGATTCCTGTATCCTGCCAGGGCACGTCTGAAGAGTTTGAAGATCCAATTCCTGTATCTTGCCAGGGTGTATCTGTTGACGACTAATTCCAGACTCGATTCCTGTATCTTGCCAGGGTACGTCTGAAGAGTTTGAAGATCCGATTCCTGTATCTTGCCAGGGTGTATCTGTTGACGACTAATTCCATACTTGATTCCTGTATCCGGCCAGGGCACGTCTGAAGAGTTCGAAGATCCGATTCCTGTATCTTGCCAGGGTGTATCTGTTGACGACTAATTCCAGACTCGATTCCTGTATCCTGCCAGGGCACGTTTGAAGAGTTTGAAGATCCGATTCCTGTATCTTGCCAGGGTGTATCTGTTGACGACTAATTCCAGACTCGATTCCTGTATCCTGCCAGGGCACGTCTGAAGAGTTCGAAGATCCGATTCCTGTATCTTGCCAGGGTGTATCTGTTGACGACTAATTCCAGACTCGATTCCTGTATCCTGCCAGGGCACGTCTGAAGAGTTCGAAGATCCGATTCCTGTATCTTGCCAGGGTGTATCTGTTGACGACTAATTCCAGACTCGATTCTTGTATCCTGCCAGGGCACGTCTGAAGAGTTTGAAGATCTGATTCCTGTATCATGCCAGGGTGTATCTGTTGACGACTATTTCCAGATTCGATTCCTGTATCTAGCCAGGGCACATCTGTGAGTAACTGATTGTAGACTCGATACCTGTATCTGGCCAGGGCACATCTACATGAAGAGTTTAAAGATTCGATGCCTGTATCTAGCCAGGGCACATCTGTGAGTAACTGATTGTAGACTCGATACCTGTATCTGGCCAGGGCACATCTACATGAAGAGTTTAAAGATTCGATGCCTGTATCTAGCCAGGGCACATCTGTGAGTAATTGATTGAAGATTCGATACCTGCATCCAGTCAGGGCACGTCTACATAAAGAGTTTGAAGATCAACTCCTGTAAGAGGCCAGGTAATTATTTTTCTTTTCTCAGGTACGCAAGTTCTCGCTAAGGAATCTCTTACGCGATCGACAACCTCCCGACGACATCTATAAGCCCATCTCCATCCTTCCATTATAGTTCGAAATGGCATCTATAAGCCCATTCCCGATAAGGTTCTGTCACACTTCCAGATGGCATCTATAAGCCCATCCTCCTATCCATCATCTTTCCAAATGGCATATGTAAGCCCATTCCCTATATCACACTGCTGATACTCTACTATGTGAGTGCAAATTTCTGGGCACTCTAGTGTTCAATCATCTTCCACCTTCGGATTACGAAAAGCACGCCAGCCAATCTACATCCTCAGGTCTAAGAAGATTGAACAGGGGCAACTGTTGTACCCAAAAATTTTCCCTCCCATATCCTTCAAAGTTTGGCAAGATCAATCTCCAGATGATTCAAAGTCTCTCAAAGGTTGCACAGTCCAATTGCCTCCTAACACAGTCAAAATTAGGGTTTTGGTTCTGGAAAAGAAATTGAGATTTTCAAGGGTCCAATCAAGTCCCACATGCCCACATACATTGTCAAGCATCCATATGTCAAGTTTCAAGACTCACAACATCAAATTGCACAGTCAAAAAACCCTAATTGCTCCACAGTCAACTGCAGGGGCAAAATGGTCATTTGACAGTCAAAAGTCAAAATTTTTGGTCAACATCTTATTTAGAAGCCACAAACATCATTTGATCAATTCTTGATCATGATTCCATAAGCATGGCTCAAAAAGTCTCAAGATGCAAAAGTTTCTATTTTTGGATAGTTGAAAAAGTCAACTGCAAATTGACCAAGGCATAACTTCCTCATGGTTCATCAGAAAAATCCCATCCAAAGTTCATTTTGAAGGGGATGACATTTCCTACAACTCATCTTCACATTCCAAGTCCAAGAAATTCTCTCACAAAAAGTTATCAATTTCAACATTATAGGTCATTTTCAAAAGTCAACAAAAAGGCACTTTAAGTCAAAGACCATAACTTGAGATTGGTAAATCCAAATGACATGGGACCAAAGGCATTGGTTATAGGACTTCAAGACCTTTCCAAAATGTCCAAGAGCATGATCATAGCTTCAAAATTGAGCAAGATATGCATTGGAGAAGTTTGGAAATTTTTGGGAACTTCCAAAAGTCAACATTACCTAAAACACTTCAAATTTGCTAATGGGCCTCAAATTCTTCCTTGAATCATTACCCAAAGCCTATGCACGACCCATTGAGCTTAAAAGGATTTATTTTCTTATTTTTAATTAATTAATTGAATTTTTATTCTTATTAATTCATTTAATTAGTTTTAATTGTAGAAAAATATCAAATAATGGTTGTCAAATCTTTTTATGCAGCAAATATAATCCACACATGCTAAGGATTTCGTGCATCAATCAACAAGACAAGATCTTCCATAATTGGCAAAGTTTCCATGGAAAAAGATTGAAAAAAGATATGATTAGCAATCAAAGATTCAAGTCATCAATTCATGGATTCATGGGCTTTATTTTGACCTAATTTGCTTCACATACTTATGCAAGAGTGAACCCTATTCAGAAGGACACGAAAAAGCTGCTCATGCTCCATAACCAAATTGCAAAATTTCAACAAAAACTTGGAAACTGATTTCATAGTTGGAGGACAATTCAAAGCCAAAAAAGGATTCCAATACGTTGCTTGAGTCTCCAGGAAGCTTTTGCAATCAAGAACCAGTCCAAACACGCAAAGAATCAGAAGATACAAGTGACACGGTTTGCTATATTTTCTAAATTCGTATATCATCATTCATGCGCTTTTAACAATTTTTTTGGATTGATTCATGCTCATAGGGACCTTCTGAAGCTGTTGGTACCATTCAATTGAATTATAGCCCCCTGAATCGAAATCCACCATGGATAAAATCTAGGGTTCATAAGCTTGAAAATTGGGTTTTTCTACAGGAGGAAAAATTGGATTAAACCATGACCATGGTTGAATTCGTCAAGGCCAGACGAATTCAACCAACTACTCGCGCTCAATTTATGTAATACATAGGGCTAATCGCTATTTCTAGGACTTTCAGTTTGTGGGGGTTTAAAACCCCCGCTACTTGTTTTATGTTTGCAGGAAGAACAAGGAAGAAGATGGACGTGGCATTATGCTACTGGAAGATTCAAATATCAGCGCGTTTTTTCTTTGTTTCAGCATAATTATCTTTTTTCATATATTATATTTTTTGTCTATCCATATAACAAAAACGTTGCCTAGCTCAGTTGGTGGAAGACGTGGCTGGCAGGTATAGGGACCTGGGTTTGATTCCCAGGTCCCCCATATAATTTTTTCTATTTTTTCATAAAACGTTCACATGCAGCGTATTCTCCAACGTCTCACCATACAGCCTCACGCATAGCTTGCCAAGTGGCTTTAATGATCAATCTGAAGGCCACAGAATGAAGTCCAGGGTATGGCGCAGTCAACCAACGTGCACACAAGCATGGAAAGTCAAACGAGCCTTGGCTAATGGGCCTGAATTCCTCTCAAACAAACCTCCCCTTTGGGCCTGACACCCCCATTGGATGCATCCTTTTTTAATTTTATTTTCTTTACTAATCATAATTCTTTTTAATTATTTTTATTAATTCACCATTAATTAATTTTCATAATAAAAAATCAGAAACCAAAAAAATGTTTTATATTTAATTATTATTAATTTCACCACTAACCTATTTTTTTTGTAAATAAATAACTAACAATTAATTTAGTTAATTTAGGTTATAAATTTCAATCTTTCCTTAATAAATAAAAAAATGCATAGAATTAGGTTTTTGACATTTTATCTTTTTCTTAATTAATTTTTCCTCATTATTTATTATTATTATTAATTATTATTTTTGTAAATAAACATGTAAATTAATTAACTAGTAAATTAGGTTAACTTTAATATTTTCTTTAATAACTAAAAATAATCTAGAATTAGGGTTTCCTTGTAAATTCTTTTCTTTATTTCAAAAAACATAAAAAACACTTTTCTTTAATTAAATAATTAAATAGACTTTAATTTCATTTAATTTCAAGCAAAGGGTCAAAACCCTCGGACGTTCAATTAATTCTTTTCGCGCATTTATTTTCTTTTAGTGATTATATGTAACCGCTTTCTGGATGTAATAGTAATTAGGTATTTATTTACTTTCCGCATCCTTTATCAAAAAACGGGTCTTTGTATTTTGGCGATGTATAGACCCGCGCCTTGTAATAGCGTAGCTTTTATCTTTCCGTCTTTTAATTTTCCGCACTCTTAAATTCTAACTTTGTATGAAAGAATGTATGCTAATTAAAAACAAGCGTAGCTCACAATGCCATGATCAAAGATAATTGTTAAACTGAAAACAACACACAAATACACACACCACTTCTAGGGTACGCCTCACCTGTTGCCTTCGAAACATGGTCGTCAAGTAGGGGACGTCTTAGTAGTCCTTATGTCCATGATCCAGTTGCCTCGAAACAGTTGCCTCGAAACAGTTGCCTCGAAACAGTTGCCTTGAAATAGTTTCCTCGAAACGGTTGCCTCGGATTAAAAAAGGATCAAGGACATAAGGGTAGCTTCTAAGGTGTCCTACTGTTGCTTCGGTGACCACACTGTCCCTAAACTCGAATTGACCCGAACACCTCCAACGGTGGTGCTACCTACCTCTCAATGGTGGGATAGCACTACTTTAGGGACTTCTACACAGCTTAATTCCTTAGGGTAGGTAGATGACTCATGGATACTTGCTCTCTAAAAAACAAAACAAAAATCTTTTCACACTGACACTTTCAAAAGCTTTCAAAAAACAATTTTTCAAACACTCTTGAGGACTGATACAAGAGTTATTCAGAAATCTTTCAATGAAACTTTTTCAAACCCACTCACATTTAAAAAGCAAACATTTTGAAAACATAAGAGCAAGTATCTAAGAGCCCATGGATAACCATGGATAGAAAGGGTGCTAACACCTTCCCTTTCTATAAATCTACCTCCCGAACCGAGAAACTATCTCATAAGGAATTTTGCTGTGCTTTTGTCCTGTCCATGTTGGAGAAAATAAAAGACGGTGGCGACTCTTGCTTCCGCGACATTTCGCGAACCAGCGTTAAACAGTCAGTTCTAAATCCACCGATCACAATGACACTTAATCATTCAGATATTCATTGGTGTTCTCGATCCAAAGAGAATGTTATCATTGTCGACCGTTGTGGGGAATTCCCTAATGTCCCTCTACTTGGCATTAGGGGAGGCATCACCTACAACCCGTGCTTGGCTCTAAGACAGTTTTTTTATGCCCAAAGGGATGGCCCATATGATATGCTGATTCAAGGCTTGGTTTTCGACTTCAACAACGACGATCAAGGTCTTCGCCAAAGGTTCATCCAAGCTTGGAGGATGCCAAACAAGGTAGATAGTAAGACTCTGGGACACAAGAATTCCATCCCTCTTGAGCCTTACCTCAAGTGGGTACGAACTCGAGCTCAAAGTCTTATAATGCCTTACCCCTCCATTCTCCCAGTGATTATAGAGCCTGCTAAGGAAGGAGAGGTTCCATACACCATCCTACATCCTGACATGCCGACATCACTCGAAGATCTACAAAGGAGTTGGATACAACTCAAAGAAGAACGCGATACTTTCGAAGCCCAATTCTACGCAAGCGAGAAGAAGGTTTTGGAACTCACTCGGTTACTTCATGAAGAGCAGACTCTTAACACCTACATTGCACCAAAGAGGATGCACAATGTCTTTTTATCTTAGAGTTTTGTATTATTTTGCCCTAGGGGCATTGATGTACTCAAATTCTATTTTATTAATATAACGTGTGTTTCTTTTTGTTTGAAACAAATTTGAATTTTCAAATCCTTGAAAACATTGCATGAATACATATCATTCATCATGAGCATAAACAGGTCTTTGCAACAAGTTTCCTCATCCTTCTACTGTTTATTTCAGCAAGATGGATCTTGAACAAACGGTCAAAGATTTGCAAGCTCAGAATACACAATTTCAACAGTTACTCTTGACCTTAGCCAAGGGGCAGGAGGAGCTAAAGACTCTGCTAGAAAAAGAGAAAGAGAAAAATAAGAAGAAGCCAGCTGGTGTGGTTATCATGGGCAGAAGGTTTCAGGGACAAGCCAAAAGGACCTTAGATTTTCCAACAACCTCTGACAAAGGGGAAAGAAAAGGAAAAGAAACGGCAGTACCATCAGATTCTGAGGAAGAGGAGGAAGAAGAGGACTACTCTGAACAACAATACCCTCCGGCCGATGACAAATACAAACACTTGGAAGAGCGTCTAACTGCTATGGAGATACAGAGAGTACCAGGGCTAGATTTCGAGGAATTAGGGCTGGTGTCAGGAATAGTAATCCTGCCAAAGTTTAAAGTTCCATTATTTGATAAGTATGATGGGGTGTCTTGTCCCAAAATGCACCTGCTATCTTATGTCAGGAAGATTTAGCCGCATTCTGCTGACAAAGACTTGTGGGTCCACTTTTTCTAAGACAGTTTATCAGGAACACAACTTGATTGGTTTTACCAGTTGGAAAGGGCCGATGTCCATAATTGGGAAGACTTGGCAGTAGCCTTCTATTAACAGTATCAATAAAACACTGATTTGGCACCAACCCGTACTCAACTCCAGAGTATGCCTATGGTATCAAATGAGGGCTTCAAAGACTACGCCCAAAAGTGGAGGGATTTAGCCGGAAGGGTGCAACCCCCTTTATCTGAAAGGGAGTTAGTGGACATGTTCTTGGGAACTCTATTAGGTCCTTTCTTTAATCATCTGATTGAAAGATCCTCTGCAGGGTTCACTGAATTGATTTTAACTAGCGAGAGGGTAGAAGCCGGTATAAGAAGTGGGAAAATTCAGAAAGACGCATTTGCCTCTGCAGTTGTGAAAAAGCCCTTCACTGGAAAGAATGAAGTGTCTACTGTATATTCAAAGAGGAATCAGGGAAGAACTAAGCTCCGACCAACAGTGGGGGCCGTTATGATTCAAAAGCCTGCATTAGACCAGCTGAGAAATAATCAGGCAAGGGTGGAAAGGCCAATCCGGCAATTCACCAAGATTAACATGACTCCAGCCCAGGTCCTACCACATCCTCTGAAGTTGAATATGGCCATGTTAAAAGAGGCTCCTAAAAATCCCAATAATGCGTCTCCTCACTACCATCTGAATGCCAGATGCGCATACCATTCTGAAAGTCCAGGGCATGACACCAACAACTGTTGGGCTCTGAAGAACAAAATCCAAGACCTGATAGACGCGAAGAAAGTTGAGTTTGAAGCGCCTGAAAAACCGAATGTTATTTCCGCTCCAATGCCTAGGCATGGTCACAATGCTAATGCTGTTGAGGAAGACTTATTTGTTGCCACTGTGGATGAACTGTTAACTCCGCTCCTGATCCTCAAGTTGAATTTGTTGAAAGCTGGTATATTCCCAGGTTGTGACAAAGACTACCATATTTGCCTATCCTCATCATTTGACTGCCCTCTGTTGAAAAAAGCTATCCAACAACTGATTGATAACCAAGAAATTTTGTTTGAGAAAGCTCCTATTTCACCCGTTCCAGTTAAAGAAGTTTCAATAATAACCATCTACGCCAATCCTTCCAGGGTCCCTAAAAGACCCGTTAGGATTACATCTGCTCCAATGACTACTCCACTTAAGATTACAATGCCCGGGCCAGTCCCGTACCAGTCAGATAAAACGGTACCATGGAATTATGGTGGAGAAATATACTACCATGGTGTCAAACAGATTGAAGTGACTTCCGAAAAAGAAAGCTCCGAGGAGGACAATTCCGACATCAGTAACATTTCTGGAATAAGCAAAATTACCCGTAGTGGGAGAATTTTCTCTCCAGAGATTGCCCCTCCAAAGGCAGTCTTTGGACCCGTGGCCATTCCGAAGATTACCTCTGCACCAGTGATTGTACCTGCAAGCGTACCTACCGACAAAGACAATACAATCCCTATCCTTACTTCCACTGTTGAGAATAAAGGGAAAAACATTCAAGAAGAGCATGTCCAGACGAAGGCTCAATCATTAGCTATTCCTGAAACATCCAAGAAGGAGATGGAAGAAATCCTGAGGATAATAAAGAAAAGTGATTATGATGTGGTTGAACAATTGGGGTAGACCCCCTCCAAAATCTCTATGTTAGCATGCTGCTGTGCTCTGAGGCACACGCAAAAGCTCTGGTAAAATTTCTGAAGACAACTTATGTGCCGCAAGAGACGTCTGCGGACCAATTCCAAGAGTGTGTGGCCAGTTTAACAGCTGATAATAGTCTAGGTTTCTCTGATGTTGACTTGACACCCAATGGGAGAAAACACAACGAGGAATTACATGTCTCAATGGAGTGTAGAGTAACGACCCTAGCCCATGTCTTGGTAGACACTGGTTCATCTCTGAATGTCTTACCAAAGAAAGCCCTGGATAGATTGGATTGTGAGGGGATGACATTAAAACCCAGTAATATAATTGTGAGAGAATTTGACGACTCTAAGAGGATGGTCCATGGGGAGGTTGACATCCCGATAACGGTGGGAACCCAGACCATCAATTCAACCTTCTATGTGATAGAAATCCATCCTTCTTACTCTTGTCTATTGGGGCGCCCCTGGATTCACAATGCCGATGCTGTCACCTCCACTTTACATCAGATGCTGAAGTACCCCGTCCAAGGGAAGATCATACCTGTCCATGGGGAAGAGGAGTACATGATTAGTCATCTAAATTCTTTCCGATTTGTGGAATTGGATGGCGAGTTCATTGAAACCCCTTTCCAACATTTTGAATAAGTCTCTCAAGAGATAGCAACAACCAAGGCGGTATCCTCAATTCCTATGATCACAAGACCTCCACCTTAGATGTCATCTCTAAAGGATGCAAAGGCAGTAGTGGAAGAAGGGGGATGCACCATCTGGGAGCAGCTTCCAGACATCCCGTACAAATCAGACAAGTTTGGCTTGGGGTTTACTTCAACTGCTCAGAAGGCTGTGCGCCGCGCCCGTGCCGGAGGGCCACCTGTGAAGATTAGTAACCATGGGGTCAATGCATTGGAGGATGGTGAAGAAGACGGCAGCTTGGTATATTGGATATTTCCTACTATCAGCGGAGGACTTCACAACTAGGAAGCCAAAGACTTCATCCCAATAACTTTCATATCTCAGTAATGTTTTATAATGTTTTACCCATGAGGCCTTGATGTACTGAACAATTATTTCTTAATGATAACGTGTGTTCCTTTTTGTCTACAACAAATTTGAACTTTCGAACCCTTGAATGCATTGCATAAACAGCATATCATGCATCACGTGCATAACATGTACTCTTTTTTACAGGTGGTTTAATCTTCTTCGCTGTTTATTTCAGCTCGCCATCATGAATCCTGAATCATCTACTGAGCAATCCATCAAGGCCCTCCAGGCCCAAAACGCCCAGTTCCAAGAGCTGATCATGAGTTTGGCCCAAGGTCAGGAGGAATTGAAGGCTCTGCTGGTCAAGAAGAAGAAGAAGAAGAGAACTGTACTATTCAACACTGGCCGGAGGTTTGGTAACACACTGCAGAATGAGGTTGATCAAGCTGGTTCTTCTGTAGGGAAAGGCAGTCCCCAAGGGGGAAGGGTTCCTAGTCCGGTGGTCTCTGACAACGAGACTGATTTCAATGAGGAGCAGTACCCTCCAGCTGAAGACAAGTACAAGCAATTAGAGGATTGTCTGAATGCCATGGAAATTCAACAAGTGCCTGGGTTGGATTTTGGAGACTTGGGTCTATCTTCTGGTGTGATGATCCCACACAAGTTTAAAGCACCATCTTTCGCAAAGTATGATGGGTCGTCCTGCCCTAAGCTACATCTCAGATCTTATGTGCAGAAGATCCAGCCGTATACTGTGGACAAGAACTTATGGATCCATTTCTTCCAGGAGAGTCTTTCAGGGACTCATCTCGAATGGTTCTATCAGCTGGATGGAACCAAGGTTTGTAACTGGGAGGACTTGGCTACTGCTTTTTACAAGCAGTATCAATATAATGCCGACCTCGCTCCTACACGTACCCAACTCTAGGGTATGTCGCTAGGATCGGGAGAAGGTTTTAAAGAGTATGCGCAGAAGTGGAGGGACCTGGCTGGCAGGGTGCAGCCACCATTAACCGACCGTGAACTCGTGGACATGTTCTTAGGGACCCTATCCGGGCCATTCTTCAATCATCTCATTGGCAATTCATCTGCAGGGTTCACAGACCTCATTCTGAATGGGGAAAGGATAAAAGCTGGGATGAAATCAGGGAAAATACAGAAAGGTGCGTCCTCAAGTTCTGAGAAGAAGCCTTTCAAAAAGGAAGCCAGTGCTGTGTATGGGCCCAGGAGGCAAAACAAACCGGAACGCCGCCAAGCTGTCAACGTGGTGGTAATTGCAAAGCCTGCTGCCGCTCCTCGGCAACCTAACCAACCAAGGGGTGAGAGACCCAGAAGAGAATATACTCGGCTTAGCATGACCTTGTCGCAGATCTTGCCGCAACTGCTATCGAACAACTTGGTAACCGTCAGAGAAGCTCCAAAGGTGGTAAACACAACCTCCCCGAAGTACAATCCCAATGCCCGCTGTGCTTATCACTCTGATAGCCCGGGGAATTCTGCTGATGATTGCTGGGCCCTGAGAAATAAGGTTCAGGACCTTATTGATGCGAAGGAAATACAGTTTGAGGCGCCAGAAAGGCCCAACATTGTGACTGCTCCTATGCCCCAGCATGGAGTAAATGCTATTGAGGAAGATCTGTATGCCGTTTCTGTGGATGATGTTGCTACCCCTTTATTGACTGTCAAAAGGAACTTGTTGCTGGCCGGTTTATTTTCGGGTTGTAGCAAGGGTTGCCTTCTGTGTGCCGTTTCCCCTGCTGGTTGTCCGTTGCTGAAATCAGGCGTCCAAAACCTGATGGATAGCAAAGAAATTTTGTTCAAGAAGACCGCTGTTCCTATTGTTCCCACTGAAGAAGTATCTGTCGTCACAATTTTCAACAAACCTACCAAGGCTCCCCCGAGGAAGCCAGTCAAAATCATGTCTGTTGCACCTATTATCATTAATGTTCTGGGGCCTCTCCCCTATGAATCTGACAAGGCTGTCCCATGGAACTATGGGGCAGATGTGTATGTGCTTGGAGTAAAGCAGGAGTTCAACACTAGTAATGGTATCAGTAACATCACCGGTCCCGCTAAAGTTACTCGCAGTGGCAGGCTCTTCTCGCCTGACATTGCGCCACCAGTTATCCGAAGACCTCTTATAATCACGCCTATAAGTGCGCCTGTTTCCCCTTCTGATCAAATTTCTACCCCTGCTGCCGAGTCATCTGACACTCGGGGTAAAGGGATTGATGATGTGCCTGCCCGGATGGAGGCACTAAAGACTGTTAATGTTGAAGCGTCACAGCAAGAGATGGAGGAAATCCTTAAGATCATCAAGAAGAGCGATTTCAACGTCGTTGAACAGCTGGGGCATACCCCCTCCAAGATCTCTATGCTATCATTGCTGCTGTGCTCAGAGGCCCATGCCAAGGCCCTGATTTCATTTCTGAAGACGGCTCATGTGCCACAAGAAACGTCTGCGGATCAATTTACTAATTGTGTGGCCAACTTGACTGATGACAATGGGTTGGGTTTCTCGGATGTAGATCTGACTGCTAAGGGAAGGAACCACAATGATGCCCTGCATGTCTCCATTGAATACAGGGGCACTACTCTTTCACACGTGTTGGTAGACACCGGTTCATCACTGAATGTATTGCCCAAGAAGGCCTTAGACCGATTGGATTGTGAGGGTCTGGAGTTGAAGCCCAGTAACATCGTGGTCCGAGCCTTTGACGGGTCGAAGAGCATGGTACATGGGGAGGTGGATATTCCGATCCGGGTTGGTTCCCAAGTCTTTGATTCAACGTTCTATGTGATGGACATTTGTCCATCCTATTCTTGTCTGCTGGGTCGACCTTGGATTCACAAGGCTGGGGCTGTAACATCCACTCTACACCAAAAGCTCAAATACCCTATCAGAGGGAAGATTGTTACAGTGCAGGGGGAGGAAGAATACATGGTTAGTCATCTGAACTCGTTCCGGTATATAGAGATGGACGAGGAGTTTATTGAAACCCCCTTTCAACATTTTGAAGAGGTACCTCCAACATTGGCGTCAACAGAGACAGTGATTGAAGAAGACTTTCCTTTGAAGATGGCTTCCTTGAAGGACGCCCCGGCTGTAATTGAAAAAGGTGAATGTGCAAACTGGGGTAGACTCCCTGATTTTACTCCTAAAACTGACAAGTTTGGGCTGGGTTTTACTGTAGGGGCTCAGAGGGCTGTACGCAAAGCAAGGATCGGAAGACCTCCTGTGTTCATCACCAACCCGGGAGTGAATGCTATTGAAGGCGATGTGGAGGAATCAGAATTTGATAGCTGGATCTACCCGACGACCGATGGTGGACTAAACAATTGGAGTGCAAAAGACCACATACCTGTTACTTTTGTTACGCAGTAATGAATTACTTTGTTTTTTAATTTGTAATGAACAATAAATTGAAACTTTATGGCTGGTGTCTTACCCGGGGCACCGTTGGCTTCATTTGTGAGGGCTTATTACTTGTCATTTCCATATATCATGAATAAAGACATTGGACGTTTTTCGCATCTCAAATCTTGTGCTCCCTTTCTTTCTTTCTTTCTTTATATATTGCAAAACAGCTATATTTACACACACTCACCTATACAGGTTCCAATCCACTATGGATCTCACTGGTAACGACTCTGCTACTGCCACTTATGACTTCGAAAATCCGATCAACTTAGCCGAAGAAGAAGGTGAAGATGATTGCGAAGTGCCTGGTGAGCTTGCAAGACTGTTACTCCAGGAAGAGAGGGCCATTCAGCCACATGAAGAGCCAGTGGAAACGGTAAATCTGGGTACTGAGACAGATAAAAAGGAAGTTAAGATTGGTGCTAATCTAGAGCTCAGTGTGAAACAACGGTTGATCTAGATGTTGCATGATTATGTGGAAATCTTCTCCTGGTCTTACGAAGACATGCCTGGGTTGGATACCGATATTGTGGTTCATCACCTACCTACCTACCAAGGAAGACTGTCCTCCGGTAAAACAGAAGGTCCGCCGTATGCGTCCAGAGATGTCCGAGAAGATCAAAGCTGAGGTTATGAAACAGTTCGATGCCGGGTTTCTAGCAGTGACTTCTTACCCTCAGTGGGTTGCCAATGTGGTTCCGGTGCCAAAGAAAGATGGTAAGGTCAGAATGTGTGTCAATTACAGGGATCTGAACAGGGCCAGCCCCAAGGATGACTTCCCCGTACCTCACATTGATGTTCTGGTTGACAATACTGCCCAGCATAATGTGTTCTCCTTCATGGACGGCTTTTCAGGTTATAATCAGATCAAGATGGCTCCTGAAGATATGGAAAAGACCACCTTTGTTACTCAGTGGGGCACATTCTGCTACAAGGTCATGCCATTCGGGTTGAAAAATGCTGGGGCAACCTACCAACGTGCCATGGTTACTTTATTTCATGACATGATCCATCATGAGATTGAAGTGTATGTCGATGATATGATTGCAAGGTCTCAAACTGAGGAGGAACACCTTGACCATCTACAGAAGCTGTTTGACCGTCTGAAGTTGTACAAGCTGAGGTTGAACCCAAACAAGTGCACCTTTGGGGTAAGATCTGGAAAGTTGCTAGGCTTCGTCGTAAGTGACAAATGTATCCAAGTTGACCCTGCCAAAGTTAAAGCCATACAAGAGATGCCAGTTCCCAAGACGGAGAAAGAAGTCAGAGGCTTTCTAGGACGTCTAAATTACATTGCCCGATTCATCTCGCATCTAACTGCTACCTGTGAACCAATCTTCAAGCTGCTGAAGAAAGATCAGGTAGTATGTTGGAATGATGAATGTCAGGCCGCTTTCGACAGAATCAAAGAGTATCTCCAAGAACCACCCATTCTTATGCCACCGGTTGAAGGGAGACCTCTAATACTATACCTGACAGTACTTGACAACTCAATGGGGTGTGTGCTGGGGCAGCATGACGAGTAAAGCAGAAAAGAGCATGCCATTTATTACCTTAGCAAAAATTTTACCGATTGTGAGACCCGATACTCACTGCTCGAGAAAACTTGCTGCGCTTTGGTATGGGCTGCTCGCCGGCTGAGACAGTATATGCTGACTCACACTACTCTGTTGATTTCAAAAATGGATCCAATAAAGTACATATTCGAAAAGCCTGCTCTGTCCGGAAGAATAGCAAGATGGCAGATGATCTTGACAGAATACGACATCCAGTACACGACTCAGAAAGCTATCAAAGGAAGTGTATTGGCAGACCATTTTGCACACCAGGCAGTGGACGACTACCAGTCAATGAACTTTGAATTTCCTGACGAGAACATCATGGTAGTGACTGATTGTGAAGTACCTGGACCGGATGAAGGACCTGAGGAAGGATCCCGATGGTCTATGCACTTTGACGGAGCCTCCAACACTCTGGGTAACGGTATCGGCGCTGTGATCATCTCCCCTCAAGGCACTCATACTCCACTTACTGCCCGGCTATGTTTCAACTGCACCAACAACATGGCGGAGTATGAGGCATGCATCATGGGTCTTCAAGCTGCGATTGACTTAAGGATCAAGTTTCTGAGTGTCTTCGGAGATTCCGCTCTCGTGATCAATCAGATCAAAGGCGAGTGGGATACGAAACACCCAAACCTTATTCCTTACAAAGAATGTGTGTTGACATTGATCCCCCATTTCACAGAGATAACTTTTGAACACTTCCCAAGAGAGGAGAATCAGCTGGAGGACGCGTTAGCTACGATGTCTTCCATGTTCAAAGTCAAATGGGATAATGAGGCTCCCCGGATCATTATCTGGAAACTGGACGAACCTGCATACTATTGTGATCTTGAGGCTGAGATAATAACTGAGAAACCCTGGTATCATGAGGTGAAAAGGTACTTGGAAGCTCAAGAATACCCTGAAGGGGCATCCATCAATGATAAGAAGTTTCTGAGAAGGTTCGCAGCAAAGTTCTTCCTCAGCAACGGCATTCTATACAAGCGAAACCATGATTCAACCTTGCTGCGTTGTATGGATAAAACTGAAGCGGAAAGAATCATGGCAGAACTGCATGAAGGTACCTTCGGAACACATTCCAGTGGACACACCATGGAAAAGAAAATCCTTCGGGCAGGATATTTCTGGTCCACAATGGAAGCCGACTGTTACCAACATTCTAGGACATGTCACAAGTGCCAGATATATGCAGATAAGGTGCACGTTCCTCCAGTTCCTCTGAATGTCTTGACAACACCTTGGCCTTTTGCAATGTGGGGCATTGATATGATCGGCGAGATCAAACCTACGGCATCCAACGGTTACCGCTTCATCCTAGTAGCGATTGATTACTTTACGAAGTGGGTTGAAGCAGCTTCCTACGCCACCGTAACCAAAAATGTCGTGGTACGGTTCATTCGTCATAACTTGATCTGTCGATACGGCGTCCCGGAAAGGATCATTACGGATAATGGTACCAATCTTAA
Organism: Vicia faba; assembly: GCA_948472305.1. Taxonomy (NCBI): domain Eukaryota; kingdom Viridiplantae; phylum Streptophyta; class Magnoliopsida; order Fabales; family Fabaceae; genus Vicia; species Vicia faba. The sequence continues at coordinate 556,389,827 of OX451735.1, forward strand.
TAACAAGATGATCACTGAGCTCTGCGAGCAATTCAAGATACAGCACCACAACTCTTCCCCCTACCGGCCGAAGATGAATGGGGCTGTAGAAGCAGCTAATAAGAATATCAAAAAGATTGTGCAGAAGATGACAGTGACCTATAAAGATTGGCACGAGATGTTACCGTTTGCTCTTCATGGGTACCGTACCTCAGCAAGGACGTCAACCGGGGCAACTCCCTTTTCCTTGGTCTACGACATGGAGGCAGTCTTGCCAATTGAAGTCCAGATACCCTCTCTCCGGATAATGAAGGATGCAAATATGAGCGAAGATGACTGGATCCAGACTCGACTTGATCAATTGAACTTAATTGACGAAAAGAGACTCACTGCTATATGTCATGGTCAAACGTACCAAAAACGGATGATCAGGGCATTTAACAAGAAAGTCAGACCACAAGAGTATCAAGTTGGGGACCTGGTAATCAAGCGCATCATTCTTCTTCAAAGTGATCCCAGGGGCAAATGGACCCCTACATATGAAGGGCCATTTGTGGTTAAACATGTCTTCTTAGGAGGAGCCATGATTCTAACCAACATGGATGGTGACGACCTTCCTCACCCTACCAATGCAGACATAGTAAAAAGATACTACACATGAATAAAAGACCCGCTAGGTTGACATACCTAGGCAAAAATAAGGGCTTCCCGGCGAACCAAAAGGGTTCGGGCAAAAATAAGGGATGAAATGAAAAAAACTCTGTACACCCGGCAAGTCGAAAACCTGAAAAGGCGGCTTGGGCAAAAATGGGTATCCCGGTGGACTGAAAACCCGAAAGGGCGGTCCAGGCAAAAGCTAGGGATAAAGCGTAATACTATGTCTCATTGGATCACCTTGCATCCAGAATCCAGTATCAACATCAGGTTCAAACGGCATCGATCAATCAACTTCATCTTCAACCGAGCAGCCAAGTGATGAGACGCTCGAAGATATAAAGGCGATATCAGAGTTGGAACCCAGTGGGATTATTCTTTTCACATAGCTGTTTTGTTTTCCCTTTTCGTAAAATTGTATAAACTCTGTTGTTCGGCGGTGTTCTCTTACTAGGACGTCAGCCTCTTGTACATAAAACGCCTATTTACAGGCAAATTCAAAAATCAATACAAATTCACTTTTCAGACCAATTGCCAATTGTTTTTCCTTTTCTGTTTTGTTTTGTAAAGAACGTCCAATGTTCAATTGTGATATATGCATTTGACACTAATTGCTAACTCATAAATATTTGCATACGAAACAAAGGATTAATTACAGGGAACATCAGAAACAGGGGCAATAATGAGTTGTCTAAGCAATCTAACTGCTCTGTCCACCAAGGTACCAAGGTAAGTTCAACTGAATAATATAACCCAGATACCTTCACATCCCGCCGAGTAAGACAAGATTCAACAATTCTCTCCCAAGCAGTTGGTCTCCCATCAACCCTAAACAAGGCACAATATCTCCAGCAGGTCAGCGATACTCCCCCCGAGCAGAGTTATACTCATTCAGCCTTAAGGAAGTTGGATTACCCCCAGAAGATCTCAATATTCCCCAGTGGAGCCAGTCCCCAGTCCAATCTGAAAAGTCTCCCCAGGAGAGTTCAATCAATCTCCCCAGTAGATTCAGGAAACTTATCCCCGGTAGATTCTGGAAGCTTATCCCCCGCCGGGTGCGAACGCTCCCCCCGACTTTATTCAAAGGTTATTTCCCACCAGGATATAACTGGGTTATCCTCAGCCAATTGCCATGGAAAGATCGTCCCCGGCAAAGTCTTCCTATCCCCAGCAGAGTTCATCAAAACTTCCAACAGAGCTCAACAAGGGTATCCCCAGCGGAGTTATCATCAACATCTCAGCAAAGTGCCTCTTCCCACAGAGCATTCCCCGCAGAGTAATCTCTTCGCCAAGTTTATTCCCCAACGGAGTCATCTTCTCCTACCGGTATTCTTGCAACCATCACCCCAGCGGAAACAAAGAACGCTACTCTTCAACATCATCCCAGGATTTGACTTCCCGACATTCGTCAAGGATGAATTTTCCTAGACGAAAATACATTCATAGACATCACATCTTTATACATTATAGCATGCACATACGCATCATGAACATACAATCTCATTTATTCTGAGAACATCACGCATGTCATACATCATAACATCGCATACAACTAACGTTTTGTCTCTTCAGGACAAAGGTCAATACAAAGATAATTACTATCAACTGTCGTGATTTCAGATCCGATTCCTGTATCTTGCCAGGGTGTATCTGTTGACAACTATTCCAGACTCGATTCCTGTATCCTGCCAGGGCACGTCTGAAGAGTTTGAAGATCCAATTCCTGTATCTTGCCAGGGTGTATCTGTTGACGACTAATTCCAGACTCGATTCCTGTATCTTGCCAGGGTACGTCTGAAGAGTTTGAAGATCCGATTCCTGTATCTTGCCAGGGTGTATCTGTTGACGACTAATTCCATACTTGATTCCTGTATCCGGCCAGGGCACGTCTGAAGAGTTCGAAGATCCGATTCCTGTATCTTGCCAGGGTGTATCTGTTGACGACTAATTCCAGACTCGATTCCTGTATCCTGCCAGGGCACGTTTGAAGAGTTTGAAGATCCGATTCCTGTATCTTGCCAGGGTGTATCTGTTGACGACTAATTCCAGACTCGATTCCTGTATCCTGCCAGGGCACGTCTGAAAAGTTCGAAGATCCGATTCCTGTATCTTGCCAGGGTGTATCTGTTGACGACTAATTCCAGACTCGATTCCTGTATCCTGCCAGGGCACGTCTGAAGAGTTCGAAGATCCGATTCCTGTATCTTGCCAGGGTGTATCTGTTGACGACTAATTCCAGACTCGATTCTTGTATCCTGCCAGGGCACGTCTGAAGAGTTTGAAGATCTGATTCCTGTATCATGCCAGGGTGTATCTGTTTACGACTATTTCCAGATTCGATTCCTGTATCTAGCCAGGGCACATCTGTGAGTAACTGATTGTAGACTCGATACCTGTATCTGGCCAGGGCACATCTACATGAAGAGTTTAAAGATTCGATGCCTGTATCTAGCCAGGGCACATCTGTGAGTAACTGATTGTAGACTCGATACCTGTATCTGGCCAGGGCACATCTACATGAAGAGTTTAAAGATTCGATGCCTGTATCTAGCCAGGGCACATCTGTGAGTAATTGATTGAAGATTCGATACCTGCATCCAGTCAGGGCACGTCTACATAAAGAGTTTGAAGATCAACTCCTGTAAGAGGCCAGGTAATTATTTTTCTTTTCTCAGGTACGCAAGTTCTCGCTAAGGAATCTCTTACGCGATCGACAACCTCCCGACGACATCTATAAGCCCATCTCCATCCTTCCATTATAGTTCGAAATGGCATCTATAAGCCCATTCCCGATAAGGTTCTGTCACACTTCCAGATGGCATCTATAAGCCCATCCTCCTATCCATCATCTTTCCAAATGGCATATGTAAGCCCATTCCCTATATCACACTGCTGATACTCTACTATGTGAGTGCAAATTTCTGGGCACTCTAGTGTTCAATCATCTTCCACCTTCGGATTACGAAAAGCACGCCAGCCAATCTACATCCTCAGGTCTAAGAAGATTGAACAGGGGAAACTGTTGTACCCAAAAATTTTCCCTCCCATATCCTTCAAAGTTTGGCAAGATCAATCTCCAGATGATTCAAAGTCTCTCAAAGGTTGCACAGTCCAATTGCCTCCTAACACAGTCAAAATTAGGGTTTTGGTTCTGGAAAAGAAATTGAGATTTTCAAGGGTCCAATCAAGTCCCACATGCCCACATACATTGTCAAGCATCCATATGTCAAGTTTCAAGACTCACAACATCAAATTGCACAGTCAAAAAACCCTAATTGCTCCACAGTCAACTGCAGGGGCAAAATGGTCATTTGACAGTCAAAAGTCAAAATTTTTGGTCAACATCTTATTTAGAAGCCACAAACATCATTTGATCAATTCTTGATCATGATTCCATAAGCATGGCTCAAAAAGTCTCAAGATGCAAAAGTTTCTATTTTTGGACAGTTGAAAAAGTCAACTGCAAATTGACCAAGGCATAACTTCCTCATGGTTCATCAGAAAAATCCCATCCAAAGTTCATTTTGAAGGGGATGACATTTCCTACAACTCATCTTCACATTCCAAGTCCAAGAAATTCTCTCACAAAAAGTTATCAATTTCAACATTATAGGTCATTTTCAAAAGTCAACAAAAAGGCACTTTAAGTCAAAGACCATAACTTGAGATTGGTAAATCCAAATGACATGGGACCAAAGGCATTGGTTATAGGACTTCAAGACCTTTCCAAAATGTCCAAGAGCATGATCATAGCTTCAAAATTGAGCAAGATATGCATTGGAGAAGTTTGGAAATTTTTGGGAACTTCCAAAAGTCAACATTACCTAAAACACTTCAAATTTGCTAATGGGCCTCAAATTCTTCCTTGAATCATTACCCAAAGCCTATGCACGACCCATTGAGCTTAAAAGGATTTATTTTCTTATTTTTAATTAATTAATTGAATTTTTATTCTTATTAATTCATTTAATTAGTTTTAATTGTAGAAAAATATCAAATAATGGTTGTCAAATCTTTTTATGCAGCAAATATAATCCACACATGCTAAGGATTTCGTGCATCAATCAACAAGACAAGATATTCCATAATTGGAAAAGTTTCCATGGAAAAAGATTGAAAAAAGATATGATTAGCAATCAAAGATTCAAGTCATCAATTCATGGATTCATGGGCTTTATTTTGACCTAATTTGCTTCACATACTTATGCAAGAGTGAACCCTATTCAGAAGGACACGAAAAAGCTGCTCATGCTCCATAACCAAATTGCAAAATTTCAACAAAAACTTGGAAACTGATTTCATAGTTGGAGGACAATTCAAAGCCAAAAAAGGATTCCAATACGTTGCTTGAGTCTCCAGGAAGCTTTTGCAATCAAGAACCAGTCCAAACACGCAAAGAATCAGAAGATACAAGTGACACGGTTTGCTATATTTTCTAAATTCGTATATCATCATTCATGCGCTTTTAACAATTTTTTTGGATTGATTCATGCTCATAGGGACCTTCTGAAGCTGTTGGTACCATTCAATTGAATTATAGCCCCCTGAATCGAAATCCACCATGGATAAAATCTAGGGTTCATAAGCTTGAAAATTGGGTTTTTCTACAGGAGGAAAAATTGGATTAAACCATGACCATGGTTGAATTCGTCAAGGCCAGACGAATTCAACCAACTACTCGCGCTCAATTTATGTAATACATAGGGCTAATCGCTATTTCTAGGACTTTCAGTTTGTGGGGGTTTAAAACCCCCGCTACTTGTTTTATGTTTGCAGGAAGAACAAGGAAGAAGATGGACGTGGCATTATGCTACTGGAAGATTCAAATATCAGCGCGTTTTTTCTTTGTTTCAGCATAATTATCTTTTTTCATATATTATATTTTTTGTCTATCCATATAACAAAAACGTTGCCTAGCTCAGTTGGTGGAAGACGTGGCTGGCAGGTATAGGGACCTGGGTTTGATTCCCAGGTCCCCCATATAATTTTTTCTATTTTTTCATAAAACGTTCACATGCAGCGTATTCTCCAACGTCTCACCATACAGCCTCACGCATAGCTTGCCAAGTGGCTTTGATGATCAATCTGAAGGCCACAGAATGAAGTCCAGGGTATGGCGCAGTCAACCAACGTGCACACAAGCATGGAAAGTCAAACGAGCCTTGGCTAATGGGCCTGAATTCCTCTCAAACAAACCTCCCCTTTGGGCCTGACACCCCCATTGGTTTGCATCCTTTTTTAATTTTATTTTCTTTACTAATCATAATTCTTTTTAATTATTTTTATTAATTCACCATTAATTAATTTTCATAATAAAAAATCAGAAACCAAAAAAATGTTTTATATTTAATTATTATTAATTTCACCACTAACCTATTTTTTTTGTAAATAAATAACTAACAATTAATTTAGTTAATTTAGGTTATAAATTTCAATCTTTCCTTAATAAATAAAAAATGCATAGAATTAGGTTTTTGACATTTTATCTTTTTCTTAATTAATTTTTCCTCATTATTTATTATTATTATTAATTATTATTTTTGTAAATAAACATGTAAATTAATTAACTAGTAAATTAGGTTAACTTTAATATTTTCTTTAATAACTAAAAATAATCTAGAATTAGGGTTTCCTTGTAAATTCTTTTCTTTATTTCAAAAAACATAAAAAACACTTTTCTTTAATTAAATAATTAAATAGACTTTAATTTCATTTAATTTCAAGCAAAGGGTCAAAACCCTCGGACGTTCAATTAATTCTTTTCGCGCATTTATTTTCTTTTAGTGATTATATGTAACCGCTTTCTGGATGTAATAGTAATTAGGTATTTATTTACTTTCCGCATCCTTTATCAAAAAACGGGTCTTTGTATTTTGGCGATGTATAGACCCGCGCCTTGTAATAGCGTAGCTTTTATCTTTCCGTCTTTTAATTTTCCGCACTCTTAAATTCTAACTTTGTATGAAAGAATGTATGCTAATTAAAAACAAGCGTAGCTCACAATGCCATGATCAAAGATAATTGTTAAACTGAAAACAACACACAAATACACACACCACTTCTAGGGTACGCCTCACCTGTTGCCTTCGAAACATGGTCGTCAAGTAGGGGACGTCTTAGCAGTCCTTATGTCCATGATCCAGTTGCCTCGAAACAGTTGCCTCGAAACAGTTGCCTTGAAATAGTTTCCTCGAAACGGTTGCCTCGGATTAAAAAAGGATCAAGGACATAAGGGTAGCTTCTAAGGTGTCCTACTGTTGCTTCGGTGACCACACTGTCCCTAAACTCGAATTGACCCGAACACCTCCAACGGTGGTGCTACCTACCTCTCAATGGTGGGATAGCACTACTTTAGGGACTTCTACACAGCTTAATTCCTTAGGGTAGGTAGATGACTCATGGATACTTGCTCTCTAAAAAACAAAACAAAAATCTTTTCACACTGACACTTTCAAAAGCTTTCAAAAAACAATTTTTCAAACACTCTTGAGGACTGATACAAGAGTTATTCAGAAATCTTTCAATGAAACTTTTTCAAACCCACTCACATTTAAAAAGCAAACATTTTGAAAACATAAGAGCAAGTATCTAAGAGCCCATGGATAACCATGGATAGAAAGGGTGCTAACACCTTCCCTTTCTATAAATCTACCTCCCGAACCGAGAAACTATCTCATAAGGAATTTTGCTGTGCTTTTGTCCTGTCCATGTTGGAGAAAATAAAAGACGGTGGCGACTCTTGCTTCCGCGACATTTCGCGAACCAGCGTTAAACAGTCAGTTCTAAATCCACCGATCACAATGACACTTAATCATTCAGATATTCATTGGTGTTCTCGATCCAAAGAGAATGTTATCATTGTCGACCGTTGTGGGGAATTCCCTAATGTCCCTCTACTTGGCATTAGGGGAGGCATCACCTACAACCCGTGCTTGGCTCTAAGACAGTTTTTTTATGCCCAAAGGGATGGCCCATATGATATGCTGATTCAAGGATTGGTTTTCGACTTCAACAACAACGATCAAGGTCTTCGCCAAAGGTTCATCCAAGCTTGGAGGATGCCAAACAAGGTAGATAGTAAGACTCTGGGACACAAGAATTCCATCCCTCTTGAGCCTTACCTCAAGTGGGTACGAACTCGAGCTCAAAGTCTTATAATGCCTTACCCCTCCATTCTCCCAGTGATTATAGAGCCTGCTAAGGAAGGAGAGGTTCCATACACCATCCTACATCCTGACATGCCGACATCACTCGAAGATCTACAAAGGAGTTGGATACAACTCAAAGAAGAACGCGATACTTTCGAAGCCCAATTCTACGCAAGCGAGAAGAAGGTTTTGGAACTCACTCGGTTACTTCATGAAGAGCAGACTCTTAACACCTACATTGCACCAAAGAGGATGCACAATGTCTTTTTATCTTAGAGTTTTGTATTATTTTGCCCTAGGGGCATTGATGTACTCAAATTCTATTTTATTAATATAACGTGTGTTTCTTTTTGTTTGAAACAAATTTGAATTTTCAAATCCTTGAAAACATTGCATGAATACATATCATTCATCATGAGCATAAACAGGTCTTTGCAACAAGTTTCCTCATCCTTCTACTGTTTATTTCAGCAAGATGGATCTTGAACAAACGGTCAAAGATTTGCAAGCTCAGAATACACAATTTCAACAGTTACTCTTGACCTTAGCCAAGGGGCAGGAGGAGCTAAAGACTCTGCTAGAAAAAGAGAAAGAGAAAAATAAGAAGAAGCCAGCTGGTGTGGTTATCATGGGCAGAAGGTTTCAGGGACAAGCCAAAAGGACCTTAGATTTTCCAACAACCTCTGACAAAGGGGAAAGAAAATGAAAAGAAACGGCAGTACCATCAGATTCTGAGGAAGAGGAGGAAGAAGAGGACTACTCTGAACAACAATACCCTCCGGCCGATGACAAATACAAACACTTGGAAGAGCGTCTAACTGCTATGGAGATACAGAGAGTACCAGGGCTAGATTTCGAGGAATTAGGGCTGGTGTCAGGAATAGTAATCCTGCCAAAGTTTAAAGTTCCATTATTTGATAAGTATGATGGGGTGTCTTGTCCCAAAATGCACCTGCGATCTTATGTCAGGAAGATTTAGCCGCATTCTGCTGACAAAGACTTGTGGGTCCACTTTTTCCAAGACAGTTTATCAGGAACACAACTTGATTGGTTTTACCAGTTGGAAAGGGCCGATGTCCATAATTGGGAAGACTTGGCAGTAGCCTTCTATTAACAGTATCAATAAAACACTGATTTGGCACCAACCCGTACTCAACTCCAGAGTATGGCTATGGTATCAAATGAGGGCTTCAAAGACTACGCCCAAAAGTGGAGGGATTTAGCCGGAAGGGTGCAACCCCCTTTATCTGAAAGGGAGTTAGTGGACATGTTCTTGGGAACTCTATTAGGTCCTTTCTTTAATCATCTGATTGAAAGATCCTCTGCAGGGTTCACTGAATTGATTTTAACTAGCGAGAGGGTAGAAGCCGGTATAAGAAGTGGGAAAATTCAGAAAGACGCATTTGCCTCTGCAGTTGTGAAAAAGCCCTTCACTGGAAAGAAGGAAGTGTCTACTGTATATTCAAAGAGGAATCAGGGAAGAACTAAGCTCCGACCAACAGTGGGGGCCGTTATGATTCAAAAGCCTGCATTAGACCAGCTGAGAAATAATCAGGCAAGGGTGGAAAGGCCAATCCGGCAATTCACCAAGATTAACATGACTCCAGCCCAGGTCCTACCACATCCTCTGAAGTTGAATATGGCCATGTTAAAAGAGGCCCCTAAAAATCCCAATAATGCGTCTCCTCACTACCATCTGAATGCCAGATGCGCATACCATTCTGAAAGTCCAGGGCATGACACCAACAACTGTTGGGCTCTGAAGAACAAAATCCAAGACCTGATAGACGCGAAGAAAGTTGAGTTTGAAGCGCCTGAAAAACCGAATGTTATTTCCGCTCCAATGCCTAGGCATGGTCACAATGCTAATGCTGTTGAGGAAGACTTATTTGTTGCCACTGTGGATGAACTGTTAACTCCGCTCCTGATCCTCAAGTTGAATTTGTTGAAAGCTGGTATATTCCCAGGTTGTGACAAAGACTACCATATTTGCCTATCCTCATCATTTGACTGCCCTCTGTTGAAAAAAGCTATCCAACAACTGATTGATAACCAAGAAATTTTGTTTGAGAAAGCTCCTATTTCACCCGTTCCAGTTAAAGAAGTTTCAATAATAACCATCTACGCCAATCCTTCCAGGGTCCCTAAAAGACCCGTTAGGATTACATCTGCTCCAATGACTACTCCACTTAAGATTACAATGCCCGGGCCAGTCCCGTACCAGTCAGATAAAACGGTACCATGGAATTATGGTGGAGAAATATACTACCATGGTGTCAAACAGATTGAAGTGACTTCCGAAAAAGAAAGCTCCGAGGAGGACAATTCCGACATCAGTAACATTTCTAGAATAAGCAAAATTACCCGTAGTGGGAGAATTTTCTCTCCAGAGATTGCCCCTCCAAAGGCAGTCTTTGGACCCGTGGCCATTCCGAAGATTACCTCTGCACCAGTGATTGTACCTGCAAGCGTACCTACCGACAAAGACAATACAATCCCTATCCTTACTTCCACTGTTGAGAATAAAGGGAAAAACATTCAAGAAGAGCATGTCCAGACGAAGGCTCAATCATTAGCTATTCCTGAAACATCCAAGAAGGAGATGGAAGAAATCCTGAGGATAATAAAGAAAAGTGATTATGATGTGGTTGAACAATTGGGGTAGACCCCCTCCAAAATCTCTATGTTAGCATGCTGCTGTGCTCTGAGGCACACGCAAAAGCTCTGGTAAAATTTCTGAAGACAACTTATGTGCCGCAAGAGACGTCTGCGGACCAATTCCAAGAGTGTGTGGCCAGTTTAACAGCTGATAATAGTCTAGGTTTCTCTGATGTTGACTTGACACCCAATGGGAGAAAACACAACGAGGAATTACATGTCTCAATGGAGTGTAGAGTAACGACCCTAGCCCATGTCTTGGTAGACACTGGTTCATCTCTGAATGTCTTACCAAAGAAAGCCCTGGATAGATTGGATTGTGAGGGGATGACATTAAAACCCAGTAATATAATTGTGAGAGAATTTGACGACTCTAAGAGGATGGTCCATGGGGAGGTTGACATCCCGATAACGGTGGGAACCCAGACCATCAATTCAACCTTCTATGTGATAGAAATCCATCCTTCTTACTCTTGTCTATTGGGGCGCCCCTGGATTCACAATGCCGATGCTGTCACCTCCACTTTACATCAGATGCTGAAGTACCCTGTCCAAGGGAAGATCATACCTGTCCATGGGGAAGAGGAGTACATGATTAGTCATCTAAATTCTTTCCGATTTGTGGAATTGGATGGCGAGTTCATTGAAACCCCTTTCCAACATTTTGAATAAGTCTCTCAAGAGATAGCAACAACCAAGGTGGTATCCTCAATTCCTATGATCACAAGACCTCCACCTTAGATGTCATCTCTAAAGGATGCAAAGGCAGTAGTGGAAGAAGGGGGATGCACCATCTGGGAGCAGCTTCCAGACATCCCGTACAAATCAGACAAGTTTGGCTTGTGGTTTACTTCAACTGCTCAGAAGGCTGTGCGCCGCGCCCGTGCCGGAGGGCCACCTGTGAAGATTAGTAACCATGGGGTCAATGCATTGGAGGATGGTGAAGAAGACGGCAGCTTGGTATATTGGATATTTGCTACTATCAGCGGAGGACTTCACAACTAGGAAGCCAAAGACTTCATCCCAATAACTTTCATATCTCAGTAATTTATCTTTTACATTTCTGTTGGACTTGTAATAATTCACGAACAATTCGCACTTTAAAAACCTTGTGTCTTACCCGAGGCACAACGATCCATTTGTAAGGGTTTTTATTTCATTTTCATATGTCATTCAATGAATCATGGATGCTTTTTCATATATAAACCTTTTATGCTCATTGTCTTTCTTTTACATTTTATTGTTTTAAGATGTCTATACCCTTACACACACCCACACTCAAAAATGCAGGTACCCTTCCATTCCGGATCCCATGGGTAATGATACTGCTATAGCCTTCAGTGACTATGAAGATATGATCTACCAATCCGAATACGAAGGTGAGGAAGATTGTGAGGTGCCAGGGGAATTGGCCAGACTACTACAACAAGAGGAAAGAGCTATTCAACCTCACGAGGAGCTGTTGGATACAATAAATTTTGGCTCGTGCGTTTTGTGTTTAAACACTTGAAACATCTCATACACACCATACCAAAGCAATCCAAGACATCACCCTGGTTCTGTAACCCTTGTTTCAGCATCCACCATTTTCATTTTGGAAGCTTGCAGCTTCACTTGTCCAGAGATTTCCAGCCATCCTCAAAGCAAGATAAGCATTGGATTAGCTTCAGGGAAGTTCAAGGAAGCTCAAACAATCCTCAGGCCTCCATTAAAGTCCCTACATTGCTCTACTCGAATCCAACTGAAGGAGGTATTTTCTTGAACTCTATCTCTCTGAATAGGCATCCTCAAGCCACGATTTATGAAGAAAAAATGTAGTCCATATCATAGTGAAGCTGTACATATGCATACTTTTTATTTAAATTAACTGTGCTGAGAGAATTTGAAGATTGAAAATGATGAAAAAGTTAGGTCACGAATTAGGGCTACTAAAATTCTCTCTGATCTTTAAGAGTTAGGTCACATAATTTATATTGTTGGAATCGTGAGCTTAAATGCCACATGTTTCATGTTATGAGTTTCTGTTTTTGTGCAAGCATAAGAGAGATACAGATTTGAACGTGAGCGCGCGCAGGGAGCTGGCCAGAGGACATGGATGAAGCGCGCTTGGGCTTTTTGGCGCTTTGGGCCTTTTTTTCCTGATATTTGCACCCCCTGACTTACTTTTACACCCCTTGACTAACTTTGTTATATTTTTTGTATTTATTTTAAATTTTCATATTTTATACTTTCATTTATTTTTCTTAATGATAAAAAATACCAAAAAAATGATTTATTTATTTTCACACTTTTATTTTATTTTTTATTATTTTTTTCATATAAAAATTAGTTTATTTTGATAAATAGACTTATTTTCTTAAATAGCTTGTAAATATATTTAAAAATACTTAATATTTTTATTATACATTTTATACTCATGAATATTTATTTTTTACATATACTTAATTTTTAATATTTATGTATAATATTATTTATTATTTTCTTATACAAAAAATGTACAAAATAATAATATGAAACATGTATTTTCTTTTAATTGAAAATTAGGGTTTCACCCCCTCCAAAAATAATATTATTTTTTCCTTATTTTTTAGGGTTTAAATTAAATTATTTTCTCATACAAAAAACAAAATACCAAAACTTTTTTTTAACATAAACATTGCATTGCATTTTAAATATTTGTACATTTATTTAATTCGCGCAATATTCGATTTGGTTGTAATAATATATTTAGGTTTATATTTGTGCAAAATCCCCATTCAAAACTTGTATCCCCCTTCCCATAATAATTGTTGTAATAGCTTAGTTTATTTCACGCAATTTATTACTTTTATACCATGATTAGTAAATTAGGGTTTGCATGACAAGAACAAAAAACAAGCAAATAGAAAAACCCTAAATGCGAGACAAAAGCATGAAAAATGACACACTTTGCACACAAGCACCCTTAGGGTTTCTCCCACTTGGTTGCCTAAAATAAAATGGCCATGTTACGCATGCGAAGTATCTTGGAAAAACAAAACAAGTAATAAGATCATAGTCCCTCGATGACACTATACAAAGGTTGCCTAAATAAAATGATCTTGGTCCCTCAAAATGCTAAGATACTTGGAAACATTGCTATCATGGTCGTACGATGACCCACGCCCGTCCCGTTTACATCCAAAGATAGGATTGCTTACCAATGCAATGGTAAGTCAACAATGTCAAAGGAATAAAGATGCATAGAAAAGACATTTGAGTAGGTAGATAGATTCTAAGTTACTTTCTCCATTTCAAAACAATCCCTGCTATTTTCAAAAACAAAACACAAACATAATTCAAAACATCTTACAAAACATTGAAACATTTTTCAAAAGACAAACATCTTTGTATACATTCTTATGAACTAGAATCATTACAAAGATTTCCTAAACGAATGGCCTCTTTTCAAAATACTTTCAAAACCACACCAAACACCATTTCAAACAAATCAAAGCAAGTGATCTAAACAAGTAACTAAGAGCCCATGGAAAACCGTGGATGAAAAGGGTGCTAGCACCTTCCCTTTTCATAATCTACCCCCCGAACTCAAGAAAACATCTCAAAGGTCTTTCCTGTGCTTTTTTACCTTTCCTTTTGGATAAAATAAAAGTCGGTGGCGACTCTTGCTAACCGCGACATTTGCAACAAAACGCAAAACCTCAAGTCATTTCTCCCACCGTATCACAGAACTGGCGACTCTGCTGTGGAATTTTTAAAAGTGGGGTTACCTTAGGGTTTAAATCACATTTATTTGCTTACCTTGTTTGAATTGTTTGCTTTACATTTTGGTTCTATTGTTTGGGTTTGAATCCTCCACCCGGATATGGGAAACATTATAGGTAAATAGCAATATATTATGGAAACTTTGCGGGGTATACCGACATGGTCTAAGCAATAGCTATGTTAGTGTGACATATTTGTGGGTACCGGTAGCCTTTGAGTCAATCAAAGAGAATACGGGGCCGCTGAGTGATGTCATGAAGCACTAACGAACTTCTAGAACCTTTACTTGACCAACTTGGCCTTTTAGGATGTAGTGAGATGACCAGATTTGGTGCAGTCCGAAGTTGGTAGATACTCGATAATACACTCATTGAGGGTTGGTTTCTTGGAATATTTCGGTTGCTAGTAAAGAGGCTTAAACTGAAACAATGAACAAGGAAACAATCCAGTGATATTGAGCTCCTTAGAACTCGGTTACTATTACTAGGACAGGTTGAGCCAACTAAACTTTAAGAGGGTACTTACTATGAAACCCCATGCAAGCCTAAAACTAGGAACTTGTGTGATTTGCTTGTACATATATACTTGTGCATAACATCATGGACATCATGAAGCATCATATGCATCCACTAACCATTTCAAAGATTTTGGAAACTCATCTTTGTTCTTGTTTTGTAGGTTATGGATTCACTTCGCAGGAAAACTATCCAAGTTAACCTTGTAAGAATTCCTCCACAACTCAAGGAGATAGCTTCAAGGATTCTTGAGAATTCTCCATTCACCGAGAGACACGGTCGTCTACTTAACTTGGTCACTTCCAACACAGAGGAAGACACGATGAAGGTTCTCTTCCAGTTCTTTGACCCTTTGCATCACTGCTTCACATTTCCTGACTACCAGCTTGTGCCTACTTTGGAAGAATTCTCTCAACTTTTTAGGATTCAAATTCTCAATCAACTACCTTTCAACGGTACAGAAAGAGATCCAAAGCCAGAAGAGATTGCTCAAGCCCTGCACTTGCACTCATATGATGTCACAACCCATTGGGAAACTAGAAGTGGTGTCAAAGGCTTCTTGGCAAAGTTCTTGTTTGAGAAGGCACAAAGTTGTTGGAACTCCTTGGACTTACAAGCTTTTGAGGAGATTGTAGCTCTTCTCATCTATGGGATGGTCTTGTTACCTAACCATGATTAAATCATAGAAGTGAGTGCTGTCAAAATCTTCATGTCACGCAATCCGGTGCCTACAATGCTTGGAGATATCTTACACTATTTTCACACTCGTACAATGAGGAAAAGAGTTGTTCTCATGTGTTGCACTCCTCTCATGGAAAGATGGTTTATTTCTCATCTTCCCCAATCAGTCTTGAAGAATGAGCAAGGTTTGAGGTGGTCACAACGGTTGATGACACTTAAACATTCAGATATTCATTGGTGTTCTCGATCCAAAGAGAATGTTATCATTGTCGACCGTTGTGGGGAATTCCCTAATGTCCCTCTACTTGGCATTAGGCGAGGCATCACCTACAACCCGTGCTTGGCTCTAAGACAGTTTTGTTATGCCCGAAGGGATGTCCCACATGATATGCTGATTCAAGGCTTGGTTTTTGACTTCGAAAACAACGATCAAGGTCTTCGCCAAAGGTTCATCCGAGCTTGGAGGATGCCAAACAAGGTAGATAGTAAGACTCTGGGACACAAGGATTCCATCCCTCTTGAGCCTTACCTCAAGTGGGTATGAACCCGAGCTCAAAGTCTTATAATTCCTTACCCCTCCATTCTCCCAGTGATTATAGAGCCTGTTAAGGAAGGAGAGGTTCCATACACCATCCTACATCCTGACATGCCGACATCACTCGAAGATCTACAAAGGAGTTGGATACAACTCAAAGAAGAACGCGATACTTTTGAAGCCCAATTATACGCAAGCGAGAAGAAGGTTTCGGAACTCACTCGTTTACTTCATGAAGAGCAGACTCTCAGCACCTACATTGCACCAAAGAGGATGCGCAATGTCTTTTTATCTTAGAATTTTGTATTATTTTTCCCTAGGGGCATTGATGTACTCAAATTCTATTTTATTAATATAACGTGTGTTTCTTTTTGTTTGAAACAAATTTGAATTTTCAAATCCTTGAAAACATTGAATGAATACATATCATTCATCATGAGCATAAACAGGTCTTTGCAACAAGTTTCCTCATCCTTCTACTGTTTATTTCAGCAAGATGGATCTTGAACAAACGGTCAAAGATTTGCAAGCTCAGAATACACAATTTTAATAGTTACTCTTGACCTTAGCCAAGGGGCAGGAGGAGCTAAAGACTCTGCTAGAAAAAGAGAAAGAGAAAGAGAAGAAGAAGCCAGCTGGTGTGGTTATCATGGGCAGAAGGTTTCAGGGACAAGCCAGAAGGACCTTAGATTTTCCAACAACCTCTGAGGAAGGGGAAAGAAAAGGAAAAGAAACGGCAGTACCATCAGATTTTAAGAAAGAGGAGGAAGAAGAGGACTACTCTGAACAACAATACCCTCTGGACGATGAAAAATACAAACACCTGGAAGAGCGTCTAACTGCTATGGAGATACAGAGAGTACCAGGGCTAGATTTCGAGGAATTGGGGATGGTGTCAGGAATAGTAATCCTGCCAAAGTTTAAAGTGCCATTATTTGCTAAGTATGATGGAGTGTCTTGTCCCAAAATGCACCTGCGATCTTATGTCAGTAAGATTCATCCGCATTCTGCTGACAAAGACTTGTGGGTCCACTTTTTCCAAGACAGTTTATCAGGAACGCAGCTTGATTGGTTCTACCATTTGGAAAGGGCCGCTGTCCATAATTGGGAAGACTTGGCAGTAGCCTTCTATAAATAATATCAATACAATGCTGATTTGGCACCAACCCGTACTCAACTCCAGAGTATGGCTATGGTATCAAATGAGGGCTTCAAATACTATGCCCAAAAGTGGAGGGATTTAGCCGGAAGGGTGCAACCCCCTTTATCTGAAAGGGAGTTAGTGGACATGTTCTTGGGAACTCCATCAGGTCCTTTCTTTAATCATCTGATTGGAAGCTCCTCTGCAGGGTTCACTGAATTGATTTTAACTGGCGAGAGGGTAGAAGCCGGTATAAGAAGTGGGAACATTCAGAAAGACGCGTCTGCCTCTGCAGCTGTGAAAAAGCCCTTCACTGGAAAGAAGGAAGTGTCTGCTGTATATTCACAGAGGAATCAGGGAAGAACTAAGCGCCGACCAATAGTGGGGGCCGTTATGATTCAAAAGCCTGCATCAGACCAGCCGAGAAATGACCAGCCGAGAAATAATCAGCCAAGGGTAGAAAGGCCAATCTGGAAATTCACCAAGATTAACATGACTCCAGCCCAGGTCCTACCACATCTTCTGAAGTTGAATCTGGCCATGTTAAAAGAGGCCCCTAAAAATCCCAATACTGCGTCTCCTCACTACCATCTGAATGCCAGATGCGCATACCATTCTGAAAGTCAAGGGCACGACACCAACAACTGTTGGGCTCTGAAGAGCAAAATCCAAGACATGATATACGCGAAGGAAGTTGAGTTTGAAGCGCCTGAAAAACCTAATGTTATTTCCGCTCCATTGCCTAGGCATGGTCACAATGCTAATGCTGTTGAGGAAGACTTATTTGTTGCCACTGTGGATGAACTGTTAACTCCGCTCCCGATCATCAAGTCGAATTTGTTGAAAGCTGGTATATTCCCAGGTTGTGACAAAGACTACCATATTTTCCTATCCTCATCATTTGACTTCCCTCTGTTGAAAAAAGGTATCCAACAACTGATTGATAATCAAGAAATTTTGTTTGAGAAAGCTCCTATTTCACCCGTTCCAGTTAAAGAAGTTTCAATAATAACCATCTACGCCAATCCTTACAGGGTCCCTAAAAGACCCGTTAGGATTACATCTGCTCCAATGACTACTCCACTTAAAATTACAATGCCCGGGCCAGTCCCGTACCAGTCAGATAAAATGGTACCATGGAATTATGGTGGAGAAATATACTACCATGGTGTCAAACAGATTGAACTGACTGACGAAGAAGAAAGCTCCGAGGAGGACAATTCCGACATCAGTAACATTGCTGGAACAAGCAAAATTACCCGTAGTGGGAGAATTTTCTCTCCAGAGATTGCCCCTCCAAAGGCAGTCTTTGGACCCGTGGCCGTTCCGAAGATTACCTCTGCACCAGTGATTGTACCTGCAAGCGCACCTACTGGCAAAGACAATACAATTCCTATCCTTACTTCCAGTGCTGAGAATAAATGGAAAAACGTTCAAGAAGAGCCTGTCCAGACGAAGGCTCAATCACTAGCTATTCTTGAAATATCCAAGAAGGAGATGGAAGAAATCCTAAGGATACTAAAGAAAAGTGATTATGATATGGTTGAACAATTGGGGCCGACCCCCTCAAAAATCTCTATGTTAGCATTGCTACTATGCTCTGAGGCACACGCAAAAGCTCTGGTAAAATTTCTGAAGACAGCTCATGTGCCACAAGTGACGTCTGCGGACCAATTCCAAGAGTGTGTGGCCAGTTTAATAGCTGATAATGGCCTGGGTTTCTCTGATGTTGACTTGACACCCAAGGGGAGAAAACACCATGGGGCATTACATGTCTCAGTGGAGTGTAGAGGAACAACCATATGCCATGTCTTGGTAGACACTGGTTCATCTCTGAACGTCTTACCAAAGAAAGCCCTGGATAGATTGGATTATGAGGGGCTGACATTAAAACCCAGTAATATAATTGTGAGAGCATTTGATGGCTCTAAGTGGATGGTCCATGGGGAGGTGGACATCCCGATAAAGGTGGGAACCCAGACCTTTAATTCAACCTTCTATGTGATGGACATTCGTCCTTCTTACTCTTGTCTGTTGGGGCGCCCCTGGATTCACAATGCCGGTGTTGTCACCTCCACTTTGCATCAGATGCTGAAGTACCCCGTCCAAGGGAAGATCATAACTGTCCATGGGGAAGAGGAGTACATGATTAGTCATCTAAATTATTTTCGATATGTGGAATTGGATGGCGAGTTCATTGAAACCCCTTTCCAACATTTTGAAGAAGTCCCTCAAGAGATAACGACGACCAAGGCGGTATCCTCAATTCCTATGATCACAAGACCTCCACCTCAGATGTCATCTCTAAAGGATGCAAAGGCAGTAGTGGAAGAAGGGGGATGGACCATCTGGGGGCAGCTTCCAGACATCCCGTACAAATCAGACAAGTTTGGCTTGATGTTTACTTCAACTGCTCAGAAGGCTGTTCGCCGCGCCTGTGCCGGAGGGCCACCTATGAAGATTAGCAACCATGGGGTCAATGCATTGGAGGACGGTGAAGAAGATGGCAGCTTGGAAGATTTTATATTTCCTACTGTCAGCGGAGGACTTCGCAACTGGGAAGCCAAAGACTTCATCCCAATAACTTTCATATCTCAGTAATTTATCTTTTACATTTCTGTTGGACTTGTAATAATTCACGAACAATTCTCACTTTAAAAACCTTGTGTCTTACCCGAGGCACAACGGTCCATTTGTAAGGGTTTTTATTTCATTTTCATATGTCATTCAATGAATCATGGACGTTTTTTCATATATAAACCTTTTATGCTCATTGTCTTTCTTTTACATTTTATTGTTTTAAGATGGCTATACCCTTACACACACCCACACTCACAAATGCAGGTACCCTTCCATTCTGGATCCCATGGGTAACGATACTGCTATAGCCTTCAGTGACTATGAAGATCTGATCTACCAAGCCAAATACGAAGTTGAGGAAGATTGTGAGGTGCCAGGGGAATTGGCCAGACTACTACAACAAGAGGAAAGAGATATTCAACCTCATGAGGAGCTATTGGATACAATCAATTTGGGTACCGAGGAAGATAAAAAGGAAATCAGAGTGGGTGCCAATCTAGAGCCGAGTGTCAAGGAGCGCCTAATTTGACTATTGCATGATTATGTTGAGATCTTTTCCTGGTCATACAAAGACATGCCGGGACTCGATACAGACATTGTGGTACACCGTCTACCCACAAGAGAAGACTGTCCACCAGTGAAGCAGAAAGTCCGCCGCATGAGACCTGACATGTCAGAGAAGATCAAAGCAGAAGTTATGAAGCAGTTCAATGCTGGATTTCTGGCTGTTACTTCCTATCCATAATGGGTTGCTAACATTGTTCCCGTGCCTAAAAAGGACGGTAAAGTAAGAATGTGCATGGACTATAGAGATTTAAACAGGGACAACCCTAAAGATGACTTTCCACTTCCGCACATCGACATCCTGGTTGACAATACAACTCAACACAAAGTATTTTCTTTCATGGACGGATTCTTAGGCTATAACCAGATCAAAATGGCACATGAGGACATGGAGAAAACTACATTTGTCACACAGTGGGGTACGTTCTGCTACAAAGTAATGCCATTCGGACTGAAGAATGTTGGGGAAACCTATCAGCGCGCCATGTTAGCTTTGTTTCATGATATGATACATCATGAGATAGAGGTCTACGTAGATGACATGATATCCCGATCACAAACTGAAGAAGAACACCTTGATCACTTGCAAAAGTTGTTTGTCAGGTTGAAGGAGTACAAACTAAGGTTGAACCCAAACAAGTGCACATTCGGAGTCCGGTCCGGTAAGCTCTTATGTTTCATTGTCAGCAATAAAGGCATCGAGGTTGATCCTGTCAAAGTCAAATAAATACAAGAAATGCCTGCTCCTCGCACTGAGAAGGAAGTTAGGGGATTCTTGGGACGCCTAAACTTAATTGCCAGATTCATTTCTCACCTAACATCTACTTGTGAGCCAATCTTCAAACTGCTGAAGAAAGATCAGGTAGTTAGATGGAATGATGAATGTCAGATTGCTTTCGATAAAATCAAAGAGTATTTACAAGAGCCTCCTGTCTTGATGCCACCAGTCGAGGGAAGACCTCTAATCATGTATCTGACCGTTTTAGAGAACTCAATGGGGTGCATATTGGAGCAGCATGACGAGTCTGGCCAAAAAGAGCACACTATTTATTACCTGAGCAAAAAGTTTACCGACTGTGAAACCAGATATTCACTGCTCGAGAAAACTTGCTGCGCTCTGGTATGGGCTGCTCGCCGGCTAAGACAGTATATGTTGACTCATACCACTTTGCTGATATCTAAGATGGATCCGATAAAGTACATCTTCGAGAAGCCTGCTTTGTCTGGAAGGATAGCTAGATGGCAGATGATCCTAATAGAATATGACATACAGTACATGACTCAAAAAGCTATAAAGGGAAGTGTGCTAGCTGATCATATTGCTCATCAAGCTGTAGAAGATTATCAATCCATGAAGTTTGAATTCCCTGACGAAGACATCATGATAGTAGACAACTGTGAAGGAATCAGACCATATGACGGACTTGAACAAGGATCCCGATGGACCCTGTTATTTGATGGGGCATCCAATGCACTTGGTAACGGTATCGGTGTTGTACTTATATCTCCGGAAGGATGCCATACTCCTTTTATGGCCAGACTTTGCTTCAACTGTACGAACAACATGGCAGAGTACGAAGCATGCATCTTTGGACTCAAGGCTGCCATAGACTTGGGAATAAAATATTTAGTTGTGTTTGGAGATTCAGCTTTGGTCATCAGTCAGATCAAAGGAGAGTGGGACACTAAGCATCCAAACCTTATCCCTTACAAAGAACATGTTTTGACATTGTTACCACATTTTGAGCAGATTACCTTCGAGCACTTCCCGTGAGAAGAAAATTAGCTAGCAGATGCTCTAGCTACAATGTCATCTATGTTTAAACTTAATTGGGATAACGAGGCTCCCCAGATCACCATTGAACGAATGGATGAACCAGCACACTGTCACGAGATTAATACTGAAGAAGTAGTGGACCAACCGTGGTTTCATGAAGTCAAAAGGTATCTCGAGGCGCAAGAATATCCAGAAGGAGCTTTAGTCAATGACAAAAAGTTCTTAAGGAGATTCTCGGCTAAGTTTTTCCTAAGTAATGGTATCCTGTACAAACACAATCATGATTCTATTTTGCTCCGTTGTATGGATAAGTTTGAAGCTGAAAAGATCATGGCTGAACTGCATGAAGGTACCTTTGGCACTCACTCTAGTGTGCATACGATGGCGAAGAAAATTCTACGGGCAGGCTATTACTGGTCTACCATGGAAGCATATTGCTATCAACACTCCCGGACCTGTCATAAGTGTCAAATCTATGCAGACAAGGTGCACGTGCCTCCGGTTCCTCTAAATGTCTTAATAGCTCCTTGGCCCTTCGCTATGTGGGGAATCGATATGATTGGAGAGATCAAGCCTACATCCTCCAATGGACACCGCTTCATTCTAGTGGCCATTGATTATTTCACAAAGTGGGTCGAAGCAGCTTCCTTCGCATCCGTTACTAAGAATGTTGTTGCCTGCTTCATCAAGCAGAATCTCATTTTCCGGTACGGTATCCCAGAAAGGATCATCACTGATAATGGTACAAATCTTAACAATACTATGATCACCGCCTTGTGCGAGCAGTTCAAGATTCAACACCATAATTCATCCCGCTATCGGCCAAATATGAATGGTGCAGTCGAAGCTTCTAATAAAAATATTAAAAATATCATACAGAAAATGACAGTCACCTACAAGGACTGGCATGAGATGCTATCGTTTGCTCTCCATGGATACCGTACCATGGCTCGCACATCAACTGGGGCAATACCCTATTCTTTGGTTTATGGCATGGAGGTTGTTTTACCTATTGAGGTTCAAATCCCCTCTTTTAGAATAATGAAGGATGCAGGTTTGAGTGAAGACGATTGGATCTAGACCCGACTTGATCAGTTGAACTTAATTGATGAAAAGAGACTTACTGCTGTTTGCAACGGTCAGACGTATCAAAAGCGGATGATCAAGGCTTTCAACAAGAAAGTCAGACGCCAAGTGTATCAAGTTGGAGATCTAGTGATCAAGCGCATCATTTTGCCACAAAGTGATCCCAGGGGAAAATGGACTCCTACCTATGAAGGACCATTTGTAATCAAGAACATATTTTCTGGTGGGGTAATGATTTTAACCACCATGGATGGCGACGACCTACCACACCCTACGAACGCAGACATAGTCAAAAGATACTACGCATAAGAGACCCACTAGGTTGACACACCTAGGCAAAACAAGGGCATCCCGGCAAACCAAAAGGTTCGGGCAAAAATTAGGGATAAAATAAAAAAAAAATATGTACACCCGGCTAGTTGAAAACCCGAAAGGGAGACTTAGGCAAAAAAGGGTTTCCCGGTGGATCAAAAACCCGAAAGGGAGGTCCAGGTAAAAGTTAGGGAATTAAAGCGTGTGACTATGTCTCGTCGAATCACTTTAAGGACAATCTCTTCATTGACAAACCTGGAGCTTCTGATCAATTCAATCATCTTCGGACGAAGCAAAAAATGGACAAGATATTCGGAGATACGAAGGCTATAGCAGAATGGGAACCCCATGGGATTTTTTTTACACATAGCTATCTTTCTTTGTATAAATTTTTCTTATTTTTTATGACACCATCCTCTTACTAGGATGTTTGTCTCCTTTGTATAAAATACTTATTCAAAGTAAATACAAAGATATCTCTTTCAAAGTACAAAAAACCATTTGTCCTTTTCCTTTTACATTTGTGTTATATTTGCAAAAACGTTCAATGATTCATTAATGAACATATGCATTTGAACATAATTACTGTTTACAAATAAACGAAATGGAAAAGAACAATTACTGATAGGTTGAGAGAATAGGAAAACGTCTTTAGGCTATTCCATGAACAATCCCTACAGTACGTCATTAAGATCCCCAGCGGAGCCAAAATTTCAAACTATTAATCCACAGTGGAAACCATCCAGTTTCTCCAAATTCCTCAGCAAGTTATCTTGAAGCCTAAAAACCAACCAACTCCCTAGTAGAGTGGCAGGCAACCCAAACTCCTGAACTTTTTCCAAATAGGGATAAGTTTTCTTCCCCATAGAGTTTTCATTGCTCCCCAACAGAATGAAGATTCTCATTCTTAATTCCTAGCAAAAGTCATCAAATTCTATGGATCCCACCAAGCAGATTACTCAAGCAGTATATGGCATTACTCTCACAACGGAATTTTTGTCAATACTCCAACTTCAAGACATGAAGAATCCACATACCCTCAGCAGTCAAGGATTTATTTTCCTCAGCAATACAACAAATCAACTTACATGCGCATACATTACATCCATATATCATAAGCATTGATAAAGCACATATATTGCATCATACATTTCATGCAACATAACTTTATGTTTCAGCTAACATTTTTACCCTTTTCAGGATAAGATTAATAGCTATCATTAGCAATATTCAAAGATTTCAGATACAATACAGATACACTCCAGACACGGAAGTCATTATGTTACTCGTTCAGATTCAAGTACAAACACAGCTCGGATACGCTCCAGACACGTACGCTATTCCATTGCTCATACAGATTCAGTCTCCAGATACAGTTCAGATACGTTCCAGATACGAACACCATTTGGATACTCATTTAGACCTCAATTTCAAGATACAGTTCAGATATGCTTCAGACGCGGATGCCATTCTGTTACTTATTCAGATTCTAGTTCAGATATAGTCCAGATACGCTCCAGACACGGTATCCATTCTGTTACTTATTCAGATTCATCTTTCAGATACAGTTCAGATACGCTCCATATGTGGAAGCCATTCTATTACTTTTTCAGATTCTAGTCCAGATACGCTCCAGATACGGATGCCATTCTGTCGCTTATTCAGATTCAAGTACAGATACAGTTCAGATATGCTCCAGACACGGTTGATATTCTGTTGCTCATTCAGATTCAGTCTACAGACACAGTTCAGATACATTCCAAATATGGACACCATTCTGATACTTATTCTTTTGACTCACAACTTATAATTCAACAAACACTCTTGGATGGCATCTACAAGCCCATCTCCAACAATATTCTATCACCTCTACAAATGGCATCTTTAAGCCCATTCCCTCAACTACACTTTGTCGAGTGCAAATTTATGGGCACTCTAGTGTCCAATCATCTTTTACCTTCGAGTTAAGAACGACAAAACTCGCCAATATAACTCTTCAGGTTCAAGAAGATTGAACAGGGGCAGCTGTTGTACCCCAAAATTTGCCCTCTCATTTATCAAGACTTTTCTCACAAGACTTCTTGGACTTAAGACAGGATTAGGGTTTGGTCAGCTCAAGACACCTCATCTTGCACTGATAACCCAAAATTAGGGTTTGAATTTGCACAAGGATTTTTGGACCACCAATGCTTCATTTAACTTTCATACATCATCTTGGACCCCTAAGACTGTTCATGTTAAGTTTCAAGCCTTGAACCATATTTTTGATCAATCAATTGGACAGTTGACCTAAAAATCAACTGTATTGAAAAGAAAAGTCAACCACGGCCAATTTAAAGTCAAACTTCATAATTTTTGATCCACATCAACATTTTAGACTCATATGTATAATTTGATCAAGTTTGGATCACAACTCCTCAAGAAATTTGATCAAAGCATCAAAAGGGCAAAATGGTCAAAATTAGGGTTTTGACTGAGAAAGGGAAATTTCTGATTTTTAACCTAGCCAATGACCAATTGAGTTCAAACATGATTTCAAGGGCTCAATGGAATCATATTTACCTAATTACATGGTTCAAAAGAACTCAAGTTCATTGGATTGACAGATGAATTTTGTAGTCAACTGATCAAAAGTCAACTGTACACTGAAAAGTCAAACTTTGGCTTTTTGGTCAAAATCAAGTGCCAAGGGTCATAAATCACCAATATATGTCAAAATATGAAACTTTTTCACCAAGAAACTCAAATTTGCAAATTAGGGTTTTAATTTGAAAATTTTCATAACTTAGAATTTTTCTAAGTATAAAAATTTTCTTATTTTTTCCCAACTTTTCACCACTTTTTCACCATGTTGCATTTTGATTCAAAGAAAAATTCCAACATGAAAGTTGTAGTCCTCCATGAAATCTACAACTTTTCTTCACAAACTTTTCCCAAAAGATGCTTGAATCTCAAGTTATGAATATGTGAATATAGGTCCATGAACTTCCTAACTTAGTGAAATTTTCCCCTAATTTGGGCAGGTTTTTAACCCAACTTCATGGACATTTTTCACATAGTTCCAAGAGGTATCTCAAATTTATTTTCAAATATGGATTATAAATCAAATTTCAAGCTTTCCAAAATGTCCAAGAACTCTCCAAGATCATTTTTGAGTAGGGAGAATCGAAGAAGGGAAGTTGGCATTTTCTCACTTTTGATCAAGCCATTTTTGCATAGCATCAAGTTGCAAATCCAATCCATGTTGTTTGTATCTTGCTTTACAGGTCCTAAGATTACTTTACACTCCATAATTAAATGCAAACTCAGTTGACAAAGGCATTATCTTTGCTTTTGAAGCTTTGTACAAGAGATAATTCCATTTTAGGCATAAAGTTCACATTGCCATTTTCATAAAGAGAAGCTTTTGCAACATTGTCAATCTTGAGCATTGAACCTGTTCCCTTGGTGCAAGAAATGTACACAGGTCTCAAGAAAATTGTACAAGTGCATTTCAGCTCTTAAGCAAGCAAGGACAGACATGTTAGTATGGTCACTTCACTTTACTTCAAATGCAAGAAAACTTGCCAAAAGGTCAAAAACTTGTACAACTCGTAAGGGCTGACCTTTGTATCATTTCTATACAAATACACAAACTTATGGCAAGGCATAATACAATGGCTTGACACTAGAAACTCTCCAAAAACTCAAAAACTCCAAAATTCTGTCCAAACACTCAGAATCTGCAAAAGCATAGCCAACCAATTTTTGGCTCGTGCCTTTTGTGTTTAAACACTTGAAATATCTCATACACACCATACCAAAGCAATCCAAGCCATCACCCTGGTTCTGTAACCCCTGTTTCAGCATCCACCATTTTCATTTTGGAAGCTTACAGCTTGACTTATCCAGAGACTTCCAGCCATCCTCAAAGCAAGATAAGCATTGGATTAGCTTCAGGGAAGTTCAAGGAAGCTCAAACAATCCTCAGGCCTCCATTAAAGTCCCTAAATTGCTCTACTCGAATCCAACTGAAGGAGGTATTTTCTTGAACTCTATCTCTCTGAATAGGCATCCTCAAGCCACGATTTGTGAAAAAATAATGTAGTCCATATCATAGTGAAGTTGTACATATGCATACTTTTCATTTATATCAACTGTGCTGAGAGAATTTGAAGATTGAAAATGCTGAAAAAGTTAGGTCACGAATTAGGGCTACTAAAATTCTCTCTGATCTTTAAGAGTTAGGTCACATAATTTATATTGTTGGAATCGTGAGCTCAAACGCACATGTTTCATGTTATGAGTTTCTGTTTTTGTGCAAGCATAAGAGAGATACAGATTTGAACGTGAGCACGCGCAGGGAGCTGGCCAGAGGACATGGATGAAGCGCGCCTGGGCTTTTTGGCGCTTTGGGCCTTTTTGTTTCTGATATTTGCACCCCCTGACTTACTTTTACACTCCTTGACTAACTTTGTTATATTTTTTGTATTTATTTTATATTTTCATACTTTATACTTTCATTTATTTTTCTTAATGATAAAAAATACCAAAAAATGATTTATTTTTTTTCACACTTTTATTTTATTTTTTAAATTATTTTTTTCATATAAAAATTAGTTTATTTTGATAAATAGACTTATTTTCTTAAATGGCTTGTAAATATATTTAAAAATACTTAATATTTTTATTATACATTTTATACTCATGAATATTTATTTTTTACATATACTTAATTTTTAATATTTATGTATAATATTATTTATTATTTTCTTATAGAAAAAATGTACAAAATAATAATATGAAACATGTATTTTCTTTTAATTGAAAATTAGGGTTTCACCCCCTCCAAAAATAAGATTATTTTTTCCTTATTTTTTAGGGTTTAAATTAAATTATTTTCGCATACAAAAAACAAAATACCAAAACTTTTTTTTAACATAAACATTGCATTGTATTTTAAATATTTGTACATTTATTTAATTCACGCAATATTCGATTTGGTTGTAATAATATATTTAGGTTTATATTTGTGCAAAATCCCCATTCAAAACTTGTATCCCCCTTTCCATAATAATTGTTGTAATAGCTTAGTTTATTTCACGCAATTTATTGCTTTTATATCATCATTAGTAAATTAGGGTTTGCATGACAAGAACAAAAAACAAGCAAATAGAAAAACCCTAAATGCGAGACAAAAGCATGAAAAATGACACACTTTGCACACAAGCACCCTTAGGGTTTCTCCCACTTGGTTGCCTAAAATAAAATGGCCATGTTACGCATGCGAAGTATCTTGGAAAAACAAAACAAGTAATAAGATCATAGTCCCTCGATGACGCTATACAAAGGTTGCCTAAATAAAATGATCTTGGTCCCTCAAAATACTAAGATACTTGGAAACATTGCTATCATGGTCGTACGATGACCCACGCCCGTCCCGTTTACATCCAAAGATAGGGTTGCTTACCAAATCAATGGTAAGTCAACAATGTCAAAGGAATTAAAATGCACAAGAAAGACATTTGAGTAGGTAGATAGCTTCTAAGTTACTTGCTCCATTTCAAAACAATCCCTGCTATTTTCAAAAACAAAACACAAACACATTTAAAAACATCTTACAAAACATTGAAATTTTTTTCAAAAGACAAACATCTTTGTATACATTCTTACGAACGAGAATCATTACAAATATTGCCTAAACGAATGGCCTCTTTTCAAAATACTTTCAAAACCACACCAAATACCATTTCAAACAAAGAAAAGCAAGTGATCTAAACAAGTAACTAAGAGCCCATGGAAAACCATGGATAAAAGGGTGCTAGCACCTTACCTTTTCATAATCTACCCCCCGAACTCAAGAAAACATCTCAAAGGTCTTTCCTGTGCTTTTTTACCTTTCCTTTTGGATAAAAGAAAAGTCGGTGGAGACTCTTGCTAACCATGACATTTGCGAAAAAACGCAAAACCTCAAGTCAGTTCTCCCACTGTATCACAGATTCCCTTATGCTGAAAGTTGAAAAAGAAGGATGTCAGATCAAGTGTTCTAACATCTGTTGAAAGGGAGTATCATCTGTAGCTATGTGTGTAGGAAAGTTTTTCCTCTAATGACAAAATACCTTGTCGAGAGCTGGTTATAAGTCTGATCTTTTGAAGATGTACATGTGTAATATGGTGGGAGAACTGACTTGGTTGTTTTACATTTGATCATAATTATTGCGGATAGCAAGAGTCGCCACCGACTTTTCTTTTATCCAATAAGGAAAGGGTGAAAAGAATAGGAAAGACCTTTGAGATTATTTTCTTGAGTTCGGGGGATAGGTTATGAAAAGGGAAGGTGTTAGCACCCTTTTCATCCGTAGTTATCTACATTCTCTTTGTTTCTTGCTAGATCACTTGCTTTGTTTGAAAATGTGCTTTGTGGTGTGGGTTTGAAAATATTTTGAAAACTTCTTTGTAATGATTCTCGTCTCTATAAGAATGCGTACAAAGTGTTGGTTTTGAAAATAGCTCAAAGAGGTGTTTGTGGAAGATGTTTTTGAAAGTGATTTTGAAAAGTGCCTTTGTAATGATTCTTGTCTCTATAAGAATGCGTAGAAAGAGATTTTACTTTTGAAAATGTTTCAATTGAAAGTGTTGGTGTGAAAATGCTTTTTTAGTTGTGAGCAAGCAAGCAACTACGAGCGTCCTACTTACTCTAAAGGTCTTATGTTCTTTTCCTCCTCCTTTAGATGGTGCTACCTTACCATTGATTTGGTAAGAAGCCCCATCATTGGATGTGAAGGGACGGGCGTGAGTCATTTGTATAGTCATAGAAGGGAACCTTTGGGATGTTTTAACAATTTCGTATAGGTACTAGATCGTATACCGAAGGCAACATCGAGGGACTACGATCTTTTATCGAGGGTCTTTGCTAAAACGCCCATATTCGAGGGACATGACTATTTTCCGAGGCAACAAGTGTGATTACCATAGAGGTGCATGTGTGTGAATAGTGTGTTTGATTGAATGCATTTATCTTTAATTAGGGTGGTCTAACGGTTAATTTTATCTTATCATACACACCTTATCTTACTAGCAATTATACAAAAAGTAGTAAACTTGCAGAAATTAAAATCCTAAGCTATTACATCATTAGGGGGATGGGGATACAATTTGCAAATAGGGATGAAATATGTGTCTAATGATTAAAACCATATCGAATAAGTGGGCAGTAATGAAGAATATATATATATATATATATATATATATATATATATATATATATATATATATATATATATATATATATATATATATATATATATATATATATATATATATATATATATATATATATATATATACGATGCAAAAACAGTGTAAAAAGAAGGGAAAACTGCATTTTGAACTATTATGTGTGGACACATGCTGTTATGCATCGACACATAACTTTCCTTGCCCCTGCCAAACCAAATCAACTCAGTATGAGTCGATGCATAATGGGATGTGTCGACTTATTTCCTGCTTGTGTCGACACATACGCATTTTATATGGACTCATGCATCTTCCATCCTTCTGTTTTGGGACCTGGATAGCAGTATGAGTCAAAGCATAAGGCCATGTGTCGACTCATACCCTGTTTTGCCACTAGAATGAGTCGACCCATGTGGGTATATGTCGACTCATGTTGTAGTTTTTTGCCTCTATCACCATTATTTTGCATGTATCAGTCAGTTTTCAACATATAAATAATAAAAATGAACAACAAGTAAATTATTAACTTCAAGAGTAGTGATTGCTACATCTTATCTTCAGAAATAAAACAAAAAATGATGTATGGAAAATGCAAGGTTAAGATGACTTACCTTAAAACTACAATTTAGGTTTTGAGTCTGAATACCCTTCAAGATGTTGTATGGACCTTAGTGAAACTCCAGGAAGCTGCTAGACCTCCCTTTATGTTGAAGGTTGCTGAACCAACTCCAAACAATCAAGTTTGTGTAGTACTGTCTTTTGTTTAGAAGTTGAGAATAAGGGAACTACATAAACGATTATTTTGCTTGAATAATATTTATGTGATGTGAAGTATTTAGAGGGTTTATGGGAGAGTTTACAAGGTTGTACAATAATGGGTTGATGATTTTCTTTTTTTTGAGTGAAAACAGAGTTGAAGATGAGCAGAGTTTTATGAATGAGAAAAGTTTAACAAAAGTTCTGCTTTTCTCTTCTCTCTTTTCCTCTATAAAAAAACCCCCCTTGAGTCTTATGAAACAGTCCCTTTTGTAGATCCTTGATTGAGGCTTAGGGGGGAAACAAAATAAGTTATTTTGAACTGTTTTTTCCTACTTCTTTTATACTTTTTCCACACAATTATCTTTTGCCATTTTGGTGCAATTTTGTGGCTATTATAATGCAGGTTGGAGCAGAC
The DNA here is from genome assembly GCA_948472305.1 of Vicia faba. Taxonomy (NCBI): domain Eukaryota; kingdom Viridiplantae; phylum Streptophyta; class Magnoliopsida; order Fabales; family Fabaceae; genus Vicia; species Vicia faba. The sequence continues at coordinate 556,421,590 of OX451735.1, forward strand.
TGCATAGAGTAGTTTTGGACTGGTTTTCTGGACAAATTTTGGACTGTATAGGACAACATATGTAGGTTTTGTCACAGGTTTGAGGTGAAACATATCATAAGGTTTTGTAGGACAACAATTGAGCATGGTTTTGGAGTGTTGTGGCAATGTATAGAAGTAGAATATCATACTTTGCTCAGTAATAACTTGGACAACATAGTTTGCAGCATTAAATAAGTTTGGTTTGTGGAGCAATTTATGCAAATTGTAGCAAAGACAAAGCATTGGGGAAAGGTTTTGAGTCAAAGGACAAAGTCCAAACAATACAAAGTTTAGGATTTGTAAACTTGCAAAAATGCCACTTTGTAATAACTTGAATTGTAGTGAAAAGATGTCATGAAACAATGGACTTAGAAAAATTTCCAAGTCTTGCAAAAGTTAGATTTTTTACTTTCTTGATTTTTGATGATCAAATTACATATTTTGGATGTCTTGATGAAATATGATTTTTGGGACTCAACTTTGGTTAAAAAGTCAAAGTTTGACTTTTTAGTGTACAATTGACTTTTCCCACCAGTTGACCAAATTTTGTCTATCAATCTACTGATCTCAGGAGATGAATTGAAATATGAAATTAGGTCAAAATGATGCGCTCGGATCCTTGAGATCATGCTTCCAACCAATAATCCAGGTATTAGGTCAAAAATCAAAGTTCGGTCATTTACAGTCAAAACCCTAATTTTACCCATTTTGCCCTTTTGGTAATTTGAATGACTTTCTTAGAAAATTGTGATCCAAGACTTGAAACTTGACAAAAATAATCCCGAGGGTCCATAATGATCCATGAAAGTCATTTGAAACATTATGAATCCAACTGCCTTTGTACAAACTCAAACCCTAATTTGAGGTATCAGTGTTGAGGAAATTGTTTGACCTAGTCGATACTTGCGCAAACTTGAGGCATTGAAGATCTTTGTAGGAAATATCTTGAAAAATGAGAGGGAAAATTTTGGGTTACAACAACTGCCCCTGTTCAATCTTCTTAAACCTGAAGAGTTAGATTGACGAGTCTGCCATTCGTGACATGAAGGTGGAAGATGATTGAACACTAGAGTGCCCAAAAATTTGCACTTCATGATGTGGTGGTTGATTGTGTAGGGAATGGGCTTAAAGATTCCATTTGGAGAGATGATGGGGAGTTTTCTAAGATGGGCTTATAGATGCCACCCAAAAGTGATTATTGACAAAAATTAGACTAAGTCTAAGCTTGACTTCAACTAGAAAAGAATCAGAATAAATCATTGGTCGATTTAAACTGGACCAGAGGCTGTGTCCACCGGAACAGAATCAGGATAAACCATTGATCGATTTAAACTGAACCTGCAGAGGTCTTGAATAATTTGTTCGTCATGTAGGTAGTCACCCTATTCTGTTTCGGGAATTGATCTACAATCAATTTGTTCACAAATAGTTGTCCTGCCTTGTTTCAGGTATTAATCTGGAACTTGCTTTTGTTGGTAAGTAAAGCTTGACTGCGATAGATAATGAAGGAATCTTGGACGGTTACTACCTCAACAGATAACAAAGGAATCTTGGACGATTACTACCTCAATAGATAATGAAGGAATCTTGGACGATTACTACCTCAACAAATAATGAAGGAATCTTGGATGATTACTACCTCAATAGATAATGAAGGAATCTTGGACGATTACTTCCTCAACAGATAATGAAGGAATCTTGGACGATTACTACCTCAACAAATAATGAAGGAATCTTGGACGATTACTACCTCAACAAATAATGAAGGAATCTTGGATGATTACTACCTCAACAGATAATGAAGGAATCTTGGACGATTACTACCTCAATAGATAATGAAGAAATCTTGGACGATTACTACCTCAAAAAATAATGAAGGAATCTTGGATGATTACTACCTCAACAGATAATGAAGGAATCTTGGACGATTACTACCTCAACAGATAATGAAGGAATCTTGGATGATTACTACCTCAACAGATAATGAAGGAATCTTGGATGATTACTACCTCAAAAGGTAATGAAGAAATCTGGACGACTGCTACTCCAAAAGATAATGAAGGAATCTTGGACGATTACTACCTCAACAGATAATGAAGGAATCCAAGCTTGATTTTGTCTTGGAGAAGTTTATAGATAGGTAATGACACTTATCTGTTAATTGATCTTTTCCTGAAAAGGTAAAGAGTTAGTTTTATGCAATGTCATGATGTATGCATTGTGTAATGATGTTCTCGAAATAAATGAGATTTGTGCTATATCTATTTTATAGGAATATGCTATGAATGTTGTTGAAATGTATTTTTGTCTTGGAAAATAAATCCTTGACAAATGCTGGGGAGATTTTGGGAATTTAAATCCAGGACTATTGTTGGGGATGAAGAATGTGCGTATCTTTAAACCTTGTTTAGAATGTTTCCACTGGGGATTCCCGTTTTTTTGTTTGAGGAGAAATCCGCTGGGGAAGATTGGCTTTGGCTTGAGAAATCTTTGTGGAGAGTATTGATTTCTGCTTGAGAAAAAGAGTTTAGTAGTTTTAGTTGTCCGTTGCTCTACTGGGGAGTTATACTCTTGATGAAAGATAAAGGAAATTAACAACTTGTTAGGGATAAAGCAGTTAACTGTTATCTGGTTGTCTCCCAGGCTTTGCAGCAACTCACCGGGGATTGTAGAAAAGTCTACTAGGTAAGAGGGGTTGTGGTCCCTTGACTTGTGATAGTCTGAAAGGAAACATCAAGCTAGGGAATATGTAGTTTGTTGGGGAAATAAACCATGTTTGAAGAGAATTTTTGACAAACTGCTAGGGAGGCGTTTTCTTTTGGATGAAATCCTCGAGGATTCTTATTGAGACCCACTCAGCTGGGAAGAAGGTTTTCCAGAGATTAAAGCTCTGGATGGGGATTGTATGAATCCAATTTTATGGGGGTATCCATGAGTTTGGACTTGAAGGGTTTGTACCTTTATTTGTGAAGATTATTCTATGGGCATAACCTTATAGAGATGACTCTGTGTGGATTTGACTGGGGGCCACCCTATGAAAAGGACTTTGTGGGAAATTTTTCACTCCCCCTAGTAGCAAGTGTTGTAGCATTTCCAGAAAAATGTTTGCTTGGTCGTATGTGAACCTTTTCCAGAATTCAAGTTCAATGCCTCAACTGATTCAGATAAAGACCTGCCCCTGGTTACTCAACACTTCTTGAGAGATTTCTTGGAATCTTGACTGTCCTAGACGAATTGGACAGTGACATGTCATGCCCCCTTGCTTATAGGAGATTTACCGTTGGAAGTGTCATCCCATTTGAAGTGATTTTGTTCACTGAGAGAGCTTTTATTTACTGGATATTTGTCGTGTGAATTTCTCCGCTGTCAAACATTTAGCCATATGCAAACAGTGATATTCAAATAATGCAAAGTTTATGCTTGTCTTGAAGTTTTGAGAATGCAGTTGAGCAAGAATATGAATTCAACTCAGGATTTAGAGTAAAGCCTTATAGGAGTCAGGATACATTTTGTAACAGTATGCTTTCGAACTAACCCATGCTTCAATTAGGGATTTTGAAGGGTTGTAGCGTGGCTTGGTTTAAGAATAAAAGATAAGGCTCAAAGTGTATTTGTACCCGCTCGTTCTTCGTGATGTTCTTCAGTCCTAAACTTAGTTAATTGTACGTTTGAACTCCAATTGAGTCTGAAATGACGTTTTGGTGATGTTTAGGACACTTGGAAGTTTATTTGTGAAGGCAGTCATTTCTGCAACATTTTTCATGTTGTCGAGGATTTGTAGTTACCTCTTTTTGATTTATTATCCCTGATTTTCGCATGACTATTCTTGTTTTGAGATTGCAGTCAGCGGGGTGCCCCAGTTTTTCTTAAGTCTCCTTCGTAGGTTTTTACTTAGTGGGATTTTATTTTGAGAGACAATGACTGCCTATGTGATAGGGAACCATCATCGTCTTTTGATTCCAGAAGGATGTTTTTTTGTGTCATTCGTTGTGTTCGAAGTGAAAGTTTTCGGCTGAACGCGCATTTGAATTAACTGAGAGACTACCCTTCCCCAGGTTTTGATTAAAGGTTTTAATTTGTGTAAAAAAAGGAAACTCCTACTTCTTTGGCTTAAAGGGGTTGACTAGGGATTATCCTCCTTATAACTCCAATGTTTAGGAATTGAAACAAACGCCTATACATCATTAGCAAGGTCTGCTTAAAAGCATACTGTATGAGATTATAGCATTGTTTTCGTCATCCTCCCTCTAAAGGCTTGCAACTTTTAAAACAAGAGTTGAATATCATAAAGGGAGTAAAAATCATAGTTTAAATGAAAGTGAATGGATTAATTCAAGACAAACATATGTAATGCATTAATGAAACAAAGTTTGACATTACTAGATAAGTCTTTGAACAAAAAAAGAGATTACTATTGAAACTTCAAAAATGAAATAAACGCTCTCAATTTTGGCCATGATTTATCATGGGAGAAGAGATCACATTGGGGGCCTCTAGAGGGTCGAACTCAATCTCCTTGGTGTCAATCAAATCTTGAATCTTGTTCTTTAGAGTCCAACAACTGTCAGTGTCGTGTCCAGGACTATCAGAATGGTAGGCACATTTTACATTTGGATTGTACTTAGGAGATGAGGTATCAGGGTTTTGAGGAGGATCCCTTAGTTTGATCAGCTCCGCTTTCAGTAACTGTTGTAACGCTTGAGACAATGGCATATTAATCTTAGCGTACTGCCTTTCTTGGTACTTTACCCTACGCCTATTGCCCTTTCGTTGTTGAACAGGTGTAGGATTAGAGATCAGGATTGCCCCCACATGTTGGTGGTGGTTACTTTGGTTATGAACCTTTTGACCGCATATAGCATCAGACTCTTTCTTCCCATTGAAAGGTTATTTCCCTACACTTAAAGATGAACCCCTTTGGATTTTACCGCTTTTGATGCCAGCTTCGACTCTTTCTCCAGTCAGTATTATCTCGGTGAATTCAGCCGAGGAGCTTCCTATTAGGTGATTGAAGAAAGGTCCCATCAAAGTTCCCATAAAGATGTTAATCATCTCCCTGTCAGTTAAGGGTGGTTGCACCCTGCCAGCGAAGTCTCTCCACTTTTGGGCGTATTCTTTGTAGCCCTTGTTGGAATGCATGGTCATATTCTACAACTGCACACGAGTTGGCGCAAGATCATCGTTGTATTGGTACTGCTTATAGAAAGCAACAGCTAGATCTTCCTAGGTGTGAATGTGGGAACTCTCTAATTTATAGAACCATTCAAGTTGTGTCCTAGCTAGGATCTCTTAGAAGAAATGGACCCAGAGTTTTTTATCAGTGGTGTACGGCTGAATCTTACGGACATAAGATCTCACATGCATCTTAGGACAAGAGACTCCGTCATATGTGGCAAAAGTAGAGATTTTGAACTTTGGTGGGATGACCACGCCAGGAACCAATCCCATTTATTCAAAGTCCAGACCAGGTGCTCTCTGGATTTCCATGGCATTGAGGCGATCCTCCAGCTGTTTGTATTTTTCATCAGCGCGAGGATATTGTTCCTAAGAGTAGTCAGCTTCATCTTTATCAGTCCCCGGGTTGTTATCTTATTCATGATTACCCCCCTCATTTGATGGAGTTGAGAGATCTAGAGCTCTCTTGGCTGGTCCTCTAAGTCTTCTTCCCAAATTTAAGACACCAGCTGGTCTATTTGCCTTCTTCTTCTTCTCTTTGATAACGATAGCTTTCAGTTCTTCCTGCCCCTTAGCCAGAGCCATAAAAATTTGCTGGAACTGAGTGTTTTGGGCTTGAAGGTATTTTACTGTCTATTCAAGAGCCATTTCTTACTGAAATAAACAGTAAGCAGATGAGAAACCCGTGTGGGAAAAACCTGTTATGATGACATGCATGATATGTGGATGCAATGTATTCAAGGATCTCACGGGGTAAACACAAGAAGATGTTAGAAGTTGAATTTTGATCAACAAATTTGATTGGAGAAATTCGTATCGGTGGATGTCCTTCCACGAGAATCAAGTTATCGTACTTTGGTCTTTGACGGCGTTTATTTAGAGGAGAATAAATCCTCTTGCCCCTTGATAGGCGTCTGGTTCAACATGACCCTGTATCATAGGCCCTTGAGATCTTTGAAATTGTTATTGAAAATGCTATGGTATGATGTCATGATGTTATGTACAAGTATGCAAAGCAAACAAGTCTTATGTACAAATAATCATATACACACAAAGCAGACAAGTCCTTAGGTTTAGGCTTGAATGGAGTTTGTAGGTAAGTACCCTCTTGAAGCTTAGTTAGCTTAACCTGTCCTAGAAAGTAATCGGGTTCTAGGGGATCTCAATATCACTGATCTTTCTTCATCGGGCATTGTTTCAGCGCAAGCCTCTTTATTGGCGACCGAAATATCCTAAAAGTCTGATCTCAATGAGCGTAGCATCGAGTATCAACCAACTTCGGACTGCACCAAAGCCGGCTATCTCACTACTTCCTAATGGCCAAGTTGTTTAATTAAAGGTTCTAAGGTCAGTTAGTGCTTCATGACACCACACAGCGGCCCCGTATTCTCCTTGACTACTCAAGGGATACCGGTACCAACAAATGTGTCACACTAACGTAGCTATTTCTTCAACCATGTCGATATACCCCGCACAGTTTCCATAATCTATTGCTACTTACCTAAAAGGTGCTCCAGATCCGGGTAGAGGAACCATAATGTAAAGCAATCAAGTCAAACAAGGAAAGCAAGTAAAGGTGATTTATCCCTAAGGTAACCCCACTTTTAACTATAACCCCAGCATAGTCGCTAGTTCTGTAATACAGTGGGAGAACTGACTTGGTTGTTTTGCGTTTGATTGCAATTTTTGCGGATAGTAAGAGACACCACCGAATTTTCTTTTATCCAATAAGGAAAGGGTGAAAAGAACAGGAAAGGCCTTTGAGATTATTTTCTTGAGTTCGGGGGGTAGGTTATGAAAAGGGAAGGTGTTAGAACCCTTTTCATCTGTAGTTATCTACGAGCTCTTAGTTTCTTGATAAATCACTTTCTTTGTTTGAAAATGTGCTTTGTGGTGTCGGTTTGAAAATATTTTGAAAACGTCTTTGTAATGATTCTCGTCTCTATAAAAATGCGTACAAATTGTTGGTTTTGAAAATAGCTCAAAGAGGTCTTTGTGGAAGATTTTTTGAAAGTGACTTTGAAAAGTGCCTTTGTAATGATTCTCGTCTCTATAAGAATGCGTACAAAGAGCTTTGACTTTTGAAAATGTTTCAATTGAAAGTGTTGGTGTGAAAATGGTTTTTTAGTTGAGAGCAAGCAAGCAACTACGAGCGTCCTACCTACTCAAAAGGTCTTATGTTCTTTTCTTCCTCCTTTAGATGTTGCTACCTTACCATTGATTTGGTAAGAAGCCCAATCGTTGGATGTGAAGGGACGAGCGTGGGTCGTTTATATAGTCATAGAAGGAAACCTTTGAGATGTTTTAGCAATTTCGTATAGGGACTAGATCGTTTACCGAAAGCAACATCGAGGGTCATCGAGGGACTACGATCTTTTATCGAGGGTCTTTGCTAAAACACCCATATTCGAGGGACATGACTATTTTCAGAGGCAACAAGTGGGATTACCCTATAGGTGCATGTGTGTGAATAGTGTGTTTGATTGCACGCATTTAGTCTTTTATTAGGGTGGTCTAACAATTGATTTTATCTTATCATACACACCCTATCTTACTAGCAATTATATGAAAAGCGTTAACTTGCAGAAATTAAAATCCTAAGCTATTACATCATTAGGGGGATGGGGATACAATTTGCAAATGGGGATGAAATAAGTGTCTAATTATTACAACCATATCGAATAAGTGGACATATGAGTCTAAAATATATATACGATGCAAAAAAAGTGTTTAAGATTTCAAAAATATATTTGAACTTCCAATGCCCCATATGACTTTCATGGATCATTATGGACCCCCAAGTTTATTCATGTCAAGTTTCAGGCTTAGGATCACACTTTTGCTCATTCAATTGAGCAGTTGACATAAAAATCAACTGTATTGGGGAAAAAGTCAACTATGGCCAATTTACAGTCAAACTTCATAATTTTAGATCCACATAAACATTTTAGACTCATATGTCTCATTTGATCAAATTTGGACCACAATTCCTCAAGAAATTTGATCAAATCTCCAAAAGGGTAAAACGGTCAAAATTAGGGTTTTGATTGAGAAAGGGAAATTTCTGATTTTTGACCTAGCAAATGGTCAATTGGTTTAAGGCATGATATCAAGAGTCCAATTGAATCATTTTGAATTAATGACATGGTTCAAAACAGTGCAAGTCCATTGGATAAACAAATGAATTTTTCAGTCAACTGATCAAAAGTCAACTGTATACTGAAAAGTCAAACTTTGACTATTTGGTCAAATTCAAATTCCAAAGATCACAATTCATCAAAACATGTCAAAATATGAAAATTATTCATCAAGAAATCAAAAAGTCAAGATTTCATTTTGAAAAGTCAAAATTTCTAAACTTAAAATTTTTTCTAAGTGTTGGAAATTTCATATTTTTTCATAACTTTGAACACATTTTTCACCATGATGCAAGATGATTCAAGAGAAACTTCCAACATGAAAGTTGTAGATATCCATGAAATCTACAAATTTTCTTCACACAACTTCTTCCAAAAGTGCTTGGATCTTAATTTATAATTTTATGAACACATGGTCATGAAACAAAACACTTAGTGAAATTTTGGCCTAATTTGGTCAGGATTTTGACCCAACTTCATGGCACTTTTTCATATAGTTCCAAGGGGAATATTCAAAATAAATTCAAAGATGGGTTGTAGAGCACATTGCAAGATTTCCAAAATGTCCAATAACTCCTTGAGATCATTCTTGAGTAGGGAGAATCGAAGAGATGGAGTTAGGGTTTTATCACTTTAATTACAAGTCATTTTAGTGATGAACAAAATTCAAAATTCAGACTATGCTGCATAAACACTACTTTGCAGGCCTCAAACTTGTTAGGAACTCCATAATTAATGGTTTACACAGCTGTTAGAGGTCTCACTTCAAGCATTCAATGCATGGACATGCTTTATATCCATTTTTAAAAGAAAAGTTACATTGCCATTTTGATAAAGTGACTTTTTGTACAAAACTTGTTCTTGAGCCTTGCACTTGTTCTCTTCTGATCAAACAAGTCCTATAACTCATGAGAAATGGTTTAGACACTTACAATCATCCATCCCATGCTTGTACCTCCTCTTGAAACTTGTTTCCATGTTTTCTTCAAAATCAAGTAACCTAACCAAAAGCTAAGAACTTGTACTTTTGATTGTCCAAAGCTCTCAAACACTTTTGCTTATAGATACACAAACTATTTGCACCAAACACACAAATGCTTGACCACTGAAAAGAGCTAGAACTCAGAATCACACTTCACACTTCCATTTTCACACAAACTGACCAAAAACTTGAAACTCATAATCTACTCGTGCGTTTCTTGGCCTTTTGGTTTCTAAAGCTTCTAAACATCATATAAAAGTGGTTCCACACCCTGTTACAGAACTATAACACCATTAACACCATCCTCCATTTTTAAAAACAGAGCTCTGCACATTGACTTTTCCAGACCATTTCAGCCATCCATTGCTCAAGCTAATCATTGCATTAGCTTCCTGGGACCTCAAGGAAGCTAACCTGATCATCACCATCACTTGAAACAAGCTCAGACTCAAAACACGATTTCCAATTTTGAGATAAGTTTTCTTAACTTTGAAATCTTCATACAAGCATCATTAATGATTTATTTGGGAACAAAACATGTAGATATTATTGCCCTAATGCTAACCATATCTATAGTTTCCAATAATTTTGCATGAGCTTAGAGAATTTTGAGATTGAAATTTCTGAGATTTTTAGGGTTCAAATTAGGGCCATTAAAATTCATGCTTATCTTTGATCTATAGTTTTAATGTTTTACATTTCTGAAACCGTGAGGAAATTTGCTACAAGTTTCATGTTTACAGTTTTCATTTTAGACGAGAAATGAGAAAATTACAGTTGGTCTGGCTGGAGGTTGAAGATGAAGTAATCAGGGCGCGTTTTATATCATATATTTATTGATTTTCCTATGTTAACGGATGTATAGCCACCCCAGTGGTAGAAGCGCGCGCCTGTAACCTTTGGGACCTGGGTTCGAGCCCTAGTGGTACCCTTTTAATTTTTTTCACATTTTTGCTTTCTGGTTTTTTTTTTGGCAGACACTGGGCCTTGTTGGGCTCTTGGTGTTTTTGTTTTTACTTTCTAACCCCCTTGCAGGCAGTTTGCACCCCTGGCCCAATTTATTTTATTTTCTTATTTTTGTTTTATTTTATTTTCTTAATATATTTTCTAATATTATAAGAATCATAAAAAAATGCAAAAAATAAGATTTTCATTTTAACTTAGTTTATTTTTATTTTTCTCACAAAAAATATTTTATTTAACCATACTTTATTTATTTTTACTAACATGTCTTGTAAATTTAATTTAAAACTAGGTTATTATTTATTTTCTTTTACACCAATTAGAATATATTTATTTTAATATAAAAAAGGCCAAAAATATTTTATAATATTATAAATATTTTCAAGACAAAAATACCAAAAAATACTTTTTCTAAACTTATTTTCTTTAATCAATTAGTGAATTAGGGTTTTTATTAATTTCTTTTCTTAGTGAATTAGGTTTACTTTTGAGTTTAATTAATTATTTTCTTTAGTTAATTATATTAAGACAAAACCCCTTTTCTCATAAAATAATCTAAAAAAAATCTATTTCCTTAACAATTATATTTCTTGTATATTTATTTCATTTTGTACATTGTATTCATTTAATTCTTTGTACATTTATACCAATTCATGGTTGTAATAGATTAACTAGGTTTATATTCTTGCAACCCCCATTCACAATTTGTATACCCCCCCCCCCTCCCCCCTCCCACGAATGTTGTAATAGCGTAGTAACTTTAAATTCCGCAATTTATCGCTTTATATATAACATGCTAGTAATTAGGGTTTGCATGGAAAGACTAAAACCAATCAATTAGAAAACCCTAATTCAAGACAAAATCAAGCATGAAAATAATACACTTGCACACAAGCACCCCTAGGGTAAATCTACTTGGTTGCCTTTACAAAATGGCCATATTACGCATGTGAGGTATCTTAGCAAAATACAAGATCATAGTCCCTCGATGACGCTATCCAAGTTGCCTTTCAAATGATTTTAGTCCCTAAAAAGAATGCTAAGATACCTTGAAACATTGCTAATCATGGTTATACGATGAGCCGCGCCCGTCCCGTTTACATCCAAATATAGGGTTACTTACCAAATCAATGGTAAGATAACAATGTCAAAGGAAAAGGAAAATGAACAAGAAAGACTTTTGAGTAGGTAGAATTCTCCTAATTACTTGCTCAATTTTAAACAAACATCCTTGCTATTTTCAAAACAAACACCTACACTTTCAAAACATCTTACAAAAAAGTCGGTGGCAACTCTTGCTAACCGCAACATTTGCGATCAAACGCAAAACCCTTAATTCCATTCTCCCACCGTATCACACAGTTTAAAAAGAAGGAAAAGTTGCATTATGAACTATTATGTGTTGACACATATTGTTATTCATCGACACATAACTTTTCTTTCCCCTGCCAAACCAAATCAACTCAGTATGAGTCGACGCATAATGGGATGTATCGACTCATTTCCTGCTTGTGTCGACACATATGTGTTTTGTGTCGACTCATGCATCTTCCATCCTTCTGTTTTTGGACCTGGATAGCAGTATGAGTTGATGCATAAGGCCATGTGTTGAGTCATACCCTGTTTTGCCACTAAAATGAGTCGATCCGTGTGGGTATGTGTCGACTCATGTTGCATATTTTTTGCCTCTATCACCATTCTTTTGCATGTATCAGTCAGTTTTCAACATATAAATGATAAAAATGAACAACAAGTAAATGATTAACTTCAAGAGTAGTGATTGCTACATCTTATCTTCAGAAATAAACCAAAAAATGATGTATGGAAAATGCAAGGTTAAGATGACTTACCTTGGAACTGCACTTTAGGTTGTGAGTCTGAATACCCTTCAAGATGTTATGTGGACCTTAATGAAACTCCAGGAAGCTGCTAGACCTCCCTTTATGTTGAAGGTTGTTGAACCAACTCCAAACAGTCAAGTTTGTGTAATACTGTCTTTTGTTTAGAAGTTTAGAATAAGGGCACTACAGAAACTGTTCTTGTGCTTGAACAATATCTATGTGATGTGAAGTGTTTAAATGGTTTATGGGAGAGTTTACAAGGTTGTACAATAATACGGTGGGAGAACTGACTTGGGATGTTTTCAATTTGATTGCAAATGTTGCAGTTAGCAAGAGTCGCCACCGACTTTTCTTTTATCCAAAAGGAAAGGCTGAAAAGAACAGGAAAGACCTTTGAGATTATTTCTTGAGTTCAGGGGGTAGATTATGAAAAGGAAAGGTATTAGCACCCTTTTCATCCATAGTTATCTATGGGCTCTTAGTTGCTCTCTAGATTATTTGCTTTTGTTTGAATGTGTGCTTTGTGGTGTTTTTTGAAAGTATTTTGAAAAGGCGCCTTCGTTTAGGCAAACTTTGTAATAGTTCTCGTTCGTAAGAACGTATACAAAGTGTTGGACTTTTTAAAATATTTCATGTTTTGAAAGTTTGTTTTTGAAAGTGTTTGATGCTTGTTTTTAAAATGAGCAAGGATGTTTATTTTGAAAGTGAGCAAGCAACTAGGAACAATCTACCTACTCAAAGTCTTTGTTCATTTCTTCCTTACTTTGATATTGCTATCTTACCATTGATTTGGTAAGAAGACTTATCTTTGGATGTAAAGGAACATCCGTGGGTCATCGTATAGTTATGATAGCAATGTTGTAAGATGTCTTAGCATTTCTCTTTGAGGGACTAAGATCATTTGAAAGGAAAAATTCGTAGCGTCATCGAGAGACTATGATCTTGTATTTTTTATTGTTTTTGCTAAGACATCCCACATGTATAACATGGCCATTTTTATAAGGCAACAAGTGGAATTACCCTAAGGATGCAAGTGTGCAAGTATGTTTGATTTACATGCATTGTCTATCTTGAATTAGGGTTTTCTACTTGTTAATTTTATCTTTCCAAATAAACCCTAATTACTAACATTTATATGAAAGCGGTAAGTTGCGGAAAGTAAAATTACTACGCTATTACATCATCAGGGGAGGGGGTATACAAATTTACAAATGGGGATTGCAAGAAAGTTAAACCTAATTATCTATTACAACCATATTGAATAATGTACAAGAGTTAAATAAATGTGCAAGAAAATAAATGGAAAGGAAATGATTTTTTTGTTTGGTTTTTGTGAAAGGGTTTAGTTTTGATCTAATTAAGAAAATGACTAAAATTAAATGAAAAATAAACCTAAACTAATTAAGAAAAGAAATTAAGTTAGAACATTTTTAGGGTTTTTTTTGTGAATGGTTTTAAGTTTAATAAAAATAATATAAAAATTAGTTAATTAAAAGAAACCTAAGTTCTAAATTAATTTTTAAATAAAAAAAGAAGAAAAAAAATTAAACCTAAATCTAATTATTAATTTATAAAGAAAAAGAAATTAAATTGTTAAGAAAATGTTTTTTGTCTTTTGTTTTTTAAGAAAATAAAATATAAGTGTACAAATAATAAATAAAAATATTTTTGAATTTTTAAATAAAAATAATAATAATAATCATAGTAATAAAAAATAATAAATAAAAACAAAATAAAATATAAAATATAAAAGTCACGAGGTGAAAAAAAAGTTTAGGTGGTTTATTAGAAAAAACAAGTTTGGCCCAAATGGGATTTTTTGGTGGTCAGAAAAAATAAAATAAGGAAATAATGGGCTTGTGTGTGTTAAGCAGGCAGGGGGTGTGGGGAGTTAGCAAAAATGGAAGACCCACTGCAGGAGGCCCAGCGCGCTAGTTGTTGGCAAAAAAGTAGGAAAATATGGAAAAATATGAAAAGTGGCAGCTATGGGGCTTGAACTCACGCCCTGTACATGAAACACGCGTTGCCTTACCACTGGGGTGACTATACATCCGTTAAGATAAGTGAAACAATAAATACATAATGTAAGTCAAGTCCTGAAAATGACTTCATCTTCAACCTCCAACCATGGTTCCTGTAACTTGTTCATTTCTCAACAAAAATGAAAGATGCAAACATGAAAGTTGCTCCATTTTTCCATATGAATCCAACCATATAAATATCATAAGCTATAAATCCAAGATGAATGAACTTCTAAAAGTACCAAATTCTGAATTAACTTTTTTCAAAGATTCAAACCTAAAATTCTCTAAGCTCAATGAATATAAATGAAATCTATGGACATGTACAGTTTCAGGGAAATAATATCTACATTTTATCTTCACAAATGCAAGCTTAACAATGCCTAAATGAAAAGATAGAAGTTCAGAAAAGATATTTTAAAACTGGAAATCGTGAAATGAAAATGAGCTTGATTCATGGTGTTGTAATGATCAGGTTAGCTTCCTCAAGTTCCCAGGAAGCTAATACAATGATTAGCTTGAGCAATGGATGGGTGGAATGGCTTGGAGAAGTCAACTTGCGGTGCTTTATTTCTGAGTTTGGAAAATGATGAAGATGGAGTTACAATTGTGAAACCGGGATGGAAATGGACTATATTTGATGTGTAGGAGCTTTGTGATTGATTAGGAAGGAAACGCACGAGGGAATTGTGAGTTACAAGTTCAAAGTCATAATGTGCACATAAATGGAGTTTTGATGTAAGTTATGGTTTGAGGGAGTTTGGGAGAGTTTCAGGGTGCTTAAGCTCGTGTCTTAGCTCACAAATAGTGCCTCTATTTATAAGCAACAAGTTTTGAGACTTGTAGTTGATCAGAATTCAAAATCAAATGTTTAAGCTCAACATGTGATTTTCTTGAAAAATCAAGTTTCAATTCTTTGTACTTGCTATTGTAGAGTGGTTACACTTTAAAAAAGCTTGCTTCTAACTTTGTAGATGGAGTGTGATCATAGGGAATAAGTGAGAGGCTCAAGAATTGACTTTGTGCATAAAGCTTGATTTTCAAGAATGGCAATGTTAGCTTTCTTCCCAAAATGGAAAATGGACTTAGACAATGCTTAAACCACTTGGATTATGGCTCAAAAGTTTGTGTAGTCCATTAATTATGGATAGATACACAAGTTATAAGACCTGCAAAGCGAGATTATGCAGCCTAACATTGAGATTGGATTATGTGTTCATCAAGAAATGGCTTGTAATACAAGAATGAAACCCTAACTTCATGGCTTCGATTCTCTTAGCTCAAGTATGATCTCAATGAGTTATTGGACATTTTGGAAAGCTTGTAACATCCTCTACAACCTTCATGTTGGACATTTTTGAAAATTAAATGTAGAAATAGGTGAAAAATTACCATGAAGTTAGGTCAAAATCCTGCCTAAACTAGGGCAAAATTTCACTAAGTTTTCAAGTTTCATGAACATGTCTTCACAAAATCATAACTTGAAATCTAAGCATTTATAGGAAAAGTTATACCCTTCAATATTTTAGATTTCATTGAGGTATACAACTTTCATGTTGGAATTTTCCTTTGAATCATCTTGAATCATGGTGTAAATTTGGCTCAAAGTTATGAAAAAAACATGAATTTTCAACACTTAGAAAAATTCTAAGTCTTGGAAATTTTGACTTTTCAAGGATGAATTTGACTTTTTGATTTCTTGATGAACAATTTTCATATTTTGACATTTCTTGATGAATTGTGATCTTTGAAACTTGATTTTGACCAAAAAGTCAAAGTTTGACTTTTCAGTGTACAATTGACTTTTCATCAGCTGACTGAAAATCAACTATTAATCAATTGAATTTGAGAAATGTTTTGAGCCATAAAATTAGGTCAAAATGATGTATTTTAATCCTTGAGATCATGTCTTAAACCAATAAGTCATTTGCTAGGTCAAAAATCAAAGATTGCACCTTCTCAGTCAAAACCCTAATTTTGACCATTTTGCCCTTTTGAGGATCTGATCAAATTTCTTGAGGAATTGTGATCCAAACTTGATCAAATTACATATATGAGTTTATGATATTGATATGGATAAAAAATTATGAAGTTTGACTATAAATTGACCATGTTTTACTTTTTCCCTAATACAACTGATTTTAGGCCATCTAATCAATTGACTGAGCAAAAATGTGATCCAAGAATTGAAACTTGACATGAGAAATCTTGAGGCTCCAAAATCATCCATGAAGGTCATATGGGGAATTAAAAGTCCATTTGTCCCTATGAAAACTCAAACCCTAATTTGAGTCATCAGTACTTAAGGAGGTGTATTGAGCTGATCAAACCTTGTGCACTCTTAAATCAATGGAGATCTTGTGAGAGATTTCTTGAGAAATGAGAGGGCAAATTTTGGGGTACAACAGATGCCCCTGTTCAATCTTCTTAAACCTGAAGAGTTAGATTGGCGGATCCTCCATTCATGACTTGAAGGTGGAAGATGATTGAACACTAGAGTGCCCAGAAATTTGCACTCAAAGATCGATTGGGAATGGGCTTATAGATGCCATTTGGAGGAATGATGGTAAATACTGGAAGAAGTATCATCACAAACCTTTGGTCGATTTATACTAAAACTTGATGTTTTACCTGTGGGAAAAAGGGTTAGTTAAATGCAGATGTATGCGTGATGTTCAAGATGTGGTATTATGCTAAAATGCATTTTGTATGTATACGCTATTGTGATACGGTGGGAGAACCGACTTGAGGTTTTGCGTTTGTGTTCGCAAATGTTTCGGTTTAGCAAGAGTCGCCACTGACTTTTTATTTTATCCAAAGGAAAGGTCAAAAAGCACAGGAAAGACCATTGTGATGTTTTCTTGGGTTTGGAGGGTAGATTATGAAAAGGGAAGGTGCTAGCACCCTTTTCATCCAGGTTTTCCATGGGCTCTTAGTTACTTGTTTAGATCACTTACTTTTGCTTTTCAATTGTTTGAAATGGTGCTTTTGTGTGTGGTTTTGAAAATATTTTGAAAAGAGGCCTTTGTCTAGGCAACCTTTGTAATAATTCTTGTTTGAATGTATACAAAGGTGTTTGTCTTTTGAAAAATGTTTCAATGTTTGAAAGTTTGTTGGGAAAATGTTTTGAAGTTGTGTGTATGTTTTTGAAATTAGCAAGGATGTTTGCAAATTGATCAAGTAACTAGGAGTTGTCTACCCTACTCAAAGATCTTTCCTACACATTTTTAACCCTTTGACATTTTCGTTTTACCATTGTATTTGGTACACAACCTTGTGTTTGGATGTTAAACGGAACGGGCATGGGTCATCGTATGACCATGATAACAATGTTGCCAAGTATCTTAGCAAGTTTTTGAGGGACTAGACCATTTTTGTATAGGCAACCAAGATAGCGTCATCGAGGGACTATGATCTTTTGTTTTTGTTTTGCCAAGATACCTAGCATGCATACCATGACCATGTCTTTTAAGGCAACAAGTGGGTGAAACCCTAGGGGTGCTTGTGTGCATTGTGTTGTCATTTTTCATGCATTTTTGTCTTGTGTTTAGTCATTCTATTGGTTTGATTTTTGGTCTTTTGCATACAAACCCTAATTTACTATCATGGCATTTGAAAACGATAAAATGCGTAAAAATAAATCTAAGACTATTACAACATTGATATGGGGAGGGGGATACAAATTTGAATAGGGGGATATTGCTCAAAAATAAACCCTAAAAACTATTACAACCATATTGAATTTAATTGTACAAATAAATAAAATAGGCAAATATTTAAATGGACAATTAAATATAAATATGCAAAATGTTTTTTGTATTATTTTGATGTATGTAAAAATAAATTATTTATGTATGTAAAATAAATTATTTAAGTCTTAAAAAATAAGAAAATAAAAAGATTATTTTTGGAAAGGGTGGAAACCCTAGTTTTTTTGGTTTTAAAAGAAAATGTATTATATTATTTATTTATTTTATTTATGTACACAGAAAATAAAAATAATGTATACAAAATATTAAAAAATAAAAATGTGTGAGAAAATGTTATTTAAGTGTATAAATAATAAAAATAAAAATATATAATATTTTTATAATATTTATAAGTTTTTATTCAAGAAAATAAAAATATATCATTATTAATAAATGATTTCTATGTCCAAAAAATAATAAAAATAATAAAATAAAAAGTGAAAAATTAAGAGAATATTTTTTGTGATTTTAAATATATAGAGAAATAAATAAAAAGTCAGAAATGTAAAAGAAATAAAAAATATACAAAAATAAATCAAATGGGCCAAGGGGGTGCAGAAAGCAAGATGGGGGTGTCAATAGGAGAAACAAACCAAGCCCGACCCATTTCCACTTCATCCATGTCCTTGAGAATCAGAAAACGCGCGCCAATGGTTCAAATTTGTATCTCCTGCATACGTGCTTAAAAACAAAAACTTGCAACATGAAAGTTATAGCTCTTGATCACACGATTCTAACCATGTAAAAAACTTAATCTAACTCTCAAAGACCAGAGAGATTTCATTGGCCCTAAATCTTGACCTAGTTTTTTCAGAAAGTTTAACTATCAAATACTCCTAGGTCAGTTAACATAAATGAATTCTATGCATATGTACAGCTCAAGGGCAATGAGGACTACATTTTTTCTTCACAAACTTAAGCCTAATGATTCCTAAATAAGGAGATAGAAGTTTGAGAAATACCTGTTTCAGTCAAGTTCGAATATGGCAATGCAGCAAATTTCAGTGAGGCCTGAGGTTCTTTTGAGCTTGCCAGATGTTCCCTTGACCTTTCCCAATGCTTGGCTTGCTTTGAAATGGTCTGAAACTTCTTGTAGAACTCAACCTGCAAACTCAGAATTTGAAAATGGTGAAGTGTGTAAATGGAGTTACAGTGGCTTGGGAATGGTTGGGATAGTTTAGGTATGTTGTATGGAGTGTGTTGGAACTAGTTGCAGGCAAAACGCACGAGTGGATTTTGTTTTGGAAGTCAATCTGCAGAACCTGCCCTGTTTTGACAAGAACTTAGTGTTTTGATGTTAGAGGGTCTTTGAGAACTTGCTAGCTCGTGTTTCTAACCTTAGGAAATGTGTAAAACTTGTTTGAAATGTTCACAAGACTTGGTTATATCAGATTCCAAAGATCTGGAATTTTTGCACAATGACTTGTTTTTGAAGCCAAAGTTGAAGTTGACAATGCCAAGGCCTGTACATGCCTGTATTCTAGCTGCACATAGTTGGTGAGCTTTTCCTGATATTAGGGAACTTTGTTTGCAGCAAAAGGCTTGGTCCAATTCTCAAGATAAACAAAATTGCAAAACTTGTGCTTTATGGAAATGATATTGTTGCCTTTTTGCCAAAAATGGATTAATTCAATGTGTAGTCTTCTAAAGCTCACAACAAAGACTTAATCCAATGTGTTTGCATTTAATTTATGAGTGTGGAAGGGTTTAATACCTTTAAAACAAGTACAAGCAAGGTTTGGACATATTTTGCAACTTGTAGCATGGTGTAAAATGCCTTGGACAAAAGTGATGATTTGCCAATTTCAAACTTTCGATTCTCCCTAACCATGAATGATCTTGGAAATTTCTTGGACATTTTGGAAATCTTGTAACATGCTCTACAATCCATATTTGAAATTCATTTTGAGATTCCACTTGGAACTATGTGAAAAATTTCCATGAAGATAGGTCAAAATCCTGCCTAAACTAGGGCAAAATTTCACTAAGTTAGAAAGTTTTTGGACCTCTATTCACAAAATCATAACTTGAGATCCAAGCATCTTTTGGGAAAACTTTATGAATAAAAGTTGTAGATTTGGTAGAGTACTACAACTTTCATGTTGGAAGTTTTCTTTTAATCCAATTGCATCATGGTGAAAAAGTTGGGCAAAGTTGGGAAAAAATAAGAAATTTTCATAACTTAGAAAATTTCTAAGTTATGAAAATTTTCCATTTTAAACCCTAATTTTCAAAATAGGTTTCTTGGTGAACAATTTTCATGTTTTGACACATCTTGATGAAAAATGACCCTTGACACTTGATTTTGATCAAAAAGTCAAAGTTTGTCTTTTTAGTGTATAGTTGATTTTTGATCAGTTGACTGGAAAATTCATCTGTCAATCCAATGCAATTGAGATCATTTGAACCTTGTGATTAGGTCAAGATGATGCCATTGAGTCCTTTAATCCATGCTTGAACCCAATTTTCCATTGGCTAGGTGAAAAATCAGAAATTGCCCTTCTGCAGTCAAAACCCTAAAAATGACCATTTTGCCCTTTTGATGATCTGATCAAATTTCTTGAGGAGTTATGGTCCAAACTTGATCAAATGGTTCATATGAGTCTATAATGTTGATGTGGATAAAAAATTATGAGGTTTAATTGTAAATTGGCCACACTTGACTTTTTTCCCCAATACAGCTGATTTTTAGGTCAACTGTCCAATTGACTCGGCAAAAATTTGATTCAAGGCTTGAAACTTGGTATGAGCAATATTAGGAGTCCAAAATGAAGTATGAAAGTCATATTGAGCATTGAAAGTCCAAAAATCCCTGTGAAAACTCAAACCCTAATTTCAGGTCAATAGTGCAAGGAGAGGTTTTGAGCAGAGCAAACCCTAATTATGGCTGGAGTCCAAAGAGTCTTGTGAGGGGAAATCTTGATAAAAATGAGAGGACAAATTTTGGGGTACAACAGCTGCCCCTGTTCAATCTTCTTGAACCTGAAGAGTGAGATTGGTGAGTTTTCCGTTCGTGACTCGAAGGTAAAAGATGATTGGACACTAGAGTGCCCGTAAATTTGCACTCGTCAAAGTATAGTTGAGGGAATGGGCTTAAAGATGCCATTTGGAGGTGTGATAGAATCTTTCTGGAGATGGACTTAAAGATTCCATCCAAGAATGTTTGTTGAATTGTATGTTGTAAGTCGAAAGAATGAATATCAGAATGGTATCCGTGTTTGGAGCATCTCTGAGCAGGGGATCTAAATAAGAAATAGAATAGCATCCGTGTCTGGAGAATCTCTAAACTATTTTATGAGCTTTGAATTTGAATAAGCAATAGAATAGCATCCGTGTCTAGAGCATCTCTAAGCTATTTTTTGAGCTTTGAATCTGAATAAGCAAATAAAATAGCATCTGTGTCTGGAGCATCTCTAAGATGTTTTCTGAGCTTTGAATTTGAATAAGCAAATAGAATAGCATCCGTGTATGGAGCATCTCTAAGCTTTTTTCTGAGCTTTGAATTTGAATAAGCAATAGAATAGCATCCGTGTCTGGAGCATCTCTAAGCTGTTTTCATGATTGCATATTGGTAGCTTTTTAATCTTATCCTGAAAAGGGTAAAATGTTAGATGAAACACAAAGTTATGTTGCATGAAATGTATGATGCAATATATGTGTTTTATCAATGTTTATGATTTATGAATGTAATGTATGCGCATGTAAGCTGATTAGCTGTCTTGCTGAGGAAAATAAATCCTTGATAGCTGGAGATAATAAAATCTTTGATTGTTGAGGATGAGAAATCCTTAGACCACTGTTGGGGATAGAAAATCCTTGGCAACTCGCCGGGACTAACAAAAACTTTGACAACTTCTATGGGGATGTGAGAATCCTTCACGACTTTCCTGGGGATATAGGGATCCTTCAAGTCTTTGGAGTACTGACAAAATTTGTTGTGAGAAAAATGTCAAGTACTATTTTGAGAAACCTGCTTGGGGAATCCTGAGAACTTTGATGACTATGGCTGGTGATTTCACAATGGGAATCCTTACTCGGTTGGGGAATAGGGAAAACTCTGGCGATCTTTACCGGGGACCAAACAAAGGAAAACCTTGATCTGCTAGAGAATAAGGAAGACTCTGACGGCTTCTGCTGGGAACTGGAAATGAGAATCTTCATTCTGCTAGGGGAATTTGAATCCTTGGGGAATTCAATGCTGGGAAGTCAAGAATGAGAATCTTCGATCTGTAGGGAATTAAAGATTCTGATAAATTAATGCTAAGGAGTAATGAAGACTCTGGCAACTTCACTGGGGAATCAAGAATGAGAATCTTCATTCTGTTGGGGAGTAAAAACTCTGTGGGGAGCAATTATACTGCTGGAGAGTAAGTTTAGGACTCTGGGGGAAAAGCTTACTGCTGGAGAGTAGCTATCCCGCTGGGGAGATCAGGAGTTTTGGGTTGTAGGCCAATCTACTGGGGAATTATCCTAAGTTGGAGATAAAACAAAAGTTAACTGTTATTTGGTTGATTTCCAGGTTTTAAGACAACTTACTGGGGAATCTGGGGAAAACTGAATGGTTTCCGCTGTAGATTGATAGTTGGAAATTTGACTCCGTTGGGGAAGGAGGTTTCATCTTTGCTGAGAGTCTGTAGTTCAAAGTTTTTCTCCGCTGGGGATTGGGATTTTGAAGTTTTAACTCTGATGGTAATTTTGAAATTTAACTCTGCTGGGGATATCTATTTCAAGGTTTTAGCTCCGCTGGGGATCTAGATGATGTACTGCAGGGGATTTCTCCTGGAATAGCCTAAAGACGTTTTCCTATACTTTCAACCTGTCAGTAATTATTCTTTCCCATTTCGTTTATTTGTAAATAGTGATTATATTCAAATGCATATGCTCATTTAATATATCAATGGACGTTTTCAAATAAAACATTAGTGTAAAAAGAAAGAAAAGGCAAATAGTTTTCTGCACTTTGAAGTATCTTTGTATTAACTTTGTGTAAGTATTTTGTACAAAGGAGACAGACATCCTAGTAAGAGAATGTTGTCATAAAAATGAGAAAATTTTATACAAAGAAAGATGGCTATGTGTGAAAATTCCATGGGGTTCCCATTCTGCTATAGCCTTCGTAACTCTGGATATCTTGTTCATTCGTTGCTTCGTCCGAAGATGATTGAGTTGATTAGAAGCCCAGAGCTTGTCTGTGAAGAGATTGTCTTTAAAGTGATCCGACGAGACATAGTCATACACTTTAATTCCCTAACTTTTGCCTGGACCGCCCTTTCGGGTTTTCGATCCACCGGGAAACCCTTTTTTTCCCAAGTCGCCCTTTCGGGTTTTCAACTTGCCGGGTGTACAGATTTTTTTTTATCCCTAACTTTTTCCTGAACCGCCCTTTCGGGTTTTCGATTCACCAGGATGCCCTTTTTTGCCCAAGTTGTCCTTTCGGGTTTTCAACTTGCCGGGTCGTTTATGCGTAGTATCTTTTGACTATGTCTGCGTTCGCAGGGTGTGGCAAGTCGTCACCGTCCATGGTGGTTAATATCATTGCCCCACCAGAAAAGATGTTTTTCATCACAAATGGTCCTTCGTAAGTAGGAGTCCATTTTCCCCTGGGATCACTTTGCGGCAAGACGATCCGCTTGATTACAAGATCCCCGACTTGATATACCTGGCGCCTGACTTTCTTGTTGAAAGCCTTGATCATCTGTTATTGATACGTATGACTGTGGTAAACAACAGTAAGT
Organism: Vicia faba; assembly: GCA_948472305.1. NCBI lineage: Eukaryota > Viridiplantae > Streptophyta > Magnoliopsida > Fabales > Fabaceae > Vicia > Vicia faba. Next base: position 556,445,214 of record OX451735.1, read on the forward strand.
CTCTTTTCGTCAATCAAGTTAAGTTGATCAAGCCAGGTCTGAATCCAATCGTCTTCACTCAAACCAGCATCTTTCATGATTCTCAAGGAGGGAATCTGAACCTCGATAGGTAAAACAACTTCCATGCCGTATACCAAAGAAAAGGGTGTTGCCCCAGTTAATGTACGCGCCGTGGTGCGGTACCTGTGGAGAGCAAACGGTAACATCTCATGCCAGTCCTTGTAGGTGACTGTCATCTTTTTTATGATCTTCTTGATATTTTTGTTCGCAGCTTCGACAACACCGTTCATCTTTTGCTGATAGGGAGATGAATTGTGATGTTGAATCTGGAACTGTTTGCACAAGGCGGTGATCATAGTACTGTTCAAGTTTGTACCATTGTCTGTGATGATCCTGTCGGGGATGCCGTACCGGCAAATGAGGTTCTTCTTGATGAAGAGGGCAACAACATTCTTTGTAACGGATGCGAAAGAAGCTGCTTCGACCCATTTGGTAAAGTAATCAATGGCCACCAGAATGAAGCGGTGTCCATTGGATGCTGTAGGCTTGATCTCTCCAATCATGTCGATTCCCCACATTGTGAATGGCCAAGGAGATGTTAAGACATTGAGAGGAACTGGAGGTATATGTACCTTGTCCGCATAGATTTGACATTTGTGACAAGTACGGGAATGTTGATGGCAGTCAGCTTCCATGGTAGACCAGTAATAGCCTTCCCGTAGAATCTTCTTAGCCATCATATGCCCGCTATAATGGGTGCCAAAGGTACCATTGTGCAGTTCAGCCATGATCTGCTCAACTTCCACCTTATCCACACAACGGAGCAGAATGCAATCATGATTGCGTTTGTATAGGATACCATTGCTCAGGAAGAACTTAGCCGAGAATCTCCTCAAGAACTTTTTGTCGTTGACTGAAGCTCCTTCAGGGTATTCTTGTGCCTCGAGATACCTTTTGACTTCGTGAAACCAAGGTCGGTCCACTACTTCTTCGGTATTAATCTCATGACAATGTGCAGGTTCGTCCATCCGCTCAATGGTGATTTGGGGAGCCTCATTATCCCATTTAAGTTTGAACATGGATGACATTGTAGCTAGAGCGTCTGCTAGCTGATTTTCTTCTCGCAGGAAGTGCTCGAAGGTAATCTGCTCGAAATGAGGGAGAAATGTCAAGACATGTTCTTTGTAAGGGATGAGTTTGGGATGTTTAGTGTCCCACTCTCCTTTGATCTAACTGATGACCAAAGCTGAGTCTCCAAATACAACCAGAGATTTGATTCCTAGGTCAATTGTAGCCTTGAGCCCAAAGATGCAAGCTTCATACTCGGCCATGTTGTTGGTGCAGCTGAAGCAAAGTCTGGCGATGAAAGGTGTATGGAAACCTTGTGGACAGATGAGTACCGCGCCAATACCGTTCCCAAGTGCATTAAAAGCACCATCAAAGTACAGTGTCCATCGGGATCCTTGTTCAGGTCCGTCATATGGTCTGAAATCTTCAATTTTGTCCAATGTCATAATGTCCTCGTCAGGGAAGTCAAACTTCATGGATTGGTAATCTTCGACAACTTGATGAGCCAAATGGTCAACTAGTACACTCCCCTTTATGGCTTTTTGGGTTGTGTACTGTATATCGTATTCGGTCAGGATCATCTGCCACCTAGCTATTCTTCCAGATAAAGCCGGCTTTTCGAAGATGTACTTGATCGGATCCATCTTAGATATCAGTAGAGTGGTATGATTCAACATATACTGCCTTAGCCGACGAGCATCCCATACCAAAGCGCATCAAGTTTTCTCGAGCAGTGAGTATCGGGTCTCACAGTCGGTAAACTTTTTGCTAAGGTAATAAATGGCATGCTCTTTTTGGCCAGACTCGTCATGTTGGCCCAAAACGCACCCCATTGAGTTATCCAAAACAGTCAGATACATGATTAGCTGTCATCCTTCGACGAGAGGTATCAAGATAAGAGGTTCTAGCAAATACTCCTTGATTTTATCGAAAGCAACTTGACAATCATCATTCCAAATAACCACCTGATCTTTCTTCAACAGCTTGAAGATTGGCTCACAGGTAGATGTAAGGTGAGAAATGAACCTTGCAATGTAGTTTAGGCGTCCCAAGAAACCTCTGACCTCCTTCTCAGTGCGAGGGGTAGGCATTTCTTGTATAGCTTTGACTTTGGCAGGATCAACCTCGATACCCTTGTTGCTGACAATGAAACCCAAGAGTTTACCGGATCGGACTCCAAAGGTGCACTTGTTAGGGTTCAGTCTGAGCTTGTACTCCTTCAACCTGACAAACAGCTTTTGCAAATGGTTGAGGTGTTCTTCTTCTGTCTGTGAACGGGCTATCATGTCGTCTATGTAGACTTCAATCTCATGATGTATCATGTCATGAAACAAAGCTACCATGCCGCGCTGATAGGTTGCCCCGACATTCTTCAGTTTGAATGGCATCACTTTATAGCAGAAGGTACCCCACTGTGTAACAAAAGTAGTTTTCTCCATGTCTTCAGGGGCCATTTTGATCTGGTTGTACCCTGAAAATCCATCCATGAAGGAAAATACCTTGTGCTGAGCTGTATTGTCAACCATGATGTCAATGTGCGGTAGTGGAAAGTCATCTTTAGGGCTAGCCCTGTTTAAGTATCTGTAATCCACGCATATTCTCACTTTGCCGTCCTTCTTAGGCACGAGAACAATGTTAGCAACCCATTGTGGATAGGAAGTAACAGCAAGAAATCCAGCATTGAACTGCTTCATTACTTCAGCTTTGATCTTTTCAGACATGTCGGGCCTCATGCGGTGGACTTTTGTTTAATTAGTGGACAGTCTTCTCTTGTAGGGAGATGGTGAACCACAATATCTGTATCGAGTCCTGTCATGTCTTCGTAAGACCAGGCGAAGATCTCAACATATTCATTCAACAGCTGAACTAAGCACTCTTTGACACTTGGCTCTAGGTTGGCACCCACTCTGACTTCTTTTCTGTCTTCATCAGTACCCAAGTTGATAGTCTCTAATAGCTCCTCATGAGGTAGAATAGCCCTTTCTTCCTGTTGTAGAAGTCTAGCCAATTCTCCCAGCACCTCACAGTCTTCATCCCCTGCGTATTCGGCATGATTGACCAGATCTTCAGAGTCACTGAAGGCTATTGCAGAATTGTTACCCATGGAATCCGGAATGGAAGGGTACCTGCATTTGTGAGTGTGGGTGTGTGTAAGGGATAGCCACCTTTAAACAAATAAAATGTAAAAAGAAAGAAAATGAACATAAAGTTTTATATATGAAAACATCCATGATTCATTAAAAATGGCATATGAAGATGAAAAATTAAACCCTTACAAATGGACCTATATGCCTCGGGTAAGGCATAAGGCAAAAAGTGTACGAATTGTTTAAGAATTATTACAGACCAACAGAAATGTTTGAAAGATAAATTACTGATTTATGAAAGTAATGGGAACAAAGTCCTTTGCCTCCCAGTTGTTTAGTCCTCCGCCAACAGTAGGGAAATCCAGTATTCAAAGTTGCTCTCCTCTTCACCATCCTCCAAAGCATTGACTCCATGATGGGTGATCTTCACTGGTGGCCCTCTAGCCCGGGAGCGGCGTACAACCTTTTGAGCAGAAGCAGTGAAACCCAAGCCGAATTGAACAAATTTGAAAGGAAAGTCTGGTAGCTAACCCCATATTGTGCTTCCTCCTTCTTCATTCACAACCTTCGCATCTTTGAGGGATGACATCCGAGGCATAGGTTTGGTAATCAAAGGTACAGAAGACACTGTCTTGGTTGCTGCAACTTCAGGAGAAACCTCTTCAAAGTGCTGGAAGGGGGTCCCAATGAATTCACCATCCAGTTCGACATAGCGGAATGAATTTAAATGGCTTATCATATACTCCTCCTCGCCATGAACTGTTATAATTTTCCCCTGGACTGGGTACTTGAGCATTTGATGCAAAGAAGAAGTGACGGCCCCAACATTATGAATCCAGGGTCTTCCCAACAACCAAGAATAGGAGGGACGGATATCCATCACATAAAATGTGGAGTTGAAGGTTTCAGTTCCCACTTTAATCGGGATGTCCACCTCCCCGTGAACCATCGTTTTAGAACCATCAAAGGCTCTGACAATGATATTGCTGGGCTTTAGGGTTAAACCTTCACAGTCCAATCTATCCAATGATTTCTTCGGCAAGACATTTAAAGATGACCCAATATCAACCAGAACATGAGCTAGAGTAGTTCCTCTGCATTCCACCGAGACATGCAGAGCGTCATTATGCTTTCTCTCCTTAGATGTTAAATCGGCATCAGAGAATCCAAGACCATTGTCTGCTGTTAGGCTAGCTACACTTTCCTGAAACTGGTCCGCAGAGGTTTCCTGAGGCACGTGGGCCGTCTTTAAGAATCTGATCAAAGCTTTGGCATGAGCTTCGGAACAAAGTAACAGGGCTAGCATAGAGATTTTTGAGGGGGTTTGCCCCAGTTGTTCCACAACATCATAGTCGCTTTTCTTAATTATTTTCAAAATATCCTCCATTTCTTTTTGAGTGGTCTCAGGGATGACCAAAGGCTGAGCCCTCGTCCTGACGGGCGCTTCTTGGATCCCTTTCCCTCTATCATCAGCAACAGTAGAGGGTACAACCACAGGAGTCACAATTTCTTTAATAACTGGAGTTCTCACAGATATGTTGACCGGCACAGGGATAACCTTAGGAGCATTTGAGGGTTCGAAGATTGCCCTTGGAGGAGCAATCTCCGGAGAGAAAATTCTTCTGCTGCGGATGATTTTACTCGTTCCAGCAATATTTCCAATGTCGGAAATCTCTTCATTAGAACTTTCTTCAGCTGACTCAATCTGTTTAATACCGTGGTAGAAGATCTCTCCCCCATAGTTCCACGGTATTGATTTGTTGTACTTGTACGGGATAGGCCCCGACATGGTTATCTTCAGAGGTATAATCTTTGGATCGGATGTAATCTTAACAGGTCTTTTGGAGACCTTGGAAAGATTGGAAGATATGGTAATTATAGCAACATCATTGACAGGAGTAGGTGTAACAAGAGTCTTTTCAAAAAATATTTCTTGATTATCCATTAGGCGTTGGATGCCTAACTTCAACAACGGACAGTCGGTTGGTAAGGATGAACAAAGGCATCAATCTTTTTCACATCCTGGGAAAATCCCAGCCTTCAACAAATTTAGCTTGATTATCGGTAACGGAGTTATCAAATCATCAACAGTAGCAACAAAAAGATCCTCTTCAATAGCATGAGCATTGCGGCCATGCTTTGGCATTGGAGCAGAGATCACATTCGGCTTTTTAGGGGCGTCGAATCCCACTTCCTTAGCGTCTATTAAATCCTTAGTCTTATTCTTGAGGGCCCAACAATTGTTGGTGTCGTGCCCCAGGCTGTCTAAATGATAAGCACACTTGGCATTGGGATGGTAGTGTGGTGATGTAGTGTTAGGGTTTTTAGGGGCCTCCCTCAAACTGGAAAGGTTTAACTTCAAGAGATGGGGTAGAAACTGAGCAGGTGTCATGTTTATCCAGGTGTATTACCGTGCAGGCCTTTCCATTCTTTGCTGGCTGGTTCTAGGTTGATTGTTCCTGGGATGATCAGCTGCAGACTTCTGAATCATTACGGCCCCCACCGCTGGACGACACTTAACTCTTCCTTGACTTCTTTGAGAGTAGACATCTGATACTTCTTTCTTTGCTGGAAAAGGCTTTTTGATGGCAGCGGAAGTAGATGTATCTTTCTGAATTTTACCGCTTTTGATTCCGGATTCAACTCTTTCACCAGTTAGAATCAACTCGGTGAACCTTGCAGACGAACTTCCTATCAAGTGATTAAAGAATGGACCTGACAGAGTCCCCAAGAACATATCAACAAGTTCTCTCTCAGATAGAGGTGGTTGTACTCGTCCTGCCAAGTCCCTCCATTTCTGGGCATACTCCTTAAAGCCTTCATTGGAGACCATGCCCATACTCTGTAATTGAGTACGGGCAGGTGCTAAGTCCGCATTATATTGATACTCCTTGTAGAAGGCAGCAGCCAAATCTTCCCAATTATGCACGTCAGGCCTCTCTAGTTGGTAGAACCAATCCAATTACGTCCCCGACAAACTATCCTGAAAAAAGTGGACCCACAGGTCCTTGTCAGAAGAATGAGGTTGAACTTTTCTGACGTAAGACCGCAGGTGCATCTTTGGGAAAGACACCCCATCGTACTTAGAAAAAAGAGGCACTTTAAACTTGGGGGGAATGACAATCCAAGAAACCAAACCTAACTCTTCGAAATCCAGCCCAGGCACCCTCTGCACCTCCATAGCTGCCAGACGTTATTCCAGATTTTTGTACTTTTCATCTGCAGGAGGGTACTGCTGTTCAAAATAGTCTTTATCCTCTTCTTCTTCTTCTTCCTCAGACTCAGATGGCACTGCAGCTCCTTTCCCTTTTCCTACCCCTTCATCAGATGTTGAAGGGAAGTCCAGGACCCTTCTAGTTTGACCTTCAAATCTTCTACCCAAAGTAGCCACACCAACTCTTTTATTTTTTTTATTCTCTTTTTCCTTCTCTAACAGAGCTTTAAGATCCTCTTGACCCTTTGCCAAGGTCATGAGTAGTTGTTGGAACAATGAATTCTGCGCTTGCAAATCTTTGATCGTCTGCTCTATATCCATCTTGCTGAAATAAACAGCAGAGAGATAAGGAAACATGGTGTGAAGACCTGTTTATGCATATGATGAATGAAATGTATTCATGTAATGCATTCAAGGATTCAGAAATTCAAATTTGTTTCAAACAAAAAGAACACACGTCATATTAATAAGATAGAATTGTTAGTACATAAATTCCCCATGGGAGAAATAATACAAAATTCTAATGTAAAAAGACGTTGCGCATCCTCTTTAATGCAATATAGGTGTTGAGAGTCTGCTCTTCGTGGAGTTGACGAGTAAGTTCTAAAACCTTCTTCTCACTGGCGTAGAATTGGGCTTCAAAAGTATTGCATTCTCCCTTGAGCTGTATCCAACTCCTTTGCAAATATTCTAGCGATGTTGGCATGTTAGGATGCAGGAGGGTGTATGGAACCTCTCCTTCCATAACAGGCTCTTTGATCACAGGGAGAATGTAGGGGTAAGACATCATAAGACTCTGGGCGCGGGTTCGTACCCACTTGAGGTAAGGCTCAAGGGGGATGGAATTCTTGTGTCCCAAGGTCTTACTGTCTACCTTGTTGGGCATCCTCCAAGCTCGGATAAACCTTTGTCTAAGTCCTTGAGCATCGTTGTCGAAGTCAAAAACCAAGTCTGGAATCAGCATGTCATGTGGGCCATCCCTTCGGGCATACCCAATCTGTCTCAGAGCCAAACAGGGGTTGTAGGTGATGCCTCCCCTAATTCCAAGTAGTGGGACATTAGGGAATTCCCCACAACGATCAATGATGATGACATTTTCTCTGGACCGAGAACACCAATGAACATCTGAATGTGTAAGAGTCATCAATCGTTGTGACCACCTCAAGCCTTGCTCATTCTTCAAGACTGACTGGGGAAGGTGAGAAATAAACCACCTTGCTAGAAGAGGAGTACATCACATGAGAACACCTCTTTTCCTCATTTTTCGTGTGTGAAATGAGTGTAGGATGTCCCCAAGCAATGTAGACACAGGATTCCAAGATATGAAAATCTTGACAGCATTTACATATATAAGTTGTCAGGGTTTGGGAACAAGACCAACCCATAGATGAGAAGTTCTACAATCTCCCCAAAAGCTTGCAGATCTAGAGAATTCCAGCAGTCTTGTGCCTTCTCAAACAGGAACTTTGCCAAGAAACCCTTGACACCACTTCTGGTTTCCCAATGGCCTATGATATCAGATGGTTGCAAGTGTAGGGCTTGAGCAACATCTTCAGGCTTTGGATATCTTTCCGTACCGTTGTAGGGTAGTTGATGGAGAATAAGAATCCTCAGGAGTTGAGAAAATTCCTCCAAAGTAGGCACTAACTGGTAATCAGGAAATGTGAAGCAATGGTGTAGGGGGTCAAAGAACTAGAAGAGAACTTTCACCATGTCTTCCTCTGTACTGGAGTTCACCAAGTTGAGAAGTTGACCATGTCTTTCGGTGAATGAAGAATACTCTGGAATCTTGGAAGAAAGCTCCTTGAGTTACAAGGTTGACCTGGATTGTTTTCCTGTGGAGTGATTCCATAACCTACAAAATAGGAACAAAGATGAAGATCTAAAATCCTTGAAATGGTTAGTGGATGCAAATGATGATTTCATGATGTCCATGATGTTATGCACAAGTATATGTACAAATAAATCACACAAGTTCCTAGTTTCAGGCTTGCATGGGGTTTCATAGGTAAGTACCCTCTTGAAGTTTAGTTGGCTCAACCTGTCCTAGAAATAGTAACTGGGTTCTAAGGAGCTCAATATCACTGGGTTATTTTCTGTGTTCATTGTTTCAGTTTAGCCACTTTACTGGCGACCGAAGTATTCCAAGAAAATAACCCTCAATGAGTGTAGTATCGAGTATCTACCAACTTCGGACTGCACCAAAGCCGGTCATCTCACTACCCCTAAAAAGGCCAAGATGGTCAAGTAAAGGTTCTAAAAGTCCATTAGTGCTTCATGACATCACTCAGCGGCCCCGTATTCTCTTTGATTGACTCAAAGGCTACCGGGACCCACAAATATGTCGCACTAATATAGCTATTGCTTCAACCATGTCGGTATACCCCGCACAGTTTCCACAACGTATTGCTATTTACCTATGAATGTTTCCCAAATCTGGGTAGAGGATTCAAACCCAAACAATAGAACCAAATGTAAAGCAATCAAGGCAAATAAGATAAGCATGGTAAAGGTGATCTAAACCCTAAGGTAACCCCACTTTTAGATTTATCTCCCCAGTAGAGTCGCCAGCTCTGTGATACGGTGGGAGAACTGACTTGAAGGTTTGTGTTTGTGTTCGTAAATGTTTCGGTTTAGCAAGAGTCGCCACCGACTTTTTATTTTATCCAAAGGAAAGGTCAAAAAGCACAGGAAAGACCATTGTGATGTTTTCTTGGGTTCATGGGGGTAGATTATGAAAAGGGAAGGTGCTAGCACCCTTTTCATCCATGGTTTTCCATGGGCTCTTAGTTACTTGTTTAGATCACTTGCTTTTGCTTTTCAATTGTTTGAAATGGTGCTTTTGTGTGTGGTTTTGAAAATATTTTGAAAAGAGGCCTTTGTCTAGGCAACCTTTGTAATAATTCTTGTTTGAATGTATACAAAGGTGTTTGTCTTTTGAAAAATGTTTCAATGTTTGAAAGTTTATTGGGAAAATGTTTTGAAGTTGTGTGTATGTTTTTCAAATTAGCAAGGATGTTTGCAAATTGATCAAGTAACTAGGAGTTGTCTACCCTACTCAAAGATCTTTCCTACATATTTTTAACTCTTTGACATTGTCGTTTTACCATTGTATTTGGTAAACAACCTTGTGTTTGGATGTTAAACGGAACAGGCATGGGTCATCGTATGACCATGATAACAATGTTGCCAAGTATCTTAGCAAGTTTTTGAGGGACTAGATCATTTTTGTATAGGCAACCAAGATAGCGTCATCGAGGGACTATGATCTTTTGTTTTTGTTTTGCCAAGATACCTAGCATGCATACCATGGCCATGTTTTTTAAGGCAATAAGTGGGTGAAACCCTAGGGGTGCTTGTGTGCATTGTGTTGTCATTTTTTATGCATTTTTGTCTTGTGTTTAGTCATGCTATTGGTTTGATTTTTGGTCTTTTGCATACAAACCCTAATTTACTATCATGGCATTTGAAAACGATAAAATGCTTAAAAATAAATCTAAGACTATTACAACATTGATATGGGAAGGGGGATACAAATTTGAATAGGGGGATATTGCTCAAAAATAAACCCTAAAAACTATTACAACCATATTGAATTTAATTGTACAAATAAATAAAATAGGAAAATATTTAAATGGACAATTAAATATAAATATGCAAAATGTTTTTTGTATTATTTTGATGTATGTAAAAATAAATTATTTATGTATGTAAAATAAATTATTTAAGTCTTAAAAAATAAGAAAATAAAAAGATTATTTTTGGAAAGGGTGGAAACCCTAGTTTTTTTGGTTTTAAAAGAAAATATATTATATTATTTATTTATTTTATTTATGTACAAAGAAAATAAAAATAATATATACAAAATATTAAAAAATAAAAATATGTGAGAAAATGTTATTTAAGTGTATAAATAATAAAAATAAAAATAAATAATATTTTTATAATATTTATAAGTTTTTATTTAAGAAAATAAAAGTATATCGTTATTAATAAATGATTTCTATGTCCAAAAAATAATAAAAATAATAAAATAAAAAGTGAAAAATTAAGAGAATATTTTTTGTGATTTTAAATATTTAGAGAAATAAATAAAAAGTCAGAAATGTAAAAGAAATAAAAAATATACAAAAATAAATCAAATGGGCCAAGGGGGTGCAGAAAGCAGGATGGGGGTGTCAAATGGAGAAACAAACTAAGCCCAGCCCATTTCCACTTCATCCCTGTCCTTGAGAATTAGAAAACGTGCGCCAATGGTTCAAATCTGTATCTCCTGCATACGTGCTTAAAAACAAAAACTTGCAACATGAAAGTTATAGCTCTTGATCACACGATTCTAACCATGTAAAAAACTTAATCTAACTCTCAAAGACCCAAGAGAATTTCATTGGCCCTAAATCTTGACCTAGTTTTCTCAGAAAGTTTAACTATCAAACACTCCTCGCTCAGTTAACATAAATGAATTATATGCATATGTACAGCTCAAGGGCAATGAGGACTACATTTTTTCTTCACAAACCTAAGCCTAATGACTCCTAAATAAGCAGATAGAAGTTTGAGAAATACCTGTTTCATTCAAGTTCGAATATGGCAATGCAGCAACTTTCAGTGAGGCTTGAGGTTCTTTTGAGCTTGCCTGATGTTCCCTTGACCTTTCCCAATGCTTGGCTTGCTTTGAAATGGTCTGAAACTTCTTGTAGAACTCAACCTGCAAACTCATAATTTGAAAATGGTGAAGTGTGTGAATGGAGTTACAGTGGCTTGGGAATGGTTGGGATAGTTTAGGTATGTTGTATGGAGTGTGTTGGAACTGGTTGCAAGCAAAACGCACGAGTGGATTTTGTTTTGGAAGTCAATCTGTAGAACCTGCCCTGTTTTGACAAGAACTTGGTGTTTTGATGTTAGAGGGTCTTTGAGAACTTGCTAGCTCGTGTTTCTGACCTTAGGCAATGTGTAAAACTTGTTTGAAATATGCACAAGACTTGGTTATATCAGATTCCAAAGATCTGGACTTTTTGCACAATGACTTGTTTTTGAAGCCAAAGTTGAAGTTGACAATGCCAAGGCCTGTACAGGCCTGTATTCTAGCTGCACATAGTTGGTGAGCTTCGCCTGATATTAGGGAACTTTGTTTGCAGTAAAACGCTTGGTCCAATGCTCAAGATAAACAAAATTGCAAAATTTGTGCTTTATGGAAATGGTATTGTTGCCTTTTTGCCAAAAATGGATTAATTCAATGTGTAATCTTCTAAATCTCGGAACAAAGCCTTAATATAATATGTTTGCATTTAATTTATTAGTGTGGAAGGGTTTAAGACCTGTAAAACAAGTACAAGCAAGGTTTGGACAGATTTTGCAACTTGTAGCATGGTGTAAAATGCCTTGGACAAAAATGATGATTTGCCAATTTCAAACTTTCGATTCTCCCTAACCATGAATGATCTTGGAGAGTTCTTGGACATTTTGGAAATCTTGTAACATGCTCTAAAATCCATCTTTGAAATGCATTTTGAGATTCCACTTGGAACTATGTGAAACATTTCCATGAAGATAGGTCAAAATCCTGCCTAAACTAGGGCAAAATTTTACTAAGTTAGAAAGTTTTTGGACCCCTATTCACAAAATCATAACTTGAGATCCAAGCATCTTTCTGGAAAACTTTGTGAATAAAAGTTGTAGATTTTGTGGAGGACTACAACTTTGATGTTGGAAGTTTTCTTTGAATCTAATTGCATCATGGTGAAAAAGTTGGGCAAAGTTGGGAAAAAATAAGAAATTTTCATAACTTAGAAAATTTCTAAGTTATGAAAATTTTCCATTTTAAACCCTAATTTTCAAAATTAGGTTTCTTGGTGAACAAGTTTCATGTTTTGTCACATCTCGATGAAAAATGACCCTTGACACTTGATTTTGACCAAAAAGTCAAAGTTTGACTTTTCAGTGTACAGTTGATTTTTGATCAGTTGACTGGAAAATTCATTTGTCAATCCAATGTAATGGAGATCTTTTGAACCTTGTGATTAGGGAAATATGATGCCATTGAGTCCTTGAATCCATGCTTGAACCCAAATATGCCATTGGCTAGTTGAAAAATCAGAAATTGCCCTTCTGCAGTTAAAACCCTAAAAATGACCATTTTGCCCTTTTGATGATCTGATCAAATTTCTTGAGGAGTTGTGGTCCAAAATTGATCAAATTGTTCATATGAGTCTATAATGTTAATGTGGATAAAAAATTATGAGGTTTGACTTTAAATTGGCCACAGTTGACTTTTTCCCCCAATACCGCTGATTTTTAGGTCAACTGTCCAATTGACTGGGCAAAAATTTGATTCTAGGCTTGAAACGTGGTATGAACAATCTTATGAGTCCAACATGAAGTATGAAAGTCATATTGAGCATTGAAAGTCCAAAAATCCCTGTGCAAACTCAAACCTTAATTTCAGGTCAACAGTGCAAGGAGAGGTTTTGAGCAGAGCAAGCCCTAATTCTGGCTGGAGTCCAAAGAGTCTTGTGAGGGGAAATCTTGATAAAAATGAGAGGGAAAATTTTTGGGTACAAAAGCTATGATGTATGAATGTGGGATGCATATTTGTCCCGGAAAATAAATCCCTAACTACTGCTGAGGAGTTTTGAGAAGCTAAATCCCGGATTGTTGTTGGGGATGAAGAGTATACATATCTTCAAACTTTGTTGACAGAATGCTTCTGTCGGGGATTATCTCTTGGATGTTAGATATTATCTGGTCGGGGCCAGGCTTCACAACAATTTGTTGAGGATGAGGAAGTTAACTGCTATCTGGTCGGATCCAGGCTTCACGGTAACTTACTAGAGAAGAATAAATTAATTGTTATCTGGTTGGATTCTAGGTTTCGTAGAAAATTTCTTAAAGCGGTAACTGCTATCTGGTCGGGTCCAGGCTTCATGGTTTTTTGAAAATTTATACTATTATCTGGTCGGGTCCAACCTTCATAGTGTCTTGTCGGGGATTGTAGTTAATTGTTATCTGGTCGGGCTCCAAGCTTCATAATAACTTGCTTGAATATACGAAGTTGAACTGATATCTGGTCGGATCCAGGCTTCACAGATTTTGAGGTGGATGAAGTTAATTGCTATCTAGTCGGGTCCAGGCTCCACAATAAACTTGTCTAAAGAGATAGAGTTGAACTGATATCTGGTCGGGTCCAGGCTTTACAGTAACTTGTTTGGAACTTAGTTGTTATCTGGTCGGATTTCAGGTTTCACAACAAACTTCTGAGGGGAATTGGTATCTGGTCGGATCCAGGCTTCACAATAACTTGTTTGAAAAGATGAAGTTGCAAACTGATATCTGGTCGGATCCAGGCTTCACAGTAACTTTTTGGGATAGAGGCAAACTCTACCGAGGAAAAGAAGTTAAACCCTTGTCTGGTTGAGTCCAGGTTCTTCAATATCTCGAAGAGTTAAACTATTATCTGGTCGGGTCCAAGTTTCATAGTATCTGGAGAATTATACTAATATCTGGTCGGGTCCAGGCTTCATAGTACTTGAAAGGTTACACTATTATCTGGTCGGGTCCAAGCTCTATAGTGACTTGAGAAGCTGACTACTATCTGGTCGGGTTCAGGCTTCATAGTAGCTTGAAGTTTGTACTAATATCTGGTCGGGTCCAGGGTTCATAGTATCTTTCGGAGGTAGTAAAGGTTTTTTTGACGACTTTACTGGGGATTAGGGGTTATGGCCCTCTGATTTGTAATAGTCTAAAAGGAAAACTCCAGCTGAAGAGTATAAACTCATGTCGGGGAAGACAAATTCAGCTGGGGAAGATAGACTAATGCCAGGGGAATTTTACTTTTCGTTGATTATTGTATGTTATATGTTGTTTGTTGGGGAAATAAACCATGTTGGGGAAATAAACCCTGTCGATGAATATTTGATGAATTGCTGACGAGGTGAGTTCTTTTAGGAAGAGATCCATAAAGCTTCTTCTGGTAGGATCAACATTGTTGGGGAGAGATCTGTCAATAGGTTGAGACTCTGGTTGGAGATCAACCTATGCAAAGAGACTTTGTGGGTAACTTTGTTGAGGATTGGTTTATTGTAGCCGTCTTGTGGGGATAATGCTAATGAAATAACCCTGTGGGGATATTACATAAACATTAAAGAGATGCTTGTTGTTGCTTAGAAGGACACATGTTCCAAATAGTTTTAATTATGTTCACATGCATATGTTTGTTCAATTTTAGTCCTTGGACATTCTTGCATTCAAAACAAAAAACAGAAAGTTTGCACTTCAAAGTATATTTGTATTGATATTTTTCCCATGAATAGGCGTTTTTATACAAAGAGACGGAGATCCTAGTAAGAGGAAATATTCGAAAGGAAAACAAAAACAACTAGCCATGTGGAAATGATCTCATTGCATTTTAACTCTACTATTGTCCCAATGTCTTCGAATGCCCCTTGCCGTTGATAGAAGTTGATTGGATTGATCTTGGACCGTTTGAACTCAGACCTTGGTAATAAAGTTGACTGTTGTGATTCCACTGGACATAGTCATAAGCTTTCAATCCTTAATTTTTGCCTGGACCGCCCTTTCAGGTTTTCAGCCCACCAGGATACCCATTTTTGCCCAAGTCGCCCTTTTGGATTTTCAACTTGCCGGGTGTACAATCTTTTGCATATATCCCTAATTTTTTCCCAAACCTTTTGGTTTGTCGGGATGCCCTTATTTTCTTAGGTGTGTCAACCTAACGGGTCTCTTATGCGTAGTATTTTTTAACTATGTCCGCGTTCACAGGATGTGGGAAGTCTTCACCATCCATGGTAGTTAGCATCATGGCACCGCTAGAGAACACTCTCTTGACAACAAATGGCCCTTCATAGGTGGTAGTCCATTTGCCCCTGGGGCCTCCTTGTGGCAGAATGATGCGCTTTATCACCAAGTCACCAGCTTGATATACTCGAGGCTTGATCTTTTTGTTGAAAGCCTTAATTATGCATTTTTGGTACGTCTGACCATGACAAACAGCAGCCAGTCATTTTTCGTTGATCAAGTTCAATTGATCCAATCTTGTCTGAATCCACTCGTCTCCGCCTAGGCCTTCCTCATTCATAATCCTCAGTGAGGGAATCTGAACTTCAACTGGAAAAATAGCTTCCATGCCATAGACTAAGGAAAACGGAGTTACCCCAGTTGATATTCTAGCTGAAGTACGATAGCTGTGAAGAGAAAATGGTAACATCTTATGCCAATCCTTGTATGTTACTACCATCTTCTGCATAATCTTCTTTGTTTTTGTTGGCCGTTTCGACTGCGCCATTCATTTTAGGTCTATAAGGAGAAGAATTGTGATGCTTGATTTTGAATTGAGTGCAACGTTCGGTAATTATAGTATTGCTGAGGTTAGTCCCATTGTCGATGATGATCCTTTTGGGGATACCATAGCGGCAGATGAGGTTATGTTTGATGAATCTAGCTACCACATTCTTGGTAACTGAGGAAAATAAGGCGGCTTCGACCCATTTAGTGAAATAATAGATAGCGATAAGAATGAAGCGATGTCCATTGGAAGCAGTGGGTTTGATCTCTCCAATCATGTCAATGCCCCACATTGCAAATGGTCGCGGAGCAGTCATGATGTTTAGAGGGATAGGAGGCACATGGACTTTGTCAGCATAGATTTGGCATTTGTGACAAGTTCTTGAATATTGATGGCAATCAGTCTCCATTGTTGACCAATATTAACCCGCTCTCATGATCTTCTTGGCCATCGTATGACCGCTAGAGTGAGTGCCAAAGAGACCATCATGCATGTCTTCCATAATTTCCTCTGCCTCCTTCTTGTCCATACATCGGAGTAGAGTAGATTCATGGTTAGGATTGTACAATATTCTGTTACTTAGGAAGAATTTGGTTGAAAATCTTCGTAATAACTTTCTATCATTGATGGGTGCTCCGTCGGGATACTCTTGTGCTCCAAGGTATCTCTTCACCTCATGGTACCATGGCTTTTCTGTATCAGTGTCAAGCTCACAGCAGTGTGCAGGTTTGTCGAATATCTCAATTGTAAGCATAGGAGCTTTGTTGTCCCATCTGACCTTGAAAATAGAAGACATGGTTGCCAAGGCGTCAGCCAACTGATTTTCTTCCCAAGGGAAGTGTTTAAAGGTGATCTCTTCAAAGTAAGGAATCAGAGATAGCACAAGTTCCTTGTAAGGGATGATATTAAGGTGTTTAGTATCCCAATCTCCTTTTACTTAGATAATCACTAGAGAGGAATCCCCAAACACATTCAAATGATTGATCCTCAAATTGATGGCAGCCTTCAGACCTAAAATGCATGCTTCGTACTCAGCCATGTTGTTCGTGCAATCGAAGCATAGTCTGGCAGTGAATGGAGTGTGGAAACCTTCAGGGGAGATGATCACAACACCAATATTGTTACCCAAGGCGTTGGAAGCCCCATCGAAGACCATAGTCTATCGGGATCCTTGTGCAGGTCCGTTATACGGTCCAGGTTTTGCGCAGTGGGTCACTAGCATGATGTTCTCATCAGGGAAGTCGAAGTTCATAAATTGATAATCATCAACATCTTGGTGGGCCAAATGATCTGCTAACACGCTTCCTTTGATGCCTTTTGTATTGTGTATTGAATGTCGTACTCAGTCAAGATGATTGCCATCTTGCTATCCGTCCGGAAAGAGCAGGTTTCTAGAAGATGTACTTGATTGGGTCCATCTTAGAAATCAATAGAGTGGTATGAGTCAACATATACTGTCTTAGCCGGCGAGCAGCACATGCCAGAGCACTGCAAGTTTTCTCTAGCAGTGAATATCTAGTTTCACAGTCGGTAAACTTTTTGCTCAGGTAGTAAATAGCATGCTCTTTTCGACCAGACTCGTCATGTTGGCCCAAAACACACCCCATAGAGTTCTCTAGCACTTTCAAGTACATGATCAAGGGTATTCCTTCAACTGGAGGCATGAGAATATGAGGTTCTTGTAGATATTCTTTGATTTTGTCTAAGGAAGCTTGGCATTCATCATTCCATCTGACTACTTGATCTTTCTTCAAGAGTTTGAAGATTGGCTCACAAGTAGCAGTCAAGTAGATATGAAACGGGCAATGTAGTTAAGACGACCCAAGAATCCTCTAAATTCCTTTTTAGAGTGGGGGACTGGCATTTCTTGGATGGCCTTTACCTTGGCAGGATCAACTTCAACGCCTTTACTGCTGACAACAAAACCTAGAAGCTTTCCAGATCGTACCCCAAATGTGCATTTGTTAGGGTTTAACCTTAACTTGTACTTTTTCAAACTTTCGAATAGCTTGTACAGGTGATCGAGATGTTCATCTTCAGTTTGTGATCTGGCAATCATATCATCCATATATACCTCTATTTCATGATGGATCATATCATGAAATAAAGCTACCATAGCCCTTTGATATGTTTCCCCTGCATTCTTCAACCCGAACGACATGACCTTGTAGCAAAAGGTGCCCCATTGCGTAACGAAAGTGGTCTTCTCCATGTCTTCAGGAGCCATCCTAATTTTATTATAGCCGGAGAAACCATCCATGAAAGATAAGACTTTATGTTGATCCGTGTTATCGACCAAGACATCAATGTGAGGTAGAGGGAAATCATCATTGGGGCTTGCCCTATTCAGATCCCTATAATCTATGCACATACGAACTTTTCCGTCTTTATTTGGCACTAGCACCACATTTGCAACCCATTGGGGATAAGATGTTACAGCTAGGAACCCTGCGTCAAATTGTTTCATCATTTCAGCTTTTATCTTTTTAGACATGTCAGGCCTCCTGCGATGAACCTTTTGTTTGACAGGAGGACAATCTTCTTTTTTCGACAGACGATGAACTACAATATCGGTATCCAACCCTGGCATATCTTCATATGACCAAGCAAACACTTCCACATAGTCGTACAACATTTGAACCAACCTGCTCTTGACACTGCTTTCCAGGTTAGTGCTGATCTTAACCTCTTTCTTGTCTGTTTCAGTATCTAGATTGATGACTTCAACTGACTCTTCGTGCGGCTGAATAGCTTTTTCCTCTTGTAATAGAAGTCTGGCTAGTTCTCCCTGTATTTCATAATCTTCCTTGCCTTCGTCTTCGGCTTGGTTAAATAGACATTCAAAGTCATAGTCAGCAATAGTAGAGTCATTGGTAATAAGATCCAGAGTGGATGAGGACCTGCAAGAGTGTGTGTGTGTGTGCATCTAAGATACATGGCTATTTTAAAAAATGTATTTGAAGAAAAAGAAAGACAATGAGCACAAAGATTTGAATGCAAAAGAGTCCAATGATTTTTATTGAATGATCATATGATAAGATGAATATAAATAAAACCCGTAACAAATGGACCAAAGTGCCCCGGGCCAGGCACATGGCTTAAAAGTCATTGTTTAATATTACAGACAAAATGTTCTTGAATTAATAAAAAGCAATAAACAAGTGATTACTCCTCAATGAAGGAGATAGGGACGAAGTCTTTTGCTTCCCAATTGTTGAGTTCCGTTGAAGTAGGATACACCCAATCTTCAAATGCACATTCATCATTAGAATCACCTACGGCATTAACTTCATGGCTTCCAATACGGAGAGGTGGCTTCCCTGCACGAGCGTGCCTCACTTCCTTCTGAGCCTTGACGGTGAAACCCAAACCAAATTTGTCTGCTTTGAATGGGATCTCGAGAAGTTTCCCCCAAGTATCACAACTTCCTTCTTCAACTGCAGCACGAACATCTTTAAATGAAACCATCTTCGGTACGACCTTAACAACTTTGGACACATCAGAGGAACATTTGGTAGAAACAACCATTGGTGGCACAACTTCAAAGGCTTGACACAGGATCTCTATAAATTCTCCATCCATCTCCATATATTTGAAAGAGTTGAGGTGGCTTACCATGAACTCCTCCTCACCACAGACAGTGACAATTCTTCCTTTGACCGGATACTTCAGCTTTTGATGAAGAGTTGAGGTTACTGCCCCAGCTCCATAGATCCAAGTGCGACCTCACAAACAAGAGTAGGCAGGACAAATATCCATAATGTAGAATGTAGAGTTGAAAATTTGTGAGCCCACCTTGATCGGGAGGTCCACCTCTCCATGGACTGTCCTCTTTGACCCGTCGAAAGCCCTCACAATGATATCACTTGGTTTCAAAACTAAACCTGCACAATCTAAATGGTCCAATGCCCCATTGGGTAGCACATTTAAAGAAGAGCTAGTGTCGACCAGAACATGTGCTAGGGTGGTCCCCTTGCACTCGACAGAAATGTGCAGAGCTTTATTATGGTTCTTCCAAAGTGGTGTCAGATCCGCATCCAAGAACCCCAAACCATTATCGACCGTCAAGCTTTTCATACAATTTTCAAACTGGTCAGTTGTGGTCTCATGTGGGACATGAGCCTTCTTTAAGAATTTGATTAACGCCCGAGCATGAGCATCAGACAGAGTAGCAAAGACAACATAGAAATCTTGGAAGGGGTTTGCCCCAACTGTTCCACGATCTTGAAATCACTCCTTTTTATGATTTTTAAGATCTCATCCATTTCACGAGTGAAAGGCTCTCCATCAGCAACGTCCTTTGCGGGTATTTTTGTCTCAACAGGCTCAACTACCTTCTCCTTTCCCCTCGTATTAGTACTTAGCTTAGCAGAAGTGATGCAGATAGGTGTCTTTGTAACAACTGGTGGTGAGATGTTGGGTAAAAAGATTCTCCCAGTTCTGGTCACTTTTCTAGAGCCAGTTATGTTACCAATATCATTATCTTTCTCTTCTTCAATCCAAGCGTCTTGTTTTATCCCATGGTAAAACACCTCAGCACCATAGTTCCATGGCACGACTTTGTTGGAAGAGTAGGGAATTGGTCCGAGATTGGTAATTATTAGGGGAGCAACAATTGGTTCATTTGAAATCTTGATAGGACCTTTGAAGGATATCCTAAAAGGCTTATTTGAGATGGTTATAATGGAGAGATCTTCACATTTATTAGTCAAACTTTTGGAAAGCGGAGTCTTGTCAAATAGGATCTCGTGGCTATCCATCAGGCGTTGAATGCCTTCCTTTATCCCTTTACATCCATTGAGTTATTTGGCATAGCAAACACAGTCCTTCACACAGCTAGGAAAGATCTCGGCTTTCAACAGATTCTTTTTGATGATGTTCAATGGATTGGTCAAGTCTTTGACAGAGGAAATAAAAATTGTATCTTCAACAGCATTGACACCCTTGCCATGGTTTGGCATAGGTGCGGTGATTACATTCGGATTTGGAGGAGGATTTTTGTACCCCAAAATTTGCCCTCCCATTTTTTCAATACATTTCAAGTGAGGTCCTCAAATTGCTCAAGGAAGTCCAAGAGTTGACCAGACAAACTCTCTCCTAAAGGCAGTCTACCTCAAATTAGGGTTTCATTTTGCATCAAGATGTTTGAGTCCAACGGGTCCCAAATGCTCACTATTGTCCTAATATGTTCTCAAGATCATCCATGCCAAGTTTCAAGCCTTGCAGAGGAAGTTTGCTAAGTCAATTGCTCAAAGGCCTGAAAATCGACTGTGTTAGGGCAAAAGTCAACTGTGGCCCACATACAGTCAAACTTCAAGATTTTTGGTCAACATCCTCATTTTGAAGCATTATTCATCATTTGATCAAGGGTTGATCATGATTCCTCAAGGATTGCTCACAATTCATCAAAACCCAAAAGTTGCTAAATTAGGGTTTTGTAGGAAAAGTCAACTCAACTTTGACCAAGCATAACTTTCTCATACTTTATAAAAAATGACCCATCCAAAGCTCATTTTTAAGAGGATGTAATTCCATAAAATCTATATTCATCTCCCAAGTTCAAAATATACACTCACAAGAAGATATGAATTTGGACATTATAGGTCATTTTGAAAAGTCAACAAAAACACCTTTTTGTCAAAGCTTAATACATGAATATGGAAGACTCAATTGAGATGATACCAAAAGGGTTGTTTAGAGGATATCTTAAGATTTCTAAAAAGTCCAAGAACACATATCTAAGGTCAAAATTGAAGGAGTTATGCATTGGCAAAGTTGACCTTTTTTGCAAAATTGCAAAAAGTCAAAAGTGGCCAAAATTGCAATTTTTTGTCAAATGGGCCCAACTTTTTATGCTTGCATTGAGTTTGTAACATGACCTACGACCCATTATCCTTCCCACTTGTCTTTATTTTATTTTTGTCATTTATTTTGATTTTTATTTCAATTAAATCAAATAAAATAAAAATAAAATCATGAAAATATCAAAATTAATCAAAGCTTGAGATTTTCTGCATGTTTAGGTCTCTTATACAGCTGGAAGAAGAATCAAATCGTGCAAGCTTCAAATGGACACAAAAAGATTGGATTTTCTCAATTTGAGAAGATTTGCACAAAGGATCAAATCTTGAATCAATGATCATTATTGGAGAAGATTTGAAACCAAATTGCAACCCTAATTCATTCTAGGGTACATATAGAACAAGTACATATCAAAATCAAGGGGATTGGAGGCGTGCAAAAGGGAAAAGGAATTTCCAAAAAAATCAAGAAAAGTTGCAAACTGTTTTCTCATTTCCAGGCTTCCTCAAGCCATTCCAGTCACACAAGTCGCTTCCTGGATGTTCTAGGATCCTATTCCAATCCTTAGCAAGCTCCCTCAAGCCCAGAAACACGTTGTAAGTACCCCACGACTCCCATGTTTTTTTGAAATCGTATCTCATAATTCTGGCATTGTTAGCAGATTTTATGGACATATTCTGAAACCTTGAAACATTTTCAAGCTAATGGTAATACTTAATTACATTTTTATTGGCTATACAACAAGTTGCCAAGTTTAGGGTTTTAGTTTCATTTTTAGGGGTTTTGCTTGCAGGAACAATTAGCCATGGAGAGTGGTACCATGATGCTCGTGAGATTGCAACGAGCTGATTGGTGCCACTGGTATTGATTTATCATGCAGGGATGAGGTTTTGGAATGGACAAGGGTTTTACCTACACCATTTGTCCGTAGTTAAAAGTTCTAGACTTTTAGCAACGGTGGGAGGAAGAAGAAGGGTAGTGTGGCATCCTGTGACTGGCCAATTCAAACTACGCACGTTTTATAATCCATCATTTCGTTTTTTCCATATAATCTTATTTTGTCATTAGGTATACGACAAGGTGAGCTAGCTCAGATGGTCAGTGTACAATGGAAATTGACAAAGGGCCTGGGTTCGATCCCCAGGTCCCTAAACTTGATTTCTATTATTTTCTTTTACATGATCAGGTATACGTGCAGGCATTGAGTCCACCATATGCCCTCAGCGCCCAGCCACCAGATTATCAACAAGGCAGATTCAATGCCTTCTCCATGGAGGTCCATCATTGGCCTAGTCAAGCTTGCAACACAGGATCTGGAAAGTCAACATGGGCTAGGTGTTTTTGGGCTCAGAAATTTCAATTCAGACCCCCCTTTTTGCAATGACACCAGGCCCATTCTAATTTCCTTTCTATTTCTTTCTTTTATTTAATTTCTTCATTTATTTATTTTCTAACATAAAATTAATTCCTTTCTTTTACAAAAAAATCATCAAATCAATTTCATCAATTTAGAATTTAGGTTTTATTTTATTTTGTCAAAATCAATTTTATATTAGTTTTTTTAATTTAGGTTTAATTCTAACTTTTTTGTAAATAATTAAAATCAAATTAGAAAATTAGGTTTGTTCTTAATTATATTTTTATTTCTTTTCATAAAATAACAAAAATGCAAAAATAGGTCAAATTAATTATTTTTCTTAATTTAAATTAATTAATAATTAGGTTTGTATTTATTCAATTAAAACCTTATTTTCTCAAAATAATCAAAAACAACAAAAATGATTTTTCTTTCAATTAGGTTTAGACAGGGTCAAAACCCTAATTTTTCTCGTTCTTAATTCATCGCGCGCATTTACTATTTTTTGCGATATTAATGTAACTGCTCATGGTATGTAATAGTTTAATTCAGATTTTCTTTTATTTATCGTTTTATGGGTTTTTGGCTATGTAATTAATCCCCCTCCCCGAAGCCTTGTAATAGCGTAGTTCTATTTTCCGCATTTTGATTCTCGCAAATATTAACTGTTAGATGTATGATAATAAGATTGCATGACAAGACTGTATGTTAATTTTTAAAATGGTTAGCAAACCCTAAATGTGCAAAGATAATAACTAAAATCAAATCACTCGCACATGCGCATTCATAGGGTATACTCTCACTTCGGTTGCCTTCGGTAAACGATCATATAGTATAGGGTGTTTTAGTGGTTGCCCTCTTGTCTAAACAAAGATCAAATGCCCCGTTCAGAAATGTTGCCTCGGAAATGTTGCCTCGGAAAGGTTGCCTCGGAAATGTTGCCTCGAATATGATCTTAAGACATTAGGGATATTACTAAGACGTCCTAACATTACTTTAGTGATTGTACGTCCCTTTCGAATTGACCCTTACAATTCCAACGACGGTGCTTCCTATTTCTCAATAGTAGGATAGTACTGTCTAAAGGAAATAAGAACAGAATCAATCTTTTTTCGAGTAGGTAGATGCTAGTAGGTACTTGCTCAAGTAAAAACTTTTCACACAAACACCTTTCAAAACAAACTTTCAAAAACACTTCGTAACACTCTTGAGGACTGATACAAGGGTTAAAACGAAGTAAAACAAAAACTTTTCAAAACACACATACACGGAAGCAATTTTTTAAAATGATGAGCAAGTACCTAAGAGCCCGTGGAAAACCACGGATAGAAAGGGTGCTAATACCTTCCCTTTCTATAATCTACCCCCCGTACTCAAAATCTCGAAAAAGGAATTTTTCTATGCTTTTTTCCTTTCTAGTTGGATAAAATAAAAGTCGGTGGCGACTCTTGCTTACCGCGACATTTTGCAAACACAAACGCAAAACGCAAACCAGCATTTTCCTAAAAAAACAGCTCGGTTCTGCCACTGTATCACAGAACTGGCGACTCTGTTGGGGAAGAATAAGTGGGGTATACCTTAGGATTTAGTTCATCATTAATTTCTTCTCTTGTTTGTTTTAGTTACTTTACTTTTGAGGGTTTTGTATTGGGAGTTACTATAGATCCTAACCCGAATCTGGGGACACCTTTTAGGTAAGTAGCAATAAACTGTGAGGGAACTGTACGGCATAGACCGATACGGTTGAAGCAGTAGCTACATTGATGTGGCACATTGGTTGGTACTGGTATCCCTTGTGGAGAAACGAGGAGAATATAGGGCTGCTATGTGTGTCGTTAAGCATCAACTGACCTTAGAACCCATAATTGACCAACTTGGCCAGTAGGAAGTAGTGAGATAGCCGGCCTCAGTGTAAAGCTGAGAACTGGTTGATACTCGATGCTACACTCATTGAGACCATACTCTCGAGATAGTTCCGGCCGCAAGAAAAGATTGCGTGAGCTGAAACCATGACCGATGGAGGATTGTCAGCGATATTGAGAACCTCTAGAACCAGGTTACTATTATTAGGATAGGTTGAAACCAACTGAACTTCAAGAGGGTAATACCTAGACCCCATGCAAGCCTTAAACTTAAGGGCTTTTGTGTGACTTGTTTGCCTTTACCATGTCTGTTATCTGCTATACCTGTGTTGTTGTTACCATGACATCATGCATCATAACATAGCATGCATACTTCATTATACTAACCATTTCAATGACCGAGCGGATTTATCTTTGTTCTATTTTGCAGATTATGGCTTCCATATGCAGAAACACCACCCGAGTTAACTTTGTGCAAATACCTGCTCAACTCAAAAATTTATCCTCGAGAGTTTTTTATACTTCTTCATTCATTAGGAGACATGGTCAGCTTCTTAGCTTGGTTACCTCAAAGTTTGATAAGCAGATGATGAGTGTGCTTTTCCAATTCTTTGATCTGGTGCATCATTGCTTCGCTTTCCTAGATTATCAGCTAGTTCCCACTATGGAAGAGTTTTCTCACTTATTGGGCATATCCATACTTGAGCAGATGCCCTTCACATGTTTGGAAGAGACTTCTAGACCAGAAGACATCGCTTTAACTCTGCATCTGACATGGGCTGATGTAATATCCAACTGGGAGACACGAACGAGGTTGAAGGTTTCTTAGCTAAGTTTCTGATAGATCAAGCTCAGCTATTCTGGGACAGTTTGGACTTTCAGGCTTTTGAAGATATCTTGGCTCTCCTTATCTATGGTTTGGTTCTTTTCCCGAATCCATATTCCTTCATAGATGTGAATGCAGTTAAGATCTTCCTGTCTCGCAATCCCGTGCCTACTCTTCTGGGTGATATTTTGCATGCCCTCTACACTCGTACTGTGCGAAGAAGAGGTACTCTCATGTGTTTCATGCCGCTGCTGGCGAGGTGGTTTATTTCGCACCTCCCCAAGTCCGTGTCGAAGAATGAGGAAGGTTTAGGAAGGTCTTACAGGATAATTTCCCTTGCCCATACAGACATTCTTTGGAGTTCTAAGGCTATGGAAAGCATTGCTATCATTGATCGATATAGGGGATACCCTAATGTCCCATTGCTCGGAATTAGAGGAGGGATAACCTACAGTCCTTGTTTAGCTTTGCGACAATTCGGTCGGGCTCGGAGAGACGGTCCTCATGAGCTACTTCTTACAGATATTTCATTTGACTACAAGGAGGACATTGACGAGCACCGCCGGAGGTTTATACGAGCTTGGGGCATGGTGAACAAATCTGACCCTCAAGAACTAGGACCAAGGACTTCTCTCCCTATGCAACCTTATCTCCAGTGGGTCCGAGCTCGTGCTTAGAAGCTTGGGATGCCCTATGAAGCCGTGTTGCCAGTGATTGTGGAGCCCACCAATGACGAGGGCACTCCTTATACAGTCATTTATCCGTACATGCCCACTGATCTTGGGGCATTGAAGAGATCCTGGATTCAGCTGAAAGAGGAGAGGGATACATACCGGGAGAAGTATCATGAGCAAGAAAGGAAGATCTTGAAGCTCACCAGGAAACTCGAGAATGAAAGGACAATTAATGACTATGTTAGCACGAAGGGGAAGCGTCCATGGGATTTCTGATTTTGCTTTTTCTAGTTTAGATTTGTTTTTCATTTACTTCTTTGTAAACGCCTCAAAGGAATTGTTGAACCTTTTTACAAGTTTAATCTAATAAAGTTTGTTTTATTTTTTGGTTTGCAAATTTAAATCTCCCAAAGTCTTTGAAATCATTACATACGCATCCCATTATCATGCACACCATTACAGGTACCATTACAGGTTTCTCATCTTCTTCGCTGTTTATTTCAGCAGAAATGTCTTCCGATCAAGCAATCAAAGATCTTCAGGTACAAAATGCCCAATTCCAAGAGATGTTCTTAAGCTTGGCTAAAGGACAAGAGGATTTGAAAGCTCTCATTCTGAAAGAGAAAGAGAAGAAGAAGAAGAAGAAGAAGAAGGTTGTTCTGCTGAGTATGGGCAAAAGGTTCGGGGATAGGTTGAAACAGCAAGTTGATCTGTCCTTTTCATCCAAGGGAGGGGAGGACCAAGAAGAAGAAAAGGGCCCCAGTCCTGTAGTTTCTGATAATGATACCGATTATGATGAGGAACAGTATCCTCCTACTGAGGATAGGTACAAACAACTTGAAGACTGTCTGAGCGCTATGGAGATTCAGAAGATCCCTGGTTTGGATTTCAAAGATTTGGGACTGGCATCTGGGGTGGTGATCCCTCATAAGTTCAAAGCTCCAGTTTTCGCCAAGTACGATGGAGTATCCTGTCCAAAACTCCATCTCCGCTCGTACGTCAAAAAGATCCAAGCTTACACTGTTGATAGAAATTTGTGGGTGCCTTTCTTTCAAGATAGTCTGTCAGGGACTCAACTTGAATGGTTTTATCAATTGGAAGGAGCTAATGTTCGAAACTGGGGGGACCTTGCTACTGCTTTCTACAGGAAGTATCAGTATAACGCCGACCTTGCTCTCACTCGTACTCAGCTTCAGGGTATGTCTATGGGTGCAAGTGAAGGTTTTAAGGACTATGCTCGGAAATAGAGAGATTTGGCTGGAAGAGTCCAACCCCCTTTGTCTGACAGGGAGTTGGTTGACATGTTTCTAGGGACGTTGTCTGGTCCATTTTTCAATCATCTAATCGACAGTTTGTCATCTGGGTTTACTGAGTTGATCTTGATTGGGGAGAGAGTAGAAGCTGGTATCCAAAGTGGTAAGATACAGAAGGATACGTCGTCAAGTACAGAAAAGAAGCCTTTCACCAGTAAGAAAGAAGCCAGTGCCGTTTATAGCCCGAGGAGCCAAAACCGACCTGAACACCGCCAAGCAGTTAATGCGGTAGTAATATAAAGACCCACGGTTGCCCCACAATGCAACAATCAGCAAAGAGTAGAGAGCCTACAAAGACAATACACTCGGCTCAGTATGACTTTATCTCAAATTTTACCGCAGTTATTGAAGACCAACCTGGTAACTCTGAGGGAAGCTCCGAAGAATCCTAGTATAACTTCTCTACTGTATAATCCGAACGCCCGCTGTGCCTATCACTCTGATAGCCCAGGGCATGATACCAACAACTTCTGGGCCTTGACGAATAAGGTGCAAGATTTGATTGAAGCTAAAGAAATTGAGTTTGACGCACCAGAAAAGCCTAATATCATTACTGCTCCTATGCCCAAGCATGGAGTAAATGTTGTGGACGATAATTCATTTGTGACCTCTGTGGAAGACATTTCTACTCCGTTGATGACAGTAAAGAAGAATCTATTATCGGCCGGTTTATTTCCGGGTTGTGGCGAAGTTTGCCACCTATGTTCCATCTTGCCTGCTGGTTGCTATTTACTGAAATCAGGTGTTCAACGCCTGATGGATAACAAAGAGATCTTGTTCGAGAAAACTTTGATTTCGTTGATTCCTATTGAAGACATTTCCATCATAACCATTTCCTCCAATCCTTCCAAGGCTTTCTCGAGAAATCCTGTTAGGATTACATCTGTTCCAAGAGTTGCTCCATTGATCATTACTATTCCTGGTCCTATCCCATACACTTTGGACAAGGCTGTCCCGTGGCACTATAGGGTCGATGTGCATTATCATGGGATCAAACAAGACTTGATGGTTGAAGAGGTTGATGCTGATGTCAGCAACATTTTCGGATCTAGCAAGGTCACAAGAAGTGGATGACTCTTCTCTCTTGAGATTTCCCCTCTGAATGTCCAAAAGCCTATTGCCATTCCATCCGCCAGTACGTCAGCTACTGTTCTGATTCTTACTCCAGTTATCATCCCTGTCTCTGAGTCATATGACACTCGGGGCAAAGAAGTTACAGGTGAGCTTGCCCGGACGGAGGTGCCTAAGAAAGTCATTGTTGAAACCTCTAGGCAAGAGATAAAGGAAATTATGAAGATTATCAAGAAAAGCGACTACAACATAGTCGAGCAGCTGGGGCAAACCCCGTCGAAGATCTTCATGTTATCCTTATTGTTGTGCTAGGAAGCCCATGCAAAGGCTTTAATTTCTTTCCTTATAATTGCGCATGTGCCGCAGGAAACATATGTTGATCAATTCAAAGACTGTGTGGCTAGTTTGACCGCTGACAACGGGTTGGGTTTCTCTGATGCAGATCTGACTGCCAAAGGAAGGAATCACAATGATGCTCTGCATGTCTCGATCGAGTGCATGGGCACTACTTTGGCTCACGTATTGGTGGATATTGGGTCCTCCTTAAATGTTCTACCCAAGAAAACATTAGACCGGCTAGACTGTGAAGTGTTGGTTCTGAAGCCAAGTAATATTGTGGTTAGGGCCTTTGACGGGTCCAAAAGGATGGTGCACGGGGAGGTGGATGTCCCTATTAAATTTGGCTCTCAGACTTTTGCATCTACGTTCTATGTGACGGATATCCGACCATCTTATTCTTGCTTGTTGGGTCGCCATTGGATTCATAAGGCTGGGGTAGTAACTTCTACGCTCCATCAGATGTTCAAATATCCAGTGAAAGGGAAGATTGTTACGGTGCAGGGTGAGGAGGAGTACATGGTAAGTCAACTTAATTCCTTTCGGTATGTGGAGATGGATGGAGAATTCATTGAAACCCCATGTCAGAACTTTGAAGAGGTCCCCCAGACTCTGGCGTCAACTGAAGTTGCTGCTGATGAACCTCCAATGAAGATGGCTTTCCTCAAGGATGTCAGGGCTGTTATTGAAAAAGAAGCTCAAAGGGTTGTTCGGAATGCGCGAATTGGAAGACCTCCCCTACGCATCAATAATCCTGGAGTGAATGCAATTGAAGATGATGAAGAAGAGTCAAATATCGACAGCTGGACTTACCCGACTACTAACGGTGGCTTGAACAATTGGACGGCAAAGGACTTCGTGCCCGTTTCTTTTATTACATAATAATTGACCTTTTGTTTTGAAATTTGTAACAGACAATTTGAAACTTTACGGCCTGGTGCTTTTCCCGAGGCACCTTGGCTTTGTTTGTGAGGGCTTATTATGTGTCATTTCCATATATCATCAATAAAGCATTGGACGTTTTCTTGCATCACAAATTTTGCGCTCTTTGTTTTTCTTTTCTATCTTGCACTTTACTAAAACAGCTATTGTCTTACACACACTCACATATCATAATGCAGATCCACATCCACTCTGGATCCCACTGATAACGACTCTGCTACTGCCAGTTATGACTTCGAAAGTCCAATCAACCAAGCCGAGGACGAAGGTGAGGATGATTGTGAAGTGCTTGGGGAACTTGCTGACTGTTGCTACAGGAAGAGAGGGCCATACATCCGCATGAAGAGCCAGTGGAAACAGTAAACCTGGGTACAGAAGAAGACAAGAAAGAGGTCAAGATCAGTGTAAATTTAGAGTCTAGTGTCAAGAAACGGT
Source organism: Vicia faba (assembly GCA_948472305.1). Classification (NCBI taxonomy): domain Eukaryota; kingdom Viridiplantae; phylum Streptophyta; class Magnoliopsida; order Fabales; family Fabaceae; genus Vicia; species Vicia faba. Next base: position 556,475,502 of record OX451735.1, read on the forward strand.
TAATACAAATGTTGTGTGACTATGTTGAGATCTTTGCTTGGTCTTATGAAGATATGCCTGGGTTGGATACTGATATCGTGGTACACCACTTGCCAACCAAAGAAGATTGTCCTCCAGTTAAGCAGAAAGTTCGCCGAATGCGCCCAGAGATGTCTGAGAAAATCAAAGTTGAGGTCATGAAATAGTTTGATGTCGGGTTACTAGCTGTTACTTCTTACCCGCAGTGGGTTGCCAACGTTGTTCCGGTGCCAAAGAAAGATGGTAAGGTCCGCATGTGTGTAGACTATAGAGATCTGAATAGGGAGAGCCCTAAGGATGATTTCCCACTGCCACACATCGATGTTCTGGTCGACAACATCGCATAGCATAAGGTCTTTTCCTTTATGGACGGTTTCTCTGGTTACAATCAGATTAAGATGGCTCCCGAGGATATGGAGAAGACAACTTTCGTTACACAGTGGGGCACCTTCTGTTACAAGGTAATGCCTTTTGGATTGAAGAATGTTGGGGCAACGTATCAGCGCTCCATGGTCGCCTTGTTCTATGACATGATTCACCATGAGATTGAGGTTTACGTTGATGACATGATTGCAAGGTCCCGGACTGAGGAAGAACACCTTGACCATCTCCATAAACTGTTCGACAGGTTGAAGACGTACAAGCTGAGGTTAAACCCGAACAAGTGCACCTTCGGGGTAAGGTCTGGTAAGTTGCTGGGTTTCTTCATTAGTGAAAAAGGTATTCAAGTGGATCCTGCAAAGGTGAAGGCTATACAGGAGATGCCAGCTCCCCGAACGGAAAAGGAAGTAAGAGGCTTTTTGGGACGTTTGAATTACATCGCCCGATTCATTTCACACCTGACCGCTACTTGTGAACCAATCTTCAAGCTGCTGAAGAAAGATCAAGTGGTAAAATGGAATGATGAATTTTAGAATGCTTTCGAAAGGATCAAAGAATACCTCCAAGAGCCACCTATTCTGATGCCTCCAGTTGAAGGGATACCTTTAATATTATACTTGACAATACTGGATAATTCAATAGGGTGCGTGCTGGGGCAGCATGACGAGTCTGGCCAAAAAGAGCATGCTATTTACTACCTTAGCAAAAAGTTTATCGACTGTGAGACCTGATACTCACTGCTCAAGAAAACTTGTTGCGCTTTGGCATGGGCTGCTCGCCGGCTGAGACAATATATGCTGACTCACACTACCCTATTGATATCAAAGATGGATCCAATCAAGTATATCTTCAAAAATCCTGACTTGTCTAGAAGAATAGCAACATAGCAAATGATCTTAACTGAGTATGACATCCAATACACAACCCAAAAGGCAATCAAGGGGAGTGTGTTGGCAGATCATTTGGCGCATCAGGCAGTGGATGATTACCATTCTATGAATTTCGAGTTTCCGGATGAGAGAATTATGTTGGTGACCGACTGTGAGGAACCTAGACTGGATTAAGTACCTGAGGAGGGATCCCGATGGTCTATGTATTTTGACGGAGCTTCAAACGCGTTGGGTAATGGAATTGGCACCGTGATTATATCTCCTGAAGGCTGTCATACTCCGTTCACCGCCCGATTATGTTTTAACTGCACAAACAATATGGCAGAGTATGAAGCATGCATCATGGGTCTTCGAGCAACTATTGACCTAAGGATTAAGTTGTTGAGTGTATTCGGAGATTCATCTCTAGTAATCAGTCAGATCAAAGGCGAGTGGGATACGAAACACCCGAATCATATTCCTTACAAGGAGTATGTACTGACATTTCTTCCTGTTGTACCCCAAAATTTTCCCTCTCATTTATCAAGATTTTCCTCACAAGATCTTCTTGGACCCAAGACAAGATTAGGGTTTGCTCAGCTCAAGACATCTCGTTGAACTGATAACCTGAAATTAGGGTTTGAGTTTGCACAAGGATTTTTGGACCATCAATGCTTCATGTGACTTTCATACACCATCTTGGACCCCTAAGATTTCTCATACCAAGTTTCAAGCCTTGAATCACATTTTTCCCAGTCAATTGGACAGTTGACCTAAAAATCAGTTGTATTGGGGAAAAGTCAACTGTGGCCAATTTACAGTCAAACTTCATAATTTTTGATCCACAACAACATTTTAGACTCATATGTACCATTTTATCAAGTTTGGATCACAACTCCTCAAGAAATTTGATCAAATCATCAAAAGGGCAAAATGGTCAAAATTAGGGTTTTGAATAAGAAAGGGCAATTTCTGATTTTTAACCTAGCCAATGACCAATTGGGTTCAAGCATGATTTCAAGAACTCAATGGCATCATCTTTACCTAATCACATAGTTCAAAAAGTCTCAAGAGCATTGGATTGACAGATGAATTTTCCAGTCGACTGATCAAAAATCAACTATACACTGAAAAGTCAAACTTTGACTTTTTGGTCAAAATCAAGTGCCAAAGGTCATAATTCATCAAGATATGTCAAAATTTGAATCTTGTTGACCAAGAAACCTAAATTTGAAAATTAGGGTTTTAATTTGAAAATTTTTCATAACTTAGAATTTTTCTAAGTATGGAAATTTTCTTATTTTTCCCAACTTTTCCAAAATTTTTCACCATGATGCAATTGGATTCAAAGTAAACTTCCAACATGAAAGTTGTAGTCCTCCATGAAATCTACAACTTTGATTCACAAATTTTTCCCAAAAGATTCTTAGATCTCAAGTTATGAATTTGTGAATAGGTGTTCATGAACTAAAAGACTTAGTGAAAATTTGCCCTAATTTAGGCAGGTTTTTGACCCAACTTGAGTACATGAATTTTCCATAGATCACAAGCAAAGTATACCAACCCTTGCAGCTCACAAGATAGCTAAGTACAGGCATGTTAGCATAGTCACTTCAACCTTTCTTCAAAAACAAGAAAAGTGGCCAAAAGGTAGAGAACTTGTACATCTGATAAAGGGTGGACTTGGCATGATTCTAAACACTACACAAACTTATCTCAAGCTAGATCACGATTTGATAGCACCTGAAACTCTCCCAAACACAAAAACACATTTTTTCTGCCCAAACTTGCAGTTTCTGCAAAACTCTTGCAAGCTCAATATTGGCTCGTGCGTTTCTCCATTTAACACTTGAAACACCTTCCATACACCATATTCAAGTTATCCAATCCCTTGCTTTGCAACTGTGAGCTCTGTTTCAGACATCACCATTTTCAAACTTGGAGGTTGCAGCTTGACTTCTACAGGGAGTTCCAAGCATCCTCAAGGCAATCTAAGCATTGGAATAGCTTGAGGGAACTTCAAGGAAGCTCACACGATCCTCAGGCCTCACTCAAAGTTCCCACATTGCCATATCCAAATCCAGCTGAAGGAGGTATTTTTCAAAACTTTATCTCTCTATTTAGGCATCCTCAAGCCACAATTTATGAAGCAAAAATGTAGTCTCTAGCATGGTGAAGATGTACATATGCATAGTTGTTATTTATATTAACTGAGCTAAGAGAATTTGAGTGTTGAACATGCTGAAAAAATTAGGTCAGAAATTAGGGCTACTGAAATTCTCCCTTATCTTTGAGAGTTAGATTATGAATTTTATATCACTGGAATCGTGAGATCACAAGCTACATTTTTTGTGTTATAAGTTTTTGTTTTTGTGCAAAGAATAGAGAGTTACAGTTTGAAGGCAGAAACGCACGCAGGGAAGAAGGCAAGGATAGGGACGAAGCTGGTGATCTGGGCTTTTTGCAATTTTGGCCTTTTTGTTTCTACTTTTGCATATTTTTGTATATTTTTCATATTTTCTTTTTATTTTTATGTTTATTGATTTTAATAATTTTTTCTAAACATTAAAAAATCAAAAAAATAATTTCTTAATTTTTTGCAATTTTATTTTATTTATTTTATTATTATTTTTATATAGAAAATGATTTATTAGAATAAATAGAACTTTATTTTCTTAAATAAATTGTAAATATATTTAGAAAATACTATACATTTTTATTTTTATTATTTATACACATAAAATATTATTTCTATACATATTTTAATTTTTAATATTTATTAATAATATAGAATATATATTTCTTTTAATAAAAAAAACTAGGGTTTTACCCCTTTCAAAAATAACAATATTTTTTCTCTTATTTTCTAGGGCTTAAATAATTTATTCTCTCATACAAAAAATCAAATACAAAACATTTTTTTGCATATTTACATTTTTATTGCATTTTTAATATTTGTATATTTATTTAATTTGCAAATATTCAATTGGGTTGTAATAGTATTTTAGGATTTTATTTTGTGCAAATATCCCCATTCAAAAACTTGTATCCCCCTTCCCATAATAATTGTTGTAATAGCTTAGTTTTATTTTACGCAATTTATTGTTTTAAACCATGTTTAGTAAAAACTAGGGTTTTGCATGATAAGACAAAAACAAACAAATACAAGACCTAATACAAGACAAACAAATGCATGAAAAATGACACACATTGCACACAAGAACCCTTAGGGTTTCACCCACTTGGTTGCCTTAAGAATGGCCATGGTATGCATGCAAAGTATCTTTTCAAAATCAAACAAAAACAAAAGATCATAGTCCCTCGATGACGCTATCAAAAGGTTTCCTAAAACAAAATGATCTTGGTCCCTCAAAATTCTAAAGATACTTGGCAACATTGCTATCATGGTCAGACGATGACCCACGCCCGTCCCGTTTAACATCCAAAGATAGGGTTGTTTACCAATGCAATGGTAAATCAACAATGTCAAAGGAATAAAGATGCATACGAAAGACATTTGAGTAGGGTAGATAGTTCCTAGTTACTTGCTCTCTTCAAAACAAATCCTTGCAATTTTCAAAACAAGCACACACACACATTTCAAAAAAAACAACTTTCAAAATATTGAAAACATTTTCAAAAAGACAAACATCTTTGTATACATTTTTACGAACGAGAATCATTACAAAGATTGCCTAAATAAAGGCCTCTTTTACAAATATTTTTCAAAACCACACCAAAAGCACCATTTCAAACAATTTCAAAAGTAAAGCAAGTGATCTAAGAAAGTAACTAAGAGCCCATGGAAAACCATGGATGAAAAGGGTTCTAGCACTTTCCCTTTTCATAATCTACCCCCCAAACCCAAGAAAACATCTCAAAGTTCTTTCCTGTGATTTTTTACCTTTCCTTTTGGATAAAATTAAAGTCGGTGGCGACTCTTGCTAAACTGAAACATTTGCAACGAAACACAAAACCTCAAGTCAGTTCTCCCATCGTATTTCAGAACTGGCGACTCTGCTGGGGAAATGCTACAAAAGTGGGGTTACCTTAGGGTTTAGATCACCTTTATTTGCTTACATTTGCTTGACTTTATTGCTTTACACTTTGGTTCTATTATTTGGGTTTGAATCCTCCACCCAGATTTGGGAAACATTCATAGGTAAATAGCAATATATTATGGAAACTGTGCAGGGTATACCGACACGGTCTAAGCAATAGCTATGTCAGTGTGACATATTTATGGGTACCGGTAGCCTTTGAGTCAATCAATGAGAATACGGGGCCGCTGAGTGATGTCATGAAGCACTAACGAACTTTTAGAACCTTTACTTGACCAACTTGGACTTTTTGGATGTAGTGAGATGACCGGCTTTGGTGCAGTCCAAAGTTGGTAGATACTCGATACTACACTCATTGAGGGTTGGTTCCTTGGAATATTTCGGTCACCAGTAAAGAGGCTGAATTGAAACAATGAACAAGGAAACAATCCAGTGATATTGAGCTCCTTAGAACCCGGTTACTATTTCTAGGACAGGTTGAGCCAACCAAACTTCAAGAGGGTACTTACCTATGAAACCCCGTGCAAGCCTAAACTAGGAACTTGTGTGATTTGCTTGTACATATATACTTGTGCATAACATCATGTACATCATGAGAATCATATGCATCCACTAACCATTTCAAGGATTTTGGAAATTCATCTTTGTTCTTGTTTTGTAGGATATGGAATCACTTCACAGGAAAACCATCCAAGTCAACCTTGTAAGAATTTCTCCACAACTCAAGGAGCTAGCTTCAAGGATTCATGAGAATTCTCCATTCACCGAGAGGCATGGTCGTCTTCTCAACTTAGTCACTTCCAACACAGAGGAAGACATGATGAAAGTTCTCTTCCAGTTCTTTGACCCTTTGCATCACTGCTTCACATTTCCTAACTACCAGCTTGTGCCCACTTTGGAGGAATTTTCTCAACTCTTGAGGATTCCTATTCTCAATCAACTACCCTTCAACGGTACGGAAAGATATCCAAATCCAGAGGAGATTGCTCAAGCCCTGAACTTGCACTCATCTGAGGTCACAACCCATTGGGAAACTAGAAGTGATGTCAAAGGCTTCTTGGCAAAGTTCTTGTTTGAGAAGGCCCAAAGCTGCTGGAATTATTTGGACTTACAAGCTTTTTAAGAGATTGTAGCTCTTCTCATCTATGGGATGGTCTTGTTCCCTAATCCTGACCAACTCATATATGTGAGTGCTGTCAAAATCTTCATGTCTCGCAACCCGGTGCCTACATTGCTTGGAGATATCTTGCACTCTTTTCACACTCGAACAATGAGGAAAATAGGTGTTCTCATGTCTTGCACTCCTCTACTGGCAAGATGGTTTATTTCTCATCTTCCCCAATCAGTCTTGATGAATGAGCAAGGTTTGAGGTGGTCACAACGATTGATGACTCTTACACATTCAGATATTCATTGGTGTTCTCGATCCAAAGAGAATGTTATCATCATCGACCGTTATAGGGAATTACCTAATGTCCCTCTACTTGGCATTAGGGGAGGCATCACCTACAACCCCTGCTTGTCTCTAAGACAGTTTAGTTATGCCCGAAGGGATGGCCCACATGACATGCTAGTTCAAGGCTTGGTTTTCGACTTCGACAACAAAAATCAAGGACTCCGACAAAGGTTCATCCGAACTTGGAGGATGCCAAACAAGGTAGACAGTAAGACCTTGGGACACAAGAATTCCATCCCTCTTGAGCCTTACCTCAAGTGGGTACGAACCCACGCCCAAATTCTTATGATGCCTTACCCCTCCATTCTCCCTGTGATTATAGAGCCTGTTAAGGAAGGAGAGGTTCCATACACCCTCCTACATCCTGACATGCCAACATCACTCGAAGATCTGCAAAGGAGTTGGATACAGCTAAAGGGAGAACGTGATACTTTTGAAGCCCAATTCTACGCTAGCGAGAAGAAGGTTTTAGAACTCACTCGGTTACTTCACGAAGAGCAGACTCTCAACACCTACATTGCACCAAAGAGGATGCACAATGTCTTTTTATCTTAGAATTTTGTAATATTTTTCCCTAGGGGCATTGATGTAAACAAATTCTATTTTATTAATATAACGTTTGTTCCTTTTTGTTTGACACAAATTTGAATTTCTAAATCCTTGAAAACATTGCATGAATACATATCATTCATCATGTGTATAAACAGGTCTTTGAAAGAAGTTTCCTCATCCCTCTGCTGTTTATTTCAGCAAAATAGATCTTGAACAAACGGTTAAAGACTTGCAAGCTCAGAATTCACAATTTCAACAGCTACTCTTGACCTTAGCCAAAGAGCAGGAGGAGCTCAAGACTCTACTAGAGAAAGAGAAGGAGAAAAAGAAGAAGAAGCGAGCTGGTGTGGTTATCATGGGCAGAACGTTTGAAGGACAAGCCAGAAGGACTTTGAAATTTCCATCAACCTCTGAGGAAGGAGAAAGAAAAGGTAAGGAGACTGCAGTGCCATCTGAGTCTGAAGCTGAAGAAGAGGAAGAAGAGGACTACTCAGAACAACAATACCCTCCGGCCGATGACAAATACAAAAACTTGGAAGAGCGTCTAGCTGCTATGGAGATATAGAGAGTACCGGGGCTGGACTTTGAAGAGTTAGGGTTGGTATCTGGAATAGTAATCCCACCGAAGTTTAAAGTGCCACTTTTTGCCAAGTATGATGGGGTGTCTTGTCCCAAGATGCACCTACGATCTTATGTCAGGAAAATTCATCCACATTCTGCTGACAAAGATTTATGGGTCCACTTTTTTCAGGACAGTTTGTTAGGAATACAACTTGATTGGTTCTACCAGTTGGAGAGGTCTGATGTGCATTATTGGGAAGACTTGGCAGCCTCCTTCTATAAAAAGTATCAATACAACACCGACTTGGCACAAACCCGTACTCAACTCCAGAGTATGGCCATGGTGTCCAATGAGGGCTTCAAAGACTACACCCAAAAGTGGAGGGATTTAGCTGGAAGGGTGCAACCACCTTTATCTGAAAGAGAGCTAGTGGATATGTTCCTGAGAACTTTATCGGGTCCTTTCTTTAATCACCTGATCGGAAGCTCCTCTACAGGCTTCACTGAATTGATTTTAACTGGCGAAAGGATAGAAGCCGGTATAAGAAGTGGGAAAATTCAGAAAGATGCATCTACCTCTGCTGCTGCCAAAAAGCCCTTCACTGGAAAGAAGGAAGTGTTTGTTGTCTATGCTCAGAGGAATCAGGGAAGAACCGAATGACGACCAATAGTGGGGGCCGTTATGATTCAAAAGTCTGTATCAGACCAGCCAAGAAACAACCAGCCGAGAAATGATCAGCCGAGAAATAATCAGCAAAGGGTGGAAAGGCCTGTAAGGCAATTCACCAAGATAAACATGACTCCTGCTCAAGTCCTACCACATCTCTTGAAGTTGAATTTGGCCATGCTAAAAGAGGCCCCTAAAAATTCCAATACTGCATCTCCACACTACCATCCGAATGCCAGGTGCGCTTACCATTCAGAAAGTCCAGGGCACGACACCAACAACTGTTGGGCTCTGAAGAACAAGATTCAAGATCTGATTGACGCAAAGGAAGTTGAATTTGAAGCTCCTGAAAAACCGAATGTTATCTCCGCTCTAATGCCTAGGCATGGACACAATGCCAGTAATGTGGAAGAAGATCTGTTTGTTTCTACTGTGGATGAACTGTTAACTCCTCTCCTACCCATCAAGTTGAATTTGTTAAAAGCTGGGGTGTTCCCAGGTTGTGACCAAGATTGCCATACTTTCCTGTACTCATCATTTGACTGTCCTCTATTGAAGAAAGGTATCCAACATTTGATTGATAATCAAGAAATTTTGTTTGAGAAAGCTCCTATTTCACCCATTCTAGTTCCAGAAGTTTCAATAATAACCATATACGCCAATCCTTCCAGGGTTCCTAAAAAACCCGTTAGGATTACATTCGCTCCTATGACTACTTCGTTGAAGATAACAATGCCCGGGCCAGCCCCATACAAATCAGATAAAATGGTACCATGGAACTATGGTGGAGAAATCTACTACCATGGTGTCAAACAGATTGAACAGACTGCCGATGATGAAAGCTCTAAAGAGGACAATCCCGACATTAGTAACATTGCCGAAACAAGCAAAATTACCTGCAGTGGGAGAATTTTCTCTCCAGAGATTGCGCCTCCAAAGGCAGTCTCTAGACCCGTGGTCGTTCCTAAGATTACATTTATGCCCATGATTGTACCTACAAGTGTACCCGCCAACAATGACAATACAATTCTTATCTCTACTTCCGCTGCTGAGAATAAAGGAAAGAATGTTCAAGAGGAGCCTATCCTGACGAAGGCTCAGTCACTAGCTATTCCTGAGACATCCAAGAAGGAGATTGAAGAAATCCTGAGGATCATTAAGAAAAGTGACTATGATGTGGTAGAACAACTGGGGCAGACCCCCTCCAAAACTTTTGTTAGCCCTACTGTTGTGCTCTGAGGCACATGCTAAAGCTTTGGTAAAGTTTCTGAAGACGGCTCATGTTCCGCAAGAGACGTCTGTGGATCAATTCCAAGAGTGTGTAGCCAGTCTAACAACTGACAATGGCATGGGTTTCTCCGATGCCGACTTGACCTCCAACGGGAGAAAACACAATGATGCACTGCATGTCTCAGTGGATTGTAGGGGAACCACCCTAGCCCATGTTTTGGTTGATACTGGATCGTCTTTAAACGTCTTTCCGAAGAAAGCCCTAGATAGACTGGATTGTGAGGGGCTGGCTTTAAAACCTAGCAATATAATTGTGAGAGCATTTGACAGCTCTAAAAGGATGGTCCATGGGGAGGTGGACATCCTGATCAAGGTGGGAACCCAGACGTTCAATTCAACATTCTACGTGATGGACATCCGTCCTTCTTACTCTTGCCTGTTGGGACGCCCCTGGATTCACAATGTCGGTGTCGTCACTTCCACTTTGCATCAGATGCTGAAGTACCCTGTCCAAGGGAAAATCATAACTATCCATGGTGAAGAGGAATACATGATTAGTCATTTGAATTCTTTCCGATATGTAGAATTGGATGGTGAATTCATTGAGACCCCTTTCCAACATTTTGAAGAAGTTTCTCAGGAAATAGTAGAGACCAAGGCGGTATCCTCAACTCTTGTGATCACAAGACCTGTACCTCAGATGTATTCTCTAAAGGATGCAAGGGCAGTGGTGGAAGAAGGCGGATCCACCATCTGGGGTCAGCTTCTAGACTTTCCTTTCAAATCAGACAAATTCGGCTTGGGATTTACCTTAACTGCTCAGAAGGCCGTGCGCCGCGCCCGTGCCGGAGGGCCACCTGTGAAGATCAGCCACCAAGGGGTTAATGCACTAGAGGACAGTGAAGAAGAGGGCAGCCTGGAAGACTGGATTTTTCCTACTGTTGGCGGAGGACTGTGCAACTAGGAAGCAAAAGACTTTGTTTCGATTACTTTCATACCGCAGTAATTTATCTTTTCCATTTCTGTTGGATCTGTAATAATTCACAAACAATTCGTACTTTTTCAACCTTGTGTCTTACCCGAGACACAACGGTCCATTTGTAAGGGTCTTTATTTCATTTTCATATGTCATTTTAATGAATCATGGACGCTTTTCATATTTAAATTTTTGTGCTCATTGTCTTTCTTTTACATTTTATTGTTTAAAGATGGCTATACCCTTACACACACCCACACTCACAAATGCAGGTACCCTTCCACTCCGGAACCCATGGGTAACGATACTGCTATAGCCTTCAGTGACTCTGAAGATTTGATCTACCAAGCCTAACACGAAGGTGAGGAAGATTGTGAGTTGCCAGGGGAATTGGCCAGATTACTTTAACAAGAGGAAAGAGTTATTCTGCCTCATGAGGAGCTGTTGGATACAATCAACTTGGGTACTGAGGAAGACAAGAAGGAAATCAGAGTGGGTGCCAACCTAGAGACGAGTGTCAAGGAGCGCCTAATTCAGTTGTTGCATGATTATGTTGAGATCTTTTCCTGGTCATACGAAGACATGTTGGGACTCGATACAGACATTGTGGTACACCATCTACCCACAAGAGAAGACTGTCCACCAGTTAAATAAAAGGTCCGCCGCATGAGGCCCAACATGTCCGAGAAGATCAAAGCATAAGTTATGAAACAGTTCAATGCTGGATTTCTAGTTGTTACTTCCTATCCACAATGGGTTGCTAACATTGTTCCCGTGCCTAAAAAGGACGGCAAAGTCAGAATGTGTGTGGATTACAGAGACTTAAACAGGGCCAACCCTAAAGATAATTTTCCACTTCCATACATTGACATCCTGGTTGATAACATAGCTCAACACAAAGTATTTTCTTTCATGGACGGAATCTCAGGCTATAACCAGATCAAAATGGCACCTGAGGACATGGAGAAAACTACTTTTGTTACACAGTGGGGTACATTCTGCTACAAAGTGATGCCATTCGGACTGAAGAATGTCGGGGCAACCTATCAACGCGCCATGGTAGCTTTATTTCATGATATGATACATCATGAGATAGGAGTCTACGTAGATGACATGATAGCCCGATCACAAACTGAAGAAGAACACCTTGATTACTTGCAAAAGCTGTTTGTCAGGTTGAAGGAGTACAAGCTAAGATTAAACCCTAACAAGTGTACATTCGGAGTCCGATCCGATAAGCTCGTAGGTTTCATTGCTAGCAAAAAAGACATCAAGGTTGATCCGGCCAAATTCAAAGTTATACAAGAAATGCCTGCTCCTCACACTGAGAAGGAGGTCAGAGGTTTCTTGGGATGCCTAAACTACATTGCTATGTTCACTTCTCACGTAACATCTACTTGTGATCCAATCTTCAAGCTGTTGAAGAAAGATCAGGTAGTTAGATGGAATGATGACTGTCAAATTGCTTTCGATAAAATCAAGGAAGTATTTACAAGAGCCTCCTGTCTTGATGCCGCCCGTCGAAGGAAGACCGCTAATCATGTATTTGACCGTCCTAGAGAATTCAATGGGGTGCGTATTGGGGCAGCATGACGAGTCTGGCCGAAAAGAGCATGCCATTTATTACCTTAACAAAAAGTTTACCGACTATGAAACCAGATATTCACTGCTCGAGAAAACTTGATGCGTTTTGGTATGGGATGCTCGCCGGCTAAGACAGTATATGTTGACTCATACCACTTTGCTGATATCTAAGATGGATCCGATAAAATACATCTTCAAAAACCTGCTTTGTCTGGAAGGATAGCTAGATGGCAGATGATCCTAACAGAGTATGACATACAGTACACGACCCAAAAATCTATAAAAGGTAGTGTGCTAGCTGATCATCATGCACACCAAGTTGTAGAAGATTATCAATCCATGAAGTTTGACTTCCCCGACGAAGACATCATGACATTGGACAATATTGAAGATTTCAGACCATATGAAGGACTTGAACAAGGATCCCGATGGACCCTGTACTTTGATGGGGCCTCTAATGCACTTGGTAACGGTATCGGTGCGGTACTCATTTCCCCAGAAGGTAGCCATACTCCTTTCACCGCCATACTTTGGTTCAACTGTACGAACAACATGGCAGAATATGAAGCATACATCTTTGGACTCAAGGTTTCCATAGACTTGGGAATCAAATCTTTAGTTGTGTTTGGGGACTCAGCTTTGGTCATCAGTCAGATCAAAGGAGAGTGGGATACTAAGCATCCAAACCTCATCCCTTATAAAGAACATGTCTTGACATTGCTACCACATTTCGAGCAGATTACCTTTGAGCACTTCCCGCGAGAAGAAAATCAGCTAGCAGATGCTCTAGCTACAATGTCATCCATGTTTAAACTTAATTGGGATAATGAGGCTCCCCAGATTACCATTGAACGGATGGACGAACCCGCAAACTCTCACGAGATTAATACCGAAGAAGTAGTGGACCAACCTTGGTTTCATGAAGTCAAAAGGTATCTCGAGGCTCAAGAATACCCTGGAGGAGCTACAGTCAATGACAAAAAGTTCTTAAGGAGATTCTCATCTAAGTTCTTCCTAAGTAATGGTATCCTGTACAAACGCAATCATGATTCTATTCTGCTCCATTGTGTGGACAAGCATGAAGCTGAAAGGATTATGGCTGAATTGCATGAAGGTACCTTTGGCACTCACTCTAGCGGGAATATGATGGCTAAGAAGATTCTACGGGTAGGCTATTAATGGTCTACCATGGAAGCAGACTGCTATCAACACTCCCGTACCTGTCATAAATGTCAAATCTATGCAGACAAGGTACACGTGCCCCGGGTTCCTCTAAATGTCTTAACAGCTCCTTGGCCATTCGCTATGTGGGGAATTGACATGATTGGAGAGATCAAGCCTACAGCCTCCAATGGACACCATTTCATTCTGGTGGCCATTGACTATTTCACCAAATGGGTCGAAGCAGCTTCCTTCGCATCCGTGACTAAGAATGTTGTTACCCACTTCATCAAGCAGAATCTCATTTGCCGGTACGGTATCCCCGAAAGGATCATCACTGATAACAGTACAAACCTTAACAATACTATGATCACCGCCTTGTGCGAGCAGTTCAAGATTCAACATCACAATTCATCTCCCTATCGACCAAAGATGAATGGTGTTATCGAAGCTGCGAATAAAAACATCAAAAAGATCATACAGAAGATGACAGTCACCTATAAGGACTGGCATGAGATGCTACCGTTTGCTCTCCACAGGTATCATACCACGGCTCGCACATTAACTAGGGCAACACCCTATTCTTTGGTTTATGGCATGGAGGCTATTTTACCTATTGAGGTCCAGATCCCTTCTTTGAGAATCATGAAGGATGCAGGGTTGAGTGAAGACAATTGGATTCAAACCCGACTTGATCAGTTGAACCTAATTGATGAAAAGAGACTTACTGCTGTTTGCCATGGTCAGACGTATCAAAAATGGATGATCAAGGCTTTCAACAAGAAAGTCATACGCCAGACGTATCAAGTTGGAGATCTTGTAATCAAGCGCATCATACTGCCACAAGGTGATCCCAGGGGAAAATGGACCCCTACGTATGAAGGGCCATTTGTGGTTAAGAACATTTTCTCAAGAGGAGCTATGATTTTGACCACCATGGATGGTGACGACATTCCTCACCCCATCAATGCAGACATAGTGAAAAAATACTACGCATAATCAAAGACCCGCTAGGTTGACTGGTCTAGGCAAAATTAAGGGCTTCTCAGTGAACCAAAAGGGTTCGGGCAAAAGTAAGGGATGATAATATAAAAAAATCTGTACACCCGGCAATTCGAAAACCTGAAAAGGCGACTTGGGAAAAAAAGGGTATCCCGGTGTACCGAAAACCCGAAAGGGCGGTCCAGGAAAAAATTAGGGATTAAAGCGTAACACTATGTCTCATTGGATCCTTTTGCAACCAGACTTCGGTATCGACTATCAAGCTCGGACGACACCGATCAATTTGATCTACCTTCAACCAAGTAGAAAAGTGATGAGATGCTCGAAGATATAAAGGCAATAGCAGAGTTGGAACCCAGTGGGATTGTGCACATAGCTGTTTTTCTATGTTTTTCACAAATTGTATAAATCATCTTCCGGCAGCGTTCTCTTACTAGAACGTCAGCCTCTTGTACAAAAAATGCTTATTTACAGGCCAACTTCAAAATCAATACAATTCATTTTCACAAAGAAATTTCAAATTGTTTTCCTTTTTTCTGTTTTGTTTTGCAATAACGTCCAATGGTTCATTTTTTATATATGTATTTGACAATAATTGCTGCTCATAAATATTTACATGCGAAACAAAAGACGATTACTCGTAATTTCAGAAACAGGGGCAAACAAGAAGTGTCTGAGCCTTATAGTTAATCTATTCACCAGGTACAAGGATAGACCCAACTGAAGAAAATGACTAAAAATTTGTACGCTCCCCACAGAGTAAGAAAAAGATAGTGGTGTTAGCTCTCCCCAGCTGAGGTTCGCAATCGCAAATGAGTCAGTAAGATTCTCTCCAAGCAGAGTTCATCTTTCACCAACAATGGAAGAACATCCCCAGTGGAGTTTATCTCTTCCACAAACAGGAACTTAATCCCCAACAGAGTTTATCATCGCCAGCAACGGTAATTCTACCATAGCCGAGGGTATTTCTCCAAGTCAGCAGATCTTCGGGCAGAGTATCTCTTCCCCACATAGTCATTCTCTCACCAATGTATTCTCCAGCAGGATTATTCTCCCAATCATCTTCGGTCGTTATCCCTAGCGAGCGAAACTCTCCATATTCTCCAGCAGTCCGAGATTTATTTTCCCCAGCTAGAGAATATCATAAAAAACATTGCATGTTCATACATCATGACATACGCATACGCATCATACAGCACAATCTCATTTATTTTGAGAACATCATTGCTTGATACATATCATGCATTGCATACGACTAACCCTTTACCTTTCAGGAAAAAGATACAATCAAATTCTCACAAAGTTCAAGCTATGAAGCTCGGGTACAACCGGATAGTATCTTGATATCTCCATCATATTGTGAATCCCGGAGAACGACCGGATAACAGTATCAGAACACCACGAAGCCTGGATTACGACCAGATAGTGGTTTATCACAAGCTATGAAGCACGGATTCAACCAGATAATAGTTTAATCCCCATCAAGCCGTGAAGCCCGAATTACAACCGGATAGCAGCTCAGCAAGTACCATGAAGCCTGGATTACGACCAGATAGTGGTATATCATAAACACAAGTCGTGAACCCCGAGTACAACCGGATAACAGCTCAACAAATTATTGTGAAGCCTGGATTACGACCAGATAGCAATACAAGACCATGAAGCCTGGATTATGACTGGATAATGGTAGAAGATGTTGTGAAGCCTGGATTACGACCAGATAGCAGCCAAGAGTACTATGAAGCCTGGGTTACGACCAGATAGTGGTATATCTTTAATATAAGTTATGAAGCTCGGATTCGACTGGATAGTATCTTGATTTCTCCGAACACCATGAAGCCTGGATTCGACCAAATAATGGTATGAGACATCGTGAAGCCTGGATTACGACCATATAGCAGTAAAAGGAACTGAAGCCTGGGTTACGACCAGATAACTATAAGGGACACTGTGAAGCTTGGATTTCGACCAAATAGCAGTTCACCCGACCAATTACTATGAAGCCCGGATTCGAATGGATATTAGTAGGCCTTAAAATAAAATGGAATCCCGGATGCGACTGGATAACCACTTGATTTCTTCTGAAGCCTGGATTTCGACCAGATAAGAAGTAAGGTATTGTGAAGCCTGGATTCGACCAAATAACAATACAAGACACCATGAAGACTGGATTCGACCAGATAATGGTATGAAACATCGTGAAGCCTGGATTACGACCAGATAGCCGTATAAGACACTGTGAAGCTTGGATTTAGACCAAATAGCAGTTTACCTGGACAACTACTAAGAAGCCCGAGTTGACCGGATATTAGTGTGCCCTAAATTCAAGATGAAAGCCCGGATGCGACCGGATAACAATTGAATTCCTTCTGAATCCTGGATGCGAGTGCAAATTTCTGGGCACTCTAGTGTTCAATCATCTTCCACCTTCGGATCACGAAAGGCAAGCAAGCCAATATACATCCTCAGGTTTAAGAAGATTGAACAGGGGCAGCTGTTGTACCCTAAAATTTTCCCTCCCATTTTTTTCAATACATTTCAAGTGAGGTCCTCAAATTGCTCAAGGAAGTCCAAGAGTTGACCAGACAAACTCTCTCCTAAAGGCAGTCTACCTCAAATTAGGGTTTCATTTTGAATCAAGATGTTTGAGTCCAAAGGGTCCCAAATGCTCACTATTGTCCTAATATGTTCTCAAGATCATCCATGCCAAGTTTCAAGCCTTGCAGAGGAAGTTTGCTCAGTCAATTGCTCAAAGGCTTGAAAATCGATTGTGCTAGGGCAAAAGTCAATTGTGGCCCACATACAGTCAAACTTCAAGATTTTTGGTCAACATCCTAATTTTGAAGCATTATTCATCATTTGATCAAGGTTTGATCATGATTCCTCAAGGATTGCTCACAATTCATCAAAACCCAAAAGTTGCTCAATTAGGGTTTTGTAGGAAAAGTCAACTCAACTTTGACCAAGCATAACTTTCCCATACTTTATCAAAAATGACCCATCCAAAGCTCATTTTTAAGAGGATGTAATTACCTACAATCCATATTCATCTCCAAATTTCAAAATATGCACTCACAAGAAGATATGAATTTGGACATTATAGGTCATTTTGAAAAGTCAACAAAAACATCTTTTTTGTCAAAGCTTCATACATAAACATGGAAGACTCAATTGAGATGATACTAAAAGGGTTGTTTAGGGGATATCTTAAGCTTTCTAAAAAGTCCAAGAACACATCTCTAAGGTCAAAATTGAAGGAGTTATGCATTGGCAAAGTTGACCTTTTTTGCAAAATTGCCAAAAGTCAAAAGTGGCCAAAATTGCAATTTTTGTCAAATGGGTCCAACTTTTTATGCTTGCATTGAGTTTGTAACATGACCCACGACCCATGATCCTTCCCACTTGTCTTTATTTTATTTTTGTCATTTATTTTGATTTTTTTTTTCAATTAAATCAAATAAAATAAAAATAAAATCATGAAAATATCAAAATTAATCGAAGCTTGAGATTTTCTGCATGTTTAGGTCTCTTATACAGCTGGAAGAAGAATCAAATCGTGCAAGCTTCAAATGGACACAAAAAGATTGGATTTTCTCAATTTGGGAAGATTTGCACAAAGGATCAAATCTTGAATCAATGATCATTATTGGAGAAGATTTGAAACCAAATTGCAACCCTAATTCATTCTAGGGTACATATAGAACAAGTACATATCAAAATCAAGGGGATTGGAGGCGTGCAAAAGGGAAAAGCAATTTCCAAAAAAATCAAGAAAAGTTGCAAACTGTTTTCTCAGTTCCAGGCTTCCTCAAGCCATTCCAGTCACACAAGTCGCTTCCTGGATGTTCTAGGATCCTATTCCAATCCTTATCAAGCTCCTTCAAGCCCAGAAACACGCTGTAAGTACCCCACGACTCCCATGTTTTTTTTAAAATCGTATCTCATAATTCTGGAATTGTTAGCATATTTTATGGACATATTCTGAAACCTTGAAACATTTTCAAGCTAATGGTAATACTTAATTACATTTTTATTGGCTATACAACAAGTTGCCATGTTTAGGGTTTTAGTTTCATTTTTAGGGGTTTTGCTTGCAGGAACAATTATCCATGGAGAGTGGTACCATGATGCTCGTGAGATTGCAACGAGCTGATTGGTGCCACTGGTATTGATTTATCATATGAGGATGAGGTTTTGGAATGGACAAGGGTTATACCTACACCCTTTGTCTGTAGGTAAAAGTTCTGGACTTTTAGCAATGGTGGGAGGAAGAAGAAGGGTAGCATGGAATCCTGTGGCTGGCCAATTCAAACTGCGCGCGTTTATAATCCATCATTTCGTTTTTTCCATTTAATCTTATTTTGTCATTAGGTATACAACAAGGCGAGCTAGCTCAGATGGTCAGTGTACAATGGAAATTGACAAAGGGCCTGGGTTCGATCCCCAGGTCCCCAAACTTGCTTTCTATTATTTTCTTTTACATGATCAGGTATACATGCAGGCATTGAGTCCACCATATGCACTCAGCGCCCAACCACCAGATCATCAACAAGGCAGATCCAATGCCTTCTCCATGGAGGTCCATCATCGGCCTAGTCAAGCTTGCAACACAGGATCTGGAAAGTCAACACGGGCTAGGCGTTTTTGGGCTCAAAAATTGCAATTCAGACCCCCCTTTTTGCAATGACGCCAGGCCCATTCTAATTTCCTTTCTATTTCTTTCTTTTATTTAATTTCTTCATTTATTTATTTTCTAACATAAAATTAATTCTTTTTTTTTTACAAAAAAATCATCAAATCAATTTCATCAATTTAGAATTTAGGTTTTATTTTATTTTATCAAAATCAATTTTATATTAGTTTTTTTAATTTAGGTTTAATTCTAACTTTTTTGTAAATAATTAAAATCAAATTAGAAAATTAGGTTTGTTCTTGATTATATTTTTATTTCTTTTCATAAAATAACAAAAATGTAAAAATAGGTCAAATTAATTATTTTTCTTAATTTAAATTAATTAGTAATTAGGTTTGTATTTATTCAATTAAAACCTTATTTTCTCAAAATAATCAAAAACAAAAAAAATGATTTTTCTTTCAATTAGGTTTAGACGGGGTCAAAACCCTAATTTTTCTCGTTCTTAATTCATCGCGCGCATTTACTATTTTTTGCGATATTAATGTAACTGCTCATGGTATGTAATAGTTTAATTAGGATTTTCTTTTATTTATCGTTTTACGGGTTTTTGGTTTTGTAATTAATCCCCCTCCCCGAAGCCTTATAATAGCGTAGTTTTATTTTCCGCATTTTGATTCTCGCAAATATTAACTGTTAGATGTATGATAATTGGATTGCATGACAAGACTGTATGTTAATTTTTAAAATGGTTAGCAAACCCTAAATGTGCAAAGATAATAACTGAAATCAAATCACTCGCACATGCGCACTCCTAGGGTATACTCTCACTTTGGTTGCCTTCGGTAGACGATCATATAGTATAGGGTCTTTTAGTGGTTTCCCTCTTGTCTAAACAAAGATCAAATGTCCCGTTCGGAAATTTTTCCTCAGAAATGTTGCCTCAGAAATGTTGCCTCGAATATGATCTTAAGACATTAGGGATATTACTAAGACGTCCTAACATTGCTTTAGTGATTGTACGTCCCTTTCGAATTGACCCTTACAACTCTAATGACGGTGCTTCCTATTTCTCAATAGTAGGATAGCACTGTCTAAAGGAAATAAGAACATAAACAATCTTTTTTCGAGTAGGTAGATGCTAGTAGGTACTTGCTCAAGTAAAAACTTTTCACACAAACACCTTTCAAAACAAACTTTCAAAAACACTTCGTAACACTCTTGAGGACTGATACAAGGGTTAAAATGAAGTAAAACAAAAACTTTTCAAAACACACAAACACGGAAGCAATTTTTTAAAATGATGAGCAAGTACCTAAGAGCCCGTGGAAAAGAACAGGAAATACCTTTGAGATTATTTCTTGAGTTCGGGGGGTAGATTATTTCTTGAGTTCGGGGGGTAGATTGTTTGAAAGTGTCCTTTGTGGTGTTTTTTGAAAGTATTTTGAAAATGCGCCTTCGTTTAGGCAAACTTTGTAATAGTTCTCATTAGTAAGAAAGTATACAAAGTGTTGGACTTTTGAAAGTATTTCATGTTTTGAAAGTTTGTTTTTGAAAGTATTTGGTGCTTGTTTTGAAAATGAGCAAGGATGTTTATTTTGAAAGTGAGCAAGCAACTAGGAACAATCTACCTACTTAAAAGCCTTTGTTAATTTCTTCCTTCCTTTGATATTGCTATCTTACCATTGATTTGGTAAGAAGCTTTATCTTTGGATGTAAAGGGACGGGTGTGGGTCATCGCATAGTCATGATAGCAATGTTGTAAGATGTCTTAGCATTTCTCTTTGAGGGACTAAGATCATTTAAAAGGAAACATTCGTAGCGTCATCGAGGGAATATGATCTTGTATTTTTTATTGTTTTTGCTAAGACATCTAACATGCACAACATGACCATTTTTATAATGCAACAAGTGGAATTAACCTAAGGGTGCAAGTGTGCAAGTGTGTTTGATTTACATGCATTGTTTATCTTGAATTAGGGTTTGCTACTTGTTGATTTTATCTTTCCGTACAAACCCTAATTACTAACATTTATATGAAAGCGGTAAGTTGCGGAAAGTAAAATTACTATGCTATTACATCATTAGGGGAGGGGGTATTCAAATTTACAAATGGGGATTGCAAGAAAATTAAACCTAATTATCTATTACAACCATATTGAATAATGTACAAGAATTAAATAAACGTGCAAGAAAATAAATGGGAAGGAAATGATTCTTTTGTTTGGTTTTTGTGAAAGGGTTTAGTTTTGATCTAATTAAGAAAATGACTAAAATTAAATGAAAATTAAACTTAAACTAATTAAGAAAAGAAATTAAGTTAGAACATTTTTAGGATTTTTTTTGTGAAAGGTTTTAAGTTTAATAAAAATAATATAAAAATTAGTTAATTAAAAGAAACCTAAGTTCTAAATTAATTTTTAAATAAAAAAGAAAAAATAATTAAACCTAAATCTAATTATTAATTTATTATGAAAAATAATTTAAATTGTTAAGAAAATATTTTTTGTCTTTTGTTTTATAAGAAAATAAAATATAAGTGTGTAAATAAAAATAATAATAATAATAATAATAATAATAATAATAATAGTAATAAAAAATAATAAATAAAAACAAAATAAAATAAAAAATATAAAAGTCAGGGGGTGAAAAAGAAGTTTAGGAGGTTTATTAGAAAAAATAGTTTTTTTTGTTTGAGTTTGGCCCAAATGGGATTTTTTGGTTGTCAGAAAAAATGAAATAAGAAAATAATGGGCTTGTGTGTGTTAACCAGGCAAGGGGTGTTGGGAGTTAGCAAAAATGGAAGGCCCACTGCAGGAGGCCCAACGTGCTAGTTGTTGGCAAAAAAGAAGGAAAATATGGAAAAATATGAAAAGTGGCAGCGCTGGGGCTTGAATTCACGCCCTGTACATGAAACGCGCGCTGCCTTACCACTGAGGTGGCTATACATCCGTTAACATAAGTGAAACAATAAATATATAACATAAGTCAAGTCCAGAAAATGACTTCATCTTCAACCTCCAGCCATGGTTCCTGTAACTTGCTCATTTCTCAACAAAAATGAAAGATGCAAACATGAAAGTTGCTCCATTTTTCCATACGAATCCAACCATATATATATCATAAGCTATAAATCAAAGACGAATGAGAATTTCTAAAAGTACCAAATTTTGACCTAACTATTTCCAGAGATTCAAACCTAAAATTCTCCAAACTCAATCAATATAAATGAAATCTATGGACATGTACAGTTTCAGGGCAATAATATCTACATTTTATCTTCACAAATGCAAGCTTAACAATGCCTAAATGAAAAGATAGAAGTTCAGAAAAGATACCCCAAAACTGGAAATCGTGAAATGCAAATGAGCTTAATTCAAGGTGCTGCAATGATCAAGTTAGCTTCCTCAAGTTCCTGGGAAGCTAATGCAATGATTAGCTTGAGCAATAGATGGCTGGAATGGCTTGGAGAAGTCAACTTGCAGTGCTCTGTTTTTGTTGGAAAATGATGAAGATGGAGTTACAGTTGTGGAACAGGGATTGAGATGGACTATGTGATACGGTGGGAGAACTGACTTGAAGATTTTGTGTTTGATCGCAAATATTGCGGTTTAGCAAGAGTTACCACCGACTTTTCTTTTATCCAAAAGGAAAGGTGAAAAAGAACAGGAAAGACCTTTGAGATTATTTCTTGGGTTCGGGGGGTAGATTATGAAAAGGGGAGGTATTAGAACCCTTTTCATCCATGGTTTTCCATTGGCTCTTAGTTACTTGCTAGATCACTTGCTTTTGTTTGAAATTGTGCTTTGTGTAGTTTTTGAAAGTATTTTGTAAAGAGGCCATTGTTTAGGAAATCTTTGTAATGATTCTTGTTTATAAGAATGTATACAAAGATGTTTGATCTTTTGAAAATGTTTTCAAGTTTGTAAGATGTTTGAAAGTGTAGGTGTTTGTTTTGAAAATAGCAAGGATGTTTTGTTTGAAATTGAGCAAGTAATTAGGAGCATTCCACCTACTCAAAAGTCTTTCTTGTTCATTTTCTTTTCCTTTGATATTGTTATCTTACCATTGATTTGGTAAGTAACCTTATCTTTGGATGTAAACGGGACGGGCGTGGGTTTTCACATAACCATGATTTGCAATTTTTTAAGGTATCTTAGCATTCCTTTTTTAGGGACTAAGATCATTTGAAAGGCAACTTAGATAGCGTCATCGATGGACTATGATCTTGTATTTGCTTTGTTTTTTTTGCTAAGATACCTCACATGCATAATATGGCTATTTTGTAAAGGCAACCAAGTGGATTTATCCTGGGGGTGCTTGTGTGCAAGTATATTTGATTTACATACATTTAGTCTTGATTAGGGTTATCTATTTGTTGATTTCATGTTTTGCCATACACACCCTAATTACTAGTATTTATACTTGAAAACAATAAATTGCGGAAATGTAAAGGTCCTATGCTATTACATCATTTTAGGGATGGGGGTACAAATTTACAAACAAGTGTTATAAGAATTTAAATCCTATTTAACTATTACAAACATATCGAAATGTACAATGCAGGAAAGAAAAGGGATTTGTTTTGAAAATGGTTTTATGTCTTAATGAAATAAATAAATAAAAAATAAATAAATTAATAAAGGAAAATATTTTTTTATGTTTGTTTTTATTATATTAATAAAAAGGATGTTAATGTTAAAAATGATAAAAAGGAAAATAACGAGAGAAAAGAATCAGCATGATGCTGAAAGCAAAGCAACGGGGATCAGAAGTTTTGATGTCGGGCACGCTGTGGTTCAGAAGGAAGCGTTAAAAGTTTTGGGTTGATACACTATGAGGTCCTGCAAGACACGTTAGAGGGAAATCACAGAAGTTCTGGGTTGCTATGTGCTGAACTTCTGAGTGCTAGAACAATGAGAAAGTCTTAGAAGTTCTGTATATTAAAAAAACAGTGAAGAGAACTCAGAGGTTCAGTGTGTGTTGAGACAATGAGTGAACATCAGAAGTTCAATGCGTTATCAGCGTATGAAAATCAGAAATTCTAAGTGTTAAAACAGTGAGTGGAAACATCAGAGGTTCAGTGTGTTTAACAGTAAGGAGAACTCAGAAGTTCTATGTTGGGCTAAAATAGTGAGTGGAAATCAGAGGTTTTGTGCCACCTTTCAACTCTTTTCTCATTTTAATCAGCACATCAGCAATTTATTCAGTTCTTAACAAATAGCAAATCAGAAGGATAAAGAACACAACAGTTTATAGAAGTCCTAATCCTAAATCTGAGCCTAGCCCTAATAAAGAAGTTCTGATCCACAATTTTTCTACTTACGCAATGATATGGACAACATTAATACTATGACATTTACATATTTGATGATGTTCTAAAATGAAAATATGCAAAGTCAGAAATACTTACCTTGAATCTAACGTGTGTTCTTGGGACTTTAGCTGCTACCTTCAGATGTTCTGGAGTCAGCAAGAGCAACAGAAGAGAAAACACCAAGTTCTTTGACTTAAAGGGAAGAACAAAGGTTTGATTTTCTGCTCGGGGATTGTGGATTTTTACAAAGGTTTCACAGCTTTCTTTTCTCTCTTCTTGACAATTGTCTCTCTCCAAAAACCAGCCCCTTGAACGTGTGATAGAGTCAATTATTTATAGATGGGTTTGTTGTAGTTTTGGGGGGGAAAACAAATGGGATTTAAACCCTTTTGGTATATTATTCCATTGCTTTTTAATCACAGTTTTTGTATGCTAATTTGATGCAAATATAGGGTTTGAGAAAAATGCAGGCCTGGACTAGATTAGCAGCAATTTGGAGTATTGTGGCAGCTGGTTGCAGGAATGTGCTATAGTAGTGCAGTAGACTGTTCAAACAAGTTTTTTGGGCTTTGTGATGTTCTGATCGAAGAAGACCAGAATAAATCTCAAAGGGTGATGCTCTGATCGAAGCATATGCTGAAGAGTCATGTTCTAATTGAAGAGCTATAGTCTGAACCATGTTTGCAACTTCTGACTGCACTTGCGTGGAGGCTGGCTCAGAAGTTCTGAAGTATCATATTCTCTTAACACTTAGAAAATTTTCTAAATGTTTAGAAATTTGAATTTTTTCAAAGTAATTTCTGACTTCTGATTTTTGATGAACCAATTCCATATCTTGATGAAATATAATTTTGAAACTTGATTTTTGATCTACAAGTCAAAGTTTGACTTTTCAGTATGCTTTTGACCATTTTGCCCTTGTGAATGATTTTCTTGGAAAATTGTAATTCAAGACTTGAAACTTGGTAGAAGCAACCCTGAGGGTCCAGGATGATCCTTTGAGAAATGAGAGGGCAAATTTTGGGGTATAACAGCTGCCCCTGTTCAATCTTCTTAAGTCAGAGGAGTTAGATTGGCAAGTTTTACCATTCGTGACTCGAAGGCAGAAGATGATTGGACACTAGAGTGCCCAGAAATTTGCACTCGGTGATGTGATGGTAGAGGGAATGGGCTTAAAGATGCCATTTGGAGGGATGATAGAAAGTTGTTGGAGATGGGCTTGTAGATACCATCCAAAAGTGATTGCTGAATCTGAAAGAGAGTCTGAATGAGTATCAGAATAGCGTCTGTGTCTGGAGCGTATCTGAATTATATCTGAGAGGGAATTTGAATGAGTATCAGAATGGCATCCGTGTCTTGAGCGTATCTGAACTGTATCTGAAAAGCAGACTCTAAATGAGTATCAGAATGGCATCCGTGTCTGGAGCGTATCTGAACTGTATCTGAGAGGGAATCTGAATGAGTATCAGAATGTCATCCGTCTTTGGAGCATATCTGAGATGTATCTGAAAAGCGGACTCTGAATGAGTATCATAATGGCATCCGTGTCTGGAGTATATCTGAATTGTATCTAAGAGGGAATCTGAATGAGTATCAAAATGGCATCCGTGTCTGGAGCGCATCTGAACTGTATCTGAAAAGCGGACTCTGAATGAGTATCAGAATGGCATCCGTGTCTGGAGCATATATGAACTGTATTTGAGAGGGAATCTGAATGAGTATCAGAATGGCATCCGTGTTTGGAGCGCATCTGAACTATATCTGAAAAGCGGACTCTGAATGAGTATCAGAATGGCATCTGTGTCTGGAGCGTATCTGAACTGTATCTGAAAACTTTGAACATTGTTAATGGTAGCTGTTATTTAAATACTATCCTGAAAAGGGTAAAATGTTAGCTAATATGCAATGTCATGTTGTATGAAATGCATGGTATAATGCATTCGTGTTATCAATGTTTATGATATATGGATGCGATGTATGCGCATGCGAGCTAATCTGCTACACTGCTGTTGGATTGGGGAAATAAATCCATGACTGCTGCTGAGGATATGGAGTCTAAGTCTCCATGTTGTGAAGTTGAAATGTTGATAAACTTTCTCTTAGAGAAATAAATTCTGTTGTAAGGGAAATGTCGTGTACTGTTTGTAAAAAATCCCGTTGAGGAATCCGGAGAAATTGAACGACTTCTATTGGGGAGTGGTAATTGGAAGCTTTGTTCTGATGGGGATTAAACTGTACACTGCAGGGAATTTTTACGAAGATAACTTAAAAGATTTCCCTACCTCTTAAAGTCGTCAGTGATTGTCTTTTTATTTTGTTCATTTGTAAACAGTAATCATGTTCAAATGCATGTGTTCAAAAATAAATCATTGGTCGTTTTTGTAAACAAAACACAAAAGTTAAGAAAAACAGATAGTTTTGCACTTTCAAAGGGATATCTTGTATTGACTTTAAGTAAGTATTTTTGTAAAATGAGACAAACATTCTAGTAAGAGAATGATGTCGTAAAAAATGAAAATTTTGATACAAAGAAAAGATAGCTATGTGCAATAATCCCATGGGGTTCCCATTCTACTATAGCCTTCGTGTCTCTGAGCATCTTGTCTGTTTGTTGCCTTGTCCGAAGCTGATTGAATTGATCAGAACCGCTGAGTTTGTCAGGCTGTCCATAAGGTGATTCAACAGGACACAGTCATACTCTTTAATTCCCTAACTTTTGCCTGGACCGCCCTTTTGGGTTTTTAGTCCACCAGGATACCCTTTTTTGCCCAAGTCCCCGTTTCGGGTTTTCAACTTGCCGGGTGTACAGATTTTTGTTTTATCCCTAATTTTTTCCTAAAACTTTTGGTTCGCCGGGATGCCCTTGTCTTGCCTAGGTGTGTAAACCTAGCGGGTCTCTTATGCGTAGTATCTTTTGACTATGTCTGCGTTCGCAGGGTGCGGCAAGTCGTCACCATCCATGGTGGTCAAGATCATTTCTCCACCAGAGAATATGTTTTTGATTACAAATGGGGCTTCGTATGTAGGAGTCCACTTGCCCCTGGGATCACCTTGCGGCAGTATGATATGTTTGATCACCAAATCCCTGACTTGATACACTTGGCGTCTGACCTTTTTGTTGAAAATATTGATCATCCGTTTTTGATACATTTGACCATGGAAAACAACAGTGAGCCTTTTCTCATAAATTAAGTTCAGTTTATCAAGTCGAGTCTGGATCCAATCTTCTTCATTCAACCCTGCATCCTTCATAATTCTTAGAGAGGGGATTTGTACCTCAATAGGCAAGACAACCTCCATGCCGTATACCAGAGAATAAGGTGTTGCCCCGATTGATGTGCGTGTTATGGTACGATACCAGTGGAGAGCGAATGGTAGC
The DNA here is from genome assembly GCA_948472305.1 of Vicia faba. Lineage (NCBI taxonomy): Eukaryota > Viridiplantae > Streptophyta > Magnoliopsida > Fabales > Fabaceae > Vicia > Vicia faba. Next base: position 556,503,349 of record OX451735.1, read on the forward strand.
ATCTCATGCCAGTCTTTGTACGTGACTTTCATTTTATGTATGATCTTTTTGATGATCTTATTTGTGGCTTCGACAACACCATTCATCTTTGGCCGGTAAGGGGAAGAATTGTGATGCTGGATCTTGAATTGCTCGCACAGGGCAGTGATCATAATGTTGTTAAGATTCGTACCATTGTCTGTGATGATCCTCTCCAAGATACCGTACCGACATATGAGATTTTGTTTAATGAACTGGGCGATAACATTCTTGGTAACAGAAGCGAAAGAAGCCGCCTCAACCCACTTTATGAAATAATCAATGACCACCAAGATGAAGCGGTGCCCATTAGAGGTTGTTGGCTTGATTTCCCTAATCATTTCAATGCCCCACATAGCAAAGGGCCAATGAGCCATAAAGACATTCAAAGGAACCGGAGGTACGTGCACCTTGTCAGCATAGATCCGACACTTGTGGCAGGTTCGAGAGTGTTGATAGAAATCTGCTTCCATGGTAGACCAGTAATAGCCTGCCCGTAGGATCTTCTTTGCCATCATATGTCCACTAGAATGGGTGCCAAAAGTGCCTTCGTGTAGATCAGCCATGATATTTTCTGCCTCAACCTTGTCTATGCAACAGAGCAAAACAGAGTCATGGTTGCGTTTGTAGAGAATGCCATTACTAAGGAAAAACTTAGTCGAGAATCTCCTTAAGAACTTCTTATCATTGATTGAAGCTCCTTCCATATATTCTTGAGCCTCGAGATACCTCTTAACTTCGTGAAACCAAGGCTGGTCAACTACTTCTTCAGTATTAATCTGGGGACAATGAGCTAGTTCATCCATTCGTTCTATGGTGATCTGGGGAGCCTCGTTATCCCATTTAAGTTTAAACATGGATGACATTGTGGCTAGTGCGTCTACTAGCTAATTTTCTTCTCGTGAGAAATGCTCGAAGGTAATCTTCTCAAAATGTGGGATCAATGTCAACACATGTTCTTTGTAGGGGATAAGGTTAGGGTGTTTGGTGTCCCATTCCCCTTTCATATGGCTGATGACCAAAGTTGAATCTCCGAATACATTTAAGGATTTGATCCCCAAATCTATGGCAGCTTTGAGACCAAAAATGCAAGCTTCGTATTCTTCCATGTTATTTGTACAACTGAAGAAGAGTCTTGCCGTAAAGGGAGCATGACATCCTTCAGTAGATATAAGTACAACACCAATACCATTGTCGAGTGCGTTAGATGCCCCATCAAAAACCAGGGTCCATCGGGATCCTTGTTCAGGTCCGTCATATGGTCTGAATTCTTTACAGTTGTTTACCGTCATGATGTCTTCATCTGGGAATTCGAACTTCATGGACTAGTAGTCTTCCACAGCATGGTGAGCAAGGTGATCAGCTAGTATACTACCCTTTATTGCTTTCTGGGTAGTACATTGTATGTCATATTCTATCAGGACCATTTTCCATCTCGCTATTCTTCCAGAGAGTGCAAGTTTCTCGAAGATGTATTTTATTGGATCCATTTTAGATATCAACAAGGTAGTATGGGTCAGCATATACTGTCTTAGCCGGAGAGAAGACCATGCCAGAGCGCAGCAAGTTTTCTCGAGCAGTGAATATCTTGTTTCACAGTCGGTAAACTTTTTGCTCAGGAAATAAATATCGTGCTCTTTTCGGCCAGACTCATCATTCTGCCCCAGCATACACCCCATTGAATTTTCCAAAACGATCAGATACATGATCAATGGTCTTCCCTCGACTGGTGGCATCAAAACAGGAGGCTCTTGAAGATACTCTTTGATCTTGCCGAAAGAAGTTTGGCATTCATTGTTCCATTTGACTACTTGATCTTTCTTCAGTAATTTGAAGATTGGCTCACAAGTAGCTGTCAGATGAGAAATAAATCTGGAAATGTAGTTTAAACGTCCCAAGAACCCTCTAACTTCCTTCTCAGTACGAGGAGCAGGAATCTCTTGTATCGCTTTCACATTGGCGGGATCTACTTCAATACCCCTATTGCTGACGACAAAGCCTAGGAGTTTACCAGACCTCACTCCAAACGTGCATTTATTTGGGTTCAACCTCAGCTTGTACTTCTTTAATCTCTCAAAGAGTTTCTGTAAATGATCAAGATGCTCTTCTTCTGTTTGAGATCTAGCTATCATGTCGTCCACATAGATCTCTATTTCGTGATGTATCATGTCGTGAAATAAGGCTACCATGGCACGCTGATAGGTTGCCCCATCATTCTTCAGTCCAAATTGCATAACCTTGTAGCAGAATGTCCCCCATTGTGTGACAAAGGTTGTCTTCTCCATGTCCTCAGGCGCCATTTTGATTTGGTTGTAACCTGAGAAACCGTCCATGAAGGAAAACAGTTTGTGTTGTGCCATATTGTCAACTAGAATGTCAATATGGGGAAGTGGGAAATCATCCTTAGGGCTTTCCCTATTCAAATATCTATAGTCTATGCACATTCGTACCTTGCCATCTTTTTTTTGGCATGGGAACAACATTGGTAACCCATTGCGGATAGGAGGTGACAGCCAAGAATCCAGCGTTGAATTGTTTCATGACTTCTACTTTAATCTTCTCTGACATATCTGGTCGCATACGAAGAACCTTTTGTTTTACTGTTGGGCAATCCTCTTTTGTAGGTAGACGATGTACCACAATATCTGCATCAAGTCCTGGCATGTCTTCATACGACCAGGAAAAGACCTCAACATACTCGTGTAGCAACTGAATCAGACGCTTCTTGACACTGGATTCCAGATTGGCACCCACCTTGACCTCTCTTTTGTCTTCTTTGGTACCTAGGTTGATGGTGTCCACTGGTTCCTCGTGGGGCTGAATGGCCCTCTCTTCTTGTTGTAGTAATATGGCAAGTTCCCCTGGTACTTCACAATCTTTCTCACCTTTGTATTTGGATTGGTAGATTAGATTTTCAGAGTCACAAAAGGCCATAGCATAACCGTTACCCATGGGATCCCGAATGGATGTAGATCTGCATTTGTGAGTGTGAGTGTGTGTAAGAGTATAGCTATCTTTGAAAGAAATGAAAATGTAAAATGGAAAACAATGAGCACAAAGTTTGTATGCAAAAACGTCCATGATTCATTGATGTCATATGGAAATAAGATAATAACCCTTACAAATGGACCATTGTGCCTCGGGTAAGACACAAGGTTTTAAGAGTCTGAATTGTTTTAATATTACAGATCCAACAAAATGTAAAGACAAATTACTGAGGGATAAAAGTGATCGGGACGAAATCTCTAGCCTCCCAGTTGCTGAGCCCTCCACTGACAGTTGGAAAAATCCAATCCTCCAAGTTGTAGCTGTCTTCATCAACCTCCACTGTATTGACTTCACGATTGTTGATCTTCAAGGGTGGCCCTCCGACACGAGAACGACGTACAACCTTATAGGCACCTGAAGCGAAACCCAGACCAAACTTATCAGATTTGTATGGGATATCTTGGAGTTGACCCTAAATAGTGCACCCACCTTCTTCTATTACTACCTTGGCATCCTTCAAAGATGACATCTTGAGTGGAGACCTTGTGATCTTGGGAACTTGAGACACAACCTTGGTCGCTTCCACATCTTGCGGGACTTCTTCAAAGTGCTGGAATGGAGTTTCAATAAATTCACCATCTAACTCCACATATCTGAAGGAATTTAGATGGATGATCATATACTCTTCTTCTCCATGAACGGTGATGATCTTCCCTTGAATTGGATATTTCAGCATTTGGTGCAACATAGAAGTAACAGCGCCGGTATTATGAATCCATGGTCGGCCCAGCAAGCAGGAATATGAAGGGCAAATATCCATTACATAAAAAGTTGAATCAAATGTTTGGGTTCCAACTTTTATGGGGATGTCCACTTCCCCATGCACCATCCTTTTTGAGTCGTCAAAGGCTCTCACTACTATGTTGCTTGGTTTCAATGTCAATCCCTCGCAGTCAAGCCTATCAAGAGCCTTTTTAGGAAACACATCAGAGACGAACCGGTGTCAACCAAGATATGAGCCAGAGTTGTGCCCCTACATTATACTGATACATGCAATTCCTCATTATGCTTCCTCCCTCTTGGCGTTAAATCAACATCCGAAAAACCTAAGCCATTATCTGCAGTCAAGCTGGCTACGCAGTCTTGGAACTGATCAGCAGATGTTTCTTGGGGTAAATGGGCAGTTTTAAGGAACTTTACCGAGGCCTTTGCATGTGCCTCAGAACATAGTAATAAATCCAGCATAGAAATTTTAGATGAAGTTTGCCCCAGTTGCTCGACTACATTGTAGTCGCTTCTTTTTATGATCTTTAGAATTTCCTCTGTCTCTTTCCGGGAGGTCTCAGGGATAGCCAATGATTGTGCCTTCGTCCGGACAAGCTCAATCAGAATACTTTTACCTCGAGCCTCGGTTGAATCGGAAGCAGGAATGTCAGTCGGAGTGATAACAGGGATTATAACAGTTTTGTCAGTTGGAGTACTAGCAGAGATGATTATAGGACTGGAAATAACCTTTGGAGGAGCAACAACAACAGGAATGATTTCGAGTCCAGAAACAACTTTTGGGGGAGAAATTTCTGGAGAGAATATCTTTCCACTTCGGGTAATCTTGCTAGTCCCTGCAATATTACTTATATCAGAGTCAACCTTCTCAGAACTTGAATCTTCGGCAGTTGGCCAATCTTGCTTGATATCGTGGTAGTAGACATCCCCTCCATAATTCCATGGTACGGTTTTGTCTGACGAATACGGGAATGATCCAGGCATCGTAATTATCAAAGGAGCTACTTTTGGAACTGATGTAATTCTAACGGGTATGTGATCGGTGGAAACAGAACTGACTGTTTAAAGCTGGTTCGCGAAATGTCGCGGTAAGCAAGAGTCGCCACCGTCTTTTATTTTCTCCAACATGGACAGGACAAAAGCACAGCAAAATTCCTTATGAGAACGTTTCTCGGTTCGGGAGGTAGATTTATAGAAAGGGAAGGTGTTAGAACCCTTTCTATCCATGGTTATCCATGGGCTCTTAGGTACTTGCTCTTATGTTTTCAAAATGTTTGCTTTTCAAAATGTGAGTGGGTTTGAAAAAGTTTCCTTGAAAGATTTCTGAATAACTCTTGTATCTGTCCTCAAGAGTGTTTGAAAAATTTGTTTTGAAAGCTTTTGAAAGTGTAGTGTGAAAAGATTTTTGTTTTGTTTTTTTAGAGAGCAAGTACCCATGAGTCATCTACCTACCCTAAGGAATTAGGCTGTGTAAAAGTCCTTAAGGTAGTGCCATCCCACGATTGAGAGATAGGTAGCACCACTGTTGGAGGTGTTCGGGTCAATTCGATGGAGGGACAGTGTGGTCACCGAAGCAATAGGTAGGACACCTTAGAACTAACCCTAATGTCCTAGATCCTTTTTAATCCGAGGCAACCGTTTCGAGGCAACTGTTTCGAGGCAACTGGATCTTAGACATAAGAGCGACCGCTAAAACGTCCTATACTTGACGACCACGTTTCGAAGGCAACGAGTGAGGCGTACCCTAGAAGTGGTGTGTGCATTGTGTGTTGTTTTCATGTTATGTTTTATTTTTGATCATGGCATTGTGAGCTACACGTTGTTTTTTAGTTATCATACATTCTTTCATGCGAGTTTAGCAGTTAGGAGTGCGGAAATTTAAATACAGAAAGATAAAAGCTACGCTATTACAAGGTGCGGGTCTATACATCGCCAAAATACAAAGACCCGTTTTTTGATAAAGATGCGGAAAGTAAAAAAGCAATAAACCTAATTACTATTACATCCGGAAAGCAGTTACATAATAATCAATAAGAAAAATAGTGCGCGAATAAATTAAATTGGAACGTCCGAGGGTGTTGGACCCTTTTGAGCAATTATGAGTTTTTTGTGTCGTTTGTATGAAGTTAAAATTAAACCTAAATCTAATTATTCAATTATTTACAAGAAAGTGTTTTTTATGTTTTTTTTGTATTTAATGAAAATAAGAAAAAAGAATTAAAGAAAACCCTAGTTCTATGTTTATTTTAATTATTAATGAAAATGTCGAAGCTGACCTGATTTAAACTAATTAATTAATTTACATGTTTATTTACAAAAATAATAGTAATTAATAATAATAATAAATAATGATAATAATAATTAATTAAGAAAAAGATAAAAAATGTCAAAACCTAATTCTATGTAGTTTTTATTTATTAAGAAAAAAAGGGTTAAAATTAAAACCTAAATTAAAAAATAATTTACAATTTTGAGTTTCCTGATCGTGTGCATGTTCATTGACTGGAGCATACCATGGATTCCATCTCTTGGCCACTGGATTGGGCATCATGGCCACTTGGCAAGCTAGCGCGTGAGTACGTATGGTGGAGCGTTGGACGTATACATGCATGAGATTATGTTAGAAAAAACATTAAGAATTATATGGGGGACCTGGGAATCGAACCCAGGTCCCAGTACCTCTTGCCATTATGCCTTTGCCAACTGAGCCATCCAGCGCGTTTGTTAAACTAATAGCAAAGAAATATAATATATGAAAAGTGCCAATTATGCTGGAAAACGCGTGCAAATTTGAATTCACCAACCAGGAGATGTCGCGCCCTTCGTCTTCTTCTTTCTTCTACAAAATATAAAACAAGATAGCGGGGGTTTTAAACCCCCACTAACTATAACAGTGAAAAATAGCGAATTGAAGTGGAGGGCGCGATAGGTCCATCTCGTTCGTCTCATCCAGACGGTTTCAGCCATGGGCATTATAGTCTCTAATTTTACTCATGCTGAAAAGCTCCAATCTAAAAGCTTGGAAACCCTAAATCTCTCCCATGGCAACTGGCGTTTCAAGGCATATTAATGGAATTAAATCATACCAGAAGCTTCACCTGAATGCTATGAACACAAAACAATCAACCAAATGTATGAAAAATGTATGAATCGTGATGTGCAAATCTGGAAAATAAAGCAAACCGTGTCACTTGTATTCTCTGATTCTTTGCGTGTTAAGCTTCGTTCTTGATTGCAATGGCTTCCTGGAAGGTCTAGCAATGTATTGGAAACAATTTTAGGCCTTGAATTATACTGCAAATAGGGTTTCAGTTTTCAAGTTTTTCTTGAAATTTTGCAAATTCGTTATGTTGTTGCAGCAGCTTTCACGTGTGTCTAGCTTTAGGGTTTTACTCAGCATATGTATGTGAATGAATTTAGGTTAGAATTAAGCCCATAAATCCATTGCATTCATGTTTGAATATATGATTGGCAATCAAAATATTTTTTAATCTTTTCTTTCATGAAACCTTGCCAATCATGGATATTTTGCCTTGTTGATTGAGAAACGAGTTGCCAGCTTGCCCTAGTCATATTTGCTGCACAAAAAGATCTAAAAAGCACATCTTTTGAATTTTCTTATAATTAAAACCAATTAAATGAATTAATATTAATATAAATTTAATTAATTAATTAAAAATAAGAAAATAAGTCAAATTAAGCTTAATGGGTCGTGCAAAGGCTTTGGGTAAAGATTCAAGAAAGAATTTGAGGCCCATTAGCAAAATTGAAGTGTTTTAGGCAAAGTTGACTTTTGAAAGTTCCCAAAAATTTCCCAACTTCTCCAATGCATATCTTGCCCAATTTTGAAGCTATGAACATGTTCTTGGACGGTTTGGAAAGGTCTTGAAGTCCTCTAACCAATGCCTTTGGTCCCATGTCATTTTGATTCACCAATCTCAAGTTATGGTCTTTGACTTAAAGTGCCTTTTTGTTGACTTGTGAAAATGACCTATAATGTTGAAATTGATAACTTTTTGTGAGAGCATTTATTGGACTTAGAGTGTGAAGATGAGTTGTAGGAAATGTCATCCGCTTCAAAATGAGCTTTGGATGGGATTTTTCTGATAAAACATGAAGAAGTTATGCCTTGGTCAATTTGCAGTTGACTTTTCAACTGTCCAAAAATAGAAACTTTTGCATCTTGAGACTTTTTGAGCCATGCTTGGGGAATCATGATCAAGACTTGATCAAATGATGATTGTGGCTTCAAAATAAGATGTTGATCAAAAATTTTGACTTTTGACTGTCAAATGACCATTTTGCCCATGCAGTTGACTGTGGAGCAATTAGAGTTTTTGACTGTGCAATTTGATGCTGTGAGTCTTGAAACTTGACATATGGATGCTTGACAATGTATATAGGCATATGAGACTTGATTGGACCCTTGAAAACCTCAATTTCTTTTCCAGAACCAAAACCCTAATTTTGACTGTGTTAGGAGGCAATTGGACTGTGCAACCTTTGAGAGATTTTGAACCATTTGGAGATTGATCTTGGAAAATCTTGAAGAATATGGGAGGGCAAATTTTGGGGTACAACAGTTTCCCCTGTTCAATCTTCTTAGACCTGAGGATGTAGATTGGCTTGTGTGCCTTTCGTGATCCGAGGGTGGAAGGTGATTGAACACTAGAGTGCCCAGAAATTTGCACTCACATAGTGTGGTATCAGCAGTGTGATGTAAGGAATGGGCTTACAGATGCCATTTGGAAAGATGATGGATGGGAGGATGGGCTTATAGATGCCATCTGAAGATGTGACAAAATCTTGTCGGGAATGGGCTTATAGATGCCATTTGGAAATGTAATGGGTAGTTGCGGAGATGGTCTTATAGATGCCATCTGAAGGTGTCGATCGCATAAGAGATTCCTTAGCGAGAACTTGCGTACCTGAGAAAGAAAGATAATTACCTGGCCTGTTACAGGGGTTGATCTTTAAACTCTTTATGTGGATGTGCCCTGGCTGGATACAGGTATCGAATCTTCAATCAGTTACTCACAGATGTGCCCTGGCTAGATACAGGAATCGAATCTGGAATTAGTCGTCAACAAATATGCCCTGGCTGGTTACAGGAATCGAATCTTCAAACTCTTCAGACGTGCCCTGGCTGGATACAGGAATCGAGTCCAGAATAGTCGTCAACAGATATGCCATGGCTGGTTACAGGAATCGAATCTTCAAACTCTTCAGACGTGCCCTGGCTAGATACAGGAATCGAGTCCGGAAATAGTCGTCAACAGATATGCCCTGGCTGGATACAGGAATCGAATCTTCAAACTCTTCAGACGTGCCCTGGCTGGATACAGGAATCGAGTCCGGAATAGTCGTTAACAGATATGCCCTGGCTGGTTACAGGAATCAAATCTTCAAACTCTTCAGACGTGCCCTGACTGGATACAGGAATCGAGTCCGGAATAGTCGTCAACAGATATGCCCTGGCTGGTTACAGGAATCGAATCTTCAAACTCTTCAGACGTGCCCTGGCTGGATACAGGAATCGAGTCTGGAATAGTCGTCAATAGATATGCCCTGGCTGGATACAGGAATCGAATCTTCAAACTCTTCAGACGTGCCCGGGCTAGATACAGGTATCGAATCTGGAATTAGTCGTCTACAGATATGCCCTGGCTTGATACAGGTATCGAATCTCTAAACTCTTCAGACGTGCCCTGGCTGGATACAAGAATCGAATCCATAATCAATCGCTCACAGATATGCCCTGGCTAGATACAAGTATCGAATCTGGAACTGCGAGAGTTGATGGTAATCGTCTTTTGATTGACCGTTTCCTGAAAAGGCAAAACATTAGTTGTATGCAATGTCATGATGTATGAAATGCATGATGTCATGATGTTCTCAAAAATAAATGAGATCGTGTCGTATGCACTCTATCATGTACGTAAGCAGGATGTATGAAATGTGAAATGTCTATGAATGTATTTTCGTCTAGGAAAATAAATCCTTGACGAATGTCGGGAGCTCGTTGAATCCTGGGCTGATATTTGAAGAGTAGAGTTCTTCGTTTCCGCTGGGGATGATGATTGCAAGAATAAGCCGGTAGGAGAAGATGACTCTGTTGGGGAATAAACTTGTTGAAGAGATTACTCTGCGGGGAATTACTCTGTGGGAAGAGATACTTCGCTGAGGTTTTGATGATAACTCCGCTGGGGATAGGAAGACTTCGCTGGGGACGATCTTTCCGTGGCAATTGGCTGAGGATAACCCAGTTATATCCTGGTGGGGAAATAACCTTTGAATAAAACCGGGGGGCGCGTTCGTACTCTGCAGGTGATAAGCTTCCAGAATCTACTGGGGAAATTGATTGAACTCTCCTGGGGAAACTTTTCAGATTGGACTGGGGAATGGCTCCACTGGATGTTCTGTATTCCGCCGGGGAACAATCTTAGATCAAGATTGCCGGGGATGCTTGCTAGGAATGTTTGTGTACTCCTTTGGGGAATGTTGAGATCTTTGGGGGATAATCCAACTTCCTCAAGGCTGACTGAGGATAAATCTGCTCGGGGAGAGTGTTGCTGACTTGCTGGAGATACCGTGCCTTTTCGGGGCTGAGGGGAGACCAACTCTGCTCGGGGGAGAGGTATTGTTGATTCTTGTTCTTACTCTGGGGAGTGGAGGTATCTTGGTTACGTTCTTCAGCCGAACTTACCTTAGTACCTTGGTGGATAGAGCAATTAGATTGCTTAGACAACTCATTATTGCCCCTGTTTCTGATGTTACCTGTAATTAATCCTTTGTTTCGTATTCAAATATTTATGAGTTAGCAATTAGTGTCAAATGCATATATTACAATTGAACATTGGACGTTCTTTACAAGACAAAACAGAAAAAAGGAAAAAAAACAATTGGCAATTGGTCTGAAAAGTGAATTTGTATTGATTTTTGAATTTGCCTGTAAATAGGCGTTTATGTACAAGAGGCTGACGTCCTAGTAAGAGAACGCCGCCGAACAACAGAGTTTATACAATTTTGTGAAAAAGGAAAACAAAACAGCTGTGTGAAAAGAGTAATCCCACTGGGTTCCAACTCTGCTATCGCCTTTATGTCTTCGAGCGTCTCATCACTTGGCTGCTTAGTTGAAGATGAAGCTGACTGATCGATGCCGTCTGAACCTGATGTTGATACCGGATTCTGGATGCAAGGTAATTCAATGCGACATAGTATTACGCCTTAATACCTAACGTTTGCCTGGACCGCTCTTTCGGGTTTTCAGTCCACCGGGATACCCATTTTTGCCCAAGCTGCCTTTTCAGGTTTTCGAGTTGCCGGGTGTACAGATTTTTTTCATTTCATCCCTTATTTTTGCCCGAACCCTTTTGGTTCGCCGGGAAGCCCTAATTTTTGCCTAGGTATGTCAACCTAGCGGGTTTTTTATCATGCGTAGTATCTTTTTACTATGTCTGCATTGGCGGGGTGAGGAAGGTCGTCACCATCCATGGTGGTTAGAATCATGGCTCCTCCTGAGAAGACATGTTTAACCACAAATGGCCCTTCGTACGTAGGGGTCCATTTTCCCCTGGGATCACTTTGCGGAAGAATGATGCGTTTGATTACCAGGTCCCCAACTTGATACTCTTTTGGCCTGACTTTCTTGTTAAATTCCCTGATCATCCGTTTTTGATACGTTTGACCATGACAAATAGCAGTGAGTCTCTTTTCGTCAATTAGGTTTAATTGATCAAGTCGAGTCTGGATCCAGTCATCTTCGCTCAAGCCTGCATCCTTCATTATCCGAAGAGAGGGTATCTGGACTTCAATCGGCAAGACTGCCTCCATGCCGTAGACCAAGGAAAAGGGGGTTGCCCCGGTTGACGTTCTTGCTGAGGTACGATACCCATGAAGAGCAAACGGTAACATCTCGTGCCAATCTTTGTAAGTCACTGTCATCTTCTGCACAATCTTTTTGATATTCTTATTCGCCGCTTCTACAGCCCCATTCATCTTCGGTCGGTAAGGAGAAGATTTGTGGTGATGTATCTTGAATTGCTCACAGAGCTCAGTGATCATCTTGTTATTAAGGTTGGTACCATTGTCCGTAATGATCCACTCAGGTACGCCGTATCGACAGATCAGGTTATGCCAAATGAACCGTGCCACGACGTTCTTGGTTACGGTAGCGTAAGAAGCTGCTTCAACCCACTTTGTAAAGTAATCGATCGCCACCAGGATGAAGCGATGCCCGTTGGATGCCGTAGGTTTAATCTCGCCGATCATATCAATGCCCCACATTGCAAAAGGCCAGGGTGCAGTCAATACATTCAGAGGGACTGGAGGAACGTGCACCTTATCTGCATAAATCTGGCACTTATGACATGTCCGAGAATGTTGGTAACAGTCGGCTTCCATGGTGGACCAGAAATATCCTGCCCGAAGGATTTTCTTTGCCATGGTATGTCCACTGGAATGCGTTCCGAAGGTACCTTCATGCAGTTCCGCCATGATCTTTTCTGCTTCAGTCTTATCCACACAACGCAGTAAGGTTGAATCATGGTTTCTCTTGTATAGAACGCCATTGCTGAGGAAGAACTTTGCAGCGAACCTTCTCAGAAACTTTTTGTCATTGATAGATGCACCCTCAGGGTATTCTTGAGCTTCCAGATACCTTTTCACCTCATGATACCAAGGTTTTTCAGTTACCTCTTCAGCTTCAAGATCACAGCAATATGCAGGTTCGTCCAACTTCCAGATAATGATCCGGGGAGCCTCGTTATCCCATTTGACTTTGAACATAGAAGACATCGTAGCCAGCGCGTCCGCCAACTGATTCTCCTCTGATCTGTCATGAAACTGATTCTCCATAAGAGCGACCGCTAAAACGTCCTATACTTGACGACCACGTTTCGAAGGCAACGACTGAGGCGTACCCTAGAAGTGGTGTGTGCATTGTGTGTTGTTTTCATGTTATGTTTTATTTTTGATCATGGCATTGTGAGCTACGCGTTGTTTTTTAGTTATCATACATTCTTTCATGCGAGTTTAGCAGTTAGGAGTGCAGAAAATTAAATACAGAAAGATAAAAGCTACGCTATTACAAGGCGCGGGTCTATACATCGCCAAAATACAAAGACCCGTTTTTTGATAAATATGCGGAAAGTAAAAAAGCAATAAACCTAATTACTATTACATCCGGAAAGCAGTTACATAATAATCAATAAGAAAAATAGTGCGCGAATAAATTAAATTGGAACGTCCGAGGGTGTTGGACCCTTTTGAGCAATTATGAGTTTTTTGTGTCGTTTGTATGAAGTTAAAATTAAACCTAAATCTAATTATTCAATTATTTACAAGAAAGTGTTTTTTATGTTTTTTTTGTATTTAATGAAAATAAGAAAAAAGAATTAAAGAAAACCCTAGTTCTATGTTTATTTTAATTATTAATGAAAATGTCGAAGTTGACCCGATTTAAACTAATTAATTAATTTAAATGTTTATTTACAAAAATAATAGTAATTAATAATAATAATAATTAATGATAATAATAATTAATTAAGAAAAAGATAAAAAAAATGTCAAAACCTAATTCTATGTAGTTTTTATTTATTAAGAAAAAAAGGGTTAAAATTAAAACCTAAATTAAACTAAATTAATTGTTAGTATTTATTAAAAAAGGGTTAATGGTGAAATTAATAAACAATTAAAATAATTTACAATTTTGAGTTTCTGATTTTTATTAGGAAAAACTATTTTATAGTGAATTAATAATAATTATTAAAAAAACCAATTGAAAGAAATTAAAAGAAAAGAAAAGAAAAGAAAATTAATTATGCAAACCAAGGGGGTGTCCGGCCCATGTGGAGGTGAACTTTGAGGAATTTTGGCCCATTAGCACAAGGCCTTGTTGACTTTCCTGATCGTGTGCATGTTCATTGACTGGAGCATACCATGGATTCCATCTCTTGGCCACTGGATTGGGCATCATGGCCACTTGGCAAGCTAGCGCGTGAGTACGTATGGTGGAGCGTTGGACGTATACATGCATGAGATTATGTTAGAAAAAACATTAAGAATTATATGGGGGACCTGGGAATCGAACCCAGGTCCCAGTACCTCTTGCCATTATGCCTTTGCCAACTGAGCCATCCAGCGCGTTTGTTAAACTAATAGCAAAGAAATATAATATATGAAAAGTGCCAATTACGATGGAAAACGCGCGCAGATTTGAATTCACCAACCAGGAGATGCCACGCCCTTCGTCTTCTTCTTTCTTCTGCAAAATATAAAACAAGATAGCGGGGGTTTGAAACCCCCACTAACTATAACAGTGAAAAATAGCGAATAGAAGTGGAGACAATATAAAAAGGGCGCGATAGGTCCATCTCGTTCGTCTCATCCAGACGGTTTCAGCCATGGGCATTATAGTCTCTAATTTTACTCATGCTGAAAAGCCCCAATCTAAAAGCTTGGAAACCCTAAATCTCTCCCATGGCAACTGGCGTTTCAAGGCATATTAATGGAATTAAATCATACCAGAAGCTTCACCTGAATGCTATGAACACAAAACAATCAACCAAATGTATTAAAAATGTATGAATCGTGATGTGCAAATCTGGAAAATAAAGCAAACCGTGTCACTTGTATTCTCTGATTCTTTGCGTGTTAAGCTTCGTTCTTGATTGCAATGGCTTCCTGGAAGGTCCAACAATGTATTGGAAACGATTTTAGGCCTTGAATTGTAATGAAAATAGGATTTCAGTTTTCAAGTTTTTCTTGAAATTTTGCAAATTGGTTATGTGGTTGCAGCAGCTTTCACGTGTGTCTAGCTTTAGGGTTTTACTCAGCATATGTGAATGAATTTAGGTTAGAATTAAGCCCATAAATCCATTGCATTCATGTTTGAATATATGATTTGCAATCAGAACTTTTTCAATCTTTTCTTTCATGAAACCTTGCCAATTATGGATATTTTTCCTTGTTGATTGAGAAACGAGTTGCCAGCTTTCCCTAGTCATATTTGCTGCACAAAAAGATCTAAAAAGCACATCTTTTGAATTTTCTTATAATTAAAACCAATTAAATAAATTAATATTAATATAAATTTAATTAATTAATTAAAAATAATAAAATAAGTCAAATTAAGCTTAATGGGTCTTGCATAGGCTTTGGGTAAAGATTCAAGAAAGAATTTGAGGCCCATTAGCAAAATTGAAGTGTTTTAGGCAAAGTTGACTTTTGAAAGTTCCTAAAATTTCCCAACTTCTCCAATGCATATCTTGCTCAATTTTTAAGCTATGAACATTTTCTTGGACATTTTGGAAAGGTCTTGAAGTCCTCTAACAAGTGCCTTTGGTTCCATGTAATTTTGATTCAACAATCTCAAGTTATGGTCTTTGACTTAAAGTGCCTTTTTGTTGACTTGTGAAAATGACCTATAATGTTGAAATTGATAACTTTTTGTGAGAGCATTTATTGGACTTGGAGTGTGAAGATGAGTTCTAGGAAATGTCATCCCCTTAAAAATTAGCTTTGGATGGGATTTTTCTGATAAACCATGAAGAAGTTATGCCTTGGTCAATTTGCAGTTGACTTTTCAGCTGTCCAAAAATAGAATCTTTTGCATCTTGAGACTTTTTGAGCCATGCTTGGGGAATTATAATCAAGACTTGATCAAATGATGATTTTGGCTTCAAAATAAGATGTTGATACAAAATTTTGACTTTTGACTGTCAAATGACCATTTTGCCCCTGCAGTTGACTGTGGAGCAATTAGAGTTTTTGACTGTGCAATTTGATGCTGTGAGTCTTGAAACTTGACATATGGATGCTTGACAATGTATATAGGCATATGGGACTTGATTGGACACTTGAAAACCTCAATTTCTTTGCCATAACCAAAACCCTAATTTTGACTGTGTTAGGAGGCAATTGGACTGTGCAACCTTTGAGAGATTTTGAACCATTTGGAGATTGATCTTGGCAAATCTTGAAGAATATGGGAGGGAAAATTTTGGGGTACAACAGGGTCTTTTGGTGGAGACCCTGAAATAATTATCGGAAATGGTCATATGGAAACATCATTATAAGAAACAGTGAGAATTGAAGCCTTCTCGAACAAAAATTTCTTGTTATCTATTAGGAATTGAACACCTATTTTTAACAAAGGACGGCTGGTTGGTGAGGATAAACAAAAATGATAGCTTTCATCACAGCCTGGGAATACACCGGCAATCACCAAGTTCTTTTTGATAGTCAGAAGTGTGGTCACAAGTTCATCAACTGAAGTAACAAACATATCTTCTTCAATGGCGTTGGCATTATGGACGTGTTTTGGCATAGGGGCAATAATGACATTTGGAATTTTTGGCGCATCAAATTCAATCTCTTTGGCTTCAAGGAGGTCTTGTACTTTTTTCTTCAAAGCCCAACAGTTGTTAGTGTCATGGCCGGGACTCTCAGAGTGGTATGCACAACGGGCTTTAGGATGATAGTGAGGAGAGGTTGTGTTAGGGTTCTTTGGAGCTTCTTCCAAAGTCACTAAGTTCTGGTGAATTGTATGATTAGTCTTTCCATTCTTGGCTTGTTGTTTATTTGCTGATCAGGCGTAGGTTTAGGAATCATAACAGCCCCTACCATTGGACGGCGTTCGGCCCTACCTTGATTTCTCTGAGGATATACAACAACCACTTCTTTCTTTCCGGTGAATGGTTTCCTTACAGCAGCAGAGGATGCATCTTTTTGAATCTTTCCAATCTTTATCCTGGCTTTTACCCTTTCTCTGGTCAATATTAGTTCAGTAAAACCTGTCGATGAACTCCCAATTAAGTGATTAAAGAAGGGACCGGACAAGGTGCTCAAAAACATGTCTACCAACTCTCTTTCAGATAGAGGAGGTTGAACTCTTCCGGCCAAGTCCCTCCATTTTTACGTATAGTCCTTGAAGCCTTCACTTGAAACCATGGCCATACTTTGGAGTTGAGTACGGGTGCGTGCAAGATCAGCTTGTATTGGTATTGTTTGTAA
This sequence comes from Vicia faba, assembly GCA_948472305.1. Taxonomy (NCBI): domain Eukaryota; kingdom Viridiplantae; phylum Streptophyta; class Magnoliopsida; order Fabales; family Fabaceae; genus Vicia; species Vicia faba. The sequence goes on from OX451735.1 coordinate 556,520,152, forward strand.
AAGGTAGCAGCAAGATCTTCCCAGTTATGAACATTGGTTCTTTCTAACTGATAAAACCAATAAAGTTGAGTTCCAGACAAACTGTCTTGGAAGAAGTGTAACCATAAGACTTTGTCGGAGGTATGAGGATGGATTTTCCTCACATAGGATCGGAGATACATTTTGGGGCATGAGACTCCATCATATTTGGCGAACACAGGTGCTTTGAATTTTGGAGGAATGACAATTCCTGATACTAATCCCAATTCCTCAAAGTCTAATCCAGGCACTTTTTGGATTTCCATTGCGCTCAACCATTCTTCTAGATGCTTATACTTTTCATCGGCTGGAGGATATTGTTCTTTAGAATAGTCTTATTCTTCCCCTTCTGATTCTGATTCTGACTGGACAACTGTTTCTTTGCCTTTCCCATCTTGATTTTCTTTCTCACCGGATGTCGTGCAAAGTCTAAGGCCCTTCTTGTTTTCCCTTGGAATCTTCTTCCCATGTTTAGAACTCTGGTTATTTTCTTCGTCTTCTTTTTCTTCTCTTCCAGCAGCAAGGTCTTCAACTCTTCTTGTCCTTTGGCCAGAGTTAAGAACAATTATTGAAACTGTGCATTCTGTGCTTGGAGGTCCTTCATAATTTGCTCGTGATCCATCTTACTGAAATAAACAGTAGAGAGATGAGGAGACTTGTTGCAAGAAACCTACTTATGTTATGATGAATGGTAAATGCATATGGAATGATTTCAAGGATTTTAAAGATTCAAATTTGTTTTAGACAAAAAGGAAACACACGTTATATTGATAAATTAAAGCTTGAGTACATCAATGCCTTCTTGGACAAAATAATACAAAAACTCTAAGATGAAAAGGTAGTACACATCCTCTTTGGTGCGATGTAAGCATTCAGGTTCTTCTCCTTATGAAGTAGCCTAGTGAGTTCCAAAACCTTCTTCTAGTTTGCGTAGAATTGGGCTTCGAAAGTATCTCGCCCCCCTTGAGTTGTATCTAATCTCTTTGTAAGTCTTCAAGAGAGGTAGGCATGTCAGGATACAGGATAGTGTATGGAACATCTCCTTCCATAACAGGCTCAATGGTTACCGGGAGAATGGAGGGATAAGGCATCATAATACTATGAGGTAAGGCTCAAGAGGGATGGAATTCTTATGCCCCAATGTCTTGCTATCTACCTTGTTCAACATCCTCCAAGCTCGAATAAATCTTTGGCGAAGACCTTGATCGTCGTTCTCATAGTCAAATACCAAACCTTGAATCAGCATCTCATGTGGGCCATCCCTTCGGGTGTAACCAAACTATCTTAAAGCTAAACAGGCGTTGTAGGTGATACCTCCCCTAATTCTAAGTAAAGGAACATTGGGAAATTCTCCACAATGGTCGACAATAGTAACATTCTATATGGACCAGGAGCACCAATGAATATTTGAATGTTTGAGCGTCATCAACCTTTGTGACCACCTTGAACCTTAATTATTCTTTAATACAGATTGGGGATGATGTGAAATAAACCATATTGCCAAGAGAGGAGTGCAACACATAAGGACACCTATTTTCCTCATTGTGCGAGTGTGGAAAGAATGTAGGATGTCCCCTAGTAATGTTGGTACCGGGTTGCGGGATATGAAGATTTTGACGGTGTTCACATCTATGAGTTGGTCAGTATTTGGAAACAAAACCATCCAAGGAATTTCAACAGTTTTGGGCTTTCTCAAACAAAAACTTGGCTAGGAAACCTTTGAAACCACTCCTTGTTTCCAAATTAGTTGTGATATCAGATGGTTGCAAGTGTAGAGCTTGAGCGATCTCTTCGGGCTTTGGATCTATTTTTGTACCGTTGAAAGGTGGTTGATTGAGAATGGGAATCCTCAAGAGTTGGGAGAATTCTTTCAAAGTTGGCACAAGTTGATAATCGGGAAATGTGAAGCAATGATGTAAAGGATCAAAGAACTAAAAGATCACCTTCATCATGTCCTCATCTGTGTTGGAGGTGACCAAGTTGAGTAGGAGACCATGTCTCTCGGTGAATGGAGAGTTTTCAGGATTCCTTGAAGCTAGTTCCTTAAGTTGTGGAGGGATCCTTATAAGATTGACCTGAATAGTTTTTCTACAAAGAGAATCCATATCCTACAAAACAAAACAAATATAAATCCCAAGATCCTTGAAATGGTTAGTGAATGAGTATGATGTTATGATGTTCATGATGTTATGTACAAGTATGTATATACAAACAAAGCAAACAAATCCTTAGGTTTAGGCTTGAATGGAGTTTTATAGGTAAGTACCCTCTTGAAGTTTAGTTGGCTTAAACCTGTCCTGGTAATGGTAATCGGGTTCTAAGGAGCTCAATATCACTGGTTTGTTTCCTTGGTCATTGTTTCAGCACAAGCCTCTTTAATGGCGACCAAAATATCCCAATAAACCAAACCTCAATGAGTGTAGTATCGAGTATCTACTAACTTCGGACTGCACCAAAGTCGGCCATCTCACTACGTCCTAGATTCCAAGTTGGTCAAGTAAAGGTTCTAAAAGTTCATTAGTGCTCCATGACATCACTCAGCGGCCCGTATTCTCCTTGATTAACTCAAGGGCTACTGGTACCCATAAATATGTCGCACTAACATAGCTATTGCTTAGACTATGTCGGTATACCCTGTATAGTTTCCACAATGTATTGCTACTTACCTATAAGGTATCCCAAATCCATGTAGAGGATTCAAACCCAAACAAAGAACCATAATGTAAAGCATACAAGTCAAACAATGAAAGAAAGTAAATGTGATCTAACCCTAAGGTAACCCAACTTTTAGAATATTCCCCAGCAAAGTCGCCAGTTCTGTGATACAGTGGGAGAACTGACTTGAAGGTTTTGCGTTTGATCGCAAATGTTGCGGTTTAGCAAGAGTCGCCACCGATATTTCTTTTATCCAAAAGGAAAGGTGAAAAAGCACAGGAAAGACCTTTGAGATTATTTCTTGGGTTCGGGGGGTAGATTATGAAAAGGGAAGGTATTAGCACCCTTTTCATCCATGGTTTTCCATGGGCTCTTAGTTACTTGCTAGATCACTTGCTTTTGTTTGAAATTGTGCTTTGTGTGGTTTTTGAAATTATTTTGTAAAGAGGCCATTGTCTAGGCAATATTTGTAATAATTCTTGTTTGTAAGAATGTATACAAAGATGTTTGATCTTTTGAAAATGTTTTCAAGTTTGTAAGATGTTTGAAAGTGTAGGTGTTTATTTTGAATCAAGCAAGGATGTTTTGTTTGAAATTAAGCAAGTAATTAGGAGCATTCTACCTACTCAAAAGTCTTTCTTGTTCATTTTCTTTTCCTTAGATATTGTTATCTTACCATTGATTTGGTAAGTAACCCTATCTTTAGATGTAAATGTGACGGGCGTGGGTCATCGCATAACCATGATTTGCAATGTTGCAAGGTATCTTAGCATTCCTTTTTTAGGGACTAAGATCATTTGAAAGGCAACTTAGATAGCGCCATCGAGGGACAATGATCTTGTATTTTCTTTGTTTTTTTTTTGCTAAGATACCTCACATGCGTAATATGGCTATTTTATAAAGGTAACCAAGTGGATTTACCCTAGGGGTGCTTGTGTACACGTGTACTTAATTTACATACATTTAGTCTTGATTAGGGTTATCTATTTGTTGATTTCATGTTTTTCCGTACACACCCTAATTACTAGTATTTATACTTGAAAACAATAAATTGCGGAAATATAAAGGTCCTACGCTATTATATCATTTTATGGAAGGGGGTACAAATTTACAAATGAGGGTTATAAGAATTTAAATCCTATTTAACTATTACAACAATATCAAAATGTACAATGCAGGAAAGAAAAGGGATTTGTTTTGAAAATGGTTTTATGTCTTAATGAAATAAAGAAAAAAAAAAGAAATAAATTAAGAAAGGAAAATATTTTTTTATGTCTGTTTTTATTGTATTAATAAAAATGATGTTAATGTTAAAAAAGATTAGAAGAAAAATAACGAGAGAAAAGAATCAGCATGATGCTTAAAGCAAAGCAATGGGGATCATAAGTTTTGATGTCGGGCACGCTGTGGTTCAGAAGGAAGGGTTAGAAGTTATGAATTGATACATTATAAGGTCCTACAAGACACGTTATAGGGAAAACACAGAAGTTCTGGGTTGCTATGTGCTGAACTTCTGAGTGCTAAAACAATGAGAAAGTCTTAGAAGTCCTGTATATTAAAAAAAATAGTGAAGAGAACTCAGAGGTTCAGTGTGTGCTGAGACAGTGAGTGAACATCAGAAGTTCAATGTGTTATCAGCATATGAAAATCAGAAATTCTAAGTGTTAAAACAGTGAGTGGAAACATCAGAGGTTCAGTGTGTTTAACAGTAAGGAGAAGTCATAAGTTATGTGTTGTGCTAAAATAGTGAGTGGAAATCAGAGGTTCTGTTCCACCTTTCAAATCTTTCCTCATTTTAATCAGAACATCAGCAATTTATTCAGTTCTTAACAAACAGCAAATCAGAAGGATAAAGAACACAACAATTTATAGAAGTCTCAATCCTAAATCTGAGCCAAGCCCTAATCAAGAAGTTCTGATCCATAATTTTTCTACTTACGCAATGATATGGACAACATTAATACTATGACATTTACATATTTGATGATGTTCTAAAATGAAAATATGCAAAGTCAGAAAGACTTACCTTGAATCTGACGTGTGTGCCTGGGACTTGAGCTGTTAACTTCAGATGTTCTGGAGTCAGCAAGAGCAACAGAAGAGAAAACACCACGTTCCTTGACTTAAAGGGAAGAACAAAGGTTTGTTTTTTTGTTTGGGGATTATGGATTTTTACAAAGGTTTCACAACTTTATTTTCTCTCTTTTTGACAATTCTCTCTCTCTCCAAAAACCAGCCCCTTGAACGTATGATAGAGACAATTATTTATAGATGGGTTTGCTGTGGTTTTTTTTTTGGGGGGGGGGAAATGGGATTTAAACCCTTTTGGTATACTGTTCCATTGCTTTTTAATCACAGTTTTCATATGCTAATTTGATGCAAATATAGGGTTTGAGAAAAATGCAGGCGTGGACTAGATCAACACCAATTTGGAGTGTTGTGGAAGCTGTTTGCAGGACTGTGCTATAGCAGTGCAGTAGACTGTTCAAACAAGGTTTTTGGGCTTTGTGATGTTCTGATCGAAGAAGACCATAATGAAGCTCGAAGGGTGATGCTCTGATTGAAGCATATGATGAAGAGTCATGTTCTGATTGAAGAGTTATGTTCTGAACCATGTTTGCAACTTCTGAATGCACTTGCGTGGAGGCTGGCTCAGAAGTTCTGAAGTATCATATTCTCTTAACACTTAGAAAATTTTCTAAATGTTTAAAATTTTGACTTTTTTCAAAGTAATTTCTGAATTTTGATTTTTTGATGAACCAATTTCATATCTTGATGAAATATAATTGTTGAAACTTGATTTTTTTATCTAAAAGTCAAAGTTTGACTTTTCAGTGTGCTTTTGACCATTTTGCCCTTGTGACTGATTTTCTTGGAAAATTGTAATTCACGACTTGAAACTTGGTAGAGGTAAACCTGAGGGTCCAGGATGATCCTTTGAGAAATGAGAGGGGAAATTTTGGGGTACAACAAACTATATTTGATGTATAGGAGCTTTGTGATTGATTAGGAAGGAAAACGCACGAGGGAATTGTGAGTTACAAGTTCAAAGTCAGAATGTGCACATAAATGGAGTTTTGATGCAAGTTTTGATTTAAGGGAGTTTTGGAGAGTTTCAGGGGGCTTGAGCTCGTGTCTTATCTCACAAATAGTGCCTCTATTTATAAGAAACAAGTTTTGAGACTTGTAGTTGACCAGAATTCAAAATCAAATGTTTAAGCTCAACATGTGATTTTCTTGAAAAATCAAGTTTCAATGCTTTGTACTTGCTATTGTAGAGTGGTTACACTTTAAACAAGCTTGCTTCTAACTTTGTAGAAAGAGTGTGATCAGAGGGAACAAGTGAGAGGCTCAAGAATTGACTTTGTGTATAAAGCTTGCTTTTCAAGAATGGCAATGTTAGCTTTCTTCCCAAAATGGAAAATGGACCTGGACAATGCTTAAACCACTTGGATTATAACTCAAAAGTTTGTGTAATCCATTAATTATGGATATATACACAAGTTAGATGACCTGAAAAGAAAGATTATGCAGCCTAACATTGAGATTGGATTATGTGTTCATCAAGAAATGGCTTGTAATACAAGAATGAAACCCTAACTTCATGGATTTGATTCTCTTAGCTCAAGTATGATCTCAATGAGTTCTTGGACATTTTGGAAAGCTTGTAACATCCTCTATAACCTTAATGTTGGACATTTTGAAAATTAAATTTGGAACTAGGTGAAAAATTTCCATGAGGTTAGGTCAAAATCGTGCCTAAACTAGGGCAAAATTTCACTAAGTTTTCAAGTTTCATGAACATGTCTTCACAAAATCATAACTTGAAATCTAACAATTTCTAGGAAACATTATGCCGTACAATGTATTATATTTCATTTATATCTACAAATTTCATGTTGGAAGTTTCCTTTGAATCATCTTGCATCATGGTGTAAATTTGGCTCAAAGTTATGGAAAAAACATGAATTTTCAACACTTAGAAAAATTCTAAGTCTTGGAAATTTTGACTTTTCAAGGATGAATTTGACTTTTTGATTTCTTGATGAACAATTTTAATATTTTTACATGTCTTGATGAATTGTGATCTTTGAAACTTGATTTTTTGACCAAAAAGTCAAAGTTTGACTTTTCAGTGTACAATTGACTTTTCATTAGTTGACTGAAAATCAACTATCAATCAATTGAACTTGAGAAATGTTTTGAGCCATGAAATTATGTCAAAATTATGTATTTGAATCCTTGATATCATGTCTTAAACCAATAAGTCACGTGCTAGGTGAAAAATCAAAGATTGCACCTTCTCAGTCAAAACCCTAATTTTGACCATTTTGCCCTTTTCATGATCTGATCAAATTTCTTGAGGAATTGTGATCAAAACTTGATAAAATGACATTTATGAGTTCATGATGTTGATATGGATAAAAAAATTATGAATTTTGATTGTAAATTGACCACATTTGACTTTTTCCCCAATACAGCTGATTTTAGGTCATCTGATCAATTGACTGAGCAAAAATGTGATCCAAGACTTGAAACATGACATGAGAAATCTTGAGGGTCCAAAATGATCCATGAAGGTCATATGGGGAATTAAAAGTCCATTTGTCCTTGTGCAAACTCAAACCCTAATTTGAGTCATAAGTACTTAAGGAGGTGTCTTGAGCTGATCAAACCTTGTGTAGTCTTGAATCAATGGAGATCTTGTGAGAGATTTCTTGAGAAATGAGAGAGAAAATTTTGGGGTACAAAAATGAGCAAAGTTTAATTTTTTTTTGTTTTTCTCTTATCTCTTTTCCTCTCCACCCCCCCCCCCCCCCCCCCCCTTGAGTCTTATGAAACAGTCCCTTTTGTAGATCCTTGACTGAGGCTTAGGAGGGAAACAAAATAAGTTATTTTGAACTGTTTTTTCCTACTGCTTTGATACTTTTCCACACAATTTTCTTTTGCCATTTTGGTGCAATTTTGTGGCTGTTATGATGCAGGTTGGAGCAAACTGCATAGAGCAGTTTTGGACTGGTTTTCTGGACAAATTTTGGACTGTATATGACAACATATACAGGTTTTGTGACAGGTTTGTGGTGTAGAATAGCACAAGGTTTTGTAGGACATCAATTGAGAAGGTTTTTGGAGTGTTGTGGCAATGTATAGAAGTAGCATATCATACTTTTCTTAGCAATAACTTGGACAACATAGTTTGCAGCATGAAATAAGTTTGGTTTATGGAGCAATTTATGCAAATTGTAGCAAAGACAAAGCATTTGGGCAAGGTTTTGAGTCAAAGGACAAAGTCCAAATAGTACAAAGTTTAGGATTTGTAAACTTGCAAAAATGCCACTTTGTAATAACTTGAATTATTTGCAACATCTTGAACTATTTTGAATTTTAGTGAAAAGATGTCATGAAGCAATGAACTTAACTTAGAAAATTTTCCAAGTCTTGTAAAAGTTGTATTTTTTACTTTCTTGATTTTTGATGATCAAATTTCATATTTTGGTTGTCTTGATGAAATATGATTTTGGGACTCAACTTTGGTCAAAAATTGACTTTTCCCACCAGTTGACTGAATTTTGTCTATCAATCAACTGATCTTAGAAGATGAATTGAAATATGAAATTAGGTCAAAATGATGCGCTCAAATCCTTGAGATCATGCTTCCAACCAATAAGCCAGGTATTAGGTCAAAAATCAAAGTTCGGTCATTTACAGTCAAAACCCTAATTTTGCCCATTTTGCCCTTTTGGTAATTTGAATGACTTTCTTGGAAAATTGTGATCCAAGACTTGAAACTTGACAAAAATAATCCTGAGGGTCCATAATGATTCATGAAAGTCATTTGAAACATTATGAATCCAACTGCCTTTGTACAAACTCAAACCCTAATTTGAGGTATCAATGTTGAGGAAATTGTTTGGCCTAGTCGATACTTGTGCAAACTTGAGGCATTGAAGACCTTTGTAGGAAATATATTTAGAAATGAGAGGGAAAATTTTTGGGTACAACAGCATGTTACTGATGATAAAGACCTTGTTGGGAGCTGGGTACTTTTCTAAGGTATGAATGCAAATATGCATTATGAGCTGATAGTTCAGAATTTTTTTGAGAGTTTACTTCTATCAATGGTGTTCAGGTGGGTCTATTAACTTGAATAAGATGAAAAAGGTATGATCTTTTGAGATCTTTGTGTGTTTATTGGGAGCTTTTTGAAGGATGTATCCGCATGGTGAAAACCATGGTGTTATAAAGTTGACGTTCTAAATGATGTTGTAACATCATTTTGATTGTGTTTGGAAGATGCTTGAGGTTGGTCATCAGGGGTTAGGTGCTAAAGCATGGTCATCAGTAGTGGCAGTTCTCATTATAAGGATTAGAGTATGCAGAATCTAATCCTGTCAACGGTAGCATGCTCTAGCAATACATAACTACCATGTTAAAGTCTTCTCTAGTATCAACAATTGCTAGTGAATGAAAGGACAGAAGAAGGAAATCAAAAACTGAGGTTTGATCGAAATACCTGTCAAAGATGTGTTTTCTTCTACTACAAGTTAAAGATAATGGAAATCTGGAACTTGTGTGGCACGAAAGCTAAGAACATTTTTCTTGGAATATGTGAGAAATTCTGAATCAAGTGTGTCATGTGTACTGTCCTTGTTGTGCATGGCTCAGAAGAAATTGGATATATTCTAAGAGATCTAGTATATCTGAATTTGTAAAAGTCAAGATGATTTTACATCTTGAGATTATGTTCAGCAGATGCTTGAAGTTGCAGTTCTTTTATGTGAGAGAAGGAAGATCTTTGTGTAATTTCATCTGTTGATTAGAGTGCTCTTCCTCAGTAGAAGCACTGGTTATGCATGAAAAAGGGAGTAAAGTATCTGCCTATAGATTATTACTGCAGTAGTGCCAAAATTATGGAGCTTGCGTATGGTTTAAGCTAGTGACGATTGTGATATCAGATAACATGTCGTGACATATGGCTACAAGGTGTAGCTGTTTATGCCCTTGACTGGGTCTGTGTGGTTCTAGCTAGGAGAAGCTTGTCTGTACTATTCTACTCCAAGAGAAAATATGGTTATTCTGTGAGAATACATTTTTCTCTACAGTGTTTTATGAGACCTAGTGCATGGTCCTTTTGGAGATACCACATGTGATGTTTTGATATCTTGAGTTGTGTCACTCTTGAAAGATGAAAGGAGTGCATTTGGAGTCCAGTGGGAGGCATTGTGTTTATTCTTCTGTGGTTATGGATAAGTCTAGGAGTTATCTTAGACTGTTTTTATGAAGAAGCTTGGTTGTGTGGAGTGAAAATGCTTGACAATATGTCATGACATGGTTCAGGACATACTTTTCCTTGAGACCAACAAGGAAATATTTTGAAGATACATGTCAGAAGGGTGTGTATCACACGTGTCTTGTGTTCTGTGTTACCAAAGATGGTGGTTGATTTGTTCTTAGGTTTTCTCTTATGCCACCATTAGTGTTTTAAGTTCCTGGGTTGAGGGGGAGAGTTGTTTATCTTCTTCCTCATGTACACCATGACTTTAGGAGCTTCTCCTTATCTTGAGGTTATTGTTTTGTGGAGTTAAGTGTGTTCGTATTGATGTGAAGAGATGTTGGATGTGATGTATCGACATCAAATAGATTGTGGATGTTACCTCTTGTTAAAAGCCTTTGTCATATTGTGGCTAAAAAGGGGGAGAGAACATTTGTATGTGTTGAGATGTTGAGATTCTCTTTCTTTGTGCTAAACTTGTGTGTGCAACTTTTAAGGGGGGGGGGGGAATATATGTGTTAAACTATCAAGAAGAAGAAGATTTGTATGTGTTGAGATGTTTATATTATCTTTCTTTGTGTTAAACTTGTGTGTGCAGCTTTTAAGAGGGAGGGAATATATGTGTTGGACTATCATGAAGAAGTCCTATTGTTTATGTTGTGACATCTTGTAAAAAGACAGTGAAGACTAAAGACTGTCAAAGATGTGGATACTAAAAACACTGCTTATGATGCTTTTAGGTTGCTGTTGATTTGTATTGGTTAATCTTTGCTAGTAATGTAATTTTTGAATCTTGAATATGCAAAGAATGTGTAAATTAGTTTTAGCCAAAATAAGCCAAAGGGGAAGATTGTTAATTCTCTAAGTTATGTAATTGGAATTATGTTTGGTAAAACTATTAGAGCATAAATATGTTAGATATGATGTATTTACTTGCTAATGTGGAACACATTGTTCAAGAAGTCCTATCTTATGTTGGGACATGTTGAGTTGAAGAGTTTTAACATCTGGAACAACATGTCGGACAAGATGTCCTATGCAGGTTCATTCGGCATCGCGCTGAGCTGAAGTAATTTGTTTATTCTGTTAAGTCACAATAACATAATATAGTTTAGGATATCATATTATCCTATGTGGCATTGTTTTATTAGGTCTGGAAGATTCGATCATAATTCAAGAAGAAAATATACTTTATATTTATGGAGATAAATTAGGAAGATTTGATTGAAGACCTACTTTGTAGCAGAATCTTCTGCAGAATTGTAACAACTAATGAGCTGTGATTGAAGGCCCAAATCTAGTTGGGATATAGGTTACAAATAGAAGTATTTTTAACCTAGTTTTGTACAAGTCTAGTATGTAAAAGTATTAGGGTTTCGTCATTTTAGTCACTCTCTAGGAGAGTTAGTGAAAGTGAACCACTCAGGTTGTGAGATGGTCACTTTGTTCTCCTTGAAGCTTTTAAGTAAGAGTGAGTATTGTTCTTAGAGGAAGTTTTTAACAACTCCAAGTTGTTGTTCTTAGTTAGGAGTAAAGTTGTAAATGGTTGATTTTAGTTTTAGGTCTTAGCTAGGTATTGTCATGGAAGTATGTCTTCTGTTATGCAATCATGGAAGTGTGTCTTCCTGTTCTTGTCCAATCGATGTCTCTGATTGAAGAGGATTTGAGGAGAGCCTCATGCCTAGGTGAGTCTTAGGTAGAAGTATAGCACGAGTAGTGATTAAGTGTGAAGTTGTAAACATGGGATTTTAGCTTCAAATTGATACTATCATAGTGGACTTAATCGTGGCTTGGTAGGCCCCAGAGTAGGTAGTTAGACCAAACTGGGTTAACAAATTTGTGTGTTTGTTTTCTTTTTAGTTCTGATTTGATTGTTATACCTTGCCATGTTGTTTGTGATAAACCAGATGTCTCGACATCTTATAGGACATCTGGTTCTACTATACCAGAATTTCAATCAATCTATGAATTTCATCTTTCAGACATTTGCACCCCTCTGGCTGAATCAAACAGTTTTCATAGTCGTTACCATAAGACAGGAACATACATTTCTTCGACAACTTCTCTTTCACAAACGACAGAGGAGTGATCACCTAATTTACATCTATAAATAGGTTTAAACCTTTGTCTTCAACAATGGCACTGACAGTGGCGCCTCAATGAGGTGGCAAAGTTTGCTGAAGAATATTGGGCATTGGAACTGGCCCGAAATTAATAGCCAGTGAATCCATTAAGTCTTGTACTTTATGCTTAAAAGCATAGTGATAACACTAAAACAAACCGCATATTTGACTCAAATTACACATGTTTGTTAGGCTTTTCATTGTCATTTTCTTGTGTTATGCTTGTTTTTGTTTTGTTTTTAGGTATTTTGATTATCCCCTCTTGAAGAAATGAAGAAAAACGAGCAAGAAATCAAGTTTTTGAGCAAATTGTACACATGGCATCCAGCATGGCGCCCTCCATAGGGTAGGCCATGGCATGGATTGGTTTTAAATGCCTTCAACTGCCACGTTCTCCTCAACTTCCCACCCTTGTACACATGGCGGGCGCCACCCTTGTTAAATGGTGTCCCGCCCAAAAGGAGTTGGCAGGAACCTTGGTAATTCCATGGAGTATTGTTCTTCTATAAATAGGAGGTTCTAGTTTCATTTTCTTTTCATCCAAACTTAGTTACAAACTTAGGCCATATTCTGTCAGATTTTGTAAGTGATAATCCCTTCACATCAAAGAGTTATCACACATTTGATAAAGTCTGTAAACGAGTTTGGAGCACTTTAGTCGAAGTTAATCCTGCCGCTATTTTCATTTCCATTCGCATTTATTTCCAGTTGTACCTGATTTAAAGCCTCCGATTTGGAGCATTTTTTTATTTACAAGTATCACTTTACTTTATTTATTTCATCACACTCGCTTTACTTTATTTATTTCATCGCACTCGCTTTACTTTATTTATTTCCTTGTCTTGCACTTATTTACTTGCTTTATTTACTTGTCTTTTAAAGCCTTTTTACTTTAAGAATCTACTTTAACATGATCCATTTTAACATGTCTGGATGAATTTTAAAGGTTAGAATATAAGGATCATAGTCAAAGTGATGTTCCATATAATGTGTCGGTAGAAATACTTAAGCGTTGTTTTGGTTTTTAACACAATTTTTCTACACTTTGTTTTTGTTGGGTAAGATTGAAAGTCGTCCAACATTCAGTTAAACTTGGGTATTCTTAGTTGTTCAAAGGAAGCGAAAGCACTTTGTTCAATTAAGTAGGAATCTTTTAACACTTTTAGAAAAATGATTTCAAAACTCTTTTCGGACGCGTTTATGGGTTTAAAGGTCTAGTCCTCTTTTGGTTAGAAGTTCCCAGTCAAAATTACCTTTCAACTAAGTCAAGAAACTTTATTTCTTAAAAATAGGTTTATTACTTTAACACAATGCGCACCTTTTTATAAGTGACAATAAGAGGGATTGATTAAAGAATAAACTCGATTCTGAATATGCGAAAGCGACAGTTCCTGTTAAATTAGTTCTTTTCATGAGTAGAAAATATTTCCCTGAAAGTAGTTCTATTTAGAAGCATTTGGAATATTATCAGATTGTGTGAATTACATTCAAGACTATTGTTTTTATCTGAATTTATATCTTCGTACTTTACTTTCATCGTGTATTCATAAACCCCTGAATTGTTTTACCTTAGATAAACATCGTAACAACAAAAATTGATAGATTGGTGTTTGGTCTCTGTGGGATCGATTATATTTTATATTACTCTGACGTGTTTCATATACTTGTGAAAAAAACCATGCATCAAGTTTTTGATGTTGTTGTCGGGGACCAATTACGTCAAATTTCATACCTTGCTGTTACACCGTCTAGACTAAGGCTTTATTAATCCGGTAAATGCGAAGAACTTGCAGCACCGGAAGTTTATTACATCATTTAGCGGAATCCGAACTTTACGCCCGCACACGTATATTAATCCAAAGAGTTAGGAGAGCTATGGCCGAAGAACGTGAGCAAAGACCCCTTAAGGAATTCTCCCAACCCTCTGATGAGGAACCCAATTCTAGTATATTAAACCCTGTTATTCCTGCTAATAATTTCGAACTGAAACCGTCTCTATTACAATTAGTACAACAAAACCAATTCGTGGGTCTCGCTGTAGAGAACCCAAATCAGCATTTAAAAGTTATTATCCAATTAGCTGACACCTTTAAAACCAACGGAGCTACACCTGAGGCAATTGGTTTAAGATTATTCACTTTCTCCCTCAAAGATAAAGCATGTTCTTGGTTAGATTCCCTTCCAGCCAATTCCATAACAACCAGGGAAGACCTTAAGAGAGTGTTCCTTGCCAGATACTTTCCCCCGAGTAAGATTGTTGTCCTTCGAAATCAGATCACCGGATTTACTCAAAACCAAGGAGAATCACTTTTTGAAGCTTGAGAGAGATATAAAGACCCATTAAGAGCTAGTCCACACCATGGCCTAGAACAATGGTTAATCATTCATACCTTCTATAATGGACTCATTTATAAAACTAAGATGACCATCAACGCTGCCACTGGCGGTGCATTGATGAATAAACCCTACCCTGAATCTTGCGCTCTCATCAAAGATATGGCCCAAACCATTATCAATGGGGAACTAAATGATCATCAGTAGAGAAGAAAGAGACCCAAGGAGGAATACATGAGATAAGTTCTATAGACATGATGCAAGCCAAAATGAACGCTTTAGCCCTTAAAGTTGAACATATGTCTTCAAACCCAACTACTGTAGCAGCAGTCCACCCGGAATGTGAAATATGTGGAACAAAAGGACACTAATCAGCTGAATGTAATCTGTTAAATGAAACGAGCACAAACCAAGTCAACTATTCACAAGGAAGCCCATTTTCAAATACTTACAACCCTAGATGGAGGAATCACCAAAACTTCTCCTATAAAAACAATAATCCTATCCAAAATTCAGCACCTCCGGGACCATCAGGTTTTCAAGCCCAGAGACAAAACCAACCTATGCAAGTTGTACCCCTAAAGCCGAACCTAGAGAAAACTATGGAAAGTTTCATTTCGGCCCAAACCCAGCAAAATAAAGAATTACTAAACCAAAAAATTCATGTAAATGAATTAATCACACAATTAGGAACCAAGGTTGACCAAATAGTCACCCACAATAAAATGCTTGAAACCCAGATCTCTCAGGTAGCTCTCAGACAAGCCCCCAAACTATGCCTAGAGCGTAATTTCCTAGACTACCTCAACCAAACCCTCGAGGACAAGCCAATGCCATTACCTTACAAAGTAGGACTGCTTACCAAGAACATGTCAACCCAACATTGAATGGATCCAAAACTTCTAAAAAATGTGTTGTACCTACGGACGAAGTAGAGGAACCAGTGGAATCTGAAAAACAGAACATAGTTTAGTTCTACATCCCTGTAAGAGTTTTTATGATAACAAACACATGATATATATGAAGAACATATATGCTCTCTAATTAAGTATTTTAATATGCATAGAAGTTCCGATGTAATATGCATAGAAGATGAGAAAAGAATTTGTTATAACATAGTTTACTTCTACATACCTGGAAGTTCTGATGTAAAAAGATAAGAGAGTTTCATTTTGAAGATCTGTTCAGACACAACATACTAGATCGGTTCAGACACAACATACTCAGAAGCAAATCCGTGTAATACACTAAATGAAGAAGTTCTATGTTACAACTTCTGAATGCACCAACGCTGTGAAAAAAGAACTCTGATATTCTGATATGTAAAGTTCAGGAAAGTAAAGGAGTATCAACAGTAACATTCATCTTCTGATGTGAGCATGTTCTGAAGTTTTACAGATTACTTATGGCAAATCAAAAGTAACGGTTGAATCAAGACAAGATCTTCACTTTTGGAAAGAACATTAACTACACTTGATCAACCTTCCAAAAGCATATTCTCATGTCTCTCATGCATTGCCTATTTAAAGAAGACGTGAAGAAGATATCAGTAGACAATTGCTACGCACGAAAAAGAAAAATATATTTACCCAGTTCTACCTAGTAATATTCAATTGTGTAATACATCACTGTTGTGATGTTGTTTTATTTAGAAAACATAATTCTACACACTTTCAATTATATTACTTTGTAATTCCTTGAGAAAACTGGGTTGTGGTTTAGACTCAAGAAGACATTGATAGTTGTCATTGTGATTGTGTAGTCAAGTTTGATTAGTGGATTAATACCTCGCTTGAGAGAGGCGAAATCACCTTGGCGAGTGGACTGAAGTAGTTTGAGTTCAAACGAACCAGGATAACCAACGTGTCTTTTACTTTAAGTTTTAATCCCAATTCAACCCCCCTTCTTATGTTTTTCCATTCTTCAATTGGAATCAGAGCGTCTGGTTATGAGTACAAACACTTAACCGTATCAGAAAAAGATCCAAGCAAGAAAAACACTATAGTGGGACCAAGTCATAACATCAGCAATGATTATCATGATGAGAGAGGCGGAATCAACATCAGACCCCCAATATTTGATGGTGAAAAGTTTGATTATTGGAAAGACATATCAGAAGTTTCTTTCTAGCTCATGATGTTAATCTATAGAATATGGTGACTGATGACTATATTCATCCTAGTGATGAAAACAGTCAGAAGATTGACAGAAAGAAAATGTCAGATCAACAAAAGAAAGAATTCAGAAACCATCATAAAGCTAGAACTATTCTCTTGAGTGCTATTTCATACATAGAGTATGGGAAGATCACAAACATAGAATCACCAAAACACGTGTTTGACTCCTTGATAATGACGCATGAAGGTAACACACAAGTCAAAGAAACCAAAGGTCTTGCTCTCATTCAGAAGTATGAAGCATTCAAAATGGAAGAAGAAGAAACTATAGAGACAATGTTCTAAAGATTTCAAACTCTGGTTACGGGATTGAAAGTTTTGGACAAAGGGTACTCCACAATAGATCATGTAAAGAAAATTATAAGAAGTTTACCCAATAAATGGAGACCCATGGTTACACCATTAAAACTAGCCAAAGATCTGGATAAAATTTCTCTTGAAGAACTTACCAGCTCCCTGAGAAGTCATGAGATAAAACTAGAAGAAGATGAGCCCCGGAAGCAAGGTAAGTCTCTAACTCTTAAATCTAACAAAAAATATGAACCGAAAGTTTTGCAGGTAAAAGAAGAAAACTCTGGCGGATCCTCGTCTGTGGAAGCACAGGCAGAGGAAGTTCAGAACTTCAAGAAGAACAGGGAATCATTCTGAACCATCTTCTGGATACAAAAAATCAAGTAACAGAGACATTATTTGCTACAAATGCAATGAACAAGGTCATTACAAGAGCGAATGTCCAAATCATCAAAAAGAGAAACCCAAAAAGAAGTTCTTCAAAGAAAAGAAGAAAAGCCTCATAGCAATATGGGATGACTCAGACTCTTCTGAAGCTGAAACAAAATCAGAAGATAAAAGAGCCAACATAGCCCTAATGGCCAACGTATTAGATGACACTGGATCATCTGGATCAGAATCAGACTCATAGTAAGAAGAGGTATTCTCTAACTTTTCTAGATCTCAAGAAGATAGTCTGTCATAAATTCTTGAAAGATATCAGCAACTTTGAGTCATAAACAAGAACCTGAAAAAGGATCTAGTTTCTGACTTTGAAGAAACTAAGAAACTGATATCAGAAAACTCTGAGCTTAAAGAAACAATTTATAAACTAGAAAATAAATTACAAAAGGCTCAGAAAGAAAGTTTCTAAGAAGTTCCTAGTAATTCTGAAAAGATCATAAAGGAATATGACCATAGCTTTCCAAAATTTATTGCTAAAAACATAGATAGAAGCAAGATGGCTTCAGTGATCTATGGAGTTAGCAAAAATGGAAGAAAAGGAATAATATACAATGCTAAAATATCTCAACCTAAGAAAGTTAAGGATATGGACATAAAACACACACCCATTCATTCTCACTTCACCTATGACATACACATGATATAAAATATACTAGTAAGGAGTTTTCTGCTAAACCAAAATTCAAACAAAATATTGGAAACTCTAACAATCATGGACCCAAAAAGATATGGGTACCAAAGGATAAAATCATCTTGTTGTAGATATCTATAACAGCAAGGTTGAAACACCAGTTTTAACAACTGGACTCTGGATTCTCTCTACACATTACGGGAAGAAAGCATATGTTCCAAAGCCTGGAACTTAAATCTGGAGGATACACAGGTTTCAGAGGCAATCAGAAAGGAAATATTATTGGCTCTGGTACTGAGGACACAACATCAGAAGAACTTCAGTCAAATACATAAGAGGATGTCACAAACTTTACATAAATATCTGAAGATCCCATCCAGAGAGGACAACTCAGAAGACCTGAAAAACTGTTTTGTTTTTGCTCGTTGTTTCATCTTAATCTTCAGGGAAGTATTTTTTTCCTTCATCTGTGTATCCAACTCAGGGGGAGAATTTAAATGCTTTATGTTCTTTAAGTTACTATCAAAATATACAAGTTTTTTTCATTATAAAAAATGAGGAGATTGTTAGAACATAGTTTGGTTCTACATCCTTGTAAGAGTTTTGATGATAAAAAACACATGATATATATTTATATATAAAGAACATATATGCTCTCTAATTAAGTATTTTAATATGAAGAGAAGTTCTGATGTAAGAAGCATAGAAGATGGGAAAATAATATGTTATAACATAGTTTACTTTTGTAAGTACGAAGTGCGTCTAAAAGGGGGGTGAATTAGGTACTTTAAATAATTCTGGTTTTAGTGATGATGGATATTATTTTTCTTGATTATGGTGAGTTTATGAAAGAGTAACGTGCAGAAAAATAAAGAGACACAAGCGATATATCTTGGTTCCCCTCACAGTCCGAGAGTACTCCAGTCCCCTTTCAACATGAAAGAGATTTCCTTAATGTAGCAAACTTAAACAAGAACTACCCAAAACCAAGAACAATCCTCTTGGACCAAGAACAACCCTCTTGGATTTTCACTATGTCAACAATGAAAACAATCCTCTCAAAGGGACTTCACTTGTATCCAACAGTCCTGGAAATACAAGATTTATAAAACCACTTAAACTTATTTCTAACAATCCTGAAAAATAAGCAAGTATATAGCAATATTTGATTTGAGTGAGTTTGAGTAGCAATGATCACTTTGAGTGATTTAATAAATGAATTGATCTTCTCTTACAATGATAATAGTATACAATGACTCAAGATATATAATGCTCAAATTTTCCTAGTTAACAATATGTGAAAGTGTGCAGAAAACTTGTGTATGAAAATGTTGTAGCAGCTTGAGTTTGATTTTTGAAAACTCAAAATATAATTGGAAGAGGTGTTGAAATGATTTTAAAAATGAGTATTTATATGTTAATAGCACATTTTTGAAACATCATAAAGTTCTGTAAATGAATCATGAACAATTGCCAAGATTGAGCGAAAGGTTTCCATGAAATGGTGTTATGAACAAGCATGTGCAAAGCTGTTGTTTTTCAAAATCGTGCATCATGCAATCGATTGCACCCTTGGTGTAAATCGATTTCATGGGGTTTCAACAACTAGAATTTCAAATATTTTAAGTGTGCAATCGATTGCACACGAGTGTGAATCGATTGCATGTGAAGTCAGTAGCAAAAATTGATTGAGTGCAATCGATTGCACAAACATGCAAATCGATTGCACTTAGAAACAATAGCAAATGCTTTGAAAGATTGAAGCATGAAATCAATTGAACTAGTATGAAAATCGATTGCACTCAAGTGAAAAATGATTTTTAGCTTAGAAAAACTTGAGTAAGGATTTGGTCAATATAAAATATTTCTGTTGACCATTGAGCATCTATGTCTTAAGTTCAAAGTAAGTATTATCATTATACCTTGAGATTTTGCTAAGTGCTTGAACCAATGACTTTATCCACAAATGCTTTTAGCTTGATCAATAATCTTTTCCTTCTTTGTCAATCATGGTTTGTCTTCATCAAAACAAAATTGCATTTGAGAAGCTTGATTTTACATTCTCCCCCTTTTTGATGATGACAAACGATCTTGCTTGATGCGTTGTAATTTCCAGAAATAGCTTCTCTCCTTAAGATGCATAACCCCCCCCCCCCCTTTGTATGAGAAGGTTGGAATCCTTTGAATTTGTTCATCTTGGTTGAAGAGTACCTTAAAAAATTAAGACAAGGAAATATACAAGCATAAAATACCACATCTTTCTCCCCCTTTGACATTATTAAAAAGAAGGGAAAGATGCAAAAAATGGACAGTAATAAATCAATATTGAAAAAAAAAAAGAAAAACTTAATTATTCATGCATCACAAATAGTCATAGACAAGGTAACATAACGATTACAAAGAAATTTAACAACAAACAAAACGTAGCATAACTGAACAAGGACATAATAGAAAAACAGTAGACATAATAAAGTTGGACAGAACTTTATGGTTGATTCATATCCCGGTTGTTATAGAATCAAGATCCTTGATTTGGAAATTATTGTTGTATAGGAGGTTTTGTGTAATATTGTGGAGGTGCAGCTAGATTATTTGGGTCATATGGTGGAATGTGAAGACGAGAGTAAAGGTAAGAAAATTGTTGATTCATATCTGTGCGGAAGTCATTAATTCGGGTTGTTGTAGAATCGTTGATAGCATTCCATTGGATGTTGATGCTGGTGTTCATGGAAGCAAATTGTTGAGACATGAAATCCATAAGACCTTGATTACTTGGCCCAGAGGGAGCGGTAGGTGGAGGAGGTACAATTTCACCACCTTCAACTTCTTGATCGTTTCCTTCATCACCGACCACATCTTCACCAATGTAAGTTATAGTTTTTGTTTCCGGATTATAATTAACACCCATTTTTTAGTCAACATTTTTGATTGAAATCCTATGCAGATTTGGATCCATATTAACTTTCTCAAACCCGGCAAAATCAACTCCAAATTCTTCCATAATTAATGTAACAAAGTAAGCATATGGTAGAAATTTCGATTTTGCATCAACTCTCAGCATATGAACCATTATGAGCCTTGCCCAATTAAAACTTATACCTTTCTTTCTTGCATAGATCAGCTGCATTTCCAGGTCCGTCACGGTGCAGTGGTTTCCAGTCTGTGGAAACATAATATAGACCATAAAATAATGAAATAGTTGATCGTCTATATAAAAGTTACCTGCACTCCATGAGTCTCTAGAAAGAATCACTCCGCCTAGACCACAAATCCTTTTGGAACGGAATTCAGCTTCGCTTAATCACCCAGTGCTGTAATAAAATTCCTTTTTTCCTGTAGTCATCCCATGCTTCATTTTCAGGGTCGTACAAAGAGCTTCCAATGTAGGGAATATGTAGAATCTCACCAACAATCTCAGGGGTTAGAGAGATTCAAATACCCAACACATATGACACCATCTTGCCTTGTGAGGAGTTAAATTGCTGAAAAATACTCTTACCAGATCCAAATGATATGGACCAAATGATGAAATTAATGGTTCTAGTCCATAATCAGTTAAATCATTTTGAAAAGAGAAACATTCTCGGGGAAAGGGTGATAGCATACCATATTTAGGATTGGACACTATCTTTCTTTGAAAATCCTTTGTGAATCATGCTTCTTGTTCTTCGGTGAGAGATGAAATTAATGAATTCTCAGAGGATGAACCAACCTTTTTCTCCCCTTTCTCTGAAGCTGACACCTTTCGTTTTTTCCTTGAAGCCATGGGTAAGGTATTTTTAGGGTTTTGAAGGTTTTAGGTTTTTGAGGGAAGGATGTTTGATGAGCTGAAGTTTGGATATGATTTGTGAGTAGATAGAAATGAGTGGGTTGTATTATATGTAATTAAGTTTAATTGGATTTTCAATAATAGAGATGAGCTTGGAAATATGAGAGACAGAGAGAGGAATTCTGACCAACAAATATTTTTGTCATAAAAGCATGTTACAGTGGGTGCAATCAATTTTCACATAAAACAGAAGCAAAATAAAACTAAAATGCACAGAGAGCAATCGATTTGCACTTATAGTGTAATCGATTTGCACTGAAACAGAAAGGTCAAAATTAAAATCACTCAGTGAGAAATCAATTTACACTATTGTGCAATCAATTTGCATCAACCAAAAATGACCAAAAACATATTTTTCTTAAACTTAAACACCACTTAACATATATATTCACATATAGCACGGTTAAAACAAATATATAAAATCATAACAAGGATTTAAAGCACCTTATATGTCGTGTTCATCAAGAATGCCAAGCTCTCGTCGAATCTTGTAAAACGGTTCTCTTGCCAAAGGATTAGTGAAGATATCAACAAGTTGATTATGAGTATCTACAAATGTCACCTCAATATCTCCTTGAAGTACATGATCATGAAGGAAAAGATGTCATATATCTATGTGTTTAGTTCTTGAATGCATGACCGGGTTCTTCGTAATGTTTATTGCACTTGTATTGTCACACTGTAGAGGAATGCATCCTAGATCGAGTCCGTAGTCACGAAGTTATTGTTTGAGCCACAAAATTTGAGCGCAACTACTACCCGCTGCAATATATTTTGCTTCGGCCGTGCTAAGATCAACGCATGCTTGTTTCTTGGAAGGAAGGATACGAGAGTCGTATTCGGAGTTATTATTATTAAGTGGATTTTCAAGGATGAAAATATTCTAAATGGGGGAGAGTTGTAACACCCTGATTTAATTAGAATTGTTTTTAATTAAATAATTACAATGCAGTGTATTCTTATGAATTAGTTGGAATTATTTTATTTAATAATTGGATGACATGATGTATTTATATGAGTTGATGAATTTTATGATGTGTTTATATGTGTTTTAATGGAATTATTGGAAGATTAGAAGTAGTGAGAATTGTAAAAGTTAAGGTGTAGGGCTGTATGGCTAAAAGTGTAGAGACATGGGGTTGAATGGAGAATATTAGTATCATTGTTATTATTATTATTATATTTACTATTGCTATTATATGAGATAAATAGTAATTATAATATTAATAATTAAATTATTAGATTAATATAGTAATAAGAAGAGAGGTGTGATGGGGATATCTATATTAGGGGTCTAAGAGAGAAGAGATTTTGGGTTTTCTGATCGGTCGTAGAAAACGAGAGAAGAAGCAGAAGAGAGAAGAAGAGGAAGAGCATTAGGAAGCTAGAGCAAGGGATTTCACCATAGAGATTTTGAATCGTCAATCCAAGGTAAGGGTGGGATTCTGACTCTCTAATAGGTGGTATAATTGTGGGTAGATGAAGGTTTGAATGTTAGGTCTAGGTTTAGGTTGTTTGATTTAATTTGTTGAAATTGACTATAATCAATGAATTGATGTTTTAAATTATGTGGTAATTTATGTATGTTGATAGCGACGGTAAATTGATGTTTGATTGTGTATTATTTCATGAAGTTGTGTTTTTGGAATTGAGATAAAAGGGTTTTCGTACTTGATCGGGACTTTATGAGTCTATTGGGATACTAACTGCAAGTATATAGTTTAGTCGTTCTAGTTTTAAATGATTATCGAACCCACAAAGACTGAGGATCAATCGCATACGATCTAATTCTACAATTGTTTAACTAAGCGATGAATATTTGGTTTTAGGGAGGAAAACAGTTTAATTAAAAATAATAG
Source organism: Vicia faba (assembly GCA_948472305.1). Classification (NCBI taxonomy): domain Eukaryota; kingdom Viridiplantae; phylum Streptophyta; class Magnoliopsida; order Fabales; family Fabaceae; genus Vicia; species Vicia faba. The sequence continues at coordinate 556,543,786 of OX451735.1, forward strand.
TAATAGCTATACCGGTATGTGATAGTCAGACTTCGAGAATTCGGTGAGTCGCTTGGCATATAAAGTATTTCGATAAAAACGAATTGTTTAAAAACCTGAGACATACACTCTCGTGTTCATGAAATAAGTCATGCTACTAAAACTAGTGGATACACTTTAAATTTAATAACACTTTTTGAAAACAATTTGAGTTTAATTAATTTGTTAAAACACTCTCATGTATTTAAAAATTAATGTTTCGTTACCACTATCTGGGTCGAACCCCAGCTCTCGCATGCAAGTTCTTGCCTTAATTAATTTCCCACTCTCGTGGCAAAATCGTGTTAATTATCCTCTCACTCTCGTGACAAGGGTAGTTAAATTAAACATGGAAATTGGAAACCAGAAATTGTTTATAAATGTTTTTTAGGCAAGTTATCACTGAATTCTTTCGGTACTTAGGAGTCACATACCAATACAATTAATTTAGCCGGACATAATATATTTAATAACTATGCAATTTAAAATATAATCCATAAAAATAAATGACATAACACAAGAATAAATAAATATCAATTGCATAAAAAACCTGGAAATAATGTTGCTATGGTAATCTTGGATGCTTACAAATTCCTTGTAATTTTAATCGAAATCTATAACCGTTCTAATTCTTGGATAAGAGCTAACACTCAAGAAACTAGCTGGAATTTAAAATTACAGTAGGTGTAAAAAAGGGTTCAAAAGCAAGAAAATAGAATAATGCAGGAAAATAGAAATTTGGCTCTGTATAAAATTCTTCGACCATCATCCATTGAACTGCCACATATATATAGAAGAAGATTTGCAGTTGAGAAAATATTGGAACAAACTTGAGTGGAGGAAGACCCGGATGCATGGTTACTGAAGTGGAGGAAATATAGGAGAAGAATCTGTCCTCAACGTTGCCCACGTCTCCACTAATTCATAACGTTGCCTTTAAGCGTGTGACAGTCGTCACAAGGGGGTGACGGTCGTAATGCGCTTAAATAGCGCATTACGCTCGTCAATGATGTGTGACGAGTGTTCTTCTAGTTGTGGAAGCGTTACAGTCATCATAGGGTGTGACGGTCGTCACAGCTATAAAATCTGCAGACTTCGCAGATTTGGTTCTTTCTCTTCTGTTTCTTGGTTAGCTTCCTTCATATGGTCCTTTTTCACTGATTTGAGTTGACACATGTTGTACCTGTGAAAAGACACAAAAACTCGGAATAATCGGGAGTTAAACGACTCAATGTATTATGAAAATCGATAAAAAAACTGTAGTAATTATATGATATGATTTCTCGTTATCAAATTCCCCCATACTTAAACCTTTGCTTGTCCTCAAGCAAATAGTCATTCGAAAGATCAAACAAGTTTTGTCAAGCGCATATGCATGACATACCTTCGATTTTTAAAGCAATTTCGGGAAATCCTCGTCTGTTCGGCCGATATTTGAGTGAAACATTAACGATACGCTAATGACACAAGCAGTAAGCTTAGTCGTAGGCTTCCATTTCAAACGAACTATCCAACAGTTCTGTTATAATTCTGCCCAGAGTTCCTCGTATCTATTTCACCCGGTTTTGTTCTGGCGCAATCACATTAAGCCCTTTGTCTTAGCATGCATGTAGTGGAGTAATCGGTTAGTGACTTTGATCCTTTTAGCACGGGGTCTGGTACACGAATGTGGCAACCCTACATACGTTATCCAAATTGGAGGTTGTGGGGGATCGAGCCGTAGCACACCCTACCAAGTCCAGAACCAGATACCTCTGAACCAATCAACAGTGGATTCCTTTATTATTTGCTCAGCTCTTATATGTGACCGTATATTTTGGTGCACAAAATTTCTTTTCTTTTAGCAGCGAGATAAGAAGGATATTTCAATGATCAGGCATCAAACACTTATATTCATCGATTCTCCACGTGGTTTGTGTCAATACGGTGCTGACTGCTAGTATAAACTACTAGGGGTTACTTTAGAACTAAAACTCAAGATATCAGTATAATGGTTATTGAAACGGATCGCGTAAGTAGGAATTCTACGGTGTCATAACCGTATCGATCTTGTTATGTCGTTTTCGGCTTCCTCAACTGAGATTTCGTTAAAATAGGTATGTCAGGCTAATGCGAAGATGAAAAAATTTCGGTATGGCTAAATAAAGCGAAGAATTTGAATCGAGACATATCATAAAAATTTACTTGTTTATAAAAGATGGAAAGGTACCTCTCCCACACTAAATCCGACATTGTCCTCAATGTTGTGGTATATAGGCGGGGAAATACAATTACAAAAACAAACAGAAAGGAAATGAAACAGAAAAAGTAAACTACTTAGAAAATAAAGAAAATTACTGGTGACCACGTCCTCTACTCCTGGTGCGAGAGCGCCTGGTAGGAGTGGCTTCTGTGTCAGTATCCTGGTAACCAAGGGTGCTGACGTCTAGTCTTAGGGCTTTGAGTTCCGACAGGGCCTCATCCAACCTCTCATTCATACTCCGCTGTCCAGTCAAGATCTGAGTGTTTTGAGCGCATAAATACTCATATTGTTCCTGTTGTCTTCTTTCAAGCGCTGCGCTCATTTGATTTTGCATATGAATGGCGTGGAGAACGTCTTCAATATTAATAGGAGGTGGTGCAGATGAAGGTCCTGGAATGTCGTGGACGGGGGGAGCACTGTCCAGCTCTTCTTGCATTTCGTCTGCGGGGGCATTAGGCTGGTCTTCATGAGTAGGAGCACGCCCCTCGGGAGCTGCAGGATCGAATAACCAGTTAGCTCGGTTTTGTGGATCGATTCGGTCCCTGCAAGGCAAAGTGATGTTATGATAAACAGTGTTTTTGATCACAGGGTGGAATCTGCCATCCTCCCGCTCATAAATGAGTTGTGCGGCCTTGTAGTGGTCCAAAGTCAGCAAAGCCGGTGCCATAGAAGGCATATCCGCGAGAGCAGCACCATAGTTTAGAGCTATGGCAAGTGAAGTGACAAGCCCTCTGAAATAGAAGGGTTTCCCGCCTCTAGCACAAATAGAGTGAATATGAGCCAGTAAAAACGGGGCGGCGTTGATCTTTTGCCCGGTGAATGTGCAATGCATGAAGAAGAGCTCCTTGGAGTTGAGCTTGTGGTTGCTGTCACGGGCGAAGATGGTGTTGCTGAGGATGCGGTGAAAATAGCGGATAGCCGGATTATGAATGTGTGTGGCGTTGAGGTGGTCGTTGGATCCGGCACAGATGTTCGTCATACTGTGCCATAAGTTAAAAGCTTCCTCACCGAAATTATCCAGCACCCGGAGATGGACACCTTCGTCAGAATAGAAACCTAAAAGGTGTGCGATGTCGGTTTGGGGCAGTTGATGCTCGATGCCAAACATACGAAACTTGGCCACGCCTGAGAGTTGGTTCGTGGCACCAGGGGGAGTGATGTATACAAAGGAACTCAGAAACTCAAGGGTTAGAGTTTCATAAATGGGTTGCGGTTCGCGGCACAGGTTCCATAAATTCACACTCTGCAACAATTGTCAGACACTATCAAGTAGTCCCAAATTCCTCAAATAGTCAAGATCAACATGCCGTGTAGGTTGGAGACCGCGGCGTTGGAACTTCTGGAATTTGACACGTTGGGTTTCGCCTTGTTCGCTAGATCTGAAAGTGAGAGTGGGAGCTTATTGATTGTTGGGCATAGTGTTTGTAGAACGGATTGAAAAAGGTTTGGAATGTGGATTGAGTAGTGGGTTGATGGATTTTTTAGTGTTAGAGTGTTGGAAGTTGAGAAAAAATGGAGTGGGTATGTTACCGTTTTTTGCAGCAATGGAGGTTTGAAACCAAAGATGGAACGGCTCTGTAATAGCAGGTTCTGATATAGGGCGCGCGTGACGGTCGTCACGAGGGGGTGACGGTCGTAACACGGTGAAATGTGTGTTACGCTCGTCATGAGGGCGTTACGAGCGTCACGCGTTCAATTTCATTATATTAATGAAAAGAACGTGACATTTTTATTTTCCAATATTATAATTCAAAATTCTAGCATAGTAAGCAGGCATAAAATTTCCAACAGACGTCATATGACCAAATTTTTGCAGAAAATATGAACAGTAAATTAATAAAAAAAGGAAAAATATACTGAGAATTTAAATAACATGTATGAAATGAAATAATGGCAGTAAGGCAATAGAATTTGAAACTTAAATAATTGAAATTTCATTAACGAGTAAAAATTGTTTGGAAATAATAACTTAAATAATAATAAAAATAATAAAATACTAAAACAAACTAGATTCCTCCCACACACTTAAACTAAACAGTGACCTCACTGTATATACAAATGCAAGAGAAGAACAAATCAATATAACAACGGCAATCTCTAGCCACGAGGAGTAGGGAACATATGCTGGTGCATGAAATCCAGTTGGTCTGTCACCAAATCCATAAAAGCGATGAAATCCACACGTAGAGATGTAAGCTCACCCCGCATTTCGGTAATTTCTTCATGCAAAGAGTTGAGGGTGACAGTAGGTGGATGCGGTGGTGGTATCTCTGGAGCCTGGGTGGACTCAGTAGAAACTACATGCTGCTCCCATGGGTCGGGAAACTGGTTGTATCCCAGTGGTGTTTCAGGATCTTCAGCATCTCGAGAGGTGTTAGGTACTTTATAGATGTCAACAGTGGAAGGAGACGAAGGCGGTGTAGGAGGATGGTGGAGGTCAAAAAGCCAATTTTCTCTATTATGGACACTAGTTATAGGGTTCGGGAGCACAAACTGGTGGACAGTCTCATGATTAATTAGCAGCTCGAATTCATCTGGCCCAAGATTTGCTATAAAACTAGTGTTTAAGCAAAATTTAATGTTCATTGGCTTGATTCCATAGTGCGGTGCTGATCCTAACATAGGCCTTCGGAGTCCAATGGCATTAGAGATCATAGTGACTAAACCACCTAAGAGGATTGGGGCATTTGGTGTTTGTATAATACGTTCCATGTTAGCTAGCATATAGGCGGCACCGTTTACTGGACGGCTCTGAGAAGCACAGTACATGATGAAAAGCTCATCACGTGACACTGATGTAACATTTTTCTCTTTACCAAAAAGGGTGTGGGCAATGATCTTATGAAAGTACCTGATAGCGGGGTTGTGGATGGACTCTAAATAAAGGTCAGATGGCTCGGGATGGTTGTTTCCAGCAATTCTACCCCAGAAGAAATCAAGATCAGTATCAAGCAATAGGTCTTCATGGGTCATGGTAATAACATCGGGGCCATAAGAGAATCCTAACAGGTTGGCAAACTCCCTAAGGTTATAGCGGTAGTCCATGTCAAACAGTCTGAAGGTGATCAGCCCGCGGTTGAACCCTAACCCATGATTTGGTAGGTAGCTCAGGAACTCAAGGGTCAACTTCCTGTAGGTACAATAATGTCTCCGAATAGGAGCAGTGTCTCAGCCTATTTGGTGTAGTAGATACATGACACTCTCACGAATGCCTAAAGCAGTCATAGCATGGTCATCAGCATAAATTGTAGGACACATCTCACGCTCAGCCAGATCCTCAAAGCGTCTTCTCTGGTGCCTACTTCTCAAGGTTATGTTCATGTAGTTTACTCGTGCCATAGAGCTAAATATTAAAGCTAAAGAATTACCCCTGAAAATGTTTAATAAATGTATGAAAAACTAAGTTAGTATTTTCAGGTTAATAATGCCGAAGTTAAATCAAAAAGAAAAAGAAAGTTTTAAAAGAAAAGTAAAAATAAAAGAAAAAGAAAAATAAAAAGGAGTAAGGGATGCAACATGAAAGTTTAAAAGATTAAGAAAAAGAAAAGAAAAATAAAAACATATTAAAACAATAAAAATAATTAAAAGAAAACATGGGTTGCCTCCCATGAAGCGCCTTTGTTTTATGTTGATGGCTCGACAGATAGTACCTATTCAGTTAGGTATCAGGGTAGGTGGCTCACTTAACTGCAGATAAGCCGAATAGTTTAGATTTCCGACGTTAAAATACTGCTTTAAGCGCTGGCCATTGACTATAAATGGTTCGATAGAATTTCCTTTAATTTCTATCGCACCACTTGGGAAAACTTTATTAATTTCGAATGGTCCTGACCATCTGGAACGTAATTTACCCGGGAAAAGTTTCAGTCTAGAGTTGAATAGGAGTACGATGTCTCCTTCCTTAAATTCTTTCCGCGAGATACGCTTATCGTGCCATTTTTTTGTTCTCTCCTTATAGATTCTAGCATTTTCATAAGCGTCTAAACGTAATTCTTCTAATTCATGGATATCTAATATTCGTTTCTCACCAGCAATCTTGTAATTTAAGTTAAGGGTTTTAATGGCCCAGTAAGCTTTATGTTCTAATTCTACTGGAAAATGACAAGATTTTCCATAAACTAATTTAAACGGCGTTGTTCCGATAAGGGTTTTAAAAGCTGTCCTATATGCCCAAAGAGCATCATTTAGCTTGGAGGACCAATCTTTTCTGGATGTGGCTACGGTTTTCTCAAGGATTTGTTTAATTTCCCTATTTGACACTTCCACTTGTCCACTCATTTGAGGATGGTATGGTGTGGCTATGCGATGTGTAACGCCATATTTTGAAAGTAGTTTTTCGAAAATTCTAGAGATAAAATGGGAACCGCCATCACTGATTACTAGTCTTGGTACACCGAATCGTGGGAAGATAACATGCTTGAATAGTTTAAGTACTACTCGTGTATCGTTTGTGGGTGCAGCGACGACTTCAATCCATTTCGATACGTAGTCAACAGCTACCAATATATACTTATTTCCAAAAGATGCAGGGAACGGTCCCATGAAATCAATTCCCCACACATCGAAAATTTCTACTTCGAGAATCCCTTTTTGCGGCATTTCGTCGCGTCTAGATATATTTCCTATGCGCTGACATCTATCGCAGTTCATAATTGCTACGTGGACGTCTTTCCATAGAGTAGGCCAAAATAAGCCAGCTTGAAGTATTTTTGCACAAGTTTTCGATGTACTAGTGTGTCCACCATAAGGGGCGGAATGGCAATGGGCAATGACGTCGTCTATTTCATCGTTAGGAACACATCGACGGTAGATACCATTGGCGCCTCTTTTAAAAAGTAGTGGTTCATCCCAAAAGTAGTGTTTAAGATCATGGAAGAATTTCTTCCGCTGTTGGTACGTTAAATCGGGTGGTAAAACATCGGCGGCTAAGTAGTTAACGAAATCAGCGTACCATGGTAATGTGGCGTTGGTACAAATGGCTTTTACTACCGCAGTTGTTAAATGTTCATTGCGTTGATCTAAATTGTCGGTAGGAGCTATCTCTAGTTTAGCAATAAGGCGTTCATATGGGAAATCTTCGTTTATGGGAACATTCTCTGTTTGGATTCCATCTAATCTTGATAAATGGTCTGCTACCACATTTTCAGTCCCTCTTTTGTCTTTTATTTCCAAGTCAAACTCTTGTAGGAGTAAGATCCATCTGAGTAATCGTGGTTTGGCGTCTTTCTTACGTAGCAAGTATCGGATCGCAGCATGATCCGTGTAAATAATGATTTTGGCGCCCACTAAGTAGGAACAAAATTTATCCAATGCGAATACAACAACTAAGAGTTCCTTCTTTGTAGTGGCGTAATTCATTTGTGCGGGATCGAGTGTTCTGCTTGCATAGTAGATAGCGTGAAGCTTTTATCTTTGCGTTGTCCTAGGACTGCGCCTACAGCATAATCGCTCGCATCGCACATTATTTCAAATGGTAGGTTCCAATCAGGAGGTTGCATAATAGGTGTTGAAATTAAGGTTTCTTTAAGCGTCTCAAATGCGTTTAAGCATTTATCGTCGAAAATAAACTCAACTTCTTTCATTAATAATTCAGTTAGCGGCTTAGTGATTTTAGAGAAATCTTTTATAAAACGTCGATAAAAACCAGCGTGTCCTATAAAACTTCTTATTTCTCTAACCGTTTTGGGTGGTTGAAGGTTTTTGATAATCTCTATTTTTGCTTTATCGACTTCAATCCCTCTGTTTGATACAATGTGACCCAACACAATTCCTTGTCTCATCATGAAGTGACATTTTTCCCAATTGAGCACTAGGTTGACATTGACACAACGTTTCAGTACTAATTTAAGGTTTGATAAACATCCGTCAAAACTTTCTCCACAGATAGAAAAATCGTCCATGAATACTTCCATAATTCCGTCTAAAAAGTCTGCGAAAATCGCCATCATGCATCGTTGGAAAGTTGCAGGTGCGTTACATAGTCCAAATGGCATTCTTCGGTATGCAAAGGTACCATAGGGGCATGTGAATGTAGTTTTCTCTTGATCATCAGGATGAATGGGAATTTGGAAGAATCCCGAGTATCCGTCAAGATAGCAGAAATGGGAATGTTTAGCTAAGCGCTTGAGCATTTGATCAATGAATGGTAATGGGAAATGATCCTTGCGCGTAGCTTTGTTTAGTTTTATGTAATCAATACACATTCTCCATCCTGTTTGGGTATGTTGTGCCACCGATTCGCCTTTTGTGTTTGTTATAACCGTAACACCTCCTTTCTTAGGTACTACGTGAACTGGACTGACCCAGTTGCTATCTAATATTGGGTATATGATGCTTTCCTCTAGCATTTTCTGCACTTCTTTCTTAACGACTTCACTTAGGATAGGATTTATTCGTCTTTGATGTTCTCTAGAAGTCTTGCAGTCCTCCTCCAGCATAATGCGGTGCATACAGAGAGAAAGGCTTATTCCTTTTAGATCTGATATATTATAGCCTAACGCGGTTGGATAATTCCTTAACACACTAAGAAGTTTTTCGGTTTCGATCTTCCCTAAATTGGCATTGACTATAACTGGTCGTTCGAGTTCTTTATTTAAAAATTCATACCTAAGATCTTCAGGTAACGTTTTAAGTTCTATACCAGTTTTCTTATCAGTTTGGGTAGGATCGGGTGTTAAGGTGAAACATTTGCTTAGGTTGGCATCTAGATATTCTTGCTTCCGGTTATCATCCTTGAGGATAGTTGGTGTCAGAATTTTCAGCATCCCAGAATAGGTGTCTTCTTGGCTTTCTAGTTCTTTGACACATTCATCAATAATATCTAGGAGACAGCATGAGTCATCTATAGCAGGGGCTTTGAAGAATTGGGAAAGAATGAATTCTACTTTTTCTTCTCCTACCTCGAAGGTAAGCTTTCCTTTCTTAACGTCAATGATGGCTCCTGCAGTAGCTAAAAATGGTCTTCCTAATATGATGGGAATGTTTGAATCTTCCTTGATATCCATTATTATAAAGTCAGTCGGTATGTAAAATTGTCCTATTCGGACAAGGATGTTTTCTAGCATACCAAGAGGGAATTTGACTGATTTGTCGGCTAGTTGTAGGGACATCTTGATAGGTCTCATGTCACCTAGTTTAAGCTTCTCGCAAATAGATAAGGGCATTAGACTAACACTGGCTCCTAAATCTCATAGAGCTTTGTCTATGACATATTTTCCAATTACACATGGTATGGAGAAACTACCAGGATCTTTTAGCTTTGGAGGCATGTTATTTTGAATTATGGCGCTACATTCGGCAGTTAGCATAACGGTTTCGTTTTCAACGATTTTTTTCTTATTAGACAATATCTCTTTTAGGAATTTAGCGTATGACGGCATTTGGGTTATAGCTTCTGTAAACGGAATAGTAACGTTTAATTGTTTCAGAAGTTCTACAAATTTCTTGAATTGCCCCTCGTTCTTGGATTTTGCAAGTCTTTGAGGGTATGGAATTGGTGGTTTATATGGCGGTGGGGGTACGTAAGGTTTTTCTGAAACCTCTCTGTTCTCATTCGCGTCTTCCTCTACATTCTCAGATTGATCTTTCGACTTATCTACTTCCTTTTTAGGTTTCTGATACATGGTCGGGTTTTGGAGTCTAGGATCTACTGGTCCATCAAGGGTTGTCCCACTTAGTAATGTGATAGCATTTGCATGTTGTGATCGGTGGAAATAGAACTGACTGTTTTGGAATGCTGGTTCGCGAAATGTCGCGGTAAGCAAGAGTCGCCACCGTCTTTTATGTTCTCCAACAAGGAAAGGACAAAAGCACAGCAAAATTCCTTTTCGATATGTTTCTCGGGTTCGGGAGGTAGATTATAGAAAGGGAAGGTGTTAGCATCCTTTCTATCCATGGTTATCCATGGGCTCTTAGGTACTTGCTCTTATGTTTTCAAAAATGTTTGCTTTTCAAGTGTATGTGGGTTTTGAAAAAGTTTCGTTTGAAAAATTTCTAAGTAACTCTTGTATCTGTCCTCAAGAGTGTATGAAAAATTTGTTTGAAAACTTTTTGAAAGTGTCAGTGTGAAAAATTGTTTTGTTTGTTTGAAAGAGCAAGTACCCATGAGATCTACCTACTCTAAGGAATTAGGCTGTGTAAGAGTCCTTTAGACAGTACTATCCCACTATTGAGAAGTAGGAAGTACCGTCGTTGGAGGTGTTCGGGTCAATTCGATTATGAGGGACATAGGTGGTCACCGAAGCAATAGTAGGACACCTTAGCGGTAACCCTAATGTCCTAGATCCTTTTTTTCCGAGGCAACCGTTTCGAGGCAACTGGATCTTCAGACAGGAGGGCGACCTCTAAAACACCCTATACTTGACGACCACCTCGAGGCAACCAAGTGAGGCGTACCCTAAGAGTGGCATGTGCATGTGTGTCAAATTCAGTTAAGATTATCTTGTACATGTTATTTGTGAGTTACGAGTTGGTTTTATTTGTCATGCAAATCTTGTCATGCATATTTAACAGGTAATAAGTGCGGAAAATAAATTGCGGAAATTTGAATCTACGCTATTACAAGGCGCGGGTCTATACATCGCCAAAACAAAAACCCATTTTGGAAAAGTGCGAGAAAATAAAGAAATAAAGCGATAAAACCTAATTAACTATTACATTCCGGAAACAGTTACATAAATAATCAAAAATAAGAATTAAAATATGAAAGAAAATTAAATCAGGACGTCCTAGGGTTTTTGACCCTTTTGAGAAAATATGAATGAAATTGGTCCTTTTTTGCAATTAATTAAATGTTAAATCTAATAACTAATTAATTAAATAAAGAAAGAAAAATGTTTTTTATGTTTTTTATGTTTTTTAATGAAAATACTAAAAGGAATTAAAAATTAGTAAACAAAACCCTAATTCTAAACTAATTTTATTTATTGTAAAAAAGAAATTAAAATTACCTAATTAAACTAAATCAATTGGTTAGTATTTTATTTACAAAAATAATAATTAGTGAATAAAAATATTTACAATTTTTATATTACCTGAATTTATTATGAAAAATTAGTTTATTAGTTAATAATAATAATAATAATTAGTAAAAAGAATTAAAAAGAGAAAGAAAATAAATAATAAAAAATAGTAAACCAGGGGGGGTTGATGGCCCAAGGGAGGTGTTGTTCTGGAATTCAGGCCCATTAACACATAAGCCACGTTTGACTTTTTGGATTGTCCATGGCGTAATTGACTAAGGAACATGGTGTGGAGCCATCCCTGGCCTTTGGATTGAGCTTCATGAGACACTTGGCGCCTTGATTTGTAAGATTTACGGTGGAACACATGGAAAGGCTGCATGGGAATTTGTTAGAAAAAATAACATTGAGGTTTGGGTGGACCTGGGAATCGAACCCAGGTCCCAGTAATTACCAGACACGTCCTCCTCCACTGAGCCAAATGCATGCTTTTGTTAATATAATAAGCAATTTAAATAATACATAATACAATAACATATGCTGAAATCAAACACGCGCGCGCCATTTATTTGAATAGACCAACCATGTTGAGACACGCAGTCACCTTCTTTGTTTCATCTGCAAAAATAAAACAAGATAGCGGGGGTTTTTAACCCCCACAATGCAAAACTGCTAATAATAGCGATTAGGCGTACAGTGAACATAAAAAGGGCGCGATGGTTGGGTTGAATTCGTCTGGCCTTGACAAATTCAACCATAGGCGTTAGGTGGTCCAATTTTTCTCATGCTGTAAAGCCCCAATTGAGAGCTTCGAAAACCCTAGATGTCATCAATGGTGGTTTCGGTTCCAGGGCGCCATAATCAAATTAAATCATACCAATAGCTTTAGAATGGTCCTATTAACACAAATCCATCCAAAAAAGAGGTTAAAAATGCATGAATAATGATGTGCGATTATGGAAAACAAACCAAGCCGTGTGACTTGTTCTGGACGATTCTGATAGCTTCAAGGCTCGTTTTTTATTGCAAATTGCTTCTGAATGTCCCAGCAATGTATTAAAATCGTTCTAAGGCTTTGAATTGTGCTGGAAGATTGAGTTCAGTTTTCAAATTTTCCTCCTATTTTTGAATTTTGTTTATGGCTTTGTAGCAGCTTTTGCATGTGTCCCCAATTAGGTTTAGACTGTGTGTATATATGAGAAAGGGATTAGGTCATTAGCTGGGTCTTGATCCATGCACATGAGAGAATTAGTCTTAGGGTTTTTTATCATTAACAAACTTTCCCCTTTTTAAGCAAAACCAAGACTTGGTGTACAACATAACCCTAGCATGAGTTTGTGAGCTGGACCATGATGTATGGAAGTTATTCAAATCCAAATGACACTATTCCATTGATTTTTAGATTTTATTTGAATTATTATGGATTTAAAATGAATTAAATCAATAAAAATTAAATAAAATAGAAAAATAAATGTTTGATCTTGAAATTAATCATGGGACACATGTGTGGCATGACAAGGCTGAATCAAATGGAAGAAAGTGGGCCCTTTTGTCAAAAATTGAAGTTTCAAGGATAGTTGTCTTTTGCACATTCCCAAAAATTTCCCAACTTCTCCAATGCACATCTTGCTCAATTTTGATCATATGAACATGTTCTTGGACATTTTGGAAAGGACTTGAAGTCCTCTAACCAATGCCTTTGGTCCCATGTCATTTTGATTTACCAATCTCAAGTTATGGTATTTGACTTAAAATGCCTTTTTGTTGACTTTTGAAAATGACCTATAATGTAGAAATTGATAACTTTTTGTGAGAGCATTTCTTGGACTTGTAATGTGAAGATGAGTTGTAGGAAATGCCATCCCCTTAAAAATGAGCATTGGATGGGATTTTTATGATGAACCATGAAAAAGTTATGCCTTGGTCAAGTTACAGTTGTCTTTTCAGCTGTCCAAAAATGGAAACTTTTGCATCTTGATGAATTTTGAGCCATTCTTGTGGAATCATGATCAAGACTTGATCAAATGATGATTGTGGCTTCAAAATAAGATGTTGATCAAAAATTTTGACTTTTGACTGCCAAATGACCATTTTACCCCTACAGTTGATTGTGAAGCAATTAGGGCTTTTGACTGTGCAACTTGATGCTGTGAGCCTTGAGACTTGACATGTAGATGCTTGGAAATGTGTATAGGCATATGAGGCTTGATTGAGCCATTGAAAACTCCAAATTCCTTGAAGGAACCAAAACCCTAATTTTGACTGGCTTAGGAGGATGTTTGACTGTGCAGCCCCTTGAGAAGTTTTGAACCATTTGATGATGATTCTTGACAAACCTTGAAGAATATGGGAGGGCAAATTTTAGGGTACAACAGTTGCCCCTGTTCAATCTTCTTAGACCTGAGGATGTAGATTGGCTTGCGTGCCTTTCGTGATCCGAAGGTGGAAGATGATTGAACACTAGAGTGCCCAGAAATTTGCACTCGCATAGTAGAGTATCAGTGATGTGATGGCGGGAATAGGCTTACAGATTCCATTTGGAGAGATGATGGATAGGAGGATGGGCTTATAGATTCCATCTGGAGATGTGACAGAACCTTTGTCGGGAATGGGCTTATAGATGCCATTTGGAATTGTAATGGATAGTTGTGGAGATGGCCTTATAGATGCCATCCGGAAGTGTTGATCGCGTAAGAGATTCCTTAGCGAGAACTTGCGTACCTAAGAAAGAAAGATAAATTCCTGGCCTGTTACAGGTGTTGATCTTCAAACTCTTCATGCAGATATGCCCTGGCTGGATGCAGGTATCGAATCTACAAACAATCGCTCACAGACGTACCCTGGCTAGATATAGTAATCAAATCTGGAACTATAAAAGGTTGCTTACAGGCGTGCCCTGGCTGGATACAGGTATCGAATCTACAAACAATCATTCACAGACGTGCCCTGGCTAGATACAGGAATCGAATCTGGAATCTTCAAAAGGTTGCTTACAGACGTGCCCTGGCTGGATACAAATATCGAATCTACAAACAATCATTCACAGACGTGCCCTGGCTAGATACAGGAATCGAATCTGGAATTAGTCGTCTACAGATATGCCCTGGCTGGATACAGGAATCGAATCTTCAAACTCTTCAAATATGCCCTGGCTAGATACAGAAATCGAATCTGGAATTAGTCGTCTACAGATATTCCCTGGCTGGATACAGGAATCGAATATTCAAACTCTTCAAATATGCTCTGGCTAGATACAGGAATCGAATCTGGAATTAGTCGTCTACAGATATGCCCTGGCTGGATACAGGAATCGAATCTTCAAACTCTTCAGATATGCCCTGGCTAGATACAGGAATCGAATCTGGAATTAGTCGTCTACAGATATGCCCTGGCTGGATACAGGAATCGAATCTTCAGACTCTTCAGATATGCCCTGGCTAGATACAGGAATCGAATCTGGAATTAGTCGTCTACAGACATGCCCTGGCTGGATACAGGAATCGAATCTTCAAACTCTTCAGATATGCCATGGCTAGATACAGGAATCGAATCTGGAATTAGTCGTCTATAGATATGCCCTGGCTGGATACAGGAATCGAATCTTCAAACTCTTCAGATATGCCCTGGCTAGATACAAGAATCGAATCTGGAATTAGTCGTCTACAGATATGCCCTGGCTGGATACAGGAATCGAATCTTCAAACTCTTCAGATATGCCCTAGCTAGATACAAGAATCGAATCTGGAATTAGTCGTCTACAGATATGCCCTGGCTGGATACAGGAATCGAATCTTCAAACACTTCAGATATGCCATGGCTAGATACAGGAATCGAATCTGGAATTAGTCTTCTACAGATATTCCCTGGCTGGATACAGGAATCAAATCTTCAAACTCTTCAGATATGCCCTGGCTAGATACAGGAATCGAATCTGGAATTAGTCGTCTACAGATATGCCCTGGCTGGATACAGGAATCGAATCTTCAAACTCTTCAGATATGCCCTGGCTAGATACAGGAATCGAATCTGGAATTAGTCGTCTACAGATATGCCCTGGTTGGATACAGGAATCGAATCTTCAAACTCATCAGATATGCCCTGGCTAGATACAGGAATCGAATCTGGAATTAGTCATCTACAGATATGCCCTGGCTGGATACAGGAATTGAATCTTCAAACTCTTCAGATATGCCCTGGCTAGATACAGGAATCGAATCTGGAATTAGTCATCTACAGATATGCCCTGGCTAGATACAGGAATCGAATCTGGAATTAGTCGTCTACAGATATGCCCTGGCTGGATACAGGAATCGAATCTTCAAACTCTTCAGATATGCCCTGGCTAGATACATGAATCGAATCTGGAATTAGTCGTCTACAGATATGCCCTGGCTGGATACAGGAATCGAATCTTCAAACTCTTCAGATATGCCCTGGCTAGATACAGGAATCGAATCTGGAATTAGTCGTCTATAGATATGCCATGGCTGTATACAGGAATCGAATCTTCAAAATCTTCAGATATGCCCTGGCTAGATACAGGAATCAAATCTGGAATTAGTCATCTACAGATATGCCCTGGCTGGATACAGGTATCGAATCTTCAAACTCTTCAGACATGCCCTGGCTAGATACAGGAATCGAATCTGGAATTAGTCGTCTACAGATATGCCCTGGCTGGATACAGGAATCAAATCTTCAAACTCTTCAGATATGCCCTGGCTAGATACAGGAATCGAATCTGGAATTAGTCGTCTACAGATATGCCCTGGCTGGATACAAGAATCGAATCTGGAATTACGACAGTTGATAGTAATCATCTTTGGATTGACCTTTTTCCTGAAAAGGCAAAAACATTAGTTGTATGCAATGTTATGATGTATGAAATGCATGATGTCATGATGTTCCCAAAAATGAGATCGTGTGATGTAATGCGTACATGCATGCATTATGTATGTAAGAAGGATGTATGAAATGTGAAATGTCTATGAATGTATTTTCGTCTAGGAAAATAAATCCTTGATGAATGCCGGGAAGTTAAATCCTGGGCTGATGTTGAAGAGTAGAGTTCTTCCTTTCCGTTGGGTATGATGGCTGCAAGAATAAACCGGTAGGAGAGATGACTCCGTTGGGGAATAAACTTGTTGAAGAGATTACTCTGCGGGGAGATATTCTGTGGGGAGAGATGCTTCGCTGAGATTTGACGATAACTCTGCTGGAGATACCGTTGAGAAGTTGTGTTGGGGAATTTGATGAACTCCGCTGGGGGATAGGAAGAACTTCGCTGAGGACGATCTTTCCGTGGCAATTAGCTGAGGATAACCCAGTTAGAGGCTCTGGTGGGGAATAACCTTTGAATAGGGTCGGGGAGAGATACATTGGTACTCTGCGGGGGACAAGCTTCCAGAATCTACTAGGGATAAGCTTCCAGAATCTACTGGGGATAAGCTTCCAGAATCTACTGGGGAGATTGATTCAACTCTCCTGGGGAGACTTTTGAACTGTACTGGGGAAGCGGCTTCACTGGGGTGTCTGGTATTCCACCGGGGAACAATCTTAGATTAAGACTATCGGGGATGCTTGTAGGGAAATATCTGTATACTCGGCTGGGGAGTGTTAAGATTTTCTTGGGATACCCAACCTTTTTTAGGCTGACAGTAGGCTAACTCTGCTTGGGGAGAGTGTTGCTGACTTGCTGGGGGAACTGTGCCCTTTGAGGACTTATGGGAGACCAACTCTGCTTGGGGAGAGTATAGCTGAAACTTGTCTTACTCGGCGGGGAGTAAAGGTATCCTGGTCATGTTCTTAAGCTGAACTTCCCTTGGTACCTGGAGGACAGAGCAACTAGATCGCTTTAGACAATTCTTTATTGCCCCTGTTTCTAATGTCACCTGTAATTAGCCCTTTGTTTCGTACGCAAGTTTTTATGAGTTAGCAATTAATGTCAAATGCATATATCAAAAATGAACATTGGACGTTCTTTGCAAAACAAAACAGGAAAAAGGAAAAAAACAATTGGCAATTTGTCTGAAAAATGGATTTGTATTGATTTTGAGATTTGCCTGAAAATAGGCGTTTATGTACAAGAGACTGACGTCCTAGTAAGAGAACGCCACCGAACAACATAGAGTTTATACAATTTTGAAAAGAAAACAAAACAGCTATGTGAAAAATAATCCCATTGGGTTCCAATTCTGCTATCGCCTTTATGTCTTCAAGCGTCTCATCACTTTGCTTCCCAATTGAAGATGAAGCTGATTGATTGATGCCGTCTGAACCTGATAATTGATACCGGATTCTGGATGCAAGGTGATTCAATGAGACATAGTATTACGCTTTAATCCCTAACTTTTTCCTGGACCGCCCTTTCGGGTTTTCAGTCCACCAGGATACCCGTTTTTGCCCAAGCCGCCTTTTCAGGTTTTCGACTTGCCGGGTGTACAGATTTTTTTTTCATTTCATCCTTTATTTTTGCCTGAACCTTTTTGGTTCACCGGGAAGCCCTTATTTTTGCCTAGGTGTGTCAACCTAGCGGGTCTTTAGTCATGCGTAATATCTTTTTACTATGTCTGTATTGGCGGGGTGAGGAAGGTCGTCACCATCCATGGTGGTTAGAATCATAGCTCCTCCTGAGAAGATATGTTTAACCATAAATGGCCCTTCGTACGTGGGAGTCCATTTGCCCCTTGTTGGCTCCTAAATTCGACACCCTTGTTTCATTAATGTCAGCCATTAAAGCTGAAGGATGTTTTCGACCAGCTAGGTCCGTCGAAGATGCTTCTCGACGAAGGTGTTCGATGGTTCAGAGTGGAACGGTTTGAAATTCAAGCGTTTGGAGGGAAAACGGTTTCCAGCGGTTACCAAGTGCAACGTGCAAAGATCTGGAGCGTCGAACGTTGAGAACGTGCCAAGTGGAATCATCTCGAAGCAGTGTAACTGCCCGACGGTTACTTGGGATGTTTTAGTATAAATAGTAGTAGTCACGCAGTTTCTCGCGTGTGTTCACAAATATATACAAAGTCACTCATATAGATTCGAGTACCCAGCGTGTGAGAAAGAATTGTTGAGAAATGTATGTGTGAAACACCAACCTTATTAATCAAAGTCATTTACTTTTCCAGAAATTTACTTGCTTTCTTCTTTACTTTCCTGTCGAAATCCTTTACTTTAAGCCTTCATTTATTTTACCAAGTCCACTTCTTCATGCAATTTACTTAAAGCCTCTTATTTTATTGTCACTTAACCAATATCCAATTTAATCAAAACTTCAAAATCAACCTATGTCCTAGGATCAATCTGATCGATCCTGCGAGTAACCAAATAAGTAACCATTTGGAGGATCAGCGGTTGTTTACCAATAACCACGGTAAACAAATTGGCACACCTGGTGGGACTGTGTGTTGATTTCTGAAAATAATCTCATCCTTTTCAAGGAACGTTGTATGTTATTGAGAAGTGGTAGAATATACACTAACGATAACAATACTGCCAGAAGAAGGGAAGAGATGGCGAATCCGCCAAACAATAACGAAATCCCACAAACGAATGTGGGAGCAACGGTTATCTCGACCGTAAGTGAAGCGACAACTGCTGGTTCGACACCAGCAGTAACGGTCACAGCAATGGGGCCATTACCTCCATTTACAGGCCCCAGAGTGCCTTTGGGAACTCCCCCACCAAGGGGAAATTTAGGCACAAGGCCTTTTGTTCCCCCGGGATTTATGCCACTCTATGGCATGCCAACTTCTGACTTGGCTAGCCTGACGAATGCTGCGTCCACTTTTTCAGACCCTTTAGTGAGTGCCTCTTCGCCACTCCAAGGTTCTGGAGTAGGCATGACGAATAGAAATAGGACCCAAATCTTAGGAGGAACGTCCCAAGTAGCCCATGGCCTTACAAATGCCTCGACAGCAGTCTTGAGGCAACAAATGGACGAAAGCAACCATGATATGGTGCAAATGTTGGCACAAACTTTAAGTACAGTGCTAAACCCTCTAATACAAAACACTAAATCGAATCAGCAAATGACAGCGCAAATGACGCGTTTGGCTGATTTCTTTGGAGTACCCCAACCTACTCGACAGCCCCAAAGGGCGCAAATAAGGGGAAACCAGGGGATATTCTTAGAGGAAGAAACCACCATCAACCAGTTTCAACAGCCTGTCGAAGAAAACCTTAGGGCACGATTGGAGAAACCCGTCGAGGAACCTAGGGTAATAACCCCAGAGGTAAGGTTAGTTAACAGAAACCAAAATGCTGACGAAGTAGTTCAGCATATCCAATACCAAAATACGGGTTTGGAAAATAATCTGGCAACCATGATCGAAAGGATCATGACTCAGAATGGGATGAACATGGGCTTTCGAAGGCCCAACTTTACATCCCCATTGTCAGAATACGTGTTACAAACAGACTTACCTCCTAGATGTAAAGTCCCCAAATTCACTAAGTTCTCTGGGGACACGACAGAATCTACTGTCGAGCATGTGGCGAGATACTTGATCGAAGCAGGAGATATTTCGAATAACGAAAATCTGAGGATCAAGTACTTCCCAAGTTCTTTAACAAAGAACGCTTTTACTTGGTTTACAACTCTCCCCCCCAATTCGATCCATCATTGGACCCAGTTGGAAAGATTGTTCCATGAACAATTCTACATGGGGCAAACCAAGATAAGCCTGAAAGAATTGGCCAGTGTAAAGAGACGTTTCACTGAACCTATAGACGAATATCTAAATAGGTTTAGGCTGCTCAAGGCGAGATGTTTTACACAAGTGCCAGAACATGAGTTGGTCGAAATAGCCGCAGGCGGTTTAGATTATTCCATTAGGAAGAAGTTAGACACCCAATACCTGAGAGACATGGCCCAACTGGCCGATAGAGTTCGACAGGTAGAACGCCTCAAAGCTGAAAAAGCAAAGGCAACGAAAACTCACAAGAGAGAGAGGATAGCGTATGTTGACATGGATGACGAAGATCCAGAATCTTTCGACGATACTATAACTGTCGAAGAAGGAGAAGTCGATTTAGCGGAACTAAAACAAGGGCCACCATACTCTTGTAAACTGTTAGTCCCTTCAAGTGGGAAAAATCCCATTGGTCCAGAAAGGACCAACGATAGGTTCCCCAAAAAGACTTATAGTTTTGACATCACAAAATGTGATGAAATATTTGACTTGCTTGTTAAAGATGGCCAAATGATAGTACCCCCAGGGGTAAAAGTGCCTCCTCTTGATCAAAGAAAGAAGAGAGGTTTTTGCAAATATCATAATTTTTTGGGCCATAAAACTTCTCAATGTTTTCTTTTCAGGAATCTTGTGCAAGACGCTATCGAAGAAGGGAGGTTGAAGTTTGCTGACAAGAACCCCATGGCTGTCGACTCAAATCCATTGCAGGCTGAAGCCCACTATGCTGAGCCTTCTGAGGTGAACGTGATCGAGGCAACCAGGAGCCAGTCGAATAGGCCAGGAATCACAATGGTCGAAGTCTCAAAGGACCATATCAACATGCCAATCTTTGGCAGTTTTTCTGGGAATTTATCCAGAAAGACAATTGAAGCAGTTCAGAAAGCGGTCGAAAGCCCAAAGCTGGAGGCCGTTGAAGCATAAAAAACTGGACCAAAACCCAGTTCTCACTTGGCCACAGTTCAAGGCCAGACGGAGAATTTGGAGACCCAAATGAAGCAGTTAAACCTTGCCAACAAAGATACAATGAATATCAACATGGTCGAACTCTCTGACCCAAAAGCATCAGAAGAGGCCATGAGGCAAGAACAAGCTAATAAGACTGCTTTCCCTCGGGAAAATGAAAATCTGGCAGATTTTCTACAAAGATGCCAGAAAAAGAAATCAGAGGTGATGCTGTGTCCAAGATGCAGTTCGATCTTTGACAAAAAAGCTGCTGAGCACATTCAAGGCGTAAGAGCAGCGAATAAGAGAAGAGAAAATGTTGATCTTCGACATGACCCCAAAAGAGCCTCCCAAAGAGGTTCAAACCAAGAAAAGAGGCCATTGACGTTCAGGCCTCCAACAAATGTGCCGGTAGATACCTGGTATAAAACCTCTGGTCGAAAAAGGCCAAGTGAGGAGAGATGGCACTCTTTCGACGTGCCAAGGGGTTCCTCTTTGACTCAAAAGAAAGAGCCTCAAGTTGCTGCACCTAAAGTTGCACAAGTGTCAAGCAACTACAAAGGGAAAAATCCCATGTCTCGATCTCAATGGAGGAGATACCAAAGGAGTCGAAAAGCTGAGAGGGAGGCTGCCAACGAACCAAAGGCAGAAACCAGTTCGAATGTTCCTCAAAGGAAGCAAAGGAAACCTCTAGAAAGAGAGCCAGTAACCAACAGGCTAGTTTGGCCTAACCAAGGTGAAGTCGAGGACGAAGACGATTCTGAGTCTGATGATACTTTGGACATAATGGTGAATATAGTCTCAGTGCTGCCCAGAGAATTCAACCGACAGGTGGAGGTCGAAGCAAGTGACTGGGAAGTGGAGCAAGAAATGGCCAAACATTGGCCAGTGTGCTACTTCGTCATGGACAATGGCACCACTGAGGAACAAAATGGGTTCTTCGAGCCACCTACAGAGGCGATGAAAAATCACCTCAAGCCTTTATTTATAAGGGCTAAACTCGAAGAAACTACAGTGAATAAAATATTGGTGGATTGTGGGGCAACCATCAACATTATTCCTCACTCTATGCTAAGGAAAATTGGCAAAAGGGATGAGGACATTAAGCCTCACAACATGGTCTTGTCGAATTATGAGGGCGGCATAGGGACCACTATGGGAGTGATCCAGCTAGATATCAAAGTAGGGTCTATCCTTCGACCAACAATGTTTATGGTCATATCGGCCAAACCTAACTACAATCTTTTGTTGGGCCGTGAATGGATTCATGGTGTTGGAGTTGTGCCATCATCAATGCACCAGAGGCTGCTGCTATGGCGTCCAGATGGGATGGTCGAAAACATAGAAGCAGATCAAAGCTATTACCTGGGCAAAGTGAATCACCTGGGGTTGGCATATTTCGACAAGAACTTGGCTCACATAGGGCCATGTCCAACACCTGACTTCGACATGGCGCCAGCGCCAAACACTTTTTGTTCCCTATACCTGCATCCTGAGCATGGTTTCCAATGGGACAGAGAAGACTTGTCCCACATAGACTTCAGTGGGTTAACTGATATCCAACCAACTGGTTGGGGAAGTGAATTCAGTGATAATGACTGAGTCACAATCTTTGAAGCGAATTTCGGCTTATGTAGCCGAAACTAAGATGATAACGGCTCTCGAAGCCGAAGTAAAGTACATGGCCACACAGGCCAATGATCAACAGTTATCTGCTGCAGGTCCAGGAAAGGATTTCGATTCAGAACCCCCTGATATCATGCAAGAAGAAATGCAGGAACAGAGGCTCGACGCCATCTATGACGATGAGCCTTTGGGCTTCGAAAAGGACCCCTTGGCGAACAACATTAAAATGTTAGCGCAAGATCCTTTAGAAGAAATCAACTTAGGCGAAGGGTCAGAGAAAGGGCCAACTTACATCAGCGCCAAAATTGACCCAGAACTTAGGTTGGAAGTAATCCAATTGTTGAAAGAGTTCAAGGACTGTTTTGCATGGGATTACGACGAAATGCCTGGTCTCGACAGAGGATTGGTAGAACTTCAGTTGCCAATCAAACCTGGGAAGAAGCCAATCAAGCAAAATCCAAGACGCTTCGCTCCAGAAATACTGTCGAAGATCAAAACGGAAGTCGAAAGGCTTCTGAAATGCATATTCATATGCGTTACAAGGTATGTCGAATGGATTGCAAACATTGTGCCAGTAATTAAGAAAAATGGTACATTAAGGGTGTGCATAGATTTCAGAGATTTGAATGCTGCTACACCCAAAGATGAATATCCTATGCCTGTGGCGGAAATGCTAGTCGATTCTGCCGCTGGCTATGAATACCTGAGTATGCTCGATGGTTATTCAGGATATAATCAAATATTCATTGCTGAAGAGGATGTGTCGAAAACAACTTTTCGATGCCCTGGGGCCCTAGGCACTTACGAATGGGTAGTGATGCCTTTTGGCCTAAAGAACGCTGGGGCAACATACCAGCGAGCAATGAATACTATCTTCCATGATTTTATTAACACTTTTATGCAAGTATATATTGATGACATTGTTATAAAATCTGTTTCCAGGAAGAATCATATTGACCACCTTCGACAATCATTCGAAAGGATGAGAGTACATGGTCTGAACATGAACCCTTTGAAGTGTGTGTTCTGTGTGAAAGCTGGAGATTTCTTGGGCTTCGTTGTCCACAAGAAAGGAATCGAAATCAACCAGAACAAGACGAAGGAAATTCTGGAAGCGAAAGCGCCATCGAATAAGAAGGAACTGCAATCTCTGTTAGGCAAGATAAATTTCTTAAGGAGATTCATATCTAACCTAAGTGGGAAAGCTCAGGCCTTTTCACCCTTACTTCGACTGAATAAAGAGGGGTTCGAATTGGGGCAAGAGCAACAAGAAGCCTTCGATAAAATCAAAGGGTACCTCACTAAGCCACCTATTTTGGTGCCTCCTTGTAGCAATAGGAGTATGAGATTGTACATTGCTGCATCCGACAAAACTTTGGGAAGCATGTTAGCCCAAGAAGATGAGAATGGAGTCGAAAGACCCATTTACTATCTTAGTAGAGTTTTGAACGATGCAGAAACTAGATATAGTGAAGTTGAAAAATTGTGTCTATGTCTGTATTTCTCTTGTACAAAACTCAAGCAATATATAAAACCAGTTGATGTGTATGTTTCGTCTCATTTTGATGTTTTCAAGTATATGTTGTCGAAACCTATCTTGCATAGTCGAATTGGCAAGTGGGCATTAGCATTAACTGAATACTCCTTGACCTTTATGCCTCTTAAGGCAGTGAAAGGACAAGTGGTTGCAGACTTTATAGTCGACCACTCAATTCAAGTTGAGGATATTAATTATGTGGAGATAGAGCCTTGGAAATTCTACTTCGATGGTTCCAGCCATAAAGATGGAACAGGGGTAGGAGTCTTGATCATTTCTCCAGAGAAAATTCCAACAACATTCAAGTACAAGATATCAGGTTCTTGTTCGAACAATGAGGCTGAGTATGAAGCTCTAAATACTGGCCTTGAGATATTGTTGGAATTGGGGGCAACTCGAGTCGAAATAATGGGAGACTCAGAGTTAGTCATTAAGCAAGTCACAAAGGAATATAAATGCATAAGAGAGAATCTCATTATGTACTTTGTGATAGCAAATCGTTTATTGAAAAAATTTGAAATGGTCAATATTCGACACATACCCAGAGTGGAAAATCAAATAGCCAACGACTTGGCACAAATTGCATCTGGGTATAAGATTTCAAAAACGAGATTACAAAGAGCAATCGAAGTTCGAGAAAAGATAAAAGCAACTTGTCTATCACCAAAAGACTTGGAATCGACGAAACTAGGATATGCTGATCAAAGTAACTTCGAAATTTCGTTCATAGATAATTTGTCAGAACAAGATTGGAGGAAACCCATTGTGGATTATCTTTAAAATCCAGGAGCTTCGATAGAACGAAAAACAAAGTACAGGGCGTTGAGTTATGTACTCATGGGTAATGAGTTATTCAAGAAGACGCCTGAAGGGGTATTGCTAAAATGCTTAAGTGAAACTAAGGCATACATAGCCCTTTCGACTACGCACGCTGGAGCATGTGGGGCTCACCAAGCAGGCCATAAGATGAAATGGTTGTTGTTTCGACAAGGACTATACTGGCCCACTATGCTGAAAGATTGTGTTGAGTTCGCCAAAGGTTGCCAAGAATGTCAAGTCCATACAGGCATCCAACATGTACCAGCAAGTGAACTTCACTCGATAGTGAAGCCTTGGCCCTTTAGAGGATGGGCGTTGGACCTCATTGGAGAGATTCGACCAGCATCGTCAAAGAGTCAGAAATACATACTGGTAGGCATTGATTATTTTACTAAGTGGATCGAAGCTATCCCTTTAGTCAATGTAGACCAAGAAAATGTCATTGAATTTATTCAAAAGAACATTATCTTTACGTATGGAATCCCTGAGACTATAACTACTGATCAAGGATCAGTTTTCACTGGTCGAAAGATGCAGGAATTCGCTCAGGAAACAGGTTTCAAACTCCTAACATCAACGCCTTATTATGCACAGGCAAATGGTCAAGTCGAAGCAGCAAACAAAGTAGTGATTGGCTTGATAAAAAAGCATGTTGGGAAGAAACCAAAGAATTGGCATAAGACGTTAGACCAGATTTTGTGGGCTTGTCGAACGTCCCCAAAAGAAGCCACAGGTACAACACCATATAGGCTAACTTTTGGCCACGATGCAGTGTTGCCAACAGAAATTTGTCTTCAATCTGCAAGGGTTCAGAGACATTATGATATTCCCTCTGAAATTTATTGGAATATGATGTTATACGAAATAGTGGATTTAGACGAAGAAAGATGGCGCGCTCTTGACCTACTCAGGCTTCAGAAGAAAAGAGTAGAAGACTCTTATAACAAAAAGGTGAAACCTAAGGTATTTTCGCCTGAAGAACTAGTTTGAAAGGTGATTCTTCCCATGGATCGAAGGGATCGAAGCATGGGGAAATGGTCACCCAAGTGGGAAGGACCATTCAGAGTTATCCAGACTTTTTCTGGTGGAGCCTATGAAGTCGAAGAGCTAGGTGAAGATAAAAGGCTCTTGAGATTAAATGGTAAATATTTGAAAAAATACAAACCTACACTCCAAGAGATAAAAATAAAATAACAAGACTAAATTAACCATAAAAAAGCCAAAATGGAAAATTTTTATAATTTTAGCCAAGATGGCAATGTTGTCGAATACATATTACAAAATATGGTTTAAAAGCTGAATCAATCAGAAGGGAATGGAGTCCTTGAGTCGAAGGTATTTGATTTGCTGCAGCTCCAATCTTTTGGTGCACCAGGCATTCGCCTGCACAAGCTTGGCAATCTGATCGTCGAAGCCTTGGGCTTTCTCAGCAAATTCTAGGCCTTGTTTGATTTCAGTTTGACTTTCGGTGTCTGAGATGGTCGAGAGAAGTTCCTCCTTGCGCTTAGTATTGGCGTTTATCTTAGCCTCTATTTCTTCGATCTGCGCCCTGAAGGAAGCATTCTCTCGATCGATGGCATCAACTTCTTCTTGTGTAGATGCTTTTTGCTTCGACAACTCCGCAATTCAAGAAGTTGTCTCCGAAACAGCAGTCCATGCAGAAGAGCTTTTGCCATATAACACCTCAAGCTGACTATTAAAGCCCCTTTGTCGCCGATAATCTGCTGAGACTTGATCAATAATGGAGTGTAACTCCATGATCAAGCCTGAAACTTCTGGAGCTACAGCTAACAAGTCTACATCATTCAAAACATCCCTCAAGTATGATGGAGCAGTAGGGTCCCCTTCCAAAGCTTTCATCAAGTCCTTCTTGAAAAACTGAGCCTTAACCTTCGCCAAAGCTTCATCGAGAGGAGAAGTTTCAGTGGACTTCCCCGACAGGGTAGGAACCTCCTGGATAGCATCAGACGAACTCTTGCTCTCGATGATGGCGTTCAGATAGCTAACAGGATCAGTTTGCTTCAAGAGTTCTAAGTCCTCTTTCGACCTGTGCTTTGTTGAGGTAACAGCCCTTGCAACAGCATTGTCTTGGGTTTGAGGCTGTTGAGTGACAGTTGCCTCGACTTGATTCCCTTCGACTCGGACTACGACAGTACAAGCGTCATCATGGTGCCCTTCGCCAGCGTCACCTTGGTTCTCTTCGCCAGCGGCACCTTGATCCTCTTCGCCAGCGTTGCCGTGGTCCCCTTCGTCACGATTCTCTTCCGACAGATCCACCACCTGAACCTCTTTTGGCTGTTGCTCTTCTGTTTGAGGATCTTCTGCTGGTTTTTCTGCCGTCTCAGCATTGGCCTCATTTATTTCAGTATGGGCTTCGTCATTCTCCAAGCCTTTTTCTTGTGGCCTGCTGAGTTCAGCAGACTCCAATGTTTCAGAAGTCCTTGGCGGTGAGCTTTCAGTAGTGTCCTGAAAAGGAAGAAGAAGAATCTTCAGAATTCGAAAGAGACATAGTCGAATGTAGGTATCTACACCTGAGTTACAAAGAGGTCTAAGAGATTACCTGTAAATTAGCTTCAGCCCCAGGGCTGGAATTGTCGCTTTCGACAGGCTTATTGAGAAGAACATTTAATTCCTCCTCCGTTGGCTCCTCAATGATCACTGGAGGTGGCCTGGGCTTTCTCCCAGCAACCTTTATTCTAATTGTTCGACCCTCAGGAGCAGGAGCGTCCTTCGTCAGCTTTCTCCTTTTTAGAGGAGCAGGGGGAGAATCATCTTCTTCATCGCTCCCGGATTCGACCGTCAGTGCTGGCCGTTTCTTGGGCGAAGGTGCCTAAAAAACCAATGGGAATTCGATTTAGCAATTGCATCGAAAGTCAAAAAATTAAAATCCAGAAGAAAATAATGAAGGTCTGGTTACCGATACAGAAGGCTTTTTCGAAGGGCCTTCCCCCTGTTGGTTTGTTGTGGTCTTCGTCGGCGCTATAGTCTTCGCCGGCGGCGGAGGTTTTGTTGAGGGGCCTCCTCCCTGTTGGCCTTCTGCAGCCTTCTTGGCTGCAGGCTTTCGAACAACTGAAAGCAGATAAAATAATTAACAGGCTAGCAATCGAAAGAGAAAGACAAAGTAATTCGAAAGGATGAACTTACATTTCTTTATTTTGTCCAAGACAAGGACAAAAGATTTCTGAAGCTCATCCACGAAGTCCTTCTCGTCGAAAAACTCCTCAGCGTAGTAACTTTTCCACCACTCCTCGAAGGATGGTGAGCAAAGAAAGTTGAGCTGGTAGTCAAACAACGAAAGAACTGTTCGACCAGCATATCTTCCGATATGTTTAGTGGCAGCTTCTTCGGTATAGTCGTGGCAGAAGTATAACATAGACTTCTCCCTTGGAAAAATTGGAGAAGGTAGGGTTTGAATAATACCAAACTGGCGAGACACCAGGTTTGGTTGATATGCAATCAGACTCAAGTGAGTCTTAGAGCTCCTGAATCGAAGAGGCATGATCCTTGGTGTGAGGAACGCCTCCCACATTGTTGTATGTTCGTCAACCTGAGGACCACTCGACGTCCTAGGATGTGGCCTTGTGAACCACGCTGGGCCTACCTTCCGTCGAGAAAACGGAGCCATAGTCGAAGCAAACTCTTTCCTTCTAGCAAACATCAGAACGAAGTTTGTGAAAGTTTGCTGAAGCTCCAGTCCATCTTCCATTGGAGTCAACAGAGCCAATCTGGTTCCTTCGACACGTCTGTTCGCTATCTCTGGAGCCTGCTCATTTATTTGAATCTTCTTAGGTAAGAAAGATTCGAAGGTGGCATTGAGCCACAGTTGGAGCAGCCAAAAAGGTCCAGCAAGCAGCAGACCGGCCCTGTTCTCGATAATCTTCAGAAGAGTCGCTCCATTACTAATCGACTCATACAGGCTGGCCAAAATCAATTATGCCAAACAGATATTTTGTCCATGATGGAGTTGAGTGGCGAGAGTGACCATCTTCTTGGTCACCTGCAAGGACTTGGAGCAAAACACAAAGCGTGTCAGCCATAAGGCTAGAAACGCAATGTGTTCGACATCCGACACAGCATCTGTCGACCTGTCGTGGTAGTGATTGATGAAGGTGGTGTAGGTTGGTTTTGTGGCAGAGAATCCAATTTGATCCTCCGACATCTCCTCCGGGTCGAAGTAGTCCCCGGTGGGTCGAAGGCCAGTGATAGCGGCCACATCGAAGAGTGTAGGAGTCAGCATTCCACAGGGAAGATGGAAGGTGAAGTGGGAGTAGTCCCAGAAGAGTAGAGAAGCTATCAACATCTCTGGGGAATAGTTAAGACCTGTCTTCGACAGCATAACCAGGTCAAAAATCCCCATATCTTTCCAGATCGAAGCATGGCGTTTCTCCACTTTTTCCAGCCAAGCAACGTAATCAGGAGTAAGGCTAGGGCCAGACCTGAAAGCCCTAACACCTTTGTTGAAGAAACGGAGGTCTATTTTCTCTTTAGCAGGGTCTTCATTATCCTCTGCATCTTTCTTGGCGCATGCAACCGGTTTGAGTCTCTCAACTACCGGAAAATAACTCTTGATCTTCATGGCCTCAGCAATACTTGGGTACAATGGGCCAGACATAGCAAAGATCTGGTTGGAATATCCAACCGGGATCATAAGGTGGCGTGAGTAAGCATCACGAACAGCGATGTCCATAGGTTCAGGGACCCTTCGTTGGCCCGTGGGAGTTACTACTGGAGCGGTCGAGAAAACCCTAGGTTTGACGTTTCCAGATGGTACGGTGGCGCTAGGAGCATTGGAGGAACCAGATGCCATTGTTAATGGTGAGGATGAAGACGAAGTGAAGAAAAAGGGTTTGCAAAGTTGACAAGTTTGTATGCAAATGGAGAAGTCTGAAAGCTAGATAGCGTAAAAAGTCCCACAGTGGGTACTTACTGCTATTTATAGTAGTGGGGGAAAATCCCCAAAACCGAGGACATTAAATGCCATTTAATGTTGCAGAAGTAGTGGGACACGTGGCGTCTCCCTGTTGTTTTAGCCGTTCTGCAGAAATGAAGGGGTGCAGCGTGCGCCCTCGTTTTTGGGAATTGTCATAATGACAAATTCTGAAATGACGTTTGGCACACTGCACGCCGTACTGAGGTGACGTCTTAGGTACGGATAAATGATGTTTTTTCTTGGGATTGTCAGTGGTTGGTAGAAGACAACAAAAAGTGCACAATTTAATTTGTGACTAAGCATGAAAAGACAGGTGTCGAATGGCGTTTCAAAGAATGCCTTTTTCTTTCAGAGTCGAAATAAGGCATTCTTGGGGGGCAATTTGTTGGCTCCTAAATTCGACACCCTTGTTTCATTAATGTCAGCCATTAAAGCTGAAGGATGTTTTCGACCAGCTAGGTCCGTCGAAATGCCCATCGAAAGATGGCAAGGTACTTAGAAGATTTCTTCCAAGGGAGAAGTTGGTTGCCTTCGACGTCGAAGGTGTTTCTCGTCGAAGATGCTTCTCGACGAAGGTGTTCGATGGTTCAGAGTGGAACGGTTTGAAATTCAAGCGTTTGGAGGGAAAACGGTTTCCAGCGGTTACCAAGTGCAACGTGCAAAGATCTGGAGCGTCGAACATTGAGAACGTGCCAAGTGGAATCATCTCGAAGCAGTGTAACTGCCCGACGGTTACTTGGGATGTTTTAGTATAAATAGTAGTAGTCACGCAGTTTCTCGCGTGTGTTCACAAATATATACAAAGTCACTCATATAGATTCGAGTACCCAGCGTGTGAGAAAGAATTGTTGAGAAATGTATGTGTGAAACACCAACCTTATTAATCAAAGTCATTTACTTTTCCAGAAATTTACTTGCTTTCTTCTTTACTTTCCTGTCGAAATCCTTTACTTTAAGCCTTCATTTATTTTACCAAGTCCACTTCTTCATGCAATTTACTTAAAGCCTCTTATTTTATTGTCACTTAACCAATATCCAATTTAATCAAAACTTCAAAATCAACCTATGTCCTAGGATCAATCTGATCGATCCTGCGAGTAACCAAATAAGTAACCATTTGGAGGATCAGCGATTGTTTACCAATAACCACGGTAAACACCCCTGGGATCGCTTTGAGGAAGAATGATGCTCTTGATTACCAGGTCTCCGACTTGATACTCTTGTGGTCTGACTTTCTTGTTAAATGCCATGATCATCCGTTTTTGGTACGTCTGACCGTGACAAATAGCAGTGAGTCTCTTTTCGTCAATTAGGTTTAATTGATCAAGCCGGGTCTGGATCCAGTCATCTTCGCTCAAACCTGCATCCTTCATTATCCGGAGAGAGGGTATCTGGACTTCAATAGGCAAGACTGCCTCCATGCCATAGACCAAGGAAAAGGGAGTTGCCCCTGTTGACGTCCGTGCTGAGGTACGGTACCCATGAAGAGCAAACGGTAACATCTCGTGCCAATCTTTATAGGTCACTATCATTTTCTGCACAATCTTCTTGATATTCTTATTAGCTGCTTCTACAGCCCCATTCATTTTTGGTCGGTAAGGAGAAGAGTTGTGGTGCTGTATCTTGAATTGCTCGCAAAGCTCAGTGATCATCTTGTTGTTAAGATTGGTACCATTATCTGTAATGATCCTTTCCGGGACACCGTATCGACAGATCAGGTTATGCCGAATGAACCGTGCCACGACGTTCTTGGTTACGGTGGCATAGGAAGCTGCTTCAACCCACTTCATGAAATAATCAATTGCTACCAGGATGAAGCGATGCCCGTTGGATGCTGTAGGTCTGATTTCACTGATCATATCAATGCCCCATATTGCAAAAGGCCAAGGTGCTGTCAAGATGTTCAGAGGGACTGGAGGAATGTGCACCTTATCAGCGTAGATCTGGCATTTGTGACATGTCCGAGAATGTTGGTAACAGTCAGCTTCCATTGTGGACCAGTAATATCCTGCCCGAAGGATTTTCTTTGCCATGGTATGCCCACTGGAATGTGTTCCGAAGGTACCCTCATGTAGCTCTGCCATGATCCTTTCTGCTTCAGTCTTATCCATACAACGCAGTAAGGTTGAATCATGGTTTCGTTTGTACAGAATGTCATTGCTGAGGAAGAACTTTGCAGTGAATCTTCTCAGGAACTTTTTGTCATTAACAGATGCACCCTCGGGGTATTCTTGAGCTTCCAAGTACTTCTTCACTTCATGATACCAAGGTTTTTCTGTTACTTCTTCCATCTCAAGATCACAACAATATGCAGTTCATCCAGTTTCCAGATAATGATCCGAGGAGCCTCGTTGTCCCATTTGACTTTGAACATAGAAGACATCGTAGCCAGCGCGTCCGCCAACTGATTCTCCTCTCTGGGGAAGTGTTCAAAAGTTATTTCTTCGAAATGGGGGATCAATGTCAACACATACTCCTTGTAAGGAATAAGATTTGGGTGTTTCGTATCCCACTCGCCTTTAATCTGATTGATCACGAGAGAGGAATCTCCGAAGACACTCAGAAACTTGATCCTTAGGTCAATTGCAGCTTGAAGACCCATAATGCATGCCTCATACTCCGCCATGTTGTTGGTGCAGTTGAAACATAGTCGGGCGGTAAGTGGAGTATGAGAGCCATTAGGAGATGTGATCACAACACCGATACCATTACCCAAAGCGTTTGAGGCTCCATCAAAGTGCATAGACCATCGGGATCCTTCCTCAGGTCCTTCATCCAGTCCAGGTACTTCACAATCAGTTACTACCATGATATTCTCGTCTGGAAATTCAAAGTTCATCGACTGGTAATCATCCACTGCCTGGTGTGCCAAATGGTCTGCCAATACACTTCCCTTGATTGCCTTCTGAGTCGTGTACTGGATGTCGTATTCTGTCAAGATCATCTGCCATCTTGCTATTCTTCCGGACAGAGCAGGTTTTTCGAATATGTATTTGATAGGATCCATTTTTGAAATCAACAAAGTAGTGTGAGTCAGCATATACTGTCTCAGCCGGCGAGCAGCCCATACCAAAGCGCAGCAAGTTTTCTCGAGCAGTGAGTATCGGGTCTCACAGTCGGTAAACTTTTTGCTAAGGTAATAAATAGCGTTCTCTTTTCGGCCAGACTCGTCATGCTTCCCCAGCACACACCCCATTGAGCTGTCAAGTACTGTCAAGTATAAGATTAGGGGTCTCCCTTCAATAGGTGGCATAAGAATGGGTGGCTCTTGGAGATACTCTTTGATTCTCTCGAAAGCGGCTTGACATTCATCGTTCCAACGTACTACCTGATCTTTCTTCAACAACTTGAAGAGTGGTTCACAAGTAGCAGTTAGGTGCGAGATGAATCGGGCAATGTAGTTCAGCCGTCCTAGGAAGCCTCTGACTTCTTTTTCAGTCTTGGGAACTGGCATCTCCTGTATGGCTTTCACTTTGGCAGGGTCCACTTGAATACCTTTGTTGCTTACGACGAAGCCTAGCAACTTTCCAGATCTCACTCCGAAAGTTCACTTGTTCGGGTTCAACCTCGGCTTGTACAACTTCAGACGGTCAAACAGCTTCTGTAGATGGTCAAGGTGTTCCTTCTCAGTTTGGGACCTTGCAATCATGTCATCGACATATATTTAAATCTCATGGTGGATCATGTCATGAAATAAAGCAACCATGGCACGTTGGTAGGTTGCCCCAGCATTTTTCAACCCAAATGGCATGACCTTGTAACAAAAGGTGCCCCACTGAGTAACAAAGGTGGTCTTCTCCATGTCTTCAGGAGCCATCTTGATTTGATTATAACCGGAGAAGTCGTCCATGAAGGAGAATACTTTGTGCTAAGAAGTATTGTCAACCAGAACGTCAATGTGAGGCAGAGGGAAGTCATCCTTGGCGCTCGCCCTGTTCAAATCCCTGTAATCAACACACATTCGGACCTTACCATCTTTTTTGGCACTGGAACCACATTGGCAACCCACTGAGGGTAAGAAGTCACTGCTAGAAACCCGACATCAAATTGTTTCATAACCTCAGCATTGATTTTCTCGGACATCTCTGGACGCATACGGCGGACCTTTTGTTTTACCGGAGGGCATTCTTCCTTGGTAGGCAAGTGATGAACCACAATGTTGGTATCCAACCCGGGTATGTCTTCGTAAGACCAGGCAAAGATTTCCACATAGTCATGCAACATCTGAATCAACCGTTGTTTCACACTAGACTCCAGATTGGCACCAATCTTGACATCCTTTCTATCTGTCTCGGTACCCAGATTTACCATTTCCACTGGCTCTTCATGTGGTTGAATGGCCCTCTCTTCCTGGAGTAACAATCTTGCAAGCTCACCAGGAACTTCGCAATCATCTTCACCTTCGTCTTCGGCTAGGTTAATCGGATTTTCAAAGTCATAACTAGCAGTAGCAGAGTTGTTACCAGTGGGATCCAGAGTGGATTGGAACCTGTATAGGTGAGTGTGTGTAAATATAGCTGTTTTGCAATATGTAAAGAAAGAAAGGGAGCGCAGGATTTGAAATGCGAAAAAACGTCCAATGCTTTTATTCATGATATATGGAAGTGAAAAATAACAAGCCCTCACAAATGAAACCACGGTGCCCCGGGTAAGACACCGGGCCATAGAGTTTCAAATTATTGTTTGTTACAAATTCAAAACAAAAGAGTTCATTACTGAGTGACAAAAGTAACAGGTATGGAGTCTTTGGCAGTCCAATTGCTTGGTCCATCTTCGGTCGTTGGGTAGATCCAGCTGTCGAATTCAGATTCTTCCACTTCATCATCCATCCTGATAGCATTAACTCCATGGTTGGGCATGGGAGCTGTCACCACATTAGGCCTCTCTGGCGCCTCGAACTGAACCTCTTTAGCATCAATAAGGTCTTGAACCTTATTCCTCAGAGCCCAACAATCATCTGTGTTATGCCCCAGGCTATCAGAGTGATAAGCGCAGCGGGCGTTGGGGTTGTACTTCGGAGATGTTGTGTTTACGACCTTCGGAGCTTCCTTGTGTTTACATTCGGCAGTTAGCATAACGGTTTCGTTTTCAACGATTTTTTTCTTATTAGACAATATCTCTTTTAGGAATTTAGCGTATGACGGCATTTGGGTTATAGCTTCTGTAAACGGAATAGTAACGTTTAATTGTTTTAGAAGTTCTACAAATTTCTTGAATTGCCCCTCGTTCTTGGATTTTGCAAGTCTTTGAGGGTATGGAATTGGTGGTTTATATGGCGGTGGGGGTACGTAAGGTTTTTCTGAAACCTCTTTGTTCTCATTCGCGTCTTCCTCTACATTCTCAGATTGATCTTTCGACTTATCTACTTCCTCTTCAGGTTTCTGATACATGGTCGGGTTTTGGAGTCTAGGATCTACCGGTCCATCAAGGGATGTCCCACTTAGTAATGTGATAGCATTTGCATGTCCTTTAGGATTGGTTTGTGGTTGTCCAGGAAACGTACCAGCAGGTGCTACAGAACTAGCTTGGTGTTGTGCTACTTGGGAGATTTGGGTTTCTAACATTTTATTGTGAGTTGCTAGGGCATCTACCTTATTTGCTAATAGCTTCAATTATTCACCGGTGTGAATATTTTAATTGAGGAATTCTTTGTTTTGTTGAGCTTGATTAGCGATAAAATTTTCCATTAGGATTTCAAGGTTAGATTTCTTAGGAATGTTAGGAACATTAACAGCGGGTTTTTGATAACCTGGAGGTACAACAGGTGCTTGGCCAGGTGCATATAAAGCGTTATTGCTCTTGTACGAGAAGTTAGGATGGTTCTTCCAACCAGGATTATAGGTATTAGCATAAGGATTACCTTGAGCGTAGTTCACCTGATCAACTGATATTCCTGCTAAGATTTGACATTCGGTTCCAACATGACCAGGGACTCCACAAACTTCACAGTTTGGGGTAACTGCAGCCGCGGTGGCTGCAGGAGGTAAGGTCAAGCTTTCTATCTTTTGGGTAAGAGCATCTAACTTAGCATTAACTTTATCTAGGCTACTAATCTTGTACATCCCACCTTTGGTTTGAGTTTTCTCCACAGATGTTCTTTCTCCTCCCCACTGATAGTGGTTTTGAGCCATATTTTCAATGAGTTGGTTAGCTTCGTCGTAAGGCTTGTCCATCAGTGTACCACCTGCGGCGGCATCTATAGAGAGTCTTGTGTTGTACAAGAGTCCATTATAAAACGTGTGGATGATCAGCCATTTTTCTAATCCGTGATGTGGGCACATTCGCATCATATCTTTGTAGCGTTCCCATGCATCATATCTTTGTAGCGTTCCCATGCATCAAATAGCGATTCAGTATCCTTCTGCCTAAATCCGTTGATTTGGGCTCTTAGTGCAGCAGTCTTGCTTGGAGGAAAGTATCGTGCTAAAAATACAATCTTAAGTCCTTCCCACGTAGTGACGGAATTTGACGGCAAGGATTGCAACCAAGCCCAAGTTCTATCTCTTAGCGAGAAAGGGAAAAGACGTAATCTTATTGCATCTTTACTAACACCATGTGCAATAACTGTGTCGGCAAATTGAACGAATTTTGTAAGATGTTCGTTTGGATCCTTGGTAGGATCTCCAGAGAATTGGCGATGTTGGATAGATGATATCAATGACGGTTTCAACTCAAAATCGTTTCGATTTATTGCTGGAGCAGTAATGCTATTGTGGGGTTCTTGTTGTGATGGAGCTGCGTACTCCTTCAGTGGACGGGTCCTTTGTTCTTCGGCCATGTCTACTTCTGGATTAGTTTCGGTTTCAGAGGAAGAATTAGAATCTATTTCAGAATCAATCTTGATTACGGGTTTGGGTAAAGGAATAGTGTGGTTTAAACAGTAGTCCCTGACTGCACGTCTTACAGAAAGGATGCGTTCAGGTTCGTCCGTCGATTTGTCAAGTGGTTCACCTTGTGAGCGAGTCCTTTGCATACAAATCGAAAAAGGGTTTTTGTTTCCTAATCTAAATGCGCAACAGAAGAATCATACTTAATTGACTAATCAGTCCCTGGCAACGGCGCAAAAAACTTGATCGGGACTTTATGAGTCTATTGAGATACTAACTACAAGTATACAGTTTAGTCGTTCTAGTTTTAAATGATTATCGAACCCATAGAGACTGAGGATCAATCGCATATGATCTAATGCTACAATTGTTTAACTAAGCGATGAATATTTGGTTTTAGGGGGGAAAACAGTTTAATTAAAAATAATAGTAATAGCTATACCGGTATGTGATAGTCAGACTTCGGGAATTCAGTGAATCTCTTGGCATATAAAGTATTTCGGTAAAAATGAATTGTTTAAAAACCTGAGACATACACTCTCGTGTTCATGAAATAAGTCATGCTACTAAACCTAGTGGATGCACTTTAAATTTAATAACACTTTTTGAAAACAATTTGAGTTTAATTAATTTGTTAAAACACTCTCATGTATTTAAAAATTAATGTTTCGTTACCACTCTCAATTTGTATATAAATGTTTTTTAGCCAAGTTATCACTGAATTCTTTCGGTACTTAGGAGTCACATACCGGTACAATTAATTTAGCCGGACATAATATATTTAATAACTATGCAATTTAAAATATAATCCATAAAAATAAATGACATAACACAAGAATAAATAAATATCAATTGCATAAAAAACCTGGAAATAATGTTGCTATGGTAATCTTGGATGCTTACAAATTCCTTGCAATTTTAATCGAAATCTATAACCGTGCTAATTCTTGGATAAGAGCTAACACTCTAGAAACTAATTATGAAATTTAAAATTACAGTAGGTGTAAAAAAGGGTTCAAAAGCAAGAAAATAGAACAATGCATGAAAATAGAAATTTGGCTCTGTATAAAATTCTTCGACTATCATCCATTGAACTGCCACATATATATAGAAGAAGATTTGCAGTTGAGAAAATATTGGAACAAACTTGAGTGGAGGAAGACCCGGATGCATGGTTACTGAAGTGGAGGAAATATAGGAGAAGAATCTGTCCTCAACGTTTCCCACGTCTCCACTAATTCATAACGTTGCCTTTAAGCGTGTGACAGTCGTCACAAGGGGGTGACGGTCGTAATGCGCTTAAATAGAGCATTACGCTCGTCAATGATGTGTGACGAGCGTTCTTCTAGTTGTGGAAGCGTTACGGTCGTCATAGGGTGTGACGGTCTTCACAGCTACAAAATCTACAGACTTTGCAGATTTGGTTCTTTCTCTTCTGTTTCTTGGTTAGCTTCCTTCATGTGGTCCTTTTTCACTGATTTGAGTTGACACATGTTGTACCTGTGAAAAGACACAAAAACTCGGAATAATAGGGAGTTAAACGACTCAATGTATTATGAAAATCGATAAAAAGTGTAGTAATTATATGATACGATTTCTCGTTATCAGTACTGCACTTTACAGAATTCGTAAAACTATTATTCACAGGGTGCAATCGATTACAGTAGAAGAGCAATCGATTGCACTGCATAAAAATTGGGATTTTTACTTCTATTTCAGTAAGAAATCGATTGCAGCAGAAGAACAATCGATTGCACTGCTTAAAATGTAATTTTTGGCCTCCAGAACAGGATGCAATCGATTGCTCTATTAGTGCAATCGATTAGTCATTGTTTGACAGTATTTTTGAAAACTTGAAAACTCCATAATGTTTGACTCGAGTGTCCGTTTTAAGCGTCACTTGGACTCTAAGAAAGCTAAAAATATATTCTACAATGTGGTAATAATTTTTATGACACTAGAATAATATTTATTTGGAAGAATTCTAATATATGTGTATGTTGCTCGTGTTGCAATGCAAAATGTTACGATTAATTGTATCGGTGTTGTATTGAGGATGTGTGAAGGAATTACTGGTGATATTGCGGTATTACGAAGATGATGTTGGCCTGAAATTGGCATGATGTTGATGATTATGCTTGTGGTTGCATAATTTTGTTGTAGCATGTCACATTTCATGCATCGTTGAGGGCTTATGCTCTGCCATGTATTGACAATTTGTTGAGGGCTTATGCTCTGGCCTGTATTGGAAATTTTTTGAGGGCTCATGGTCTGACCTATATTGGCAATTTGTTGAGGGCTTATTCCTTGGCGTTATATGGCGATTTGTTGAAGATGGCTTATGCCCTGATGGTACCACATGTATCTTGCACCAGTGTTAGTTGAATTACATACTGTTGAATTATTAATACGATGATGATGTTGAGTTGCATATATCAGTATCATTTTAACACTGTAAGTATCTCAACTATGGAGATCAATATGGATAATTGTTATGCTCTATCTTTAAGTTCTCACCTCCAAATGAATCCTTAAGTAGTTTATTTTAGCAGTCGGCTCCAGCTTAAGCATGCTCTACGTAAGGAAATTGATGAATATAAGTGAATGATCCTAATTTTCTTTTCTTCTAAAATTAAAAATAGGGAATACAACTTCTAAGTTAGGTGACCCTCACCCGGTCTCTTTTAGCCCAAAATTTGTGGAACCTGCAAAAATAGAAATAGACTTGTTGTTAGTTGGTTTAGAAGTATAGGGTATTGAACTTGGTAGGGAGGACTACAGTCTGATTTCCCGCAGCTACAATTGGTAAATAAACTGGTTACACCACCTTAGGTACCAGAACCCCGAGTAAATGATCAAAGTCACTAATCAATCTCCTTACTATGAGTATGTACGGATAACGGGCTTAATGTGTTTGCTCCTGAATAAAAAAGGATAAAAATGGGATGAGTAAGTTAGACTTTAGCATAATGACATGATTCAGGTTGGTTTGTGTAAGATAGATACTTATGACCGCAAAATATGGAATGTGTTATTATGATGCTCTTGTTTTATGACCGCAAAATAATGACTAATCAAGAGTTGTGTGCGAAGATACTAAGCAAAACTGACGAAAAACAAAGATTTGGAGCAAGCTTGCATCTATGGCTATTCGTCCCAAGGTTGCCATGGGTGGTCCACGTACGAACAAGTGGGATAACCAAGTCATGCCCACTTTTTGAGCATGGCGGTCGCCATGAGGGCGTGTCATTTGTCACCCCTTAGAAAGCCCAAACGGTTGAAAACAAACTGTACTTAGTCTCCAAGTCTTCTCAAACCACTCCTACATTTCCTCCACAACCTTGGAACCGTTTCTTGGTAATTTTTAGGGTTCTAGACTCATATAAATACCCCTTTCATGTCATTTTGCAAACCATCAAAACTTATGCATACTTAAGCCATATATTGTCAATTTGTAAAGCAATAATCTCTTCACATCGGAGGGTTATTGCACCGTCAATTGAGTCTGTGTCAATTTTGAAGCACTCTTGTACAAGTTTTATATCCAAGCACTGTATTTCCGCCGTTTACATTCTGTCAAGATTTACTTCAAGTTATTGTAGTTGTATCAGATTCAAGACTCCGTTTGGAGCAAGTTTTTAATTCATTCAGCATTTATTTTACTTGTCTTGCCTTTACTTTTCTGCCTTATTTACTTGCCTTTATTCTCTTCATCTATTTAGCCGTGATTATGTTTACCTTTGCACTTAAATTTTTTTATGTTTTATTTTTCATAAAGATGTGCGGATAATTTACTAAGTGTTGGGATGTGAGGATCATCAATAGGCAATGCTCTACATGTTGTCTCTTTAGGATCACCTTTGTGGGCTGTTTTGATTTAAACATAATTTTTCTGAACTTCTTTTGAATTTGTTTACACAAAAGTGAAGTAGTGAAAACATCGGGTAAGAACGAAAGTCGTCTGACACTAAAGACTAAAATTGATTTGTTTTCGGTTAACAAATACCGCGAAAGCATTTTGTTAGCTAATTAGAAAGATTTGATATTTCTAGAAGGGGGTTTTAAAATTATTTGTGGACGCGTTTATATGTTTAGGATCCGTTTATCTGAGCGGAAGTCAGAGACCCTTTTAAGTTAAACTTTCCAATCAAAATTACTTTTCGACTTAGTTAAGAGTTTAATTTCTTAAAAATAGATTTACTACTTTAACGCGATAAGCACCTTCCATAAGTGACAATGACGGGCATAAATTAGAGAGTAAACTCGGTTTTGAATACGTGAAAGCGACAGTTCCCATTAAATTGATTTTTTTCAAAGTAGAAAATATTTCCCCGTAAATAATCTTAATAGAGAAAATCAGAGTATTGTTGATTGATGTGAATTGCTTTCCAGTATTTTTATTCATCTGTTTTTTTAAAACTTTATTCATTTCAACCCTTTCTCACTACTATTTCTATCGCTTTAGATAAACACTATAACAACTCGAAAAATATATTTGACTATTGACCTTTGCGGGTCGATATCTTTTTAAAACTACAAGATAGATTGTGCAATTACAGTTATATTTTACATCACTAAATAGCTGATCAATGCTGCATATGATGATAAATGTTGAATCACGGTAGGGGGTGGTCTTATATTGATGAACCATACAACAAATTCAAAGGAAATAAGACGAGAGATAAGTATTTTGTTGTTGTAATAAGGGAAAAGGAAATGACAACTAGAAAGTCATGTTGTTATAAGGGAAAAGGAAATGACAATGACAGTGGTTGAGTTGATTTACCCTGTAAGATGAATTTAATATAATACAAGCTTTATAAAAGGATTTATATTCATTAATATCATCCGTGCTAAAGGAAATTCTTCACTGTCTCTTTTTTTTTTTTTTGAGCAATCTTCATTGTCTCTTATATTTATCAAAAAATAGCAAAATTTTTAAATGAAAATCACCTCATTTCAAGTGTTTGATTTGGGACTAATACCACTTGGGTTCCTTACTGGTATAGTAATTAACTAAACAATAAGATTATAGTATAAGAGCTTCTTTAAGTTTACATTTATTATGTTGTTGATAAGCAGATTTTAAAGAGCAAGAGGTTAGAAATTGAAATTCAGGTGTTATACACATAGAGACACGTTTGTATGTATGAAAGTAGATTATGTGTGAAGTAGTGTAAATATAGTATAAATATGTGTGATTGTGAATTGTGTGAAGTTGTGTAAATATAGGATAAATATGTGTGATTGTGCATTGTAAATATGAGTGACTGAAGTAGTATAAATATAGGATAAATATGTGTGACTGAAGTAGTATAAATATAGGATAAATATGTGTGATTGTGTGTGAACGGTAAAAAGTCTATATAGAGTATAGTCACCTAATTCACAACTCACTTTGGTATGTGGTACGAGTTTAGGGTTTGCAACTCTTGAAAAATTGGATATATGAAGGATATACTTAATCATTATAGGTATACTATCAATAATTTCTTATCCAGTCTAGTTCAATAAAGTTTGACAAAATATTAATTTTGGTCTCTTAACTATAGGTCATAGTTCACTTTGGTCCCTTATTCTTTTTTCGTGCTAAATTGATCTCTTAATTTTTAAAACGATGCAAATAAGTCTCTGTCGTCTACTCCGTTAGTCAAACTCTGTTAAAAGTCTACGTGATACATTTGACCAACTATTGTGACGGAGTTAACGTCGAAAAAATCGACGCTAAAAATTAATTCTGGATTTTAATTAATGTTGTTCATCTCCTTCCCCAGCTTTAACCCAGAATGAAACTCATAACCAAAGTTTAACCCTTTTTCCTTACAAAAATCCAGAAATTTAAAGATAACAACAGAAATCTAGAATTTCTTACTAAATTGAATCATTATCCACCATGTATATACTGAAATTTAGGGATACACATGCACCATTAGTCGATCTACCTTGTGCATCTAATAACACTCTATCATTTAAGCCAAGTTTACACTCTGGCATACCACTGTATTACACAACAAGGCATGGATGAAATATTTAAGTTTTCAAATAAATACACAATCACAGAAGTTGCTTAGAATCAAATACACTTCAAAACAAAACAAAAGCCATGTGTTTCAAACCAATATCAACAGCAAATCAAGGGAGTAATATGAGTCAAGTAGTAGGACATATCTCCAATATATCTAATGATGCAATGTTTAGTCCCAGCTACTTAAGAGAAACATACTTCAATTGCTACTTTCATTAGATAGATGGAAAAGAATGTAAATAAATCCATAATAGTGTATTACAGGAGGAAACATACGAATAAGGCTCAAGTGTTAGTATCTGTTACAGGAGGAAACATAGTGGTGAGTTTTTATCAACTGCTAAAGGATCGTCTTTAGTCTTCTGTGTCATTATCTTCTCCTCCTATAATCATTTTTCTACAATAAGTATATATTTTTAATATGATTTGTATAATCATGTTTTTATGACCGAATTTGTATAGTCATGTTATATCATCAAGCTTAATTCTAGAGTTGGGGAACCAAAACATATTTTTATTTTAATGATTTGTTGTGTTTGAACAATTTAGTTAGGGATGTCAGTTTGGACCTGTTAATGGGGATCCCCGCGGGGAACGCCCCGTTCGGGGCCCCAAAGATGGAGAATTTTCCCCCGTGGGGGCGGAGATGGGGAGAAAAATTCCCCCGAGAGCATTTCGGGGACGGGGACGGGGAATACACCCCCGCCCCGCGGGGACCCCGCCCCACCTATTATTTTAATATAGTTAATTTAATATATATATTTTAGATTAGGTTTTTTAGTTATTTCCTTTATGTTTATTTATAAAAATAAATAAATAAATATTCATGTATTTATTAAGAGAGAGAAATGTAAATATTAGACCCTAAAAAAGTTGAACCGTTTCATTTTCTTCTACCAGACATTTAGAGTCTCACACGTTAGACTCCTTTTTTTCTTCTCCAGTCAAATCTCCATTCATCTTCCTCTTCCAATTCCATCTTCTCTATTTGGTGTGCTTCCATTATTCACAGCTCTTACAATTTCATCAATAAGGTTTGATTTTCATAAATTTGTTCGTGTAATTATTTATAGGAAAAAATAGATTATTTCTCTTTGATTCTCATAAATCTGTTTATATTATTGTTTATAGAAAAAAGTAGATTGTTTCTTCTTGATTCTCATAAACCTGTTCATGTAATTGCTTATAGGAAAAGTTGATTATTTTGATTAAATTTAAATTAAATTGTTTAGAAATTTTAGAGTTATCAAATCATTTGCATATTAAAAAAATATAAAATAATCAAAAAATTACTCATTTTTATCTCCTTTTAAATATTTTTGTGTTCATTTTTTATCTATACTATGCATTTGTAATTAAAATAATGTCGTCAGTTTTTCCTTAAAAAATATTAAAATATACTTTTCCTATTTTTTATTAATATATCACACTATAATTTAATTTTCTATATTAAACAAAAAAATATTACTTTT
The DNA here is from genome assembly GCA_948472305.1 of Vicia faba. Lineage (NCBI taxonomy): Eukaryota > Viridiplantae > Streptophyta > Magnoliopsida > Fabales > Fabaceae > Vicia > Vicia faba. Next base: position 556,587,871 of record OX451735.1, read on the forward strand.
TAAATGAATCAATATATCATGCTATCACGGTATCACCCATAAAAAAAACCAAATATCTTATATTTCTAATTATTAATGAAATAATAACATATAAACAATAATATATCATGCTATCACCCATAAAAAAAATATATATCTTATATTTCTAATTATAAAACCAAAGCCATTAAGTGAAATAATAACATATAACTTTTTACACGAGTAAATATATCATGTATATAGGTAAATAAATGTATTCTCAATGTATATAATTAATTAATATATGTTATTATTTCTAATTGAAAAGTTACAGTAAATAAGGCATATTTAGAAATATGTGTAATGCATCATATATTTAGAAATATAAGATTTTTCTTATTAATTATTTTTTGTGTGAATTTCATGTATTTACTATTTCATTTATTTATTATTTTTTCATATATTTATTATTTTTGTTCTACTTCCATGTAGCCTTTTAAAATTTGTGTTTGTGTGTGCCAGGTTTTTGGTAAAAGAATGGTTGGTGAAGTTCAATCATCTAATAGTCATAATGTTGCTTTGGAAGAGAATGAAGTTCCTATAGAAAGTAGTGGAGTTTCACTCACACAGGAAGTTCAATCTACTCCAAATGAAATAAATATAGAAAATCAAGATCCTGAAGCTCCCGTTGAACCCACTACAAGTCCTAACAAAAGGGGATTAAAATCAGATGCTTGGCCCTATTTTAAAAGGCAAAAAATAGGAGGCATTTGGAAGGCTATATGCAAATCTTGTGATAAGAAAATTGGTGGTGATACAAAAAATGGTACTAAACATTTATTTGATCATATTAGCATATGTCCAAAACGCACAGAGAGAGGTCCAAAACAAGCCATGCTTAAAGTGACAGAAAAAAAATTCAGAAACAGACATGAATCATTTGTGGTTGGAAATTATACATTTAATCAAGATGTTTCTAGGAATGAACTCGCGAAGATGATTATATTGCATGAATATCCCATCATGATGGTTAACCATATTGGTTTTAGAAATTATAGCCATTCTCTTCAACCTTTGTTCAAGATAGTTTCTCGCAACACCATGAAGAATGATATAATGAAGTTGTATAAAAGTGAGAAGTCAAAGCAAATGAAAATACTTGCAAAGAATAAAAGCCGCATTGCAATAACTACTGATATGTGGACTGCTAGCAACCAGAACAAAGGATATATGTCTGTTACAGCTCATTACATTGATGAAAATTGGATTTTGCAGAATCGGATCATCAGGTAACTTCTCCCTTCCATTTACGTTATTATTATAATATAGTTATTTTATGTGATATTTATTATAATTTATTTTTAGGTTCATTTATGTCCCTACGCCACATACTGCTGAGGTCATTTGTGATTTTTTGGTAGATTGTTTGATGGATTGGAATATTGATAGAAAATTGTCAACATTAACCGTTGATAATTGTAGCACCAATGATGATCTGATTGACCATTTGATTGATAAGATGTCACCTTCTTCTTTTATTTTAAAAGGGAAATTGTTTCATATGCGTTGTTGCGCCCACATATTAAACTTGATAGTGAAAGATGGCATGCAAACAATTTCTAGTTCAATTGAAAAGATTAGGGAAAGTGTCGGTTTTTGGGTAGCAACACCAAAGAGGGAGGAGAAATTTAAAGAAACTTGTAATCAATTGAACATGACTTATGAAAAGAAGCTTGCACAAGATTGTAGAACAAGATGGAACTCTACTTATTTAATGCTTGCTTCTGCATTGCCTTACGAACAAGTTTTTAAACGTTTAAAACAACGCCGTGATTCCCAATATAAGTGTGCACCAAGTGAAGAAGATTGGAAAATGGCAAGAGAAATTTGTGACAAGTTGAAATTATTTTTTAGTGTCACTGAGTTGTTCTCGGGTACTAAGTATCCAACATCAAACATTTATTTTCCCAAAGTTTGTCAAATAAGATTAGCTTTAAGAAAGTGGGAAGATTCTTCTAGTGATACTATACAAAGTATGGCAAGAAGTATGATAGTGAAGTTTGACAAATATTGGAGTTTGATTAAATGGGTGATGGCAATAGGGGCTGTTTTGGATCCTAGATATAAAATAACTTTGTTGAATTACTTCTTCCCACTTATGTATGGGAATAATGCTCCCAAAGAATTGGAAAAGGTAATACAAATGTGTGAAGATTTAGTTGAAGAATATCAACCAAATAATGATATGGTTCCTACAAGTAGTGAAGTTGGTGCATCAACATTGGTAGATGACATTGATGTCACAAGTCAAGATTGGGAGAAGGCTTATTCGGAATATATGATGGAAAATACTTCAACTACAAATGTCAAGTCAGAATTTACTTCCTACTTGGAAGATGGTGTCTTGCTTGATAAACAAAAAAAGGAAAATTTTGACATCTTAGGATGGTGGAAACAAAATGGTTTGAAATTTCCAACTTTGCAAAAGATTGCAAGGGACTTTTTAGCAATTCCTATCTCTACCGTTGCTTCAGAGTCCGCCTTTAGTACTAGTGGTCGTGTTTTAAGTCAACAACGTAGTAGGTTGAAGGAAGACACTTTAGAGGCTTTGATGTGCACTCAAGATTGGATCCGAAAAGATATAAAAGGTAATATATTTTTATCTTTTACAAGATTAATTTAAAAGGATTTTTAAATTTTAATTTAGCTATTTGTTTCTTAGGTTATTCAAAAACGTTGACTCAATTCGAATGTGTGGATGAAGATATGGATGATGATGATGATGATAATAAGGTAATTTACATATTAGTGTTGATTACCTTTTAGTTTTTAAAGTATTTTTTTAAGTAAATATAATTATTGATTGTTTACTTTTCGTAGGAAAAAGAAAGTCATATCTAATTGTGGAATGAGGAAGAAGACCTTGCAAGGAGAAGTTGGAAAGAGAGACATGATTGATCATTACTTGTTTGGATATTTTGCTTAATATTTTAGTTTATTTATATGTAACTTTGTTTTAAGTATTTTGATATTTCTACTTTACGTGTGTTATCAATTGAGCAAATAGAGATATGTTGACTTTTGCTTTTAGTTGACTTATTATGAAGTATTTTTTAGCTTTTGAAGCATACTCATGATGCTAAATTTTATAATTATCCCTTATTAGTTTTGATGAAGTATAGTTTTTTAAGCATAATTATGTTGTTGGATTTTTTTAGTTGTTTAGGCATATTGTTACTTTAAAAAGTATTATAGTTCATTTTGTTGAATTTTATAGCATTTTATAGAAATTTATAAAAAAAATATTATTATTTTGTGTTCCATTAGTATTTTTAATAAAAAATAATAAATGTCAAATACTAGTATTTTTTAATAACATAATAAATATGTGAATTCTTTGTGCTTTTTATTTTTATAGAAAATATAAACATTTTAAAAAAATAAAATATTAATGAATAAATGTAGGATCTATGGGGATCCGCGGGGAACGGGGATCCGCGGGGAACGGGGATGGGGATAGAAATTCCCCCGTGACGGAGATCGGGGACGGGGACGGGGAATGAATTTGATGGCGGGGAAAAAGATGGGGAAGTGTCCCCCCGGCCCCGCCCCGCCCCATTGACATCCCTAAATTTAGTTATTTCATGTTATATTATAATTATAAGAAAATATCTTACTTTTATATTTTATATTTTATATTGACACACCAGTGTCTTAGATTTTTAAAAAATGTTCTATCTTTTCCTACTCATACCCAATACAAGGATCATACCCGTACTTATGCATCTCTACCAAAACCTAATGTCATACCACCTTTTTGCATTTCATTAGAAGAAAATTGAGATACAGAGCTAGAACACTAAAACTTCGCCACGATAAAACATTTGTTACAGTCATGAGAGGTCTCTGATTTGTTGAATAAACATTAAATGTGTTAGTAATAAAGTTTTACATTAAACATGGTAGTAGGAAGGACAAAAGTTTTAGTAAATTATTAGTAGCAGTTATGTTTTAGTTTATGTTTTAGAATTGTAAAAGCTATTTGGGTCTATAAAAGACCATGAGTGTATTTTATTTTATAAGAGTAATATACAAGTATTCATATTGAAGTCTGATTATTTTATAACAATTTGGCATCAGAGCTCATGGCAAACATGATGAATCAAATGTCGTTGCCACGGCTAACGAAGTCTAATTATGAAAACTGGAGTATCCAAATGAAAGTTCTTCTTGGATCTCTAGACGCGTGGGAAGTGACCAATGATGGGTTTGAAGAACCAACAGAAGTTGAGGGATATACGGTAGCTCAAACGAAGGCGTTGAAAGAGACGCGATCGAAGGACAAAATAGCATTATACATGTTGTTCAGGGTTGTAGATGAATCAGGCTTCGAGAAAATTGCTGGTTCGACTACGTCGAAACAAGCGTGGGACACGTTAGAAAAAGTGTTCAAAGGAGCAGATCGAGTGAAGCAAGTTCGACTCCAAACTCTTCGTGGCGAATTGGAGAGGATACAGATGAAGGATACATAAATTGTATCTGACTACATCACACGTGTGCAAAAGGTGGTGAATCAACTCACCAGAAATGGAGAGACAGTACCTAATGCACGAGTTGTTGAAAAGATCTTGAGATCTTTAACAGACAAGTTTGAAAATATTGTATGTGCAATAGAAGAGTCTAAGGACATTTCGACGCTCTCAATCGAAGAGCTCGCTGGTTCTCTCGAAGCACATGAACAACGAAAGATGAAAAAGAAAGAAGAAGCAGACGAAGAAGCAAACCAAACCAAGAAATCGAACAAAGACGAAAAGGTACTCTTTTCTCACAACTTTCGAGGAAGAGGACGTGGACGTGGAGGTCGTGACAGTGGTCGAAGTGGTAGAGGTAGCAACTTCAAAAGAGGACAATCGAGCCAACAAAATTGTCGTGGCAGAGGACGTGGTCAAAGAGGTGGTCGTTCTAATTATTCCAACTTCGAATGCTACAAGTGTGGGAAGTATGGTCATTATGCGAAGGATTGTAACTCCTACAAATGTTACAACTGTGACAAAGTGGGACATCTTGCAAAAGACTGTCGAATCGAAAAGAAGATTGAAGAAACAACCAACCTAGCCTTGGAAGCTGAATCGAATGAAGGCTTTCTCCTGATGGCTCAAAACGAAATCAACACCAATGACAGTGTTTGGTATCTTGACTCAGGAGCAAGTAATCACATGTGTGGTTACAAACACCTGTTTAACGATATGAAGAGAATTGAAGATGGTAATGTGTCTTTTGGAGATGCATCGAAAGTGAAGGTCGAAGGAAAGGGCACAATCAGTTACTTGCAGAAGGATGGCTTGATTGGATCAATCAAAGACGTTTACTATGTACCAGATCTCAAGACCAACACATTAAATCTGGGACAACTTACAGAAAAAGGTGCTTCGATACTGATGAAAGATCGAACACTGCATTTGAAGGACAAAGCAGGATATCTGATTGCCGCTGTCGAAATGGAAAGAAATCGAATGTACAAACTGAACCTGAGGAACATTCGAGAGAAATGTCTGCAAATCGAAGTTCAAGACAAAGTGTCACTATGGCATATGCGCTTTGGTCATCTACATCATGCTGGTTTGAGAAGGTTGGCGAAAAGGAACATGGTGCATGGACTACCAGACATGGATTTCGAAGGAAAATTCTGTGAAGAATGTGTGCTCACCAAACAAACAAGAACCTCATTTCAAAGGAAGGCAGAGTATCAAGCTAAACATATTCTCGAATTGATACATACTGACATATGTGGGCCAATCACTCCAAAATCCTTCAGTGGAAAAAGGTACTTCATTTCTTTTATTGATGACTTCTCAAGAAAAACCTGGGTCTACTTCCTGAAAGAAAAGTCTGAAGCATTAGAAGTATTCAAAAAGTTCAAAGTAATGGTAGAGAAGGCAACAAACAGACACATCAAAGCAATTCGATCTGACAGAGGAGGTGAGTATACTTCAATGGCCTTTGTGAAGTACTGTGAAGAACAGGGCATAAGGAGATTCCTAACTGCACCATATTCACCTCAGCAAAATGGTGTGGCTGAAAGGAAGAATCGAACTATTTTTGACATGGTTCGATCAATGCTCAAAAGCAAGAACATGTCGAAAGAATTCTGGGCAGAAGCATTACAATGTGTTGTTTATATTCAGAATAGATGTCCACATTCGAAGTTGGAAGACAAAACACCACAAGAAGCATGGAGTGGACAGAAGCCAACAATTTCTCATTTCAAGGTATTTGGTAGTATAGCTTATGCACATGTACCAAATCAACGAAGAACAAAGCTTGAAGACAAAAGTCAGAAGTACATATTCATTGGATATGATGAGAAGACGAAAGGGTACAAGCTCTTCAATCCCATAAGCAAGAAAGTGATCGTGAGCAGAGACGTTCGAATGAACGAAGCAAGCAAGTGGGACTGGAACATTTCGACAGAGGTTGTTGACACAGTCGAAGAAACAACTATAGCTGTACCAACAAGTATTCCAGCAGAACATGAAGAAACAGAAGATGGAGATGAACCTCTACAACCCAAAATGAGAAGTTTGCAAGATTTGTATGATTCAACAAGTGAGGTGCATCTTGTGTGTCTTCTGGAAGATGCTGAAAACATCAGCGTCGAAGAAGCGTTACGAGACAAGAAGTGGAAAAGTGTCATGGACGAAGAGATTAGAGCAATCGAACGCAACAATACTTGGGAGCTAGTCGAATTACCAAAAGGAAGTCAATCCATTAGTGTAAAGTGGGTATTCAAGAAAAAAATGAATGCTCAAGGAGAAATCGAAAGATTCAAAGCACGACTGGTTGCGAAGGGATACAAACAGAAAGTAGGAATTGACTATGACGAAGTGTTTGCGCCTGTTGCAAGAATGGAGACAATTCGATTACTCATTTCTCAAGCTGCTCAGTTCAAATGGCCAATATTTCAAATGGATGTCAAGACAACATTTTTGAATGGTGTGCTCGAAGAAGAAATCTATGTCGAACAACCACTTGGATATATGAGAACTGGAGAAGAGAAGAAGGTGTTGAAACTAAAGAAATCACTGTATGGGCTGAAGCAAGCACCTAGGGCATGGAACTCACGTATTGACACATATTTCAAAGAGAATGGGTTCGAGCAATGTCCTTATGAACCCGCCCTCTATGTGAAGAAAAATGGAAGTGATTTATTACTTGTTGCTCTCTATGTTGATGACCTTATCTTTCTAGGCAGTGATGCTCAGATGATCGAAGATTTCAAGAGCACCATGACAAGCGAATTCGAAATGACAGACTTAGGTCTGATGAGATTCTTTCTTGGTTTGGAGGTTCGACAAGAAGAAGTTGGAATTTTCATCTCACAAGAAAAATATGCAAAGGAAATCTTAGAAAAATATAAAATGAAGAATTGCAATCCAACTTCGACGCCAATGGAACCAGGTACAAAACTATCAAAGTTTGATGGAGGAGAACGGGTCGAAGGAAGCAAATATCGAAGCTTGGTAGGTAGCCTTCGATATCTCACATGCACAAGGCCAGACATTTCACTAAGTGTTGGCATAGTAAGTCGATTCATGGAGGAACCAGTACACACACATTGGAAGGCGCTGAAATGAATTCTAAGATACATCCAAGGAACAGTATCACTAGGAATGCTTTATTCAAAAACAGAAGACTACAAGTTAGTTGGTTATTCTGACAGTGACTGGTGTGGAGACATAGACGATCGAAAGAGCACCTCTGGATATGTGTTTTTCATGGGAAACACAACATTTACTTGGCTGTCGAAGAAGCAACCTATAGTAACACTTTCGACGTGTGAAGCTGAATATGTGGCAGCATCCTGGTGCGTCTGTCATGCAGTATGGCTCAGAAGGTTGATAAGCAAGATGGAGCTGAAACAGGAAGATCCAACAATAATACAAGTGGACAATAAATCAGCTATCGAATTGGCAAAGAATCCAGTGAATCATGAACGAAGCAAACATATTGATGTTCGATTTCACTTCATTCGTGAACATGTGAAGGAGGGAAGTGTCGAATTAAGGCATGTAGCAAGCAGAAACCAAGCAGTGGATATTTTTACAAAACCACTCTCAAAAGAGGTCTTCGACAGAGGCAAGAAGATGATAGGAATGCTGGATGGAAGAAACATTTAAGTTTACAGAGGAGTTTTGTTGAATAAACATTAAATGTGTTAGTAATAAAGTTTTACATTAAACATGGTAGTAGGAAGGACAAAAGTTTTAGTAAATTATTAGTAGCAGTTATGTTTTAGTTTATGTTTTAGAATTGTAAAAGCTATTTGGGTCTATAAAAGACCATGTGTATTTTATTTTATAAGAGCAATATACAAGTATTCATATAGAAGTCTGATTATTTTATAACATGATTAACTTCCATTCTATAAGCATATGTCTTAATAAATTTACTAAGAATTTTCGCCTCAGTATATTGCGGGTAACCAAAGTCCATTATTTCATCAAGTAGTTCATACTGCCAAACAAAGAAAGAATTCAGCATTTTTCCAAATGAATTAATGCAACTAATAAAAAAATCATGTTCATAGATACACAAACTTTACCACAACTACAAAGTTATCCCTAAGAGATTCTTCTTCTAATACCTCAAAATAATGTTTAGTAACAATGAGCACAGTTCATCCCCTCCAACCAAAGGGGATATAAATAACTTTTTGTGAGGAACCCATGGAAAATGGGATTTTCGTTCTTCTGGATGTTCGGACATAAACAGTAATGCAGAGGTTATCAAAGGTTTGTTTCATTATGTACATGGTGGATAAAGATGCAATTTAGTAAGTAATTATGAGTTTTTGTTGTTATCTCCGAATTTCTGGGTTTTTGTAAGGAAAAAGAGTTAAACTTTGATTATGGGTTTCATTCTGGGTTAAATTTGGAGAAGGAGATGAACAACATTAATTAAAATCTAGTAATAATTTTTACTGTCGGTTTTTTCGACGCTAACTCCGTCACAATAGTTGATCAAATGTGTGACGTAGACTTTTAACATAGTTTGACAAACAGAGTAGACAGTAAGGACTTATTTGCATCGTTTTGAAAATTAATGATCAATTTGGCACGAAAAAAGATAAAAGACCAAAATGAACCATGACCTATAATTAAAGGAGCAAAATAAATATTTTTCCATAAAACTTTTAAAGCAACCCGTGAACAGTCCCAAGTCGGGTAGTTTGTAAACAGTACAGCAGATAATTGTTTATAAAAAGAAGAAGCACATCCCTTAAAGGTAAAGTTGTAAATAAAGTGAGCTAAGGTAAATCCTACGTGAAGCAAATATGCGGCATACTACGAATTCCATATGCGTTTTCACGTACGTCGCACATTACGAACTCCATACGAATTTTCATGTACACATGAAAGAACCGAGATGTAGATCATGGGTGAAGTATAAATATAGGTACAAACTAACATTAAATAACTGTTCCATTATCACTTTTTGTTCTCTCCTTCAAATGTTTTAAATTTTAATATCCATTTTTTTTTTATAACAAAAGCCTTTTAAAATTTAGTATATACTTTGTTGGGGATGAAGAGGAAGAGTGTGAAAATTTGTTGTAGTTATGATTAATTTTGAGCAATTTTAGTCATGTCCTCGAAGTTGCAAAGATTATTCACGTTCTCCAAAGTTGATAGATCAATATCGTAAGTTGGTTTATTATTGATTCTCCGATGATGGATAAATAAGTAATTCAGAGTAATACATTAAAATGATCATTTTGACTATATGTATATATCAATTAGAAAATAAGTAAAATTAATAGGCAAAATCATGCTAAATTTGAAGATATCCATTGCATGGGTACAAAAAGTCTTTCAAAATTTATTGATGAAGAAGTTTGTTTCAGTTTATTGTAATTTTTATGGGGTGAATTGAATTTAAAAAACAATTAACATATAACTTGTATGTTTGATTTTAATGGAAAAAAAAGGAAAAGAGTGTTGCTTGAACGTCAAGAGATTTACGTCGAAACTTGCACTCGTAAAGATGGGTCAATTGTCAATGAAAAGATTGCAAAATTAGTTGTAAGTTTTCCTTATATGAAAATGAGTTAGAATGATTGAAACTTAGGTTTACTGATTGAAACTGAGTTAGCATGATTGAAACTTTGGCTTGTTTATTAAATAATTTTTTTGGCAAGGTTCCAATAAGTATTTAATTTAGCATGTTTGTATGGTGCATTCTATTCTGTTTATAGAAGAAAACAATATGTAGTTTCATTTTGTTTTACACATAATGACACAGAGCTACACCTTTAGCATGTTTGTATGGTTTGTATGGTGCATTGTGTTAAGACACATTGTATATGTAAAAACGGTATGATTAAAATGTATATGTAATGTAATAAAAAAAACTATAACAAGTGTTACACAGTTATGACGGTGTAATGTAATGTAACAAAAAAATTTATATACTATATTGATAAAAGAGATGTAGTTTTAATTGTTTGATGTAATATTTATTTAGAAATTTGATAAATAAAATGTATTTAGATATATGCAATTAAGGTATGATATAAAGTATAAATTTTAAAGAATTAGTTTTTTCTAGACCAAAACTTGTCTCTTATATTTTTTCGTATTAAATTGATCTTTTAATTTTTTATCAGAAGTATATCAATCTTTAACGTCTATTTTATTAGTCAAAATCTGTTAAATATTTATGTGACAGTTATTATGACAAAGTTAGCATTGAAAAAACCAACACTAAAAATTATTTCTAAAATTTAATTATTATTGTTCATCTTCTTTCTTAAATTTACACCAAAAAAAATATTTCCCTTTCTTCTTCTTCGAAAAACCCTGATGGTGAAGAAGATTCTTCCAAGAATAAAATCAAAACCAAGACAAAGGAACCATTCCATCCTTCCATGATCAAAAACAAGGAAAAGAGATCAGAAGTTCAGGCCAAGGTTAAGCATTAGAAAAAGCTCGAAAAATGCACTAAGTCAAAAGCCTGAGATGCCGCTGTCAAGAGAGCAATCGAGCGCGACGAAGAAGTCACTCTCGATCTCTTTCTCTTAACAAAGTGAATTGTCATTGTTGATGTTGTTGATTTGATTTTTGTTTTTTGTGTTGTTGTAGCTTCATATGAGACTGTTTGCAAGGCTCATAATGAAGAGGTTTCCATTTTTTAAAAATTTTATTATAAATTTTGAATTAATAAACTCTTGATATGATTTGATATCAGTGTAGTAATTGTAGATTATGTATGTTGGTTACTGGTATGTTACTATTAGATTGGAATTCTTTTTCTTTTTTAAAATAATACACTACGCCAAAAATAAGTTTTAGCAGCACATAAAAGAAAGCGCTGCTGTAAGTTTTAAAAAAAATTCGCTTAAAAAAGCGCTTTCAAAGGGTGCCTTAAGAAAGCGCTTTTCAAAAGCGCTTCTAAAGGTCACCCTTAGAAAGCGCTTTTTAGGAAGCGCTGCTAAAGCTGGCCTTTCAAAGGGTGCCTTAAGAAAGCGCTTTTCAAAAGCGCTGCTAAAGGTCAGCCTTAGAAAGCGCTTTTCCAAAGCGCTGCTAAAGCTGGCCTTTAGAAAGCGCTGCTATAGGATATGCTACGAAAGCGCTTTTTGATGTAAAAGCGTTGTTATAGATGACCTTTAGAAAGCGCTTTTAAAAGCGCTTTTATAGGTAGTTTTATAATAAATATCAAAACACAATTCGTATCACTTTTCTATTCTCAGTCAGATTTTCTTCATGAAAAAACCCTAAACCAGAGCCTCTACGGCGGTCAATGGCGCTCCACTTCTCCGGCCAACTGCAATTCGTATCAGGTTTCATTTTTTCCCTCATCCCATATGTGTTTGTCTGGTTTTCGTGTGCTTTTGTTTGGTTAATGATTTTGAGCAAGCATGGTTTCTACTGTCATAGAAGTTATTAAGAAATTGTGCATAGAAGTAACATGCTAAGAGAGAAATAATGGAGAGTAACATGTTAAGAGAGAAATAATGGAGAGTGTCACACGTATGAGTTCGATGGTGAAGAAACTGGATCTGGATCTAGATCTAAGGTTTTCAAGTACCATGTCCAAGTGAGTTAGATATCTGCAAACAAAGATCTGTTATAGATTGGGCATTTAGTTTCAGTAAATTATTTAGAGTTTGAATGTCATAAATATGAGTTTTGGTTTTTGATATTATTTATTCTTACTGGCTATTTCATAATTTTATTTATCTTATGGATTGAAAGTGTCTAAGAAAGGAACGAAAACAAACGGAAAAGAAGTCGTCATGTATAACTACTTTAGATGATTTCCTGAATGGGAAGCCAGTAATGGCTCAGCGGTCGTATCCCTCTCCAGCAACTCAATTTGACATGGGAAGCGGTTTTGTGAACGCTACCGCTTCATTAAACCCGAGATTGCTTTTCGATTAAGCCACTTAATGAACTTCTAAATCTTTTCATTATATTTATAATGTCTATAAGCTTATTTGAACTGTGTATATGGCATGTATTTATTTGTAGGTTATGATGATTACACTTCATTTTTGCACTTAAAAGTTGAACCTGTCAATTCTGTTAAGTTTTATATTGGATTTTTTTTTTACTGATTTCGCACCAGCTTACTCCATTGTCTTTGATTTATACAACCACATGATCATATTCTCTTTGATTTAATACTGCTTGGCGAGAAAGTATGATGTTTCTGGAGAAGATGAAGTGGTTTATGAAAGGCGTGTTGCTGCCAGACCGACTTCTGCAAGAGGTTTTAATGTTTACTATGATGCTGATGTTGAAGGTGAGGAAATATTTAGGAATTTCTTCTTTGGAGGAATGGCCCATGCTGCTAATTTCTGTGGGTTTAGTTTTGTAGGGTCGGGGATGGATCATAGACAGCCTGCTGCTGATAATGGCTCTGACAGATTCAATGTCCAAGCTTTGATTCAGGTGCTTTTAATGCTTCTCATTTTACTTATTAAATTTTTGCCTTCGCCAGATCCTGTCTACACTCTTTCGCAAAACTATCCCTTTGAACACTGGCTTACTACCCCTGAGGGGGCTAACTACTATGTTAAGTCCACAAAGTTTGAACAAGATTATCCCTTGGATAGCCGCGAGCGTCTTATAATTGAGGAAAGAGTTGAGAGAGAATACTTTGGTATTCTTCGCCAGAATTGTCAGTTTGAGATGCAGCGACGCCAGTGGAGATATATCAGAGAAACACCTCACTGTGATATGTTTAGGAAGTTTGATTCAGTTTGTTGATAAGTTTGAAACAAGGTTTAATGCATAGCTAAACTACATGTGATGATATTATAGAATGTACAACTTACTTTTTCACTTAGTAATTAGTGAAACAATTACTAATAAATCACTTTGTTGTGCAATTTTCATTTTAAAAGTCATTATTTATGTAAGATATATGATTACATTGCCTCTCTTAAGTTACTAAATATGCATTTTGACTGGCATGTATGTCTTTACATCAAGCATTTTCAGATACCTTAAACCGTGCTTAATGGCCAGGTTGAATTCCGCGTGTCTTCATTGTTTTATAACTAATAATGTCTCACCACATGATTCAACGTGTCTTTTGTTTTCAAATACCTTAAACCACTAATATGCTCATGTCTTTTCATTTTGAGTTATTGTAGCAGCTACTTGCCAGGCTAACTTACATTTTCTCATTTTTATTTGTGTTTTTTTTCTTCTGTTTGTTGCATTTCTCTGCTTTCATGTATTCACTACTACGAAAATGGGCTTTCACAGCGCTTTTTTTTGCCCTTTAAAAGCGCTTAAAAGCGCTGCCGTAGCCAGCGCTGCCGTAGGCTACGAAAGCGCTTTTTTCTGGCCAAAAGCGCTGTCGTAGGTGGACCTATCCCAGCGCTTTTTCCTTAAAAAGCGCTTTGATAGGGGGGTCTTTCCCAACGCTTTTTGAAAAGCGCTTTGATAGGTGTGCTATTTAAATTTTTTTTTTTATTTATCAGGCCTTTTACAGCGCTTTTTATGGAAAAAGCGCTTTGATAGGGGGGTCTTTCCCAGCGCTTTTTCCATAAAAAGCGCTTTGATAGGGGTTCTATTTAATTTTTGTTTTTTTATTTATCATGGCTTTTACAGCGCTTTTTATGGAAAAAGCGCTTTGATAGGGGGGTCTTTCACAGCGCTTTTTCCATAAAAAGCGCTTTGATAGGGGGTTTCTATTTAATTTTTTTTTTATTTATGCTTCCTACGAAAGCGCTTTTTAGCCAAAAGCGCTTTCGTAGCTCATACAAATTTTTTAAAGTGAAACCTATAATTTGAGGTTCCCTGTGCGGCCTGTAATTTTTTTTTGGTCCAATAATTTAACCTGTAATTCAATCCTTATCTATACATATATTTTAAGAAATCGGTATTATATTAACAGAAACCGGTATACCATATAATATTCAATCCTTATCTATATATATGTAACTAAATCATATATAACTAAATTTGTAACCATATATACATTTGTAACCATAACTAAATCACATACAAAGTATCGTGTTAATTTGTAACCATATATATATACATATGTAACTAAATCATATATAATTACATCGAAAATAATGCTCCACCGACACGGTCGTCATCCTGCAAAGTATGAATATGAACAACACGGTAAATTAAACAAACAATATTAAAGGCTCCAACACAATCAAACTAACACGTACAATAATATTTTATTCATACCCATCAGAATAATCTGTTTTCAACATAAAATTGACATATTTCCTCTTTGACTTCTTCCACTTGAACTTTCGTGTACGACATAGTATAGAGGTCATCAAAGTACTACATAAGAAATTATTACTTCAGTATATGCATGATGTTATTAAATGTAGAAATCATACAAAATTATTCTAAGTTATAAATCCATACCGTGCTTGGAATCTCTACTTGATTTTTATGAAGGATTTCTTTCATAAACCTCAAGCAAAAGTATCCGCAATCTACATCGTTATTCTGTAACGGACACTGCATAGAAAAACAGAATATATTTTATAGTTGTCGTGTAATTTTATCAAGTAACATAACTATTATTATAAGCAACTAATTTTGTACCTGCACTTTGATCCAAGTAATATTTGATGATTTACTCTGGGGTACCTGTGCGTCCCTTTGACTACGAAATATTTGTATTGATCTAAGAAAATAAAAACATATATTTAGATCAATCTCACAGAAATAATTAAATATATAAATATACACGAATAGTTAGAACGATCTCACTTACTGATCAACAGTTTCCTTCATAGCGGGATAGTTAGTCCATTCCCCGTCTACCGAATTCAGAAAGTACACAACTTCTTTAATCGGATCGATAGCCAACAACAACCAGTGTTTTCTAAAAATTTAAGCAACAGTTTAGAAGAAAAGTTTCTACGCAAAATAAACAAAGATATATTAGAATAAATGAAAAACTCACCCCACTGGAACAGTGTTATACGGCAAAATAAACAAGCTATCTGGGTTGCCGACGTAGGCCGTGTATCGATTCACTAAGTACTCCCTAACTGAACCCGGTTCCCTGACAATTGTCGCTCCGCTGACAATATGGGCAGACAAGAAATGGAAGCGTCTTGCCAATACAGTCTCGCGCATTTTTTTATCGTACAACAACCTTAAATAAAAACATATAAACATTAGACTATTTTCATTGAAATGTGTAAATAAATTGTTCAACTAATTAAATGATATATTTATCGGAATACCGGATGTATGCGTGAACATTGCCGATGCCTAATTCACCATGCGTCATAATCTCAGTCATTTCGTCCATTCCTATCGTTTCCTCGCAGTCAAGACCAAAGATATCCGCATCCATAAGGATTCGACGAATACCACCTGACTTCAAATCTGAGGTTTCCAAAAGTACTCCAAGTGTATTCCGATATCGAGGTACAAAAACGCCTCTTCCCCCGCCTCTTCCCCCCTTATGCATTGACTTTTTCGGGGGTGGTCTGCTACGAACAGGCTGGGTCACTTGTTGTGACACTTTCGCAGATACCTAACAATCATATAACTTAGGTAAATTATAAAATCGTTCAGTTTTAAATTCATATCATATAATAAACAATTTAAGTGTACCTCTGGAATTGATGCCATAGACTCGCCGCCTTGCTGCAAAATCTCCTTACCCTTATTAGCGGGTTTTGTAGGAGGCTAATATTAAAAAATAATTAACTTAACGGTTCAGAATTGACATTTGAAATCTAAATGATTCATATTAACGATTTTAAACATACCTCATCATCAATGAAAATGAGGTCCAAGGGCCATGCAACAAACGACCCTACTGCGTCTCGCACCGATCTTATATCCAAGGCCACGTCAGGTACCGGTACCAACGCATCGGGATCAATAGGATAATCTACTGATACTCTCAGGTGTCCAGCCGGGATCGGTGTATTATGAATTAAATCTCCCAAAGTGTTGTACACTTTTCCCTTGCCAACAAGGTGATAATCTGATGCCATTACGTATAGTTGGCAAGATGAAATGCCCTAAACCAATATGCATACATATTACTTTTAATTCAATAATAGAAAGAGGTGGAATAAAAATGAGAAACTTGAACAATAGAGATTTATCAATATATTTATAATTACCTCAGGAAATTTATTCTGACGGTTGATACTAGCGTTGTCACTAGTTTCTTTCGCCATTGCCGCATTGCCCTTTTCCCTCATTAATACCTCTTTATCTCTTTCCAATGCATTGACTTTTGCTTGTAATTCCATAAGTACATTCATCACTTCTGCATTGGTAGGATTTCTTTTCCGATGATGCTGGTAGAAAGAGGTTGGAGTCACACCATGACCTTTACCCCTCACCCGACCGGAATACTCAGGAACATTCAGTGCTTTACTAAGTACGCTCCTCGTATCCTGGTCGTCACCGGTGGACTCCGTTTGTGACAATGTCTCCTGAAAATAATGGAGATAAAAAAATCAATTAAATAGTCATAAAAATTTGATTTAATTAAAGACACAATGTTATACTTACGCATTCATCATAAATTCTTAGAACACTTAGATCAACAGCTTGATTCTTGCCCACACGAGCTTCCTTCCACAGCAAATGTGCTGGAAGTGAGGTTTCATCACTTTTCGTCTCCTCTAACTATGCATAGAAACAAACGGTTAGATCGTCAAATACAACACATTTAGACAATTAATAAGAACATATCATTTCTATTTATTACTTACAATTTTTTCCTCTAAGCGTGCATATCCCAAACGCCCTTTTTTGTATGGATACGCGGGCTTTGATGCTCTCTCACTATTTTTGGCACTCTTTTGCCGGAACTCGTCATCTCTTTGTCTAATAAACTCAGTCTAATCTTCTTGTTTAATGAAAAGATTATACTTTTCTGGCCTTCCGGCCGGGAACTCTTCCAGCCACTTTCCTTTGTCATCCTTAAGATAGGTGTTCGTCAACAGATTTTTCCACCCTCTAAATCTTTTCCCGGCCAACCCAAGTACGAAGCCTTTACGCTCATCTGGAACGTTAAAAGACCGTTGCGTATAAACCATATAAACATATAAGTAATTTAAAAACCATATAAACCATATAAACATATAAGTAGTTTAAAAACCATATACACCATATAAACTTATAAACTTATAAACATATAACCATATAAACCATATAACATACATACCTTAACATCTTCCCAAAACATTTCTTTTCCTTGCTTCAATGCTTCACATTGTTTCGCATTCCATCTAGATATGGAGATTGGCACATGCATACGAACAAGTGTACCAACGTAGCTTGTGAATTTTGAAGCATTAACCCCAACTACTTGATTTGAATGATTCCAATCTACATTATATATCACTCCCTTATCTCTAGCACGAATGATTTCGCGCATTATGGTGATGCCTCGTGCAACATCATTTGCTGAAGTATCATCCGCTGCATGATTTGTTTCTTGTGAGATTTCATGATCTTGTTGGTTTCCTGGTGGGTTTTCTTGTTGGTTTCCTTGCGGGTTTTCTTCATTGCTAGCCATTAGACCTGTAACAAAAGTCAAACAAGCACATTAGTACACTACATGAAAATGGATAGTCGAAAAAGATATGAATAGCACTAAAGGAACTCAAAATTGAATAAAATGCTAAAAAACCAAACTTGCAAGAAATAAACCTCACCATCAGCTCCGGAAACATTGTTCTACTAAATAAACACTAGTCACATTCGCAAAAATTCAAAACGGTTCAAAAGATATGCCAAAAATTCAAAACATTATTCACATATTACTTACAATATTAGGCTATAATTATAATAATACCTTTTTCACTAACGTCTCTTTCTTTTCTTGGTAGCAATATATTTTACGCTTCTGTTAACAACTCGGATGGTTGGATTGATCCAAATACCCTCATTATGATCATCTCTAGTACAAGGTTCATTCTCATTTTGATCGTTTCTTGTACAAGATTCAATGCCAACGCCAATATCACCTTGATCTCCAATGTTTTCATCAATTACTTTGTTAGACAAAAGCACTATAGACCATTTCGTACTTGTCGGATCATTGACATAGAACACTTGTTTAGCCTGAGAGGCTAGAATAAAGGGTTCATCTTTGTACCCCACCCTATTGAGATCCACTTGCAAAAATCCTGACTTATCCATTCGTACGCCATTATTATTTTCAACCCACTTGCAATCAAATACAGGAATCTGAAACTTCCCATAATCAAACAACAAAATGCGCTCGATAACCCCAAAATATGACAGATTTGCAAATTTCGGGTTTAAGTCATTCGCACTTGATATGTGCATCGCTTCAGCTACCAAGGTAACACCACTATTCCACATAGTACTTTTATCATCCTGTTCTTTGGTATAAAATGTGTATCCATTAATTGCGTATGCGCTATAAGAAAACACAATCATACTTGGACCATATGCTAAACATCTCAACCTTTCTGTTACTGAAGCAGGATCCGAACGATACTTTGAATAAATTTGTTCCTTAAACCACGGTATGAAACTTCGATTGTGCTCTCGTACTATCCAATTCTCATTTCTATTCAGATTTAAACCTCGAAGAACACCCTTGTGCATTTCAGCATACGGCTCAACCTCAATCTCATTGTGCAGAACATACAAATGCACCTGATCCCGTTCGACCATTGACACTGTCACAACTTTATTTCCAATTAGTCTTTTTCCTTCTTTTTTCTCGACAATATGAGATTTGGGGAGTCCAATTGATTGAACATTTGACAGATATTCAGTGCAAAACTCAACCGCTTCTTCAACAATGTATCGTTCCGCAATACAACCCTCCGGTCGACTTCGGTTTTTCACGTACCCTTTTAAAATTTTCATATAACGTTCAGCAGGGTACATCCATCTCATATAAGCTGGTCCGCACAACTGTGTCTCTTTGACAAGATGAACGACTAGATGAACCATTATGTCAAAAAACGAGGGAGGAAAATACATTTCAAGCTCACATAAAGTAACAACCACCTCTTTTTGCAATGTTGGTAAGATCGCAGGATCGATCACCTTGCTGCAAATTGACTTGAAGAAAAAACACAACTTAGTTATTGCGCTCCTTACTTTTTCTGGCAGAATAGAACGTATACCTATTGGTAGAAAATGTTCCATTATAACATGGCAATCATGAGTCTTTAAACTCTTTAACTTTAGGTCTTTCATTGACACAAGTCTTCTAATATCTGATGAGTAGCCTTCTGGAACTTTAACTTCACTGAGGAACTTACACAATATTTTCTTCTCCTTTCTAGATAGAGTGTAAACAGCAGGTGGTAGATATGTGCGTCTTCCTTTCGTCACGGGTGCCAATTCAGTTCTAATTCCCATGTTTAACATGTCCTTCCTTATGTTAATGCCATCCTTAGACTTTCCTTGTATATTGAGTAACGTACCAATAACACTATCAAATACATTTTTTTCAATATGCATAACATCGAGGAAATGTCTTACGTACAACGACTTCCAATATGGAAGTTCAAAAAAAATCGACCTCTTCTTCCACCCACTCGTGACAAGTCTATGTGCAAAAGGCTTGCCAAACTCAGTACTCACATCTTTCACCTTTTCAAAAATCTGATCACCTGTCAACATATGTGGAGCTCTACCGTGTTCTGCCTCTCCATTGAATGCCTTTCTCCACCCACGATAGTGATGATTAGAATTTAAGAATCTACGATGACCGAGAAAAACATTCTTCTGACAAAAGTTCAATCGCATCGTATCGGTTTCATCTTCACAAACAGGACACGCTTTTTGACCCTTAATGTTGTACCCTGATAGATTTCCGTACGCCGGAAAATCATTAATTGTTCCAAACAACATCGCCCTCAAGTTGAAACTTTCTTTCCTATACCCATCGTAAACCTCCACACCGGTCTCCCACAAAAACTTCAAATCTTCGACTAAGGGTGCCAAGTACACGTCTATGTCATTCCCTGGTTGTTTGGGCCCAGAAATTAACATAGATAGCATCATGTACTTACGCTTCATACATAGCCACGGAGGTAGGTTATATATCATAAGAATCACAGGCCAGGTGCTATGCGAGATACTTTGAATACCATGCGGGTTCATTCCATCAGTAGACAACGACAAGCGAAGATTTCTTGCTTCTTTTCCAAATTCAGGATAATCAATATCAACTTTCGTCCACTGTGGTGAGTCTGCCGGATGTCGCAACTTCCCATCAATAATTCTTTCATCTGCATGCCAAGTCAAGTGTCTTGAATCGGTCTCACTACGATACATGCGCCTAAATCTCGGAATTATAGGAAAATACCATAACACCTTTTCCGGAGACAACTTTTCCTTATATCGAGGGGCACCGCATTTAGGACACTCATTTAACACTGCGTACTCGTTTCGAAATAAAACGCAATCTTTTGGACATGCATGTATCTTTTCATAGCTCATGCCAATAGAGGACAACATCTTTTTGGCCTCATACGTTCGATTGGGAAGAACATTATCCTCTGGTAGCATTTCTTTCACGAGGGCTAATAACTGTGTGAAACTTTTATCTGACCATCCGTTGTCCGCCTTTAAGTTGTACAACTTTAACACCGCAGACAATCTTGTGAATTTTGTACAACCATCATACAACGGTTTCTCTGCATCGCTTACCAACCTCTCGAACATTTTGGTACAATCCTCAAGATCTTCTTCAAGCGCTTCTGCAATCTCTTCGACTCGATCATAATCGTATGCGTCTGCGAAATCCTCATTTGAAGCATACGTCGTATTATAACTCGATTCAACATTCCCGCTACTTTTCTCACCATGCAAATTCCAACATGCATAACTTCTATCAATTCCATGCATCAGTAAATGCGATTCCAACTGAACCGCGTCAACCCGTCTCCCATAACAGCATCTCAAGCAAGGACATATCATTCCATTGGGTTCTCTGGCGTGCGCAACGACAAACTTAACGAATTCTGATACCCCATCCTCATACTCTTTCGACAATCGATTGGCAGTCATCCATTTTTTATCCATGGTTTGACTATAGCAACTAATTAGTCACGCAACTATAGCAAAATAATAATTAATTACCTGTAAAGAAATTCAACATATCAGGTAATCAAATTCATAGTTATTCTTGCCTCACCTTAAGCATGTGCTAAACAACTCATAGTTATTCACTACTTTTTAAGAGTCTAGCTACTAGATGAAAAATTATGATTTTGAAAACTCAAACCCAAAAGCAAAGCCTATGATTCTCTCATGAATAGTCATTGTCTTGTTTTGATAAACAAATTAATTGTTCATATGTCGTTATGCATTTTGTCAATTAAGATATCCTTTATTATTCAACTGAAGTGGTTGGGGAGATTTTGTACGCTTGTTAGATTCATTCATGGTTTTTCTAAACAAGATTTTGTACGCTGCAGGCGACCCGTACTATTCATTGGAGGAGATAGAGATAGATGGTAGATGGTTTTTCTAACACATGGTTTTTCTTTGTTGTTGCTACTAGAGTGAAAAGGGGATAGATGTTAGAAAGATGATGGAGCATAAAAGGAGCATTTGCTCTGTTGATCAAAGCAATTATAATTCCATTGCATCTAAAAAGCAAAAGCCTGATTTATCGATCACCACTAAGGTTTCTTTACTTTTTCTTTCTCCTTTATTAACTTTTTCTGTTTAATAATAGTATTGTTTCCTTTTTTTCCCCTTTTCTTTCTGTATGCATTTAAAGTCAAACTATTTTCTGTACCCAATTCTTTCTACATGGTCTTAAAGGAACTAGTGTCCTTGGGTAGTTTTCTCTTAGAGGAAGTACCTGTATTCAACCAACTTGTTGAAATGAACTCTCATTGATTATCTTCAATGATTATCTTCGCTGAAATTTCTCTCTTTTTTCTCTCATTTTTTTTACGAAATTTCTAATGTTTCTGAAAATAGGATAGGAAGGAAAATATTGGCGAACGAATTGTTGCTCTTCAACAGCTTGTTTCACCATATGGAAAGGTATGCAACAATTGATTCCTGGCATAATGTTCTATAACTAGTGATGTTCTAAGTTTCTGTGAGCCTAAAAGACTCCTTAATTTCTATCTGCAGACAGATACATCTTCTGTTCTAAAGGAGGCGATGGAATACATAGGGTTCCTTCATAAACAAGTTAAGGTTTGTCCATTCATGCTGCTTTGTGCTCATTTATCGATATAAATATCATAGTAACAAGTTTAATTTACCACAAACATGCCTATATTCTTGGACCGAAGTTTAAAGGTCGTTGCACATTCAAAATTATGTTTACACAATTTGACTTTTGATCTTATGTAAATGTTTTCTCTTAATGTTTTAACAGCTGCTTAGTGCTCCTTACCTCGAAACTACACCAGCAATCCAGATGCAGGTGAGAATAACATGAATACTAAGGATTTTGTCAACTTAGATGATGTGGTCTTAAAACTATTCTTAATACTATGAATTATAATAGAATTGTTACCTCTGCAGGATACAGAGTCATGCAGCCTTAGGAGTAGAGGGTTATGTCTTTTTCCTGTCTCATTTACTATTGGAGTTGCTGAGGGCAATGGTGCAGACATTTGGGCTCCGATCAAGACCACTTCGCCTGATTCTGAGAAAGATGTTTCTCAAATTCAGTGATTAATTTTGTTGGATAAGTAGCCTTAAGGTTGCCAAGTTGCTAAACAAGTTTATTAGCATTAAAATTTATCTTCTATTAAAGATGGAATCATAGTACCTAAAATAGTCATAAGTTTTAAGAACTCTTCTGTGAAGAAGTTATCCCATTCCTTAATAATTTTAATCTGGTGATAGGGTAAGGTTTCAAGTACATATGGATTCAGTTTTATGTGCTGATTTTTAAGTGTATATTTAAAAATTCTAGTTGTATGATGAATGGTTCCATGTACTAATTGATTAGCTTAATGAAATTCAGTTTCGATGATATTTTCATCTCAAGTGTACATGTAATATTTGACCCTAGATTTATTATATGGGGGTTTCTCATGCTGCACTACACAAGACAAATTAATATTAAACATACATTACCTTCCTAGTAATCCTAGGTCTCTTAGATTTATATCTATTTAAGTGTTAGATCGAGATTTAGGAGTGACCTTGCTATGATCTCACATTCTTAATATGTCTGTCTAATTCTAGTACTTTCTCTCTTTCGCTGACAAACCATATCCTTTGTCTAAACCAAAACTGTTCTAAAGGTTTAATCACATTTGCAAATTCTTGCCACTATGACATTGATGAAAACTTACAAATTTTCTGTGTTTTTATATTGATTTTAAAGCTCAAAATTTGAAAGGGAAACAACTCTAAGGTGTTTTGCATTTTTACTTTTCAAAACTAAAAAAAATAAAAGCAGTTTTCAAATGGAACAACATTAAAAAAAACTCAAAATAATAGTGTCCTCTATCCAATGGGACAATAAACAACTCAAAATTCAAATAAAAGAATGTGAAACAAATGCTCAAGATTTTTATACAGAAGTTTTTATACAATGTTTTATTTGTCTTTGAATATCTTCAAATGAGAAAGCTGGCTGGCTCCAAAATGTCTGAGTCAAACATGTTTATACTGTTTGAGTTGCATTTCCAATCTTATTTGAGGCTTGGACTAGTTGGACCTGCTAATTTTAACTTTCTATTCAAACACTGCTTTAGGAGTAGTGGTAACTTCTACTATGACATGGTTTATCGAATATGAAAACTTTGGAATATTTAACTTTTATGCTTCTAGTTCAGTTTTGTGATTTTAATATGTGAAGTTGTGTTTCTTATGTTCCTCCGCTTTCTCTTGTAAACTAAGCAACTTGTTTATTTTTCAGTTTTCAAAATATGTGCTAAGAAGAAGAATGTTCTTGGAAAAGCAGAAGTGATGAAGTTAGTGGATGACACATATAGGTCAGTGTTAGAGACAACATGTTGATGATATTTTCTTCATCTAGTTTTGTTATACTTCAGATTAATGTAATGGCTGAGGTTATATAGATAAACTCAGTTAACACATGATACGGTGTTCTGTTTTTAGGGTTGCTTTAAGTTGACTGTACTGATGTATACATGCCATAATGCCCTCATTTCATAGTTTTTTTTTCATGATATTTTGTGTTTACTCTTCCCCCAGAAAACTACAGGCATCTGGAGCCACTGATCTAGCATCAAAGGGGCAGGGTGCTTCAGACAGAACTAATGCGAGAATTAAAGGTTAGTGTTCTAACATCACATTTATCACCCTAATCCACCACCCATCCATCCCTAACCTATACTAACATGCTTGGGGAACAAAAAAACATAAAATCGGTACATGCATACTCAATAATCATACCATTGTCATGAATTTCAGGCATTAGCACAAGACCACACATGAACATACAACCCTAAGCTTCTAACCCCAAGTTCTAACTAAGAACTTACCTTGAAGAGAATATTTTGAGTTGGGTGTTTGAGAGATGAAGAAAATGATGATGACTTATACACTTGATCACTGCCCTTCTTCCAAATGATGATGAAGACGAAGACTTGCGACGACGGCCGGAGGACGGACGAAGACGGAGGAAGAAGAGTTGCGTTTGAAGAAGAGAAAAGAATGAATAATGTTATTTTGATGTTTTAATTTATTAAATTAAAAATAATATAAGCTATAACAGCGCTTTTGAAAGCCCTTTCATAGGGGGGCTTTTACCAACGCTTTTTAGGGTAAAAGCGCTTTCATAGGTCCAGCTATGCCAGCGCTTTTGAAAGCGCTTTCAAAGGCCAATCTTCCACAGCGCTTTTTAAAAAGCGCTTTCGTATCCCCCACCTATGCCAGCGCTTTTAAAAAAGCGCCTTCGTAGGTTTCCCTTTTTTTTAATTTTGTTTTTTGTGAAGGCTATGGCAGCGCTTTTTCAATAAGCGCTTTAGTAGAGGCGCTGCAAAAAGCAGTTTTTGGCGTAGTGATTTGTTTGAGTTTTGTATTCATGAGGGATGGTTCAACTGATTATTTTGTGAAGGTATTGGATGAAAAGATGAGTTTAAGTTGCTACCATTATGTTTTTCTACTATTTCTCAGTTTTCCTACTTATGGTTTGTAAGTTCCTAAGAGAGAAATCGTTGGCGTACCACCCAAGAAAAGGGTTCCTACTAGATTTTTCCCTCGATACCGGCAGTGTCTTGAAACAATAGTGGGAACAACATATTTGATGGATGGTGGTATTCGTCAAATGGATATGGATCAAGGTATCTTTGGTTTTCCTTGCACCGAAATAATTGGACATGAAGACGTGGAAGACATTTTCCGTCATAAAGAATTAGGCGTCAGTATTATGCACGCATACATCCGGTAACCCCATCTTTATATTATGTAATTAGTTGAATTTTTTTTTAAACATTTCAATGAATATAGTCTAATATTAATTATGTTTTTATTTAAGGTTGTTATATGACAAATTGATGCGCGGGAATCAATTGTCAAACAGATTCCATTTCGTGTCTTCCTCCTGTGTCAGCGGAGCGACAATTGGTAGGGAACCAGATTCAGTAAGAGAGCACTTAGTCGAAAGATTCATGGCAACTGGCAGTACAGAAAGCTTATATCTTTGGGCGTATAATACTATTCCTACAGGGTTAGATTTTCATTCTAAGTTCATTTTAATATTTGTAATTTTTGCGTAGAAAATTTTCTTCTAAACTGTTGTTTTAATTTATAGACGTCACTGGTTGTTGGTTGCTATCGATCCTATGAAAGAAGTGGTCTATTATCTGAATTCGGTTGACAATGATTGGACAAATTATCCGGATATGAAGTTAATGATTGATACGTAAGTGGGATTATTCAAAATATTTGTGTGTATTTATATATTTAATTATTTCTGTGACATTGTTCTAAATATATATTTTTATTTTGTTAGAGCGATACAAGTATTCCGGTGTCAAAGAGAAGCTCGGGTATGACGGTCTAAATCAAACAACATTAATTGGATCAAAGTGCAGGTATATTAATTTCCACTATTTTGCTTATAATATTTATGCTATTTGATAAAACAATACAACTATATATTCTTATTTGTTTTTCTATGTAGTATCCTCAACAGCAAAACGGTATAGATTGCGGATACTTCGTTATGCAGTTTATCAAAGAAATCCTTCAACTGAATCAAATAGAGATTCCAGTCATGGTATGGATTTATAACTTAGGATTTGTTTTATTATTTCTCGGATATTTCATATAATTTTTTACTTTTAACTAAATCATGCATATTATATTTTATTATGTAGTACTTCGATGAATACAAATGTGCATATTACACGAAACTTCAGTTGGAAGAAATCAAAGAGGAATTGTGTCAATATTTTATTGAGCAGAGAATCATATAAGGTATGAATACATTATTATGTGAAAAGTGTTATGAATACGTTACATGTGTACATGGAATACCATATTGACCGTGTTATTATGTTCAAACCTCGCAGGACCAGGACCTTAATACATAATTGACCGTGTTTCTTTCATACATTAGGACTGGTTTAGTTGTTGTTAGGGTTGATTTTGTAAGACTGATTTTGAGTTACAATGCTGATAACAATGGTTTTTATATATTTTGAGGTACAAAAATGGTGTATATATATTTTGGATTACAATGGTATACAATGCATAACTGCGGTTTATGAATTACAGGTTATGGCAACTGGTTTATATAAATAATATGCTGCAAACAATGCAGGTATATGAATTATATAAATTATACCTCTAAAAAAAACACCCTATGAAAGCGCTTTTTCAAGAAAAATGATGTCTTAGGTAACTTATGAAAACGCTTTTTCACAAAAAGCACTGTCTAAGGTAAACATATGACAACATTTTTCCAGGAAAAAGCGCTGCTAAAAGACCACCTATGAAAGCGCTTTTCCAGAAAAAAACGTTGCTAAAAGCCTACCTAAGACAGCGCTTTTCCAGAAAAAAGCGCTGCTAAAAGAAAACTAATGAGAGCGCTTTTCCAGAAAAAAGCGCTGCCTTAGGTAGACCTATGAAAGCGCTTCTTCAGAAAAAAGCGCTGCCAAAAACCTACTTAAGAGAGCGCTTTTTAGAAAAAGTGTTGTATTAGGTAGACCTACGAAAGCGCTTTTCATTAAACAAAAAGCGCTGCTAAAACCTATAGCAGCGCCACCATAGACAGCGCTTTTAAAGGTCAAAAAAAGCGCTTTCGTAAGTCTTTTTTAGCGTAGTGATATTATGCTATGATGTTAATTCCACTACTTTACTCGAAGCTGATAAATTGGATTCATCTATTAAAAAGATTTTTCAGTGTGAATTTAGGAAAGAAGATGAACAATAATAATTAAATTTCAAAAATAATTTTTAGCGTCGATTTTTCCAACGTTAAATCTGTCACAAGAGTTTCTACATAGATGTTTAACAAACTTTTAACTATCCGAATAGTCAGAAACCACTTATATGCATCTATTAAAAACTTAAAGGACCAATTTAATACAAAAATAAAAATAAAGAATCAAACTGAATTTAAGGATATAGTTAAGACATCAAAATAGATATTTTACCTTCTTTTTAATATATATAAATGTGCCCAACAATAAGGGTATTATGGTATTTTACCTTCTTTACTGTGTGTATATAATAATGAGGTCGAGTAATCTCAATAAATCCAAAATATACAAGGTTTTTAAAGTATAAGGAGCTACAAAGAAGGGGTGTGTGTGATGTATGGAAGTTTTCTAAATAAATAAAAATCAAAGGTTTGTGTGTATGGAAATGAAGAGTTACGTGAAAGATTTAAGCATGTGGAGGGCTTGTTAGCAATTTTCATTACTTTATTTCAAAATAAAATTTTTGGACAAAATGTGAATGACATGATTGTTGGCTGAAGATTTTGATAATGTTATCTAGAATTCAAAAGAGTTAAAAGTTCTGATCGAAATGGAATTGAACACCATATTTCGAAGTTGCAGAAGCAGTGTTTCGAATGAGTGTGTCAAAGCTTGAAGCTTCGAACGATGATCATGGGAAAATATCCAAAGGGGTCTCGAAACAACAGCGAGGCTAGGTTTGGGAAGAGCGTTCGAAACGGAGAAACACCAAAGCATTTAAAATTTAAATGGAAGCGGGACTTTCAAAGTTTGAAAGTTATGTGTTGGAGCATTTGGGGACACGTGGAAAGATGAAAGAAGCATTGTCTTGCATGTTCGAAACGTGGCATAATCCTATAGCGAGACCGTTAGGGTCGAATTAGTATAAATAGAAGTCTTAGTATTAGGATTTCAGTGTGTCATATCTGTTATACAAAATACTCAATAACATTCAAACTACCACATGGCAAGGGAAACGAATGCAAGAGAGATGTATGTATGATAGCACCATGTATTTCTAATTTAATGAAAGCCTTTTTTCCATTTCCAGTACTTTCCTCTTTTCTTTTTATCGAGTAACATTTACAAGTTTCTTTATTTATCGTCTTTTCATTTCAAAGTCTTTTCCTCAAAAGTTTTACTCTTTATTGCTTTCTTTATATTTCGAGCACTTTATATTTCAGAGAACTGTTACGCTTTCAATACCTTTACTTCCAAGTATTGTTTTTCAAACGCATCTTTTTAATTAAACTTGCATTAAACGCTTTCTTTACATTTTAAAATTCTACATTCCAGAAACCTTTTATGTTAAATGTTTTGCAAATCGAAATCATTTACTTCATTTTCCATACAGTTTTACATGTCTCTTCAATCAGCATTACAATTAGCATTTATTCGTATAATTTAGTTTTCGTGCACAATTCGACCACATTTTAAACTCTTAGAGAGAAGGATCGAAATAAAACAAACACTTGTACAATAGCAACCATGAATAATTGTTCGATTGTGAGAGTAACTTTAATATCCAAGGAGTCCTAGGATCAATCTAGTCGATCCTGTGAGTTACCAGAGAGATTGAGTAGCGTTAATAAAGATTATTCGATAGTTTGGAAGACTAGCGGTTGTTTACCAGAAATCACTGGAAACAAATTGGCACACCCGGTGGGACCAATAGTTGGATATCAGAATTAAGGATTGTCGAGACATAGCCATCCCAAAAACGCAGGAACCATAAGAAATTTGCTGTTTTATGAACCTAAGAAGTGGTAAGATAACCAACAGCAACCAACCTTTATCTAGAAGAAAACGTTTGGACAAAATGTCTAATTCAGACAATCAACAAGGAAACCAAGGTGACCCACATGCAACAAGCACTAACGCTTCCATTTCGAGCGGAACATCTAATGTAATCCCTTCGAATGCACAGTCTGTTGCATCTTCAACCAGTAACATAGCCACCACTGGAGTAAGTGGCATATCAACCAACAGTTCGATCTTAGGAAATACTGGAACTATGGGCTACCCTGGGGGATTCGTTCCACCACCAGGAACACAATCCCATTTAGCCACACCATCAACTAGACCACCCGGCTTCGATGGGAATAGAATTAGAAGTTCTTCTTACGGAATGCCAACATCTTTTATGGCAGGTTTACACAATTCCACTTCGAATTCATCCCCACAACTAGGATCTGGGTCTGGGGCGAACCAATTTATGACAAATAACCAAGGGTCAGTGGGTTATAGCACGTTGCCTATCCTAACCACAGATAACCAGTTGGCTTTTAGGCAATTGATGGATGACAGCAACCACAATATGATAGGGGTGTTAGCGCAAACCATGCAGGAGATATTTGCCCCAATAGTTCAGAATGTGACTGTGACGAACAGGGAAAACGCTGACAATATGAGTCGAATAGCAGATTTCTTTGCTCCCACAGAAAGGCGTAGGCAGAACCAGGCGGGATTTCGAACAAACGTGCCTGTTATAGAACGAATTGCTAACGACCCAATTCAGAGACTACCCAGAGAAGAAGCTAACTTAGGGGCCAGAGCACCAAGGTTAGAAGCCCCAGTAATTCAAGGCCCACAAAGGGAAGTTATGGAACCAGGGGCAAGGATCGAAAGGCCAGAAGCCCCAGAATTTCGAGAAGAACAACCTAGGGGAGTTGTTTTGGTTGGTCGAAATCAAGATGCCGATGCCGTCGTTCATAGGATTCGAAACGATAACATCTTGGCAGAAAATAACCTAACCACCATGATAGAGAGGATCATGGCCCAAAATGGCCTCAATACGGGAATGAGGAGGCCAAATTACGCCTCTCCTATATTGGATTGTATAATGCATACTGATTTACCAAGGGGATACAAAGTCCCTAAATTTACAAAGTTCGCTGGGGATACCAACGAGTCAACAGTCGAACACATAGCGAGATATTTAACCGAAGCGGGAGACATAGCCAATAATGAAGATCTCTGGATCAAATACTTCCCAAGTTCCTTGACAAAAAACGCCTTCACTTGGTTTACCACGTTGCCTCCCGGATCTATTGACACTTGGCCCCTTTTAGAGAGATTATTCCATGAACAATTTTACATGGGACAATCGAAAATAAGTTTGAAGGAATTGGCCAGTGTTAAGAGAAAATTCACTGAACCCATAGACGATTATTTGAATAGATTTAGGCTGTTAAAATCCAGATGTTACACAGTAGTGCCTGAGCATGAGTTAGTCGAAATGGCCGCTAGGGGTTTGGACTATTCTATTCGAAAGAAATTAGATACTCAGTATTTGAGGGATATGGCTCAATTAGCCGACAGGGTTCGACAGGTCGAAAGATTAAAAGCTGAAAAAGCCAGAGTCTTTAAGAATAGTAAGAAAGAAAGGGTTTCCTATGTTGGGACTGAGGAAGTGGAAGAATATCCTGAATTCGAATTCGAAGAGGTCGAAATCGACCTCGCTGAATTAAAACAGGCCCCACCTTACTCCTGCAAAATGTTAGTTCCCACGAAAGGGAAAGATATTGTTGAAAATGAGAAAAGTGACAAGTTTCCAAAGAAGGTCTACACCTTCGACGTCACTAAGTGTGACGAAATTTTTGACTTACTTGTCAAGGATGGCCAACTAATTGTGCCATCAAATGTCAAAATACCTCCCTTGGATCAGAGGAAGAAAAGGGGATTTTGCAAATATCATAGTTTCCTAGGCCACAAGACCTCACAATGTTTTCTTTTCAGGGACTTGATTCAAAACGCGATCAAAGATGGCAGACTAAAGTTTGCTGATAAGGTGAAGATGAAAGTGGACGAAGATCCTTTGGACGTCGCAGACACCAACTACTCCGAGCCTGCATGCATTGGAGAGGTCAACATGGTGGAAACTGATCAAAGCGATGCCCCAACAGGAGAGAAGGACACTGGAGTCGAAAACTGGGTGATGGTCGAAGTCAGCGAGGAAGTCACTGAAGACGTCCAGAATACGCCAGATACTTCGATTGCTGCACCTGTGGCTGTTGCAGGAGAAACCCAGGCTACTGAAGGCCAAGAAAATCAAAACGAAGGATTGACACAAGTCACTGAGGGCTTGAGGCTGGAATTGGAGAAAGTCCAAATTACACAGCCAGTTCCCCTTCGAAAGGAAATATGGGACACTCTGGGGGAACCCAGTGGGAAATTTGACTATCTGGTCAAATATTCTGCCCCAGAAAGTTCGAAGGTCCAGATCGAAGATATAAAGCCCACAGGATGGGGCGATGACGAAACTAAAGAGGGAGATGTGGAAATAAATATGGTGGATATGGAAGGACCCCGTTCTGAAATGGAAGAAGTGGAAAAATACTTAGAAAAAGAAAAGCACAGAATGGGGGATAATCACACTGGAGATGCTACTCTCAAAGACTATCTCATGACATGCCACAAAGGAGATCCAGACATGATATTGTGCCCTAGGTGCAGCATCCTCTGCAACCAAAGAATTGCTGCAAATTTCGAAAGGGTACAGAGGGCTCGAACTGGCAACAATTGGCGCCAGGATAACCAACTCTTTAGGTGCTATCCCAAGGCTGGAGAGAGTCTGTTGGAGTTTGTTTTTCGCTGCTACAAAGGGGCAACTAAGTGTTTGGTTTGCCCAAGATGTTCTGCTGTGTATGACCAAAGCATGTCCAGGGCCTTCGAAACGATCCCCTTCGCCCCTTGCTGGAATCATCAAGAAACCACCCAGATGGGCCCACGTTTCGATAGCAGGTACAAACAGCGAAGACCTGATAGCCCTCACCCCAAAGTCGCTCGAAGAGTGACTTTCAAACTCCCTGCTGAAGTGCCAACCGATAGATGGCTACAAGTCAGAAATGACAAAGGCAAAGACAAATGGAGGAGTGCTGAACGAAATACACGCCATGCTGTGACATACATGAGGCAATTCAACACACAAAAAAGGGAGGAAGTGAGATTAGAGAATTACAAAGGAAAGAACCCCATGTCAAGATCCCAGTGGCGCAGACAGCAAAGGATTCGAAAGGCTGAGAGGGAAGCTATGGCAAACAAAGGGGATGCTTCAACGAAGATACAAGGTGAATCAAGCACCAACAAACCAAAAAATCAGACTGAAGAGAAACCGCCAGTCAATAGGAGGCTTTTTTCTGAAGACCAACGAGACGAACCAAAGGAATATATTCCAGGCCCGGAAGAGGAAGAAGATATGGTAACAGATAACCTCGAATCGGAGGGGGAGTCTTCATTCAACCTGAACTGTAACGTGGTGTACGTGCTTCCCTGCGAATTTGGGCAGGAAACCGAAATCAATGAATATGAGGAGGAAGACACCACAGATTTAATGAAACATAGGCCCGTGTGCTACTACGTGATGGACAATGGGGCTGTTGAGGAACAAAATGCGTTCTTCGAACGCCCAGAGCCTGCAATGAAGAATCATCTCAAGCCACTTTTCATTCGGGCGAAAGTAGGTATCCATGGTGTGAACAAAGTTTTAGTGGATGGGGGTGCTGCAGTCAACCTAATTCCCCATTTCATGCTAAAAAGGTTAGAGATCCGCGAAGGAGATATCAAGCCCCATAATATGGTTCTATCCAATTATGAGGGAAAAGTGGGCAGAACACTGGGGGTGGTCCAGTTGGAATTGACAATAGGCTCAAGTTGCAGGCCCACCATGTTTATGGTTATCGAAGCCAAGGCCAACTATAACCTACTGCTAGGAAGAGAATGGATTCATGGCGTGGGGGCAGTTCCTTCGTCAATGCATCAACGACTAGTTCTGTGGAGAGAGGACGGAATCGTGGAAAACATCGAAGCAGACCAGAGTTACTTTATGTCAACTGTCAATTTAGTTGACAAAAGGGATTATGATAAAAATCTGGCAAAGATTGCTCCATGTGTCCCAAACGATGAGATGCATGAAACTAGAAACGCCCACTACTACATGACACTTCGTCATGATGGTCTTTACTGGGATAGAACAATAATCAGTGAAGAGGAAGAAGTTGAAGGTGCTATACAAAAACGGCCAGCAGGCTGGAACTTCAACAACCTTAACCATGACTGAGTCTACCTTCTTCGAAAGGATTTCGGCCTATATGGCTGAGAATGAATCGAAAGCGGCCTTAGAGGCTGAAATAAATGAATCAACTGTAAAGACGAATGAAGTCAGTGGGGGGGGGGGTGCGAAATGCTCACCCATCAAAGAATTGGAGATGGATCAAAGGTTGGATGCCATCTATGACAAAGAACCCTTAGGCTTCGAAACGGACCCCATAAACTCAGGTGTCAAAATGTTGGCACAGGACCCGCTCGAAGAAGTCAACTTAGGGGATGAAGAAACGAAAAGAGTAACTTACGTGAGTGCTAAACTTAGCCCAGGCCTCAAGGAAAAGGTGATCGAAGTCCTTAGGAAAAACAAAGATTGTTTCGCATGGGATTATGATGAGATGCCTGGTTTAAAGAGGGAGTTGGTCGAACATAGACTGCCAATCAAATATGGCAAGAGGCCCATCAAACAAACTCCCAGAAGATTCGCACCAGCGGTTCTCACAAAAATTAAAACTGAGATCGAAAGGTTGCTGCGCTGCAAATTCATCAGAACAACAAGGTACGTTGAATGGTTAGCAAACATAGTACCTGTTATTAAGAAAAATGGTTCTTTAAGGATTTGCATAGATTTTAGGGATTTAAATACTGCAACCCCTAAGGATGAATATTCCATGCCCGTGGCAGAAATGCTAGTAGATTCTGCTGCAGGATTCGAATATTTGAGCATGTTAGATGGATACTCTGGATACAACCAGATTTTCATTGCTGAAGAAGATGTTGCTAAAACAGCATTTCGTTGCCCAGGAGCCTTAGGCACCTACGAATGGGTGGTGATGCCTTTCGGTTTAAAAAATGCTGGGGCAACTTATCAAAGGGCGATGAATTCAATCTTTCATGACTTCATCGAAACCTTCATGCAGGTGTATATTGATGATATAGTCATTAAATCTATATCTGCAGAAGCACATTTGCATCAGTTAGGCCAATCATTCGAACGGATGAGAAAACATGGCTTAAAGATGAATCCCCTTAAATGTGCATTTTTTGTGCAGGCTGGAGACTTTCTCGGTTTTGTGGTCCACAAGAAAGGAATTGAGATCAACCAGAACAAAACCAAAGCCATAATGGAGACGAAAGCACCTGCGTCAAAAAGGGAGTTGCAATCTCTACTAGGGAAAGTTAACTTCCTCAGAAGATTCATTTCGAACCTGAGTGGAAGGACCCAAGCTTTCTCTCTGTTACTTCGTCTGAAGCAAGGTCAGGCCTTCGAATGGAACGAAGCTCACCAGGAGGCGTTTGACAAAATAAAAGAATATCTTTCCCAGCCTCCTATTTTGTCTCCACCATCATGGGGGAAGCCCATGAGATTGTACATATCTGCCTCTGAAGTTAGCATAGGTAGTATGTTAGCACAAGAGGATAACAATGGCGTCGAAAGAGCCATATACTATTTAAGTAGAGTGCTAAATGATGCAGAGACTAGATATAGCAATTTAGAAAAGCTATGTCTCTGTTTGTACTTCTCTTGTATGAAACTCAAGTATTATATAAAACCTGTTGATGTTTATGTTTCGTCTCACTTCGATGTCATTAAACATATGCTTTCAAAACCAATAATGCATAGTAGAGTTGGAAAGTGGGCTCTGGCTTTAACAGAATATTCATTGACTTTTATGCCCTTAAAAGCTATGAAAGGTCAAGTGATTTCTGATTTCATTGTGGATCATTCGTTGGTTGAGCAGACAAGCATGAGTTACGTCGAAATGCAACCATGGAAATTGTACTTTGATGGTTCAACCCACAGGAATGGAAGTGGTGTTGGAGTCCTTCTAATTTCTCCTGAAGGAATTCCAACAAAATTCAAGTATAAATTGGATGGTCCTCGTTGTTCGAACAACGAAGCTGAATATGAAGCGCTCATTGTTGGACTTGAAGCTTTGTTGGAATTGGGGGCAACCAGAGTCGAAATTAAAGGAGACTCTGAATTGGTGGTCAAACAAATCACAAAAGAATACAAGTGCATAAAGGAAAATTTAATGGTATACTTCGTCATAGTCAATAGGCTATTACGAAAGTTTGAATACATGGACATTCAACACATACCAAGATTAGAAAACCAAGAAGCAAATGACTTAGCGCAGTTGGCTTCAGGTTATAGAGTATCTACCAAGAATCTTAAAGATTTGGTCGAAATAAGGGGAAGAGTTATGGCTACTAGATTCACACCATCGGATCTGGAAAGTATGAGATTGGGATATGCTGAGAAACAAGGATTTGAAATTCTAGCCATAAATACTTTGTCAGATACAGACTGGCGAAGTCCATTAAAGAGTTATTTAGCAGACCCAACGTTAAAGGTGGATAGAAAAACAAAATATAGAGCATTGTCATATCTCCTCATGGGGAACGAATTGTTCAAAAAGACCCAAGAAGGTGTATTATTGAAATGCCTAGGAGAAAGTGAGGCATATTTAGCATTGTCTGAGGTCCATAATGGGGCATGTGGGGCACACCAAGCAGGCCACAAAATGAAATGGTTGCTATTTCGATATGGTTTGTATTGGCCTAGCATGCTCAAAGATTGCATAGACTTTGCTAAAGGATGTGAGGAATGTCAGAAACATGCAGGAATTCAACACGCCCCTGCAAGTGAGTTGCATTCGATCATCAAACCATGGCCATTCAGAGGATGGGCATTGGATCTGATAGGGGAGATAAATCCTGCTTCGTCCAAAGGTCAGAAATATATCTTGGTAGGAGTAGATTATTTCCCCAAATGGATCGAAGCTATACCTTTGGTAGTTGCTGATCAAGAGGCAGTTATCGAGTTTATACAAAAGCACATTATCTATAGGTTTGGATTGCCAGAAAGTATAACTACAGACCAAGGCTCTGTATTTACTGGTAGAAAGATGCAAGGATTTGCCCAAGAAATGGGGTTCAGATTGCTAACATCAACACCATATTATGCTCAAGCAAACGGACAAGTCGAAGCAGCAAACAAAGTAATAATAGGATTAATCAAGAAGCATATTGGCAAGAAGCCAAGAAATTGGCATAAAACTCTGGACCAAGTGTTGTGGGCTTGTAGAACATCTCCTAAGGAAGCCACCAACACTACGCCTTTCCAACTTACATTCGGCCATGATGCAGTATTACCAGTAGAAATTCATCTGCAATCAGTTCGAATCCAGAAACAAAACGAAATTCCAGCTGCATTATATTGGGAAATGATGATGAATGAATTAGTTGAGTTGGACGAAATTAGGTTACATGCGTTGGAAATTTTGATGAGGCAAAAAGAAAGAGTGGCCAGAACATACAATAAAAGGGTAAAGAAAAAAGTATTCGTTATTAATGACTTGGTTTGGAGAGTCATATTGCCTATGGATAAGAAGAACAAAGCGTTAGGAAAATGGTCACCTCATTGGGAAGGACCTTTTCGAATATTAAAAGTATTCTCAAACAATGCATACGAAGTCGAAGAACTCTTGGATGATAAACGTGTCCTAAAGGTTAATGGGAAATATTTAAAGAAATATAAGCCAAGCCTGCGGGAGATTCGAATAATAACAACATAAACAAAATATTATAAAAAGCCAAGATGGCAAGATAAGAATGCCAAAATGGCGTTGTTCGAATATTACATGAAAAGACCAAAGTTATGGTCAGATGAGATATAAAAAATTTAGAAATAAACATTATTTTTCAATCGATTAAAGGTGCTTCGAAATGTTTCAAGCCTCTGCTGAGCAAACCGCCTGGCACCTTCCAAGGTTGCCACTTCTCCTTTAAGTTGTTCGGCAGTCTCCATTTCTGCAAGCCCCCGGTTGAGAAGCTCTTCGAATTGGTTACCTGCAGGATTAGTTTCGAAGGCTAGTTGTTGTTCCTTAGCCTCCTTAACTTTCTGCTGAAGTTCCAGAATCTGCCTTTCCCAAATAAGAATGGACTCAGCTCGAGCCTCATATTCAGTTTTCGCCTGCTTCAGATGCATAGCCTGATCCTCAGCTTCTTGAGAAAGCTTCGAAGCTTGTTCATAGGCGGCATCCATGGCAATGCGTTTCTCATGAACCTTCTTGGCAGCAGATTCGTCTTGGAGAAGGTAGCCAGTTACGTTGTCCAACAAAGTCTGAAGATCAAACAAGAGAGTACTAACTGGCAAAGAGCAGTTGGAAAGATTAACCTTTGTGAGCAGCTCCTTCATAGTATAGCAAGCAGTACTATCTTGCTTAAGCACTTCGAAGATATCCACATTGAGAATAGTTCTCCTAATTTTGTTAAGAAGAACGACTCTTTCATCTGTGGGAAGAGGATAGCTGGTTGAACTTGTGCCAGCCCTAGCGAGTGGAACGTCCCTCTGAGCCAACTTTGCCTTCATATATCCAATGGGGTCATTTCGCCTTAGAAGTGCCAGTTCTTCGTCAGTCATTCGAGACGGAGAGGATTGGGGGAATTCCACGCGTAGGGGAACCACGTTTGTTTCAACCTCTAGGGTTTCGTTGATTGCATCACCATCCCCTTCATTTGCTTCGTGCTCTTGGTCTTCTTCATCTTCGTCCAAATCTACCACTTCGATACCATCCCTTTCGCCGCTATGTGCGTTAGACTCCGTCCCGGCAGTCGAACCATCATTGGCGTTTTCCTCTTCATTGGCGTTTTCCTCCTCAGATTCTTCGCCTGCAGATTCTTCGGATTCTCGCCCAGAATCAGCTTTTTCTTCTTCAGTCTGAGTATCCTTTGGGTCCTCTTGAAGAGTTTCAAGAGGGGACTTTTGAAGAACCCTTTGTGAATCCTCTGCAGACGTTTGAAGTATCATTTCGTTTACTTCTTTCAGAGGGAGGGAGGTACCTTGGTCATCTGGCTGTTCAGAAGTTCCAGCTAGAACCGCCACATTGGAAGAACCTTTGTTTTGGACCAAATTGCTGGAATCTCCTTGAGGAGAGGAGTTAAGCGGAGCAGCAGCTCTGGACGGTGAGGTCGAAATGGTAGAAGTAGGATTCAAGATGTTCTGCAAAGAGTGGCAGAATGTTAAAAAAAAATATTCACCAAGATAATAAGAGGTTAAAACATTTTTAGAGGAAGTTCGATTTACCTGTGGACCCTCAGAGGAGAGGTTACTAGCTATGCGTTCCAACTGTGGGTTGGAGGTCGAAGGTGGATTTTTGGATTTTGGTAAGGGAGCAGCATCCCTGGAGTCGAGTCCAGAGGCGCTAGTCGGAACAGTATTTTTTGGTGTAGCTTTCTTTAGCTTCTTCTTCGAAGCAGTGTTTGAGTTTCCTCCAGCAGTGGGATCTTCCCCAGTAGTGCTTGGTTTTCGCTTCTTAGGAGTAGTGGGAGGAAGTTTGTTGGTCTGAACGAATTTTAACGAAGTTAGATATAAAAAGCTTGAGTGAATTCGAAGCATCAAAAAACTAAGTGATTACCGTTGGAATTGGGGCACTTGTTGTTGGCGTTATTGTTGTTGTTGTAGTTGCAGCAGTAGCAGTTGTTTCGGGTGGATTAGCTTTTTCAGTAGTGTCAATGGAGGTCTGAGAGGCACTCCCTTCCTTCGATTTCGAGGCAGCAGTCTTTATCCTGATAGCTGAAAATCAAAACAATTAAGGCAAAGGTTAAAGATATGGAAAAGAAAAGACATTTGGGATTGTTCCCAAGCATTCGCACCTGTGCCTTGATCAGATTTAATTGACATGGCAGAAAGGTCATATCGAAGATGTCCTGGGAAATCATGAAGCCAATGTCGAGCCCATGTCACAGTCTCAGATGGCTTTGGTTTCCTTTGAAGATATTTGAACATCTCTTTGCAAGTAAACCACCATGGATATGGGGGAAACCAAGCCAGAGCCAGTTCTGAGGTAGGTAATCTGGGAAATTTAGGTGGATGCATTTCGAATGCCAACCTATACCTATCCTCAGGTGACAGCCCTGAAGGAAGTTTTAGCTTAGAAACTTTTTGTTTAATTTTTCCTTCAAGGTCTCAGCTGCTTGATGCACAGTGGAGTCCAAGCGCGTGGGGTCGTAAGTAGTTTCAAAATAATTTTGAAAAGCTTTTATCTCTTTGGCATGAGTAAACATACCTTTCTTTGCTGGTACCTGCACATCGAAGGCATCAATTAGTTTCTGTCGAATTGTAAGTGTATCGAACATGCAAGTTTGATAAAACTTAATCCACCACTCCAGAAACCCTTTAGCCGCGAGATGGGTAGGTTCGAAGGCTATCAGCTCAAATTGGGCAAAGCCTTGATATTGTTCTTGTTGAATCTTGGCTTCCCTTGCCTTGAAAGTTCGACCAGATGTGATGGCGCTCTCAGTCTGGAACAAAGGTTCAGGAATCAGTTGGCATAAGCCAAACTGCCTCGAAACGAAGTTTGGTTGATAGGCAAAAAGGAGAATTTGATTCTTAGCTGGGGTTATCCTTGAAGAGATGAGTCTAGGAAGCAAAAAAGCTCTCCATACATCTTGGATCTCCTTGCTCTTGATGGCTTCTGAGAGAGCCATGGTGAACCAAGAGGGTCCATGAGTCCTCGAAGCAAAAGGCGCCATGCTCTCTTCGAACTTATGCCTTTTGGAGAGGATCATGATGTACTTCGAGAATTGAACCTTGAAGTCATCCTTGTCATCATTAGGAGTTAGTCTTCGAAGCCTAGTGCCTTCGACTATCCTATCACTTATTTCTGAATCTTGCTCATCTATGGTGTTGGCGGTTGGTAATGAAGGTTCGAACATGGCGTTTAGCCATAATTGGAGTAACCAAAATGGGCCAGCTAATAGGATGTTTTTAGAGGTGTGGGATTTGAGACTGGAAACGGCTGACCTCAGGCTCTCATAGAGGTCAACTAAGAGTAATTCACTTAGGCACACTTTGCGTTTTTCGTGTAAATCCCTAGCTAGAGGAATGAATCTACTAGCTACCTGCAGGGATCTACTGCAGAAAACGTACCTAGACAGCCATAGGGTTAAGAATGCAATATGCTCTATGTCAGACACATTATCCCCTTCAGCATGATAGTGGCTGATAAATTTGGAAAAGCTGGCTAACTTGACTTCGAAGTCAATTATACTGGAGTGTTCTTCATTGTCAGGAACATAAGTTTCTCCCACTGGTGACAGCCCAGTAATAGCCGCTATATCAAAGAAAGTTGGGGTAATCATTCCACCTGGGAGATGGAAAGTATTGTAGGTACTATCCCAGAAGTAAAGGGACGCGAACAGCAGAGGGTGGCTATAGGTGAATCCAGGTTTCGATAGCTTAATGAGGTTATAAATGCCTAGTTCTTCCCATTGCTGGGATTTTTTGGCTTCTACTTTCGCGAACCAATTTTGATAGGAAATATCAGAAGTAGGGCAAGATCTAAATGGTTTAAAATTGCTTTTTACATAATCCAAAACAAATGGGTCCTTGGGAGGAACAGTTGGGGTTTCTGCGGTATTCGAACTGAGGGATTCTACTACCCTAGGGGTATCCATTTTGTTGAATAAAGGTTTGAAGCTATAACATACGGGAAAAATTGTCCTGGTGTCCTTTAGTATTTCAAAAACTGTAAGAGGACCATTTAAGGCTAACCTCTTACCAGCAACATGGGTAGGGATGAGTACCTGTGATGCGTACAACATTTCTTTTTCTTTGGAAATCATTTGAGGAGCAAGAGCAGATTGGCCTTGAATGGTGACGATTTTACTCTCCATGGTTGCTCCTGTAGTCTTTCCCTTCTTCTTTGAGACTTTCTTGAGTTGGGAAGAGGTGGAGGAAGACATTTTTTGTTGTTTAAGAGCTTAGATTGTGTATGAGAGAAAAAGAGTGAAAATTCAGAGTATGAAAGATTTAGAGTGTAAAAAAGGAAAAGGAAGAGTAAATTGACGTTTTATAATGAGAAGATTAAACATCCACCGAGTAAAAGTGTGATACGTGAAGATCATGGATTGGTGTGATGAAGAGGTGGCGAGAAGGTGATATAGGAAATAGGCGTGATTTAAAAACAATCATTACCTATAACTGCTCCACGCTGTGAAGTGACTCTGGGCGGTTAAGGAACTCAAAAGGTGCTATGATTGATGTGACTGGAGTCAAAGGCATTAAATGTTATGATGATTCGAAAATCCTATCAAAATCTTGTATAAATGTTTAAAATAGGTATTTCTCAAAGAGATCGAAATACATATTTTAAAGGGGCAATTTGTTGGCTGAAGATTTTGATAATGTTATCTAGAATTCAAAAGAGTTAAAAGTTCTGATCGAAATGGAATTGAACACCATATTTCGAAGTTGCAGAAGCAGTGTTTCGAATGAGTGTGTCAAAGCTTGAAGCTTCGAACGATGATCATGGGAAAATATCCAAAGGGGTCTCGAAACAACAGCGAGGCTAGGTTTGGGAAGAGCGTTCGAAACGGAGAAACACCAAAGCATTTAAAATTTAAATGGAAGCGGGACTTTCAAAGTTTGAAAGTTATGTGTTGGAGCATTTGGGGACACGTGGAAAGATGAAAGAAGCATTGTCTTGCATGTTCGAAACGTGGCATAATCCTATAGCGAGACCGTTAGGGTCGAATTAGTATAAATAGAAGTCTTAGTATTAGGATTTCAGTGTGTCATATCTGTTATACAAAATACTCAATAACATTCAAACTACCACATGGCAAGGGAAACGAATGCAAGAGAGATGTATGTATGATAGCACCATGTATTTCTAATTTAATGAAAGCCTTTTTTCCATTTCCAGTACTTTCCTCTTTTCTTTTTATCGAGTAACATTTACAAGTTTCTTTATTTATCGTCTTTTCATTTCAAAGTCTTTTCCTCAAAAGTTTTACTCTTTATTGCTTTCTTTATATTTCGAGCACTTTATATTTCAGAGAACTGTTACGCTTTCAATACCTTTACTTCCAAGTATTATTTTTCAAACGCATCTTTTTAATTAAACTTGCATTAAACGCTTTCTTTACATTTTAAAATTCTACATTCCAGAAACCTTTTATGTTAAATGTTTTGCAAATCGAAATCATTTACTTCATTTTCCATACAGTTTTACATGTCTCTTCAATCAGCATTACAATTAGCATTTATTCGTATAATTTAGTTTTCGTGCACAATTCGACCACATTTTAAACTCTTAGAGAGAAGGATCGAAATAAAACAAACACTTGTACAATAGCAACCATGAATAATTGTTCGATTGTGAGAGTAACTTTAATATCCAAGGAGTCCTAGGATCAATCTAGTCGATCCTGTGAGTTACCAGAGAGATTGAGTAGCGTTAATAAAGATTATTCGATAGTTTGGAAGACTAGCGGTTGTTTACCAGAAATCACTGGAAACAATGATACAAAATGCTCGACAAGTTACTTATGTTTCTAGTGCTCATGACCAT
The DNA here is from genome assembly GCA_948472305.1 of Vicia faba. Classification (NCBI taxonomy): domain Eukaryota; kingdom Viridiplantae; phylum Streptophyta; class Magnoliopsida; order Fabales; family Fabaceae; genus Vicia; species Vicia faba. Next base: position 556,631,110 of record OX451735.1, read on the forward strand.
TTGAACTCTCCTAATCTAGTCAATAATGAAGATACTGAAAATGGTATTAATTATTTCTCACTAAAGTTGCTAGTATTTTTAGTAGTCATATTATCTATGTTGAATTGTTTTATTATTCATTTTTTTGTTTTAATTTCTTGTAGGTGAAGATTAAAGGATGATATGAGAGATTTGATGATGAAAGTTGTAGATTATTAAGTGAACACAATTTGTTTTGGAGTTGGAACTTTGTTTATTTTATAATTACAAAACTATTTTTTTTGGGTTATTAGTATACTTTTTTAAAGTTATGTAGAATTGATATGATACAATTATCATTAATTTAGTTTGTAAGAATTTAAATTAATTTTCATATACATGACACTTTTGTTACAATTTATTTCTTAAGTAAATTAGTTCAAGTGTTTGATTTCTAATTTAATTAGTTTAACGAGTGTGTATATGAGTAAAAAAATTGACATTGAAATATATAATAATATATATTAATGTAGATTAAATGTAGGAATAACAAAAATTAAATAAATAAATAATTCACATCAAGATTTATACCTACGGAATTTTAAAAAATTCTAACCTTTAAGTAAGGTCTATACCTAATAAAAAAAATAGACCGTAGGTATACTAATTAAGTATACTACCATAACTATTACCTATGGTGACGGAAAATATACATAGGTATACAAAATTATAGCTTATTAGTCATTAGGGTTCCATATTTTTATGATCAATGAGATATTGTTCTTAAGTATACCCTCAAATAATGATTGTTACCTCACTCATAATAATTTTTCGTACAAGGAAAAGTTTATCTTAAGAAACTAATTCTCGGAACAGAATTTCAAGAAATACTTGAAAATTTTGACAACTAAAGAAAATGAAGAAGAGGATCTAAAAACTCAGAGCATAGAAAAGAGTGCAAGGAAGGAAAATCTTAGATGCTTTTGGTGTGCTTTGAGATTAATATAATTGACTTTTAAAAAAAATATAATTTCTTTATTTAGAATCTTTAAAAAGCATCTTTGAGCACTTGTTACTGTGACTCATATTTAAAATAGAGATTAAAGATAATGCATGTTAGGGTAAATTAAATTTACATAATTGTTTAATAGAATTATAACATTCAACCATGTCATATTAATATTTTGAAATTAAAAACATGACTTATTTTAATATATATTTATAATTGGTTGACAATGTAAAAAAAAAAAAATTCTCTTTAAAATTTGTGTAAGTGATAAATGTGAAACTTCAATGTTTTTTTTCTCTTTTTTTAACTCAGATTAGAAGTTTGACCATTGACAATTATTCCAACATAATGTTTCTATATTAATTGTTCCAAAATCAAAAAACAAGTTGTTTGTGTGAACGCACCCCTCTCTTTGAATTCTAACAAAGTTCCTTTCCAACAAATATTTGAATCATAGTTGACAATGTTGTGAGTACTAACCCTTTTCAACCTACCCTATACCCTATAAAACAATAAACACAATAGTATATAGAATATTTGTTTATTTTTTACAGATAAAAGTCAGTGGTTTATCTGATTTGGAAGGAAGAATATGTTAGCACCAAGCATTAAATATTCTTGAATCTCCTTATACAATTCTTATTCAACATCTCAACGTACGCATACCATTGTTATACTCTACTTATGAAACAATATAAAGATTATAAGTTATACGTATTAAGTATAAATAATTAGCCAATGGTATTAAGTTATAGGTTGTAGACTATTTACTCAAATATAAAGATAAAGAAAAGTGTACAAAGTTGACATTTCAAACGCTAATACGTGTTTTTGTTCTCATCAATAGCATATATATATATATATATATATATATATATATATATATATATATATATATATATATGCTTCTTTCTCTATAAATCCAACACTCAACAAACCACCAGAAATAGATATCAAACTCACTAAATTTGGAGAAATAAATACAGAGAAATATGCCAATGATGCAAATCTACAACTGTATATCTAAAAAATCAGTGATAATTACCATGTAAGTATACGCTTCTTCGGTTTTTTAAATGTTGAACATTTTCCAGAACTTTTTTTTTGTTTAAATTATTATTTTCAAAAGTTAAAAGAGTATTAATCATTAGTTTGTTAAAATTATTTTTTAGTTATTTATTATGAGTTAACATAATATTCAAACTGACTGAAAATTTTAAAAAGTTTTGAATATTAATGCAATTTAAAGAAAATAATTAATTTTATATGTAAAAATAAACTATATATAATTTTACAATATTATCATTTTTTAATAATATATGAAAGAAAAGTTTAATAATTAGAAAAAAATAAGAGTGTTGCAAAATAGAGATTATAGTTGAATATTATATTAAAATTATAATAGTGATTTATAAATTTTAAAAAATAGAACAGAGTTATATATATAGCTAAGGTTTAAAAAAGTAAAATAAATCCAAAAATCATACATGTAGCTTCTTATTAAATGTTTGAAGGAATTCTTTGTTTTCTTTTGTAATTGCTCACTAAGAAATAGCATCTTTCTAAATTTTATATTCTGAATTTATGACTTATAACTTATAAATTTACATGGTAACAAAATTCCATTATCCAAGAGTATGAGATGGTAAGGGATCTTAGTCACTGACATTCAAGTGTTAAATATTTTTAAAAATTAATCTCTGCAGTTACGTATAAAAGATATTCAATTTCTAATTTTAGAGCTATAAACACTGCTATAAACTATTTGTTATTTCTTTTGAAACAGAGGCGGGTTATATTTAGTGTTTCTTCTCGGAAAATTCATTAACGATAAAAACAAAACACAAGCTGAAAGAAGTAGAATAAGAAAACCAGGTGGCACAGGTGTAGGAGGAGGAGGACGTGATCCAGGTTCGACTGCTGTTGATCAGCCACCGGAAATTTGACTTTTGCATTCGATTTCACTCTCAATAAGTGGCTGATCATTTTTCTTTTCTTTTTTTATCCTCTTGGTGGACTTGACATGCTTTTTTAAAACACATTAATTAGTTTGGAGTTGTTTTAGTTTAATTGGATTTTGCTTATTATTCTTATTGTGATTAAGGAATTTCTGTTTTTCCTTTCATTTTAACATAATGTTCAACAAGTTGTGGACAGATGTATCAAATGAATTCGCAATATTACATTGAAGTGATGATTGAGGATAGTTATTTGCTAGTCAGTTTATATATTACATTGAAAGTGTTAGTAGTCGGACAAAAACGTGGGTAGTTTTTATATTTCAATTTCTCATTTGTGTAAGGAGTCCAACTATAGAGATTTAAGAAGAAAATGTTGTTGATGGCCTACACATATATGGACAGAGTCAATAAAGATGTTTTGTGGTTTCATAACTCTTGATTTAACAATCATATATATGGGAAGAAGGAATATTTTTCAAATCTTAGACAAATATTACAAATATTTGTCAAGTTGGACAATAATTCCACCAAAAGTGTAACGGAACGCGTAATATAAGGTTAAACATATATGGTGTAAGATATATTGTTAACGGAGTCTTCTTTGTTTTAGAATTAGTATTTTGTTTCAACGTGAAAAATGCAAAGTTCTCCGCCTTTAAAGTGTTTTAATAACGGTAAACAAAATATTTTCAATCTGCAAAATCCACTTGCTTTCACAAAGTAAGAGAAGATATAATGCATCTTTAGCATTATATATATGGACACTTAAGTATTTTGGGTTTAAATATACTCAGCAGAAGAGTATGGTAAATGACTTATGAAAACTGAAGTCGTCAAATAGGTTGTGCAATGACTGTTTGGTAGGGAAGGAGTCAAGAGATTCATTTCCAAAAAAAGCGCTCTGAGGGCTACACAAATGCTACAAGTAATTTACGGTGATATTTGTAGTCCAACCAAACCTATCTCTACCAGCAAAAAGAGGTATTTGATTACCTCTATCGATGATTTTAGTAGAAACACATGGATTCTTAACAGAAAAATCAAAAGCACTTTTTGTTTTCAAAAATCTTAAGATTCATGTTAAAAAGGATGCAAATTTGTTTATTAGATGTCAACACACTGACTGTGGAGGAGAGTTTACATCACATGAATTCACCGATTTTTGTGATGAAAATGGTATACAAAGGAAAGCGAGATCTGCATATACGCCAAAACAGATTAGGGTTACAGTACGGAAGAACAAAACCATTATAAACATAGTTCATAGCATGCTCTCATAGAAGAGAATTCCCAAAATCTTTTGGCCTAAAGTTGTCAACTAGCTTGTGCATGTTTGAACCAGAGTCCAATGTTAGTAGTGAGAAATAAGACGTAAGAAGAAGCTTGTGAAAGTACATGAAACACAAGAAATGAGGAGTTTGAATTGAGTTTCTAGATAAAAAACTTTGTCTACCCAACACAATCAAAGATGAAACAAGAACAAAAATAAATGAACATAATTATTTTTATCATGTTTCACTATAAACAAAGTTAGTTCAGTCCATCCGCAAAGGTGATTTCACCTTATCAATAAGGACTTAATCCCCTATAACCAAACTGATTACAACCACAAAGACTACCTGTCAATTTCTTCTTGATAAACTCACACTATACCCTAGTCTCCCAAGGAACACCAACTCAAAAGTTGAGATAAAAAGGTGTATTTAAAAATATGCTTCTATGAAAGCAAATTACACAAGTTTGAAATACAATGATAAACACAAAAGTGTTTATGAGCAAGTGTATGAACAAAAGTTTCTTGCTTTACAACTTTTCTCATAAAATGAAATATTTACATTCAAGAGTTCACGTGAAAAATTGTTAGGGCAAAAGTTCTTGAGCAAAAGTTATTTTCCAATTCTTCCAATGTTTCAGGTTCCAGATGTTTTTTTGTATAACGGTCAGTGAGAGTGACAAATAACATTATGCCATAGTATTGTCTCTGCGCTATAAAATCCGAGTAGTGGGAGGAATATTTGATCTTGTATCATATACTATTTACTCAAGTAAAACCTTTTTTTATCTTATCTTCTAATCTTCGGAGGCTTCACAATATGTGTTGATGAAGCATGCTTAGAAAGATCAAAACAAGAAAGAAATTCCTCAAAACATTGTCATCGGAGTATTCATGACTTGTTCTCTAGAACCTCAAAACTTGAAAGCGTAAAATCTTTAGAGCTTGAGAAGTCTTCAGAAGTTCTTTCATTAGAGTCACATTTATAAGATTTAGACTAACGTTCTTTAGAACAGTTGTATATAAGCATTCCAAAACGTGACAATTTCTTTGTAAAGCGCACTTTATATCTTTTCGGAGTCAGGGTGTGTTGATTCCAGCAATTGATGATGTCACACACCATTCTATCAGAGTCAGAACCTGTTAGAAAAAGCTACACACTAGACAAAATTATTTTCTAAGAAATAATGTATTATTATCATCAAAACTAAATTCCAGATACATAACCAAATCTTGTTCTTACAATCTCCTCCCTTTTTATGATGAGAAAACCTGTATTTAGATGAATAATTTTTACAGGTTTAATCACATAAAACAAATAAGATTTAGCTATAAAGATCCCCTGAGTTCTATATTCTCAAAATTTATCTCAGCTTGTTCAGAGGATCCCCCTGAGTTCAAGACTTATGAAATAATTTTTGAAGTATAAAAAACTTTAATCAGCATGAAAGGAATACTTTCCTAATTAAGACACTATAAGAGTCTTGATTGGTAACACCATCAGAGTCGTAGTAGAGATACCTGATTCATCACTAGTCTGAATAGAAGTGTCTGGTTTGTGATCTCAGATCCTGGCTTGCTATTAGAACATGATGACGTATCCGAACTTGGTTTTGATAGAGTATCAGAACCTTGGTTGAACCTGGTTGATGTGTCAGAGTCTGTGATGAGTGCCAAATTATTGTGAATTTGAGTGTGAATAATTAGCACTCATCGGCTTAATTCATTTACTTTTCATCAATAAACGTCAACTTTATGTATATTCGATATAGTTTACATTATAGTGTGTGTATAATGTGTTATCGTGTAAATATCATTGAGTATAATTGTTTTTATCTCATTTTTGTAGGTATCCAAGAAATTGTATTTAGTCATGGTTATATAGAGTATTGAATAAGCTACCGAACACTTTCGATCATGCGTAAATTGGAGTTACGGTTCTCAAGTTATAGCAAAAACAAGTGCTGGTTTTTTTTCATGACAACACATAGCGCGTTAAGCGCACGATTTAGGGCTAAGCGCGGTCTGCAATTTTCAGACTCATTAAAAATGTGAAAAAACACATTTTTAGGTTATGGGTTGGGTATTTTTGAGTCCCAACACCATCACCTTCATTTTTTGGTAGAGAGAGGCTTAGAAACAATATTTGGAGGTTGCAATCGGATAATCCGGAGTCAAATTTCTCATTGATTGGTGTTGACAAATCAATAAATGTTTGGTTCCTTTTCTTCTCTTCTCTTTGTAATCTTTAATTGTTGGAGTTTGTATGTATATTTAATTTGATTCTATGTATATTTACTGATTATGGTGTTGTATAAAATCTATTTCTCAAATCTGTATCGGTGATTATCCTTGATTTTTTCTTTCTGCTTGGGGTTTGGGTTGCTATAGATATATACTTCTCAAATCTTTATCTAGGATGATTATCTATTAGTTTATGGATTATAGAGATAGATTTAGAGATGATAATCATTGTAGGTATCAGATCTTAATGCCTTCGTGTTATTGGTGTTGCGCGAGAGATTGCGGACACGAGCAATATGGTAGTCTCCAACTTTGCATTAAACATGACCTCTATTTTGGAATACTTCGAACGATACTTGATGATTTTGATGAGTGATTTGGGTCGAGTGCAATTGATTAGTAGGTTTAAGTAGTTGATAGGTGAATATAATGCAAATCCGTCAGTTTTTCTCGGATCCAAAGAATGTATTCTTTTATGTTCATATCTTTTAATTCCCGCATTTACTTTAAACTCATTTTAAAACAAAACTCATAAACGAGAGCCTTGTCGAACAGAGATTTGATAATCACTAATACTTGTGGAGACGATATGATAAAACTATAAAAATACTTACTTTTTCTTGCCGCTTTACCATTTCAGCAAAATGGCGTCGTTGTCGGGGATTAGTGTTTTTATTGGATTACATTGTGATAGTTTCTTTATTTTTAAATTTTACACATAATGTCCATATTGTATAAATTCTTGTTTTATAGTTATTTTTTGTACTTGTGAATTTGTATGTGTTTTCTTTACTTGTAAATATCGTATACTTTTTTGGTTCCTTTCATGTTTGCTTGTGTGTTTTGGTTAGGAATAGTCAGGCGGAAGAAACTTGGAGGAATGTTCATAAATATAGGAGTCAAGCTAACGACGCAATACAAGCATATTTTATTGTTTTTCATTGTTTTTTAGTATAGGTAGTGTGGTGAAATTGACTAAACAAATTTAAATCGGACCAGCTCTAAAAATTTCAAATCTTCACTTTTAAATTCGTTTATCAATTTTCACCCGGTCTATTAATATGTTTATAATTGTTGTTTAATGTGTTTTTTTTGTTGTGTTTGTCCAAGAGCTTGTTTTGAGTAAATTTAGGAAACTTTTGGTGATTGTCCAAGTTTGAACGTTTCAACTTGCGAATGTATGGTAATTATATTTGTTTGAAGTTGGTACACGCAAGGTAATCGTTTATCTCTTTCTAGAACATATCATGTTTAAGAGACTTTTCTTTTGTACAAAATTTCTTGTCATTCATTCTTTTGCCATACTTGTTCATTCTTGAATCACATTAGGATAAAACCCTTTTTGTGAGGTTTCTTCCATTGTTTACTATATGCAGGAGACCAACTTTCTTGGTAACTCGATTTTTATTATGCTTAATATTTTGTTTGTGTTGATTATATGAAATCATGAAAAGGATCAAGGTATTTATGTTTCATTTTGAGCACAACTACCTAGCCAAATAGTTAATTCACCTTGTGAGTGTGTGATCATTTGTAACCCCTTTGAGCCTTTGGTTATTATCCATGTTGTTTGAACTTCACTCTTGTCTATGAGTATCAAATTCACTTTTTGCATGGACTTTGATTGTTGTTTTTTCTTGAACCCTCAACTTTGTGTTGTTGTATGAATTTTTACCTTGTCTTAGAAAGTAGGGAGTATATATATGATGACGTTGGTTAAATTCAAGCTGGGAAGAGAATGATTGTTCACTTATTGGTTAATTTCTATGAGGTTTAAAAAAAGAAGAAGAAAATATGTGAAAAAGAAAAGAAAAGAAAAAAGAAATAAAAAATTGAAAAAACTTTGAAAAATAAAAACAATAAAGAGTTCAAATAATTGTGCAAATAAGTATGGTGTTTTTGTGTGACAAATTGGGAATGTGGAAGAATATTGATTGAAATTGTATTGCTTGAGTCTTTGGTGAATTGATCACTCCCTTAGGTTTAGGAAAGTTTTTGTTTCAATTATCTTTATATATTGCCCCTTGTTTGTTAACCAAGCCACATTACAACCTTGAAATCCCTTGTGATTCTTGCTTTTATATTTTCAATTTGAATTTTTGGATGAATTTATAATTTAACTTGTTGTTAACTTGATTGTTGGTTGAGAGTAAAAGCACCCATTATTTTTGTTACTCATCTATCGATGAATTGTGTGCTAGGTGTGATTAATTTTTGAACTTTGTATTGTTTTAGAATCATTGACATGTGTTTTGTATTTAGGAGATATTTTTTTGTCATGCTACCGTTGTAGTTTAGTGGTAAGTATTTGCTTTGCTTGTGTGTTTTTGATTTGAACCATCCATTTATTTTCCGTTTTCAAAACCTGTTGATTCATAATTCTTCGATTTTTGCTTTTGTTTCTTTGAGTTGGTTAATTCTTGTTTAGGGACAAACAAGTCTAAGTTGGGGAGAGTTTGATGAGTGATAAATTGTTGTGAATTTTAGTGTGAATAATTCACACTCATCGGCTTAATTCATTTACTTTTCGTGAATAAACCTCAACTTTAGTGTATATTCGGTATGATTTGCATTATAGTGTATATAGTGCGTTATCGTGTAAATATCATTGAGTTTAATTGTTTTTATCTCATTTTTGAAGGTATTCAATAAATTGTATTTAGTCATGGTTAGATATAGCATTGAATAAGTTATTGAATTCTATCTATCGTACGTAAGTCAGAGTTACGATTCTCAAGTAATAGCGAAAACAAGTGCTGATTTTTTTCATGACAGTACAGAGTGTGCTAAGCGCCCGATTTGGGGTAAGTGCGATATGTAATTTCCAGACACATTAAATAGGTGAAAAAACACATTGTTAGGTTATGGTTTTGGTATTTTTGAGTCCCAACACCATAACCTTCATATTTTTGGTAGAGAAAGGCTTAGAAAAAACATTTGGAGGTTGTAATACGGTGGGAGAACTGACTTGGTTGTTTTGTGTTTGATCGCAATTGTTGCGGATAGCAAGAGTCACCACCGACTTTTCTTTTATCCAAATAAGAAAGGGTGAAAAGAACAAGAAAGACCTTTGAGATATTTTCTTGAGTTTGGGGAGTAGATTATGAAAAGGGAAGGTGTTAGCACCCTTTTCATCCATAGTTATCTATGGGCTCTTAGTTGCTTGCTAGATCAAAAATGCTTTGTTTGAAAAGATGCTTTGTGATGTAAGTTTAAAAATATTTTGCAAAATTCCTTTGTTGCGGAGAACTTTGTAATGATTCTCGTCTCTATAAGAATGCATACAAAGTGTTGGTTTTGAAAATAGTTCAAAGAGATGTTTGTTTTTGAAGATGTTTTTGAAAGTGTAAGTGTGAAAATGGTTTTGATTTAGGAGAAAGCAACTACGAGCGTCCTACCTACTCAGAAGGTCTGTGTTCTTTTCCTCCTCCTTTAAATGTTGCTATCTTACCATTGATTTGGTAAGAAGCCCAATCGTTGGATGTGAAGGGACAGGCGTGGGTCAATTGTATAGTCATAGAAGGAAACTTATGAGACGTTTTAGCAATTCTCGTATGGGACTAGATCGTTTACTGAAGGCAACAAAGAGGGACATCGAGGGACTACGATCTTTTTATCGAGGGTCTTTTCTAAAACGCCCATATTCGAGGGACATGACTATTTTCCGAGGCAACAAGTGAGATTACCCTAGAGGTGCATGCGTGTGAAGTGTGTTTGATTGAATGCATTTAGTCTTGAATTTGGGTTGTCTACTTGTTGATTTTAACTCTTTCCATACACAACCTAATTACTAGCATTTTATATAAAAGCGGTAAATTGCGGAAAAATAAATGTCCTACGCTATTACATATTTTGGGGATGGGGTATACACATTTACAAATGGGGTTTGGAAAGCAATAAAAGTCCTAATTATTACAACCATATTGAATAGAAATGAAATAAAATATATAGAAAAATATAAAACAAGAATAGTGTAAAAGAGAGAAAGAAAAGAAATTATGGATCAAAGCATGTGTCCTTCGATTCACACCCTTTTTCCTTCTTTCGTTTGGGCCTGCAATCAGTGTGTATTGAAGCTTGCATCCTTTGATTCAAACACCCTTTCCTTTCATTTGAGTCTACAAATCAGTGTGTATCGAAGCACACCCTTCGATTCACACACCTTTTTCTGTTTTCTTTTGTTTGGGACATGATAGCAGTATGGGTCGAAGCCATGCTAATATTGCTTCATGGCCTGTATAGGTTAGTCTCTAACATGTATTTGGACAAGAAAAGCAATCAAACGAAAAGGGTAGAAACGAAAAATAAGAAAAAGGTTATTTATATGCTTGAAATGAAGGGTTAATGTCAGGAAGACTTACCTTGAATCTGGAGTTGGTGCTTTTGGACTTTGAGTGATTTCCCTGGATATCCTTGAATTCGAAAGAAAAGAACAGGGGAATTATGTTTCTTTGATTCTGGACTCGAAAGCAAAGAAAAGTAGAGTTGTGTTTCTTTGGTTCTGGATTCGAAGGAAAAGAAACAAGTGTTGTGTTTCTTTAGTTCTGGATCAAAAGAACAGAAACAAAGGTGTGGATTTTTTATTCTGGTTTTGAGAGTGTTAAGTGTTCTCTCCTTTCTTTTCCTTGCCAACAAATCTCTCTTCAGCCACTAAAATCCACCTTAGATGTGTTGTGGAACATCTTATTTATAGAAGAGTTTGGCTGAGATTTGAGGGGAAAAAAAATGAAATTTGAACAAATTGGGTATGTTGTCTTCATAGCCTTCGAGGTGCAGCTCTTGTATGCCAATTAGGTGCAAATATGGGAGTGGCATAGCAGTGCAACAGACTTGGACTTGACATCACATGGGACTTTGTTCAGCAGCTTTCGACCAGACTCATCAAGAGACAAAACATTAATTTTGTTCTCCGAATGGACCAAATATGTGTCATTCGAATTCAACAAATTCATGTTCTTCGAATGGGCCTTTTGCATGTTCTTCGAATGCACCAGTTGCGTGTCAATGTAGAAACTATGTGTGTTGAAGGATTTAAAGGTGGAAACGAAGAAACCATGAGGGGAGTCATTTCCTTGTGCATGCTTGCATGAGGGAAGCCATAGCCTTGTGAATTGAAGCAAGCATGTAGGAGGCCACTGCTTTGTGAATAAAAGCAAGCATGTAGGAGGCCCTTGCCTTGTGAATAGAAGCAAGAATGCAGGAGGCCACTGCTTTGTGAATCAAAGCAAGCATGTAGGAGGCCACTGCTTTGTGAATCGAAGCAAACTTGCAAGAAGCCACTGCTTTGTGAATCGAAGCAAGCATGTAGGAGGCCACTTCTTTGTGAATCAAAGAAAGCATGTAGGAGGCCACTGCTTTGTGAATCGAAGCAAACTTGCAGGAAGCCACTGCTTTGTGAATCGAAGCAAGCATGCAGGAGGCCACCGCTTTGTGAATCAAAGAAAACTTGCAGGAAGCCACTGCTTTGAGAATCGAATAAATCCTGTAGGAGGCCATTGCCTTCTGAATCGAAGCAAGCAATGAAGGAAATTGTTGCTTAATCGAGTCTTATGAATCAACCTTGCTCGAAGGAGACAAAATGCCCAATCGAAGCTTGTGAACCAAAGCTTGCTCGAAGGAGGCCAAATGCCCAAATGAAGCTTGTGAACCAAGGAAAACCTTCTCTTCTTTGATTTGATGCTTGAGAGCCCAATGTGATCGATGGGGCTATATGGGGCATTAAAAATCCAATTGTACTTGTTAAAATTTGAACTTTTGAAAATCCTTGTGAGAAAATGTCTTGAGAAAAGAGAGGGAAAATTTTGGGGTACAACAACCGGCCCTGTTCAATATTCTTAAACCTGAAGAGTTAGATTGGTGAGTCCGACATTCGTAACTTGAAGGTAGAAGTGATTGAACACTAGAGTGCCCAGAAATTTGCACTCGATGATGTGGTGGTTGATGGTATAGGGAATGTGCTTAAAGATTCCATTCGGAGAGATGATTGAGAGTTATCGGAGAGGGGATTATAGATGCCATCCAAAGGTGATTGTTGGTAGAAATTGGAAGAAGTATCATAATAAATCGCTGGTCGATTTATACTGAAACAGTAGATGTAGTGGGATGAGTATCAGAATAATATCCATAAATGGATCGTATCTAACTCATATCTGAAAGATGTATTGAATGAGTGTCAGAATAACATCCGTATCTGAATCGTATCTGAACCGCTTTTGAAAGATGTACTTAATGAGAGTCAGAATGACATCCACATTTGGATCGTATCTAGATTGTATTTGAGAAATATGTTGAACTGTTTCTAGGAGAAAATAGTGGAATAAGTATCAAAATAATATTCGTCTCTAGATCGTATCTGAACCGTTTCTAGAGGAAGTATGGAATAAGTATCAGAATAATATCCATCTATGGATCGTATCTGAACTGTTTCTAGAGGCAAATCTGGAATAAGTATCAAAATGACATTCGTCTCTGGATCGTATCTAAACTGCTTCTAGGAGAAAATTTGGAATAAGTATCAAAATGACACCCGTCTCTGGATCGTAACAGAACTGTTTCTAGGAGAAAATATGGAATAAGTATCAGAATAATATCCATCTCTGGATCGTATCTGAACTATTTCAAGAGGAAGTCTAGAGTAAGTATCAGAATGATTATCCATCTTTGGATCGTATCTGAACCGTTTCTAGAGAAAGTCTGGAGTAAGTATCAGAATGACATCCGTCTTTGGATCGTATCAGAACCGTTTCTAGAGAAAGTTTGGAATAAGTATCAAAATAATATCCATCTTTGGATTGTATCTGAACCATTTCTAGAGGAAGTCTGGAATAAGTATCAAAATAATATCTGTCTCTGGATCGTATTTGAACCGTTTCTAGAGGTAAATCTGGAATACATATCAAAATGACATCCGTCTCTAGATCGTATCTGAATTGTTTCTAGGAGCAAATCTGGAATAAGTATCAAAATGACATCCATCTCTGGATAGTATATGAACTGTTTCTAGGAGCAAATCTGGAATAAGTATCAGAGTAATATTCGTCTATGGATCGTATCTGAACTGTTTCTAGGAGAAAATAGTGGAATAAGTATCAGAATAATATCCATCTATAGATCGTATCTGAACCGTTTCTAGAGGAAGTATGAAATAAGTATCAGAATAATATCCGTCTCTGGATTGTATCTGAACCATTTCTAGAGGCAAATTTGGAATAAGTATCAAAATGACATTCGTCTTTGGATCTTATCTAAACTGTTTCTAGGAGCAAATCTGGAATAAGTATCAAAATGACATCCATCTCTGGATCGTAACTGAACTGTTTTTAGGAGCAAATATGGAATAAGTATCAGAATAATATTCATCTCTGGATCGTATCCGAACTGTTTTTAGAGGAAGTCTAGAGTAAGTATCAGAATGATATCCATCTTTGGATCATATCTGAACTGTTTCTAGAGAAAGTCTGGAGTAATTATCAGAATGACATCTGTATTTGGATCGTATCTGAACCGTTTCTTGAGAAAGTCTGCAATAAGTATTAGAATAATATCTGTCTTTAGATCATATCTGAACCGTTTCTAGAGGAAGTCTAGAATAAGTATCAGAATAATATCCGTCTCTAGATTGTATCTGAACCGTTTCTAGAGGAAAACCTGGAATAAGTATCAAAATGACATCCGTCTCTGGATCGTATATGAACTGTTTCTAGGAGCAAATCTAGAATAAGTATCAAAATGACATCCGTATCTGGATCGTATCCGAACTGTTTCTAGGAGCAAATCTAGAATAAGTATCAGAATAATATCCATCTCTGGATCGTATCTGAACTGTTTCTAGAGGAAGTCTGAAATAAGTATTAGAATAATACCCGTCTCTGGATCGTATCTGAACCGTTTCTAAAGGAAAAATATAGAATAAGTATCAAAATGACATTCGTCTCTGGATCGTATCTGAATTGTTTCTAGGAGCAAATCTGGAATAAGTGTCAAAATGACATCCGTCTCCGGATCGTATCTGAACCTTTTCTAGAGGATGTCTGGAATAAGTATCAGAATAAGACCCGTCTCTGTATCATATCTGAACCGTTTCTAGAAACAAATCTAGAATGAGTATCAAAATGATATCCGTATCTGGATCGTATCTGAACATTTTCTAGGAGCAAATCTGGAATAAGTATCAAAATGACATCCGTCTCTGGACCGTATCTGAACTGTTTCTAGAAGCAAATCTGAATAAGTTTCAGAATAATATCCATCTTTGGATTGTATCTGAACCGTTTCTAGAGGAAGTCTGGAATAAGTATCAGAATAATATCCATCTCTGGATCATATTTGAACCGTTTCTAGAGGGAAATCTGGAATAAGTATCAAAATGACATTCATCTCTGGATCATATCTGAACTATTTCTAGGAGCAAATCTAGAATAAGTATCAAAATGACATCCGTCTCTCGATCGTATCTGAACTGTTTCTAGGAGAAAATCTGGAATAAGTATCAGAATAATATTCGTCTCTGGATCGTATATAAACCATCTATAGAGGAAGTCTGGAGTAAGTATTAGAATGATATCCGTATCTGGATCATATCTGAACTGTATTTGAAAGAGAATCTGGAAATTCATGAGAAGGAGCTTGTGTAGGGACGCTTCGAGATGAGTCCGTATGAAACTTCATCTAGAAATTAGAAAGAACTCGGGTAAGATTTCTTTGTCTGGCTGTGTAGATAGTTACTTTGTCTTGTTTCAGGAACTAATCTTGGACCTGTTGAAAATTATTGATGATAATTATCTGTTGATTGATCTTTTCCTGAAAAGGTAAAGCGTTAGCTGTATGTAATGTCATTATGTATGAAATGCATGGTGTTCTCAAAATAAATGAGATTGTGCTATATGCGTTTCTTATGCATATTCTATGACGTATTAAATGTGAAATGTTGTTGAAGTGTATCTTTGTCTGGGAAAATAAACCCTTGACAAAAGGTGGTGAGCCTTGGGAAATTAAATCGCGGACTGTTGTTGGGGATGGAGAGTATGCACACCTTCAGACCTTGTTTTATAATGTTTCCACTGGGGATTCCTGTTTTATTGTTTGAGGAGAGCTCCGCTGGGGAATAGTGACCTTGCTTGAGGGAAACTCTATGGAGAGTGTTGATTTCTACTTAGGGAAAAGAGTTTAGGAGTTATAGTTGTCCATTGCTCTACTGGGGAGTTATCTCTTTATTTGAGAGAATGGAAGTTAACAACTTTTTGGGGATAAAGAAGTTAATTGTTATCCGGTCAGATTCCAGGCTTCGCAACAATTCACTAGGGATAGTGGCAAACTCTACTGGGGAAGAGGAGCTTTTAAACTGTTGTCTGGTCGGGTCCAGGCTTTGCAGTAACTTTCAGAGGTGACACTGACTTTGTTGATGACTTCACTGGGGATCAGGGGTTGTGGTCCCTTAATTTGTGACAGTCTGAGAGGCAAACTTATGCTGGTGAATTTTTCCGTTTGGTGGGGAAATAAACCCTGTTGAAGAGAAAATTTGACAAACTGTTGGGGAGGCATTTTCTTTTGGCAGAACTCCTCGAGGATTCTTCTTGAGACCAACTCAGATGGGGAGAGGTTTTCTGGAGACTAAAACTCTGGTTGGGGATTGCATGGATCCTTATTCATGAAGATTATTCTATGTGGATAACCTTATAGAGATGACACTGTAGGGACTTGATTGGGGATCACCCTATTAAAAGGACTTTGTGGGAATATGTTACTACCCCTAGTAGTAAGTGTTGTAGTACTGTCAAAAATTGTTTTCTTGGCCGTACGTAACACTTTGCTAGAATTCATGTCCAATGCCCCAAGTGATTCAGATACAGACCTGCCCCTGGTTATTCAACATTTCTTGAGAGATTTCATGGAATCTCGACTTGATTGCCCCCATATAATTTGGACAGTAACCTGTCATACCCCCCTTGATTATGGGAGAGTTTGTCATTGGAAGTGTATTTCCATTTGAAGTGAATCTATTTTTTTTAGAGTTTTTGTTCACTGGATATTTATCGTGTGAATTTCTCCGTTGTCAAACAAATAGCCATATGCAAACCGCGGTATTCAAACAATGCAAAGTTTATGTTTGTCTTGAAGTTTTGAAAATGCATTTTAGCAAGTAAGAATTTTGTAAAAACATGAATTCAACTCAGGATTTACAGTAAGCCTTACAGGAGTCAGAATACCTTTGGTAACAGTATGCTTTCGAACTAGCCCATGCTTTAATTAGGACTTTTAAGGGTTGTAACATGATATGGTTCACGGTTTAAGAAACAAAGGATAAGGCTTAAAGTGTACTTATACCCAACCCGTTCTCCATGATGTTCTCCAGTCCTATACTCAGTTAATTGTGCGTTTTAAATACCAATTGAGTCTGGAATGGCGTTTTGGTGATGGTTCGGAAACTTGGAAGTTTATTTGAGAAGGTAGTCGTTCTTACAACATTTTTTTGATGTTTTTGAGGATTTGTAGTGACCTCTTTTTTGATTTATTGTCCCTATTTTTTTCCTTGCTGTTTTGAGATTACAGTCAGCTGGATGCCCAAGTTTTTATCTTAAGTCTCCTTCAAAGGTTTTGACTTAGTGGGCTTTTCTTTTGAGATATAATGACTGCATATTTTATGGGGAACCATCACCGTCTTTTGATTCATAAGAATGTTTTTGATGTCATTCTTTATGTACGAAGTGAAAGCTTGCGACCTAACGCGCATTTGAATTAATTGAGAAACTAACCCTGCCCCAGGTTTGGATTAAAGGTTTCAATTTGCGTGGAAAAGAAAACTCCTACTTCTTTGGCTCAAGGGGGTTGACTAGGGATTATCTTCCTTATAAATCCACTGTTTAGGAATTGAAACAACACCTGTACATCTTCATCAAGGTCTATCCAAATGCATATTGTATGAGACTATGGCATTGTTTTTGTCATCCTCCCTATAAAAGGCTTGCAATTTTTAACGAGAGTTGAATATCACGAAAAACAGGGAATAAAAGCACAGTTTAAATATAGTGAAGACAAATAGATTAATTCAATACAAACATATGCAATGTCTTGTAACCCAAAATTTTCCCTCTCATTTATCAAAGTAATCTCTCGCAAGATCTCCTTGGATTCAAAAGTGCACAGGGTTTGATCAGCTCAAGACACCTCCTCTAGCACTGATGACTGAAAATTAGGGTTTGAGTTTGCACGAAGACAATTTAACTTTTAATGCCTCATATGACTTTCATGGATCATTTTGGACCCTCAAGATTTCTCATGTCAAGTTTCAAGTCTTGGATCATATTTTTGCCCAGTCAATTGATCAGTTGACCTAAAACCAGCTATATTGGGGAAAAAGTCAAATGTGGTCAATTTACAGTCAAACTTCATAATTTTTTATCCATATAAACATCATGAACTCATATATGTCATTTGATCAAGTTTAGACCATAATTCTTCAAGAAATTTGATCAGATCATCAAAAGGGAAAATGGTCAAAATTAGGGTTTTGACTGAGAAAGTGCAACTTCTAATTTTTTGACCTAGCAAATGATTGATTGGTTCAAGGCATGATCTCAAGGATTCAAATGATTCATTTTGACCTAATGGCATGGCTCAAAGCATCTCTCAATATCAATTGATTGACAGTTAATTTTCAGTCAACTGATGAAAAGTCAACTGTATACTGAAAAATTAAACTTTGACTTTTTAATCAAAATCAAGTCCCAAAGATCACAATTCATCAAAACATGTCAAAATATGAAACTTGTTCATCAAGAAATCAAAAAGTCAATATTTCATTTTGAAAAGTCAAATTTTCTAAACTTAGAAATTTTTCTAAGTGTTGAAAATTTCATATTTTTTCACAACTTTGAGCAAATTTTTCACCATGATGAAAGATGATTCAAAAGAAACTTCCAACATGAAAGTTGTAGATCTCAATGATATATAAAACATTGTATAACATAACTTCTCCTAGAAATGCATGTGTTTAAATTTATGATTTTATGAATACATGTTCATGAAACTTGGAAACTTAGTGAAATTTTGCCCTAGTTTAGGCCGGATTTTGACCTAACTTCATGGAAATTTTTCACATAGTTCCAAGATGAATTTTTAAAATGTCAAACATAGAGGTTGTAGAGGATGTTACAAGATTTCCAAAATTTCCAAGAACTCATTGAGATCATGTATGAGCAAGGAGAATCGAAGGCAAGAAGTTAGGGTTTCATTCTTGAATTACAAGTCATTTCTTGATGAACACATAATGCAATTTCAATGTTAGGCTGCATAATCTTGCTTTGCAGGACTTATAACTTGTGTATGTATCCATCATTAATGGATTACACAAACTTTTGAGCTATAATCCAAGTGGTTTAAGCTTTAACTAATTCACATTGCAATTTCAGGAAGAAAGTGAAGAATGCCATTCTTGAAAAGCAAGCTTTATGCACAAAGTCAATTCTTGAGCCTCTAACTTGTTCCCTCTGATCACACTCCATCTACCAAGTCAGAAGAAAGAGTGTTTAAAGCATAACCACTCTATCTTGGCAACACAAAGCATTGAAACTTGGATTTCTAAAAAAATCACATGTTATGCTTAAACTTGTGATTTTGAATTCTGATCAACAACAAGCTTCCAAACTTGTTGCTTATAAATAGAGGCACTATTTGTGAGCTATAATACGAGCTTGAACACCCTAAAACACTCCCAAACTCCCTCAAATCAGAACTTGCCCAAAAACTCCATTGTTGCACAGTTTCTGACTTTGAACTTCAAACTTCCATTTCCCTCGTGCGTTCTTTGGCCTTTTAGTTCCTAAACCTTTCTTGCATCAAATATAAACCATCCATGTCCCTATTACACGACTGTAACTCCATTTCCATCATCTTCCATAACCAAAAACAAAGCATTACAGTTGGACTTCTCTAGGCTATTTCAGCCACTCTCAACTCAAGCTAAGCATTGTGTTAGCTTCCTAGAGACTCAAGGAAGCTAACCTGATCATTGCAACATCTTGAATCAAGCTCAAACTCATTTCACGAGTTCCAGTTTTGAGGTATTTTTCTTGAACTTCTATCTTCTCATTTAGGCATTGTTAGGCTTGCATTTGTGAAGATAAAATGTAGACATCATTTCTCTGAAACTATACATGTCCATAGATTTCATTTTTGTTGCTTGAGTAGGGAGAATTTTGAGTTTGAACCTCTAAAAATATTTAGGTCAGAATTTGGTACTGTTAGAAATTCATGCTCATCTTTGAGAATTAGCTTAAGTTATTTACATATTCAGAATCGTGAGGAAATTTTTAACAAGTTTGATGTTGGAAGTTTTGTGAATGGATGAGAAATGAATGAGTTACAGGTTCATTGGCTAGAGGTTGAAGATGAAGTCCATTCAGGACTTGATTTATATCATATATTTGTTGTTTTGTTTATATGAACAAATGTATAGCCACCCCAGTGGTAAAACGCGCACCTGTTAACCTTTGGGACCTAGGTTCGAGCCCCAGTGGTACCCTTTTGTTCATTTTCAACATTCTTACTCTTTTTTTTAATTCCAAACAGGCGTTTGGGCCTCCAAACATTTGGGCTTTTATTTTTGCTTCCTCTAACCCCCTGCTTGCTTATACACTCCTGGCCCTTTATTTTTATTATTTATTTTTATTTTTCTTTATTTTATTTTCATTTTCATATTACTTTTTTTATTTTTATTATTTTTATTATTATTTTTAATTTACTAATAAAAAATCCAAAAAAATATTTTCTTTATTTATTTACATATTTAAAAATGCTCATTTACATTTTTATTTTTCTTTATAAAACAAAAGACCAAAAAATATTTTTCTTAAAACAAATTAATTTATTTTCTTAAATAATTAATATTTAGATAATTAGGTTTAATTATTATATTATCCTCTTGTAAATTAAAATTAATTTAGAACTTAGGTTTATTTTGATTGATTAATCTTCATTTTATTAATTTAAAACATTTTCCTAAAAAACCCTAAAAATCATTTTTTAACTTAATTTCTTTCTTAATTAATTTAGGTTTAAGTTTTTTGTTTAATTTTTAATTAATCATCTCTCTTAATTAGATTAAAACCCTTTCATAAAATCAAACAAAAATCATTTCTACTTTCCATTTACATTCTTGTATTTTATTTTCAATTTTGTACAATATTCAATATGGTTGTAATAGTTAATTAGGCTTAATTTTCTTGCAAAATCCCCATTTATAAATTTGTATACCCCCTCCCCTAATGATGTAATAGCTTAGTATTTTTACTTTCCGCAATTTATCGCTTTATATAAATGCTAGTAAATTAGGGTTTGTATGAAAAGATTAAAATAAAAAAGTTAGCAAACCCTAGTCCAAGATAAACAAGCATGTAAATCCAACACATTTGCATATTTGCACCCTTAGGGTAATTCCACTTTGTTGCCTTACCAAAATGGCTATGTTATACATGTGACATTTCATACCAAAAAGCAATCAAAATACAAGATCATAGTCCCTCGATGACGCTATCAATGTTGCCTTTCAAAATGATCTTAGTCCCTTAAAGATAAATGCTAAGATATCTCACAACATTGCTATCATGGCTATACGATGACCCACACCCGTCCCTTTACATCCAAAGATAAGGCTTCTTACCAATCAATGGTAAGATATCAATATCAAAGGAAGGAAGAAATGAACAAAGACTTTTGAGTAGGTAGATTGTTTCTAGTTGCTTGCTAATTTTCAAATAAAAAATCCTTGCTAATTTTCAAAACCAACACCAACACTTTCAAAAACACTTTCAAAACATTTCCAAACATGAAACATTTTCAAAAGATCAATACTTTG
Organism: Vicia faba; assembly: GCA_948472305.1. NCBI lineage: Eukaryota > Viridiplantae > Streptophyta > Magnoliopsida > Fabales > Fabaceae > Vicia > Vicia faba. The sequence goes on from OX451735.1 coordinate 556,652,406, forward strand.
TATACGTTCTTACGAACGAGAACTATTACAAAGTTTGCTTAAACGATGGTGCCTTTTCAAAATACTTTCAAAAACCACACAAAGTACATTTTCAAACAAAAGCAAGTGATCCAGAAAGCAACTAAGAGCCCATAGATAACTATGGATGAAAAGGGTGCTAACACCTTCCCTTTTCATAATCTACCCCCCGAACTCAAGAAATAATCTCAAAGGTCTTTCCTGTTCTTTTCAGCCTTTCCTTTTGGATAAAATAAAAGTCGGTGGCGACTCTTGCTAACCGCAACATTTGCGATAAAATGAAAAACACCCAAGTCAATTCTCCTACCGTATCACAGAACTGGCGACTCTGTTGTGGAATACTTAAAATTGGGCTTACCTTAGGGCTAGATCACCTTTAATTGCTTTAATTGTTTGACTTGTTTGCTTTACATTTTGGTCCTTGTTTGGGCTTGTTCTAATCCTCTACCCGGATTTGGGATACCTTATAGGTAAGTAGCAATACGTTGTTGAAACTGTGTGAGGTATACCGACATGGTCTAAGCAATAGCTACATTAGTGTGACATATTTGTGGATACCTGTAGCCCTTGAGTAGTCAAGAAGAATACGGGGCCGCTGAGTGATGTCATGAAGCACTAACTAACTTTTAGAACCTTTACTTGACCAACTTAGCCATTAGGACGTAGTGAGATGACCGACTTTGGTGCAGTTCGAAGTTGGTAGATACTCGATACTACACTCATTGAGGTTTGGCTTTTTAGGATATTTCGGTCACCGTGAAAGAGGCTTGCACTGAAAAAATGCCCGAAAAGACAGACCAGTGATATTGAGATCCCTTAGAACCCGATTACTATTTATAGGACAGGTTTGAGCCAACTAAATTTCAAGAGGGTACTTACCTATGAGACTCCATGCAGGCCTAAACCTAGGGACTTGTTTTCTTTGTTTGTATATGCTTACTCGTACATGACATCATAAACATCATAACATCATACTCATTCTCACTAACCATTTCAAGGATTTTTGGGATTTATTTTTGTTCTATTTTGTAGGACATGACTTCTATCCGCAGGAATACTATCCAAGTCAATCTCATAAGGATTCCTCCTCAACTCAAAGAGTTAGCATCAAGGGTCCCTGAGAATTCTTCATTCACCGAAAGACATGGTCGCCTCCTAAACTTGGTTACTTCCAACACTAATGAAGATATGATGAAGGTGCTCTTCTAGTTATTTGATCCTCAACGCCATTGCTTCACTTTTCCCGATTATCAACTTGTGCCTACTCTGGAAGAATTTTCAAAATTCTTGAGGATTCCCATTCTTAATCAACTACCCTTCAACGATACGGAAAGAGATCCAAAACCTGAGAAGATTGCCCAAGCATTACACTTACAACAATCTGATATCACAATTAATTTGGAAACAATGAGTGGTGTCAAAGGTTTCTTAGCCAAGTTCTTATTTGAGAAAGCTCAAAATTTTTAGAACTCCTTGGACTTACAAGCTTTTAAAGAAATTGTGTCCCTTCTCATCTATGGTATGGTTTTGTTTCCAAACCCTGACCAAGTCATAGATGTAAACGCTGTCAAAATCTTCATGTCTCGCAATCCAGTGCCTACTTTGTTGGGGGATATCCTTCATTCTTTACACTCTCGCACTATGAGGAAAAGAGGGATCCTCATGTGTTGCACTCCTCTTTTGGCAAGATGGTTTATTTTGCATCTACCCCGATCTGTGTTAAAGAATGATCAAGGCTTGAGGTGGTCCCATAGGTTGATGATGCTCAGACATTCAAATATTCATTGGTGTTCCCGATCCTTGGAGAATGTTACTATAATCGACCGTTATGGGGAATTCCCTAATGTCCCCTTGCTTGTAATTAGAGGAGGTATCACTTACAACCCCTGTTTAGCTTTACGACAGTTTGGTTATGCCCAAAGGGATGGTCCACATGAGATTCTCATCCAAGGAGTGGTGTTTGACTATGTGAGCGATAATCAAAGCTACCGTCAGAGGTTTATACGAGCTTGAAGGATGGTGAGCAAAGTGGATAGCAAGATACTGGGACACAAGAATTCCATTCCCTTCGAGCCTTACCTTAAGTGGGTACGAGCTTATGCTCAGAAACTTGTGATGCCTTATCCTTCCATCTTTCTAGTCATCATGGAACCTGTGGTTGAAAGAGATGTCCCGTACACCATCCTCCATCCCGACATGCCGACTTCTCTCAAAGACTTACAAAAGGGTTAGATTTATCTAAAGGAGCAATGATATACCTTCTAAGCTCAATTATATGCTAGCGAGAAGAGGGTCTTGGAGCTTACAAAGCAGCTACAAGAAGAGAAAAGTGTGAACGCCTACCTTGCGCCGAAGAGGATGCGTTCAGTCTTTTTACCTTAGAAAGTTATTTTGTAAGCCCAAGAGGCATGGTGTAATCTTTTTGAGCTAATTAATGAAAATTGACGTTTGTTCATTCTTTTGTCTATACAATTTAAATCTCATTAATCATTGAAATCATTTGCATATACATTTTCCATGCATCATAACATGACATGTTTTCACATAACAGGTCTCCTTATCTTTCTGCTGTTTATTTCAGCAAGATGGATCTAGAGAAAACTGTGAAGGATCTTCAGGAAAAACTCTCAATTCCAAGAGACTCTACTCGCCCTAGCCAAGGGGAAACAAGATATGATGGCATTGTTGGCAGTTAAGAAGAAGCCCAAGAAGAAAGCTCTGCTCAACATGGGTAGAAGGTTCAAAGAGTCGGTTCGTCAGATTCCGGTAGTGGAAGACTCATATGAAGAGGACGAGAATCAGATTGGTGAGATTAAGATTACCCAGGATGTCCGTGTTAATGATCAAGCGTCTGATGATGACTATTTTGATGAGCAATATCCACCCGCCGATATCAAATACAAGCAGTTAGAAGACAAGTTGAAGGCTGTTGAAATCCAAGTTGTCCTTGGTTTGGATTTTGATGATTTGGGATTGATCTATAGGGTTGTTATTCCCCACAAATTCAAAATACTAGTCTTTGCAAAGTATGATGGAGTTTCTTGTCCAAAACTCCACCTGAAATCTTATGTGTGCAAGATACAATCGCACACTGCTGATAAGAAGCTCTGGGTTCACTTTTTCCAAGAGAGTCTGTCCGGAACGCAACTAGAATGGTTCTACAAGTTAGATGGTTCCCGTATCAATAGTTGGGACTATTTAGCTACCGCATTCTACCATCAGATCTAGTATAACACCGACTTGGCGCCAACGAGGGTTCAGTTGCAAGATATGACCATGGGGAAGAATGAAGGATTTAAAGAATATGCACAAAAGTGGAGAGACCTTGATAGTAGTGTTCAACCACCCTTGACTGATAGGGAGTATATTGACATGTTCATGGGCACTTTATTTGGGCCTTTCTTTAATCTATTGGTTTGTTGCTCTTCTTCTGGTTTCACCAAATTAATCTTTACAGATGAAAAAGTTGAAAGTGACATAAAAAGTGGAAAGATCCCTGTGGCATCTGCCTCCACTTCCAATCCTGTCAAGAAACCTTTTGCTGCAAAGAAGGAAATCAATGATGTGTATGGGACAAGGGCCCGTACCAAGAAGAATGATCATCCGCTTGTTAATGTTGTCTGAATCTCCAATCCAACTCCTACTCCAAGACCATCTGCTAATCGCCAACGTTTTGAAACTCCAAGAAGACAATTTATGAGGTTAGGCATGTCATTATCTCAAGCCTTACAACATTTGCTAAAGGCTAATTTGGTGACATTGCACGATCCTCCTGCCAACCCTGATACCTCTTTTCCAAAGTATAATTCGAACTCTAAATGTGGTTACCACTCAAGCAGCCCCGAGCATGAGACTGACAAATGCTGGGCCTTGAAGAACAAAATCCAAGATTTGATCGATAACAAGACTGTTGAGTTTGATCCTCCTCCGACTCCTAATGTAATCACTGCGCCTAAGCCGAAGCATGAGAAGGGTGTTAATTTTGTTGAAGATACAATTTTTGTTGCCTCTGTTGAAGACTTGACTACTTTGCTGAATATCATAAAAAAGAATCTGTTGAAAGCTGGGATCTTCCCCGACTTTATAAAAGATTATATTTGTTGTCCCCAACAACTCAATGGATGCGAAGGGCTGGAGGAAGGCATTCAACGCCTTATGGATAGCCACAAGATCCTACTTGAGAATACTCCATTTGCCAAAAGTTTGACTGATAAATGTGAAGATCTCTCCATTATCACCATCTCAAACAAGCCTCTTAGGATCACCTCCAAAGGTCCTATTAGTATTTCAAACAGACCAATTGTTGCTCCCTTAATAATTACCAATCTCGGACCAATTCCCTACTTTTCAATCAAGGAAGTACCATGGAACTATGGTGCTGAGGTGTTTTACCACAGGATAAAACAAGACGCTTGGATCAAAGAAGAAAAAGCTGATGATGTTAGTAACATAGCTGGCTTAAGCAAAGTAACCAGAACTGGGATAATATTTTCACCCAATATATCACCACCAGTTGTTACAAAGGCACCCATCTGCATTACTGCTTCCAAGCCAAGTACCGATACAACAGGGAAGGAGAAGGTTGTTGAGCCTGTCGTGACAGAAGTACCCGCAAAGTAAGTTGCTGATGGAGAACCTTCCGCTCGTGAGATGGACGAGATCTTGAAGATAATAAAAAGAAGCAACTTCAAAATTGTGGAGCAGTTGGGGCAAACCCCTTCTAAGATTTCAATGTTGTCATTGCTACTCTATTCCGATGCCCATGCCCGGACATTAATCAAATTCCTGAAAAAGGCTCATGTCCCCCATGAGACCACAACAGACCAATTTGAGAATTACGTGGCTAGCCTAACAACTGATAATGGCTTGGGATTTTCAGATGCTGACCTAACACCGCTCAAGAAGAATCATAATAAAGCTCCACATGTTTTTGTCGAGTGCAAGGGGACCACACTAGCACTTGTTCTAGTCAACACTGGATCTTTTCTAAACGTATTACCCAAGGGGGAATTATACCGTCTAGACTGTAAAGGTTTAGTCTTGAAGCCAAGTGATATCATTGTAAGGGCGTTCGATGGATCAAAAAGGACTGTTCATGGGAGGTAGATCTTCCAATCAAGGTGGGCTCCAAAATCTTCAACTCCACCTTCTACATTATGGATATCCATCCTTCCTATTCTTGTCTGTTGGGTCGCCCGTGGATCCATAAACTTGGGGCAGTAACCTCAAGTCTCCATCAAAAGCTTAAATATCCTGTCAATGGAAGAATTGTCACCGTCTGTGGTGAGGAAGAGTTTATGGTGAGCCACCTCAACTCGTTCAAATACGTAGAGATTGGTAGAGAATTCATTGAGACTACGTGTCAAGCCTTTGATGTCGTGCCACCGATTGTTGCTACTACCAAATGTTCCTCTGATGAGTCCAAAGTTGTTAAGGCTGTGCCAAAGATGGTTTCAGTCAAAGATGCTCGTGCTGCAATTGAAGAAGGAATATGTGATACTTGGGGGCAACCCCTTGATATCCAATTCAAAGCAGACAAGTTTGGTTTAGGTTTCACAGTCAAGGCCCAGAAGGAAGTGAGGCGTGCTCGTGCAGGAAATCCACCTCTCCGCATTGGAATCCATGAATTTAATGATATGGGTGATTCAGATGAAGAAGCTGCATTTGAAGATTGGGTGTATCCAACTACAACAGAGCTGAAGAATTGGCATGCAAAGGACTTCGTGCCCATTTCCTTCCTTGAGGAGTAATCTACTTGTTTATTGCTTTCCTTTGAATTCAAGAGCATTTTGTCTATAATATTTAACAATGACTTTTAAGCCATGTTCCTGGCCCAAGGCACTTTGGTCCATTTGTCAAGGGTTTTATTTATGTTCATCTAATCATATGATCATTCAATACAAATCATTGGACTCTTTTTGCATTCAAATATTTATTGTTCATTGTCTTTCTGTTCCTTCAAATACATTTTTCAAAATAGCCATGTATCTTACATGTACACACACACATTCTTGCAGGCCCTCATCCACTCGGGATCCTATTGCCAATGACTATACTATTGCTGACTATGACATTGAATGCCCAATTAACCAAGCCGAAGACAAAGGCGAGGAATATTTTGATATACCGGGAGAACTAGCCATACTTATATTACAAGAGGAAAAAGCTATTCAGCCGCATGAAGAGTCAGTTGAAGTCATCAATCTAGGTACCGAGACAGACAAAAAGGAAATAAAGATCGGCGCTAACTTAGAAGACAGTGTCAAGAGAAGGTTGGTTCAAATGTTGCATGACTATGTGGAAGTACTTGCTTGGTCTTATGAAGATATTCCAGGGTTGTATACCGATGTTGTACCCCAAAATTTTCCCTCTCATTTTACTCAATACATGTCCATTGGGATCTTCAATTTGCTTAAAATTACCCAAGAGTTGACCAGACAAAACTCTCTCCTAAGGCAGTGCACATCAAAATTAGGGTTTATATTTTCATCAAGATGGGTGGACCACAAATGTCTCATGTGCTCTCCATGGTCTTAATATGTTCTCAAGACCCTACATGTCAAGTTTCATGCCTTGCATAAGAAGTTTGCTCAGTCAACTGCTTAGATGCTTGGGAAATCGACTGTATTAGGTCAAAAGTCAATTGTGGCCTATATATAATCAAACCTCAAAGAATCTGGGTCAACATAAAAATTTTGAAGTTACTTCCATCATTTTATCAAGGGTTGATCATGATTCCTCAAGGAATGCTCCAAATTCATCAAAACCCAAAAGTTGCTAAATTAGGGTTTCTCAGTAAAAGTCAACCCAACTTTGACCAAACATAACTTCTTCATACTTTATCAGAAATTTTCCATCCAAGTCTCATTTTGAATAGAATTCCATTCCCTATAATTCATCTTCAGCCCTCAAGTTCAAAATATGCACCCACAAAAATATATGAATTTCTACATTATGGGTCATTTTGAAAAGTCAACAAAAACACCTTTTGGGTCAAAGCTTCTTACATGAACATGTAAGACTAAATTGATATGAGACCAAATGGGTTGCTTAGGGGACACCTTAAGCTTTCTAAAAAGTCAAATAACACCTCTCTAGGGTAAAAATTGAGATAGTTGTGCATTGTCAAAGTTGGCAATTTTTGGAAAATTGTCAAAAGTCAACATTGATGAAATTTGTATTTTTTCGAAAGGGCCCCATGTTTTCTTGCTTGAAACATGTTTCTAATAGGATCCACGACCCCTGAGCCTTTCCACCTATTATTTTATTACTTTTATCATTTATTTTGATTTTTTATTCATTTAAATCAAAATAAATCAAATTAAATGGTAAAATAATGAAAACAAATCAAATCTTGGGATTTTTGTGGACATTTGGAGTCCATATACAACTAGCATGATGACCAATTTGTGCAAGGCTCATTAGGGTTGGAAAAGATTGGATTGAAGCTTGTTTTAGAAAGATATCATACATGAAGCAAATCAAATCCAATTTTCATAATTCTCAAAGATATGGTACAATTTTGTTGACTTAATTCAGTCTACTATAAGTGCATAACAATTGCAGATCAAAAATACAAGGATTTGAGGCGTGAAACAACAAGAAAGAAACCAAAATTTTGCAAGAAAAGTTTGAGACCTATCTTTGTCTACGGGCCAATTCAAGCCAGTCCAACGTTTCCAATAGATTCCTGGACATCCCAGGAAGCTAACAGCATCATTTGCAAGCCTCAAAGCATCCAGAAATCGTCCCCAAAAGCATCACGGTTTTCCCTAAAACTCAAACTTGATTTCAAATATTTTACGCATCCTAAACGTGTGCTAATCATATATTTGTGTTTATCATCTTGTTTGTAAGCTACTCGTACCCTTTAATTGCATTTATCGCGCAGGAACCCATAGTTGCCATTATTAGGGTTTCAGAGATGTTTTTAGGGCTTTGTTATACAGGAAAAATTGTCCATAGAAAAGAGTACTAGGATGCTCGTGGCATCAAGGCGGTTTGATCCATGTAACTGGAATTCGTTTATCATGCGTTATGTTGGTTCTTGAGAATTACAGGTTTTTAGCTATGGTTGATTGTCCGTGGGTATAGGTGAATGCCTAATACAACAGAATCCATGAAGAAGACGATGACTTGGCTTCATGTGACTGGCTCGTTTGAACTTTCGCGCGTTTTTCTGGGCTTAGTGCATTTTTTGTATTATATTATTTTTCATTTATATGTATTAACAAAGAATCTGCAGCGCAGATGGTTGAGAGGCACACCTTTGATGTATACGTCCTGGGTTCGATCCCAGGCGTGTGCATTTTGTTATTTTCCAATTTTCCAAACGCATATTGCATGCACTCCTTACCAAAGGGTCTACCATACTCCATCAACATCCAGCCATTGGACCCAACATGCCATCAGATTCAACGTTCCAGCAATGAGGGACTATGATGCGCCCCTAGGTCAACGATGCAAGGCACCCAAGGTTAACTGGGCCTGGAGTGTTTTTGAGCCAAGAAATTCAGATCTTCACCCCCCATTTGCTAGCACATACAGGCCCAATTTTCAACCTTTCTTTTTATTTATTTTATTTTCTTTATTCTTTTCAATTTATTTATTTATTTTATTTTCTTAAAAAAATCAGTTTTTCTATAAAATCATAAAATCAAGAATTCACAAATTTAGAATTAGTTTTTTTATTATTATCAAATTTATTTTTTAATTAATTATCTTAATTTAATTTAGGGTTACTTTAACTCATTTTTACAATTAAAATTAACTAGAAAAATTAGTTTTAAATCTTGATTTAATTATTTTCTTTTTTGCAAAAAAAAATATACAAAAATAGGTTATTTAGAATTAATTGCTTTTCATTAATTTATTTATTTTCCTAAATTAACATTAATTAGAACTTAGGATTTTCTTTGTAATTTAATTATTCTTTATTTTCTCAAATAGAAAAACAAGAAGCATACAAAATCTTTTTGTACAAAATATTTTCTATTTCTTTAATTAATTAATTAGGTTAATTTGATTTCTTTCATAATTTAAAAACAATTAGAAATTTGATTTAAATAATTTCCAATTAAATATTTTCTCAAATAAAAATCCAAAAAAATCTTTTTCTCTCAAATTAGGGTTTTAAATTATTTCAATCATCCTCGCATTTAATTCACCACGCGCTTGTTAATTATTTATCCATTATTTTGTAACTGTTCAGGGTTTGTAATAGTTAACCTAGGGTTTTTATTTACTGTTTAAATCCCTGATTTTTGGTTATGTAATTAATTCCCCTTCCCGAAGCCTTGTAATAGCTAGGTTTTATTTTTCGCAATTTACTTTCCTGCAATCTTTAACTGTCTAGATGCATGGCTAATAGGATTGTATGGCAAGAATGTCTGGAAAATTAAAACGGTAGATCACCTAAGGTGCAAAGATTAAATAACTGAAACAAATCATATGCACATATTCACTCCTAGGGTTTACCTCACTTCGGTTGCCTTCGGTAAACAATCATTAAGCATAGGATATTTTAGTTGTTGCCCTCCAGTCCAAAGAGATCAAAGTGTCCCATTCGAATGTTGCCTCGAAAATGTTGCCTCGGAAATGTTTCCTCGGAAATGTTGCCTCAGAAAGATCTTAAGACTCTAGGGTTACTACTAAAGTTTTCTAACTATTGCTTTAGTGATTGTATTTGTCCCTTTCGAACGTCCCTTACAACTCCAACGACGGTGTTACCTACTCCTTAATAGTAGGATAGCGTTGTCTAAAGGAAATAGAACGAATAATCTTTTTTTCGAGTAGGTAGAATCTTAAGTACTTTCTAAATGAAAACTTTTCACACAAATACTTTTCAAAAAAAATTTTCAAAACAAACTTCGTCACAACCTTGAGGACTGATACAAGGGTTATCACGAAGTAAAAAACATTTTCAAGACAAACACACACAAGCAATTTGAAAAATGAGCAAGTACCTAAGAGCCCGTAGATAACTACGGATAGAAAGGGTGCTAACACCTTCCATTTCTATAATCTACCCCCCGTACTCAGAATATCTCGAAAAAAGATTTTTTCTGTTCTTTTTCCTTTTCCATGATTGGATGAAATAAAAGTCGGTGGCGACTCTTACTTACCGCGACATTTTGCGAACAAAAAACGCAAAACACAAACCAGTATTAACAGTCAATTCTGCCACCGTATCACAACCGACATCATAGTTCATCGCCTGCCAACGAAAGAAAACGGTCCTCCTGTAAAACAAAAGGTTCGTCGCATGAGGCCTGATATGTTTGAAAAGATAAAAGCTGAAGTGATTTAACAATTTGATGCAAGATTCTTAGCTATGACATCCTACCCCCAATGGGTTGCCAATGTGGTGCCAGTACCAAAGAAAGACAGAAAAGTTTGCATGTGCGTAGACTATAGTGATCTGAATAGGGAAAGCCCCAAAGATGACTTCCCTCTACCATACATTGATGTCTTAGTCGATAATACTGCTCAGCATAAAGTCTTCTCTTTCATGGATGGCTTCTCCGGCTATAATTAGATAAGGATGGCTCCCTAAGATATGGAGAAGACTACTTTCTTTACGCAATGGGGTACCTTTTGCTACAAGGTCATGTCGTTCGGATTGAAGAATGCAGGGGCAACATATCAAAGAGCTATGGTAGCCTTGTTTCATGACATGATTCATCATGAAATAGAGGTATATGTGGATGATGTGATTGCCAGATCACAAACTGGATAGGAACATCTCGAGAGGCTGAAAAAGTACAAGTTGACGTTAAACCCTAACAAGTGCACATTTGGAGTACGATCTAGAAAGCTTCTAGGTTTTTTTGTCAGCAATAAAGGCATTGAAGTTGATCCGGCCAAGGTAAAGGCCATCTAGGAAATGCCAGTCCCTCATTCTAAAAAAGAAGTTAGAGGATTCTTGGGTTGTCTCAATTACATTTCCCGCTTCATATCTCACTTGACTGCTACTTGTGAGACAATCTTCAAAATCTTGGAGAAAGATCAGGTAGTCAGATGGAATGATGAATGTCAAGCTGCCTTCGAAAAAAATCAAAGAATATCTACAAGAGCGTCCTATTCTCATGCCTCCAGTTGAAGGAAGACCCTTGATTATGTACTTGACAGTACTAGAGAACTCTATGGGGTGTGTTTATGTCCAACATGACGAGTCTGGATGAAAAGAGCATGCTATTTATTACCTGAGCAAAAAGTTTATCGACTGTGAAACCAGATATTCACTGCTCGAGAAAAGTTGTTGCTCTCTGGCATGGGATGCTCACCGGCTAAGACAATATATGTTGACTTATACCACTATGTTGATTTCTAAAATGGATCCAATCAAGTACATCTTCGAGAAACCTGCCCTTTCCGGACAGATAGCCAGAGGGCAAATGATTTTGACTGAGTACGACATTCAATACACTACTCAAAATGCCATCAAAGGAAGCGTACTAGCTTATCATTTGACCCATCAAGCTGTGGATGATTATCAGTCCATGAACTTCGATTTCCCTAATGAGAACATCATGCTAGTAACCGACTGTGCGAAACCTGGATCGTATGACGGACCTGAACAAGGATCCCGATGGACTATGGTTTTCGATGGGGCTTCCAACGCCTTGGGTAACGAAATTGGTGCTGCGATTATCTCTCCTAAAGGTTGCCACACTCCTTTCATTTCCATACTTTGCTTCGATTGCACGAACAACATGGCCGAGCACGAAGCATGCATTTTAGGTCAGAAAGCTGCCATTGACTTGAGGATCAAACATTTGAATATGTTTAGGGATTCCGCTCTAGTGATTAGCCAAGTAAAAGGAGATTGGGACACTAAGCACCATAATCTCATCCCTTACAAGGAACTTGTGCTATCCCTAATTCCCTACTTCGAAGAGATCACTTTTGAGCACTTCCCTAGGGAAGAAAATCAGCTAGCTGATGCCTTGGCAACAATGTCTTCAATGTTCAAGGTCAGATGGGACAACGAAGCCCCTATGATTACAATTGAAATATTTTATGAACCTGCACACTACTGTGAGCTTGACACTGACGCAGAAAAGCCATGGTACCATGAGGTGATGACATATCTTAAAGAACAAGAGTATCCCGAGGAATCGTCCATCAACGACAGAAAGTTCTTACGAAGATTTTCAGCTAAATTCTTCCTAAGTAACAAAATATTATATAAGTGCAACCATGACTCCACTCTACTCCAATGCATGGATAAGAAGGAGGCAGAGGAAATTATGGAAGACATGCACGATGGTCTCTTTGGCACTCGCTCAAGTGGACATACGATGGCTAAGAAAATCCTGAGAGCTAGCTACTATTGGTCAATAATGGAGACTGATTGCCATCAACAATCAAGAACTTGTCACAAATGCCAAATCTATGTTGACAAGGTCCATGTGCCTCCTATCCCTTTGAACGTCATGACAGCTCCATGGACATTTGCAATGTGGGGCATTGACATGATTGGAGAGATCAAGCCAACCGCTTCCAATGGACATCGCTTCATTCTTGTCGCTATCGACTATTTCACAAAATGGGTAGAAGCCGCCTCGTTTGCCTCAGTCACCAAGAATGTGGTAGCCAGATTCATCAAACGCAACCTCATCTACCGCTGTGGTATCCCCGAAAGGGTCATCACCGGCAATGGGACTAACCTCAACAATGCTATGATTACTGAGCTTTGCACTCAGTTTAAGATCAAGCATCACAATTCTTCTCCATATAGACCTAAAATGAATGGAGCAGTCAAAGCGTCCAACAAAAACATAAAGAAGATTGTGAAGAAGATGGTAGTAACCTATAAAGATTGGCACGAGATGTTACCGTTTACTCTGCATGGCTATCGTACTTTAGCTAGAACATCAACTGGGGAAACTATCTTTTCTCTAGTCTATGGCATGGAAGCTGTTTTGCCAGTGGAAGTTCAGATTCCCTCACTAAGGATTATGAATGAGGCAGGCTTAGGCGAAGACGAGTGGATTCAGACGAGGTTGTATCAGCTGAACTTGATCGGTAAAAAATGACTGGCTGCTGTTTGTCATGGTCAAATGTACCAAAAGCGTATGATCAAGGCTTTCAACAAAAAAATCAAGCCTCGAGTATATCAAGCTGGTGACTTGGTGATGAAAGGCATCATCCTGCCACAAGGCGACCCCAGAGGAAAATGGACTCCCACCTACGAAGGGACATTTGTTATCAAGAGAGTTTTCTCTGGCGGTGCCATGATGATAACTACCATGGATGGTGAAGACTTCCCACATCCTATAAACGCGGACATAGTTAAAAAATATTACGCATAAATAACCCGCTAGGTTGACACACCTAGGCAAAAATAATGGCATTCCAAAAAACCAAAAGATTTTGGAAAAAATTAGGGAAATGTGCAAAAGATTTATACACCCGGCAAGTTGAAAACCCGAAAGGGCAACTTGGGAAAAAATGGGCTTCCTGGTGGGCTGAAAACACAAAAGGGCGGTCCAGGCAAAAATTAAGGATTGAAAGCGTATACTATGTCCCGTGGAATCACCACAATCAACTTTATCACCAAGGTTCAAGTTCAAACGGTCCAAGATCAATCTGACCAACTTCTGTCAACGACAAGGGGCATTCGAAGACATTGGGGCAATAGTAGAGTTGGAGTGCAATGAGATCATTTCCACATGGCTATTTATTTTTGTTTCAATCTTTGTTTTCCTGTCGACGATTTCCTCTTACTAGGATTTTCGTCTCTTTGTACAAAAACGCCTATTCATGGGAAAAATATCAATACAAATATACTTTGAAGTGTAAACTTTATGTTTTGTTTTGAATGCAAAATTGTCCAATGACTAAAATTGAACGAACATATGCATATGAACATAATTAAAACTATTTCGCACGTGTGACATGCTAAGCAGAAGTAAGCATCTCTTTAATGTATATGGAATATACCCACAGAGTTATTTCATTAACATTATCCCCACAAGACAATTACAATAAACCAATCTTCAACAAAGTTACCCATAAAATCCCTTTGCATAGGATGATCTCCAGCTAGAGTCTCAATCTCTCGGAAGCTCTCTCCCCAGCTAAGGAATCCTACAAGTAGAAGCCTTGTGGATCTCTTCCTCAAAGAACTCACTTCGTTAGCAGTTCATTAAGTATTCATCACAGGGTTTATTTCCCCAACAGACAACAATCAAGGAAACACAAAATACACCAACTTAGTCTAACTCCCCAGTCGAGTTTATATTTCCCCGACATAGTCTATTTTCCCCAGCTGAGTATATCTTCCCCAACTGAGGTTGTTAACCCTAAAAGGAGTCTATCCTCCCCAGTTGAGTCTGTCTTCTCCAACTGAGTTTATCCTCTCCAACTTGAGTTTGCCTTTCAGACTATTGCAAATCATAGGGCCACAACCCCTAATCCTCAGTAAAGTCATCAACAAAAGATACTATGAAGCATGGACCCGACCAGATATTAGTACAGTTTTTTAAGTTACTATGGAGCTTGGACCCGACCAGATAATAGTCAACTTCTCAAGTCACTATAGAGCCTGGACCCGACCAGATAATAGTCAACTTCTCAAGTCACTATAGAGCCTAGACCTGACCAGATGATAGTGAAAGTTTTTCAGATACTACGAAGCCTGGACCCGACCAGATAATGGTACAACGTTCAAATACTATGAAACCTGGACCCGACCAGATAATAATTTAACTCTTCAAAATATTGAAGAACCTGGACTCAACTAGACCAAGGTTTAACTTCTTTTCCCCAGTAGAGTTTGCCTCTACCCCAACAAGTTATTGTGAAGCCTGGATCCGACCAGATAACGATTTTTCAACTTCATCTTTTCAAGTAAGTTATTGTGAAGCCTGGATCCGACCAGATATCAATTCCCCCCAGATGTTCATTGTGAAACCTGGAATCCGACCAGATAACAACTAAGTTCCCCAAGCGAGTTACTATGAAGCCTGGACCCGACCAGATATCAGTTCAACTTTATCTCTTCAGACAACTTTATTGTGAAGCCTGGACCCGACCAGATAACAACTAGCTACAATGTCAACAAGACACTATGAAGCCTGGACTTGACCATATAATAGTATAACTTTTCAAAAAACTATGGAGCCTGGACCTGACCAGATAGTAGTTACAACTTCAAGTTATTATGAAGCCTGGACCCGACTAGATATCAGTTCAACTTCATCCCTTCTAGCAAGTTACTGCAAAGCCTGGAATATAACCAGATAACAATTATCTTCCTTATCCCTAACAAGTTTGTTGTGAAGCCTGGATCCGACCAGATAACAATTCAATTTCAAGAAATTTTCTGCAAAGCCTGGATCAGACCAGATAACGGTTAATTCATTCTTCCCTAGTAAGTTGTCGTGAAGCCTGGATCCGATCAGATAGCAGTTAACTTACTCATCCTCAAAAAATTGTGAAGCCTAGATCCGACCAGATAATAGTTGACATTCAAGAGATATTCCCCAACAGAGACATTCTTTTAACAAATTCGAAGAAGAGCATATTCTTAATCCCCAACAGCAATCCGGGATTCATAACTCTTCAGCATCAGTCAGGGATTTATTTTCCCGGACAAACATACATCTCACATTCACACATCATAGCACATACATACGAAACACATCTAGCATGATCTCATTCATCTTGTGAACATCATGCATACATATGCATTTAGCTAACCTTTTTCCCACAGGTAAATCATCAAGTGTTAGTATAAATCGACCAAGGATTTGTGATGGTATTTCTTCCAGTGTTTACCATCATTCTGCCAAATGGCATCTATAAGCCCATTCCCAATCCATCTTCGAGTGTAAATTTCTGGGCACTCTAGTGTTCAATCATCTTCCACCTTCAAGTCACGAATGGCGGATCCGCCAATCTAACTCTTCAAGTTTAAAAAGATTGAACAGGGGAAGTTGTTGTACCCAAAAATTTTCTCTCTAATTCATCAAATTAATCTCTCACAAGATCTCCTTGGATTCAAGACTGCACATGGTTTGATCAACTCAAGACACCTCCTCTAGCATTGATGACTGAAAATTAGGGTTTGAGTTTGCACAAAGACAACTGAACTTGTAATGCTTCATATGACTTTCATGGATCATTTTGGACCCTCAAGATTGCTCATGTCAAGTTTCAAGTCTTGGATCATATTTTTGCCCAGTCAATCGATGAGTTGACCTAAAATCAACTATATTGGGGGAAAAGTCAACTGTGGTCAATTTATAGTCAAACTTCATAATTTTTTATCCATATCAACATCATGAACTCATATATGTCATTTGATCAAGTTTGGACCATAATTCCTCAAGAAATTTGATCAGATCATCAAAAGGGCAAAATGGTCAAAATTAGGGTTTTTATTGAGAAAGTGCAATTTCTGATTTATTGACCTAGCAAATGATTGATTGGTTCAATGCATGATCTCAAGGATTCAAATGCTTCATTTTTACCTAAGGGAATGGATCAAAGCATCACTCAAGATCAATTGATTGACAATTGATTTTCAGTCAAGTGATGAAAAGTCAACTGTATATTGAATAGTCAAACTTTGACTTTTTAATCAAAATCAAGTCCCAAAGATCACAATTGATCAAAACATGTCAAAATATGAAACTTGTTCATCAAGAAATCAAAAATTCAAGATTTTATTTTGAAAAGTCAAATTTTCTAAATTTAGAAATTTTTCTAAGTGTTGAAAATTTCATATTTTTTCACAACTTTGAGCCAATTTTTCAACATGATTCAAGATGATTCAAAGGAAACTTCCAACATGAAAGTTGTAGATGTCAATGATATATAAAACATTTTAGAACAAAACTTCTCCTAGAAATACATGGATTTCAAGTTATGATTTTGTGAATACATGTTCATGAAACTTGGAAACTTAGTGAAATTTTGCCCTAGTTTAGGCCGTATTTTGACCTAACTTCATGGCAATTTTCACATAGTTCCAAGATGAATTTTCAAAAATGTCCAACATAGAGGGTGTATAGGATTTTACAAGCTTTCCAAAATGTCAAAGAACTCATTGAGATCATGTTTGAGCAAGGAGAATCGAAGGCAAGAAGTTAGGGTTTCATTCTTAAATTACAAGTCATTTCTTGATGAACACATAATGCAATTTCACTGCTAGGCTGCAAATCTTGCTTTGCAGGCCTTCTAACTTGTGTATATATCCATAATTAATGGATTACACAAACTTTTGAGCTATAATCCAAGTGGTTTAAGCTTTATCCAATTCACATTGCCATTTTGGGAAGAAAGTGAAGAATGCCATTCTTGAAAAGCAAGATTTATGTACAAAGTCAATTCTCGAGCCTCTAGCTTGTTCCCTATGATCATACTCCATCTACAAAGTCATAAGAAAGTGTGTTTAAAACATAACCACTCTATCTTGGCAAGTACACAAGGCATTGAAACTTGGATTTCTCAAAAATCACATGTTATGTTTAAACTTGTGATTTTGAATTCTGATCAACAACAAGCTTCCAAACTTGTTGCTTATAAATAGAGGCACTATTTGTGAGCTAGAACACGAGCTTGAACACCATAAAACACTCCCAAACTCCCTCAAATCAGAAATTGCCCAAAAACTCCATTGTTGCACAGTTTTTGACTTTGAACTTCAAACTTCAATTTCCCTTGTGCGTTCTTTGGCCTTTTAGTTCCTAAAGCTTCCTTGCATCAAATATAAACCATCCCTGTCCCTATTACACAATTGTAACTCCATTTCCATCATCTTCCATAACCTAAAATAGAGCATTGCAGTTGGACTTCTCCAAGCCATTTAAGCCACTCTCAACTCAAGCTAAGCATTGCATTAGCTTCCTAGAGACTCAAGGAAGCTAACCTGATCATTGCAGCACCTTGAATCAAGCTCAAACTCATTTCACGATTTCCAGTTTTGAGGTATTTTTCTTGAACTTCTATCTTCTCATTTAGGCATTGTTAGACTTGCATTTGTGAAGATAAAATGCAGACATAATTGCCCTGAAACTATACATGTCCATAGATTTCATTTATATTGCTTGAGTAGGGAGAATTTTGAGTTTGAAACTCTGAAAATATTTAGGTCAAAATTTGGTACTGTTAGAAATTCATGATCATCTTTGAAAATTAGCTTAAGTTATTTACATATTCAGAATCATGAGGAAATTTCTAACAAGTTTGATGTTGGAAGTTTTGTGAATGGATGAGAAATGAATGAGTTACAGATTCTTTGGCTGGAGGTTTAAGATGAAGTTCATTCAGGACTTGATTCATATCATATATCTGTTGTTTTTTTATATGAATGGATGTATAGCCACCCTAGTGGTAAAGCGCACGCCTGTTAACCTTTGGGACTTGGGTTCGAGCCCCAGTGGTACCCTTTACTTCATTTTCAACATTTTCACTCTTTTTTTTTATTCCAAACAGGCGCCTGGGCCTCCAAACATTTGGACTTTTTCTTTATTTTATTTTAATTTTCATATTACTTTTATTATTTTTATTATTATTAATATTATTTTTATTTTATTAATAAAAAATCCAAAAAAATATTTTCTTTATTTATTTACATATTTAAAAATGCTCATTTACATTTTTCTTTTTCTTTATAAAACAAAAGACAAATTTTTTTCTTCTTAAAAAAAATTAATTTCTTTTCTTAAATAATTAATATTTAGATAATTAGGTTTAATTATTATATTATCCTCTTGTAAATTAAAAATAATTTAGAACTTAGGTTTATTTTAATTGATTAATCTTTATTTTATTAATTTAAAACTTTTTCATAAAAAACGCTAAAAATCATTTTTTAACTTAATTTATTTCTTAATTAATTTAGGTTTAAGTTTTTTGTTTAAATTTTAATTAATCATCTCTCTTAATTAGGTTAAAACCCTTTCATAAAATCAACCAAAATCATTTCTTTTTTCCATTTACATTCTTGCATTTTATTTTCAATTTTGTACAATATTCAATATGGTTGTTATAGTTAATTAGGCTTAATTTTCTTGCAAAATCCATATTTGTACATTTGTATACCCCCTCCCCTAATGATATAATAGCTTAGTATTTTTACTTTCCGCAATTTATCGCTTTATATAAATGCTAGTAAATTAGGGTTTGTATGGAAAGATTAAAATCAACAAGTTAGCCAACCCTAGTCTAAGATAAACAAGCATGTAAATCCAACACATTTGCACACTTGCACCCTTAGGGTAATTCCACTTTGTTGCCTTACCAAAATGACCATGTTATGCATGTGGGATATCATAACAAAAAGTAATCAAAATACAAGATCATAGTCCCTCGATGGCGCTATCAATGTTGCCTTTCAAAATGATCTTAGTCCCTTAAAGAAAAATGCTAAGATATCTCACAACATTGCTATCATGGCTATACGATGACCCACGCCCGTCCCTTTACATCCAAAGATAAGGCTTCTTGAGAATCAATGGTAAGATAGCAATATCAAAGGAAGGAAGAAATGAACAAAGACTTTTGAGTAGGTAGATTGTTCCTAGTTGCTTGCTCATTTTCAAATCAAGCATCCTTTCTAATTTTCAAAACCAACACCAACACTTTCAAAAACACTTTCAAAATATTTTCCAAACATGAAACATTTTCAAAAGATCAACACTTTGTATACGTTCTTACGAACGAGAACTATTACAAAGTTTGCCTAAACGATGGCGCCTTTTCAAAATACTTTCAAAAACCACACAAAGTACATTTTCAAACAAAAGTAAGTGATCTAGCAAGAAACTAAGAGCCCATAGATAACTATGGATGAAAAGGGTGCTAACACCTTCCCTTTTTATAATCTATCCCCCGAACTCAAGAAATAATCTCAAACGTCTTTCCTGTTCTTTTCAGCCTTTCCTTTTTGATAAAATAAAAGTCGGTGGCGACTCTTGCTAACCGCATCATTTGCGATAAAATGAAAAACATGCAAGTCAGTTCTCCCATCGTATCACACAATGAATTAATGAAAGTAACTAAAGTATGACATAAAGATAAGTGTTCGAACAAACAAAAGAAATTACAATTGAAAATTCAAAATGAACTGAACGCTCTCAATGATTTGGTATGGGAGCAGTGATCATGTTGGGAGTAGCAGGTGGATCAAATTCAATCTCATTGGTGTCAATCATATCTTGAATTTTGTTCTTCAGAGCCCAGAAACCGTTCGTATCATGTCCATGACTGTCGGAATGGTATGCATAACTTTCATTAGGGTGGTAACTAGGAGCAGAAGTATTGGGATTTCTGAAGAGGAGCCTTTAACGTGATCAACTATGCCTTCAACATGTGTTGTAACGCTTGAGCCAGTGACATATTGATCTTAGTGAATTATCTTTTAGGCGTGACCTCCTTATGTTGATCCCTTTGTTGATGTCGTTGCACAGGCGTAGGGTTAGAGATTAGCATAACTCCCACAGATTGGTCGTGGTTACCCTTGTTATGACCCTTTTGACCGTATACAGAATTAGACTCTTTTTTCCCAATGAAAGGCTGCTTCCCTGCACTTGAAGATGCACCCCTTTGAATTTTACCGCTCTTAATGCCATCTTATACTCTTTCGCTTATCAGTATTAGATCTATGAACCCATCTGAAGAGCTTCCGATCAGATGGTTGAAAAATGGTCCTGTCAAAGTTCCCATAAAGATATCAATCAGCTCTCTGTCAGTTAAGGGTGGCTGCACCCTGCCATCCAGGTCTCTCCACTTTTGGGCATATTCTTTGAAGCCCTCGTTAGAACCCATGGTCATATTCTGCAACTACACACGAGTTAGTGCAAGATCAATGTTGTATTGGTACTGCTTGTAGAAAGCGGCAGCTAGATCCTCCCAGGTGTGGATGCGAGAACCTTCCAATTGATAGAACCATTCAAGTTGAGTCCCAGCTAGACTCTCTTGGAAGAAAGGGACCCAGAGCTTCTGATCAATGGTGTGTGGCTGAATCTTGCGGACATAAGATCTCAGATGCATCTTAGGATAAAAGACCCCATCATACTTGGCAAAAGTAGGAATCTTGAATTTCGGTGGGATGACCACTCTAAAAACCAAACCCAATTCTTCAAAATCCAGACCATGTACTCTCTAAATTTTCATGGCATTCAGACAATCCTCTAGCTGTTTATATTTGTCATCAGTAGGAGGATACTGTTCTTCAGCGTAGTCAGCCTCTTCTTCATTAGACTCCAAACTATGGTCCCCTTCTTTTGTCTGATCGCCCCCTCAGTTGACGAAGTTGCGAATTCTAGAACTCGCTTTGCTGGTCCTCTGAATCTCCTTCCCAAATTCAGGACACCCACTGACTTCTTTGTCTTTTTCTTCTTGTCTTTGATCATGATAGTCTTTATGTCCTCTTGTCCTTTAGCCAAAACCAGGAACATCTGTTGGAATTGAGCATTCTGTGCTTGAAGATCCTTCACTGTTTGTTCCATATCCATCTTACTAAAATAAACAGTAGAAAGATAAGGAAGCCTGTGTGGGGGAAAACCTGTCATGATAGCATGCATGGTATGTGGATGCAATATTTTCAAGGATCTCGCGGGGTAAACACAAGAAAATGTTAGAAGTTGAACTTTGGTCACAGTTTTTAGCGAAGAACTTGTATTGTTGAATGTCCTTCCACGAGAATCAAGCTCACCATGTCGAGTGGGTCATAGCCCTTGACTCTTGTCACCGTGCTTTAGTCTTTGACGGCATTTGGTTAGAGAAAAATAAATCCTCTTTCCCCTTGATGGACGTCTGTTTCGTCATGTCTCTATGTCACAGGCCCTTGAGATCCTTGAAATGGTCAGTGGAAATGATATGTTATGATGTTATGATGTTATGTACAAGTATGTAAAGCAAACAAGCCTTTATATACAAATAATCATATACACACAAAGAAAACAAGTTCTTAGGTTTAGGCTTGCATGGAGTTTTATAGGTAAGTACCCTCTTGAAGTTTAGTTGGCTCAACCTGTCCTAGAAAGTAATCAGGTTCTAGGGGATTTGAATATCACTGAACTTTCTTTTAGGCATTGTTCTAGCTCAAGCACCGAAGTATTGCGGCCAGAATATCCCAAAAGTCCAATATCAATTAGTGTAGCATCGAGTATCAACCAATCTTCGGTTGGAACCAAAGTCGGCCATCTCACTACTTTCTAATGGCTTAGGATGAGTTAATTAAAGGTTCTAAAGGTCAGTTGGCTCTTAATGACACTATAAGGAAGCCTAATGTTATCCTTGACCGACTCAAGGAACATTAGTACAATCCATAGTATCACGCTAACATAGCTATCACTTTGTCCATATCGGTCTACACTGTACAACCTCCATGATTTAATTCTACTTACCTAAAAAAGGTTCCCCAGATCCGTGTGTAGGATCTTTAACATGGACCCAAACAAGGACCCAAAAATGTAAAGCAAGCAATTCAAACAAAAAAAGCATTATAAAGGTGATCTAGCTCTAAGGTAACCCCACTTTTAAGTCAATTCCCCAGCAGAGTCGCCAGTTCTGTAATACGGTGGGAGAACTGACTTGGTTGTTTTGCATTTGATCACAATTGTTGCGGATAGAAAGAGTCGCCACTGACTTTTCTTTTATCTAAATAGGAAAGGGTGAAAAGAACAGGAAATACCTTTGAGATATTTTCTTGAGTTTGAAGGGTAGATTATGAAAAGGGAAGGTGTTAGCACCCTTTTCATCCATAGTTATCTATGGGCTCTTAGTTGCTTGCTAGATCAAAAATGCTTTGTTTGAAAAGGTTCTTTGTGATGTAAGTTTGAAAGTATTTTTCAAAGTGCCTTTGTTGCGACGAACTTTGTAATAATTCTCGTCTCTATAAGAATGCATACAAAGTGTTGGTTTTGAAAATAGTTTAAAGAGATGTTTGTTTTTGAAAGTGTAAGTGTGAAAATGGTTTTGAGTTATGAGCAACAACTACGAGCGTCCTACCTACTCAGAAGGTTTATGTTCTTTTCCTCCTCCTTTAGACGTTACTATCTTACCATTGATTTGGTAAGAAGCCCCATCGTTGGATGTGAAGGGATGGGCGTGGGTCAATTGTATAGTCATAGAAGGAAACTTATGAGACATTTTAGCAATTTTCATATGGGACTATATCGTTTACCTAAGGCAACATCGAGGGACATCGAGGGACTACGATATTTTTATCGAGGGACTTTACTAAAACGCCCATATTTGAGGGACATGACTATTTTCTGAGGAAACAAGTGAGATTACCCTAGAGGTGCATGTGTGTGAAGTGTGTTTAATTGCATGCATTTAGTCTTGAGTTTGGGTTGTCTACTTGTTGATTTTAACTCTTGCCATACACAACCTAATTACTAGCATTTTATATAAAAGCGGTAAATTGTGGAAAAATAAATGTCCTACGCTATTACATATTTTGGGGATGGGGTGTACACATTTACAAATGGGGTTGGAAAGCAATGAAACTCCTAATTATTACATACATATTGAATATAAATGTAAGAAAAATATATAGAAAAATATAAAACAAGAATAGTGCAAAAGAGAGAAAGAAAAGAAATTATGGATCGAATCATGTGTCCTTTGATTCACACCATTTTTCCTTCTTTCATTTGGGCCTGTAACCAGTGTGCATCGAAGCTTGAATCCTTCGATTCACACACCCTTTTCCTTTCGTTTGGGCCTGCAAATCAGTGTGTATCGAAGCACACCCTTCGATTCACACACCTTTTTCTGTTCTCTTTCGTTTGAGACATGATAGCAGTATCGGTCGAAGCCATGCTAATATTGTTTCATGGCCTGTACTTGTTAGTCTCTAACATATATTTGGACAAGAAAAGCAAACAAACGAAAAAGGGTAGAAACGAAAAATAAGCAAAAGGTTATTTACATGCTTGAAACGAAGGGTTAAAGTCAGGAAGACTTACCTTGAATATGGAGTTGGTGCTTTTGGACTTTGAGTAATTTCCCTGGATATCCTTGAATTTGAAAGCAAAGAATAGGGGAATTGTGTTTCTTTAATTATGGATTCGAAAGCAAAGAAAAATAGAGTTGTGTTTCTTTGGTTCTGGATTCGAAGGAAAAGAAACAAGTGGTGTGTTTCTTTAGTTCTAGATTCGAAAGAATAGAAACAAAGGTGTGAATTTTTTATTTTGGGTTTAAGAGTGTGTTAAGTGTTCTCTCCTTTATTTTCCTTGCCAACAAATATCTCTTCAGCCACTAAAAGCCACCTTAGATGTGTTGTGGAACATCTTATTTATAGAAACAGATAGTTTTCGTGTAGGGTTAAGTGGAATGGTTACAACTATTGAGGTTCTTGAAGAAGTGTCTTCAAAATTTTTTGGATTTATAGGAGAGGGTTAAAGATCAGAAGTAATAACTTATGTTGGATTTGGATTTTTTTTGTTAGGGGCAATCTTTGTTACAAGTGTGGAAACAAGAGGTGGTGGTTGTGGAAAATTGGTTTAAGTGGAATAGGGGATAGATGAATTAAAAAATATGAATTTAAGTAAAGAATTGTCTCAGAAGACTTATTACTATCAATGTCTTGGAGAGGAGGATTTATTTCCATAGCAATAACAGAACCTTTAGGAGCAGAAACTTTATCTTCAACTTCCTTCATTGGTTCTAGAGTCGTTGAAGAGGAGGATATTCTAGAAAACTTGGGACTTCCAAAGCCTACAACAACAGTTTTTGGAATGTATTTTAGAGATCTTCTACTAGACTTAGAAGTCTTAGGCTTCTTATCCTTAGTAATCCAATAAGGACCATCACCAACTCTCTTCTTAGAAGCTTTTCTCTTCCTTTTGGTAGGGGATACAGAAGGTGCTTCTCAGCTCTTTTCCTGATTAACAACACTAGTTGAAATTGGAATGAATTATGGTAATCTTACAAGGTTAAACAAAGGAAAATCTTCCACAACAATTCTTCTGGAAGAGATAGAAGTTATATCTAAAGCATCTAGAAGAACAACGAATTTAGAAATTAAGGCCATGTTCTTCAGATTTCCGCCATCCAGAGGAGCACCAATCTCTATAGCCAAATTTTGTTGCAGATTCAGAGATTCCACAAGTTTGCTTTCCATCAAGATGTCAGAAATAAGCCTTCCCATATAAGTCCATTTTCTGGGTTTAGAACCATTATCTCTAATCTCATTGATAATATCTCCCAAGTACTTGAACAAGATTATTGGAAGATTAATCTTGAGTCCATATACTATAAGGAACAACATATTCTTCTAATCAGTGTTGATATAGTCAGAAGAGTTGGAGGAAGAACGATGATGCATACAACCCAGAATAATTTTAAACCAAATTCTTAGATGGTTGTGAAGAATCTTAGAATGATGTGAATCCTTTACATCTTGAAATATTGCAGCAGTAAATTCATTCAAATTTTCCAAAATGGTAGGCTTATTATAGTACCTCTTGTCAATTTCGTCATGTTGAAGAAGTGTTGCAACATCATCTTCAGTAACGTGGATGTTTTCTCCCATAACCTTTGAAAAGATATGACCACTTGATGATACATAAGAATGTACCCAAAATGCATAACCAGTTCAGGATAAACTGGACCTTTCAAGCGATTGAAGTAATTTTCCCAGCCTTGAGCTTTTAATTCAGTAGAGAAATTAAACCCATTAGCTTTGAGATTCTCAAAGTCTATGATCAATTTAGAGAGAAAATTCAACTCGTTAACAGAAGTAGATAGATGAAGATCTGGATCCTATTGTTGTTGAGATGTTGATGAAAAGTCTTGAACATGTTGTTTCTTAGCCATTGAAGATTATTGTTGAGCAGCCATAATGAAACACGAACAAAGGATTTTGGGTTGTAGAGAAAACTTAGGGTTTGAAAGATATAAATTTTGGAATAGTAGTTGCGAAAGTGTGTGAAGTGAGGGTGAGTGGGTTTAAATAAAAAATTTCAATGATTAAAAAGATTTTGAACAGTGCAAATATCTGAAAATGAGAAAAGTGAAAAGATTTTACCTAATCCTAATAACTATTACTTCACCCAATGCGTCATATCAGCCGTTTAGCCTGTTTTAAGAAAAGATAGTTGTCTTAATTTGAGTCACAAACCTTTCGCTTGCTTGACAACTATCAATGAAGTAAACTCTTTAGAGTCCAGAAGACAGAACATTTTCCAAAAAGAAAGCTTATGACCTAGGGCACTTCTGATACATGATTTCTTATCACTTCTGAAGACTCATATCTCAAAAACACACACCATCTCGGAATCTCATTATAACGTTATGTGAAATAAACATTTTGAGATTTCCATCTTTTTCATCCTAGACAAAGTACCATTTTTAAGTTTTTCATAATGAAAACAAATCTATGTTCAACAAGAGGTTTTCTAAAGATATCAGTTCATTGATGGTCTGTATCAATGCATTTAAGTTTAAAATTCCCTTTTGAACATAGTCGCTTATAAAATGATGTTTAATCTCAATATGCTTAGCTCTATAATGTAAAATGGGATTCTTAGATAAACATATAGCAGAAGTATTATCACAGAGAATAGGAACGTTACTCTCATATATCTGAAAGTCTTCTAGCTGACTTTTCATCCAGAGGATCTGAGTGTTGTATCCAAAAGCTACAATATACTCAGTTTCTGCAATTGATAATGCAATTGTTGATTGCCTCTTGCTGGACCATGAGATCAAGTTGTCTCCCAAAAATTGACAGCTTCCAGAAGTGCTTTTCCTCTCTAGTCAATCTCCAGCATAATCAGCATCATAATAACCTACTAACTTGTATTCATTTGATTTTCTATAACAGAAACCAAGGTTAGTAGTACCTTTCAGATACCTAAAAATCATCTTAGCAGATGTTAAGTGTGATTCTCTAGGATCTGATTGGAAGCGAGCACATAAGCAGACATTGAATAAAATGACTAGTCCAAAAGCAGTCAAATATAATAGAGAACCTATTATACCATTTTCAACTCCTGATCTATTTTATTGCTTACCTCATCCTTCTCCATAATACATGTAGGATGCATTGGAGTCTTGGTTGTCTTGAATTCTGACAACTCAAACTTCTTCAGAAGTTCTTTGGTGTACTTACTTTGATGGATAAATTTCCCTTCTAGACTTTGGTTAATATGGATACCCAAAAAGAACTTGATTTCTTCCATCAAACTCATCTCTAACTCAGCATGCGTAGACTTAGCAAATTCCTTGCTCAAGGTAGCATTAGCATAACCAAAAATAATATCATCAACATATATTTAAACTATTAGAATGTCATTTTTGAATGTCTTGCAAAACAAAGTAGTGTCAACCTTTCCTCTGGTGAAAAATCATTTTCTAAAAGAAAATATCTTAGTCTTCCATACCATGCTCTGGGAGCTTGTTTCAGACCATACAATGATTTCTTAAGTTTGAAAATAAAATCTAGATTTTTGTGATTTTCAAAATCAGGAGGTTGGTGTACATACACTTCTTCAATAATGTAATCATTCATAAATGCACTCTTAACATCCATCTAATATAAGATGATGTCATGATTAATAACAAAAGGAATCAAGAGACCAATAGACTCTAACCTGGAAACTAGTGCAAATGTTTCTATATAGTCAATCTCTTCTTGCTGACTATAACATTATGCTACCATTAGAGCCTTGTTTCATACTGTGATACGGTGGCAGAACCAGACTGTTTTAGGAAAATGTTGGTTTGCGTTTTGCGTTTGTGTTCACAAAATGTCGCGGTAAGCAAGAGTCGCCACCGACTTTTATTTTATCCAACTAGAAAGGAAAAAAGCACAGAAAAATTCCTTTTTCGAGATTTTGAGTACAGGGGGTAGATTAAAGAAAGGGAAGGTATTAGCACCCTTTTTATCTGTAGTTTTCTACGGGCTCTTAGGTACTTGCTCATCTTTTAAAAATTTCTTGTGCGTGTTTGTTTTGAAAAGTTTTTGTTTTACTTCGTTTTAACCCTTGTATCAGTCCTCAAGAGTGTTACGAAGTTGTTTTGAAAACTTGTTTGAAAAGAGTGTAAGTGTGGAAAAGTTTGATTTTGAGCAAGTACCTACTAGCATCTACCTACTCGAAAAAGGATTGTTTCTATTCTTGCTTCCTTTAGACAGCGCCATCCTACTATTGAGAAATAGGTAGCACCGTCGTTGGAGTTGTAAGGGTCAATTCGTAAGGGATGTACGATCACTAAAGCAATGTTAGAACGTCTTAGTAATAACCGTAGTGTCTTAAGATCAGATTCGAGGCAACATTTCCGAGGCAACCTTTCTGAGGCAACATTTCCGAACGGGACTTTTGATCTTTGTTTAGACAATAGGGAGACCACTAAAATATCCTATACTTAATGATCATTTACCAAAGGTAACCGAAGTGAGAGTATACCCTAGGAGTGCGCATGTGCGAGTGATTTGATTTCAGTTATTATCTTTGCACATTTAGGGTTTGCTAACCATTTTAAAATTAACATACATTCTTATCATCCAATCCTATTATCATACATCTAACAGTTAATATTTGCGAAAATTAAAATGCGAGAAATAAAACTACGCTATTACAAAGCTTTGGGGATGGGGATTAATTACATAGACAAAAACCCGTAAAACGATAAATAAAAGAAAAATCCTAATTAAACTATTACATCCCATGAGCAGTTACATTAATATCGTAAAAATATTAAATGCGCGCGATGAATCGAGAACGAGAAAAAATTAGGGTTTTGACCCCGTCTAAACCTAATTGAAAGAAAAATCACTTTTTGTTGTTTTTTATTATTTTGAGAAAAATAAGGTTTTAATTAAATAAATACAAACCTAGTTACTAATTAATTTAAATTAAGAAAAATAATTAATTTGGCCTATTTTTGCATTTTTTTTATTTTAAGAAAGGAAAATAAAAATTAAATCAAACAAACCCTAATTTCTAATTTGTTTTAAATTATTTACAAAAAGGTTAAAATTACCCTAAAATTAAATTAATCTAATTATTAAATTAACTTTTATAAAAATAAAACCTAAACCTAAATTGTTGAAAATTGATTCTATGAGTTTTTTATAAAAAAGAATTAATTTCATGTTAGAAAATAATTAATCAAAATAAATAACTAAAAGAAAAAATATAAAAGAAAAAGGAATGGGCCTGGTGTTGAAGCAAAACAAGGGGGTGTCAATTGCATTTCTGAGCCCAACAAGCCTTGGTCCATGTTTAACTTTTTAGATCTCATGCATTGGCTTGACTAGGGTGCATTGTGGACTTTCCAAGGATGACCCTTGGATCTAGCTCGCTGGTGGCCTGGATGATGAGATATTGATGATGCACGGTGGATCTCCTGGAAGCTTGTACACCTGATCATGTAAAATAAAATAGCATTGAACAAATATGGGGGGACCTGGGAGTCGAACCCAGGCCCTTTGGTTTTCCCAAGCGCCTCCTGACCAACTGAGCTAGCGCGTTGTGTTGTACATGGAATAACAAATAAAGATTATATTGAAAAAAACAAATTAACATATACCAAACGCGCGAATTTTTGAATGGGCCAGTCAGGGGGTTCCACGCCACCCTTCTTCTTCCTCCCTTCGTTGGCAAAAGTCCAGGACTTTTACCTACGGTTTTCTGGGCGTAGGTATAAGCCTGTGTTTTTCCAAAATCTCATACGAACCAGATAAATGCCCAACAATGGTACCAATCAAATCGTGGCAACATCACGAGCATCATAATACCACTTTCCATGGCCAATTGTTCCTGCAATAAAAAACCCCAAAAACGAGCCAAGAACCCTAACTATGGCATCTTGCTCTACAGTTAATAAAAATGCAATTGAATGGTACCATTAGCTTGCAAATGTTCCTAGGATTCAGAATATATAAACAAATCATGCTAACCATGCCAGATTTATGAGATTCGATTTCAAGAAAACATGGAGTTCGTGGGAGACTTACAGTGCATATTTGGGCACGAAAATGCTTGCTGATGATTGGGATAGAATCCTTAGATGTCCAGCAAGCGAATGGTATGCTTGGAATGGTTTGAAGATGCTTGGAAATTGGAATTTGATTCACCACTTTTGTTTAGTTTTTGCAAACTTTCTTTCAGCTTCTCACGGCTCCAATCCTTCTTCTTTTGCTTTGGATTTATTCAATATATATAATAGAGTGCATTAGGGTTACAAGTTTGCATCAAATCCTTGCAATTATGAAGATTTGATCATTGATTCACCCTTGCATCAAATCTTTCCAAAACAAGAAAAAATCAATCTTTTTCTTTCCAAACAAGCCTTGCACGATTTGATTATCTTCCCAACTGTGTA
Organism: Vicia faba; assembly: GCA_948472305.1. NCBI lineage: Eukaryota > Viridiplantae > Streptophyta > Magnoliopsida > Fabales > Fabaceae > Vicia > Vicia faba. The sequence continues at coordinate 556,682,721 of OX451735.1, forward strand.
AGAGGCCTAAACATGCACAGAATCTCAAGCTTTGATTAGTTTTGATATTTTCATGATTTTATTATGATTTAATTTGATTTAATCGAAATAAAAATCAAAATAAATGACAAAAATAAAATAAGGGAAAATGGGAAGGATTATGGGTCGTGGACTATGATACAAACACAAAAAGTTAGGCCCATTTCACAAAAATTGCAATTTTGGCCACTTTTGACTTTTGACAATTTTGCAAAAAGGGTCAACTTCACCAATGCATAACTCCTTCAATTTTGACCCTAGAGATGTGTTCTTTGACTTTTTAGAAATCTCGAGATATCCTCTAAGAAACCCTTTTAGTATCATCTCAATTGAGTCTTCCATGTTCATGTATGAAGCTTTGGCAAAAAAGGTGTTTTTGTTGACTTCTCAAAATGACCTATTGTGATACGGTGTGAAATTCCGGGAATGTCACAGACTCAGAATGTCTAAAGGAATGTTAAGACCTCTGATCTGACATTAAGCGCTGTACAGGTAGAATAGGCTGTACTTTTGATATCTGTTCTACAACAGTCACTGGACTAACATACCAGAGCCAGTAACACGCAGGTTCTCATTTACTGAAGTTCAGAACAGTTAAGGTTAATCTTATGCATTGATGTTACGAGGAATGCTGTGACACCAAAGTAAATGACCAATACATAAAGTAAATAACACACAGAATTGTTCACCCAGTTCGGTTCAACCAACCTACATCTGGGGGCTTCCAAGCCAGGGATAAAGTTCACTATTAGTAGTATCAATTCAAAGACTCTACAGCCAACATACCCGTTGACAGCCTTCTCACTTAATCACTACCCAATGACACTTTTACCTAAGATCCAATCCTAGATATGAGACCCCTCTCACTCCCCCTCAATCACCGCAGTGATAACTTTCTATAGTACTTAAACTGTTCAGAAGATACACTTCCATTACACATCTTGATCATGCTTAAAAGCTTCAATCAAGTACAATGCATACATCCTTTAACCTACAGGTTTCAAGGAGTATGGTGACCATCCCACAGCCCGGGTGGATCACAACTAGCCCTAAGTGATTACATCTTGTCAATCAGCGCACACTAAATTAGGTTACAATGCTTCTATTTATAACCCTCTTTACCCAGCTGGATTTGAGTCTTCACATGACAGCAATGCAGCTCTAACAACCTGCATAAAATAAGCAGAAAACTTCTGCTACAAGTTAGGTCTTCAATCGAGATTTTCTCCTTATCCTTAGCTTCTGATTGAATCTTCTAGGGCTCCACGTATGCCTTCAATTTTCGCTACTTGTTATGCATTCTATTTGGTAGAATATTCTGCATAACTTTAGGAACAGAACTGCATCAGTCTTGACAGTTCAGTAGCTTGATGTCTGGTATGATGTTATGACATCTCTTGAGACATGTTGTTCCAGAGCATGTTTAGGCATTTACAATAGAATTTTCAGGCTGTTCCTATTGTACATTACATTACATTATTGTTTCTATTTGTTTTACAAGAGATGAGCCAATCCCAAACGAAGGCACTTACAATCTCCCCCTTTGGCTAATTTTGGCTAAAACAAATACAACAATAATACTCACCATTCAGGACCTCTTGTGGCACAGGAGGAAGAGGATGCACCTTATTCCCTTTTAGACCACGAACCATTTCTTGTCACTGATGGTGGAAAAAGAGGACCGTGGGAGATAAACTATCCTTTCAGAGGCATCAGAGAACCTTTAAGGAGTGACCAGAATATCTCCCTTGTAACTCAGAACACAGGTCACAACTGTGTTCATAACTCAGATCACAAGTCACAAAGAAATTCACGCCATTTGAATTTCTGCTGAGTTTGTGACAAGTCTTTGTGATCAAAATTTGAGTAGTAGCTGCTGCAACGAGGACAGTTTCTAACAGTACTTCTTTCTCCCCCTTTTTGGCCAAAAATTGCCAAAGAAAGCCCTCACAAAACCAGATCCAAGAACAGTTTTCCCAAATCCGTATAAACCCCATGATGGTTGTGAGAGAAAAGAATGTGTGACAGGAGGTTATATAAGGAGATACCAGGTTAAAAAAAATGGTAATATAAAATCTTGGTCAAGGATACCTGTTAGAGCATGTGCACATTTCAGACTGACTGTGCATGTATTGTTTGTTTCTGTCAATACCACAAAAAAAGATCCAGTCCTAATACATGCATAAATTTTGGTCAAAGTAATTCCTGAATAAAATCAGCCTTTGACCCATTTTCGGGACTGAAGATTTATTCCTTCTAGGAAACAGACTACCAATGACGTGGCGAAGTTATTTTCCCGTATTCTTCTTGATTTCCCCAAGGTTGCAATGTCGTTGATAATGTCATGACACTTACTTAGACATTACCTTGCATTTTTCAACAGCAGCCTTCTTTTTACTTCTCTCATTTAGGCACAGAGAGGGGCACTTTAACCAGCTAGTAGCAAGAGATTTTAAGCATGGCCATCACTCATGCTTTGTGTTGCTGAGATTCAATACACCCAAAAGACTCTAAATTCTTCTGATCTTCCATTCACTAGTAGTTGTTGGAGCTAGTGAAGTCTGATTTGCTAGACCAATTTGCTATTGATAAGAGCAATTCTTCAATCTCCTGTTGTTGAGACATTATCCATGACTTCACAATGTCATATTATCAGAACACATAAACATCAGCATACCACTGCCCTCTTCTGACTTCTGATCTTCAGATTAAGTCCAACATTACAGAATCTCCCTTCAATGTATATCGTAATTGGAAAAGTGCAACACTCAGTGACTTCCCTTGTTAAGGCCAATCAAAACAGTGGCGTGGAAACCAGTAGCACTAGCTCTGAGGTGGTAACTTCAAGCACCCTGAACTAGTCTTAGAATAGTAAGAACATCTCTGATTCATGCCCTTGCGCTTCCACACTTATCATGTCTCTCATGTAGCCATAGTCTGAAACCAACCTCCAACCTTCTTAGTGTGCTTACAAGCTTTACTGAGATTTAGACTTTCTAGAAGGATTATCCTTTGATCATGTCATCCTTCTGTATAATATATTTACTAGTAGTTGCTAATACTAGTAAATTTCTTCAGACCACAACAGTAGTTATGCGTTGTTAAGCATACTTCTTTTAAACACAAGTAGAATCTACTTATTCCAACCCAACAATAAAACTGCCACACTAGAATATTAAGATTCACAGTTCCAAGTCTCTGCCATGGACTTCTAACAATAAATGATGTTACAGCATGAACCTATCTGCTTGGATTCTGAAGTTAACATCCAGGGGATTGATGCCCTTTTATATTCCCCATAAGAAGGGTGTGATTACTCACCAGAATATTCTTAGAGAGAAATAAACTCTCTACCAAGTTCTGAGTAATAGGTTCAGAATACACCCTTGCATACATATTAGACAAACAATTAGTCTCCCATCTAAGTGCTTATATATATATATATATCTTTATGCAAGATCCTAATGAATACTTAGTCTCCCGTCAAAGTATTCATTATTAGTTAGATTATGCCATCTTCTCAAGGTAGGATAATTATTCTAACAATCTTCTGCTCCATGCATGAAAAACCAACTGCTGAAGCGGCCCTTCGTTTGAGATGATGTTGCACCATCAAATCTGACATTGATCTTAACCATATGAACCTGGCTTATACTATGGTTTTGGATGAACATCCAAAGCAATCAAAGCACACTTTTCTTACATCCTTTATGATCAGACCCACAACAACCACATAACCATGCAGCAACTAGCATGAATCACTTTCACCTTGACCCTTGAATAGTACAACGAGTTAATCGTACCATACTCAACTAACAAGTGCATCCTAGGTGATGGGGATGACTTGTCAAAGTGTAGATATCCACCATTTGACTTTGTAGAGACTTAAGTGAATTCTCCTTCACATGCTGCAGTTTATGTGATTGGTAGACATACCCTGTTCTATTCCTATCCTCTTAGGAAATCACTAAGATCATGAGAAATAAACTCAAGCATCTTATAGAACAAGGTAAGATGAACTCCCTTTCATATCAGCTTGATCATACAGTGTTGAGCTCTTTACTTTAGACACATAGTAAGTACTCTTCATTTGGAATTTGCCACAGAGTCCTTAGTTTACTTGCTGTACAAGTTTCAGGTTGCCACTTCTGTAACTTGTACTAGAAGAAACTTCATTATCAATCATGAGGATGTTCACTAAATCTGGAACTTATCTGTCTTTCCTCAACAACTGATGTCTTCACATATTTATCACATAAAGATTCTGCTTCCATTATCTAATCATACTAGATGATCATGACTGATTACTTCTTCATATTTGTTAAGTATATTTACTTGGCTGAAGACACAAAAATCATATGAGGGGAAACCTGGAAATCACACTTTAAAGTCCTTTTAAGTGCTTTTAGCTCAGTACATATACTCCCTTGATCAATTATTTCAAACCAGATGTCTCCTCTTCCAGATCAGGAGTAGGTTCCAAACATATGTATTCGCACTACAAGTGTTTAGCACCCAGAACATCTGTTCTTCAACTGGCAGTTGCATGATGTTCTAACATCCTCAAGCATATCAGTTCCATCTCCTTGGAACACATCATCCTTGATAATCTTCAAGCAGCTTGTTGATGTATACGAGAATCATTGATCAATTGATACTCATCAACACTAATAATAAATGCCTTGCCTTTATGAGTGGACTTGAGGACATTATTGATAGATTGCAAAATCTGCTTACAAATTCTGTTGAAAATAATAACCCTAGAGTTCTTCTTTCACTTTAGGCGTTGTATCAGAAGCTATGCAGCGGAATAGCAGTACTTCAACAGAGCCTACACAATGCTTACTCCATATAGCAAGCATGACACATAAGGATTGAAAATAAATCAATCCTACACGTTGTTTGCTTCTTCACCAAGCAACTTCCTAGACCCAACTCTACATCCTGGTTAAAAGGAAGCTTTATACACACAGATGATACCTTATCAATATCTTCACTCCCGCATGAAGTCTTTGAATTTGTTCAAACACTTTCATCTTCCTTCAACATTGCTGATCAGATTGATCTACTTTCTCCCAAATTGGTCCATCCTCCACTCCTAGGGACCAAACAATATGAACACTACTGGTTCAAACAATATTCTACCTTGTACACAACCGGAAAGTATCCCCCATGGATCTCATCCAGAGACAGACAGGATGCCTTCTCTGATACCAATTGAAATTCCGGGAATGTCACAGACTCAGAATGTCTAAAGGAATGTTAAGACCTCTGATCTGACATTAAGCGCTGTACAGGTAGAATAGGCTGTACTTTTGATATCTGTTCTACAACAGTCACTGGACTAACATACCAGAGCCAGTAACACGCAGGTTCTCATTTACTGAAGTTCAGAACAGTTAAGGTTAATCTTATGCATTGATGTTACGAGGAATGCTGTGACACCAAAGTAAATGACCAATACATAAAGTAAATAACACACAGAATTGTTCACCCAGTTCGGTTCAACCAACCTACATCTGGGGGCTTCCAAGCCAGGGATAAAGTTCACTATTAGTAGTATCAATTCAAAGACTCTACAGCCAACATACCCGTTGACAGCCTTCTCACTTAATCACTACCCAATGACACTTTTACCTAAGATCCAATCCTAGATATGAGACCCCTCTCACTCCCCCTCAATCACCGCAGTGATAACTTTCTATAGTACTTAAACTGTTCAGAAGATACACTTCCATTACACATCTTGATCATGCTTAAAAGCTTCAATCAAGTACAATGCATACATCCTTTAACCTACAGGTTTCAAGGAGTATGGTGACCATCCCACAGCCCGGGTGGATCACAACTAGCCCTAAGTGATTACATCTTGTCAATCAGCGCACACTAAATTAGGTTACAATGCTTCTATTTATAACCCTCTTTACCCAGCTGGATTTGAGTCTTCACATGACAGCAATGCAGCTCTAACAACCTGCATAAAATAAGCAGAAAACTTCTGCTACAAGTTAGGTCTTCAATCGAGCTTTTCTCCTTATCCTTAGCTTCTGATTGAATCTTCTAGGGCTCCACGTATGCCTTCAATTTTCGCTACTTGTTATGCATTCTATTTGGTAGAATATTCTGCATAACTTTAGGAACAGAACTGCATCAGTCTTGACAGTTCAGTAGCTTGATGTCTGGTATGATGTTATGACATCTCTTGAGACATGTTGTTCCAGAGCATGTTTAGGCATTTACAATAGAATTTTCAGGCTGTTCCTATTGTACATTACATTACATTATTGTTGCTATTTGTTTTACAAGAGATGAGCCAATCCCAAACGAAGGCACTTACACGGTTGCAGAACCAGACTGTTTTAGGAAAATGCTGGTTTGCGTTTGTGTTTGCAAAATATCGCGGTAAGCAAGAGTCGCCACCGACTTTTATTTTATCCAACTGGAAAGGAAAAAAGCACAGAAAAATTCTTTTTTCGAGATTTTGAGTACGGGGGGTAGATTATAGAAAGGGAATGTATTAACACCCTTTCTATCTGTGGTTTTCCACGGGCTCTTAGGTACTTGCTCGTCATTTTAAAAATTGCATCCGTGTTTGCGTGTTTTTGAAAAGTTTTTGTTTTACTTCGATTTAACCCTTGCTTCTTTCTTCAAGAGTGTTACGAAGTCGTTTGGAAAACTTTGTTTGAAAAAGTGTTTGGTATGAAAAAGTTTGATTTGAGAAAGTACCTACTAGCATCTACCTACTCGAAAAAGAGAATGTTTATGTTCTTGTTTCCTTTAGACAGCGCTATCCTACTATTGAGAGTAGGTAGCACCGTCGTTGGAGTTTTAAGGGTCAATTTGAAAGGGACGTGTGATGCGGTGGGAGAACTGACTTGAGGTTTTGCGTTTGTGTTCGCAAATGTTGCGATTTAGCAAGAGTCGCCATCGAATTTTATTTTATCCAAAAGGAAAGGTAAAAAAAGCACAGGAAAGACCTTTGAGATTGTTTTTGGGTTCAGGGGGTAGATTATGAAAAGGGAAGGTGCTAGCACCCTTTTCATCCATGGTTTTCCATGGGCTCTTAGTTACTTGTTTAGATCACTTGCTTTGCTTTTGAAATTGTTTGAAATGGTGCTTTGTGTGGTTTTGAAAGTATTTTGAAAAGATGCCATCATTTTGGTAATGTTTGTGATGATTCTTGTTTGTGAGAATGTATACAAAGATGTTTGTATTTTGAAAAATGTTTCAATGTTTGAAAGTTTGTTTCGAAATGTTTTGAAATTGTGTATGTGTTTGTTTGAAAATAGCAAGGATTGTTTGAAAGAGATCAAGTAACTAGGAGTTATCTACCCTACTCAAAAGTCTTTCCTACACATTTTTAACCCTTTGACATTGTTGTTTTACCATTGCGTTGGTAAACAACCCTATCTTTGGAAGTTAAATGGGACGGGCGTGGGTCATCGTATGACCATGATAGCAATGGTGCCAAGTATCTTAGCAAGTTTTAGGGACTAAGATCATTAGTTTTTAGGCAACATTTTGATAGCGTCATCGAGGGACTATGATCTTTTTGTTTTGTTTGATTTTGCCAAGGTACCTAGCATGCATACCATGGCCATTTTAAGGCAACAAAATGGATGAAACCCTAGGGGTGCTTGTGTGCAATGTGTTGTCATTTTCATGCATTTTTGTCTTGTATTAAGTCATGCTATTTGTTTTGATTTTTGGTCTTTGCATACAAAACCCTATTTACTATCATGGTATATGAAAGCAATAAAATGCGTAAAGTAAATCTAGACTATTACAACAATATTATGGGAAGGGGGATACAAGATTTGAATGGGGGATATTGCTCAAAATAAAATCCTAATTCACTATTACAACCCAATTGAATTTATACAATAAATAAATGAACAATTATTTAAATGTACAATAAAATGTAAATATGCAAAAAATGTTTTGTATTAATTTTATGTATGAGAAAATAAATTTATTTATGTCTTAAAAATAAGAAAATAAAATGATTATTTTTGAAAGGGTGAAAACCCTAATTTTTGTTTAATAGAAAATATATTCTAATATTATTCCTTTTATTCATTTTTGTTTCAGAAAAATAATATTAATATATGAAAAATGTTAAAAAATTGAAATATATATGAAAATATGATTTTAGGTGTATAAATAATAAATATATAATATTTTTATATTATTTACAAGTTTTTTTAAGAAAATAAAGTCTATTATTACTAATAAACTATTTATTATGGAAAAAAAATAAAATAAAAAAATATGATAAAATACAAAAAATAAAGAAAATATTGTTTTGTGATTTTAAATGTTCAGAAAAAATAAATAAAGTCAGAAAATACAAATTATACAAGAAAATATAAAAAAATAAAAGAAAATGATCAGGGGGGTGCAAAAAGTAAAAGGGGGGTGTGAATAGAAGCAGGCCCAAGGTGCCAGGCCCAGCCAGCTTCGTCCCTGTCCTCTGGTCAAGCGACCAAACGCGTGCGTTCTGCCTCTTCAACCTGTTCTTGCTATTCTTTGCATAAAATCAAAAACTTATAACATGAAAAATGTAGCTCATGATCACACGATTTCAATGATATAAATAACATGACCTAACTCTCAAAGATCAGAGAGAATTTTAATGGCCCTAATTTTTGACCTAGTTTTTTCAGAGTCTTCAACAACCAAATACTCCTACTCAGCTTGCCTTGTAGATGCCTGAAACTCCTTGTAGAAGTCAACCTGCAAACTCAGAAAATGAAAATGGTGAAGTGTGAAAATGAGCTCACAGTTGCTGGAAAGGGGTCTGGACAGTTTAGGTGTGATGTATGGAATGTGTTTGAAGTGGTTCCAAGCAAAACGCACGAGCAAATTCCAAGTTGGCAAGTGATTTGTAGAGGTTGCCCTGTTTTGGGCATAAATGGTGTTTTTTGTGTTTGAGGAAGTTTGAGAAGTTATGAAATCGTGTCTTAGGCTTGCCACAATGTTTTGAAGTTGTTTGAAATGATACCAAGGCTTGGTTTTATCAGATAGAAGAGTTCACTTGACTTTTGCAAGTTTCTTGCTTTTGAAGAAAAGTTGAAATGACAATGCCCATAAGCTTGTACTTGCTAGTTCCTTAGCTGCACATAGTTGGTGAACTTTGCCTGATATTTGTGGATTTTGTTTGCAGCAAGAGATTAGGTCCATGGCTCAAGATAAACAAAGTTGCAAAAAGCAAGCTTTATCAAAGTAGCAATGTGAACTTTAAGCCATTTTTGGAATAATTCTTTATGCAAAGCTTCAAAGATCAGAACAAGACCATTATCCAATGTGTTTGCATTAAATTAATGAATGTATAAGGTATTAGGACCTGTAAAACCAAGTACAAGCATGCTTAGGACAGATTTGCAACTTGCACCATTATGAAAAATGCCTTGGACAAAAGTGATAAAATGCCATTTTCATTTCTTCGATTGTCCCTAACCATAAATGATCTTGGAGAGTTCTTTGATATTTTGGAAAGCTTGTAACATGATATACAATCCATCTTTGAAGTGAATTTTGAGATTCCTTTTGGAACTATGTGAAAAGTTGCCATGAAGTTAGGTCAAAAATCTGCCTAAACTAGGGCAAAATTTCACTAAGTTAGAAAGTTTATGGACCCTTATTCACAAAATAATAACTTGAGATCCAAGCATCGTTTGGGGAAACTTTGTGAATCAAAGTTGTAGATTTCATGGAGGACTACAACTTTCATGTTGGAAGTTTTCTTTTAATCCAATTGCATCATGGTGAAAAAGTTAGAAAAAAATAAGAATTTTTCATAACTTAGAAAAATTCTAAGTTATGAAAATTTTCAAACTTAAACCCTAATTTCCAAATTTAAGTTTCTTGGTGAACAAGTTTCATGTTTTGACACATGTTGATGAAATATGACCCTTGGCACTTGATTTTGACCAAAAAGTCAAAGTTTGACTTTTCAGTGTTCAATTGATTTTTGATCAGTTGATTGGAAAATTCATCTGTCAACCCAATGCATTTGAGATCTTTTGAACCTTGTGATTAGGTCAAGATGATTCGATTGAGTCCTTGAAACCATGCTTGAACCCAATTTGCCATTGTCTAGGTTAAAAATCAGAAATTGCCCTTCTATAGTCAAAACCCTAAAAATGACCATTTTTCCCTTTTGATGACCTGATCAAATTTCTTTAGGAGTTGTGGTACAAACTTGATCAAATGGTCCATATAATGTTGATGTGGATAAAAAATTATGAGCTTTGATTGTAAATTGGCCATGGTTGACTTTTTCTACAATACAGTTGATTTTTAGGTCAACTGTCCAATTGACTGGGAAAAAATGTGATTCAAGGCTTAAAACTTGGTATGGGAAATCTTATAGGTCCAACATGAAGTATGGAAGTCACATGAGGTATTGGAAGTCCAAAAATCCATGTGCAAACTCAAACCCTAATTTCAGGTTATCAGTGCAAGGAGAGGTCTTGAGCTGAGCAAACCCTAATCTGGTCTTGAGTCCAAGAAGTCTTGTGAGGAGAATCTTGATAAAATGAGAGGGCAAATTTTGGGGTACAACAGCTGCCCCTGTTCAATCTTCTTGAACCTGAAGAGTTAGATTGACGAATTTTGTTGTTCGTGACTCGAAGGTAAAAGATGATTGGACACTAGAGTGCCCGTAAAAGATATGGCACGTGGGCCGTCTTCAAAAATATGATCAGAGCTTTAGCATGAGCTTCTGAACAAAGCAGAAGGGCCAACATAGAGATCTTTGAGGGGGTTTGCCCCAGTTGTTCCACAACATCATAATCGCTTTTCTTGATTATTTTCAAAATCTCTTCCATTTCTTTTTGAGAGGTTTCAGGGATGACCAATGGCCGAGCCCTCATCCTGACGAGCTCTTCTTGAATCCCTTTCCCTCTATCATCAGCAGCGGCAGAGGGGATAACCACAGGAGTTACAACTTCTTCAATAATTGGAGTTCTCGCAGATATGTTTACCGGTGTAGGGGTAACCTTAGGAGCAGCTGAGGGTCCAAAGATTGCCTTTGGAAGGGAAATCTTTGGAGAGAAAATTCTTCCACTGCGGGTGATTTTGCTCGTTCCAGCAATGTTTCCAATGTCAGAAGTCTCTTCATCAGAACTCTCTTCAGTTGATTCAATTTGTTTAATACCATGGTAGTAGATTTCTCCACCATAGTTCCACGGTATTGATTTGTCAGACTTGCACGGGACGGGCCCGGGCATGGTTATCTTCAAAGGTGCAGTCTTTGGAGCGGATGTAATCTTAATAAGACTTTTGGATACCTTGGAAAGATTGGCGGATATGGTTATTATTGAAACATCATTGACAGGAGTTGGTGTAACAGGAGTATTTTCAAAAAGGATTTCTTGGTTATCCATTAGGCGTTGGATGCCTAACTTTAACAGTGGACAGTCGGTTGGTAAGGATGAACAAAGGCAGCAATCTTCTTCACAACCTGGGAAAATCGCGGCCTTCGGCAAATTCAACTTAATTATCGGTAGCGGAGTCATCAAATCACCAACAGTAGCAACAAAAAGATCTTCTTCAACAGCATGGGCATTGTGGCCATGCTTTGGCATTGGAGCAGAGATTACATTCGGCTTTTCAGGGGCGTTGAATTCAACTTCTTTAGCGTCTATCAAATCCTGAATCTTATTCTTAAAGGCCCAACAATGATTGGTGTCGTGCCTCGGGCTCTCTGAATTATAAGCACACTTGGCGTTTGAATGGTAGTAAGGAGAAGCTGTATTCAGATTCTTCGGGGCCTCTTTCAGACTGGCAAGGTTTAACTTCAAGAGATGGGGTAGAACCTGAGCAGGATTCATGTTTATCTGGGTGAATTTCCGTACAGGCCTTTCCACCCTTGCTTGGTTGGTTCTTGGTTGATTGTTTCTGGGCTGATCAACTGTAGACTTCTGAATCATTACGGCCCCCACTGCTGGCTGGCGCTCAACTCTTCCTTGACCTCTTTGGGAGTAGACAGCTGATACTTCCTTCTTTGCTGGAAAAGTCTTTTTGATGGCAGCGGAAGCAGATGCATCTTTTTGAATTTTCCCGCTTTTTATGCCGGCTTCAACTCTCTCACCAGTTAGAATCAACTCAGTGAACCCCGCAGACGAACTTCCAATCAGCTGATTAAAGAAAGGCCCTGACAGAGTTCCCAAGAACATGTCTACAAGCTCTCTTTTAGATAAAGGTGGTTGTACTCGTCCCGCCAAGTCTCTCCATTTCTGGGCATACTCTTTGAAGCCCTTATTTGAGACCATGCCCATACTCTGTAATTGAGTACGGGTTGGTGCTAAGTCCGCATTGTATTGATACTGTTTATAGAAGGCGGCTGCTGAATCCTCCCAATTATGCACATCAGACCTCTCTAATTGGTAGAACCAATCCAGTTGCGTCCCCGACAAACTGTCCTGGAAGAAATGGACCCACAGGTCTTTGTCAGAAGAATGTGGTTGGGTTTTCCTGACATAAGATCGTAGGTGCATCTTGGGACAAGACAACCCATCGTACTTAGCAAACAAAGGTACTTTGAATTTAGGAGAGATTACAATTCCAAAAACCATCCCTAACTCTTCAAAGTCCAGCCCAGACACTCTCTGTATCTCCATGACAGCTAGACGCTCTTCCAAGTTCTTGTATTTGTCATCTGCTGGAGGGTACTGCTGTTCAGAATAGTCTTCTTCCTCTTCCTCTTCTTCTTCTTCTTCTTCTTCAGAATCAGATGGAACTGCAGTTTCTTTTCCCTTTCTTACCCCTTCATCATATGTTGAGGGGAAATCCAGGATCCTTCTGGCTTGACCTTCAAATCTTCTGCCCAAGTTAGCCACACCAGCTCTCTTCTTCTTCTTTTTCTCTATTTTCTTCTCTAGTAGAGTCTTGAGCTCCTCCTGCCCCTTGGCCAAGGTCAGAAGTAGCTATTGAAACTGTGAATTCTGAACTTGTAAGTCTTTGGCCGTTTGTTCAATATCCATCTTGCTGAAATAAACAGCAGAGAGATGAGGAAACTTGGTGTGAAGACCTGTTTATGCATATGATGAATGATATGTATTCATGTAATGCATTCAAGGATTCAGAAATTCAAATTTGTTTTAAACAAAAAAGAAACACACGCCATATTAATAAGATATAATTTGTTAGTAAATCAATGCCCCATGGGCGAAATAATACAAAATTCTAAGGTAAAAAGACGTTGTGCATCCTCTTTGGTGCAATGTAGGTGTTGAGAGTCTGCTCTTTGTGAAGTTGACGAGTAAGTTCCAAAACCTTCTTCTCGCTTGCGTAGAATTGGGCTTCAAAAGTATCGCGTTCTCCCTTGAGCTGTATCCAACTCCTTTGTATATCTTCGAGTGATGTTGGCATGTCAGGATGTAGGAGGGTGTATGGAACCTCTCCTTCCATAAAAGGCTCTATAATCACAGGGAGAATGTAGGGGTAAGGCATCATAAGACTTTTGGCGCGGGTTCTTACCCACTTGAGGTAAGGCTCAAGAGGGATGGAATTCTTGTGTCCCAAGGTCTTACTGTCTACCTTGTTGGGCATCCTCCAAGCACGGATGAACCTTTGTCGGAGTCCTTGATCATTGTTGTCGAAGTCAAAAACCAAGTCTGGAATCATCATGTCATGTGGGCCATCCCTTAGGGCATAACCAAACTGTCTCAGAGCCAAGCAGGGGTTATTGGTGATGCCTCCCCTAATGCCTAGTAGAGGGACATTAGGAAATTCTCCACAACGGTCAATGATGATGACATTCTCTTTTGATCGAGAACACCAATGAATGTCTGAATGGGTAAGAGTCATCAATCGTTGTGACCACCTCAAACCTTGCTCATCCTTCAAAACTGATTGGGGAAGATGAGAAATAAACCATCTTGCCAGTAGAGGAGTGCAACACATGAGAACACCTCTTTTCCTCATTGTTCGAGTGTGAAAACAGTGCAAGATATCCCCAAGTAAAGTAGGCACCGGGTTGCGAGCCATGAATATTTTGACAGCATTCACATCTATAAGCTGGTCAGGGTTTGGGAATAAGACCAACCCATAGATGAGAAGAGCTATAATCTCCTCAAAAGCTTGCAGGTCTAGAGAATTCCAGCATTCTTGAGCTTTCTCAAACAGGAATTTTGCCAAGAAACCCTTGACACCACTTCTGGTTTCCCAATGACTTGTGATATCTGATGGTTGCAAGTGTAGGGCTTGAGCAACATCTTCATGCTTTGGATCTTTTTCCGTACCGTTGAAAGGTAGTTGATGGAGAATAGGAATCCTCAAGAGTTGAGAAAATTCATCCAAAGTGGGCACAAGCTGGTAGTCAGGAAATGTAAAGCAGTGGTGTAGGGGGTCAAAGAACTGGAAGAGAACTTTCACCATGTCTTCCTCTGTGTTGGTAGTGACTAAGTTGACAAGACGACCATGCCTCTCGGTGAATGGAGAATTCTCAGGAATCCTTGAAGCTAGCTCCTTGAGTTGAGGAGGAATTCTTACAAGGTTGACTTGGATAGTTTTCCTGCGAAGTGAATCCATAACCTACAAAACAAGAACAAAGATGAAAATTCAAAATCCTTGAAATGGTTAGTGGATGCATATGATGCTTCATGATGTCCATGATGTTATGCACAAGTATATATGTACAAGCAAATCACACAAGTTCCTAGTTTAGGCTTGCATGGGGTTTCATAGGTAAGTACCCTCTTGAAGTTTAGTTGGCTCAACCTGTCCTAGAAATAGTAACCGGGTTCTAAGGAGCTCAATATCACCGGATTGTTTTATGTGTTCATTGTTTCAGTTTATCCACTTTACTGGCGACCGAAATATTCCAAGAAAACAATCCTCAATGAGTGTAGTATCGAGTATCTACCAACTTCGGACTGCACCAAAGTCGTTCATCTCACTACATCGTAAAAGGCCAAGTTGGTTAAGTAAAGGTTCTAAAAGTCCATTAGTGCTTCATGACATCATTCAGCGGCCCCGTATTCTCTTTGATTGACTCAAAGGCTACCGGTACCCACAAATATGTCGCACTAACATAGCTATTGCTTAGACTGTGTCGGTATACCCCGCACAGTTTCCACAACGTATTGCTATTTACCTATGAATGTTTCCCAAATCCGGGTAGAGGATTCAAACCCAAACAATAGAACCAAAGTAAAAAGCATACAAGTCAAACAAGATAAGCATGTAAAGGTGATCTAAACCCTAAGGTAACCACACTTTTTTTCAATATTCCCCAGCAGAGTCGCCAGTTCTGTGATGCGGTGGGAGAACTGACTTGAGGTTTTGCGTTTGTATTCTCAAATGTTGCGGTTTAGAAAGAGTCGCCACCGACTTTTATTTTATCCAAAAGGAAAGGTAAAAAAGCACAGGAAAGACCTTTGAGATTGTTTTTGGGTTCGGGGGGTAGATTATGAAAAGGGAAGGTGCTAGCACCCTTTTCATCCATGGTTTTCCATGGGCTCTTAGTTACTTTTTTAGATCACTTGCTTTGCTTTTTAAATTGTTTGAAATGGTGCTTTGTGTGGTTTTGAAAGTATTTTGAAAAGAGGCCATCGTTTTGGCAATCTTTGTGATGATTATTGTTTGTAAGAATGTATACAAAAATGTTTGTCTTTTGAAAAATGTTTCAATGTTTGAAAGTTTGTTTGGAAATGTTTTGAAATTGTGTATGTGTTTGTTTGAAAATAGAAAGGATTATTTGAAAGAGATCAAGTAACTAGGAGTTATCTACCCTACTCAAAAGTCTTTCCTACACATTTTTAACCCTTTGACATTGTTGTTTTACCATTGAATCGGTAAACAACCCTATCTTTGGATGTTAAACGGGACGGCCGTGAGTCATCGTATGACCATGATAGCAATGGTGCCAAGTATCTTAGAAAGTTTTAGGGACTAAGATAATTTGTTTTTAGGCAACATTTTGATAGCGTCATCGAGGGACTATGATCTTTTTGTTTTGTTTGATTTTGCCAAGATACCTAGCATGCATACCATGGCCATTTTAAGGCAACAAAATGGATGAAACCCTAGGGGTGCTTGTATGCAATGTGTTGTCATTTTCATGCATTTTTGTCTTGTATTAAGTCATGCTATTTGTTTTGATTTTTGGTCTTTGCATACAAAACCCTAGTTTACTATCATGGTATATGAAAGCAATAAAATGCGGAAAGTAAATCTAGACTATTACAATAATATTATGGGAAGGGGGATACAAGTTTTGAATGGGGGATATTGCTCAAAATAAAACCCTAATTCACTATTACAACCCAATTGAATTTATACAATAAATAAATGAACAATTATTTAAATGTACAATAAAATGTAAATATGCAAAAAATGTTTTGTATTAATTTTATGTATGAGAAAATAAATTTATTTATGTCTTAAAAATAAGAAAATAAAATGATTATTTTTGAAAGGGTGAAAACCCTAATTTTTGTTTAATAGAAAATATATTCTAATATTATTCCTTTTATTCATTTTTGTTTCAGAAAAATAATATTAATATATGCAAAATGTTAAAAAATTGAAATATATATGAAAATATGATTTTAAGTGTATAAATAATAAATATATAAGATTTTTATATTATTTACAAGTTTTTTAAGAAAATAAAGTATATTATTACTAATAAACTATTTATTATGCAAAAAAAAATGATAAAATGCAAAAAATAAAGAAAATATTTTTTTGTGATTTTAAATGTTCAGAAAAAATAAATAAAGTCAGAAAATACAAATTATACAAGAAAATATAAAAAAATAAAAGAAAATGATTAGGGGGGTGCAAAAAGTAAAGGGGGGTGTGAATAGAAGCAGGCCCAAGGCGCCAGGCCCAGCCAGCTTCGTCCCTGTCCTCTGGCCAAGTGACCAAACACGCACGTTCTGCCTCTTCAACCTGTTCTTGCTATTCTTTGCATAAAATCCAAAACTTATAACATGAAAAATGTAGCTCATGATCACACGATTTCAATGATATAAAGAACATGACCTAACTCTCAAAGATCAGAGAGAATTTTAATGGCCCTAATTTCTGACCTAGTTTTTTCAGCATCTTCAACAACCAAATACTCCTAGCTCAGTTAATATAAATACAAACTATGCATATGTACAACTCAAGTAACTTAAGGACTACATTTTTGCTTCACAAACCTAAACCTAAGGATGCCTAAATAGAGAGATAGAAACTTGACAAATACCTTGTTCAGTTGAGTTTGGATATGGCAATGTAGGAGTTTTGAGTGAGGCCTGAAGGTCGTGTGAGCTTGCTTGAAGTTCCCTCAACCTTTCCCAATGCTCAGCTTGCCTTGTAGATGCCTGAAACTCCTTGTAGAAGTTAACCTGCAAACTCAGAAAATGAAAATGGTGAAGTGTGAAAATGAGCTCACAGTTGCTGGACAGGGGTCTGGAAAATTTAGGTGTGATGTATGGAATGTGTTTGAAGTGGTTCAAAGCAAAACGCACGAGCAAATTCTAATTTGGCAAGTGATTTTCAGAGGTTACCCTGTTTTGGGCAGAAATGGTGTTTTTTGTGTTTGAGGGAGTTTGAGAAGTTATGAAATCGTGTCTTAGGCTTGCCACAATATTCTGAAGTTGTTTGAAATGATACCAAGTCTTGGTTTTATCAAATAGAAGAGTTCACTTGACTTTTGCAAGTTTCTTGCTTTTGAAGAAAAGTTGAAATGACAATGCCCATAAGCTTGTACTTGCTAGTTCCTTAGCTGCACATAGTTGGTGAACTTTTCCTGATATTTGTGGACTTTGTTTGCAGCAAGATATTAGGTCCATGGCTCAAGATAAACAAAGTTTCAAAAAGCAAGCTTTATCAAAGTAGCAATGTGAACTTTATGCCATTTTTGGAATAATTCTTTGTGCAAAGCTTCAAAGATCAGAACAAGACCATTATCCAATGTTTTTGTATTAAATTAATGAATGTAGAAGGAATTAGGACCTGTAAAACCAAGTACAAGCATGCTTAGGACAAATTTGCAACTTGCACCATTGTGAAAAATGCCTTGGACAAAACTGATAAAATGCCATTTTCATTTCTTCGATTCTCCCTAACCATATTTGATCTTGGATAGTTCTTTGACATTTTGGAAAGCTTGTAACATGTTCTACAATCCATATTTGAAATGAATTTTGATATTCCTCTTGGAACTATGTGAAAAGTTGCCACGAAGTTAGGTAAAAAATCTGCCTAAACTAGGGCAAAATTTCACTAAGCTAGAAAGTTTATGGACCCTTATTCACAAAACCATAACTTGAGATCCAAGTATATTTTGGGAAAACTTTGTGAATCAAAGTTGTAGATTTCATGGAGGACTACAACTTTCATGTTAGAAGTTTTCTTTGAATCCAATTTCAACATGGTGAAAAAGTTTGGAAAAATTGGGAAAAAATAAGAAATTTTCATAACTTAGAAAAATTCTAAGTTATGAAATTTTTCAAACTTAAACCCTAATTTTAAAATTTAAGTTTCTTGGTGAATAAGTTTCATGTTCTGACACATCTTTATGAAATATTACCCTTGGCACTTGATTTTGACCAAAAAGTCAAAGTTTGACTTTTCAGTGTATAGTTGATTTTTGATCAGTTGACTGGAAAATTCATCTGTTAACCCAATGCATTTGAGATATTTTGAACCTTGTGATTAGGTCAAGATGATGCCATTGAGTCCT
Organism: Vicia faba; assembly: GCA_948472305.1. NCBI lineage: Eukaryota > Viridiplantae > Streptophyta > Magnoliopsida > Fabales > Fabaceae > Vicia > Vicia faba. The sequence continues at coordinate 556,701,427 of OX451735.1, forward strand.
TGAAACCATGCTTGAACCCAATTTGCCATTGGCTAGGTTAAAAATCAGAAATTGCCCTTCTATAGTCAAAACCCTAAAAATGACCATTTTGCCGTTTTGATGATCTGATCCAATTTCTTGAGGAGTTGTGGTCCAAACTTGATCAAATGGTTCATATAATGTTGATGTGGATAAAAAATTATGAGGTTTGACTATAAATTGGCCATGGTTGACTTTTTCCCCAATACAGTTGATTTTCAGGTCAACTGTCCAATTGACTGGGCAAAAATGTGATTCAAGGCTTGAAACTTGGTATGGGCAATCTTATAGGTTCAACATGAAGTATGAAAGTCACATGAGGCATTGGAAGTCCAAAAATCCTTGTTCAAACTCAAACCCGAATTCCAGGTTATCAGTGCAAGGAGAGGTCTTGAGCTGAGCAAACCCTAATCTGGTCTTGAGTCCAAGAAGTCTTGTGAGGAGAATCTTGATAAAATGAGAGGGCAAATTTTGGGGTACAACAGAACGTACGATCACTAAAGCAATGTTAGGATGTCTTAGTAATAACCCTAATGTCTTAAGATCAATATTCGAGGCAACATTTTCAAGGCAACTTTTCCGAGCGAGACTTTGATCTTTGTTTAGACAAGAGAGCGACCACTAAAATACCCTATACTTAATGATCGGTTACCGAAGGCAACCAGAGTGAGAGTATACCCTAGGAGTGCGCATGTGCGAGTGATTCAATTTAAAGTTATTATCTTTTCACATTTAGGGTTTGCTAACCATTTTAAGTTTAACATACATTCTTGTCATGCAACCCTAATATCATACATCTAACAGTTAATATTTGCGGAAATTAAAATGCGGAAAAATAAAGCTACGCTATTACAAGGCTTCGGGGAGGGGATTAATTACATAGCCAAAAACGCGTAAAACGATAAATAAACGAAAAAGTCTTAATTAAACTATTACATCCCATGAGCAGTTACATCAACATTGTAACATAAGTAAACGCGCGATGAAACGAGAACGAAAGAAAATTAGGGTTTTGACCCCGTCTAACCTAATTAAAAGAAAAATCATTTTTTGGTTGTTTTTTATTATTTTAAGAAAAGAATAAGGTTTTAAATTAGATAAATACAAAATCAATTACTAATTAGTTTAAATTAATAAAAATAATTACTTTGGCCTATTTTGGTATTTTTGTGATTTTTTTAAGAAAAGGAAATAAAATTTAAATTAAACAAAACCCTAGTTTCTAATTTATTTTAATTTATTTACAAAAATAATTAAAGTTACCCTAAAATAAAATAAACTAATTAAATTAATTTTTAATTAAAAAATAAAACCTAAATCTAATTGGATGAAAATTGATTTTATGATTTTATATGAAAAAGAATTAATTTTTGTTAGTAAAATAAATTACTTGAATTAAATAAAAAATAATATAAAGAGAAAAAGAAAAAGAAAAGGAGAATGTGCCTGGTTAAACAACAATTGGAGGGTGTGCAATAGCAATTTCTGGGCCCAAATGATTCTGACCCACGTTGACCTTTCTGATCCAGCGCTGCGCATTGACCAGGGTGCATCATGGTCCTTCATGTGATGGCCTTCAGATCTGGCCTTTTGGAGATCCAATGGTTGAATCCTGAAGGCACATGGTGGTGTTCACGCCTTTGTACATGCCTGATTATGCAAATAAAAATAACATGAAATATATGGGGGGACCTGGGATTCGAACCCAGGTCTTATGGCCTTTTCCACCTGCCTCATTACCAATTGAGCCACGCGCTATTGTTGTATATGAAATAATAATAAATCAATATATTAAAACATGTAAAATCAAAAGTTATCCGCGCGCAAATTCAAATGGGCGAGTAGGGTGATGCCACACAAGTCTTCTTCTTCCTCTCTCCATTCGTAAAAATCAGAGACTTTTTCCTACGGACATAGGTCTGTCACTATAAACCCTGCATATCTCAAAATATCACACAGGCATGATAAACGAAATCCAATGGTGTAGATCTAATCGTCCTGACCCTGTGATCATCATGGCACCCTTCTTGTGGGCCAATTTTGCCTGTACAAAAAGATCCCAAAATGCACAAAGAAACCCTAACAATGGTGGATTTCAATACAGCTAAAAGTAATGCAATTAAATGGTACTGTTAGCTTGTAAACATGATAAGGATTACAAATATGCTATTGAAACATGATAAGGATGCAAGAATAGGAAGATTCGATTATGAAAATAGAGACAAACCGTGGGGGTCGTGGAACCGGATTCTGGGCACGAAGATGCTTGTTCTTGATTGGTATAGCTTCCTTGTATGCCCAGGATGCGAACGGGGTGGCTTAGGAATCTTGAAAACGCCTGGAAGTACAAAATCATATAAGCACTTTTCTTGAGTTTTTTCAAGTTTTATTCTTTCTCTCCACGCCTCTAAACCTTCTGATTTTGATCTGCCTTTGTCCACTATATACCAAGGAACGAATTAGGGTTGCAAATGTCTTCTCAATCTTGGGCAATTATGGTCTTTGATCATGATTTGATCTTCTTGAAAATCTTTCCAAAAATAGGCCAAAATCAATCTTTTTATGCACACCTATGCCTTGCACGATTTGATTCACTTGCTAGTTGTATATGGGACCTGAAACATGCATCAAATCTTAAGACTTACATGCTTTTGATATTTCCATGATTTATTTTGATTTAATTTTATTTAATTGAAATAAAAAATCAAAATAAATGGTAAAAATAATATAAAGGCAAGTGGGAAGAGTTAGGGCTCGTGGACCATGCTGTAAACTCAAAATAAGTGCAAAAAGTTATGCCCATTTGACAAAAATTGCAATTTGAGGCATATTTGACTTTTGACAATTTTGCAAAAAAGGTCAACTTCACCAATGCATAACTTCTTCAATTTTGACTCTTTGAAGGTGTTCTTTGACTTTTTATAAATCTCAATATGTCCTCTAAGCAAACCTTTTGGTCTCATCTCAATTGGGTCTTCCATGTTCATGTGAAGCTTTGACAAAAAAGGTGTTTTTGTTGACTTTTTAAAATGACCTATAATGTCCAAATTCATAACTTCTTGTGAGTGCATATTTTGAACTTGGGAGCTGAATATGGATTGTAGGGCATTGAATCTTATTCAAAATGAGTTTTGTATGGGTCATTTCTCATAAAGTATGAGAAAGTTATGCTTGGTCAAAGTTGAGTTGACTTTTCCTGCAAAACCCTAATTTAGCAACTTTTGGGTTTTAATGCATTGTGAGCAATCCTTGATGAATCATGATCAACCCTTGATCAAATGATGAATAATACTTCAAAATAAGGATGTTGACCAAAAATCTTGAAGTTTGATTGTATGTGGGCCATAGTTGACTTTTACCCTAGTACAATCGATTTTTAGGCCTTTGAGCAATTGACTGAGCAAACTTCCTCTGCAAGGCTTGAAACTTGACAAGGATGATCTTGAGAACATATTAGGACAATGATGAGCATTTGGGATCCCTTGGACTCAAGTATCTTGATGCAACATGAAACCCTAATTTGAGGTAGACTGCCTCAGGAGAGAGCTTGTCTGGTCAACCCTTGGACTTCTTTGAGCAATTTGAAGACCTCACTTGAAATGTATTGAGAAATATGGGAGGGCAAATTTTGGGGTACAACACCTATAATGTCCAAATTTATATCTTTTTGTGAGTGCATTTTTTGAACTTGGGAGCTGAAGATGAATTGTAGGGCATTACATCCTTTTCAAAATGAGCTTTGGATGGGTCATTTTTGATAAAGTATGAGAAAGTTATGCTTGGTCAAAGTTGAGTTGACTTTTCCTGCAAAACCCTAATTTATCAACTTTTTGGTTTTGATGAATTGTGAGTAATCCTTGAGGAATCATGATCAATCCTTGATCAAATGATGAATAATAATTCAAAATGAGAATGTTAACCAAAAATCTTGAAGTTTGACTGTATGTGGGCCACAATTGACTTTTGCCCTAGCACCGTCGATTTTCAGGCCTTTGAGCAATTGACTGAGCAAAATTCCTCTGCAAGGCTTGAAACTTGACATGGATGATCTTGAGAACATATTATGACAATGGTGAGCATTTGGGATCCTTTGGACTCAAGTACCTTGATGCAAATTGAAACCCTAATTTGAGGTAGACTGCCTTAGGAGGGAGTTTGTCTGGTCAACCCTTGGACTTCCTTGAGCAATTTGAGGACCTCACTTGAAATGTATTGAGAAATATGGGAGGGCAAATTTTTGGGTACAACAGCTGCCCCTGTTCAATATTCTTAAACCTGAGGATGTAGATTGGCTTGCTTGCCTTTCGTGATCCGAAGGTGGAAGATGATTGAACACTAGAGTTCCCAGAAATTTGCAATCGTCTGAAGTGGTACTTGCCTTGTGATGTCGGGAATGGGCTTATGGATGCCATTTGGAGAGTGATGACGGAGGATGGCCTTAAAGATGCCATCCGAAGAAGTGTCGATCGCATAAGAGATTCCTTTGCGAGAGCCCGTATACCTGTTGTTGAGAAGGATTCCGCTGGGGAATGCTGGTCTCTGTCTTGGTAAAAGTTGAATTTTAGGAGCTTCGGTCGTCCGTTATTCTACTGGGGAATCGTCTCTTGGTCGAAGAGGTGAAAATGAGCTACTATCTGGTCGTGATCCAGGCTTTATAGTGATAAGATCGACTATTATCTGGTCGTGCTCCAGGCTTTACAGTGACTTAACGGGAGATGAGATTAAACTTGCTATTTGGTCATTCTCCAGGCTTTTCAATTTCTCAATTCTTATCTGGTCGTACTCTAGGCTTCAGAAGGAATTAAGTTGTTATCCGGTCGCATCCGGGCTTCAACTTGAATTTAGGGCACACTGATATCCGGTCGATTCCGGGCTTCTTAGTAATTGTCCAGGTAAACTGCTATTTGGTTGAAATCCAAACTTCACAATGTATTTCTGCTATCTGGTCGTAATCCAGTCTTTGCAACTTCTTACTTCTTATCAGGTCGTATTCCAGGCTTCAGAAGAAATCAAGTGGTTATCCGGTCGCATACGGGCTTCCATTTGATTTTAAGGCTTACTAATATCCGGTCGATTTCCGGGCTTCATAGTAACTGGCCGGGTAGACTGCTATTTGGTCGGAATCTAAGCTTCAGTATCCCTTACTGTTATCTGGTCGTATTCCTAGGCTTCAGTGTATTTTATCGCTATCTGGTCGTAATACAGGCTTCACGATGTCTTATACCATTATCTGGTCGAATCCAGGCTTCATGGTGTCCTGTACTGCTATCTGGTCGATTTCCAAGCTTCACAGTACCTTGTTAAGCCGTTTTCCGGTCGATTTCCGGGCTTCACCGCTTGTGTTTATGATATACCATTATCTGGTCAATTCCAGGCTTCGGGGTGTCTTTGTACTTCTATCTGGTCGTTCTCCAGGCTTCACAATAACTTGTTGGGGCTTAAACTATTATCCGGTTGAATCCGGGCCTCATAGCTTAAATTTAAGATAAACCACTATCTGGTCGATTCCAGGCTTCGCGGTATCTTGGTACTGTCATCCGGTCGTTCTCCAGGCTTCGTAGTATGATGGAGAAATCAATATATTATCCGGTCGGATCCGGGCTTCATAGCTTGAATTGGAATAGAAATCTTAACATCGATTTGACTGAACCAGAGAAACTTGTGAGAATTTGATTGTATCTTTCCCTGAAAGGTAAAGAGTTAGTCGTATGTAATTTCATGATGTATGACATGTATCGAGTAATGATGCTCTCAAAATAAATGAGATTGTGCTGTATGATGCGCATGCGCATGCCATGATGTATGGATATGCAATGTTCTCGTGATGTTTTCTAGCTGGGCAGAATAAATCCCGGAATGCTGTTAGAGAATATAAAGAGTTTAGTTCTTCGTTCTCGCTGGGGATAACGACTGAAGATGATTTGAGAATAAATTGGCGGGAGAATAACTCTGATGGAGAATAAACTGGCGAGAGAATGACTCTGTGGGGAAGAGATACTCTGTCAGAAAATATGCTGATTTGGAGAAATAACCTCGGCTGGGGATGAATTACCGTTGTTGGCGATAATGAACCTTGTTGGGGATTGAGTTTCTGCTTATGGAAGAAATAAACTCCACTGGGGATAGCCTTCCATTGTTGGTGATAGATGAACTTTGCTTGGGGAGAATTAACACCAATGTTTTTAGATACCTTTTACTCTGCGGGGAGTGTATGTTCCTTTAGTCATTTTCAAGCTGGCTTTGTCCTTGTACCTTATGGGTAGAGCAACTATCTGGTTTGGGCACTTCTATTTGCCCCTGTTCCTGAAATTACCAGTAATTGTCTTTTGTTTCGCATGTAAATATTTATAAGCAACAATTATTTTGAAATGCATATATCAAAAATGAATCACTGGATGTTCTTTGCAAAACAAAACAGGAAAAGAAAAAAAAAATTAAATTTATTGTAAAATGAATTGTATTGATTTTGAAGTTGGCCTGTAATAGGCGTTTTGTACAAGAGGCTGACGTCCTAATAAGAGAACGCCGCCGAAAGAACGGAATTTATACAATTTGTGTAAAAGAAAGAAAACAACTATGTGAAACAATCCCACTGGGTTCCAACTCTGCTATCGCCTTTATTTCTTTGAGCGTCTCATCACTTTGCTACTTGGTTGAAGGTAGATCAAATTGATTGGCGTCGTCCGAGCTTGATAGTTGATACTGAAGTCTAGTTGCAAGATGATCCAATGAGACATAGTGTTACGCTTTAATCCCTAATTTTTTCCTGGACCGCCCTTTCGGGTTTTCAGTCCACCGGGATACCCTTTTTTACCCAAGCCTCCTTTTCAGGTTTTCGACTTTCCGGGTGTACAGTTTTTTTCATTTTCATCCCTTACTTTTTCCCGAACCCTTTTGGTTCACCGGGAAGCCCTTATTTTTGCCTAGGCCAGTCGAACTAGCGGGTCTTTGATCATGCGTAGTATTTTTTCACTATGTCTGCATTGATAGGGTGAGTAAGGTCGTCACGATCCATGGTGGTTAGAATCATAGCTCCTCCGGAGAAAATGTACTTAACCACAAATGGCCCTTCATAAGCGGGGGACCATTTTACCCTGGGATCACCTTGCGGCAGTATGATGCGCTTGATCACTAGATCCCCGACTTGATATGGTTGTCGTCTTACTTTCTTGTTAAATGCCTTGGTCATTCGCTTTTGATACGTCTGACCATGACAAATAGCGCTAAGTCTCTTTTCATCTATTAAGTTCAGCTGATCAAGCCGGGTCTGGATCCAATCGTCCTTGCTTAAACCTGCATCCTTCATAATCCGGAGAGAGGGTATCTGGACTTCAATGGGTAAGACTGCCTCCATGCCATACACCAGAGAGTAGGGTGTTGCCCCTGTCGATGTTCATGTTGTGGTACGACACCCATGAAGAGCGAATGGTAACATCTCGTGCCAATCTTTGTAGGTCACTGTCATCTTCTTCACAATCTTCTTGATGTTCTTATTAGCTGCTTCAACAGCCCCATTCATCTTCGGCCGGTAAGGAGAAGAGTTGTGATGCTGTATCTTAAACTGTTTGTAGAGCTTGGTGATTATTGTATTGTTGAGATTTGTACCGTTGTCCGTAATGATCCTCTCTGGTATACCATATCGACAGGTCAAGTTGTGTCGGATAAACCGTGCTACGACGTTCTTGGTTACCGTAGCAAAGGAAGCCGCCTCAACCCACTTCGTAAAGTAATTAATAGCTACCAGAATGAAACGGTGCCCGTTGGACGCAGTAGGTCTAATCTCGCCATCATGTCGATGCCCCACATTGCAAAAGGCCAAGGAGCTGTTAAAACATTTAGAGGAACTGGAGGTACATGCACCTTATCAGCATAGACTTGGCACTTATGACAGGTCCGAGAATGTTGATAACAATCGGCTTCCCTAGTAGACCAATAATATCCTGCCCGTAGGATTTTATTTGCCATGGTATATCCACTGGAATGAGTTCCGAGGGTACCTTCATCTAACTCTTCCATAATCCTTTCTGCCTCGCTCTTGTCCACACATCACAGTAAGGTTGAATCATGGTTACGCTTGTAAAGGATCCCATTTCTAATAAATAACTTCGCAGCGAACCTTCTCAGAAACTTCTTATCATTAACAGATGCACCCTCGGGGTACTCTTGAGCCTCAAGATATCTCTTTACCTCGTGAAACTAGGGTTTATCTGCTACCTCTTCAGTCTCGATGTCACAGCAATGTGCGGGTTCTTCCAACCTCTCGATGGTAATCTTGGGAGCTTCATTGTCCCACCTGACCTTGAACATAGAAGACATGGTAGCTAGCGCATTCTCTAACTGGTTCTCTTCTCTCGGGAAGTGTTCAAAGGTTATCTCCTCAAAGTGCGGGAGCAATGTCAATACATATTCCTTGTAAGGAATAAGATTTGGGTGCTTCGTATCCCACTCGCCTTTGATCTGACTGATCACTAGAGCGGAATCTACGAATACACTCAAGAACTTAATCCTCAGGTCGATAGCAGCTCGAAGACCCAGGATGCATGCTTCATACTCTGCCATATTGTTGGTGCAGTTAAAACATAATCGGGCGGTGAACGGAGTATGACAGCCCTCAGGAGATATAATCACAACGCCAATACCATTACCCAACATGTTCGAGGCTCCATCAAAATACATAGACCATTGGGATCCTTCCTCAGGTCCTTCATCCGGTCCAGGTGTTTCACAGTCGGTCACCAACATGATGTTCTCATCCGGGAACTCAAAATTCATTGATTAGTAATCATCCACGGCCTGATGCGCCAAATGATCCGTAAACACATTCCCCTTGATTTCTTTTGGGGTTGTGTATTAGATGTCATACTCGGTTAAGATCATATGCCATCTTGCTATTCTTCCGGACAAGGCAGGCTTTTTGAAGATATACTTGATTGGGTCCATCTTTGATATCAATAACGTAGTGTGAGTCAGCATATACTGTCTCAGCCGGCGAGCAGCCCATGCCAAAGCGTAGAAAGTTTTCTCAAGCAATAAGTATCAGGTCTCGCAGTAGGTAAACTTTTTGCTAAGGTAGTAAATAGCGTGTTCTTTTCGGCCAGACTCGTCATGCTGCCCCAGCACGCACCCCATTGAATTGTCGAGTACTGTCAAGTATAAGATATAAGGTCTTCCTTCAACTAGAGGCATCAGAATTGGTTGTTCTTGAAGATATTCTTTAATCCTTTCGAAAGAAGCCTGACATTTATCATTCCATTTTACCACTTGATCTTTCTTCAACAGCTTGAAGATTCGCTCATAAGTAGCAGTCAGATGTGAAATGAATCGGGCGATGTAATTCAGCCCTCCCAAAAAGCCTCTAACTTCCTTTTCTATTCGGGGAGCTGGCATCTCCTGTATAGCCTTCACCTTTGCGGGATCCACCTGAATACCTTTATCACTAACGATGAAACCTAGCAGCTTACCAGACCTTACCCCGAAGGTGCACTTGTTCGGGTTTAACCTCAGCTTATACATCTTCAACCTATCGAACAGTTTCTGGAGATGGTCAAGGTGCTCTTTCTCAGTCTGGGACCTTGCGATCATGTCATCAACGTAAACCTCAATCTCATGGTGAATCATGTCGTTGAACAAAGCGACCATGGCACGCTGATAAGTTGCCCCAGCATTCTTCAACCCGAAAGGCATTACCTTGTAACAGAAGGTGCCCCACTGCGTAATGAAGGTTGTCTTCTCCATGTCCTCGGGAGCCATCTTAATATGATTGTAACCAGAAAAACCATCCATAAAGGAGAAGATCTTATGTTGTGCAGTGTTATCGACCAAAACATCGATGTGAGGAAGTGGGAAATCATCTTTGGGGCCCGCCCTATTCAAATCTCTATAGTCCACACACATTCGTACCTTACCATCTTTCTTAGGCACCAGAGCAACGTTGGCAACCCACTGTGGGTAAGAAGTAACATCTAGAAATCCGGCGTCAAACTGTTTCATGACCTCAGCTTTGATTTTCTCAGACATCTCAGGGCGCATACGGCGAACCTTCTGTTTTACCGGAGGACAATCTTCTTTAGTTGGTAAGCGGTGTACCACAATATCAGTGTCCAAACCAGGCATATCTTCGTAGGACCAGGAGAAGATATCAACATAGTCGCGTAGCATCTGTATCAACTGTTTCTTAACACTAGGCTCCATATTCGCACCTATCTTGACCTCTTTCCTATCTTCCTCTGTACCCAAATTCACTGATTCAACTGGCTCTTCATGGGGATGTATGGCCCTCTCTTCATGTAGTAACAGTCTAGCAAGTTCCCCAGGCACTTTACAATCATCCTCACCTTCTTTCTCGGCTTGGTTGATCGGATTTTCAAAGTCATAACTGGCAGTAGCAGAGTTGTTATCAATGGGATCCAGAGTGGGTGTGGATCTGCATTATGATATGTGAGTGTGTGTAAGACAATAGCTGTTTTGATAAAGTGCGAGATAGAAAAGAAAAACAAGGAGCGTAAAATTTGTAATGCAAGAAAACGTCCAATGCTTTATTGATGATATATGAAAATGACAAATAATAAGCCTGCACAAACAAAGCCAGGGTGCCTCGGGCAAGACACCGGGCCGTAAAGTTTCGAACTGTTTGTTACAAATCTCAAAACAAAAGTCTATTACTGTGTAACAAAAGAAACGAGTACGAAGTCCTTCGCCGTCCAGTTGTTCAATCCACCTTTGGTAGTCGGGTAAATCCAGTTATCGATATCTGAATCTTCTTTATCATCCTCAATTACATTTACTCCCTGATCACTGATGTGCAGAGGAGGTCTTCCAATCCGCGCGCGCCGAACAACCCTTTGAGCCTCTGCATAAAGCCCAAACTAAACTTGTCAGTTTGTGTGTGAAATCAAGGAGCTGACCCCAATTCGCACACCCGCCTTTTTCAATTACAGCCCTGGCATCCTTGAGGGAAGCCATCTTCATCGGAGGTTTGTTAGCAACAACTTCAATCGACGCCAGAGTCTGGGGGACCTCTTCAAAGTTCTGACACAGGGTTTCTATGAACTCCCCATCCATCTCCACATAGCGAAAGGAATTAAGATGACTCACCATATACTCCTCTTCACCTCGTACCGTGACAATATTCCCCTTCACTGGATATTTCAACATTTGATGGAGCGTAGAAGTCACTGCCCTAGCCTTATGGATCCAAGGGCGACCCAGCAGGCAAGAATATGATGGTCAGATATCCATCACGTAGAAAGTAGATGCAAATGTCTGAGAGCAAACTTTAACAAGGACGTCCACCTCCCTATGCGCCATCCTTTTTGACCCATCGAAAGCCCTGACCATAATATTACTCGACTTCAGAATCAAACCTTCACAGTCCAGATGGTCTAATGCTTTCTTGGGCAAAACATTCAATAAGGAACCAGTATCCACCAGTACATGGGCCAAAGTAGTGCCCCTGCACTCGATCGAGACATGCAGAGCATCATTGTGATTTCTTCCTTTAGCAGTCAGATCTGCGTATGAGAAACCCAACCCGTTGTCGGCAGTCAAACTAGCTACGTAATCTTTGAATTGATCAGCCGAAGTTTCCTGCGGCACATGCGCAGTTTTGAGGAAAGCAATTAAAGCCTTTGCATGGGCTTCCGAATACAATAACAAGGATAACATGGAGATTTTTGACGGGGCCTGTCTCAGTTGCTCGACTACATTGTAGTCGCTCTTCTTGATAATCTTCAGAATTTCCTCTATCTCCTGCTTAGAGGTTTGTACAATGATCTTCCTAGGTGCCTCCATCCGGGAAGGCTCACCTGTGATTTCTTTGCCCCGAGTGCCAGATGGCTTGGTGACAGGGGTGATAACTGGAGTAGAAACTGGGACAGTAGCTGATGTACTAGTAGATGGAATGACAACAGGTTTGTGAACAGTCGGAGGGGAAATCTCAGGAGAGAATAGTCTTCCACTTCTGGTGACCTTGCTAGCCCCGACAATATTGCTGATATCAGCATCAACTTCTTCAATCTTTAAGTCTTGCTTAACTCCATGGTAATACACATCGGCCCAATAGTTCCAAGGGACAGCCTTATCTGAAGTGTATGGGATAGGACCAGGGATAATAATGATTAACGGAGCGATTCTTGGAACAGGTGTAATCCTAACAGGCTTTCTCGAGGAAGCCTTGGAAGGATTGGCGAAAATGGTTATGATGGCAACATCTTCAATTGGAACTAACAAAATCAAAGTATTTTCGAATAGGATCTCTTTGTTATCCATCAGGCGTTGAACACCTGATTTCAAAAAGTGGCAACTAGCAGGCAGGATTGAACATAAGTGGCAACCTTCGCCACATCCCGGAAATAAACCGGCCAACAATAGATTCTTCTTAACTGTCATCAAAGGAGTATAAATTTCTTCCACGGAGGTTACAAATAAATCATCATCCACAACATTTACTCCATGACTATGCTTGGGCATGGGAGCAGTTATGACGTTGGGCTTCTCTAGAGCGTTGAACTCAATCTCTTTGGCTTCGATCAAGTATTGCACCTTATTCTTCAAGGTCCAACAGTTGTTTGTATCATGACCTGGGCCATCAGAGTGATAGGCGCAGCGGGCATTCAGGTTATATAGCGGAGATGTGGTGTTGGGATTCTTCGGGGCTTCCCTCATCGTTACCAGGTTGGTCTTCAATAATTATGGTAGAATTTGAGACAAGGTCATATTGAGCCAAGTGAACTGCCTCTGTGGCATTTCCACCCTTTGTTGATCGTTGCGTTGTGGGGCAACGGTGGGTCTTGATATTACTACCGCATTTACTGCTTGACAGCGTTCAGGTCTGCTTTGGCTCCTCGAGCCGTAGACTGCACTAGCTTATTTCTTACCGGTGAAAGGCTTCTTTTCTACACTTGATGAAGTACCTTTCTGTATCTTACCACTTCAGATACCAGCTTCTACTCTCTCCCCAGTCAGGATCAACTCAGTAAACTCAGATGACGAACTGCCGATCAGATGATTGAAAAATGGACCAAATAACGTCCCTAGAAATATGTTGACCAACTCCCTGTCAGACAAAGGGGGGTGGACTCTTTCGGCTAAATCTCTCCACTTCTAAGCATAGTCCTTAAAACCTTCACTTTCACCCATAGACATACCCTGAAGTTGAGTATGAGTGTGAGCAATTTCGGCATTATACTGATACTGCATGTAAAAAGCAGCAGCAAGGTCCTCCCAGTTTCGGACATTAGCTCATTCCAATTGATAAAACCATTCAAGATGAGTCCCTGACAGACTATCTTGAAAGAAATGTACCCACAAATTTCTATCAGCAGTGTAAGGTTGGATTTTTCTGACGTACGAGCGGAGATGGAGTATTGGACAGGATACTCCATTGTACTTAGCAAAAACCAGAGCTTTAAACTTATGAGGGATCACCACCCCAGATGCCAGTCCCAGTTCTTCAAAATCCAAACCAGGGATCTTCTGACACTCCATAGCACTCAGCCGGTCTTCAAGTTGTTTGTACCTATCCTCAGCAGGAGGTTACTGTTCTTCATCATAATCTATATCAGAAACTGCAGGACTGGGGCCTTTTCTTCTTCTTGGTCCTCCTCTCCTTTGGATGAAAGAGACAGATCAAATTGTTGTTTCATCCTATCCCCAAACCTTTTACCCATACTCAAAAGAACAACCTTCTTCTTCTTCTTCTTCTTCTTCTTCTTCTTCTCCTTCTCTTTCTCTTTCAGGATGAGAGTTTTCAAATCCTCTTTCCCTTTAGCCAAGCTTAAGAACATCTCTTGGAATTGGGCATTTTGCGCCTGAAGATCTTTGATAGCTTGATCAGAAGACATTACTGCTGAAATAAACAGCGAAGAAGATGAGAAACCTGTACGGGTACCTGTAATGGTGTGCATGATAATGGGATGCATATGTAATGATTTCAAAGACTTTGGGAGATTTAAATTTGCAAACCAAAAAATAAAAAAACTTTATTAGATTAAACTTGTAAAAAGGTTCAACAATGCCTTTTAAGGAGTTTACAAAGAAATAAACGAAAAACAAATCTAAACGAGAAAAAGCAAAATCAGAAATCCCATGGGCACTTCCCCTTCGTGCTGACGTAGTCATTGATCATTCTTTCATTCTCAAGTTGCCTGGTGAGCTTCAATATCTTCCTCTCTTTCTCATGGTACTTTTCCCGATAGGTATCCCTCAGATTCCAAGCAACGGGACATTAGGGTATCCCCCACATCGATCAATGACATCAATGCTTTCCATAGCCTTAGAACTCCAAAGAATGTCTGTATGGGCAAGGGACATTATCCTGTAAGTTCATCCTAAACCTTCCTCATTCTTCAACACGGACTTGGGGAGGTGCGAAATAAACCACCTCGCCAGCAGCGACATGCAACACATGAGAGTCCCCGTTCTTCGCACAGTACGAGTATAAAGGGCATGCAAGATATCACCCAGAAGAGTAGGTACAGGATTGCGAGAAAGGAAGATCTTAACCACATTCACATCTATGAAGGAATCTGGATTCGGGAAAAGAACCAAACCGTAGATAAGGAGAGCCAAGATGTCTTCAAAAGCCTGAGAGTCCAAGTTATCCCAGAATAGTTGAGCTTGATCTATCAGAAACTTGGCTAAGAAACCTTCAACCCCGCTTCGTGTTTCCCAGTTGGATACTACATCAGCCCATGTCAGATGCAAAGCTGAAGCAATGTCTTCTGGTCTAAGAGTCTCTTCCAAACCTGTGAAGCGTGTCTGCTCAAGGATGGATATGCCCAGTAAGTAAGAAAACTCTTCCAAAGTGGGAACTAGCTGATAATCCGGGAAGGTGAAACAATGGTGCACAGGATCGAAGAACTGGAAAACACACTCATCATCTGCTCATCAAACTTTGAGGTAACCAAGCTAAGAAGCTGACCATGTCTTCTAATGAATGAAGAAGTATCAGGAACTTTTGAGACTAACTCTTTGAGTTGAGCAGGTATTTGCACAAAGTTAACTCGGATGGTGTTTCTGCGCATGGAAGCCATAATCTACAAAACAGAACAAAGATAAATCCCCTCGGTCTTTGAAATGGTTAGTATAATGAAGTATGCATGCTATGTTATGATGCATGATGTCATGGTAAAATAAACAACATGTATAGAAGATAATAGACATGGTAGAGGCAAACAAGTCACACAAGAACCCTTAAGTTTCAGGCTTGCATGGGGTCTGGGTATTACCCTCTTAAAGTTCAGTTGGTTTCAACCTGTCCTAGAAAAATTAACTGGGTTCTAGAGGTTCTCAATATCACTGACCATCCTCCATCGGTCATGGTTTCAGCTCACGCAATCTTTTCTTGCGACCGGAACTATCTCGAAAGTATGGTCTCAATGAGTGTAGCATTGAGTATCAACCAGTTCTCAGTTTTACACCGAGGTCGGCTATCTCACTACTTCCTATGGCCAAGTTGGTCAATTATAGGTTCTAAGGTCAGTTGATGCTTAACGATACACATAGTAGTCCCGTATTATCCTTGTTTCTCCACAAGGGATACCAGTACCAACCAATGTGCCACATTAACGTAGCTACTTCTTCAACCGTATCGGTCTATGCCGTACAGTTCCCTCACAATTTATTGCTACTTACCTAAAAGGTGTCTCCCAGATCCGGGTTAGGATCTATAGTAACTCCCGATATAAAACCCTTTAATAGTAAAGCAACCAAAACAAACAAGAGAAGCAATTTATGATGAACTATTCCTAAGGTATACCCCACTTATTAATTCCCAGCAGAGTCGCCAGTTCTGTAATACGGTTTCAGAACCAGACTATTTTAGGAAAATGCTGGTTTGCGTTTTGCGTTTGTGTTTGCAAAATGTCGTGGTAAGCAAGAGTCACCACCGACTTTTATTTTATCCAACCTGAAAGGAAAAAAGCACAGAAAAATTCCTTTTTCGAGATTTTGAGTATGGGGGGTAGATTATAGAAAGGGAAGGTATTAACACCCTTTCTATCCGTAGTTTTCTACGGGCTCTTAGGTACTTACTCATCTTTTAAAAATTTCTTGTGCGTGTTCATTTTGAAAAGTTTTTGTTTTACTTCGTTTTAACCCTTGTATCAGTCCTCAAGAGTGTTACGAAGTTGTTTTGAAAACTTGTTTGAAAAGAGTGTAAGTGTGGAAAAGTTTGATTTTGAGCAAGTACCTACTAGCATCTACCTACTCGAATAAGGATTATTTCTATTCTCGTTTCCTTTAGACAGCACCATCCTACTATTGAGAAATAGGTAGCACCGTCGTTGGAGTTGTAAGGGTCAATTCGAAAGGGACGTACGATCACTAAAGCAATGTTAGAACGTCTTAGTAATAACCGTAGTGTCTTAAGATCAGATTCAAGGCAACATTTCCGAGGCAACCTTTCTGAGGCAACATTTCGAGGCAACATTTCCGAACGGGACTTTTGATCTATGTTTAGACAAGAGGGCGACCACTAAAATATCCTATACTTAATGATCATTTACCGAAGGCATTCGAAGTGAGAGTATACCCTAGGAATGCGCATGTGCGAGTGATTTGATTTCAGTTATCATCTTTGCACATTTAGGGTTTGCTAACCATTTTAAAATTAACATACATTCTTATCATGCAATCCTATTATCATACATCTAACAGTTAATATTTGCGAAAATTAAAATGCGAGAAATAAAACACGTTATTACAAGGCTTTGGGGAGGGGGATTAATTACATAGCCAAAAACCCGTAAAACGATAAATAAAAGAAAAATCTTAATTAAAATATTACATCCCATGAGCAGTTACATTAATATCGTAAAAATAATAAATGCGTGCAATGAATCGAGAACGAGAAAAAATTAGGGTTTTGACCCCGTCTAAACCTAATTGAAAGAAAAATCACTTTTTGTTGTTTTTGATTATTTTGAGAAAAATAAGGTTTTAATTAAATAAATACAAACCTAGTTACTAATTAATTTAAATTAAGAAAAATAATTAATTTGGCCTATTTTTTCATTTTTGTCATTTTAATAAAGGAAAATAAAAATTAAATCAAACAAACCCTAATTTCTAATTTGTTTTAAATTATTTACAAAAAGGTTAAAATTACCCTAAAATTAAATTAATCTAATTATTAAATTAAATTTGATAAAAATAAAACCTAAACCTAAATTGTTGAAAATTGATTTTATGAGTATTTTATAAAAAAAAATTAATTTTATGTTAGAAAATAATTAATCAAAATAAATAACTAAAAGAAAAAATATAAAAGAAAAAGGAATGGGCCTGGTGTTGAAGCAAAACAAGGGGGTGTCAATTGTATTTCTGAGCCCAACAAGCCTTGGTCCATGTTTGACTTTTCAGATCCCATGCATTGGCTTGACTAGGATGCATTGTGGACCTCCCAAGGATGACCCTTGGATCTAGCTCGTTGGTGGCCTGGATGATGAGATATTGATGATGCACGATGGATCTCCTGGAAGCTTGTACACCTGATCATGTAAAATAAAATAGCATTGAACAAATATGGGGGGACCTGGGAATCGAACCCAGGCCCTTTGGTTTTCCCAAGTGCCTCCTGACCAACTGAGCTAGCGCGTTGTGTTGTACATGGAATAACAAATAAAGATTATATTGAAAAAAATAAATTAACATATGCCAAACGTGCAAATTTTTGAATGGGCCAGTCAGGGGGTGCCACGCCACCCTTCTTATTCCTCCCTCCGTTGGCAAAAGTCCAGGACTTTTAACTACGGTTTTCTGGGCGTAGGTATAAGCCTGCGTTTCTCCAAAATCTCATATGAACCAGATAAATGCCAAACAATGGTACCAATCAACTTGTGGTAACCTCACGAGCATCATAGTACCACTTTCCATGGCCAATTGTTCCTACAATGAAAAACCCCAAAAACGAGCCAAGAACCCTAACTATGGCATCTTGCTCTACAGTTAATAAAAATGCAATTGAATGGTACCATTAGCTTGCAAATGTTCCTAGGATTCAGAATATATAAACAAATCATGCTAACCATGCCAGATTTATGAGATTCGATTTCAAGAAAACATGGAGTTCGTGGGAGACTTACAATGTGTATTTGGGCACAAAAATTCTTGCTGATGATTGGGATAGAATCCATAGATGTCCAGCAAGCGAATGGTATGCTTGGAATGGCTTGAAGAAGCCTGGAAATTGGAATTTGATTCACCACTTTTGTTGAGTTTTTGCAAACTTTCTTTCAGCTTCTCACGCCTCTAATCCTTCTTCTTTTGCTTTGGATTTATTCAATATATATCATAGAGTGCATTAGGGTTACAAGTTTGCATCAAATCCATGCAATTATGAAGATTTGATCATTGATTCACCCTTGCATCAAATCTTTCCAAAACAAGAAAAATTCAATATTTTTCTGTCCAAACAAGCCTTGCACGATTTGATTCTCTTCCCAACTGTATAAGAGGCCTAAACATGCACAAAATCTCAAGCTTTGATTAGTTTTGATATTTTCATGATTTTATTTTGATTTAATTTGATTTAATTGAAATAAAAATCAAAATAAATGACAAAAATAAAATAAGTGAAAGTTGGAAGGATTATGGGTCGTGGACTATGTTACAAACTCAATACAAACACAAAACATTAGGCCCATTTGACAAAAATTGCAATTTTGGCCACTTTTGACTTTTGGCAATTTTGCAAAAAGTGTCAACTTCACCAATGCATAACTCATTCAATTTTGACCCTAGAGATGTGTTCTTTGACTTTTTAGAAATCTCAAGATATCCTATAAGCGACCCTTTTGGTCTCATCTCAATTGAGTCTTCCATGTTCATGTATGAAGCTTTGGAAAAAATGTGTTTTTGTTGACTTCTCAAAATGACCTATAATGTCCAAATTTATATCTTTTTGTGAGTGAATTTTTTGAACTTGGGAGATGATTATGAATTGTATGGCATTACAGCCTCTTCAAAATGAGCTTTGGATGGGTCATTTTTGATAAAGTATGAGAAAGTTATGCTTGGTCAAAGTTGAGTTGACTTTTCCTACAAAACCCTAATTTAGCAACTTTTGGGTTTTGATGAATTGTGAGCAATCCTTGAGAAATCATGATCAACCCTTGATCAAATGATTAATAATACTTCAAAATTATAATGTTGACCAAAAATCTTGAAGTTTGACTGTATGTGGGCCGCAGTTGACTTTTGCCCTAGCACAATCGATTTTCAGGCCTTTGAGCAATTGATTGAGCAAACTTCCTCTGCAAGGCTTGAAACTTGACATGGATGATCTTGAGAACATATTAAGACAATGGTGAGCATTTGGGATCCTTTGGACTCAAGTACCTTGATGAAAACTGAAACCCTAATTTGAGGTAGACTGCCTTAGGAGGGAGTTTGTCTGGTCAACCCTTGGACTTCCTTGAGCAATTTGAGGACCTCACTTGAAATGTATTGAGAAATATGGGAGAGAAAATTTTGGGGTACAACAATTACCACTTCTCCTTTCCCATTAAGCTTGTTCCTAAAGACCCATTTAGTTCCAATAAGATAAGTTCCTTTGGGTCTAGGCACAAGATCCCATGCATTATTTATAGAGAATTGATTAAGTTCTTCTTTCATTTCTATAATGCACTCTGTGTCCAGAAGTGTTTCATCAAGTGATGTAGATTCTATGAGAAACACCAACCCCGAAGTGTCTCTTCAGAAGGTTTGAATGAGGGTCTAATTCTGACCAGTTCAGTCTTGTCACCCAAAACCAATTCTTAAGAATGTGAAGATCTTTGCATGTGCTTCAATAGAGGAGTCTGAACTTCGACAACTTCTAGTTGAATATCATCAGAATCCATTATCTTAGGTTCTTTAGCAACAACTTCTTCACCTTTAAAGCCTGAATAGATGATTCCCAAATATGAAAAAATTTCAACAATCTTTGACTTTTCAAGGTCACGCTTATCATCGAATCTAACATGAATTGATTCCTCAACAATCAGTGTTTTGTGTTATACACTATATAGCCTTTTAATCATTTAGAGTATCCTAACATTAAACACTTATGTAACTTAGAATCAAACTTTTTCAGATTTTCCTTAATTTCATAACAAAATGATCACATACAAAAGGATGAAAATATGAAATGTTAGGTCTTCTGTTCTTACATAATTTATGTGGAGTCTTATTCAGAGTTAGTATAATGGAAGTCATGTTCTGAGTATTACATGTTGTGTTAACTACCTCAGCCTAAAAGTGTTTTTCCATGTTAGTCTTATTGATCATGGTTCGGGCCATTTAATGCAAAGTTCTATTCTTCCTCCATATAACACCACTTTGCAATGGAGTTCTAGGGTGTTGTACCCCAAAATTTGCCCTCCCTTTTTCACAAGAAATCACAGCTTCGGGCTTTTCCTGATTTTTCAGATTGGCTCAAGAATCGGTCAAACAGGCTTTTCTTATCAGTCTATCCAGAATTAGGGTTTCTATTGATTTGGTGGAGTCTGGCTCAGGGTTTAATCAAGCAGACGTTTCTTTGACAGTAAATCCCAAATTAGGAGTTGGCACACGCATTCTCAGAAGGAATTGAATCCACAACATTTCATTTGACTGTCACATGGTTTTGACGCTTATTCAAGATTCCTGTTTGTTTCTCAAAGTCTAAACATCTGGGATAGAAGCTG
This sequence comes from Vicia faba, assembly GCA_948472305.1. NCBI lineage: Eukaryota > Viridiplantae > Streptophyta > Magnoliopsida > Fabales > Fabaceae > Vicia > Vicia faba. The sequence continues at coordinate 556,722,111 of OX451735.1, forward strand.
AGGCTTCTGATTGAAAGTTTGAAGTGCTGGTTCAATCAGTGAAGTGAAAGGCGTATGGACGTTTGTTTGTTTAACTGTGCGATGCATTTGGTTATTTGGAACGCCGGACGTTTGTTGATTATTTATAATTTCTAAGTTAAAATTATTGGGATGCATTTCCAATTATTATAATTCAAGAAATTTAAGTAATTAAATAAACAAGTGCAGAAGAATTAAAGAATTATCTGACAAAAGGACTTTTATTTATTTTTAATTATTGGTACAAGTGTTATTTGAATACAGTAAATTTATTTACCGTATTTACAATAATGTTTATTACAAATGATTAGAAATAAAATAAAACTATCCTAAGTTTCTTGAAGTCTTCATCTTCTACTGTTGCTTCCTTTGCCCAATTGATATTTACCTACAAAGCCAGAAAAAGGAGAAGTCAATAACAGTTAAATTGGAAAGGCATTTTCAGACAGTTAATCATAAAAGTTCATCATTAAAGGTTGTTGGCCGGAATCAGATTATTTTGGGTTTTCATCATATTTTGCTCATCCTCTTTGCAAAACACAAGAAAATTCCTCTTCTTGGTTCACAAAGAGGAAAGTAAAATTGTTTGCAAGCATGGAATTAATTAAATACAAGGCTGCATAATTTCAAACTGAAAATGCCAAACCAAATTGCAAACTGAACAAACAAGTTGCACAATTCATAAAGGCAAACAAAACTGTCAACCAAACTAGGCAAACCAAACTGTCAAAGAAAGACAAAAGAAGCTGCCACAGAAGCTGTCAAAAATTGTCAACAAGTACACAAAAAGCCAATGTAGAAAATCTGGAAGATAAGAGATATGCAGAGCAAAACCAAAATGCAAGCAATATTTCAAAATTTTCATCATTTCCCAGCCACAACCTTTTCAGAACAAAAGTACCATTAAGCAATTAAATATACTTTTCCGGAGAGAGAGAAAGAGAAAAAGTGAAGCAGGCTTACAGTTTTTGGGCAGGCTTAGAAGATAGATAAATATAACAAGATATCCAACAGTTCAAGGGGGGCAGAAGACAAAAATAAAAAGGCCACAAACTGTAAACAAAAACACAACCTGCATAAAACATTCAAGCTTATACCAGTTGCAAAACTTACAAAAACAAGCCTGAACCAGAAAACCTTTGTTAAAACTCAACAAGCCTGCCTAACCAACAAAGCTTGCCTGCATAAACAAACTGCAAAAACCTGCTTGTATCAGTAGCCTGCCTCAAGCCAAACTGCACAACAAGCCTGCCTCAAGCCAAGCACAATAAACCTGAACAAACTCAGTGTCCAAGCCTGCATAAGCTCCCACTTTCATAAAAACTCAAAGCAGAACAAACAAAAACCAGAAACAAATCTCCAAACTCGCCTCAAGCCTGTCAAACACAAGCAAGCCTGCCTATAACCTCAAGCCTGCAGAACCTTCAACAAGCCTTAAAACTGCCTTCAATCCAAACCAAACTCAAACAAATCCAAATACCCTCAGAATAAATTCATCATAGGGCCAACATCATCAAACTCAGAAACCAATCAACATCAGAAAGAATCATCATAAGCCAAATTATCAAAAGCATTCTCAGAACAAGTAGCTCATCACATAATCATCAAAAGCATCACAGAAGCAAGTATTCAGAGAGGAAGAGATTCAGAAGTTGGTGGAACAGGGTTTTCAGATTTATAGCATTTCATCATAAAACCGCTCAAAAGGAAAGATATGAGGTTACCAGAAAGCCAGCAAGAACAAAGCTTTCATCAGCGTCTCGCTCCCTCGCCCGGTCGCCTGAGAAGCACCGCCGTCCAACTCCCCCATCGCTTCTCCAGAAACGGTCATCAAGGTATCTATCCCCTCTTACTGTCTTACATCTCGCATAAACATAATAATAATCAAAGATCAAAACAAGGAAAAAGCTAAAACATGCACGAATATTCAAACCCTAAAACAGAAATCAAAACCTTTTCTTGTCACCACCTGGTACAACCATGGAGAGAGGAGAATGGAGGTGGTGTCTGGTGGCCTAAGGCGCGAGGAGAGGAGACATCAGAAGCCATTGTTTAGGAAGGATGAAGAGGACGATGAAGAAGAAAGGAGAGCGGCGCCGTTCGTTCAAACACAAACCCTTTTCTGATCAAAACACAACGAACCCTAACAATAAAATTTTGTAACGCGTTTTGGGCCTGCCCCCTTGAACAAATGCCTAAGCCCATTCAATTCTGGCGCCTGCACCCCCCTTTGTGAATCTTTTTTACTTTGTTCTTTGGGCCGAACGTCTCCTAAGGCCCATTTATTTGTTCTTATTATTTATTTTTTTTCTTATACTTATAAATCAATACTTCTTTTCTTATCACCTTATTTTTTTTTTATTTTTTTTTTTCACAACCTATGTTTAGTTAATTTAAAACATAATATATTAATTCTTCATATTAAATTTTTATTAACAATATTTTTTTATTACACTTGAAATATATAAAAATAGAATTTTTTTAAGATTAAATATTTCTTTTCTTTAAAACCCTTGTTTATATAATTAACAAAAAAAAATACAAAAAATGATGATAATCTTTTTAGGTTACAATTCTTAATCATTTGTAAATAATCATATACATTTCACAAATACTTTTGATTCTCTTTAATTCTTATACTTTGCTATATTTTCACATTGAGAATGCGACGATTCGATTTGGTTGTAAATAATATTTGGACACTACTATTCTGATAAGACTCATCCCCATTTGTAAACATTTGTACCCCCATCCCCGAATACTTATTTGTAATAACTTAGACTTTAAATTCCCGCAATTTATCGCTTTCTATATACTGTATAGTAATTAGGGTTTGTATGCAAAATCAATCAACAAATAGCTTGACCTAATACAAGATAAATGCATGAAAATCAATACACAATGCACACTTGCACCCCTAGGGTTTCATCCACTTGTTGCCTTCAAAAAAATGGACCATGGTTGCATGTTGAGTACTTTGGCAAAACAAAAACAAACAAAATAATCATAGTCCCTTGATGACGCTATCGGAGTTGCCTAAACGAAATGATCATAGTCCCTCAAGAAAATTGCCAAAGACACTTGACACTATTGCTCTCATGGTCTATACGATGACCCGTGCCTGTCCCATTAACATCCTAACGCAAGGTTGTTCACCAAATACAATGGTGAAACAACACTGTTAAAAGGGTTAAAACATGAGAAAGATCTTTGAGTAAATTAGGATAGATAGCTCTTAGTTACTTGATCACACTTGCAAAACATCCTTGCCATTTTTCAAACACACATCTCCACACAATTTCAAAACAAACTTTCAAAAAACATTGAAACATCTTTTCAAAAAGACAAACACCTTTGTAAAACATTCAAACGAATTGTTACAATGGTTTCCTAGACAAGGAATCTTTTTCAAAACATTTTCAAAACCACACACACAAAGCACCATTTCAAACAATTGAAAAGAAAAGGAAAGTGATCTAAAACAAGTAACTAAGAGCCCATGGATAACCATGGATGAAAAGGGTGCTAGCACCTTCCCTTTTCATAATCTACCCCCCGAACCCACAAAAAATCTCAAAGGTCTTTCCTGTGCTTTTTGACCTTTCCTTAGGATAAAATAAAAAGTCGGTGGCGACTCTTGCTAAATCGAACATTTGCGAACACAAACGCAAAACCTCAAGTCAGTTATCCCACCGTATCACAGAACTGGCGACTCTGCTGGGGAAATTTCTAAAAGTGGGGTTACCTTAGGGTTTTAGATCACCTTTACATGCTTACTTTGATTGCTTTGATTGCTTTACTTTTTGGGTCCTTGTTTGGGTTTGTTGTAAATCCTACACCCGGATTTGGGGGCACCTTCTTAGGTAAATAGCAATAAACTGTGAGGGAACTGTGTGGGGTATACCGACATGGTTGAAGCAGTAGCTATGTTAGTGTGACATATTTGTGAGTACCGGTAGCCCTTAAGTAGTCAAGGAGAGTACGGGGCCGCTGAGCGATGTCATGAAGCACTAATGAACTCTTAGAACCTTACTTGACCATCTTGGCCTTTTTAGGGGTAGTGAGATGACCGACTTTGGTGTAGTCCGAAGTTGGTAGATACTCGATACTACACTCATTGAGGATTGTTTTCTTGGAATATTTTGGTCGCCAATTAAGTGGCTAAGCCAAAACAATGAACACAGAAAATAATCCAGTGATATTGAGCTCCTTAGAACCCGGTTTCTATTTTAGGACAGGATGAGCCAACTAACTTCAAGAGGGTACTTACCTACGAACCCCATGCAAGCCTAAACCTAAGGACTTGTTTGCTTTGTGTGAATATGATTACCTGTATATACACTTGCTTACTTTTGCATACATGTATGACATCATACCATATCATTTTTTCGATAACCATTTCAAAGATCTCGAGGGTCTTTTGATCCAGGGTCACGTTGAACTAGACGTCTACCAAAGGGCAAGAGGGTTCCCCTCTAAATAAATGCCATCAAAGATCAAGTGCAACAACTTGAATCAGGGGCTATGACCCACTTGACATGGTGAGCTTGATTCTCGGGGAAAGACATCCACCAATACAAAGTTCTCCAATCAAAGATGTTGATCTAAGTTCAACCTCTAACATATTCTTGTGTTTACCCCGAGAGATTATTGAAAACATTGCATACATATGTCATACATATCATTGCATAACAGGTTTCTCCCATACAGGTCTCCTTATCTTCCTACTGTTTATTTCAGTAAGATGGATATGGAACAAACGGTGAAAGATCTCCAAGCTCAAAACGCTCAATTCCAACAAATGTTTCTGGCTATGGGTAAAGGGCAAGAGGATCTGAAAGCTCTCCTTCTCAAAGACAAGAAGAAGAAGTCCAAGAAGGCAGCGAGCATCCTGAACTTGAGAAGAAGACCTAAAACCCTAGACCTTTCAACTCCATCCAACATAGGGGATAGTCTTGAAGAAGACCACAATTTAGAGATTGATGAAGTTGAAGCTGACTACTCTGAGGAACAATATCCTCCCGCTGATGACAAGTACAAAAAGTTGGAGGATCGCCTCAGTGCTATGGAGATTCAACAAATACCTGGCTTGGATTTAGGAGACATGGGTTTAGTTTCTGGATTGGTCATCCCGCCAAAGTTCAAGGTCCCTACCTTTGCCATGTACGATGGAGTCTCTTGCCCTAAGATGCACTTAAAATCTTATGTCCGCAAGATTCAACCATACACAACTGATCCAAAGCTTTGGATCCATTTCTTCCAAGAAAGCCTGGTAGGGGCTCAACTCGAGTGGTTCTATCAATTGGAGAGTTCTCGCATCCACACCTGGGAAGATTTAGCTGTTTCTTTTTACAAACAGTATCAATACAATGCTCATCTTGCACCAACTCGTGTACAATTACAGAACATGACCATGGGTTCCAACGAGAGCTTCAAAGGATACGCCCAAAAGTGGAGAGATCTGGCTGGTAGGGTGCAACCTCCTTTAACCGACAGGGAGCTGATTGACATCTTCATGGGAACTTTGACAGGGCCTTTCTTCAATCACTTAATTGGAAGCTCCTCAGCCGGGTTCACCGAGCTAATACTGAACGGCGAAAGGGTCGAAGCTGGCATCAAAAGTGGGAAGATTCAAGAAGCTACACCTTCTGACGCTCAGAAAAAGCCCTACAATAGGAAGAAAGAGTCCAATGCTGTGTATGGTCAAAAGAGTCGTCATGACCAACACGTAGGAGCAATCTTGATCTCTAATCCTACGCCTGCTCAACAAAGACAGGGGCATCAGCGTAAGGAGGTAGCACCTAAAAGACAATTCACCAAGATTAACATGTCACTGGGTCAAGCGCTACAACGCATGTTGCAAGCAGAGCTGATTACATTGAAGGCTCCCCTTCGGAACCCAAATACTTCTGCTCCCACCTATCATCCCAATGAAAGGTGTGCATACCACTCTGACAGTCCGGGACATGACACAAACAACTGTTGGGCTCTGAAGAACAAGGTCCAAGACATGATTGATGCCAAGGAGGTCGAGTTTTACCCTCTGGAGACTCCAAACGTGATCGCTACTCCTATGCCAAATCATTGAGAATGTCTTTGTTTCATTTGAATTTTCAAGTTGTAATCTCTTTGTTATTCAAACAATTATCTATTAATGTCAAACTTTGTTTCATTAATGCATTGCATATGTTTGTCTTGATTTGATCCACTCATTTTCATTACACTTGAACTATGCTTTCTACTTTCTTTATGACATTTAACTCTTGCTAAAAGTTACAAGCCTTTAGAGGGAGGATGACGAAATAATACCGTGATCTCATACAATATGCTTTTGAACAGACCTTGCTGACGATGTACAGGCATTTCTTTCAAATCCTAAACACTGGAGTTATAAGGAAGATAATCCCTAGTCAACCCCTTCGAGCCAAAGAAGTAGGAGTTTTCTGTTTTAAACAAATTGAAACCTTTGATTAAACCTGGGGCAGGGTAATTTCTCAGTTAATCAAAAAAGATGCGCATTGAAGTCGCAAACTCTCAGTTCGTACTACAACGAATGGCATCAAAAACATTCCTTTGGAACTAAAAGATAGTGATGGTTTCTTATCTCATAGGCAGTCATTATCTCTCAAAAAAGAAAAGCCCACTGAGCAAAAACCTACAAAGGAGGCTTAAGAATGCTGGGGCATCCCGCTGACTGTGATCTCGAAAACAGGAACAGTCAGGCAAAAGTTAGAGATAACAAATCAAAAGAAAGAGGTCATTACAAATCCTCAATAACATGAAAAATGTTGCAAAAATGATGACTGCCCTCTAAAATTCAACTGGTGTGAGCCATCACCAAAAAGTCGTTCCAAACTTGAATAGAGTTCGACGCACACTTAACTGAGTTTAGGATTGAAGAACATCACGAAGAGCGGGTGGGTACAAATATACTTTGAGCCTTTATCCTTTGTTTCTTAAACTGTGAACCAAGCCACGTTACAACCCTTCAAAAGTCCTAATTGAAGCATGGGTTAGTTCGAAAGCATACTGTTACAAAAGGTATCCTGACTCCTGTAAGGCTTTGCTCTAAATCTTGTGTTGAATTTGTCTTATAAAAAGTTTTCTGCTAAAAAACGCATTTTTCAAAACTTCGAGACAGACATAAACTTTGCATTACTTAAATATCACTGTTTGCATTTGGCTATTTGTTTGACAGCGGAGAAATTCACACAATGAATATCCGATGAACGAAAGCCCTCTCAGTGAACAAAATCACTTCAAAAAGGATGACACTTCCATTGACAAATCTCCTATCGACAAGGGGGCATGACATGTCACTATCCAGCACACCTGGGGCAGTCCAGTCAAGATTCCAAGAAATCTCTCAAAGAAGTGCAGAGTAACCAGGGGCAAGTCTCCATCTTCGTCACTTGGGGCATTGAACGTCAATCCCAACAAGGGGTTACATACAGTCAAACATTTCCAGGCAGTGCCACAAACACTCACCACTAGGGGCAATGAAAAATCTCCCCAAAAGTCCTTCTTATAGGATGACTCCCCAGCAAGGGTTTAACCTCTGAAAACCATTCCCTAGCTGAATCAACCTCAAGAATCCTCGAGGGCTTCCCCCAACAAAGATGTCACCTCTCTAGCGGACTGACGACAGTGTTTATTTCCCCAACAACACCAGGATTCCCTAGCTTGAGTTTGCCTCTCCGACTACTACAAATCAAAGGACCACAACTCCTCTTCTCCAGTAGACTACTCTACAATCCCCAACAAGTTACTGTGAAATCTGGACCCGACCAGATATCAGTTCAACTTCGACTCCCCAGTAGAGCAACGGACGACTAAAACTCCTAAACTCTTTCCCTCAAGCAAGAATTAACACTCCCCACAGAGTTTTCAATATCCCCCAGCGAAATTCTCCTCAAACAGAAATCCATCGGAAATATTCTAAGCAAAGATTGAAGACACACATACTCTTCAACAGCAGTCCAGGATTTAATGACTCCCCAACACTTGTCAAGGATTTATTCTCCAAGACAAAATTACACTTCAACAACATTCATAACATATGCACACAAAATACATATGACACAAATCTCATTTATTTTGAGAACATCATTACACAATGCATACATCATGACATTGCATACAACTAACTCTTTACCTTTTCAGGAAAGATCAATCAACAGGCAAAGATCATCATCTTCCGAGATTCCTTCTAGAGACAGTTCAGATGTGACCCAGATATGGCGACATTCTGATACTTATTCCAGATTTACTTCTAGACACAGTTCAAATGTGACCCAGATATGGCGACATTCTGATACTTATTCCAGATTTCCTTCTAGAGACAGTTCAGATGTGACCCAGATATGGCGACATTCTGATACTTATTCCAGATTTCCTTCTAGAGACAATTCAGATGTGACCCAGATATGGCGACATTCTGATACTTATTCCAGATTTCCTTCTAGAGACAGTTCAGATGTGACCCAGATATGGCGACATTCTGATACTTATTCCAGATTTCCTTCTCGAGACAGTTCAGATGTGACCCAGATATGGCAACATTCTGATACTTATTCCAGATTTCCTTCTTGAGATAGTTCAAATGTGACCCAGATATGGCGACATTCTGATACTTATTCCAGATTTCCTTCTAGAGACAGTTCAGATGTGACCCAGATATGGCGACATTCTGATACTTATTCCAGATTTCCTTCTAGAGACAGTTCAGATGTGACCCAGATATGGCGACATTCTGATACTTATTCTAGATTTCCTTCTAGAGACAGTTCAGATGTGACCCAGATATGGCGACATTCTGATACTTATTCCAAATTCCATCTAGAGACAGTTCAGATGTGACCCAGATATGGCGACATTCTGATACTTATTCCAGATTTCTTTCTAAGAGACACTTCGGATGCGATCCAGATATGGCTAACATCCTGATACTTATTCCAGATTCCTTCAAATACAGTCCAGATACGATCCTGATTCAGATGTCATTCTGTCACTCCTTCAAATACATTTCAGATACGCTCCAGACACGGACACCATTTCTTTTGCTCATAAAAACTCAGTCTCCAGATACAGTTCAATGGCATTCCAGACACGAATACCATTTTGATGCTCATTCTTCTGACCTACAATAACAATTCAACAATCATTCTTGGATGGCATCTTCTAAGCCCATCTCCAGTAAGACTTCTTTCACACCTCCAGATGGCATCGTTAAGCCCATCTCCGACAAGATTCTGTCACATATCCAAATGGCATCTTTAAGCCCATTCCCTCGACTACGCTTTGACGAGTGCAAATTTTTTGGGCACTCTAGTTTCCAATCTCCTTTTACCCTCGAGTCGCGAACGGCAAGACTGCCAATCTAACTCTTCAGGTTCAAGAAGATTGAACAGGGGCAACTGTTGTACCCCAAAATTTGCCATCCCCTTTTCACAAGAAATCACAGCTTTGGGCTTTTCCTGATTTTTCAGATTGGCTCAAGAATCGGTCAAACAGGCTTTTCTTATCAGTCTATCCAGAATTAGGGTTTCTATTGATTTGGTTGAGTCTGGCTCAGGGATTGATCAAGCAGACGTTTCTTTGACAGTAAATCCCAAATTAGGAGTTGGCACACGCATTCTCAGAAGGAATTGAATCCACAACATTTCATTTGACGGTCGCATGGTTTTGACGCTTGTTCAAGATTCCTGTTTGTTTCTCAAAGTCTAAACATCTGGGATAGAAGCTGAGGCTTCTGATTGAAAGTTTGAAGTGCTGGTTCAATCAGTGAAGTGAAAGGCGTATGGACGTTTGTTTGTTTAACTGTGCGATGCATTTGGTTATTTGGAACGCCGAACGTTTGTTGATTATTTATAATTTCTAAGTTAAAATTATTGGGATGCATTTCCAATTATTATAATTCAAAAAATTTAAGTAATTAAATAAACAAGTGCAGAAGAATTAAAGAATTATCTGACAAAAGGACTTTTATTTCTTTTTAATTATTGGTACAAGTGTTATTTAAATAGAGTAAATTTATTTATAGTATTTACAATAATGTTTATTACAAATGATTAGAAATAAAATAAAACTATCCTAAGTTTCTTGAAGTCTTCATCTTCTACTGTTGCTTCCTTTGCCCAATTGATATTTACCTGCAAAGCCAGAAAAAGGAGAAGTCAATAACAGTTAAATTGGAAAGGCATTTTCAGACAGTTAATCATAAAAGTTCATCATTAAAGGTTGTTGGCCGGAATCAGATTATTTTGGGTTTTCATCATATTTTGCTCATCCTCTTTGCAAAACACAAGAAAATTCCTCTTGGTTCACAAAGAGGAAAGTAAAATTGTTTGCAAGCATGGAATTAATTAAATACAAGGCTGCATAATTTCAAACTGAAAATGCCAAACCAAATTGCAAACTGAACAAATAAGTTGCACAATGCATAAAGGCAAACAAAACGGTCAACCAAACTAGGCAAACCAAACTGTCAAAGAAAGACAAAAGAAGCTGTCAAAGAAGCTGTCAAAAACTGTCAACAAGTACACAAAAAGCCAATGCAGAAAATTTGGAAGATAAGAGATATGCAGAGCAAAACCAAAATGCAAGCAATATTTCAAAATTTTCATCATTTCCCAGCCACAACCTTTTCAGAACAAAAGTACCATTAAGCAATTAAATATACTTTTCTGGAGAGAGAGAAAGAGAAAAAGTAAAGCAGGCTTACAGTTTTTGGGCAGGCTTAGAAGATAGATAAATATAACAAGATATCCAACAGTTCAAGAGGGGTAGAAGACAAAAAGAAAAGGCCACAAACTGTAAACAGAAACACAACCTGCATAAAACATTCAAGCCTATACCAGTTGCAAAACTTACAAAAACAAGCCTGAACTAGAAAACCTGTGTTAAAACTCAACAAGCCTTCCTAACCAACAAATCTTGCTTGCGTAAACAAACTGCAAAAACCTGCTTGTATCAGTAGCCTGCCTCAAGCCAAACTGCACAATAAGCCTGCCTCAAGCCAAGCACAATAAACCTGAACAAACTCAGTGTCCAAGCCTGCATAAGCTCCCACCTGCATAAAAACTCAAAGCAGGACAAACAAAAACCAGAAACAAATCTCCAAACTTGCCTCAAGCCTGTCAAACACAAGCAAGCCTGCATATGACCTCAAGCCTGTAGAACCTTCAACAAGCCTCAAAACTACCTTCAATCCAAACCAAACTCAAACAAATACAAATACCCTAAGAACAAATTCATCATAGGGCCAACATCATCAAACTCAGAAACCAATCAACATCAGAAAGAATCATCATAAGCCAAATTATCAAAAGCATTCTCAGAACAAGCAGCTCATCACATAATCATCAAAAGCATCACAGAAGCAAGTATTCAGAGAGGAAGAGATTCAGAAGTTGGTGGAACAGGGTTTTCAGATTTATAGCATTTCATCATAAAACCGCTTAAAAGGAAAGATATGAGGTTACCAGAAAGCCAGCAAGAACAAAGCTTTCATCAGCGTCTCGCTCCCTCGCCCGGCCGCCTGAGAAGCACCGCCGTCCAACTCCCCCATCGCTTCTCCAGAAACGGTCATCAAGGTATCTATCCCCTCTTACTGTCTTACATCTCGCATAAACATAATAATAATCAAAGATCAAAACAAGGAAAAAGCTAAAACATGCACGAATATTCAAACCCTAAAACAGAAATCAATACCTTTTCTTGTCACCACCTGGTACAACCATGGAGAGAGGAGAATGGAGGTGGTGTCTGGTGGCCTAAGGCGCGAGGAGAGGAGACATCATAAGCCATTGTTTGAGAAGGATGAAGAGGACGATGAAGAAGAAAGGAGAGCGGCGCCGTTCGTTCAAACACAAACCCTTTTCTGATCAAAACACAACGAACCCTAACAATAAAATTTTGTAACGCGTTTTAGGCCTGCCCCCTTGAACAAATGCCTAAGCCCATTCAATTCTGGCGCCTGCACCCCCCTTTGTGAATCTTTTTTACTTTGTTCTTTGGGCCGAACGTCTCCTAAGGCCCATTTATTTGTTCTTATTATTTATTTATTTTCTTATACTTATAAATCAATACTTCTTTTCTTATCACCTTATTTTCTTTTCTTTTTTTTTTTCACAACCTATGTTTAGTTAATTTAAAACATAATATATTAATTCTTCATATTAAATTTTTATTAACAATATTTTTTTATTACACTTGAAATATATAAAAATAGAATTTTTTTAAGATTAAATATTTCTTTTCTTTAAAACCCTTGTTTATATAATTAACAAAAAAAAATACAAAAAATGATGATAATCTTTTTAGGTTACAATTCTTAATCATTTGTAAATAATCATATACATTTCACAAATACTTTTGATTCTCTTTAATTCTTATACTTTGCTATATTTTCACATTGAGAATGCGACGATTCGATTTGGTTGTAAATAATATTTGGACACTACTATTCTGATAAGACTCATCCCCGTTTGTAAACATTTGTACCCCCATCCCCGGATACTTATTTGTAATAACTTAGACTTTAAATTCCCGCAATTTATCGCTTTCTATATACTGTATAGTAATTACGGTTTGTATGCAAAATCAATCAACAAATAGCTTGACCTAATACAAGATAAATGCATGAAAATCAATACACAATGCACACTTGCACCCCTAGGGTTGCATCCACTTGTTGCCTTCAAAAAAATGGGCCATGGTTGCATGTTGAGTACTTTGGCAAAACAAAAACAAACAAAATGATCATAGTCCCTCGATGACGCTATCAGAGTTGCCTAAACGAAATGATCATAGTCCCTCAATAAAATTGCCAAAGACACTTGACACTATTGCTCTCATGGTCTATAGGATGACCCGCGCCTGTCCCGTTAACATCCTAACGCAAGGTTGTTCACCAAATACAATGGTGAAACAACACTGTTAAAAGGGTTAAAACATGAGAAAGAACTTTGAGTAAATTAGGGTAGATAGCTCTTAGTTACTTGATCAAACTTGCAAAACATCCTTGCCATTTTTCAAACACACATCTCCACACAATTTCAAAACAAACTTTCAAAAAACATTGAAACATCTTTTCAAAAAGACAAACACCTTTGTAAAACATTCAAACGAATTGTTACAATGGTTACCTAGACAAGGCATCTTTTTCAAAACATTTTCAAAACCACACACACAAAGCACCATTTCAAACAATTGAAAAGCAAAGGCAAGTGATCTAAAACAAGTAACTAAGAGCCCATGGATAACCATGGATGAAAAGGGTGCTAGCACCTTCCCTTTTCATAATCTACCCCCCGAACCCACGAAAAATCTCAAAGGTCTTTCCTGTGCTTTTTGACCTTTCCTTGGGATAAAAATAAAAAGTCGGTGGCGACTCTTGCTAAACCGAACATTTGCGAACACAAACGCAAAACCTCAAGTCAGTTCTCCCACCGTATCACATAGGGCATGCGAAATCATGGGAAATTCCATATTCAGAAGAATTTTTTTTTCAAAAAACTTATTTTCAAACTCACCACCATGATCACTTTGGACTTTAATAATTTTAAAATCCATTTCATTTTGAACTTGTGAACAGAAGGTAGAGAATACAGAATATGACTCATCCTTGTGTTAGAGAAACTTAACTCATGTTCATCTGTTGTAGTCATCGATGATGACTAAACCATATTTTTTACCAGTGATAGAAGCCGTTTTCACTGGTCCAATGAGGTCAATGTTTAAGATTTCCAAAGGTCTTGAGGTAGACATAACATTCTTTGGTTTGAAAGAAGTTTTAGAAAACTTTCCTTTCTGACATGCTAAAGTGCATCTGAATGAAACTTGAGTTTATGGAGGCCTTCTGACTAACAAATTTACATGACTTTTGATTAAATATCATGTTATAACCATTGGAACTTAATTAACTTATGGACAATAAATTGTGAATTAATCTATCAACAAGTAAACCATTATTAATAGAAGGGGGATTACCATTACATATGGTTCCAAATCCTATGATCTTTCCTTTTTTATCACCTTAGAAACAAACGAAGCCACCAGGATTAAGTTACATGCTTGGGAACATATGCCTTCTCCCTGTCATGTGTCGAGAAAACCCAGAGTCCAAGTACTATGATTGATGTTTTGACTTGGCTGATAAGGAGAATTGCAACATATATTATCTTATCCTTAGGTACCCACAACTTTTTGGGTCCTCTCTTGTTAGTTCTCCCAAATTTCTTAACAACCTTGGGTTTCTAAGTAGGATAATCATATATATATGAATAATTGAATCAGCGAGAGGTATCTTTTTGTTTTTCCTTAGGTTTTGAAATATTTGTTCTTTAGGCACATAACCCATAATACAATATGAGAATGAATAGTTTTTGGTTTATCATCTTTTTGAGAAGTGGATTCTTCATTAGAATCATAACAAATACCTCTTGTCCTATTTCTTCTAGCACCATAGATCATCACTTTTATCTAGGCTTCTAGTAAGGAATTTTTGGAAAAATTTGTCATACTTCTTTATGATATCATCAGAACTCACTTAAGCTTATGAAAGTATTTGTTCCTCAAGTTTTAAACTCTTGCTTTTAAGGACAAAATTGTCATTCTTAAGAATACATTTTTCTTCGTTTAAAATGCATAATTATTTCTTAAGCTTACTCTGTTCTTCAGAATCATATACATGGACCTTTTTCAGTTCATTTGCTCTGAAGCTTTTGATACTTTTCCATAAGTTCACTTAAATAGAACTCTAATTTAGAACTAGAAAATTTATAAAATACCTCTTTAGAGTCTAACTCAGATTTTGATTCTGGATCTGATTGAATCTTCTCATGAGATGCTTTTATGCTGGCTATTAGTGCCACATTAGCTTGCTTTTCCTATAAATCATCTTCTAAAGAATAAAAAATATCCCATATAGTGGTCACCCCTTTCTTCTTTCCTCTAAAAAATTTATTCTTGAGTTTGTCCTTTCCGATCTTAGGATATCCGTTCTTGTAGTGACATGGCTCCTTGCAATCAAAGCATGTGATATGTTTACTGGCACCTGACTTCTTCTATCCATAAGTAGATTCGAAGCGAACACACTTCCTTTTGAATCCTCTGCCTTTACCTCATATTTTCTTCCAGAGTTGATTAACTCTTTTGAAGAGAAGAGACAACTCATCTTCTTCTTCATAATCTTCTTCATATTCTTCTTCTTCTTCAACTTGAAAGGCTCTAGTCTTTTTAGACCTTCCCATATATTTTAGATCCACTGATTTTCCTTTTCTATGAGGCTCATCTTCTTAAAGCCCTATCTCTTGACTTCTCAAATAACTAACCAGTTCCTCTAGAGAAGCGTTGTTCATATCCTTGGACAATTTTAGTGAAATTACCATAGACCTCCATTTCTTTGGTAGGCTTCTGATAATCTTCTTAACATGATCTGCAGTAGAGTAGCCTTTGTTTTGAACCTTTAGTTATGCAACAAGATTCTGAAACCTTTATAATATGTTCTCAATTGTATCATCATCTTCCATCTTAAAAGCTTCATACTTCTATATCAAGGCAAGCACCTTGGTTTCTTTCACGTGAGCATTTCCTTCACGGGACATCCTTAAAGAATCAGATATAGACTTAGCAGTGTCTCTACTTATGATATTCTCATACTCAGTATATGAAATAGCATTCAACATAATGGTTCTAGCTTTGTGATGATTTTTGTAGTCTTTCTTGTGTTGCTCAGCCACCACTCTTCTTTCTATCTTGTTACCACTAACATCAATATGATGTCCGTACCCATCAACTACCATATCCCATAGATATACACCGTGATCAAGAAAGACAATTTTTATTATGTATTTCCAGCAATCAAACCTTTCTCCATCAAATATTGGAGGTTTTGCATTAAAGTTAACTCTTTTATTAGTAACAAGCGCTACTGGTGGATGGACTATAATGTTTCACAAAAAAAATACAGATCTTTATTTGACACGGTTAAATGTTTGATAAAAAATTAATATCATAATCGGAGCTCTGATGCCAATTGTGTGAGTGCACTTACCCATTAGATGTTTTGTATGATGTCAAAATAGGTTAAACTTAGCATTTCTATATATTGAATGATATCTCTGAGTTTTTATGTGTACATTTGCATTAGGGATCTTAAAATGCATTTAGAACATGTTTGGAAAAGGTACAATGCATTAAAAATGAGTTTTTACATGAAAAGTAGGTCTATGTGTCGACACATATGGTGTATGAGTCGATGCATGTGGATCAATAATGAAGCCTGTAAGCCTATGTCGATGTGTCGACACATACAACCTTTTAGGTAGGCACATAATGAAATTTTTCATCTATGTGTTGATTGTAACACCCTAAATTCTAGATTAATTATTATTTAATTAATTTAGCATGAACATGTGAGTCATTGTGAAATGTTTGATATGTATGATGTTTTGGTGCTTTGTGTGAGTCTTTGTGATGATTTATGATGTGTATTCATGATGCATTTATGATGCAATAGCGATGAATTGATTAATATGATGTTTATAATGATGATTTGTGTGGTATTTGATGGGATTAAGGTGAACGATGGGATAATAAGAGGTGTTTAGGATTTAGATAAAAATTTCGGAATTATTTAGATGATAATAGTAATTATTTAGAATTATTTGGATTTAAATAAATAGAATGGTGGTGTACAGAAAATAGGGGCAAGATGGTCATTAGTGAAGGATAAGTGAGGACATGATGGGAAGTTCATTATTAAGGGTCTAATAGGCCAAGTTTGGTATAAGGAAAGGTTGGGAGAGTTTATACGATCATTCTGTGTGATCTTAGAATTGGAAGAATGTTGTGGGGAAAGAGACCTAGGGCACAAAGAGGCAAGAAGAAGCATAGGAATCCCAGTAGAGCACGGGGATGATTTGATTGCTAGCAATAATATCAAGGTAATGGGTGTTTATCTTGGTTATTATAATCGATTTAAGATTTAGATAGATGTAGATTATGATGGGTTTTGGTTGTGATGAATATGTGATGATATAATGAATTAGACGATGTTCTATGGTCTTGGATTGTAAACAAATTGTACCCATAATGTAGAATACATTGGATTGTTGTTATTTGGTGAAAACCCTATGATTAGATGATGTTTTAGGACCTATAATGTGTAGAAATCGCATGATTGAGATTGGTTTTTATGTAGGAAATAGCAACAGGAAAACCCTGTTAGCACTGTGTTGCTGGGCGATGGAGAAGCGTCGCCAGGCGATGGTGTTGTCGCATGGCTGTCACTAGACGAAAATGGAAGCGATGAAGGGCAAAAAGAGTGACACTACTAAAGTGCATCGCTCCAAGCGTTGTCGGGAGAAGCAAGTGGTGATGGAAGCATCACCAGACGATGGAGGTATGTCGAAGGGCGATGGTGTCCATATTTGATTGGTTGTATTGGATTTTCTTAAAAGAGTCGTAACTTGAGTTTTAAAACTCGGATTGAGATTTCGTTCAAAGCATTGGATAACTAATGCAATGAACTTTAGTTAGATGGAATAAAATGAGATAAAAGAAGTATTTCCCGAATATCTAAACTAGGATGAAGTTAGGTACCCGGTGTTGGATTATAATAATGCGTTGTTTATTTAATATGTTATGATGATGCTTTGTTCGTTATGATGTTATATTGATGCTTTGTTTGTTATAATCATGTGATGATGCTTTGTTTGTTATGATGATATAATGATGTTATGATGATGCTTTGTTCGTTATGATGATATGATGATGGTATGATGATTCTTTGTTTATTATGATGATATGATAACATTGTGATGATTTCATGCATTTTGACTATTTGGGGTCGTATTTGTTATGTTGTTGTGCATCATGCATTCACATCATAGTTTAGGACTTTGGTCCAGTGATGTTATTAGGAGTTTGGTCCAGTGAAGATGATAGGATAATTTCCCAGTAAAGGCATCAATCCCATAGTGTGGATTGAGTGCAAAATTGTGAAGTGCTCTGGTTTCATGTGGGAATCGATCCTATTGGTGGGGATTTTTAGAGATAACAATAACTGAGTCATCAGTGAAGTTTTGGTACCACATGCATGAGCCTACAGTGGTGCATTACATTTTATGTGACATTGCATAATAATGTGATTAAATGGTATTTGTTGATAAATTATATTTTAATAATATGTTGTTGTGAATTGATGACGTTTGTGAAGGTGTGAGTATAACATGAAGTTCTTATGATTTTTGGTTCCTTACATATGTGCATGTCTATTATATTTATCCCTTATGTCTTTTATAATGATTATGATTTACTCACCCTTTTTTTAATGTTGCCTCCACGTGGGTAACACGCAGGTGATCGAGATTAGTCCGTAGAAGCATTAGAGGATAGCTTCAGAATGCATTTATTTGCTTTTGTTGAATAAAAGGAGCCTTGCTCTAATATGTAACATCGAGGTTTGGATTGATTGTTTGCAAACTTTGCATTTTTTGCTATTTTGAGATTTTTGTATTTCTATCGTAACTTTTACCATGTTTTAGGCTATGATGTTATAAACATGAAGTGTAATGATGTTAATGATATTTGAACTATCTTTTGTGGTGTTTGAGATTATTTTATATAGAAGATATGACTCATTAATTCCGCTGCAAAGTTTGAAGTGAATTGTTTGTGGGTACTAGAGATTATAATCAATGGTTTCTTTGCAACACGTGTTACAGAGCATGATTTTATTGTTATTTGATGTTCTATGAAGATGTAATTCCCTTTTGTGGTCTTTATTTGATTTTATTTTTCGAAAACTTATATGTGAAATGTATGTGGATTAGAAGGATGTTACATCGACACATACGTGTTTCAACATGTACTTCATTTTTAAAATCTGTAAGCTTATGTCTATGTGTCGACACTTGACCTTGAACAGGTCGAAACATGTCATTACATGTGTCAATACATGACTTATATGTGTTGACACATACTGAAAAGTTTCTGAATAATTACATTTCTTTTCAACTTCTAAGCATCCCTTTTTGCCTTAAACTTGCACATATATAATTACTTCATACATGCATCATTTCCAATTTGATGAAACTATAAGCACATACAAAAAAAATTCATCACCTTCAACCTCTCTTCTATGTATACACACAAACAAAGTACACATAATCGTTCATTTCTTGGGTGCCATCTAGATTTGTGTTGATAACGTTCAATTTAGGTTGGTGTAATCTAAGATTGGATTGATAATTTTTGGGGTTTTCATCAGAAAATTTTTGAGGGCTTTCCTCCAAGATCATAATGTTGATTTAGGGGTTTTTACAAAGTGTCACAATTCAGATTTGATCGAGTGAATACCTTTAAATAATGAGAAGTTCTTGCAAAGGAGTAGCGTGAAATGGTGAATCGATTGGAAATCTTGGATGACAACAATTTACAATTTGGATTCGACCGAGTGAAGGCTTTGAAGGATGATTTTTTTTTGTAAAGGAATAGAGTGATATGGTGGATCATATTGGTATTTTTGGGTGACTTAATTAAACTCGGATCAAGGGAAGAGAAAGTTCTAGGATCAACATCAAACATAGGGTTTGTACGGTTGGATTGATACATTTCTCTTGTAAACAGTTTTTGGCCTAGTAAGAACACTTATGTCAATTCCAAACAAAATTGGGGGCAGATGTAGCCATAGCAAGGACGATTGGTAAACTTCCTGAAAAAATCCTTGTGTTCTCTCTCTCTCACGCTCTCTCTCTCTCTCTCTCTCTCTCTCTCTCTCTCTCTCTCTCTCTCTCTCTCTCTCTCTCTCTCTCTTTATATTTCATTTACTTTATATAACATATTATTCAATTCATTGACTATGTAATCGATTTGTAGAGACATATCATTTGATTTTTAAACATATCTTTGTTGATTACATTACAATAAATTAGATTGTAAGTGGTATTTCATATAAACAAAGTCAATTGGAAAATTGATTGCACGCCAAGTGTTCGATAATTTATTTATTTTAGCTTTATCAATAATTTCATTGGAAGTTGGTTAACAATTGTGATCATTACAAAACAGTTGATTGATTGATAAATTATTTTATTAAGACTTATCATCATTTTTTATTTCATTATGTGGTTTACGCATATCTGAGTTTCCAATAGTCGATTCAGTTTAGACGACTTATTCGATCTAAGCTTAATCTTTCGCTTTCCATTATTTTTGTTTTAATTTCAAAAAAGAATTTTAAATAGTAAGTTTTTGTTTAGGGATCTATTCACCTTCTCTAGATAAGTTATCATTGTCTAACAAGTGGTATCAAGAGCTCAGGTTCATTCTGTGCTTCAAAAATGTTTATTAGATAATGGCCACCAAACCTAAAGGGGCGTACAATAGAGCACCTGTATTCACTGGTAAAAACTATGTATATTGTAAAAATTATATGCATATTCATATAAATTCATATGATAAGGGTGTGTGGGACACTATTATCAACGATCCAACTCAAATTACCGTGACTGATGCTAATGGTGTTGTCACACCTAAACTGGAAGCACAATGCAATGACGATGATAAGAAAAGTGGGGTTGCAATTGGAAAGCACCAAATATTCTCATATCCGCTCTTAGTGTTGATGAGTTTTATCGAGTTTTCCATTATGAAACAACTAAGGCTGTGTGGGACAAATTTCTAGTTGCCCATGAGTGAACTAATGAGCTTAAACAAACTAGAATTAATACCCTAAATCAATAGTTCACACTATTTCGGATGAAGCATGGTGAAACCATTTCTGAAATGAAAAACAGGTTCTCTCATCTCATTAATCGTTTAAATGCACTTGGGAAACAAGTTTCTAATGAAATTTCTACTAAAAAATTTGAGGTGTCTTACTAGGAATTGGCAACCAAAGGTCACCACAATCAAGGAAGATAATGATCTGATAACACTAGACCTTGCTACATTGTTTGGTAAGATTGAAGAACATGAGAAAGAACTCACTTGCTTGGAAAAACATGAGAATAAACATGAGAAGAAAATAAGGATAAAGGTATGGATAAGGAGGTCAAACGGAAGTCTATTGTTATAAAAGCTTCTAGTTCAAGGTCCTCAACAAATGAGCAAAGGGATAGTAATTTTAGTGATGAAGAAAATTCGAATGATGAAGAAATGATATTATTTGTGAAAAGGTACAATAATTACATTAGAAAGAATGGATAAAAGCACTCCAACAAAAATCTCATCAAGTTTAGAAAACACTTTACATCATTAAAGGAAGATGACTATAAGATAGGTAAATCAAGACTTTCATGTTACAACTGTGGCAAAGCTGGCCATTACAAGAAAAATTATCCACACCTTGACAAAGATAGTGAGAAGGGTCAACACAAGAAATACAACAAGGTTAGAAGAGCGTATGTTACTTGGGGAAGCGATAGAGATTCTTCAAGTGATGATAAAGAATGTGAAGTCTTTTGTCTCTCGACTCATTATAATGAAAAGAAGAAAAAGGATATTAAACCATCAGAGTATGATGATATTTTTCTCTCGGCTCATTTTAATGAAAAGAAGAAAAAGGATGCCAAACCATCAAAATATGATGAGGTTTGCGTCTCGGGCTACTATAATGAAAAAAAGAAAAAGGATATTAAACCATCAAATTATGATGAAGTTTGTCTCTCGGCTCATTATCAAGAAAGGAAGAAAAATATTGTAAGTCATTCTAAATATGAACATATTGAAACATTGTCTCATTCCTAACTACAAGTTGCTTTTGAAAATCTATACAGAAAAGCGACGAAGGCTTTTAAAAAGTTACCTTCAAATAAAAATATCTTTTCATAATTAGAAGATAAGATTTTAAAAATTGAAAAGAAAATGGAAGCTCTAAAGAAATCTATGATAGATGTTAAAAAAGTATAAATGAGAATGAAAGATCCTCATGGTTTGACTTTGGTTGTAATACTTGTAATATTTGGCAACAAGAGGTTAAATCTCTAAAAGTCAAATTAGACAAGACTCTAGAACCAGAAGTGACTTTTTCTATTGATACCTATAAATACAAAATGCCTTTTCAAAATCCTTATAGAAGATATAAATTTATAGGAAAGGTATCAAAGGGAAAAAAACTTGTCTCATCAAAACTTGATTTGTCATTATTATTGTGTAAAAATTCATACCATTGCAACATGCAATCTTCGAAAGTTTTTAGTTCCTAGAGGAATTCATCAATGGTTCCCTAAATACAACCAAGGTTTGATTTACCCTCAAGAAACTAATAAAGATTGGCTACCTGGTATATCTTATTGATTTGGCAGGTAAGATATCTTGGCTCTATGAAGAGAATATGGGTTCTCTTTTGTGGTAAATTAAGGCATATTATGGGTGACATCTCCAAACTTTATTGACTATGTGAAAATGAAGAAGGAGTTTTGTAACCTTGAAAGCAACGACAAGTATTCTGTAAATTTGGTTAAAGGCGTATGATACTTTGTCAAAGAGAAAAGTGGAGAAAACATTGATGTCTAAATCTTTTGTGGCACTGTTTTTCATTTGTTTCAACTTTTGTTCGAGAGTTCTTTGTGAAATGATAAGTGCATCATTCGTCCTTCACACGAGGAGGTTATATCATTTCAATTTTTCTTTTGTGAGTAAAATGCTTCTGTTCTAGACAGACCCAGCGGCTAGAGTGGGCCCAGTCTTCCCTCCTCCTTAGGCACAACTTGTACGACCACGGCCCGGGCTCCCCCGCCCTCTGTCGGGAACCATCAATTGTTTTCCCTCCTAGACCAGCACTGACCTACGATAATCAAATAGCGCCTCTCAGTCTGCTCGACCTTAAGTCAGCCAGAAAACTAGAAATCAACCAGACCACTGCCCGTAACCTACCTCCTCCTCGGAACTAATGGCTAGTTGCGGGCACACCTGCCCGGTTTGACCAAGTCCTGACAGTTACCTATTTTCATGGACCGACATATCTAGGCCCAAAGATAGAACCAGTGGCTAAGGGCTAGGGGAACTACATAAACCCTCACTCATGTGAGGGCCTAGTATCGAATATCTATTATTCATCACTAAAACCCTAATACGTCGCTTGTATCTCTCTATGCTCCCACCCTTACTTTATCGTCAGAGTGCCTTGCAGGTGTCGTAACCCAAATTTGTCCTACCCCGATGATTTTATCTTCCAAGATTATAATAATAAAGAAGCATTTAACTAAGGATGGTACAACAATATCTGATGGCCCATTCTTAATATTTAAGTCAATCAAAGGTGTATTCAGGAGAATGGGGCTATCTGAATCAGAGAGACTCATGTATCTGTGAATCCATTCGCAAGGCATGTTGGCCATTGGCCCATGAGATTAGTAAATGGAAATTATTGGAGTAACTATAAAGTACTAAATTATTGAATTATTATTAAAAGGGAGGTTGAAATTAAGTTAAGTCCACTCAAGTTTAAATTGCGTAAGTTTATTTAGGTTAAGTAAAAAAAGAGGGTGTAATTTCAAGTTACAGGCCCAAAGGAATTGAAAGCATTGAGATCCATTTTTGTTTAAGCAAAAAGGGAGGTGTATGTCTCATTAAGCCCATTTTGATCTATTTTGAAAATCGTCCCATTTTGTTTAAACATTACTTTGCGGCTTATTAATTTAAAATGGGTCCATTTGTATTACTGGGATATGATTGATATTAAGACTGATTATTTCTATTTTATATAAAAGATAAATAATTAAAAATATATTTCTTAAAAATAAAAAACGTAATATATTTCTACTTTTTTATTTTTACAGTAGTAATTAGTTATATTTCAGTTATTAAAGAAGGATGTTGGATCATGTTTTTGTAGAAAACAGTGAAAGCCCAAAATTTGAAGCTTTTGATGCAGGGCCCATATTTGCCAAAACACCTACTGTTCCAATGAGGAGAGATTTCCGCACGTTTACTCCAAAAACCGGTACTGTAGAAATCTAAAAACCAAACTCAATCCAAACTTGCTCATTACCAGCAATCAATCTCAGAATTTCAATAAATGATATCCAAAATATTTAATACATTCAAATCTTCAAACCTAATCAGAATTCTATTAAAATCTCATATAATAACAAATCCAATATATTACAACTAAAATCAAATCTCATTATAGTAAAGAATCAAATCACAGAATAACAAATCTGGAAAAATCCAATTACATCCAATTACAATCAATAACGAATCAATTACAATCCCTAATTTCACTAAATCTCTAAGTCTAAGTGCTAACTGAAATTGAAAACCCTAAAAATACTAAACTATATAAACCCATATCTTTTATAGAAAATGGGGGGCGAGAACAAAGAGAACGGAGGATAGTTTACAAAAACATGGGTTGACAGAAAACAGAGACGGGGACTTCTTACAAAACAAGAACAAGGCGGAGGGGTCAGACAGAAAACAGGGAAGGATTCCGGGACGGAAAATTGAAGAAGATCCGGAGATTTGAAGACATAAAGAAGAAGCGGTAAGAGTTTTCGGATCGGAAACTCTAATCGCTAGTCGTTGAAATAGTCATCACCACCACCTCCCTTGCTTCGTCGCGCCTTCTCCGTCGCCTTCAAATCCCCATCGTTACCTGCAAACAAGAAGGGACGAATGGATTAGTACCCAAATCGGAAGAAGCTTGTAAAGTCAGAATCTTGGAATCACGAACGGGGTAAAGCAACTTAGCTTATTTTTTCGTTTGATTTTGTTTGTGGGTTGTGTTGGTGTTGATTGGTGGTGGAGGTAGGGTTGGTGTTTCAGCCGTCGTTGGAGGTCCTAGGAGTAAACTAGGGTTTGAGATTTGGGGAAGATAGAAGAAGATAGGGTTTTAGCGAGGGAGAGAGAGGATAAAGTTTTTCTAGGAAAATATAATAGCTGTAAAACTAAAATGAACGAAGTATTATATAATGATATTTATTATGCTAAAGATCCAGTACGCGCGCGTGTGTCTTAATCACCCTGCTAAGTCCCATAGGAAACCATGTACCCTCACTACACACGATCATCCAGACCTCTTCAAAATCCATAATGGGATAAGCCCATTACTCATCACGCCCCCCCTTGCCTCTGGTTACCAAATGCAACAACAACGTGCACCCCCTGTCCAGCCAGCAGTAATGGGCCTAGCCTGAATTATCTTAGCACCCCCATTGTTTACTTCACAACTGAAAGTACACCCCCCAAGATTTGCTTAAATAATTATTTTTTTATTTATTTTTTTATATTTTTTTATATATTATATTTATATTATCATTATTAATCATTTATGTCCTTTTTATTAATAATTATAATTATAATTATTAATTTTTATTACCATATTTTAAATATTATTATTATTATTTATTATATGTAAGTATTACTATATGATCAAATAAATTATTTTCATGTTAGAATTGCATATATTATTGGCATTAAAATATTTTTTAATCATGCATTAATCAAGATTTTCACAACTAATACAATTAAAAAACACAAACAAATCTCAAACTATTTTTCGCAATAAAACTAAGCTAATCAACAGTCTTTTTTGCAAATGGGTTTTCAAACTAATTTTGACTTACTGCGCACTCAGTCAAAATCTCTGCAATCATTACTCCCGACCGAGTGCGAAGTGATTCAAAATATGTTTGCAAACCCCTAAAAGACACCAACCCCATACGAACTACGAATTTGGACTCGGATTCCTCATAAGAGGATACGTAGGCACGCGATCTAAAATCGTAGTGAGTCTTGCTAATTAAAACTTAAAACCCTGTTTACCCAAAACCTAAACCTAAAGCTTAATATCCTTGTGAACAAGGTAGATGAAAGGTGCCTAACACCTTCCTTTCGTCTAATTGAGTTCGAAACCTAGAATCTCTGTCTGCAAATTAGGGTTTTCTTTTAGATTCCCTTCCCTTAGGATAAAAAATAATAGTGGCGGCTCTGGTTTAAAAACCAGTTGCTACAGCAGGTACAACCCATATTTTTCCTCCTTGACTTTCCATCCAATTCGAAGATCATCATCTAACCACCTTGCAGATTCTGATCAACCAGTAAGATCAGTGGCTCCGACTGTGGGGAGGATCTTCCCCGTTTTTTATTCCCAGAATCTGAAGACCAAAGATTCTCTTCATTCATCAATCATGGCCGATCACGGTGATCACCACCTATCTGGAAAGATTGTTCTCTCCCCGACATGCAAGACCGATAGAAGCCAAGAACATCCTCACCTCGAGGATAACTTCGGCGCCCGTGACAGACATACTACGTCCCCAGATTCCATCGATGCTGATTGTGACAATAATCTATTCTTGGAAGAACAGTATGCCAAGAACCCTGTAGAAGACTAACCGAAGATTCTGCAATCGGTCCCTGTTCTACAGAATACCGAGCCAACCATAGCAACACTGATCGCTACCCTTAACCGAACCAACTCCCTCATCTTCCAGCAGAGCAAAAGGATGCGGGCTCTAGAGCGGAAATAATCAAGGTCTCCTCCTTGGAGACACCGACGATGTAACTCCTCCAGCATATCACCTCCTCAAAAGGGGCATCCCCCAAGAAAGGAAAGGCTCAACATTTCTTTCGGCAAGAAGCGTGATCGAGCATTTCCCGAGAAGGATAAAGACTTTCTGTTTTCCAAGAAGATAAAGAGCACATGTGAAGATGACTGCAGCACGTCACTATCACCTAGACCGAGGCGACGAGGGTGGAGCCTCTCCCCTTGATGAGATCACGACGCCCGGAAAGGAAAGAACCATCACTCCTTGTTATCATCGCTAGAAGAGACCGATGATGACCATCCCCGTGGCCCATTATCAAGATAAATTATGGAGGCACGAATCCTGGTCGGGCTCAAGAAGCCGCCCCCACTGGGATCCTACAATAGTGCGACCGATCATGACGACCATATAGAAGACATTAATGCGCTACTTGACTACCGGGGCGTGAAGGGAATAATCAAATGCAGGCTATTACCAACCACTTTGAGAAACGATGTCATGGATTGGTACAAAAGCTTTCCCCCTAAATCTATAACTTCCTAGAAACAATTGGGAAATATATTTTCAAGGCACTTCACCGCCTCCCATCCGCATCCAAAATCAGAGGGTTCACTTGAAGTGATTATTTAGGGAAAAGACTAATCTATACGTGTGTGTATATTGAGCATTTCAACAAAGAAGTTGTACAGGTCTCAACGACCGATGTAATGAAGAAGTATATTCTTGAACAAGGGCTCCGTCCTCGGAGTGACTTCGCGAAGGTTGTGGGCATCGAAACTCCAACCACGCTTGACTCCATCCTCCTTAAGGCTCAAGCGTACATTTAATACGAGGAGAAAGAAGTGGCAAAAAATTCCATGGATTCAATGCACCGAGAGAGTTCCAAACCCTCGAGAAGCAACAAGCCCTCGATATCCCGTCGGGCAGGAGAGAGAAAGCGGGAAGAAAAATCCCGGGACTCTAAAGATTATAAGTGGCCTGCTAGTTGGTTCCATGATTACACACCTCTGACCACTTCAAGAGAAAGTATTTTATTCGGATGCGCCAACTCTGAATTTAAGCAAGTTGGGGTATGCTTTCCTCGCCAGACACCCTCCATGCGCGGAACCAACAAAATCAAGTATTGTAGGTTCCATAAAAGCCATGATCACAACACCGACAATTGCATCCATATCAAGGATGCAATTGAGATACTAATCCAAAACGGGTACCTCAAGTAGTACAAGAAGAAAGAGGGTTCCCGCGAGGAGGCTCTAGAAACCAAGAGCGTCGAAGAGGGGAAGGAGTCCCCCGACATCAGCATAATATCGGTCGCCATGAGTATCTCGCGATCATAAGATTTCTACTTCCCAGACATAGAGAATATCCCATTGTACTTCTCCTCTCACAGTCCTTGTCAATCATTCCCCACTGTGATGGTCGTCTCTGGCGAGGGATTCAACAAGCATACAGTGGAATCCGTAAAAATAAGGTTCGAGTAACTTATCAAAGCCAACTATGACATGGATGCCACACTGGATAAGTTTCGAGGAGGCTCTCATCCCCTTGCTTTCTATAGGGAGGAACTGTTGGGTGGAGCCCCTAACTCGACTATCCCACTACTCGGGCAGGCTCGCATGGCAAACTTTGATGTTCGACGCATACTCGCCTATCAAGGGAGTTCTATGGACATCATGTACACCCAACTATTCATTACCCTACAACTGAACGAAAGCCATCTGACCTTATATGTAGGCTTAAACCTCCATGGCTTCAACGGGGCCAGTACCAAACCATGGGGGTATGTCGAGTTGATTGTCACCTTCAGAAGAGGGGTGACTGCTAGAGCCATCAAGACTCAGTTTCTGGAAATAGATTGCCTGTCTCTAACAATATATCTTTGGAAGGCCCACTTTGGCCAAGCTGATTGTAGTGCCCTCCATCGTACACCTCAAAATGAAATACTACACTTCAGAAGGTTTGGTCACCACCCTCTACGGGGATGTCCAGGCGGCAAAAAAATGTATTGAAGCCTCGGCCAGGGGCCTGTGTTCCATCAACGCTCAATCCCGAATGACCATTGAGGCCTCCCTACCCTCCAGCTCCGAAGAGGCTAAGCCACTGCCAAGGTTCAACGTCATTGACCTCGATAGCCGCTTCTCCTGGGAGGATCACGTAGAGTAGAGGAAGAAAGGGAAAGAGCCCACGGTCGAAGGCAAAGGTTCATCCCTAACTACAGATAACGAGGAACTCTCAGATCCCGTATGACCCATTCCAGACAGACACTTCGAGATCATCCCCATCGGGAATGATCCCACCAGAGGAGTAAAGATTGGAGCTGACTTCCCCGACTTGGCGAAGAGGCAACTTAAAGCTTGCTTAAGGGAGAATATTGATCTGTTCGCATGGAGCGTAACTCAGATGCCCAGATTGGACCCAGAGATTGCATTCCATCACCTGACCATAGACCTTGCCCTCAAGGAGGTTTCCCAGCACAGACAAAAGCATTCCCCCGAAAAAATGGAGGATGCCGAACTAGCTGTGAAAGACCTCCTAGAGGCACACTTTATTTCTGAAGCCCAATACACAACATGACTTTCGAATGTAGTTCTTGTACAAAAATGTAATAGAAAATGGTGCATGTACATTGATTATATCAACCTCAATTGGGCTTGCCCGAAAGATGCTTATCCCCTCCCAAAAATTGACAAATTGGTCGACAACTCGGCCTGTTTCAAATTGTTATCTTTTCTGGACACATATTTTGGATATAAATAGATTCCAATGGCGAAAGAGGACAAAAAATACACCATTTTCCTGACCAATTCGGGCAACTATTACTACAATGTAATGTCCTTCGGCCTGAAAAATGTGGGCACTACATATCAGCGCATGATGAACAAAGTCTTCGGCAACGAAATAGGTGACATGCTCAAAGTCTACATGGAAGACATGATCATCAAATTGACGGAAGAAATCGTCAACGCCCTCCACTTGAAGAAATTTTTCGAGCAGGCCAGAAAGTATCAGATGCGATATAACCCAGAAAAATGCACCTTCGGCATACGGGCAGGCAAATTCCTCAGATTCTAGCACATAGAACAAGGGATTGAGGCAAGCCCTGACAAAATGTCGAGCATTTTATGAGTTTCCAACGCCCATTTTAGAAAAGTCCATTCAAATCATGAACGACATGCTCACTTCTCTCTCTCTCTCTCTCTCTCCTCTCTCTCTCTCTCTCTCTCTCTGTCTCTCTCCTCTCTCTCTCTCTCTCTCTCTCTCCTCTCTCTCTCTCTCTCTCTCTCTCTCTCTCTCCTCTCTCTCCTCTTCTCTCTCTCTCTCTCTCTCTCTCCTCTCTCTCTCTCTCTCTCTCTATTCATGGAAAAATCCTCCCAACACGCACTCCCCCTCTTCAAACTCCTCTACAAAGAAGTTGCCTTCAAATCGATGGCCGAATGTGATCAAGCTATCACCCACCATGCAAAACGATACAAAAGAGAACATGAAGAAATCCGACAAATGCCACCGGCACGGGGACATGCACTTGGCTACCCCAAACGAGCTCAAGTCCATCTCTTCTCCCTATCCCTCCACCTGGTGGGGGTTAGACCTCCTCGGTCCATTCGTGGTAGGTACCAATCAAAAAAAATATTTGATAGTAGCCGTCGAATAATTCACCAAATGGATAGAGGCAGAAGCATTGGCCAAAATTACCTCCCAAAAACGTCTTTCGCTTCTACAAAAGAAAAATCCTTGCTCAGTTTGGCATCCCACAAGCAATAGTCATTGAAAATGGGACATAATTCACATATCATACTTTTCAGGAATTCGTCGCCAAGTTGGGCACCACCTAACACTTCACCTATATCGAACACCCCTAGACGACCAACTAGGACGAGTCCGCGAATAGGGTGATACTCAGGGGTCTCAAATGAAGGTTAGATGAAACCAAGAAAATATGGGTTTACGAGCTACACAGCGTACTCTGAGGGTACCGAACAACAGCGTACTCATGAATCAGGGAAACTCCTTTCTGAATAACTTACAGAATAGAGGCCGTCATTCCCGTAGAGATTGAAGAATAATCCAGGCGAGCTGAAGCTCCTTCAGACGTGGAGATGAATAACGTCGCCCCACAGGAAGAACTAGACCTGGTCGAGGAGATATGAACAGGTGTGGCCCTGTGAGAGGCCTCTCTCAAACAAAAAAATAGACATACGCTAGAATGCCACAGTCGTACAACAAGATTTCAAGGTCGACAACCTTGTCTTAAAGAAAAATCACAAAGAATCTCGCGAAGGCAAGCTCGCAGTAAACTCGGAAGGCCCCTATCGTGTCTACACAAAAACAGGGACCGGGACGTACTACTTAGAAAATCTACAAGGGGAACAAATTTCTCGACCAAGGAAGGCTGAAAAGCTAAAACAATGTTACAGTTAAAACGCTAAGCAGTCGACGAGCGTTGTCGATAAGACAGACTCATCCAGGCCCGACCACGCGTGCGTGCCTAGGTACAAGCATATCACCCAAAATATTTTGAAGGGCCAAGCTCCACTCTTTTAACGAGCATATCCTCAGCCCAACATGGATACCTCAACCAAGCTCCATCATCCTCGTACCACGAAGGGAGAACACCCGACTCGCAGAGAGAAGTTCACAACGCCGAGCTCAAGTTCTCAAAACAAACCTGAGTTTCGGCCCATGCCCGATACTCACCCTAGTCGTTTGTCATTTTTCCCCACATTGGCGAACATATAAATCAAACAAGTAAATCCCCGCTATAAACTCTTAGCAAAATAAAATATGTCTCGAATAGACAAGTGTTGTACCCCAAAATTTTCCCTCTCATTTATCAAGACTTTTCTCACAAGACTTCTTGGACTCAAGACAAGATCAGGGTTTGCTCAGCTCAAGACATCTCATCTTGCACTGATAACCCAAAATTAGGGTTTGAGTTTGCACAAGGATTTTTGGATCACCAATGCTTCATGTGACTTTCATACATCATCTTGGACCCCTAAGATTGGACATGCTAAGTTTCAAGACTTGAACCACATTTTTGATCAGTCAATTGGACAGTTGACCTAAAAATTAGCTGTATTGGGGAAAAAGTCAACCATGGCCAATTTACAGTCAAACTTCATTTTTTTATCCACATCAACATTTTAGACTCATATGTACCATTTAATCAAGTTTGGATCACAATTCCTCAAGAAATTTGATCAAATCATCAAAAGGGCAAAATGATCAAAATTAGGGTTTTGACTGAGAAAGGGAAATTTCTGATTTTTAACCTAGCCAATGACCATATGAGTTCAAATATGATTTCAAGGGTTCAATGGCATCATCTTTAACTAATTACATGGTTCAAAAGATCTCAATTTCATTGGATTGACAGATGAATTTTGCAGTCAACTGATCAAAAGTCAAATGTGCACTGAAAAGT
This sequence comes from Vicia faba, assembly GCA_948472305.1. Taxonomy (NCBI): domain Eukaryota; kingdom Viridiplantae; phylum Streptophyta; class Magnoliopsida; order Fabales; family Fabaceae; genus Vicia; species Vicia faba. Next base: position 556,754,055 of record OX451735.1, read on the forward strand.
CAAACATTGACTTTTTGGTCAAAATCAAGTACCAAGGGTCATAATTCATCAAGATATGTCAAAATATGAAACTTGTTCACCAAGAAACTTAAAATTAAAATTAGGGTTTTAATTTGAAAATTTTCATAACTTAGAATTTTTCTAAGTATAAAATTTTCTTATTTTTTCCCAACTTTTCACCACTTTTTCACCATGATGAATTTTGATTCAAAGAAAACTTCAAACATGAAAGTTGTAGTCCTCAATGAAATATACAACTTTGCTTCACAAATCTTTCCCAAAAGATGCTTGGATATCAAGTTATGAGTTTATGAACATAGGGCCATGAACTAAATAACTTAGTGAAATTTTGCCCTAATTTAGGCAGGTTTTGGACCCAACTTCATGGACATTTCTCACCTAGTTCCAAGAGGTATCTCAAATTGCATTTCAAATATGTATTATAGATCAAATTGCAATCTTTCCAAAATTTCCAAGAACTCTCCAAGATCATTTTTGAGTAGGGAGAATCGAAGAAGGGAAGTTGGAATTTTCTCACTTTTGTTCAAGCCATTTTCACATAGCATCAAGTTGCAAATCACATTTATGCTGGTTGTATCTTGCTTTGCAGGTCCTAATATTGCTATACACTCCATAATTAAATGCAAACTCAGTTGACAAAGGCTTTATTTTTGCTTTTGAAGCTTTGTACAAGGTGTATTTCCATTTTAGGCATAAAGTTCACATTGCCATTTTCATAAAGATAAGCTTTTGTAACTTTGTCAATCTTGAGCATTGAACATGTTCCCTTGGTGCAAGCAATGTACACAGGTCTCAAGCAAATTGTACAAGTGCATTTCAGCTCTTAAGCAAGCAAGGACAAGCATGTAAGTATGGTCACTTCACTTTACTTGAAATGCAAGGAAAGTTGCCAAAAGGTCCAAAACTTGTACACCTAGTAAGGGCTGACTTTTGTATCATTTCTATACAAATATACAAACTTATTGCAAGGCTTAGCACGATTGATTTGAAGCTGAAACTCTCCAAAACTCAAAAACACTCAAAACTGCCCAAAACTCAGAACTTCTGCAAAATCACAGCCAACCAATTTTTGGCTCGTGCGTTTTGTGTTTAAACACTTGAAACATCTCATACACATCATACAAAAGCAATCCAAGCCATTACCTTGGTACTGTAACCCCTATTTCAGCATCCACCATTTTCACTTTGGAAGCTTGCAGCTTGACTTGTCCAGAGATTTCCAGCCATCCTCAAGGAAAGATAAGCATTGGAATAGCTTCAGGGAAGTTCGAGGAAGCGCAAACAATCCTCAGGCCTCCATTAAAGTCCCTATATTGTCCTACTCAAATCCAGCTGAAGGAAGTATTTTCTTAAAATCTATCTCCTTATACAGGCAACTTCAAGCCATGATTTGTGAAGAAAAAATGTAGTCCTTATCATAACGAAGCTGTACATATGTATACTTTTCATTTATATTAACTGTGCTGAGAGAATTTGAAGATTGAAAATGCTGAAAAAGTTAGGTCACGAATTAGGGCCACCAAAATTCTCTCTGATCTTTAAGAGTTAGGTTACATAATTTATATGGTTGGAATCGTGAGCTTAAATGCCACATTTTTCATGTTATGAGTTTTTGTTTTTGTGCAAGCATGAGCAAGTTACAAATTTGAACTATGGCGTGCGAAGAAGAACACCAAGGACAGGGATGAAGTGGCTTCTGGGCTTTTTGGCGCCTGGCCTTTTTTATTTTTGCAAATCCCACCCCCCTGACATACTATTTACACCCCCTGGCTTATTTGTTATATTTTTCATATTTGTTTCCATATTTTCATATTTATAGATTTTTTTTTTTGAATAATGAAAATCCTAAAAATAATTTCTTTATTTTTTACAATTTTATTTTATTTTAATTATTTTTTTACATAGAAATTAATTTATTTGATTAAAATAGAACTTATTTTCTTAAATAGTTTGTAAATAATAAAAAATACTGCATATTTTTATTATATTATTTATACACATAAAATATTTATTTTCTATATATATTTAATTTTTAATATTTAAACATAATATTATTTATTATTTTCTTATATAAAAAATGTGCAAAATAGTAATAGGAAACATTATTTTCTTTTAATTAAAAAAATTAGGGTTTCACCCCTCCAAAAATAATTTTATTTTTTCCTTGTTTTTTAGGGTTTAAATTAAATCATTTTCTCATACAAAAAAAAAACAAATACCAAAACATTTTTCACATAAATACATAGTATTGAATTTTAATATTTGTATATTTATTTAATTCGCACAATATTCGATTGGGTTGTAATAATATTTTTAGGTTTATATTTGTGCAAAACCCCCATTCAAAACTTGTATTCCCCCTCCCATAATAATTGTTGTAATAGCTTAGTTTATTTTACGCAATTTATCGCTTTATATACTATGTTTAGTAATTAGGGTTTGCATAAAAAGAACAAAAACAAAGCAAAATAGAAAACCCTAAATGCAAGACAAAAGCATGAAAATGACACACTTTGCACACAAGCACCCTTAGGGTTTTCTCACTTGGTTGCCTAAGATAAAATGGTCATGTTACGCATGCAAAGTATCTTGGCAAAACAAAACAATTATAAGATCATAGTCCCTTGATGACGCTATTCAAAGGTCGCCTAAAACAAAATGATCTTAGTCCCTCAAAAATTGCTAAGATACTTGGCAACATTGCTATCATGGTTATACGATGACCCACGCCTGTCCCGTTTACATCCAAAGATAGGGTTGCTTACCAAATCAATGGTAAGTCAACAATGTCAAAGGAATAAAAATGCACAAGAAAGACATTTAAGTAGGTAGATAGCTTCTAGTTACTTGTTCCATTTCAAAATAATCCTTGCTATTTTCAAAAACAAACACACACACATTTCAAAAACATCTTACAAAATATTGAAAACATTTTCAAAAGACAAACATCTAAGTATACATTCTTACGAACAAGAATCATTACAAAGATTGCCTAAACAATGGCCTATTTTAGAAAATACTTTCAAAACCACACCAAACACCATTTCAAACAAAACAAAGTAAGTGATCTAAACAAGTAACTAAGAGCCCATGGAAAACCATGGATGAAAAGGGTGCTAGCACCTTCCCTTTTCATAATCTACCCCCCGAACTCAAGAAAACATCTCAAAGGTCTTTCCTGTGATTTTTCCCTTTCCTTTTGGATAAAAGAAAAGTCGGTGGTGACTCTTGCTAACCGCAACATTTTGCAAACACAAACGCAAAACCTCAAGCCAGTTCTCCCACCGCATCACAACAAGCATAACAATAAACATGCAAAAACAAGTCAAATACTTGGAATAAACGACCACCATGGCCAGAAAATTAAAAGACACGACCGCCAGGGCAACTTTTGTACAAATATTACAACAAAAGAGACCTTTAGCCCCCCATCCAAAAGAATGATTTTGTGGCCACATGGACCAAACTTGTTCAGAACTTACATAAACATGCAACAACTTGGAAAAACAAGATTACAAAATTATGGCACGCAGGTCAGAGCAGAATGAAAAAACTATCAAACATCACTCTTCAGTCTCTTCATCGACAACGGGAGACAACTGAGAGGGTCCCCCGCGGGCTGGATAGCGAGCTCCTTGAGATATTTGGGAACCAAGATCTTTTTGGCGGCCACGTAGTAATTGACCCCCATCCCGGAAGTATTAAACTTGACCTCTATCTGCCGCTTATCATATTTTGAGAAGATCTGACTATCTTTCTCGGAGATCCAAAGCGACCACTCCCCCGGCGCCCGTCATCGTACACATACACTTTGTTAAAAACCTCATCCCGGTGCTCAAAGAAGTAGGAGACCCAATCCCAAGGATCCTCCGCGGTCCAAATTTGCGGGTCCTCGTCATCCTCAGGCACAAACAGGCCACCCTAATCAGCGGGGGACATCTCCACATCCTCCCCCCTACTTGTTGATCAGACCGGTTCGGCTCGTCCCCAGATATCTCCAAGATGCCCGACGAGCTACACGTCTCGTCTGTAGAACTCTAGGAAGATTCAATTTGTCCATCCAAAAGATCGTCTATGACGTTCTCGGCCATAGTACCTAAAAAGCAGAGGATAGAAATGAGTTTCACCTTAATGCCAAAACCACCCTTCCACCACTAATCAAGTGAAAGGACGCTGATAAACGAGAACATGTCCCCGACCAGAACCCTCACTAAGGCATTTAAACGAACAAACACTTTTCCCAACAAGACAAACTCTAGTTAACAAAAACAACCTAAATCCTCAAGGATCAACTACGGCACATCGCGTAAATTCGAGGAGGATCCACGGCGGCTTCAGTGACTCTAAACTACAAGACCACCGTCTGCCACCAACACTCCCCGAGAACATCGTATCGCATGCATTTCTAAGAGGAAAGTCATGGAAATCTAAGCTACAATAGCCAAATAACAAAGAAAACTATAATCTTACCAGTTAAAGAAGGAAGAAAGTTGTAAGGAATGGCGACAAATAGTTAACCTTCAAGAAACCGCGGCGGTTTACAGGCGAGCAATAATGAGCAATGCGGGGGAAGATCGAAAAATGCAGAATGCCCTACTCCTCTTGTATTTATAGCTAAACTCGCCCGCACGTGAGAGGAACACACCTAGGGAACCATAGGATCATCATCATTGCACCCTATCCCCTAGGTCATCATTGCACCTTTGCGTTAGCATACTACCTAAAACACACTACCTCTTTGACTTTTGAAGCTCAAACAATCAACCAATCATCTCCCGCGAGTAAGGCACAACAGACGATGCTCACACTCCCCGTAACAAGTGCCCTCTTTTTCATGAGCAGGCGTTAAAGTCATCACTCCTCTGCTCAGAAGCAAAGACTTGGGGGCTACTGTTCTGGACTGGCCCAACGGCTAGAGTGGGCCTAGTCTACCTTCCTCCTTCGATACGGCCCGTACGACCACGGCCTGGGCTCCCCCGCCTTCTATTGAGCACCATCAATTGTTTGTCCTCCTGGACCAGCAATGACCTACGACAATCGACAAGCGCCTCTCAGTCAGCCAAACCTCAAGTCGCCAATCAACCAGACCTCCACTTGTAACCTATCTCCTTCTCAGAACTAATGAATATTTATGCGCACACCTGCCTGGTTTGACCAAGTCCTGGAAGTTACCTATTTTTGAAGACCTGCATATCTAGGCTCCAAAAAAGGGACCAATGGCCAAGCGCCAGAGGAACTATATAAATCCTCACTCATGTGAGGGCCAGGTATCGAATATCCATTATTCATCATTAAAACCATAATACTTTGCTTGTATCCTTTTTTCCCACACTTACTTGATCGTTGGAGTGCCTTGTAGGTACAACCCCCCTTTTCCTCCTCGACTTTCCAGCTTGTCTGAAGATCATCATTCGACCACCTTACAGGTTTTAATCAACCGGTAAGATCAGTTTCTTTTACCTATTTATTTTCTAAGTTATGTGATGTACTTGGTTTGTGATATGTGTTATGAGTGTTCATTTTCAAAAATATCAATTGATGATTATAATATGTTTCAATTCATATGCTTATAGTGACCTCATCATACTATCATTACATGCATGATATGTTTCTTATATTTAACATTTGCACATATGTGTATGCATGATCATTAGTGTCAAGTCATGAAAGATGTTCATTTACATTTGTTTCTCACAAGCATTCATACATAAGTAAAATTTGTGTCCACCAAAATCTCCCCAAGATCCTATTTTTCATTATCTATATTTCATGTGTTGATACATGATGTATATAGGTCGACTCAAGAGTATAATGTGTCGACTCATTAATTCAAATTGTAAACTTTTTCAGTTTCAGTTCAATATGTGTCGACACATAAGTCAAATGTGTCAACTCATGATCTATACAGGTCGACAAGTGTGTTAAGATGAGTCTTCCATATCAGATTTTGAGTTGTCTTTTCTTATCCCTATATCTTCTACATTCATGCACCTATTTTAGTTCACTCTTCAAATTCAAACTTTTGTCTTCATACATTTAATCACTTTGAATTATCCACTCAATCATTTTAATCTTTCTCACTACCTATCACTAATCCTTCATATTTCCAACATTTCATTAAAACTCCATAATTCTTTCCTTATAAAACCTTAACAATCATGGTTTCATATCTCACTGAAATCATCCATACTTTAAATTTACATTGATTCGGCATCTAAACTATAATTTGTCTACATCTTTGCACATTCATCTCATAGTTGGCTTTGTGGGCAGTCATACTTTCCTCAAATATCAAGCATATTCTTTCACACATTGTATCAAACACCTTGTGTGCATGCTATATTTGGTATTTCAACTATGGCCCCAAAGATGACTGGAAGAAAAAGTTCTACTAAGGGAAAGGAAAAGGTTGGTGCGTCCTCAAATGCTTCAGAAACTTCTCTCTCTTTTTTTACAAAGAAATTATTGTTTTTTGATGAAAAATGTCGACAAAAGCTTGTGTCCAACAAACATGTTTATAACCCAAGAGTGGTTGAAGAGCTTCACATTCCTGAAATTGTGAGTCACATTAAGCATCAAAAGATTAACTAATTTCTGCAACTTTCACAAGACTACAACGAGGATCTTATTCGAGTGTTTTATGTCGGGCACTTGAAGCAAGTTCCTCGTATCTTGCATTGGGTTTTTTCACATATATTGGGTTTACCAAGCTGAAGTTCATCTTGTATATATTCTCTTTCATAATATCATGATCAATTGGCCAAATTATTTTGTATCTCGAGTGTTCTTCACCAGGAAATGTAACAAAGGAACTTTGTTTTGTTATGTTTCTGTTATGGTAAAAATCCTTAACTTTTTCAACATTGGGGTTTCTAATCTCTTGTACATTTCACCGGGTCATAATCAAGAGTTCACCCAACACACCTTAACTAACATGAGGTACTTTTGGGATACAAGTTTGAATTTTTACTACTTTCAGCTGAAAGAATCAAATAATATGATCTATAAATTTGATGACCCTGCTGAATTTGAGGATAATGATGATTTTCCTGGGGTTGATGAGCAACCAAATGGTGGTTCTCATAAAGAAGATGTTCAGATACCTAATGCTGATTATGAGGAAGATGAAGTGTTGTACCCCAAAATTTGCCCTCCTTTTTCACAAGGCATTTTCTCACAAGAATTTTCAAAAGGGCAAGTTTACACAAGTACAATTGGATTTTTGGGTTTTCAAGAATCAAATTGAAAAAGAGCAAATTTTCCTTAATTCATAAGCTTCGATTAGGCATCTAAAATCCTTCGAGCGAGCATTTGTTTCAAAGTCTTCGATTGGGCATTTGGTCTCTGTTTTACCCACAAATTTTCCCTCTCACTTATCAAGAATTTTCTCACAAGATCTCCCTTGACCCAAGACTGCACTAGGGTTTGATCAGCTCAAGGCACCTCCTCAAACACTGATTACAAAAATTAGGGTTTGAGTTTGCACAAGGATATTTGAACTTACAATGTCCCATGTGACTTTCATGGATCATTATGGACCCCAAGATCACTCATGTCAAGTTTCAAGCCTTGAATCACATTTTTGCTCAGTCAATTGAGCAGTTGACCTAAAAATCAATTGTATTGGGAAAAAGTCAACTATGGCCAATTTACAGTCAAACTTCATAATTTTTTATCCACATCAAAATTTTAGACTCATGTGTATCATTTGATCAAGTTTGGATTATAATTCCTCAAGAAATTTGATCAAATCCCTAAAAGGGCAAAATGGTCAAAATTGGGGTTTTGATTGGAAAAGGGCAATTTCTGATTTTTGACCTAGAAAATGGTAAATTGGTTTAAGGAATGATCTCAAGAGCCCAATTTCATCATTTTTACCTAATGACATGGTTCAAAACATTGCAAGTCCATTGGATTGATAAATGAATTTTACAGCCAACTGATCAAAAGTCAATTGTATACTGAAAAGTCAAACTTTGAATTTTTGGTCAAATTCAAGTGCCAAGGATCACAATTAATCAAAAAATGTAAAAATATGAAACTTATTCATCAAGAAATCAAAAAAATCAAGATTTCATTCTGAAAAGTCAAAATTTCTAAACTTAGAAATTTTTCTAAGTGCTGGAAATTTCATATTTTTTCATAACTTTGAACCAAATTTTCACCATGATGTAAGATGATTCAAGATAAACTTCCAACATGAAAGCTGTAGATATCCATGAAATATACAACTTTTCTTTACACAACTCCTTCCAAAAATATGTGGATCTCAAGTTATAATCTTATGAGCATGTGGTCATGAAACTAAACACTTAGTGAAATTTTGTCTTAATTTGGTCAAGATTTTGACCTAACTTCATGGAACTTTTTCATATAGTTCCAAGGGGAATATACAAAATAAATTCAAATATGGGTTGTAGAGCACATTACAAGATTTCCAAACTGTCCAAGAACTCCTTGAGATCATTCTTGAGGAGGGAGAATCGAAGAGATGAAGTTAAGGTTTTGTCACTTGAATTACAAGTCATTTTTTATGAACACATGAACCAAATCCATGCTAGGCTGCATAATCCTTGCTTTGTAGGCCTCAAACTTGTTTGTCACTCCATAATTAATGGTTTGCACAACTGATTATGCCCTTATCCAAGTGTTTCAAGCTTTGTCCAAATCAATTTTCCATTTTAGGGAGAAAGTAACATATCCATTCTTGTAAAGCAAGCTTTATGCACAAAGTCAGCTTCTTGAGCTCCCAACTTGTTTTTCTTGATTACACTCCATCCACAAAGTCATCAGCATTGTGTTTAAAGTGGTTAACAACTCTATGAACCAAGTACACGGCATGGAAACTTGAATTTCTCAAAAAAATCACATGTTATGCATAAACATGTAAATTTGAATTCTGATCAACTAGAGCATTCCAAACTTGTTGCTTATAAATAGAGTCACTATTTGTGAGCTAGAGGACGAGCTTGAGCACCCTGAAATACACCAAAACTCTCTCAAATCAGAAATTTACCAAAAACTCCATTGTTGCACAGTTTCTGACCTTGAACCTCAAACTCACATTTCCCTCGTGTGTTTCTTGGCCTTTTAGTTTCTAAAGTTTCCTTACATCAAGTGTAACTTATCCCTGTACCTGTTTCATTTCTGTAACATCATTTACCCTATCTTCCATAACCAAAAACAGAGCATTATAGTTGGACTTCTCCAAGTCATTTCAGCCATTCTCAACTCAAGTAAACCATTGCATTAGCTTCCTAGGACCTCAAGGAAGCTAACTTGATCATCACCATCACTTGAAACAAGCTTAAACTCCAAACACGATTTCCAGTTTTAAAGTAAGTTTTCTCAACTTGGAACTCTTCATACAGGCATCATCAATAGTTTATTTGTGAATAAAACATGTAGATATCATTGCCCTGAAGCTAACCATGTCCTTAGTTTCCATTAATTTTGCTTGAGCTTAGAGAATTTTGAAACTGAAACTTTTGAAATTTCAGGGTTCAGATTAGGTCCATTAAAATTCTTGCTTATCTTTGATCTATAGTTTTAATACTTTACATTTCTGGAATCGTAAGAAAATTTGCTACAAGTTTCATGTTTATAGTTTTCATTTTTTATGAGAAATGAGCAAGTTATAGTTGGTCTGGCTGGAGGTTGAAGACGAAGTCTTCAGAACACGTTTTGCCTTACATATTTATTGTTTCATTTATATTAACCGATGTATAGCCACCCCAATGGTAGAAGCGCGCGCCTGTAACCTATGGGACCTGGGTTCGAGCCCTAGCGGTACCCTTTTTCATTTTTTCACATTTTTCTGACTTTGTTTTTTTTTTGGCAGGCGCTGGGCCCCTTTGGGCTTGGCTTGTTTTTTTTGTTTGTTTTTGCTCACTAACCTCCCTGTTTCCTCTTGGCACCCCCTGGCCAAAGTTATTTATTTATTTATTTATTTCATTTTTCTTTTCTTAAATACCTTTTTTTTTTCTAAATACTAAAAATCATAAAAATACAAAAAAAAAGATATATTTATATTTTGACTTATTTTATTCTATTTTTCCACAAAAAATATTTTTATTTATTATACTTTATTTATTTTTATTAACTAAATCTTGTAAACTTAATTAATATTATGTTTTTATTTATTTTTTTTACACCATTGAAATACATTATTTTTAATATTAAAAAAGGGCCAGAAATTATTTTATAATGCTATAAAAATTTTCAAGATAAAAAAATACCAAAAATACTTTCCTTAAATTTATTTTTCTTTTGATTAATTGCTAGAACTAGGTTTTCATCTAAAATATTTTCTTAATAAATTCAAACTTAATTAACTATTCTCTTTATTTAAATTAGGTTAAGACAAAAAATCTTTTTCATGAAAAAAACCAAACAAATTCATTTTCTTTACATTTTGCATCCTTGTACATTTATTCATTTTTTATACTTTTTATTTATTTAATTCCTTGTATATTCATACCAATTCAATATGGTTGTAATAGACTAATTAGGTTTAAATTCTTGCAATCCCCATTTACAAATTGTACACCCTCCTCCCCACAAATGTTGTAATAGCGTAGTAATTTTAAATTTCGCAATTTATCACTTTTATATAACATGCTAGTAATCAGGGTTTGTATGGAAAGACTAAAACCAATACTTAGAAAAACCTAATTCAAGACAAAAACAAGCATGAAAACAATACACTTGCACACAAGCACCCCTAGGGTTATTCCACTTGGTTACCTTATATAAAATGGCCATATTACGCATGTAAGGTATCTTAGCAAAAACAAGAAAATACAAGATCATAGTCCCTCGATGACGCTATCTAAGTTGCCTTACAAATGATCTTAGTCCCTCCAAAAGAATGCTAAGATACCTTGCAACATTGCTAATCATGGTTATACGATGACCTACGCCTGTCCTGTTTACATCCAAAGATAGGGTTGCTTACCAAATCAATGGTAAGACAACAATGTCAAAGGAAAAGAAAATGAACAAGAAAGACATTTGAGTAGGTATATTGCTCCTAATTACTTGCTCCATTTCAAAATAAACATCCTTTCTATTTCAAAAACAAACACCTACACTTTCAAAACATCTTACAAAATTTGAAAACATTTTCAAAAGATCAACATCTTTGTATACATTCTTACGAATGAGAATCATTACAAAGATTGCCTAAACAATGGCCTCTTTACAAAATACTTTCAAAAGCCACACAAAGCACAATTTCAAACAAAAGCAAGTGATCTAGCAAGTAACTAAGAGCCCATGGGTAACCATGGATGAAAGGGGTGCTAATACCTTCCCTTTTCATAATCTACCCCCCGAACTCAAGAAATAATCTCAAAGGTCTTTCCTATGATTTTTCACCTTTCCTTTTGGATAAAAGAAAATTCGGTGGCGACTCTTGCTAACTGCAACATTTGCGATAAAATGCAAAACCCTCAAGTCAGTTCTCCCACCATATCACAGAACTGACGACTCTACTAGGGAAAATTCTAAAAGTGGGGTTACCTTAGGGCTAGATCACACTTATTTGCTTTCATTGTCTGACTTGTACGCTTTACATTATGGTTCTTTGTTTGGGTTTGAATCCTCTACCCGGATTTGGGATGCATTATAGGTAAGTAGCAATACATTGTGGAAACTGTGCGGGGTATAATGACATGGTCTAAGCAATAGCTACTTTAGTGCGATATATTTGTGGGTACCGGTAGCCTTTTAGTTAATCAAAGAGAATACGGGGCCGCTGAGTGATGTCATAAAGCACTAATGAACTTTTAGAACCTTTACTTGACCAACTTGGCCTTTAGGATGTAGTGAGATGACCGGCTTTGGTGCAGTCTGAAGTTGGTAGATACTTGATACTACACTCATTAAGGTTTGGTTTCCTGGGATGTTTCGGTCGCCATTAAAGAGGCTTGTGCTGAAACAATGAGCAAGGAAATAATCCAGTGATATTGAGCTCCTTAGAACCCGGTTACTATTACTAGGACAAGTTGAGCCAACTAAACTTAAAGAGGGTACTTACCTATGAGACTCCATGAAAGACTAAACCTAGGAACATGTTTGTTTTGTTTGTATATACATACTTGTACATAACATCATGAACATCATAACATCATACACATTCAGTAACCATTTAAAGGATTTTGGGGTTCATCTTTGTTCTTGTTTTGTAGGATATGGATTCTCTTCGCAGGAAAACTATTCAAGTCAACATTGTAAGGATCCCTCCACAACTTAAGGAGCTAGCTTCAAGGATTCCTGAAAACTCTCCATTCACCGAGAGACATGGTCGCCTACTCAACTTGGTCACCTCCAACATAGATGAGGACATGATGAAGGTGCTCTTTCAGTTCTTTGATCCTTTACACTATTGCTTCACATTTCCCGACTATCAACTTGTGCCTAATTTGGAAGAATTCTTTCGACTCTTGAGGATTACCATTCTCAATCAACTACCTTTAAACGGTACGGAAAGAGACCCAAATCCAGAAGAGATTGCTCAAGCTCTACACTTGCACTCATCTGATGTCACAACTCATTGGGAAACAAAGAGTGGTGTCAAACGTTTCCTAGCAAAGTTCTTGTTTGAGAAAGCCCAAAACTGTTGGAATTCCTTGGATTTGCAAGCCTTTGAGGAAATTGTGGCTCTCCTCATCTACGGGATGGTTTTGTTTCCAAATCCAGACCAACTCATAGATGTGACGCCGTCAAAATCTTCATATCCCGTAACCTGGTGCCTACATTTCTAGGGAATATCCTACACTCTTTTCACACTCGCACAATGAGGAAAAGAGGTGTCCTCATGTGTTGCACTCCTCTATTGGCAAGATGGTTTATTTCTCATCTTCCCCAATCTGTACTAAAGAATGAGCAAGGATCAAGGTGGTCACAAAGGTTGATGATGCTCAAACATTCAGACATCCATTGGTGCTCCCGATCCATAGAGAATGTTACTATTATCGACCGTTGTGGAGAGTTTCCTAATGTACCTTTACTTGGCATTATGGGAGGTATCACCTACAACCCCTGCTTAGCTTTAACACAGTTTGGTAATGCCCAAAGGGATGGCTCACATGAGATGTTGATTCAAGGTTTGGTATTTTACTATGACAACGACGATCAAGGCCTTCGCCAGAGATTTACCTGAGCTTGGAGGATGTTAAACAAGGTAGATAGCAAGACTTTGGGGCATAAAAATTCGATCCCTCTTGAGCCTTACCTCAAATGGGTACGAACTCGTGCTCAGAGTCTTATGATGCCTTACCCCTCCATTCTCCCGGTAATCATTAAGCCTGTCATAGAAGGAGATATTCCATACACTATCCTACATCCTGACATGCCCACCTCTCTTGAAGACTTACAATAAGATTGGATACAACTCAATGGGGAGCGAGATACTTTTGAAGCCCAATTCTACGCAAGCGAGAAGAAGGTTTTAGAACTCACTAGGCTACTTCATGAGGAGCAGACTCTGAATGCCTACATTGCACCAAAGAGGATGCGAACTACCTTTTTATCTTAGAGTTTCTTGTATTTGTTTTACCCAAGAAGGCATTGATGTACTCGGGCTTTAATCTATTAATATAACGTGTGTTTCCTTTTTGTCTAAAACAAATTTGAATCTTAAGATCCTTGAAATCATTGCATACACATTTATCATTCATCATAACATAAACAAGTTTCTTGCAACAAGTCTCCTCATCTCTCTATTGTTTATTTCAATAAGATGGATCTCGAGAAAATGGTGAAAGACCTCCAAGCTCAGAATACACAGTTTCAACAGTTGTTTTTAACTCTGTCCAAAGGACAAGAAGATTTGAAGACCTTGCTGGTGGAGGAGAATAAAAATAAAACGAAGAAGATAACCGGAATTCAGAACATGGGAAGAAGATTCCAAGGGCAGACAAGAAGGGCCTTAGACTTTGCAACGAAATTCGGTGAGAAAGACAACCAATATGGGAAGGGTAAGGAAACAGTTGTTCAGTCTGATTCAGAAGAGGGAGAGGAAGAATAAGACTATCCTGAAGAACAATACCCTCCTGCTAATGACAAGTATAAGCATCTAGAAGAACGGTTGAGCGCAATGGAAATCCAAAAATTTCTTGGCTTGGATTTTGAGGAATTGGGTTTAGTGTCGGGGATTATAATTCCTCCAAAATTCAAAGCACCTGTGTTCGCAAAATATGACGGAGTTTCATGCCTTAAAATGCATCTCTGGTCCTATGTAAGGAAGATTCAGCCACATACCGCTGACAAGGACTTATGGGTACATTTTTTCCAAGACAGTCTATCTGGAACTCAACTCGATTGGTTTTATCAGTTAGAAAGAGCCAATGTCCATAACTGGTAATATCTTGTTGTAACCTTTTACAAACAATACCAATACAACACTGATATTGCGCCTACCCGTACTCAGCTCCAGAGTATGGCCATGGTTTCAAGTGAAGGCTTCAAGGACTATGCGTAAAAATGGAGAGACTTGGCTGGAAGAGTTCAACCTCCCCTATCTGAAAGAGAATTAGTAGACATGTTTTTGGACACCTGTCTGTTCCCTTCTTAAATCACTTAATTGGGAGTTTATCGGCGGGTTTTACTGAACTGATATTGACCGGAGAGAGGGTAGAAGCCTGGATAAAGAGTGGAAAGATTCAGAAAGATGCATCCTCTTCCACTGTAAGGAAGCCATTCATCAGAAAGAAAGAAGTGGTTGTTGTGTATCCTCAAAGAAATCAAGATAGGGTTGAACGTCGTCCAATGGTGGGGGGCGTTATGATTCCTAAACCTGCGCCTGATCAGCAAAGAAACAATCAACCAAGAATGGAAAGACCAGTCAGACAATTCACCAGAATTAACATGACCCTATCTCAAGTATTGCCACATCTGTTAAGATCTAACCTAGTGACTTTGAAAGAAGCTCCAAAGAACCCTAACACAACATATCCTCACTATCATCCTAATGCCCGTTGCGCATACCATTCTGAGAGTATCGGCCATGACACTAACAACTGTTGGGATTTAAAGAACAAAGTACAAGACCTCCTTGAAGCCAAAGAGATTGAATTCGATGCGCCAGAAAAACCCAATGTCATTTCTTCCCTTATGCCTAAACATGGCCATAATTCCCATGCTATTGAAGAGGATGTGTTTGTTACTTCAATTGATGAACTTATGACCCCGCTTTTGACTATCAAAAAGAACTTGTTGAATGATAGTGTTTTCCCGGGCTGTGATGAAAGTTGCCATTTCTGTTTATCCTCACCAACCAGTTGTCCTCTGTTGAAAGCAGACGTTCAGTGCCTAATAGATAACAAGGAAATTTTGCTTGAAAAGACTATTGTTCCACCTGTTCGTCTTAATGATGTGTCTATCATTACCATTTCCGCCAATTCTTCCCGGGTCTCCACCAAAAGACCCGTTAGAATTACATCAGTTCCAAAAGTAGCTCCTTTGATAATTACAATGCCTGGACCAGTCTCGTATTTTTTAGAAAAAACCGTACCATGGAATTATGAAGAGGATGTCTACTACCACGATATCAAGCAAGATTGGCCAGCTACCGAAGATTTAAGTTCTGAGAAGATTGACTCCGATGTCAGTAATGTTGCAGGGACTAGCAAGATTACCCGAAGTGGAAGGATATTCTCTCTAGAAATTGCTCCCCCAAAAGTAGTTTCTGGACCCGTAATCATTCCTGTTGTTGTTACTCCTTCGAAGGCTATTCCCAGTCCCACAAGTATCTCCACCAATGCTCCAACTGACAAAGCTGTTACAATCCCTGCTATCACTCCTACTAACATTCTTGTTGCCGAGTCAACCGAGACTCGAGGTAAAAGTATTCTGATTGAGCCTGTCCGGACGAAGGCGCAATCATTGGCTATCCCTGAGACCTCCCGGAAAGAGATGGAGGAAATTATAAAGATCATAAAATTAAGCGATTACGATATAGTTAAACAACTGGGGAAAACTCTATCTAGAATTTCCATGCTGGCTTTACTACTATGTTCTGAGGCGCATGCAAAGGCCTTGGTAAAATTCTTGAAAACCGCTCATGTACCCCAAGAGACATCTGTCGATCAGTTCCAAGACTGCGTAGCCAGCTTGACTGTAGATAATGGCCTAGGTTTTTCGGATGCTGATTTGACGCCAAGAGGAAGGAAGCATAACGAGGCATTACATGTCTTAGTTGAATGTAGGGGCACAACCTTGGCTCATGTTTTGGTGGACACTGGCTCATCTCTCAATGTATTGCCTAAAGAGGCTCTTGATAGGCTTGACTGCGAGGGATTGACATTGAAGCTGAGTAACATAGTAGTGAGGGCCTGTGACGGCTCAAAAAGGATGGTGCATGGGGAAGTGGACATCCCCATAAAAGTTGGAACCCAAACATTTGACTCAACTTTTTATGTAATGGATATCCGCCTTTCGTATTCCTGCTTGCTAGGACGACCACGGATTCACAATGCTGGCGCTATCACTTGTACGTTGCACCAAATGATGAAGTATCCGATTCCAGGTAAGATTATCACCGTTAATGGAGAAGAAGAGTATATGATCATCCATCTCAATTCCTTCAGATATGTGGAATTAGATGGTGAATTTATTGAAACTCTATTTCAACACTTTAAGGAAGTCCCGCAAGATGTGGTAGTAACCAGGGTTGTTCCCAAGATCACAAGGCCTCCACTTAAGATGTCGTCTTTAAAGGATGCAAAATCAGTGATAGAAGAAGGTGGGTGCACTATCTGGGGACAACTCCCAAATATCCCATACAAATTTGACAAGTTTGGCCGAGGTTTGACTTCAAGTGCTCAGAAGGCTGTACGTCACGCTCGTGCTGGAGGACCACCCCTGAAGATCAGCAACCGTGAAGCTAACAAGGTAGAGGATGATGAAGATGGATGCAACCTGGAGGATTGGATCTTCCTAACTGTCAATGGAGGGCTCAGCAATTGGGAGGCTAGAGATTTTGTCCCAATCACTTTTATCTCACAGTAATTTGTCTTTACATTTTGTTGGATTTGTAATATTAAAACAATTCAGACTCTCAAAACCTTGTGTCTTATCCGAGGCACAATGGTCTATTTGTAAGGGTTATTATCTCATTTCCATATGACATCAATGAATCATGGACATTTTTGCATACAAACTTTGTGCTCATTGTTTTTCCTTTTTACATTTTTCATTTCTTTCAAAGATATCTATACCGTTACACACACTCACAATACAGGTCTACATCCATTCGGGATCCCATGGGTAACGATTCTGCTATGGCCTTCCGTGACTCTGAAAATCTAATCTACCAAGCCGAAGACGAAGATGAGGAAGATTGTGAAGTACCAGGGGAACTTTCCAGATTGCTACTATAAAAAGAGAGAGCCATTCAGCCCCATGAAGAGCCAGTGGATACAATCAACCTAGGTACCGAATAAGACATAAGAGAGGTCAAAGTGGGTGCCAATCTGGAACCCAGTGTCAAGGAGCGTCTGATTCAGTTGTTACACGATTATGTAGAGGTATTTGCCTGGTCATATGAAGACATGCCAGGACTTGATGCAGATATTGTGGTGCATCATCTACCTATAAAAGAGGATTGCCCACCAGTAAAATAAAAGGTCTGTTGAATGCGACCAGATATGTCAGAGAAGATTAAAGCAGAAGTCATGAAACAATTCAACGCTGGATTCTTGGCCATCACCTCCTGTCCGCAATGGGTTGCCAATGTTGTTCCCGTGCCCAAAAAGGATGGCAAGGTACGAATGTGCATAGACTACAAAGATTTGAATAGGGCAAGCCCTAAGGATGATTTCCCACTTCCCCACATTGATATTCTAGTTGACAATACAGCACAACACAAAATGTTTTCCTTCATGGATGGTTTCTCAGGCTACAACCAAATCAAAATGGCGCCTGAGGACATGGAGAATACAACCTTTGTCACATAATGGCGAACGTTATGCTACAAGGTGATGTCGTTCGGACTGAAGAATGCTGGGGCAACCTATCAGCGTGCCATGTATCTCTATTTCACGACATGATACATCACAAAATAGAGGTATATGTGGACGACATGATAGCTAGATATCAAACAGAAGAAGAGCATCTTGATCATTTACAGAAACTATTTGAGAAGATAAAGAAATACAAACTGAGGTTGAACCCAAATAAATGCACGTTTGGAGTAAGGTCTGGTAAGCTCCTAGGCTTTGTCGTCAGCAATAAGGGTATTGAAGTAGATCCTTCCAAAGTAAAAGCGATACAAGAGATTCCTGCTCCTCATACTGAAAAGGAAGTCAGAGGATTCTTGGGACGTTTGAACTACATTGCCAGATTCATTTCTTACCTGACAGCTACCTGTGAACCAATCTTCAAACTATTGAAGAAAGATCAAGTAGTCAAATGGAATGATGAATGCCAAACTGCTTTTGACAAGATCAAAGAGTACCTGAAAGAGCCTCATGTTTTGATGCCACCAGTCGAGGGAAGACCGTTGATTATGTATCTAACTATTTTAGAGAATTCAATGGGGTGTATGTTGGGGCAGCATGATAAGTCTGGCCGAAAAGAGCACGCTATTTATTACCTGAGCAAAAAGTTTACCAACTGTGAAACAAGATATTCACTACTCGAGAAAAATTGTTGCACTCTGGCATGGGCTGCTCGCCGGCTAAGACAGTATATGCTGACCCATACTACCTTGTTGATATCTAAGATGGATCCAATAAAATACATCTTTGAGAAACCTGCTCTCTCTGGGAGAATAGCGAGATGGCAGATGATCCTAACAGAATATGACATACAATATACTACCCAGAAGGCAATAAAGGGCAGTGTACTAGCTGATCACCTTGCTCACCAAGCTGTGGAAGACTACCAGTCCATGAAGTTCGAATTCCCAGATGAAGACATCATGATAGTAAACAACTGTGAAGAACTCAGGCCATAAGATGGACCTGAACAAGGATCCTGATGGACCCTGGTTTTTGATGGGGCATCTAACGCACTCGGCAATGGTATTGGTACAGTAATCATATCTCCTGAAGGGTGTCATACTCCATTTACTGCAAGACTCTGCTTCAATTGTACAAATAACATGGCGGAATACGAAGCGTGCATCTTTGGTCTCAAAGCTACCATAGACTTGGGGATCAAATCTTTGAATGTATTCGGAGATTCAGCTTTGGTTATTATCCAGATCAAAGGGGAATGGGACACCAAACACCCTAACCTTATCCCTTACAAAGAACATGTTTTGACGTTGCTCCCACATTTTGAGAAGATTACCTTTGAGCACTTCCCGCGAGAAGAAAATCAGCTAGCCAATGCACTATCCACAATGTCATCTATGTTTAAACTTAAATGGGATAATGGGGCTCCCCATATCACCATTGAAAGAAGGGATGAACCAGCACACTGTCACGAGATTAATACTGACGAAGTAGTCGACCAGCCTTGGTTTCAGGAAGTCAAGAGGTATCTCGAGGCTCAAGAATATCCAGAAGGAGATTCAGTCAATGATAAGAAGTTTTTAAGGAGATTCTCTGCTAAATTCTTTCTTAGTAATGGCATTCTTTACAAACGCAACCATGACTCTGTGTTACTTCGGTGCGTAGACAAGGTTGAAGCTGAAAGGATAATGGATGAGTTACATGAAGGCACTTTTGGAACCCGTTCCAGTGGGCATACAATGGCAAAGAAAATCCTACGGGCAGGCTATTACTGGTCTACCATGGAAGCAAATTGCTATCAACACTCTCGAACCTGCCACAAGTGTCAGATTTATGCTGACAAGATGCACGTACCTCCGGTTCCTCTGAATTTCTTGATGGCTCCTTGGCCCTTTTCTATGTGGGGAATTGATATGATTGGGGAAATTAAGCCAACAACTTCCAGTGGACACCGCTTCATCTTAGTGGCCATTGACTATTTCACCAAGTGGGTGGAGGCAGCTTCTTTCGCTTCCGTGACCAAGAATGTTATCGCCCACATCATCAAGCAGAATCTCATCTGCCGATACGGTATCCCAGAGAGGATCATTATAGACAATGGTACGAACCTGAACAATACTATGATCACTGCCTTGTGCGAGCAATTCAAGATTCAGCATCACAATTCTTCCCCTTACCGGCCAAAGATGAATGGTGTTGTCGAAGCCACAAATAATAACATTAAAAAGATCATACAGAAAATGACATTCACATACAAAGAATGGCATGAGATGCTACCATTAACTCTCCACGGATATCGTACCACAGCTCGCACATCAACCGGGCAACACCCTATTCTATGGTATACGGCATGGAGGCTGTCTTGCCTATTGAGGTCCAGATCCCCTCTCTTAGAATCATGAAGGATGTAGGGTTGAATGGAGAAGATTGGATCAAGCCAACAACTTCCAGTGGACACCGCTTCATCTTAGTGGCCATTGATTATTTCACCAAGTGGGTGGAGGCAGCTTCTTTCGCTTCCGTGACCAAGAATGTTATCGCCCACATCATCAAGCAGAATCTCATCTGCCGATACGGTATCCCAGAGAGGATCATTATAGACAATGGTACGAACCTGAATAATACTATGATCACTGCCTTGTGCGAGCAATTCAAGATTCAGCATCACAATTCTTCCCCTTACCGGCCAAAGATGAATGGTGTTGTCGAAGCCACAAATAATAACATTAAAAAGATCATACAGAAAATGACATTCACATACAAAGAATGGCATGAGATGCTACCATTAACTCTCCACGGATATCGTACCACAGCTCGCACATCAACCGGGCAACACCCTATTATATGGTATACGGCATGGAGGTTGTCTTGCCTATTGAGGTACAGATCCCCTCTCTTAGAATCATGAAGGATGTAGGGTTGAATGAAGAAGATTGGATCCAAACTCGACTTGATCAACTAAACTTGATTGATGAAAAAAGGCTTGCTGCTGTCTTCCATGGTCAAATGTATCAAAAACGGATGATCAAGGCTTTCAACAAAAAGGTCAGACGCCAAGTGTATCAAGTTGGGGATCTGGTGATTAAACGTATTATACTGCCGCAAGGTGATCCCAGGGGAAAATGGACTCCTACGTACGAAGGACCATTTGTAATCAGAAACATTTCCTCTGGTGGAGCAATGATCTTGACCATCATGGATGGTGACGACCTACCGCACCCTGCGAATGTAGACATAGTCAAAAGATACTACGCATAAGAGACCCGTTAGGTTGACACACCTAGGAAAAACAAGGGAATCCCGGCGAACCAAAAAGGTTCGGGCAAAAATTAGGGATAAAACAATAAATTTACACCCGGCAAGTTGAAAACCTGAAAGGGCGACTTGGGCAAAAAAGGGTTTCCCGGTGGACTGAAAACCCGAAAGGGCGATCCAGGCAAAAGTTAGGGAATGTAAAGCGTATGACTATGTCCCGTTGGATCACTTTATAGACAACCTTTGGCTTCAACTGACAAACTCAGAGGTTCTGATCAATTCAATCATCTTTGGACGAGGCAACAAATAGACAAGATGCTCAGAGATACAAAGGCTATAGCAGAATGGAAACCCCATGGGATTATTACACATAGTTATCTTTTCTTTGTATTAAAATTTTCATTTTTTACGATGATATTCTCTTACTAGAATGTTTGTCTCATTGTACAAAAATACTTACTCAAAGTCAATACAAAGATATCCCTTTGAAAGTGCAAAAACTATCTGTTTTTCTTTACGCTTGTGTTTTGTTTACAAAAATGTCCAATGATTCATTGTTGAACATAATTACTGTTTACAAATAAATAAAATAAAATACAATCACTGATGACTTTAAGAGATAGGGAAATCTCTCTAAGTTATTTTCCATAATCCTTCGCAGTGTACAATTCAAATCCCTAGTGGAACAAAACTTCCAATTATCAATCCCCGTTAGAAATCATCCAAATTCCTCAAGATTCTCCAGCAGGATTTTCCAAGCAGTACACGACATTTCCCTTACAACAGAGTTTATTTCTCCAAGCATAAATTCATCAATGCTTAGACTTCACAACATGAAGACCTACACTCCATGTCCTCAGCAGTAGTCGGGGATTTATTTTCCCCAATCCAACAACAGCGTAGCAGATTAGCTCACATACGCATACATCGCATCCATATGTCATAAACATTGATAAAACGAATGCATTATACCATGCATTTCATACAACATGACATTCCATATTAGCTAACATTTTACCCTTTTCAGGATAAGGCTAATAGCTACCATTAAAAATGTTCAAAGATTTCTCAGATACAGTTCAGATACGCCCCAAACACGGATGCCATTATGATACTCATTCAGAGTCAACATTCAAATACAGTTCAGATATGCTCCAGATACGGATGCCATCCTAATACTCATTTAGATTCAGCTTTTAGATACAGTTCAGATACGCTCCAGATACAGGCGTCATCCTGATACTCATTCAGATTCAGCTTTCAGATACAGTTCAGATAAACTCCGGATACGGACACCATCCTGATACTCATTCAGATTCAGCTTTCAGATACAGTTCAGATACGCTCTGGATACAGATGCCATCTTGATACTCATTCAGATTCAGCTTTCAGATACAGTTCAGATACGCTCCAGACACGAATGTTATCCTGATACTCATTCATATTCAGCTTTCAGATACAATTCAGATACGCTCCGGATACAGATGTCATCCTGATACTCATTCATATTCAGCTTTCAGATACAATTCAGATACGCTCCAGACACGGATGCCATCCTGATACTCATTCAGAGTCAACTTTCAGATACAGTTCAGATACGCTCTAGACACGGATGCCATCCCGACACTCATTCAGATCTCAAACTTTCAAATATAGTTCAAATACGCTCCAGACACGGATGCCATCCTGACACTCATTCATATTGAACTCTCAAATACAGTTCATATGCGCTCCAGAAACGGATGCCATCCTGACACTCATTCAGATTCAACTCTCAAATACAGTACAGATACACTTCAAACACGGACGCCATTCTAATACTCATTCAGCTTACAAATTACAATTCAACAATCACTCTTGGATGGAATCTACAAGCCCATATCCAACAACTTTCTATCACTTCTCCAAATGGCATCTTTAAGCTCATTTCCTCTACCATCACATCGCTGAGTGCAAATATCTGGGCACTCTAGTGTCCAATCGTCTTCCACCTTTGAGTCACGAATGGCAAAACATGCCAATCCAACTCTTCAGGCTTAAGAAGATTGAACAGGGGCAGCTGTTGTACCCCAAAATTTTCCCTCTCACTTATCAAGAATTTGCTCATAAGATCTCCCTTGACCCAAGACTGCACTAGGGTTTGATCAGCTCAAGACACCTCCTAAAACACTGATGACCAAAATTAGGGTTTGAGTTGCACAAGTATCTTTGAACTTACAATATCCCATGTAACTTTCATGGATAATTATGGAACCCCAAGATCACTCATGTCAAGTTTCAAGCCTTGAATCACATTTTTGCTCAGTCAATTGAGCAGTTGACCTAAAAATCAGTTGTATTGGGAAAAGTCAATTATGGCCAATTTACAGTCAAACTTCGTAATTTTTTATCCACATAAACATTTTAGACTCATATTTATCATTTGATCATGTTTGGATCACAATTCCTCAAGAAATTTGATCAAATCCCCAAAAGGGCAAAATGGTCAAAATTAGGGTTTTGATTGGAAAAAGGCAATTTCTGATTTTTGACCTAGAAAATGGTTAATTGGTTTATAGCATGATCTCAAGAGCCCAATTTCATCATTTTTACCTAATGACATGGTTCAAAACATTGCAAGTACATTGGATTGACAGATGAATTTTGCAGTCAACTGATCAAAAGTCAACTTTATACTGAAAAGTCAAACTTTGACTTTTTGGTCAAATTCAAGTGCCAAGGATCACAATTAATCAAAACATGTCAAAATATGAAACTTATTCATCAATAAATAAAAAAAATCAAGATTTCATTTTGAAAAGTCAAAATTTCTAAACTTAAGAATTTTTCTAAGTTTGGAAATTTCATATTTTTTCATAACTTTGAGCCAAATTTTTACCATGATGCAAGATGATTCAAGAGAAACTTCCAACATGAAAGTTGTATATCTCCATGAAATCTACAACTTTTATTTACACAACTCCTTCCAAAAATTATTTGATCTCAAGTTATAATTTTATGAACATGTGGTCATGAAACTAAACACAGTGAAATTTTGCCCTAATTTGGTCAGGATTTTGACCTAACTTCATGGAACTTTTTCATATAGTTCCAAGGGTAATATTCAAAAGCAATTCAAAGATGGGTTGTATAACACATTGCGAGCTTTCCAAAATATCCAAGAACTCCTTGAGATCATTCTTGAGGAGGGATAATCAATGAGATGAAGTTAAGGTTTTATCACTTGAATTACAAGTCATTTTTGATGAACACATGAACCAAATCCATTCTAGGCTGCATAATTCTTGCTTTGCAAGCCTCAAACTTGTTTGTCACTCCATATTTAATGGTTTACACAACTGATTATGCCCTTATCCAAGTGTTTCAAGCTTCGTCCAAATCAAGTTTCCATTTTAGGGAGAAAGTAACATATCCATTCTTGTAAAGCAAGCTTTATGCACAAAGTTAGCTTCTTGAGCTCCCAACTTGTTTTTATTGATTACACTCCATCCAAAAAGTCATAAGCATTGTGTTTAAAGTGGTTAAAAACTATATGAACCAAGTACAAGGCATGGAAACTTGAATTTCTCAAAAAAATCACATGTTAGGCATAAACATGTAAATTTGAATTCTGATCAACTAGAGCATTCCAAACTTGTTACTTATAAATAGAGTCACTATTTGTGAGCTAGAGGACGAGCTTGAGCACCCTGAAATACACCAAAACTCTCTTAAATCAGAAATTTCCCAAAAACTCCATTGTTGCATAATTTCTGACCTTGAACCTCTAACTCACATTTCCCTCGTGTGTTTCTTGGCCTTTTAGTTTCTAAAGCTTCCTTAAATCAAGTGTAACTTATCTCTGTACCTGCTTCATTTCTGTAACATCATTTACCCTATCTTCCATAACCAAAAATAGAGCATTACAGTTGGACTTCTCCAAGTCATTTCAGCCATTCTCAACTCAAGCAAACTATTGCATTAGCTTCCTAGGACCTCAAGGAAGCTAACCTGATCATCACTATCACTTGAAACAAGCTCAAACTCCAAACACAATTTCCAGTTTTGAGGTAAGTTTTCTCAACTTGGAACTCTTCATACAGGCATCATCAATAGTTTATTTGTGAATAAAACATGTAGATATCATTGCCCTGGAGCTAACCATGTCTTTAGTTTCCATTAATTTTCCTTGAGCCTAGAGAATTTTGAAACTGAAACTTCTGAAATTTTCAGGGCTCAAATTAGGGCCATTAAAATTCTTTCTTATCTTTGATCTATATTTTTAATACTATACATTTCTGGAATCGTGAGAAAATTTGCTACAAGTTTCATGTTTACAATTTTCATTTTTGATGAGAAATGAGCAAGTTACAATTGGTCTGGCTGGAGGTTGAAGATGAAGTCTTCAAAACACGTTTTGCCTTACATATTTATTGTTTCATTTGTATTAACGGATGTATAGTCACCCGAGTGGTAGAAGCGCGCTCCTGTAACTTATGGGACCTGGGTTCGAGCCCCAGCAGTACCCTTTTTCATTTTTTCACATTTTTCTTACTTTGTTTGTTTGTTTTTTGGCAGGCGCTGGGCCCCTTTGGGCCTGGCTTGTTTTTTTTTGTTTGTTTTTGCTTACTAACCTCCCTGTTTCCTCTTGGCACCCCCTGGCCCAAGTTATTTATTTATTTATTTATTTCATTTTTCTTTTCTTAAATACCTTTTTTTTTCTAAATACTAAAAATCATAATAATACAAAAAAATGATATATTTATATTTTGAATTATTTTATTCTATTTTTCCATAAAAAATATTTTTATTTATTATACTTTATTTATTTTTATTAACTAAATCTTGTAAACTTAATTAATATTAGGTTTTTATTTTTTACACAATTGAAATACATTATTTTTAATATTAAAAAAGGGCCAAAAATTATTTTATTAAAAATTTTCATTAAATTTTCAAGATTTATTTTATTAAAAAAGGAATGCTATAAAAATTTTCAAGATAAAAAATATCAAAAATACTTTCATTAAATTTATTTTTCTTTTGATTAATTTCTAGAACTAGGTTTTCATCTAAAATCTTTTCTTAATAAATTCAAACTTAATTAACTATTCTCTTTCTTTAAATTAGGTTAAGACAAAAAATCTTTTTCATGAAAAAAACCAAACAAACTCATTTTCTTTACATTTTGCATCCTTGTACATTTATTCATTTTTATACTTTGTATTTATTTAATTCCTTATATATTCATACCAATTCAATATGGTTGTAGTATAATAATTAGGTTTAAATTATTGCAATCCCCATTTACAAATTGTACACCCCCTCCCTATAAATGTTGTAATAGCGTAGTAACTTTAAATTTCGCAATTTATCGCTTTTATATAACATGCTAGTAATTAGGATTTGTATGGAAAGACTAAAACCAATACTTAGAAAATCCTAATTTAAGACAAAAACAAGCATGAAAACAATACACTTGCTCACAAGCACCCCTAGGGTTATTCCACTTGGTTGCCTTATACAAAATGGCCATATTACGCATGTAAGGTATCTTAGCAAAAACAAGCAAATACAAGATCATAGTCCCTCGATGGCGCTATCTAAGTTGCCTTACAATTGATCTTAGTCCCTCCAAAAGAATGTTAAGATACCTTGCAACATTGCTAATCATGGTTATACGATGACCCACACCCGTCCCGTTTATATCCAAAGATAGGGTTGCTTACCAAATCAATGGTAAGACAACAATGTCAAAGGAAAAGAAAATGAACAAGAAAGACATTTGAGTAAGTATATTGCTCATAATTACTTGCTCCATTTCAAAGCAAACATCCTTGCTATTTTCAAAAACAAACACCTACACTTTCAAAACATCTTACAAAATTTGAAAACAATTTCAAAATATCAACATCTTTGTATACATTCTTACGAACGATAATCATTACAAATATTTCCTAAACAATGGCCTCTTTACAAAATACTTTCAAAAGCCACACAAAGCACAATTTCAAACAAAAGCAAGTGATCTAGCAAGTAACTAAGAGCCCCTGGATAACCATGGATGAAAAGGGTGCTAATACCTTCCCTTTTCATAATCTACCCCCTGAACTCCAGAAATAATATCAAAGGTCTTTCCTGTGCTTTTTCACCTTTCCTTTTGGATAAAAGAAAAGTCGGTGGTGACTCTTGATAATCGCAACATTTGCGATAAAATGCAAAACCCTCAAGTCAGTTCTCCTACCGTATCACAGTCTCCTTCGATGCAATCTTGGTTCACCAGTCTTCGATTGGGCATTTGGCCTCCTTCAATGTAAGCTTGGTTCACAAGTTTCTATTAAGCACTTGGCCTCCTTCGATCAAGTTTAATTCACAAAGCTTCGACTGAGCAAAAGGCTCCTTCAACTTTCCTCTGATCCACGAGGCAAAAGGATCCTTCAACTTGCCTTTGATCCACAAGGCAATAGGCTCCTTCAAATTGCCTTTGATCCACAAGGAAAAAGGCTTCCTCATACTTTCCTTTGATCCAATAGGGAAAGGTTTCTTCATGCTTGCCTTTGATTTACAAGGAAAAGGTCTTCTTCAGACTTGCCTTTGATTCACTAAACAAATACTTCCTACATGCCCGTTTAGATTCACAAAGCATTGGTCTCCTACATGCTAAGCTTCGATTGGACATTGGCTACTGTGGTACGGTGGGAGAACTGACTTGAGGATTTTACATTTGATCGCAAATGTTGCGGTTAGCAAGAGTCGCCACCGACTTTTATTTTATCCAAAAGGAAAGGTGAAAAACCACAAGAAAGACCTTTGAGATTGTTTCTTGAGTTCGGGGGTAGATTATGAAAAGGGAAGGTATTAGCACCCTTTTCATCCATGGTTTTCCATGGGATCTTAGTTACTTTCTAGATCACTTGCTTTTATTTTGAAATTGTGCTTTGTGTAGTTTTTTGAAAGTATTTTGAAAAGGCGTCGTCGTTTAGGCAAACTTTGTAATGATTCTCGTTCGTAAGAATGTATACAAAGTGTTGATCTTTTGAAAATGTTTTCAACTTTGAAAGGTGTTTTTGAAAGTATAGGTGATTATTTTTGAAAATAGCAAGGATGCTTGTTTTGAAATGGAACAAGTAATTAGGAGCAATCTACCTACTCAAATGTCTTTCTTATTCATTTTCTTTTCCTTTGACATTGTTGTCTTACCATTGATTTGGTAAGCAACCCTATCTTTGGATGTAAGCGGGACGGGCATGGGTCATCGTATAGCAATGATTAGTAATGTTGCAAGGTATATTAGCATTCTTTTTTGAGAGACTAAGATCATTTGTAAGGAAACTTAGATAGCGTCATCGAGGGACTATGATCTTGTATTTGCTTGTTTCTGCTAAGATACCTTACATGCGTAATATGGCCATTTTGTATAAGGCAACATGTAACACTCCAATTCTACCCCAAGAAATTATGCAAAATAAATCAGAGTTATAAAATTTCATTCATACAAATGAATCGGGACGTCACAAATTCTTCTAAAAAATTCATTGCATTCATCATGGATATATAAAACTATTAAGACATCGGATGAACCATCGCCATAACATCTTTAATAAAATAATTCAACAACCACGCAGCGTAATTCTTCAATAACATCTTTAAATAAAAACAACAATTTCGAAACATCTCATATTTAATAATCATTAATTCAAAATTCAGCAAC
The DNA here is from genome assembly GCA_948472305.1 of Vicia faba. Lineage (NCBI taxonomy): Eukaryota > Viridiplantae > Streptophyta > Magnoliopsida > Fabales > Fabaceae > Vicia > Vicia faba. The sequence continues at coordinate 556,782,984 of OX451735.1, forward strand.
TGAAAATCAATAACCAAAAATCAGCAAGTGTTCATCCCCCCGAGTGTTACATATCAGATCAATGACACCGAATCGAACTATTGAAGGTATACGGCCTTCACTCTCGATTACCTGCACGTTACCAACATAAGGGCAACATTCAAACAGAAGGGATGAGATATCTAACAATGTAATAAAGCGCATGATAATTAATATATTAAATTAGATCAACAACATCACCACTTCTCATCTCATAATCAACAATAATTACAGCATATATACTCCTTCATCAACATCAAATATATTTCATTATTCAATCATATAATGTGACTCCAAAACTATGCAAATGCATGTGGTACTATTGGAGCAGAACTCCCATCTCAAAAATCTGCCAATTAATAGAGGCATCAATAAGGCATAGCCTTCATCTCAAAATTTTCCAATCCAGGCCATCTCAACGAGCATAAGCTCCATCTCAAAAATGCAATGTATGCGACTTATCATGAATGTAATGTCAACACTCAATCAACCACATCTCAATTATCTCAAAACAACAACATCTCATAAACATCTCAGAACAACATCTCATAAACATCTCAGAACAACAACATCTCATAAACATCTCAAAACAACAACATCTCAATCATCTCAAAACATCTCAATTACAACATCTCATAAACATCTCAAAATAATTTATTAAACATCATTTATTTATCAAACGTCATTGGTTCATCATAATTATCAAACACAACTTTAATGACCACATATCACTATTAACTCAGCTGTATATCAATACTACAGTAATCCCTACTGTTATTCTGCTACTGTGCATCATTATTGTCATTAATCCTACTGTCATATTTCTAACAGTAGTCTCTAACATTTCATATTCATCATTATGTCCAAAACATCAGCACAACGACCAATCACGGGAATTAATCCTAAATTCTAAATTAGTTACTAGGATTATACTTCTTATCCATCATTTTAATCATCTAGAATAATATTCATCGCGTTAGCTAACCAACGCTTCGAACGGCATCTCAAACGGCATCTTAAAACTTAAGTTACAACAATTTAAACTGATTCTATCAAAATTAGTCAGTATGGGTCGACACAAAACTCTATGAATCGACACGTAATGCTTCTCCTGAACAGCATGAGTCGACACATCCTCCTCATGGATCGACTCATCCTTCTTCAAATTACAGCATGTATCGACACATGCACCTTACCGATCGAATCATCCTGAGTCTTGCAACTAACATGTATCGACGCAAGCCTTGCATGCATCGACTCATCCTGAGTCGAACATCGCCCATGTATCGACTCATCCAGCTTAAGGTCGACACATCCTGGTTCCTCCTGCATAATTTTATGTGTTTTCTACTGTAATTCACTACGGGAATCTAATTACAGTTCTACAAACCTCATTATAATCATGGTAATTCATCACTTAACATCATACTTTATTACTCCCTCTATCAAACAACATGATAACGTCATTATTCATCAAGAATTCATCAATATTCACCATACATCATTCATAACACATCTGATTCAAGAACAAGCAGCAATTACATCTAACCTCATATATCAAACATCATGAACCCACTTATAAAGCCAGAACCCCACCCTTACCTTGGATTGAAGGTTGCTCTACAATTTCTGGGTTGAATCTTTGTTCTTTCCGTCTCTTTCTATTTCCAGCAGCTTCACGTTCTCCTCAAATCCTTATTTTCTTCTTACTTCTTCTTTCTTCTATTCCTTCTCACAAATAATAATACAAACCTATTATTATGTTATTCTTATTTCTTGTTGGGCTTAAAGCCTACACCCCCTTAATACATCTATTATCTCAAATTAAGCCCATCTTAATAATATTACACTTCTAATATTATTTCACCACATAATAAAATAAATCCAATTTAATTATCACACAACCTCACAAATATTCCAAAAATAATTTAATTAAATAATTAATTAAATTACGGGCGTTACAACTCTCCCCCACTTAGAATATTCTCGTCCTCGAAAATTTACCTCAATCAAACAATTCAGGATAGGATTCTCGCATCTTGCTCTCCAATTCCCAAGTCATGCTTTCTCCTGCAGCTCCTAACCAAACCACTTTAACCAAGGAAATCTCCTTGCCCCTGAGAGTCTTCATTTCACGGTCTGCGATCCGTACAGACATCGTCTCCACCGTAAGATTATCCTGTACTTGCACATCGTCCATATGAATCACATGAGATGGATCTGAAATATACTTCCGAAGTTAGGACACATGAAACACATCATGCAAATTCGAAATATTAGGAGGTAAATCCACTCTATAAGCAACATTCCCCACTCTCTCTGAAATCTGATACGGTCCAATAAAACGAGAAGTGAGCTTCTTAGACTTCAATGCTCGCCCAACACCAGTCACAGGTGTAAATCTCAAAAACACATGATCACTAGCTTGAAATTCTAAATCTTTCCTTCGCTTGTCATGATAACTCTTCTGCCTACTTTGTGAAGCTTTCATCTTTTCTCGAATCAACTTCACCTTCTCGATAGTCTCACGAACAAGTTCAGGTCTAAGTACTACACTTTCTCCAGATTCATGCCAACATAACAGAGGTCTACATCTTCGACCATACAACGCTTCAAAAGGTGCCATCCAAATACTAGAATGGTAACTGTTATTATAAGTGAACTCTATCAAAGGAAGATAAGTATCCCATGAACCTCCCTGCTCAAGAACACATGCCCTCAACAAGTCTTCCAACGATTGAATCGTCCGTTCAGTCTGACCATTTGTCTGAGGATGATACGCTGAACTCAACCTCAACTTAGAACCCAACGCTTCTTGCAAATTCTTCCAAAAATCATAAGTAAATCTTGGATCTCTATCTGACACAATGCACAAAGGAACACCATGCAGCTTCACAATCACACTGATATAAATCTCATCCAACTTCGACACTGGAAAACTGATGTTAATAGGAAAAAATGAGCTGACTTTGTAAGCCTATCAACAATCACCCAAATCGAATCATGTCCTCTTGAAGTACTAGGCAACCCCGTCACAAAGTCCATTGAAATGCTATCCCATTTCCATTCTGAAACTTCCAACAGTTGCATCAATCCTGCAGGCTTCTGATGTTCAACTTTCGACTTCTGACAAGTCAAACATGCATACACAAACTGAGCCACGTCACTCTTCATCCCACGCCACCAAAACAAACCTTTCAAATCTTGATACATCTTTGTAGCTCCTGGATGAATACTCAACTTACTTCTATGACTCTCTTCAAGTATCACTTTCTTCATCTCAACATCATCAGGAATACAAATCCAGTTACAAAATCTCAACACACCCTGCGCATCTAGCTTAAAATCACTATTCTCAGATTGATCAGTCCCAACCATCAAATCTTCCAGTTTCACATCCAACTTCTGAGCTTCTCTAGTACTGTCTAGAAATTCATTATTAATCTTCAACATACCCAACATAACACTCTGTAGAGTAACCTCGCAAACTAAACTCATATCTCTGAACTGCTCAATCAATTCCAACTCTTTAACCATCATTGCTGACATATGTAAAGTCTTTCGACTCAACGCATCAACTACCACATTCGCCTTTCCTGGATGATAATTCAAACCAAAATCATAATCCTTTAACAATTCTAACCATCTTCGTTGCCTCATATTCAGCTCTTTCTGATCAAACAAATACTTCAAACTCTTATGGTCATTAAACACTTTAAATCTAGAACCATAAAGATAATGCCTCCAAATCTTCAACACAAAAACAACTGCAGCAAGTTCTAAATCATGCGTAGGATAGTTCTTCTCATGAATCATCAACTGCCTCTACGCATAAGAAACTGCCTTACCACTCTGCATAAGCACACCTTCTAAACCCATCTTGGAAGCATCACAATACACCACAAAAGGCTCCCCTGGATTAGGCAACATCAAAATCGGAGCCGACGTCAACCTATTCTTCAATTCGGTAAAACTTTCTTCGCACTGAACATCCCAAACAAAAGCTCTACCTTTACAAGTCAACTTAGTCAACGGAAGTGACAACTTAGAAAACCCTTCAATAAACCTTCTATAATAACCAGCTAATCCCAAGAAGCTTCTAATCTCAGTAGCTGACTTTGGAGTTTCCCATTGCAACACAGCATCAACCTTCGATGGATCTACAACAATGCCACTACCTGAAATCACATGACCAAGAAAACTAACCTCTTTCAGCCAGAATTCACACTTGGACAGTTTTGCATACAACTTCTTCTCTTTCAGAATCTACAATACTACTCTTAAGTGTTCAGCATGCTCTTCTTCTGACTTAGAGTAAATCAAAATATCATCAATGAACACCACTACAAACTGATCCAAATAAGTATGAAAGATATGATTCATATATTCCATAAATACTCCCGGTGCATTAGTAACACTGAAAGGCATCACTGAATACTCGTAATGTCCATAACATGTTCTAAAAGCCGTCTTCTGGATATCCTCATCCTTTACTTTAATCTGATGGTAACCCGACCTCAAATCAATCTTGCTAAACACACGGGTATCCACCAATTGATCCATCAAGTCATCTATTCTTGGAAGCGGATACTTGTTCTTAATCATCACCTTGTTCAACTGTCTATAATCAACACACAGCCTCATACTTCCATCTTTCTTCTTCACTAACAACACTGGAGCTCCCCACGATGATACACTTAGTCTTACAAACCTCTTCTCAAGTAACTCTTCCAATTACTTCTTCAACTCTGTCAACTCAGACGCAGACAACTTGTATGGTGCCATAGACACAGGTCTGGTACCAGGTACAAGATCAATTGCAAATTCAACTTCCCTCTCTGGCGGTACATCAGGAATCTCATCATGGAAAACTTCAAGAAATTCACATACCACCGGAAATTCCTCAATTATAGCTTGAGTCTCTACAGATAGCGACGCCATCAACGAGAACATTTGTGCTTCCTCTTGCATCAACTTTCTCAACTGTCTAGCAGACAACAGACCATCTTCCTCTTCTTCAGGAGTAGAAAACTTCACCGACTTGTCATAACAATTAATATGAACACAGTTATGCTCTAACCAGTTCATACCAAGAATCACATCCAAACCTCTTAACGGTAAATAAACCAAATCAACAACAAAGTCTCTGTCGAAGATCGACAAGGGACACTTCGAACACACATAAGAAGTAGTCACTGACCCCTTGGCTGGAGTATCGACGACCATTTCTCAACTCAAAGAAGACAACACAAGACCCAATCACTCAACATAATCAGCAACAAGAGCAACATCATTACTTCCAGCCATCTCAACTTATCACTACAACACGAACAACTGATAGAACTCAAAATAACAACACTCGATTGTTAGACAACTACGACTCGACGACAAGGTCAGACCAACCTTTTGCTCTGATACCAACTTTGCAACACCCCAATTCCATCCCAAGCAATTATGTAAAATAAATCAGAGTTATAAAATTTCATTCATACAAACGAATCGGGACGTCACAAATTCTTCTAACAAATTCATTGCATTCATCATGGATATATAACACTTTTAAGACATCGGATGAACCATCGTCATAACATCTTTAATAAAATAATTCAACAACCACGCAGTGGAATTCTTCAATAACATCTTTAAATAAAAACAACAACTTCGAAACATCTCATATTTAATAATCATTAATTCAAAATTCAGCAACTAAAAATCAACAATCAAAAATCAGCAAGCGTCCATCCCCCCGAGTGTTACATATCAGAGCAATGACACTGACTCAAACTATTGAAGGTATACAGCCTTCACTCTCGATTACCTGCACATTACCAACATAAGGGCAACATTCAAACAGAAGGGATGAGATATCTAACAATATAATAAAGCACATGATAATTAATATATTAAATTAGATCAACAACATCACCACTTCTCATCTCATAATCAACAATAATTACAGCATATATACTCATTCATCAACATCAAATACATTTCATCATTCAATCATATAATGCGACTCCAAAACTATGTAAATGCATGTGGTACCATTGGAGCAGAACCCCCATCTCAAAAATTTGCCAATTAATAGAGGCATCAACAAGGCATAGCCTTCATCTAAAATTTTTCCAATCCAGGCCATCTCAACGAGCATAAGCTCCATCTCAAAAATTCAATGTATGCGACTCATCATGAATGTAATGTCAACACTCAATCAACCACATCTCAATTATCTTAAAACAACAACATCTCATAAACATCTCAGAACAACATCTCATAAACATCTCAGAACAACAACATCTCATAAACATCTCAAAACAACAACATCTCATAAACATCTCAAAACAACAACATCTCAATCATCTCAAAACATCTCAATTACAGCATCTCATAAACATCTCAAAATAATTTATTAAACATCATTTATTTATCAAACATCACTGGTTCATCATAATTATCAAACACAACTTTAATGACCACATCTCACTATTAACTCAGTTGTATATCAATACTACAGTAATCCCTACTGTTATTTTGCTACTGTACATCATTATTGTCACTAATCCTACTGTCATATTTCTAACAGCAGTCTCTAACATCTCATGTTCATCATTCTGTCCAAAACATCAGCACAACGACCAATCACGGGAATTAATCCTAAATTCTAAATTAGTTACTAGGATTATACTTCTTATCCATCGTTTTGATCATCTAGAATAATATTCATCGTGTTAGCTAATCAACGCTTCTAACGACATCTCAAACGGCATCTTAAAACTCAAGTTACAGCAATTTAAACTGATTCTGTCAAAATTAGTCAGTATGGGTCGACACAAAACTCTATGAATCGACGCGTAATGCTTCTCCTGCACAGCATGAGTCGACACATCCTCCTCATGGATCGACTCATCCTGCTTCAAATCACAATATGTATCGACACATGCACCTTACCGATCGACTCGTCCTGAGTCTTGAAACTAACATGTATCTACGCAAGCCCTGCATACATCGACTCATCCTGAGTCGAACATCGCCCATGTATCGACTCATCCAGCTTGAGGTCGACACATCCTGGTTCCTCCTGCATAATTTTCTGTATTTTCTACTATAATTCACTACAGGAATCTAATTACAGTCCTACAAACCTCCTTATAATCATGGTAATTCATCACTTAACATCATACTCTATTACTCCCTCGATCAAACAACATGATAACGTCATTATTCATCAAGAATTCATCAATATTCACCATACATCATTCATAACACATCCGATTCAAGAACAAGCAGCAATTACATCAAATCCCATATATAAAATATCATGAACCCAATTATAAAGCCAGAACCCCACCCTTACCTTGGATTGAAGGTCGCTCTACAATTTCTGGGTTGAATCTTTGTTCTTGCCGTCTCCTTCTATTTCCAGCAGCTTCACGTTCTCCTCAAATCCTTATTTTCTTCTTACTTCTTCTTTCTTCTATTCCTTCTCACAAATAATAATATAACCCTATTATTATATTATTCTTATTTCTTGTTGGGCTTAAAGCCTACACCCCCTTAATACATCTATTATCTCAAATTAAGCCCACCTTAATAATATTACACTTCTAATATTATTTCACCACATAATAAAATAAATCCAATTTAATTATCGCACAACCTCACAAATATTCCAAAAATAATTTAATTAAATAATTAATTAAATTACGGGCGTTACACAACCAAGTGGAATAACCCTAGGGGTTCTTGTGTGCAAATGTGTTGTTTTCATGCTTTGTTTTTGTCTTGAATATGAGTTGTCTATTTGTTGTTTTTATCTCATCATGCACACCCTAATTACTAACAATACATGAAAGCAATAAAAATGCGGAAAAGTAAAATCATACGCTATTACAAATATTAGGGGGATGGGTGTACAAATTCATAAATGGGGATTGCAAATTAACTCCTAAGTTACTATTACAACCACATTGAATGGATAAGAATGTACAAGAAATGTAAAATGGACTTGTTTTGTTTAAAAAAGAAATAAGTTTGGTTTAAGAAAAATATTTTGATCTTTTATGTTAAAAGAAATAAAATAAGATATGAATATGAAATATTTTTTATGTGTTTTTGATTAATAAAAAAAATGATGGCAAAAATAATAAACAGAATCAGCGCTTTGCTAAAATAAAAGAGGTCAGAAGTTTTGACTCTGGCGTGCTGCACAAATTCAAACAAACGTAAGTAGAAACAGGGAAGGTCGAAAGTTTTGGGTCCACTGAGAACATATAAGATTTTAGAAGTTCTGATGCCACTGGCAGAACTTCGTCTCCCTCTCCATGCTAGTCAGAGCATCTGCAACTTGGTCATTTCTCAACAAAACAAAAGATGCGCATTTAACAGTTATGGCAGGTTTCATAATGTTTCAGAAACAAGAGATATCAGAACTATAAATCAGAAGCAAGCATGAATTCATTAATCCTAATTATGAGTTCTAATTTCTTCAAGAAGTTCTGAACTAAAATTCTCTCTACTTAAGCAGGCAAATATATGAAACCTCAAAATATGTACAGCGTCAGAATCAGGATGTCTACATTGTATTTTTGAATAAAGCTTCCTAATAATGCCTAAGTAATATAATAAGAGTCATCAAAAGCTTACCTTGCAGCTGGAAAATGTTATGTGAGCTAGAGTCTGGCTCTCACCGCTTGTGATGTTCTGAACAGCTTCCTCTTGTGTTCAGCAGGCTGGAAACTTTTAACTTGGGTTGTGAACGATCAGAAAATTCTGGAACAACCAAGGAGCAAAGTTCTGACTTCTTTGAGGTGGATATTGATGGTTAGTGTGTTACAGTTTGACTACAGAAGTTAGGATGGCTTTTGAATGTATATCAAAAACTGTATGGGTGGTTTTGGTCAAGAAACACTTTGAGGAAAATGGAATTTGAATGCAAGAATCAAAAGCTAGCAGGTTTTATATTTTGTGTTTGCAGTTTTTTTTTTGGACTCTTGGAATTTTAGCAGGGGTTCAGGGATTTTCTTTCTTAAATTTCCGACCCTTTTATAGTTGCCAATAAATTCTAATTTATAGGCAAAGGTTTAGTAGTTTGGAGAGGTCAAGTGGCACCAACATCATATGCTAGGCGCTGACTTGTTCTTGAAGTCAGTTCAAATAGGTATGGTGGTTTAGTTTGGCAGCGCCTAAGCTGGGCTTGTAAGCAGGAATTAAGGAAAGATATCCTCAAAAGTAAAAGCAACGCATGGGCCTAGCACACTTTTGTACAAAAGTTTGATTTTCTAAGACAGTAAAGGTACACGTGAGGGAAATCCTTTGGATAAAGACTCAAAAGTGGTTGTGAGCATTAAATGATGATGAGATTGATCAAAACAGAAATCCTGCAACGTAATATTCTGCATCGTTGCTTAGTTCTGGATCAGAAGTTCAACTTCAGGGTGACTTAGAATAGACATCCATCTTCTGATCTTTGTATCTCCTTGCTCCAGTATGTTCTGAAGGAGCTCTCAGACTTTCCAGGAACCTTGCAGCATGCTTTGTAACCTTATTTGAATTACCCTTGAAAACTCTGACTGAACCTTTGTGAAAACTGGCCCAGAAGTTCTGACCAAACTCTGTCTTGAAAGTGTCCAGAATTTGTTGAGTGCTTTAGTTTCATGGACGTGTCTTTGAACATTTATAACTTGAAATTTCAGCATTTCCAGGAGATGTTTTGTTCTGTAATGTTTTAGATCTTATTGAAATCTAAAACTCTTGAGTTAGAAATTATTCCAGAATTAGCTTGCATCATGGTGATAATCTGATCAGAAGTTCTGAGCTTGTCATATTTCTTAAACACTTAGAAAAATTCTAAGTATTTAGAAATTTTACTTTTCCAAAGTAACTTTTGACTTTTGAATTTCTAGATGAAACAAACTTCATATCTCAACATGTCTTGATGAAATATGACTCTTGAAACTTGATTTTGATCAAAAGTCAAAGTTTGACTTTTCAATGCGCAAATGACCATTTTACCCTCGTGAATGACTTTCTTGGAAAATTTATAGATCCAGGCTTGAAATTGGAGGGGAGCTAACCTGAGGATTCAGGGTGATCCTTTGAGAAATGAGAGGGAAATTTCGGGGTACAACAGCTACCTACATGCAAGCTTCGATTGAGCATGGCCTCTTACGTATCTGCTTTGATCCACTAGACAAGTGCCTCCTCTGTGCTTGCCTTCAAAGCACAAGGCAAATGCTTCCTCTTCATGATTGCCTTTGTTTCACAAGGCAAGAACTTCTTTCATGTGTGCTTCGACCCACAATGAAATGACTTCCTCTATGCCTGCCTTCAATGTGTAAGGCAATGGTTTCCTTTCATGCTAGAACCCATAAAGCAATGGCTTCTTTCATACGTACTTTGATTCATTAAGCAGTTGGCTTCCCTCATGCTAGATTTGACTCCACCTCTAAACCCTTCAACACACAGTTTTCCAAACTTTGACACACAAGATGGTCCCTTCGAAGAAACATTCCAAAGGTCCATTCGAAGAAACATTCCAAAGGTCCATTCGAAGAAACATACAAGTGGTGCCTTCAAAGGACATGCATTTGGTCCATTCGAAGGACACACAAATGGTGCCTTCGAAAGACATACGTGTGGGCTATTCGAAGGACATATAAATGGTGCCTTCGAAGGACCTACAATTGGTCCATTCGAAGGACACATTATTATGGCAAACCAGTTTGTTTTATGATGAGTCTTGGTCTAAGATGTTTGCTGGCCAAAATCCTACATGCTTCCAAGTCCAAGCCTCCTGCATAATTACATTCAAAGGAGGTAACAAAAGAAGCTTCGAATGGCCAGAAAGGAGTTTTCAATTTGGCTAGTTGAAAAGTTTCAAATCAAGATACTAAGGCAGATAGTGGGCTAATCGAAGAACAAGGCTTGAGCGCATTCGAAGGAGTCAGGGATGTCCAGGTTCATCCCAAAACCCAAAAGGGTAGGAATCCATAAAAAATGGAAATCCTTTAATTTGTCTAATTTTTGCCTTCAAAGCTTGGTTAATGGCTGTCCCTTGCCATTTCCATTCCCCTCTGCACCCCTATAAATACAGGCCTAAGGACACATTACCAAGGGACAAAAAAAAAGAGATAAGAAACACATTGCGAAACAAAAATATTTTTGCCACACACTGCATCACACAGAATACTTATTGCCAATCGAAGCTGCAGGCTGAACGCCCACAAAAACATTTTGGCCTATACACACATCATCCAAACAAAAACCTTGCCTCCAGGTACACACACACATTGCCCCATACGGGCCACACAAAGACTGCAAGAAATACACCAAAGCTGCCAAAATCGAAGCACACTTTGTAAACCATCTCTATCCAAAACAAAGCATCCCATTGATCTAGTACTGGAAGGTCCTATGCAGGCTCACCATACACCATCAAGTCCATGTTATCAGATGCACATCTGATCCGGATCCAATGCCCTAAGAACACAGCTTCACCATAGACCCTCCTAGGGATCTCCCCACTGAATACAAGGGCAGGTCTGGGCTTCTCTCACTTGGGCCCCTCTAATTATTTTGCTATTAGGACCATTTGTATTTTTGTTTTATCTTTACTATTTACTTCTTCTAATTTGTTTAATCAGTAAAAACCAATAAAAATCACAAAAAAATATTAGATTAGTATTTTTTGTTAATTAAATTTATTATATAAATTAACTAATTAATTAATTATTTTAACCTTTTATTTAATTTAAGACTTAGGATTTTAATTAAATCATTTTCCCAAAATAAAAACAAAACTAAAAGATTTCCTTTCATTTAGCATTTAGACGTTATTTTTAATTCGCGCACATTTATTTTCTTTCGCACTTGTTTTATATTATTGTAACTGCTTACTGGGTTGTAATAGTTAAAATTAGGACTTTATTTTCTGCTTTTTAATTCTCCCCAAAATTTTGGACTATGTAATTAATCCCCCTCGCCGAAGCTTTGTAATAGCGTAGATTTAAATTCCGCATTTTAAATTCCTGCAAATTATTAACTGTCTAGATGCTTGACTAATAGGATTGTATGGCAAGAATTAAAACCAGTGATAGCAAACTTAACACAAGACAAAAATAACTGAAAACAAACACACTTGCATATACGCACCTCTAGGTTACTCCCACTTTGGTTTCCTTTGGAAAAATTGTCACAACTCTCGAAACGTGAGAGATTTTAGTGGCTACCCTCTGGTTTAAAAAGATCATAAGTCCCTCGATGACCCTCTCGATGTTTCCTCGGTAAACAATGATCTTAAAAGCCTAGGGTAGTTACTAAGATTTCTTGCCAAGTTGCCTTCATGACTATAAACGTCCCTTCGAATGTCCCTCAAACATCCAAATTACTAGGGCTACTTACACACTAATAGTAGGATAGCACTGTCTAAAGGAAAGGAGGAAAGAAACAAACCTTTCGAGTAGAGTAGATAGTTCCTATATGCTATGCTCAAAAAACAAACTTTTACACATACACAAAATTCTTTCAAAACATTTTCAAAAAAAAATGCTTTATCAACACTCTTGAGGACTGATACAAGAGTTATCATAAAGCAAATCGCCGCACTAAGGCTTTTCAAAGTACTTTTCAAAAACACACAAAAACACAAGGTATAACCTAAGCATCTAAGAGCCCGTAAAAAACTATAGATGAAAAGGGTGTTAACACCTTCCTTTTCTATAATCTACCCCCCTTACTCAGAAACATCTCGAAAGGTATTTTTCTATTCTTTTCACCCTTTCCTTTGTTGGATAAAAGAAAATTCGGTGGAAACTCTTGCTTACCGCAACATTTGCGAATACAAACGCAAAACAAGTATAATAGTCGGTTCTGCCACCGTATCACAGAACTGACGACTCTGCTGGGGAATGTAAATAAAAAGTGTGGTTACCTTATAGATTAGGTCATATTTAATTTGATATCCTTGTATGCTTTGATTGCTTTATCTTTAAGGGTTTTTGCTTGGGTTTACTTGTAATGATCCTACACCCAGATTTGTGGCACCTTTTAGGTAAGTAACAATAGATCGTGGGGATTGTGCGAGGTATACCGACACGGTTGAAAAGATAGCTACGTTGGTGTGACATATTTGTTAGTACCAGTAGCCCTTGAGTAGTCAAGGAGAATACGGGGCCGTTGTGTGGTGTCACGAAGCACCAACTGACCTTAGAACCTTTAATTGAACAACTTGGCCATTAGGAAGTAGTGAGATAGTCGGCTTTGTTGCAGTACGAAGTTGGTTGATACTTGATATTACACTTATTGAGATTTGACTTCTGGGATATTTTGGTCGCCAATAAAGAGGCTTGCGCTGAAACAATGCTTGGTGAAGAAAGATCAGTGATATTGAGATCCCTTAGAACTCGGTTACTTTCTAGGACAGGTTGAACCAACTAAATTTCAAGAGGGTACTTACCTATGGAATCCATGCAAGCCTAAACCTAAGGATATGTTTGTGTGCTTGTATATATTTGTTTTTACATAACATCATAACATTGGCATATCACACTAACCATTTCAAGGAATTTTAGGACTTATCTTTGTGTCTGTTTTGTAGGACATGGCTCTCATTCGCAGAAATACTATCCAAGTCAACCTCGTAAGGGTGCCTCCTCAACTCAAAGAGTTGGCATCAAGGGTTCCTGAGAATTCTCCATTCACTAAAAGACATGGTCGACTCCTCAATTTACTCACCTCAAGCCCTGATGAAGACATGGTGAAAGTTCTCTTTCAGTTCTTTGACCCTTTACATCATTGATTTACATTTCCCGATTACCAGTTGGTGCCTACCATGGAAGAGTTTTCTTAATTATTGGGAGTGCCTATTCTCAATAAATTACCCTTCAATGGTATGGAAAGAGACCCAAAGCCTGGGGAGGTCGCTCAATCCCTATATTTACAACGGTTTGACATTGTGACAAATTGGGAAACAAGAAGCGGTGTCAAAGGGTTTCTAGCCAAGTTTTTGTTTGAGAAAGCTCACCATTTTTGGGATACTTTAGACTTACAAGCCTTTGAACAGGTGTTGACCCTTCTCATCTATGGGATGATAGTGTTCCCTAATCCAGACCAACTCATAGACGTGAATGCGGTCAAAGTTTTCATGTCTCGTAATCCGGTGACTACTTTACTTGGAGATATTTTGCACTCTTTCTACACTTGCACTGTAAAGATAAGAGTAACCCTCATGTGTTTCACTCCTCTATTGGCTAGGTGGTTTATTTCGCACCTACCTCGATATGTGTTGAAGAATAAGCAAGGCATGAGGTGGTCTAATAGGTTAATGTCTCTCACGCATTTGGATATTCACAGGTGCCCTCGATCCGTGGAAGACGTTACCATCATTGATCGCTGTGGGGAATTCCCTAATGTCCCTCTCCTATCCATTAGGGGAGGAATCACTTATAACCCTTGTTTGGCACTGCGACCGTTTGGGTATGCTAGGAGGGATGGTCCTCATGATGCACTGGTTCATGGAATTGCATTTGACTATGAGAATGATGTCCAAGGGTATTGTCAGAGGTTCATTCGAGCTTGGGGCATGGTGAACAAAGTGGATAGCAAGACATTGGGGCATAATAACTCCATCCCTTTGGAGCCTTATCTTAAGGGGGTGCGAGCCCGTGCTCAAAATCTCATGATACCTTACCCCGCCATCTTACCTATCATCATGGAACCTATTTCCGAATCAGATGTACCTCATACTATTATCCATCCTAACATGCCGACTACACTCGAGGAATTGTAAAGATCTTGGATTTAACTCAAAGAGGAACGAGACACCTTTGAAATCCAGTTTTACGCAAGCGAGAAGAAGGTTTTAGAGCTTACAAGACAACTACATGAAGTACATAGTTTGAATGCCTAAGTTGCACCTAAGAGGATGCACTCATGGGAGGCCTGAGTTCTGTTTGATTTAGGAGTTTCATTTTTTTCTTTGTTTCTTCCATTGTAAGCCCAAGAAGCATCGTTGTAATCATTTAAAACTTATGAATGCAATTAATGTTTGTTCTCTCTTTGTCTAAGCAAATTTAAAATCTTAAAAGTACTTGAAAACATTGCATAAGCATATCATGAATTTCATTGCATAAGCATGTATTTTGAGACAGGTTTCTTATTCTTTTCTCTATTTATTTCATCAAAAAGAAATGGCTCTTGAACAAACAGTAAAGGATCTTCAAACTCAAAACGCTCAGTTCCAACAAATGTTTCTGGCTCTGGCTAAGGGGCAAGAAATCTGAAAGCTCTCATCATCAAGGAGAAGACCAAGAAGGCAAAGAAACCATCTCGTGTCTTAAATTTAGGAAGAAGGTTCAGAGGACCGGCTAAGCAAGCTCTAGATTTCGCAACCCTGTCAAATGAGGGGGACAATCAAGAAGAAAAGCCAACAGAAGAAAACAAAAATCCAGGGACTGATGAGGAAGAGGCTAACTACTCTGAGGAAAAATATCCTCCTACTGTTGATAAATACAAACAACTGGAGGATCTTCTCAATGCTATGGAGATTCAGAGGGTACCCGGGCTGGATTTTGAAGAGCTAGGACTGGTCTCAGGGGTGGTCATCCCGCAGAAATTCAAGGTCCTCACATTTTCTAAGTTCGACGTTGTCTCCTGTCCTAAGCTGCACTTAAGATCATATGTCAGGAAGATTCAACCCCACACTATTGATAGGAATCTGTGGGTACCTTTCTTCCAGGAAAGTTTGTCGGGGACGCAGTTAGAATGGTTCTATTAGCTGGAGGGAACCAACATTCGTAATTGGGAAGACTTGGCTACTGCTTTTTACAAGCAGTACCAATATAATGCTGACCTCACTCCAAATCGTACACAATTGCAAAGTATTTCTATGGGTTCCGGTGAAGGTTTCAAAGACTAAGCCCAGAAGTGGAGGGATCTCGCGGGAAGAGTCCAACCTCCTCTATCTGATAGAGAGTTGGTGAACATGTTCTTAGGAACGTTGTCTGGTCCATTCTTCAACCATCTGATTGGAAAATCTTCTGATGGGTTCACTGAACTGATATTGACCGGTGAGCGAGTAGAAGTTGGTATTAAAAGTGGTAAGATCTAGAGAGATGCATCCTCCGGTACAACAAAGAAACCCTTCACCAGAAAGAAGGATATCAGTGTTTCTTATGGCCATAGAAATCAAAACAAATTGAACTTCGTCCGACGGTAGGGGCTGTTATGATCTCCAATCCTGCATCAAACTGACAACGAAACAATCAGCACATACTGGATGCACCTAGAAGATAGTCCACCCGGATCAACATGACCTTATCCCAGGTTTTCCCACTCCTATTGAAATCCAATATGGTGACTTTAAAGGAAGCTCCCAAGAATCTCAATACTGCATCTCCCTGCTACAACCCAAATGCTCGATGTGCCTACCACTCTAAAAGTCCGGGGCACGATACAAATGATTGTTGGGCTCTGAAAAATAAGGTGCAAGATCTTATCGAGGCAAAGGAGATTGAGTTTGACCTTCTAGAGACACCTAATGTAATAACTGCGCCAATGTCCAAACATGGCTAGAGTGTCAATGTTATTGACGACGACCTATTTGTTTCCTCTGTGGATGAATTAGCTACTCCTCTTCTAATTGTTAAAGAGAATTTGTTGTGAACCGGTTTATTTCTGGATTGTGGTGAGGGTTTCCACTTATGTATGTCTCTACCGAATGGTTGTTTGTTGTTAAAGATAGGTGTCCATCTCCTGATAATTAACAAAGAAATTATGTTTGAAAAAGTTCCCCTTGCAAGAAATTTGTGGGAAGATGTCTCAATAATCACCATTTCCGACAATCCTCCCAGGGTCTCCACCTAAAGACCCGTCAGGATTACATCCGTTCCCAAGTTTGCTCCCTTGATTATCACCCTTCCTGGGCCAATACCATATTCCTCTGATAAATTTGTTCCTTGGAATTATGGGGTTGACGTCTACTACCATGTCGTCAAGCAAGACCTATTGGCTGTTAAAGATAAAGTGGTCAAAGATATTGATCCTGACATCGACAACATCATCGGGACCAATAAAATTATGAGAAGCGAGAGGTTTTTCTCTCCCGAAATCTCTCCAAAAATTGTTTCTACTCCTGTGATTATTCCTGCTGCTACTCCTATTAATACTCCCATTCCTACTCCTACTGTTATCCTTGTTGTTATCCCTGCTACTGAGTCAGCTGAGACTCGGGGCAAAGAGGTATTGGTTGAGCTTGTTCGGATGAAGGCGCACAAAAAAGTCATTCTCGAGGCTTCTAAAAAAGAAATGGAAGAGATACTGAAGATAATAAAGAAAAGTGATTACAACATTGTGGAGCAGTTGGGGCAGACCCCTTCAAAAATCTCAATGTTGGCCTTACTGTTATGCTCTGAAGCCCATGCTAATGCTTTGGTAAAATTCCTGAAGTCTTTTCACGTGCCTCAAGAGACCTCCACCGATCAATTCGAGAATTGCGTTTCTAGTTTGACAGATGATAATGGACTGGGTTTCTCTGATGCAGATTTGACATCCAAGGGAAGAAAGCATAATGATGTCATGCATGTCTCCACTGAGTGCAAGGGCACTACCCTAGCTCATCTTGTGGTAGACACGGGTTCATCGTTGAACGTATTACCTAAGAATGCTTTGGACATATTAGATTGTGAATGACTCATGTTGAAGCCCAGTAATATTGTGGTGAGGGCCTTCGATGGTTCCAAGAGAATGGTGCACGAGGAGGTGGACATTCCTATCAAAGTTGCTACTCATACTTTTGACTCAACTTTCTACGTGATGGACATCCTCCTGTATTACTCCTGTTTATTGGGTCGACCTTGGATCCATGGGGTCGGTGTTGTTACTTCTACCCTGCATCAGATGTTAAAGTGCCCAGTCAATGGAAAGATTATCACAGTCCATGGCGAGGAGGAATACATGGTGAGCCACCTGAACTCTTTCTGGTATGTTGAGATGGACGACGAGTTCATTGAGACCCCCTATCAGAACTTTGAGGAGGTTCCATAGACAGTTGCTGTAACCAAGACTGCTACTCGTGTTCCAAAGACTACCAGACCTCCGTTGAAAACGGCTTCTCTAAGGGATGCCAAAGCAATAGTTGAAGAAGGTGGGTGTACCATTTGGGATCAACTTCCGAGCAAATTATGCAAATTATTCATACAAACGAATCAGAACGTCACAAATTCTTCGAATAAATTCATTGCATTCATCATGGATATATAACACTTATAATAAAACATCGGATGAACCATCTTCATAGAATCTTTAATAAAATAATTCGACAACTACGCAACGGAATTCTTCAATAACTTCTTTAAATAAAACAGCAACTTCGAAACATCTCATATTTAGTAAATAAACAATTTAAAGTTCAACAACTAAAAATCAGCAATCAAAAATCAGCAAGCGTTCATCCCCCCGAGTGTTACATATCAGAGCAATGACACCCACTCGATCTATTGAAGGTATACGACCTTCACTCTCGATTACCTGCACGTTACCAACATAAGGGCAACATTCAAACAGAAGGGGTGAGATATCTAACAATATAATAAAGCGCATGATAATTAATATATTAAATTAGATCAATCATATCACCACTTCTTATCTCATAATCAACAATAGTTACAGCATATATACTCATTCATCCACATCAAATACATCTCATTATTCATTCATATGATTCGACTTAAAACTATGCAAATGCATGTGGTACCATTGGAGCAGAACTCCCATCTCAAAAATCTAATCTGCCAATTAATATAGGCGTCAACAAGGCATAGCCTTCATCTCAAAATTTTCCAATCCAGGCCATCTCAACGAGCATAAGCTCCATCTCAAAAATGCAATGTATGCCATGAATGTAATAACACACTCAGTTAACAACATCTCAGAACACATCTCAAAACAACAACATCTCAATCATCTCAAAACGACAACTTCTCAGTCATCTCAAACAACAACATCTCAATCATCTCGGAACAACATCTCATAAACATATCAGAACAACAACATCTCATAAACATCTCAAAATAATTTATTATACATTACTTATTTATCAAACATCATTGGTTCATCATAATTATCAAACACAACTTTAATAACCACATCTTACTAATAACTCAGTTGTATATTAATACTACAGTAATCCATACTGTTATTCTGCTATTGTATATCATCATTGATACTAATCCTACTGTCATATTTCTAACAGCAGCCTCTAACATCTCAAAATTCATCATTCTGTCCAAAATCCAGCATAACGGTCATCTACGGGAATTAATCCTAAATCCTAAATTGGTTACTGGGATTACACTTCTTATCCATCATTTTAATCATCTATAATAAAGTTCATCGCGTTAGCTAATCAACGCTTCGAACGGCATCTCAAACAGCATCCTACAACTCAAGTTACAGCAATTAGAAGTCAATTCTGTCAAAAATCAGACCTTATGTATTGACACGAAACACTATGGATCGACACATCCTACTTCATCTGCATACTATGAGTCGACGCATGCTTCTTATGGATCGACTCATTCTGGTTTTCAATACAGCATGTATCGACGCATGCACTCTTCGCGTCGACTCATCCTGAGTCTTGTACTCATCATGTATCGACGCAAACCCTCCATGTATCGACTCATCCTGAGTCTAACAGCCTCCTTGCATCGACTCATCTGCTTTGAGGTCGACGCATCCTACGATTTTCTGCATAATTTTCTATGTTTTCTACTGTATTTTGCTACGGGAATCATACTACAGCCCTAAAAACCTTATCATGATCATGGTGATTCATCACCTAATCATTATACTTTATTACTCCATTGATCAAACAACATAATAACATTCTTATTCATCAAAATTCATCAATTTTCACCATACATCATTCATAATGCATTTTATGCAAGAACAAACAGCAATTTCATCTAACCCCATATATCAAACATCATGATCCCAATTATAAAGCCAGAACCCCACCCTTACCTTGGATTTAAGGTCGCTCTACAATTTCCGGGTTGAATCTTTGTTCTTGCCGTTTTCCACTTTTTCCAGCAACTTCACGTTCCTCAAATCCTTATTCTCTTCTACTGCTGCCTCCTTCTATTCTTTCAACAAATAATAAAATAACCTAATATTATTATATTATTCCTTATTGGGCTCAAAACTTACACCCCCTTATTAGTTCCACTCACACCGTAAAGGCCCACATTAAATAATATTAGTTTCTAACATTATTTCACATAATAATATAATACCTCAAATATATTATTATTTCTCCATTTAATAAGATTAATCCAATTTAATAACACTTCTTCACAATTATTCCAAAAATAATTTAATTAAATAATTAATTAAATTACGGGCGTTACAACTCTCCCCCACTTAGAATATTTTCGTCCTCGAAAATTTACCTCAATCAAACAATTCAGGATAAGAGTCTCGCATCTTGCTCTCCAATTCCCAAGTCATGCTTTCACCAGCAGCTCCTAGCCAAACCACTTTAACCAATGTAATCTCTTTTCCCCTCAGAGTCTTCATTTCACGATCCGCGATCCGTACAGGCATCGTCTCCACCGTAAGATTATCACGTACTTGCACATTGTCCATATGAATCACATGAGATGGATCCGAAATATACTTTCGAAGTTGCGACACATGAAACACATCATGCAAATTCGAAAGATTAGGCGGTAAAGCCACTCTATAAGCAACATTCCCCACTCTCTCTGAAATCTGATACGGTCCAATAAAACGAGAAGTGAGCTTCTTAGACTTCAATGCTCGCCCAACACTAGTCACGGGTGTAACTCTCAAAAACACATGATCACCAACTTGAAATTCTAAATCCTTCCATCGCTTATCATGATAACTCTTCTGTATACTCTGTGAAGCTTTCATATTTTCTCGAATCAACTTCACCTTCTTAGTAGTCTCACGAACAAGTTCAGGTCCAAGTACAACACTTTCACCAGATTCATGCCAACATAACGGAGTTCTACATCTCTGACCATACAACGCTTCAAAAGGTGCCATCCCAATACTAGAATGGTAACTGTTATTATATGTGAACTTTATCAACGAAAGATAAGTATCCAACGAACCTCCATGCTCGAGAATACATGCCCTCAACAAGTCTTATAACAATTGAATCGTCCGTTCAGTCTGACCATCGGTCTGAGGATGATACGCTGAACTCAATCTCAACTTAGAACCCAACGCTTCTTGCAAACTCTTCCAAAAATCAGAAGTAAATCTTGGATCTCTATCTGACACAATGCACAAAGGAACACCATGCAGTTTCACAATCACACTAACATAAATCTCAGCCAACTTCGATACTGGAAAACTGATGTTAATAGGAATAAAATGAGCTGACTTCGTAAGCCTATCAACAATCACCCAAATCGAATCATGTCCTCTTGAACTACTAGGAAATCCTTTACAAAGTCCATTGAAATGCTGTCCCATTTCCATTCAGGAACTTCAAACGGTTGCATCAATCCTGCAGGCTTCTGATGTTCAACTTTCAACTTCTGACAAGTCAAACATGCATACACAAACTGAGCCACATCACTCTTCATCCCAGGCCACCAAAACAAACCTTTCAAATCTTGATACATCTTCGTAGCTCCTGGATGAATACTCAACTTACTTTTATGACTCTCTTCAAGTATCACTTTCTTCATCTCAGCATCATCAGGAATACAAATCCGGTTATGAAATCTCAACACACCTTGATCATCTAACTTGAAATCACTATTCTCATATTGATCAGTCCCAACCATCAAATCTACCAGTTTCACATCCAACTTCTGAGCTTCTCTGATACTGTCTAAAAATCATTATTAATCTTCAACATACCCAACATAACACTCTGCAGAGTAACCTCACAAACTAAGCTCATATATCTAAACTGCTCAATCAATTCCAACTCTTTAATCATCATTGCTGACATATGTAAAGTCTTTCAACTCAACGCATCAGCTACCACATTCGCCTTTCCTGGATGATAATTCAAACTGAAATTATAATCCTTTAACAATTCCAACCATCTTCGTTGCCTCATATTCAACTCCTTCTAATCAAACAGATACTTCAAGCTCTTATGATCACTAAACACTTCAAATCTAGAACCATAAAGATAATGCCTCCAAATCTTCAACACGAAAACAACTGGAGCAAGTTCTAAATCATGCGTAGGATAGTTCTTCTCATGAGTCCTTAACTGCCTCGACGCATAAGCAACTACCTTACCATTCTGCATAAGAAAACCTCCTAAACCCATCTAAGAAGCATCACAATACACCACAAAATGTTCTCCTGGATTAGGCAACGTCAAAATCGGAGTCATCGTCAATCTCTTCTTCAATTCCGTAAAACTTTCTTTGCAATGAACATTGTTGTACCCCAAAATTTTCCCTCCCATATTCTTCAAAGCTTTGACAAGCATCATCTCAATTTGCTCAAGTCTACTCAAGGGTTGCACAGTCAACCACCCTCCTAAGCCAGTCAAATTAGGGTTTTGGTTCTTGCAAGGAAGTTGAGGTTCTCAAGGGCTCAATCAAGTCACATATGCCTATACACATTGTCAAACGTATACATGCCAAGTTTCAAGGCTCACAAGGTCAAGTTGCACAGTCAAAAGCCTCATTTGCTTCACAATCAACTATAGGGGTAAAATGGTCATTTGGCAGTCAAAAGTCAAAAATTTTGGTCAACATCTTATTTTGAGCTAATAATCATCATTTGATCAAGTCTTGATCATGATTCCACAAGAATGGCTCAAAAATCATCAAGATGCAAAAGTTTCCATTTTTGGACAGTTGAAAAGTCAACTGTAACTTGACCAAGGCATAACGTTTTCATGGTTCATCAGAAAAATCTCATCCAATTCTCGTTTTGAAGGGGATGACATTTCCTATAACTCATCTTCACATTACAAGTCCAAGAAATGCTCTCACAAAAAGTTATCAATTTCAACATTATAGGTCATTTTCAAAAGTCAACAAAAAGGCATTTTAAGTCAAAGACCATAACTTGAGATTGGTAAATCCAAATGACATGGGACCAAAGGCATTGGTTAGAGGACTTCAAGAACTTTCCAAAATGTCCAAGAACATGTTCATATGATCAAAATTGAGCAAGATATGCATTGGAGAAGTTGGGAAATTTTTGTGAAATGGCAAAAGTCAACTATCCTTGAAACTTCAATTTTTGACAAAAGGGCCCACTTTCTTCCACTTGATTCAGCCTTGTCATGCCACCCACGTGTCCCATGACTAATTTCAAGACCAAACATTTATTTTTTCATTTTTATTTAATTTTTGTGGATTTAATTCATTTTAATCCATAATAATCCAAATAAAAATCAAAAAAATTAAAGGAATGGTATCTTGTGGTTTGAAGGGCTTTCATGTGTCATATTCCACCTACCAAATTCGTGCTAGGGCCATTTTGAGCATAAAATTCAAAATTTGAACAAACTTGGAATGTTCTTTAATGGTGATAAACCAAAATTCATAAACTTGATTGCAATGGATCCCAAGCTCATAATGTGACCTATTCTCATTCATTACTACATATGCAAGTGTGACAAGCCTCATTAAAGACCTGAACATCCTTCAAACGGCCAAACCAAAATCCAAAAAAGTCAAAGAAAGTTTGAAACTGAATTCCATCTTAGAAGCCCTTTCAAGGAGATTTAAGGATTCAGACCTATTGCTGGAAGCTTCAGGAGTGATTTGGGATCAAAACCACTTGCTAGAACTCAAGAAAACACGCTACACAGTCATACGGTTTGCATATTTGTCTCACAATCATAATTCATTATTCCTGCATCATTGATGAAATTTTTTGTGTGCTTTACATTGCTAACACTCTTCTGAAGCTAATGGTATAAGGAAATTGTGTTTTGGAGCCCTGAATCACAAACCACCATGGATAAGATTTAGGGTTTTCAAGCTTTTGAATTGGGGGTTTATCATATAGGTAAAATCAGAACCTCCAACGCCCATGGTTGAGATCGCTGGAACAAGATGAACTCAAAACTATCCTCGCGCTCAATTTATCTTGCACCCATTTCTATTCGCTATTTTTGATAATTGCAGGTTGTGGGGGTTTAAAACCCCCGCTATTTGATTTATTTTTCTGCAGATTTCAACGAAGAAGATAAGATGTGGAAGCAGGCTATTGGTCCATTCAAATGATATGCGCGCGTTTTTAGTTTTACAGCATTGGAATTGATTATTGCATATATTACTTCTTGTTTGTTTTATTGATGACTGAAACAAAGTGGTGGAGTGGTTAAGGCAAGCGTGTAAAAGGTATTGGGACCTGGGTTCGATTCCCAGGTCCCCCCCAAAACTCAACATTATTTTTTCTATTATGTTTACGTGCAGGCCCTCAAAGACGTCCCACCATGCACCTCATGTCCCAGCCTTCCAGGTGGCTACATGCTCAGATCCAAAGGCCAAAGGGTGCTCCACACCATGCTCCAAGTCAATGAGCACGTACCTGATTCCAGAAGTCAACAAGGACTTTGTGCTTAATGGGCCAGACTTGCCATTTTCACCTCCATTGGGCCATCAACACCCCCATTGGTTTCTATTTCTTTTTTCTATTTTCCTTTTCTTTTTTTATTTTCTTTAGCAATTATTATTAGTATTATTTAATTAATCAATTAATTAACATAACTAATTTTTCCCATAAAATTCAGAAAACCAAAAAAAACATTTTATTATTTATTAACTTATTTTGTAAATAAATTCTAATATTAATTAATTAGTTGTGTAATTAGAACAATTTTAACATTTTTTTAATAAGTAAAATTAATTTAGAATTAGGTATTTTACTTCCAATTTTTAATTTCTTTTTTTATTTCATTTCATTAAAAACATAAAAAAAACAAAAACCTTTTTTTCTTTAATTAAATAATTAATTATTAATTAGGTTTAAATTTAGTTAATTGCACAAGAAGGACAAAAATTTCTTTATTTCTCAAAAGGGTCAACACCCTAAGGACGTTCCTGATTAAATTTCTATTCGCGCGTATTTATTTATTTTCATTATTTTGTACCTATACAGAGTATGTAATAGTTAATTAGGATTTTATCGCCTTATTTAAATTCTCGCACTTTATTTTCCAAACCAGGTTTTTATTCTTTTGGCGATGTATAGACCCGCGCCTTGTAATAGCTAGATTTACATTTCTGCAATTTATTTTCCGCACTCCTAACTGCTAATATGCCTGCAAGACAAACATGTACAAGACAAACATACACTGAAATTGAACACACATGCACATGCCACTCTTAGGGTACGCCTCACTGGTTGCCTCGAACATGGTAATCAAGTATAGGGTGTCTTAGAGGTCGCCCTCCTGTCTAAAGATCCAGTCGCCTCGAAACGGTTGCCTCATATACAAAGGATCTAGGACATTAGGGTTACTTCTAAGGTGTCCTATCATTGCTTCGGTGACCACACATGTCCCTTACAATCGAATTGACCCGAATAACTCCAACGATGGTGCTACCTACCTCTCAATGGTGGGATAGCACTATCTAAAGGACTTTTTAAATAGCTTAATTCCTTAGGGTAGGTAGATCTCATGGGTACTTGCTCTTTTCAAAACAAACAAAAAACAACTTTTCGCACCCGCACTTTCAATAAGTTTTCAAACAAATTTTTCACACACTCTTGAGGACAGATACAAGAGTTACTTAGAAATTTTTCAAACGAAACTTTTCCAAAACCCACACACACTTGAAAAGCAAACAAATTTTGAAAACATAAGAGCAAGTACCTAAGAGCCCATGGATAACCATGGATAGAAAGGGTGCTAAAACCTTCCCTTTCTATAAATCTACCTCCCGAACCGGGAGACATATCGAATAAGGAATTTTGCTGTGCTTTTGTCCTTTCCATGTTGGAGAACATAAAAGACGGTGGCGACTCTTGCTTACCGCGACATTTCGCGAACCAGCTTAAAAAACAGTCAGTTCTATTTCCATCGATCACAGAACTGGCGACTCTGCTGGGGATTATTAAAAGTGAGGTGTACCTTAGGAATAGTTCATCATCATGTTTTCAATTTCTTGATCTGCTTGCTTTAATATTGTGGGCCTGTTTTGGGAGTTTCATAGATCCTAACCCGGATCTGGGGGATACCTTTTAGAAAGTAGCAACAAACTGTGAGGGAACTGTGCGAGGTATACTGACACGGTTGAAGCAGTTTGCTACGTTGATGTGGAACTTTGGTGAGTACCGGTAACCCTTGAGTCAAGTCAAGGAGAGTACGGGGCCGCCGCGTGGTGTCGTGAAGCATCAACTGACCTTAGGAACCTTACTTGACCATCCTGGCCTCTTTAGGGGTAGTGAGATGACTGACTTTGGTGCAGTCCGAAGTTGGTTGATACTCGATACTACACTCATTGAGGGTTGTTTTCTTGGAATATTTTGATCGCCGGTTCAGTGGCTAAATCAAAATAATGAACACAGAAAACAACCCAATGATATTGAGCTCCTTAGAACCTGGTTACTTTTGATAGGACAGGTTTTTGAGCCCCCCAACTTTAAGAGGGTAGTACCCCAAACTTCATGCTGGCCTAAACTCTAAGGGATATGGTGTGACTTGTGTGCCTTATCATGTTTTCTTTTTGTGAATACTTGTGGTGTGCTCTTATCATAGCATCATAACATCATACAGCATCATATGCATTCACTAACCACTTCAAGGGTTCGAATCTTCATCTTTGTTCTTGTTTTATAGGACATGGAAACTATCCGCAGAAAGACAATTCAGGTCAACCTTGTAAGGATCCATCCTCATCTTAAGGAGCTTACATCCAGGATTCCTGAGAACTCTTCCTTCAGTGAAAGGCATGGTAGACTATTCAGCTTGGTCAATACCAACATTGAAGAGGATATGGTGAAAGTGTTGTTCCAGTTCTTTGACCCCTTGCACCACTGTTTTACTTTCCAGAATTATCAATTGGTGCCTACTTTGGAAGAGTTTTCCCAGCTTCTGAAGGTTCCTATCCTTAGTCAACTACCCTACAACGGTACAGAAAAGGAGCCAAAACTTGAAGAGGTTTCTAAAGCATTATGCCTACAACCATCTGACATCAAGGGACATTGGGAAGTTAGAAGTGGTATCAAAGGATTCTTGGAAAAGTTCCTGTTTGAGAAGGCCCAAGAATGTTGGAATTCCCTTTACCTACAAGCCTTTGAAGAAGTTGTGGCACTCCTTATCTATGGGTTGGTGTTGTTCCCGAATCCAGATCAGCTCATAGATATCAATGCTGTCAAGATCTTCATGTCCGGGAATCCCATACCTACATTGCTTGGGGACATCCTCCACTCATGTTACACTTGAACCATGAGAAAAAGAGGTGTTCTCATGTGCTGCACTCCTCTCCTGGCAAGGTGGTTTATTTCGCACCTTCCGCAATTAGTTTTGAAGAACGAGCGGGGTTTGAGATGGTCACAACGATTGATGACTCTTACACATGCTGATATACATTGGTGTTCTCGGTCCAGAGAAAATGTCACTATCATTGATCGCTGCGGAGAGTTTCCTAATGTTCCTTTACTTGGAATTATGGGGGCATTACTTACAACCCATGTCTGGCTTTGAGACAGTTTGGATATGCTCGGAGGGATGGCCCTCATGACATGTTGATTCCTGACATAGTTTTTGACTTCGACAACGATGCACAAGGACTTCGCCAGAGATTCATCAGAGCTTGGAGGATTCCCAACAGGGTAGATAGCAAGACACTGGGGCACAAGAACTCCATCCCCCTGGAGCCTTATCTCAAATGGGTACGAGCCCGCTCCCAGAAGCTGGTGATGCCATATCCTCATGTTCTCCCCGTGATCAAAGAGTCAGTTTTAGAAGGAGAGGTGCCCTACACCATTCAACATCCTGACATGCCAACATCTTGGGAAGAAATGCAAAAGAGTTGGATCCAACTCAAGGAAGAACGGAGTTCTCTTGAAACCAGTCTACATGCCAGTGAAAAGAAGGTCTTGGAGCTCACCCGTCTACTTCATGAGGAAAAGACTCTCAACACCTACATTTCTCCAAAGAGGATGCGCAGTGTCTTTTGGGATTAATTATTTTGTAATGTTTTGCCCATGAGGCCCTGATGTACTGAACAGATTATTTCTTAATACAATGTGTGTTCCTTTTTGTCTACAACGAACTTGAACTTTTGAACCCTTGAATGCATTGCATAAATAGCATATCATGCATCATGTGCATAACAGGTACCCTTTTTCTACAGGTTGCTTAATCTTCTTCGCTGTTTATTTCAGCACGCAATCATCATGAATCCTGAACCTACTACCGAGCAAGCTATCAAGGCCCTCCAGGCCCAGAACGCCCAGTTTCAAGAGCTGGTCATGAGCTTAGCCCAAGGACAACAGGAGTTGAAGGCTTTGCTCCTGAAGAAGAAGAAGAAGAAGAGGATTGTGATGTTCAACACTGGATGCAGACTCGGGAATACACTGCAGAATGAAGCTGAGCTGACTACTCCATCTGTTGGGGAAGGCAGTCACCAAGAGGGAAGGGTCCCTAGTCCCGTGGTCTCTGACACCGAGATAGATTTCAATGATGAACAGTACCCTCCTGCTGAGGACAGGTATAAACAGCTGGAGGACCGGTTAAATGCTATGGAGATTCAACGTGTGCCTGGGTTGGATTTTGGAGACTTAGGGTTATCTTCTGGGGTGGTGATCCCTCACAAGTTCAAGGCACCTGCCTTTGTGAAGTACGACGGGGCTTCCTGTCCTAAACTGCACCTCCGCTCTTATGTAAGGAAGATCCAGCCTTACACTGCAGACAAGAACTTATGGATCCATTTGTTCCAGGAGAGTCTTTCAGGGACTCAACTCGAATGGTTCTATCAGCTGGATGGAACCAATATTCGTAACTGGGAGGACTTGGCTACTGCTTTTTATAAGCAGTATCAGTACAATTCCGACCTCGCTCCCACGCGTAACCAACTCCAGGGTATGTCACTTGGGACGGGTGAAGGTTTTAAGGAGTACGTGCAGAAGTGGAGAGACCTGGCTGGCAGGGTGTAGCCACCGCTGACTGACCGTGAACTCGTGGACATGTTCTTGGGGACCCTGTCTGGTCCATTCTTTAATCACCTGATTGGTAATTCCTCTGCTGGGTTTACAGACCTGATCCTGACTGGTGAGAGGATTGAAGCTGGTATCAAGTCGGGGAAGATACAGAAAGGTGCCTCCTCGAGTATTGAAAAGAAGCCCTTCAAGAAGGAAGCTAGTGCTGTTTATGGTCCAAGAAGACAGAACAAACCGGAACGCCGCCAAGCTGTCAACGCGGTGGTAATTTCAAAGCCTGCTGCTGCTCCTCAGCAGTATAACCAACCAAGGGGAGAGAGACCCAAAAGGCAGTACACTCGGCTCAGTATGACCCTCTCTCAGATATTGCCGCAACTGCTGTCAACCAATCTGGTAACTGTCAAGGAAGCTCCAAAGGTTGTGAACACAACCTCTCCAAAGTACAACCCCAACGCCCATTGCGCTTATCACTCTGATAGCACGGGGCATTCTACTGATGATTGCTGGGCTCTAAGGAATAAGGTTCAAGACCTTATTGATGCTAAAGAGGTTCAGTTCGAGGCTCCAGAAAGGCCTAATGTGGTGAAAGCTCCCATGCCCAATCATGGAGTAAATGCTATCAGGATGGATAACGAAGTGGAAGAATCCGAATTCGACAGCTGGATCTACCCAACGACCGAAGATGGACCAAGCAACTGGACTGCCAAAGACTCCATGCCTGTTACTGTTGTCACTCAGTAATGAACTCCTTTGTTTTAAAGTTGTAACGGACAATAATTTGAAACTTTATGGCCCGGTGTCTTACCCGGGGCACCGTGGCTTCATTTGTGAGGGCTTGTTATTTGTCACTATCATATATCATTAATAAAAGCATTGGACGTTTTTCACATTTCAAATCTTGCGCTCCCTTTCTTTCTTTGTTATATATTGCAAAACAGCTATATTTACACACACTCACTTATACAGGTTCCAATCCACTTTGGATCCCACTGGTAACGACTCTGCTACTGCCAATTATGATTTCGAAAATCCGATCAACTTAGCCGAAGACAAAGGTGAAGATGATTGCGAAGTGCCTGGTGAGCTTGCAAGACTGCTACTCCAGGAAGAGAGGGCCAATCAGCCACATGAAGAGCCAGTGGAAACAGTAAATCTGGGTACTGAGACAGACAGAAAGGAAGTCAAGATTGGTGCCAATCTGGAGCTCAGTGTGAAACAACGGTTGATTCAGATGCTGCACGACTACATGGAAATCTTTGCCTGGTCTTACGAAGACATGCCTGGGTTGGATACCGACATTGTGGTTCATCATCTGCTTACCAAGGAAGGATGCCCTCCGGTAAAACAGAAGGTCCGCCGTATGCGTCCAGAGATGTCCGAGAAAATCAAAGCTGAGGTTATGAAACAATTTGACGCCGGTTTTCTAGCAGTGACTTCTTACCCTCAGTGGGTTGCCAACGTAGTTCCAGTGCCGAAGAACGATGGTAAGGTCAGAATGTATGTTGATTACAGGGATTTGAACAGGGCGATCCCCAAGGATGACTTCCCTCTACCTCACATCGACGTTCTGGTTGACAACACTGCTCAGCATAAAGTATTCTCCTTCATGGACGGCTTCTCCGGTTATAATCAGATCAAGATGGCTCCTGAAGACATGGAGAAGACCACTTTTGTTACTCAGTGGGGCACCTTTTGCTACAAGGTAATGCCTTTTGGGTTGAAGAACGCTGGGGCAACCTACCAACGTGCCATGGTTGCTTTATTTCATGACATGATCCATCATGAGATTGAGGTATATGTCGATGATATGATTGCAAGGTCCCAGACTGAGGAGGAACACCTTGACCATCTACAGAAGCTGTTTGACAGTCTAAAGTTGTACAAGCTGAGGTTGAACCCGAACAAGTGCACCTTCGGGGTGAGATCTGGAAAATTGCTAGGCTTCATCGTAAGCGACAAAGGTATTCAAGTGGACCCTGCCAAAGTGAAGGCCATACAAGAGATGCCAACTCCCAAGACAGAGAAAGAAGTCAGAGGCTTTCTAGGACGGCTGAACTACATTGCCCGATTCATCTCGCACCTAACTGCTACCTGTGAACCAATCTTCAAGCTGCTGAAGAAAGATCAAGTAGTACGTTGGAACGATGAATGTCAGGCCGCTTTCGACAGAATCAAAGAGTATCTCCAAGAACCACCCATTCTTATGCCGCCGGTTGAAGGGAGACCTCTAATCTTATACTTGACAGTACTGGACAACTCAATGGGGTGTGTGCTGGGGCAGCATGACGAGTCTGGCCGAAAAGAGCACGCCATTTATTACCTTAACAAAAAGTTTACCGACTGTGAGACCCGATACTCACTGCTCGAGAAAACTTGCTGCGCTTTGGTATAGGCTGCTCGCCGGCTGAGACAGTATATGTTGACTCACACTACTCTGTTGATCTCAAAAACGGATCCGATCAAGTACATATTCGAAAAGCCCGCTCTGTCCGGAAGAATAGCAAGATGGCAGATGATCTTGACAGAATACGACATCCAATACACGACTCAAAAAGCAATCAAGGGAAGTGTATTGGCAGACCATTTAGCACACCAGGTAGTGGATGATTACCAGTCAATGAACTTTGAATTTCCAGACGAGAATATCATGGTAGTGACTGATTGTGAAGTACCTGGACCGGATGAAGGACCTGAGGAAGGATCCCGATGGTCTATGCACTTTGACGGAGCCTCAAACGCTTTAGGTAATGGTATTGGCGCCGTGATCATATCTCCCAAAGGCACTCATACTCCACTTACTGCCCGGCTATGTTTCAAATGCACCAACAACATGGCAGAGTATGAAGCATGCATTATGGGTCTTCAAGCTGCAATTGACTTAAGGATCAAGTTTCTGAGTGTCTTCGGAGATTCCGCTCTCGTGACCAATCAGATCAAAGGCGAGTGGGATACGAAACACCCAAACCTTATTCCTTACAAAGAGTATGTGTTGACGTTGATTCCCCATTTCACGGAGATAACTTTTGAACACTTCCCAAGAGAGGAGAATCAGTTAGCGGACGTGCTAGCTACGATGTCTTCTATGTTCAAAGTCAAATGGGATAATGAGGCACCCCGGATCGTCATTTGGAAATTGGACGAATCGGCACATTGCTGTGATCTTGAGGCTGAAGAGTTAACTGAAAAACCTTGGTATCATGAAGTGAAGAGGTACTTGGAAGCTCAAGAATACCCCGAAGGTGCATCTGTTAATGACAACAAGTTCCTGAGAAGATTCGCTGCAAAGTTCTTCCTCAGCAATGGCATTCTATACAAGCGGAACCATGATTCAACCTTACTGCGTTGTGTGGATAAAACTGAAGCAGAAAAGATCATGGCAGAGCTGCATGAAGGTACCTTTGGAACACATTCCAGTGGACATACCATGGCAAAGAAAATCCTTCGGGCAGGATATTTCTGGTCCACAATGGAAGCCGACTGTTACCAACATTCTCGGACGTGTCACAAGTGCCAGATCTATGTTGATAAGGTACACGTTCCTCCAGTTCCTCTGAACGTTTTGACAACACCTTGGCCTTTTGCAATATGGGCATTGATATGATCGGCGAGATCAGACCTACGGCATCCAACGGGCATCACTTTATCCTGGTAGCGATTGATTACTTCACAAAGTGGGTTGAAGCAGTTTCCTACGCTACGGTAACCAAGAACGTCGTGGCACGATTCATTCGGCATAACCTGATCTGTCGATACGGGGTACCTGAGAGGATCATTACGGACAATGGTACCAATCTTAACAACAAGATGATCACTGAGCTCTGCGAGCAATTCAAGATACAGCACCACAACTCTTCTCCCTACCGGCCGAAGATGAATGGGGCTGTCGAAGTGGCAAATAAGAATATCAAGAAAATTGTGCAGAAGATGACAGTGACCTATAAAGATTGGCACGAGATGCTACCGTTTGCTCTTCACGGGTACCGTACCTCAGCACGGACGTCAACAGGGGCAACTCCCTTTTCTTTGGTCTATGGCATGGAGGAAGTCTTGCCTATTGAAGTCCAGATACCCTCTCTCCGGATAATGAAGGATGCAGGTTTGAGCGAAGATGACTGGATCCAGACTCGGCTTGATCAACTGAACCTGATTGACGAAAAGAGACTCACTGCTATTTCTCATGGTCAAACGTACCAAAAACGGATGATCAGGGCATTTAACAAGAAAGTCAGACGACAAGAGTATCAAGTCGGAGACCTGGTAATCAAGCGCATCATTCTTCCCCAAAGTGATCCCAGGGGCAAATGGACCCCCACGTACGAAGGGCCATTTGTGGTTAAGAATATCTTCTCAGGAGGAGCTATGATTCTAACCACCATGGATGGTGACGACCTTCCTCACCCCGCCAATGCAGACATAGTAAAAAGATACTACGCATGAATAAAGACCCGCTAGGTTGACACACCTAGGTAAAAATAAGGGCTTCCCGACGAACCAAAAGGGTTCGGGCAAAAATAAGGGATGAAATGAAAAAATCTGTACACCCGGCAAGTCGAAAACCTAAAAAGGCGGCTTGGGCAAAAATGGGTATCCTGGTGGACTGAAAACCCGAAAGGGCGGTCCAGGCAAAAGTTAGGGATTAAAGCGTAATACTATGTCGCATTGGATCACCTTGCATCCAGAATTCGGTATCAACTATCAGTTTCAGACGGCATCAATCAATCAGCTTCATCTTCAACTAAGCAGCAAAGTGATAAGACGCTTGAAGGCATAGAGGCGATAGTAGAGTTGAAACCCAGTGGGATTTTTCACGTAGCTGTTTTTGTTTTCCTTTTCACAAAATGTATAAACTCTGTTGTTCGGCGGCGTTCTCTTACTAGGACGTCAGCCTCTTGTACATAAACGCCTATTTACAGGCAAAATTCAAAATCAATACAAATTCACTTTTTCCAGACAAATTGCCAAATTGTTTTTCCTTTATCTGTTTTGTCTTGCGAAGAACGTCCAATGTTCATTTTTGATATATGCATTTGACACTAATTGCTAACTCATAAATATTTGCATACGAAACAAAGGACTAATTACAAGTGACATCAGAAATAGGGGCAATAATGAGTTGTCTAAGCGGTCTAGTTGCTCCATCCACCAAGGTATCAAGGTAGGTTCGGCTGAAGAATGTAACCAGGATACCTCCACTCCCCGGGAGTAAGACAAGGTTCAACAATACTCTCCCCCAAGCAGAGTTGGTCTCCCATCAGCCCTGAAAAGGCACAGTATCTCTAGTAAGTCAACAACACTCTCCCCAAGCAGAGTTAGGTTACTGTCAGCCTTAAGGAAGATGGATATCCCCAAAAGATCTCAATATTCCCCAGCGGAGTATACAGATGTTCCTAAACAAGCATCCCCGGCAGTCTTAATATAAGATTGTTCCCCGGCGGAACACCAGACATCCCAGTGGAGCCACTTCCCCAGTGTAGTCCAAAAGTTTCCCCAGGAGAGTTGTATCAATCTCCCCAGTAGATTTCTGGAAGCTTATCCCCAGTAGATTCTTGAATCTTATCCCCTGCAGAGCACGAACGCGTCTCCCCGGCTTTATTCAAAGGTTATTCCCCACCAGGGTATAACTGGGTTATCCTCAGCTAATTGCCACGGAAAGATCATCCTCGGCGAAGTTCTTCCTATCCCCCAATGGAGTTCATCAAATCTTCCAACATAACTTATCAATGGTATCCTCAGCGGAGTTCTCATCAAAACCTCATCGAAGTATCTCTTCCCACAGAGTAATTCCCCGCAGAGTAATCTCTTCGCCAAGTTTAATCCCCAATGGAGTCATCTTCTCCTACCGGTTTATTCTTGCACTCATCATCCCCAGCGGAAACGAAGAACGCTACTCTTCAACATCAGCCCAGGATTTAACTTCCCGGCATGCGTCAAGGATTTATTTTCCTAGACGAAAATACATTCACAAACATCACATTATCATACACCTATTTGCATGCATATACGCATCATAACACACTATCTCATTTATTCTTGAGAACATCATGACTTCATGCATTTCATACATCATGACATTGCATACAACTGATGTTTTTCCTTTTCAGGAAAAAGGTCAATCCAAAGATGATTATTATCAACTGTCGCAATTCCAGATTCGATTCCTGTATCTAGCCAGGGCATATCTGTTGAGGACAAATTCCAGATTCGATTCCTGTATCCAGCCAGGGCATATCTGTAAACGACTAATTCCAGATTCGATTCTTGTATCCATCCAGGGCATATCTGTGAGTAATTGATTGTAGATTTGATACCTGTATCTAGCCAGGGTATATCTGCATGAAGAGTTTAGAGATTCGATACCTGTATCCAGCCAGGGCATATCTGTAGACGACCAATTCCAGATTCGATTCCTGTATCTAGCCAGGGCACATCTGTGAGTAACTGATTGTAGATTTGATTCCTGTATCCAGCCAGGGCATATCTGCATGAAGAGTTTAGAGATTTGATTCCTGTATCCAGCCAGGGCATATTTGTAGATGACTAATTCCAGATTCGATTCCTGTATCTAACCAGGGCATATCTGAAGAGTTTGAAGATTCGATACCTGTATCCAGCCAGGGCACATCTGTAGACGACTAATTCCAGATTCGATTCCTGTATCTAGCCAGGGTATATCTGTGAGTGACTGATTGTAGATTCGATACCTGTATCTAGCCAGGGCATGTCTGCATGAAGAGTTTAGAGAATTCGATACCTGTATCCAGCCAGGGCACGTCTGTAAGCAACCTTTTGAAGTTCCGGATTCGATTCCTGTATCTAGCCAGGGCACATCTGTGAGTAATTGATTGTGGATTCAAAACCTGTATCTAGCCAGGGCATATCTGCATGAAGAGATTGAAGATCAACACCTGAAACAGGCCAGGAAACCATCTTCCTTTCTCAAAGTACGCAAGTTCTCGCTAAGGAATCTCTTACGCGATCGACACCTTCCGATGGCATCTATAAGCCCATCTCCACAACTATCCATCACCTTTCCAAATGGCATCTATAAGCCCATTCCCGACAAGGTTCTGTCACATCTCCGGATGGCATCTATAAGCCCATCTACCTATCCACCACCTCTCCAAATGGCATCTATAAGCCCATTCCCACCATCACACTGTTGATACTCCACTATGCGAGTGCAAATTTCTGGGCACTCTAGTGTTCAATCATCTTCCACCTTCAGATCACGAAAGGCACGCAAGCCAATCTACATCCTCAGGTCTAAGAAGATTGAACAGGGGCAACTGTTGTACCCCAAAATTTGCCCTCCCATATTCTTCAAAGCTTTGACAAGCAT
Organism: Vicia faba; assembly: GCA_948472305.1. Lineage (NCBI taxonomy): Eukaryota > Viridiplantae > Streptophyta > Magnoliopsida > Fabales > Fabaceae > Vicia > Vicia faba. The sequence continues at coordinate 556,819,468 of OX451735.1, forward strand.
CATCTCAATTTGCTCAAGTCTACTCAAGGGTTGCACAGTCAACCACCCTCCTAAGCCAGTCAAATTAGGGTTTTGGTTCTTGCAAGGAAGTTGAGGTTCTCAAGGGCTCAATCAAGTCACATATGCCTATACACATTGTCAAACATATACATGCCAAGTTTCAAGGCTCACAAGGTCAAGTTGCACAGTCAAAAGCCTCATTTGCTTCACAATCAACTGTAGGGGTAAAATGGTCATTTGGCAGTCAAAAGTCAAAAAATTTGGTCAACATCTTATTTTGAGCTAATAATCATCATTTGATCAAGTCTTGATCATGATTCCACAAGAATGGCTCAAAAACCATCAAGATGCAAAAGTTTCCATTTTTGGACAGCTGAAAAGTCTACTGTAACTTGACCAAGGCATAACTTTTTCATGATTCATCAGAAAAATCCCATCCAATTCTCATTTTTAAGGGGATGACATTTCCTACAACTCATATTCACATTCCAAGTCCAAGAAATGCTCTCACAAAAAGTTATCAATTTCAACATTATAGGTCATTTTCAAAAGTCAACAAAAAGGCATTTTAAGTCAAAGACCATAACTTGAGATTGGTAAATCCAAATTACATGGGACCAAAGGCATTGGTTAGAGGCCTTCAAGACCTTTCCAAAATGTCCAAGAACATGTTCATATGATCAAAATTGAGCAAGATATGCATTGGAGAAGTTGGGAAATGTTTGTGAAATGGCAAAAGTCAACTATCCTTGAAACTTCAATTTTTGACAAAAGGGCCCACTTTCTTCCACTTGATTCAGCCTTGTCATGCCACCCACGTGTCCCATGACTAATTTCAAGACCAAACATTTATTTTTTCATTTTTATTTAATTTTTGTGGATTTAATTCATTTTAATCCATAATAATCCAAATAAAAATCAAAAAAATTAAAGGAATGGTATCTTGTGGTTTGAAGGGCTTTCATGTGTCATATTCCACCTACCAAATTTGTGCTAGGGCCATTTTGAGCATAAAATTCAAAATTTGAACAAACTTGGAATGTTCTTTAATGGTGATAAACCAAAATTCAAAAACTTGATTGCAATGGATCCCAAGCTCATAATGTGACCTATTCTCATTCATTACTACATATGCAAGTGTGACAAGCCTCATTAACGACCTGAACATCCTTCAAACGGCCAAACCAAAATCCAAAAAAGTTAAAGAAAGTTTGAAACTGAATTCCACCTTAGAAGCCCTTTCAAGGAGATTTAAGGATTCAGACCTATTGCTGGAAGCTTCAGGAGTGATTTGGGATCAAAACCACTTGCTAGAACTCAAGAAAACGCGCTACACAGTCATACGGTTTGCATATTTGTCTCACAATCATAATTCATTATTCTTGCATCATTGATGAAATTTTTTGTGTGCTTTACATTGCTAACACTCTTCTGAAGCTAATGGTATAAGGCAATTGTGTTTTGGAGCCCTGAATCACAAACCACCATGGATAAGATTTAGGGTTTTCAAGCTTTTGAATTGGGGGTTTATCATATAGGTAAAATCAGAACCTCCAACGCCCATGGTTGAGATCGCTGGAACAAGACGAACTCAAAACTATCCTCGCGCTCAATTTATCTTGCACCCATTTCTATTCGCTATTTTTGATAATTGTAGGTTGTGGGGGTTTAAAACCCCCGCTATTTGATTTATTTTTCTGCAGATTTCAACGAAGAAGATAAGATGTGGAAGCAGGCTATTGGTCCATTCAAATGATATGCGCGCGTTTTTAGTTTTACAACATTGGAATTGATTATTGCATATATTAATTCTTGTTTGTTTTATTGATGACTGAAACAAAGTGGTGGAGTGGTTAAGGCAAGCGTGTAAAAGGTATTTGGACCTGGGTTCGATTCCCTGGTCCCCCCCAAAACTCAACATTATTTTTTCTATTATGTTCACGTGCAGGCCCTCAAAGACGTCCCACCATGCACCTCATGTCCCAGCCTGCCAGGTGGCTACATGCTCAGATCCAAAGGCCAAAGGGTGCTCCACACCATGCTCTAAGTCAATGAGCACGTACCTGATTCCAGAAGTCAACAAGGACTTTGTGCTTAATGGGCCAGACTTGCCATTTTCACCTCCATTGGGCCATCAACACCCCCATTGGTTTCTATTTCTTTTTTCTATTTTCCTTTTCTTTTTTTATTTTCTTTAGCAATTATTATTAGTATTATTTAATTAATCAATTAATTAACATAACTAATTTTTCCCATAAAATTCAGAAAACCAAAAAAACATTTTATTATTTATTAACTTATTTTGTAAATAAATTCTAATATTAATTAATTAGTTGTGTAATTAGAACAATTTTAACATTTTTTTAATAAGTAAAATTAATTTAGAATTAGGTCTTTTACTTCCAATTTTTTATTTCTTTTTTTATTTCATTTCATTAAAAACATAAAAAAAAAACAAAAACATTTTTTTCTTTAATTAAATAATTAATTATTAATTAGGTTTAAATTTAGTTAATTGCACAAGAAGGACAAAAATTTCTTTATTTCTCAAAAGGGTCAACACCCTAAGGACGTTCCCGATTAAATTTCTATTCGCGCGTATTTATTTATTTTCATTATTTTGTACCTATACAGAGTATGTAATAGTTAATTAGGATTTTATCGCCTTATTTAAATTCTCGCACTTTATTTTCCAAAACGGGTTTTTGTTCTTTTGGCGATGTATAGACTCGCGCCTTGTAATAGCTAGATTTACATTTCTGCAATTTATTTTCCGCACTCCTAACTGCTAATATGCCTGCAAGAATGTATGTAAAATAAAATGAATCCGTAGCTCACAAATAACATGTACAAGACAAACATAAACTGAAATTGAACACACATGCACATGCCACTCTTAGGGTACGCCTCACTGGTTGCCTCGAACGTGGTCATCAAGTATAGGGTGTCTTAGAGGTTGCCCTCCTGTCTAATGATCCAGTCGCCTCGAAACGGTTGCCTCAGATACAAAGGATCTAGGACATTAGGGTTACTTCTAAGGTGTCCTACCATTGCTTCGGTGACCACACATGTCCCTTACAATCGAAATGACCCGAATAACTCCAACGATGGTGCTACCTACCTCTCAATGGTGGGATATCACTATCTAAAGGAATTTTTACACAGCTTAATTCCTTAGGGTAGGTAGATCTCATGGGTACTTGCTCTTTTCAAAACAAACAAAAAACAACTTTTCGCACCCGCACTTTCAAAAAGTTTTCAAACAAATTTTTCACACACTCTTGAAGACAGATACAAGAGTTACTTAGAAATTTTTCAAACGAAACTTTTCCAAAACCCTCACACACTTGAAAAGCAAACAAATTTTGAAAACATAAGAGCAAGTACCTAAGAGCCCATGGATAACCATGGATAGAAAGGGTGCTAACACCTTCCCTTTCTATAAATCTACCTCCTGAACCGAGAGACATCTCGAATAAGGAATTTTGTTGTGCTTTTGTCCTTTCCATGTTGGAGAACATAAAAGACGGTGGCGACTCTTGCTTACCGCGACATTTCGCGAACCAGCTTAAAAACAGTCAGTTCTATTTCCACCGATCACAGAACTGGCGACTCTGCTGGGGATTATTAAAAGTGAGGTGTACCTAAGGAATAGTTCATCATCATGTTTTCAATTACTTGATCTGCTTGCTTTAATATTGTGGGCCTGTTTTGGGAGTTTCATAGATCCTAACCCGGATCTGGGGGATACCTTTTAGAAAGTAGCAACAAACTGTGAGGGAACTGTGCGGGGTATACCTACACGGTTGAAGCAGTTTGCTACGTTGATGTGGCACTTTGGTGAGTACCGGTAACCCTTAAGTCAAGTCAAGGAGAGTACGGGGCCGCCGCGTGGTGTCGTGAAGCATCAACTGACCTTAGGAACCTTACTTGACCATCCTGGCCTCTTTAGGGGTAGTGAGATGACTGACTTTGGTGCAGTCCGAAGTTGGTTGATACTCGATACTACACTCATTAAGGGTTGTTTTCTTGGAATATTTTGATCGCCAGTACAGTGGCTAAATCAAAACAATGAACACAGAAAACAACCCAATGATATTGAGCTCCTTAGAACCTGGTTACTTTTGATAGGACAGGTTTTTGAGCTAACCAACTTCAAGAGGGTAGTACCCCAAACTTCATGTTGGCCTAAACTCTAAGGGCTATGGTGTGACTTGTGTGCCTTATCATGTTTTATTTTTGTGAATACTTGTGGTGTGCTCTTACCATAGCATCATAACATCATACATCATCATATGCATTCACTAACCACTTCAAGGGTTCTAATCTTCATCTTTGTTCTTGTTTTGTAGGACATGGAAACTATCCGTAGAAAGACAATTCAGGTCAACCTTGTAAGGATCCCTCCTCAGCTTAAGGATCTTACATCCAGGATTCTTGAGAACTCTTCCTTCAGTGAAAGGCATGGTAGACTCATCAGCTTGGTTAATACCAACATTGAAGAGGATATGGTGAAAGTGTTGTTCCAGTTCTTTGACCCCTTGCACCACTGTTTTACTTTCCCGAATTATCAATTGGTGCCTACTTTGGAAGAGTTTTCCCAGCTTCTGAAGGTTCCTATCCTTAGTCAACTACCCTACAACGGTACATAAAAGGAGCCAAAACTTGAAGAGGTTGCTAAAGCATTATGCCTACAACCATCTGACATCAAGGGACATTGGGAAGTTAGAAGTGGTATCAAAGGATTCTTGGCAAAGTTCCTGTTTGAGAATGCCCAAGAATGTTGGAATTCCCTTGACCTACAAGCCTTTGAAGAAGTTGTGGCACTCCTTGTCTATAGGTTGGTGTTGTTCCCGAATCCAGATCAGCTCATAGATATCAATGCTGTCAAGATCTTCATGTCCGGGAATCCCATACCTACATTGCTTGGGGACATCCTCCACTCATGTTACACTCGAACCATGAGAAAAATAGGTGTTCTCATGTGCTGCACTCCTCTCCTGGCAAGGTGGTTTATTTCGCACCTTCTGCAATTAGTTTTGAAGAACGAGTGGGGTTTGAGATGGTCACAACGATTGATGACTCTTACACATGCTGATATACATTGGTGTTCTCGGTCCAGAGAAAATGTCACTATCATTGATCGCTGCGGAGAGTTTCCTAATGTTCCTTTACTTGGAATTAGGGGGGGCATTACTTACAACCCATGTCTGGCTTTGAGACAGTTTGGATATGCTCGGAGGGATGTCCCTCATGACATGTTGATTCCTGACATAGTTTTTGACTTCGACAACGATGCACAAGGACTTCGCCAGAGATTCATCAGAGCTTGGAGGATGCCCAACAGGGTAGATAGCAAGACACTGGGGCACAAGAACTCCATCCCCCTGGAGCCTTATCTCAAATGGGTACGAGCCCGCTCCCAGAAGCTGGTGATGCCATATCCTCATGTTCTCCCCGTGATCAAAGAGTCAGTTTTGGAAGGAGAGGTGCCCTACACCATTCAACATCCTGACATGCCAACATCTTGGGAAGAAATGCAAAAGAGATGGATCCAACTCAAGGAAGAACGGAATTCTCTTGAAACCAGTCTACATGCCAGTGAGAAGAAGGTCTTGGAGCTCACCCGTCTACTTCATGAGGAAAAGACTCTCAACGCCTACATTGCTCCAAAGAGGATGCGCAGTGTCTTTTGGGATTAATTATTTTGTAATGTTTTTCCCATGAGGCCCTGATGTACTGAACAGATTATTTCTTAATACAATGTGTGTTCCTTTTTGTCTACAACGAACTTGAACTTTTGAACCCTTGAATGCATTGCATAAATAGCATATCATGCATCATGTGCATAACAGGTACCCTTTTTCTACAGGTTGCTTAATCTTCTTCGCTGTTTATTTCAGCATGCAATCATCATGAATCCTGAACCTACTACCGAGCAAGCTATCAAGGCCCTCCAGGCCCAGAACGCCCAATTTCAAGAGCTGGTCATGAGCTTAGCCCAAGGACAACAGGAGTTGAAGGCTTTGCTCCTTGTGATCGGTGGATATGGAACTGACTGTTTAACGCTGGTTCGCGAAATGTCGCGGAAGCAAGAGTCGCCACCGTCTTTTATTTTCTCCAACATGGACAGGACAAAAGCACAGCAAAATTCCTTATGAGATAGTTTCTCGGTTCGGGAGGTAGATTTATAGAAAGGGAAGGTATTAGCACCCTTTCTATCCATGGTTATCCATGGGCTCTGAGATACTTGCTCATTGTGTTTTCAAAAGTGTTTGCTTTTCAAAGTGTGTGGGTTTGAAAAAAGTTTCGTTTAAAGATTTCAGATCGACTCTTGTATCAGTCCTCAAGAGTGTTTGAAAAATTGTTTTGAAAGCTTTTTGAAAAGTGTCGGTGTGAAAAGAGTTTGATTTGTTTTTGAATAGAGCAAGTATCTACGAGTCATCTACCTACCCTAAGGAATTAGGCTGTGTAAATGTCCTTAAGGTAGTGCCATCCCACCATTGAGAGGTAGGTAGCACCACCGTTGGAGGTGTTCGGGTCAATTCGTTTGTAAGGACAGTGTGGTCACCAGAGCAACAGTAGGACACCTTAGAAGCTACCCTTATGCCATTGATCCTTTTTTAGTTCGATGCAACCGTTTCGAGGCAACTTGTTTTGAGGCAACGGGATCAATGGACATAAGGACTTACTAAGACGTCCTATACTCGACGACCACGTTTCGAAGGCAGGGCAACAGTGAGGCGTACCCTAAGAGTGGTGTGTGAATTTATGTGTTGTTTTCATGTTATGTTTTATCTTGTACATGTATCATGGTGATCTACGCTCGTTATTAATTTAGGCCATACATTCTTTCATGCAAAGTTTAGCAGTTTTAAGAGTGCGGAAATTTAAATGCGGAAAGTAAATCCTACGCTATTACAAGGTGCGGGTCTATACATCGCCAAATTAACAAAGACCCGTTTGATAAAAAAATGCGGAAAGTAAAACCTAGTTACTATTACATGGCTTGAGCAGTTACATAATATTCACAAAGGAAAATAAAATAACGTGCGAAAAGAATAAAAATAGAACGTTCGAGGGCGTTGGACCCTTTAAAGAAATTAAATGAAATTAAAAAACTAATTAATTATTTAATAAAAGGAAAGAAATGTTTTTTTAGTTTTTGGTATTTAATGAAATAAGAAAAGAATTAAAATTAAAAAAAACCCTAATTCTAAGTTATTTTTAATTATTAATGAAAAATGTTAAAGTTTAACCTAATTTACTAAAGAATTTATGTACAAGTTTATTGACAAAATAAATTAGTAATTAATAATAATGACAATAAGAAAAAAAATTATTTATTAAGAAAAGGATGAAAATGCTAAAAAACCCTAATTTCTACATATTTTAATTTATTAAAAAAAATTAAAGTTTTAACCTAATTTAACTAAATTAATTATTTAAAGTTTATTTACAAAATTAATAGAAATTAAATATAATTAAACATATTTTAATTTTTCTGTATTTTATATTGTGAAAATTAATTTATGTGGATTAAATAAAACAATTAGAAAGAATAATTGAAAAGAATAAAAGAAAAGAAAATTAAAAGAAGGAATACAAACAAGGAGGGGTGTCTGGCCCTTTTTGGAGGTTTTTGTAGAGTAATTTAGGCCCAAGATTGCAAGGCCTGCGTTGACTTTCCAGTTTGTGTGTATGCTGGTTGACTTGGGCGTATCCTGGAGTTCACGTTATGGCCATTGGATTGAAGCTCATGGGCGCGTGGCAAGCTAGGATGTGGGGTTGTATGATGAACCCTGGGAGAGGCGCTACATATGAACATGTTAAGAGGAAAAATATGAAATATATGGGGGGACCTGGGAATCGAACCCAGGTCCCAATACCTGCAAGCCAACTCACCCACCAACTGAGCTAATGCGCGTATTTGTAATGTTAATGGAACATGAATAATATAAAAAGAAACCAAAGTTAATGATATCAAACAATAAAAAACGCGCCAGGTTTTGAATTGCCCTATAGCATCAGGCCACGTCCTTCGTCTTCCTTATTTTTCCTGCAATTATCAAACAAATAGCGGGGGTTTTAAACCCCCACTAAACACAACCTGCAAAAATAGCGAATAGCACATGGTTTAACATAAATTGAGCGCGAGGTCATGAATAGCTTCGTCTTGTTGCAACGAGTTTAATGGCATAGGTTTGGTGGCCTGATTTTTCCATATGGGGAAAGCCCCAATTTCTGAGTCCTGAAACCCTAGAACATGTTAATGGTGAATTCTTATTTAGGCAGCCATAATTCAATTGAATGGTACCATTAGCTTCAGAATGTCATTGTTAGTATAAATCAACAGTTAAAAATCATGAATAATGCATGGAAATTGAAACACGATAATGGATATGTTCATAAAAAGTGAGGCTCTGTTCTACCAATTCTTTGTGCGTGGAGACTGGAAAGGGATTGAAACACGTTCAAGGAAGTCCCAGCAAGCGTTTGGAATACTTTTGGAGCTTTGAAACGCCTTGTAACTAGGTTTTCAATTTTCAATTTTTTAAGGAAATTTTGCAAATTGGTATGCAGCTTGTGTGCAGTATTTCGTGTCCAATGGAATAGGTTTAGGTTATGCATATGTAAGTGAATGGAATTAGGTTAAAAAACCAAGCCCAAAGTCCATGTTTTGATGATTCCAATATTTGATTTTGTTCATATCTTTTCCAATCTTTTTCCATGCCAGTTATTCCAAATTTGGATGATTTTGTCCTTGTTGATTGATGCACGAGATATTTAGCTCATAATGAGTGAACTTGCTGCACAAAAAGATTTGATAAGTGTTATTTGATATTTTTTCATATTTAAATTTAATTAAGTGAATTAATAATAATAAAAATTCAAATAATTGATCAAAAATAAGAAAATACATCCCTTTGAGGTCAATGGGTCGTGCATAGCCTTTGGGTAATGATTCATGAAAGAAATTGAGGCCCATTAGCATTTTTGAAGCTTTTGAAGCAAAGTTGACTTTTCAAAATTCCCAAAAATTTCCCAACTTCTACAAGGCATATCTTGCTCAATTTTGAAGTTATGATCATGTTCTTGGACATTATGGAAAGTTCTTGAAGTCCTATAACCAATGCCTTTGGTCCCATGTCATTTTGATTTACCAATATCAAGTTATGGTCTTTGACTTAAAGTGCCTTTTTGTTGACTTTTGAAAATGACCTATAATGTTGAAATTGATAACTTTTTGTGAGAGCATTTCTTAGACTTGAAGTGTGAAGATGAGTTGTAGGAAATGTCATTCTCTTCAAAATGAGCTTTGGATGGGATTTTTCTGATAAACCATGAAGAAGTTTTGCCCTGGTCAATTTGTAGTTGACTTTTTCAACTGTCCAAAAATAGAAACTTTTGCATCTTGAGACTTTTTGAGACATGCCTTGAGAATCATGATCAAGAACTGATCAAATGATGTTTGTGGCTTGAAAATAAGATGTTGACCAAAAATTTTGACTTTTGACTGTCAAATGACCATTTTGCCCTTGCAGTTGACTGTGGAGCATTTAGGGTTTTTGACTGTGCAATTTGATGTTGTGAGTCTTGAAACCTGACATATGGATTCTTGAAAATGTATGTAGGCATGTGGGACTTGATTGGACCCTTGGAAACTTCAATTTCTTTGCCAGAACCAAAACCCTAATTTTGACTGTGTTAGGAGGCAATTGGACTGTGCAACCCTTGAGAGATTTTGAACCATGATCTTGGAAAATCTTGAAGAATATGGGAGGGCAAATTTTGGGGTACAAAAGTTGCCCCTGTTTAATCTTCTTAGACCTGAGGATGTAGATTGGCTGGCGTGCCTTTCGTAATCCGAAGGTGGAAGATGATTGAACACTAGAGTGCCCAGAAATTTGCACTCACATGGTAGAGTGCCAGCAGCATGATGCAGGGAATGGGCTTACAGATGCCCTTTGGAGAGATGATGGATAGGAGGATGGGCTTATAGATGCCATCTGGAAGTGTGACTGAACTTTGTCGGGAATGGGCTTATAGATGCCATTTGGAGAGATGATATATGGATGGGCTTATAGATGCCATCTAGGTGTCGATCGCGTAAGAGTTTCCTTAGCGAGAACTTGCGTACCTGAAAAAGAAAGGTAATTACATGGCCTGTCACAAGAGTTGATCTTCAAACTCTTTATGTAGATGTGCCCTGGCTGGATACAGGAATCGAATCTTTAAACTCTTCAGACGTGCCCTGGCAAGATACAGGAATCGAGTCCGAAGAATATAGTCGTCAACAGATACACCCTGGCAGGATACAGGAATCGGATCTTCGAACTCTTCAGACGTGCCCTGGAAAGATACAGGAATCGAGTCTGGTAATGTTAGTCGTCAACAGATACACCCTGGCGAGATACAGGAATCGGATCTTCGAACTCTTCAGACGTGCCCTGGCAAGATACAGGAATCGAGTCTGGTAATGTTAGTCGTCAACAGATACACCCTGGCAAGATACAGGAATCGGATCCTCAAACTCTTCAGACGTGCCCTGGCCGGATACAGGAATCGAGTCTGGTAATGTTAGTCGTCAACAGATACACCCTGGCGAGATACAGGAATCGGATCCTCAAACTCTTCAGACGTGCCCTGGCAAGATACAGGAATCGAGTCTGGTAATGTTAGTCGTCAACAGATACACCCTGGCGAGATACAGGAATCGAATCTTCGAACTCTTCAGACGTGCCCTGGCAAGATACAGGAATCGAGTCTGGTAATGTTAGTCATCAACAGATACACCCTGGCAAGATACAGGAATCAGATCCTCAAACTCTTCAGACGTGCCCTGGCAAGATACAGGAATCGAGTCTGGTAATGTTAGTCATCAACAGATACACCCTAGCAAGATACAGGAATCAGATCCTCAAACTCTTCAGACGTGCCCTGGCAAGATACAGGAATCGAGTCTGGTAATGTTAGTCGTCAACAGATACACCCTGGCAAGATACAGGAATCGGATCCTCAAACTCTTCAGACGTGCCCTGGCAAGATACAGGAATCGAGTCTGGAATCAGTCATCAACAGATACACCCTAGCAAGATACAGGAATCGGATCCTCAAACTCTTCAGACGTGCCCTGGCAAGATACAGGAATCGAGTTTGGAATCAGTCGTCAACAGATACACCCTGGCAAGATACAGGAATCAGATCTTTATTTGCGACCGTTGATAGCAATTATCTTTGTATTAACCTTTGTCCTGAAAAGACAAAACGTTAGTTGCGTGCAATGTCATGATGTATGACATGCGTGATGTTCTCAAAGTAAGTGAGATTGTATGTTCATGATGCGTATATGCATGCTATAATATATGATGATGCGATGTTTATGAATGTACGTTTTTGTCTAGGAAAGTAAATCCTTGACGAGTGCCGGGAAATTGAATCCTGGGCTAGTGTTGAGGAATAAAGCTTCGTTGTTTCCGCTGGGGATGATGGTTGCAAGAATACCGGTAGGAGCAGATGACTCCGTTGGGGAATAACCTTGGCGAATAGATTACTTTGCGGGGAGTGAACTCTGTGGGGAGAAAGAGATACTTTGCTAAGGTTAATGATAACTCCGCTGGGGATACCGTTGTTAAGTTTTATTGAGGGAATGTGATGAACTCCGCTGGGGGATAGGAAGACTCCGTCGGGGATGATCTTTCGGTGGTAGTTGGCTGAGGATAACCCAGTTATATCCTGGTGGGGAAATAACCTTCTGAATAAAACCGGGAGACGCGTTCGTGCTCTGCAGGGGATAAGCTTCCAGAATCTACTGGGGATAAGCTTCCTGCTGGGGAGAGAGAGATTTTTTGCTGGGGGGAACTTTTGGGTTGGACTCTCCTGGGGAAATTTTTGAACTGTACTGGGGAAGTGGCTCCACTGGATGTCGGGTAAACCGCCGGGGAACAATCTTAGATCAAGACTGCCGGGGATGCTTGTTAAGAATGTTTGTATATTGCGCTGAGGAATGTTGAGATCTGCTGGGGATACCCAACTTCCTTAAGGCTGCCAGTATAACTTTGCTTGGGGAGAGTATGTTGACTTGCTGGCTCACTCTCTGGGGATTTAAGATATCCTGGTTGCGTTCTTCAGCCGAACTTACCTTGGTACCTTGGTGGACAGATCAGTTAGATCGCTTAGACAACTCATTATTGCCCCTGTTTCTAATGTTACCTGTAATTAATCCTTTGTTTCGCATGCAAATATTTATGAGTTAGCAATTAGTGTCAAATGCATATATCACAAATTGAACATTGGACGTTCTTCGCAAAACAAAACAGAAAAAGGAAAAAACAATTGGCAATTTAGCTGAAACGTGAATTTGTATTGATTTTTGAATTTGCCTGTAAATAGGCGTTTATGTACAAGAGGCTGACGTCCTAGTAAGAGAACGCCGCCGAACAACAGAGTTTATACAATTTTGTGAAACAGGAAAACAAAACAGCTGTGTGAAAAAGATAATCCCACTGGGTTCCAACTCTGCTATCGCCTTTATATCTTCGAGCGTCTCATCACTTTGCTGCTCGGTTGAAGATGAAGCTGATTGATCGATGCCGTCTGAACTTGATATTGATACCGGATTCTGGATGCAAAGTGATCCAATGAGACATAGTATTATGCTTTAATCCCTAACTTTTGCCTGGACCGCCCTTTCGGGTTTTCAGTCCACCGGGATACCCATTTTTGCCCAAGCCGCCTTTTTAGGTTTTCGACTTGCCGGGTGTACAGATTTTTTCATTTCATCCCTCATTTTGCCCGAACCCTTTTGGTTCGCCGGGAAGCCCTAATTTTTGCCTAGGTATGTCAACCTAGCGGGTCTTTTATCATGCGTAGTATCTTTTTACTATGTCTGCATTGGCGGGGTGAGGAAGGTCGTCACCATCCATGGTGGTTAGAATCATGGCTCCTCATGAGAACACATGTTTAACCATAAATGGCCCTTCGTATGTAGGGGTCCATTTGCCCCTGGGGTCACTCTGAGGAAGAATGATGCGTTTGATTACCAGATCCCCAACTTGATACTCTTGTGGTCTGACTTTCTTGTTAAATGCCTTGATCATCCGTTTTTGGTACGTTTGACCATGACAAATAGTGGTGAGTCTCTTTTCGTCAATTAGATTTAATTGATCAAGTCGAGTCTGGATCCAGTCATCCTCGCTCAGATCTGCATCCTTCATTATCCGGAGAGAGGGTATCTGAACTTCAATCGGCAAGACTGCCTCCATGCCGTAGACCAAGGAAAAAGGAGTTGCCCCGGTTGACGTTCTTGCTGAGGTACGGTACCCATGAAGAGCAAACGGTAACATCTCGTGCCAATATTTATAGGTCACTGTCATCATCTGCACAATCTTCTTGATATTCTTATTCGCTGCTTCTACAGCCCCATTCATCTTCGGCCGGTAAGGAGAAGAGTTGTGGTGTTGTATCTTGAATTGCTCGCAGAGCTCAATGATCATCTTATGTTTAAGATTGGTACTGTTGTCCGTGATGATCCTTTCTGGGATGCCGTATCGACAGATCAGATTATGTCGAATGAACCGTGCCACAACGTTCTTGGTTACAGTAGCATAGGAAGCTGCTTCAACCTACTTCGTAAAGTAATCGATCGCTACCAGGATGAAGCGATGCCCGTTGGATGCTGTAGGTTTAATCTCGCCGATCATATCAATGCCCCACATTTCAAAAGGCCAAGGCGCAGTAAGGACATTCAGAGGAACTGGAGGAACGTGCACCTTATTTGCATAAATCTGGCATTTGTGACATGTCCGAGAATATTGGTAGCAGTCGGCTTCCATTGTGGACCAGAAATATCCTGCCCAAAGGATCTTCTTTGTCATGGTGTGTCCACTAGAATGCGTTCCGAAGGTACCTTCATGCAGCTCTGCCATGATTCTTTATGCTTCAGTCTTATCCACATAACGCAGTAAGGTCGAATCATGGTTTCGCTTGTACAGAATGCCGTTGCTGAGGAAGAACTTTGCAGCGAACCTTCTCAGAAACTTTTTGTCATTGACAGATGCACCTTCAGGGTATTCTTGAGCTTCGAGATACCTCTTCACCTCATGGTACCAGGGTTTTTCAGTTACCACCTCAGCCTCGAGATCACAATAGTATGCAGGTTCGTCCAGTTTCCAGATAATGATCCGGGGGGCCTCGTTGTCCCACTTGACTTTAAACATAGAAGACATCGTAGCTAACGCGTCCGCCAACTGATTCTCCTCTCTTGGGAAATGTTCAAAAGTGATCTCTGTGAAATGGGGGATCAATGTCAACACACATTCTCTGTTAGGAATAAGATTCGGATGTTTCGTATCCCACTCGCCTTTGATCTGATTGATCACGAGAGCGGAATCTCCGAAGACACTCAGAAACTTGATCCTTAAGTCAATCGCAGCTTGAAGACCCATGATGCATGCCTCATACTCCGCCATGTTGTTGGTGCAGTTGAAACATAGCCGGGCAGTGAGTGGATTATGAGTGCCTTGAGGGGATATGATCACAGCGCCGATACTGTTACCCAAAGCGTTGGAGGCTCCGTCAAAGTGCATAGACCAGCGGGATCCTTCCTCAGGTCCTTCATCCGGTCCAGGTGCTTCACAATCAGTCACTATCATGATGCTCTCGTCAGGAAACTCAAAGTTCATTGACTGGTAGTCATCTACTGCCTGGTGTGCCAAGTGGTCTGCCAATACACTTCCTTTTATGGCTTTCTGAGTCGTGTACTGGATGTCGTATTCTGTCAAGATCATCTGCCATCTTGCTATTCTTCCAGACAGAGCAGGCTTTTCGAATATGTACTTTATTGGATCCATTTTTTAAATCAACAGAGTAGTGTGAGTCAGCATATACTGTCTCAGCCGGCGAGCAGCCTATAACAAAGCGCAGCAAGTTTTCTCGAGCAGTGAGTATCGGGTCTCACAGTCGGTAAACTTTTTACTAAGGTAATAAATGGCGTGCTCTTTTCGGCCAGACTCGTCATGTTGCCCCAGCACACACCCCATTGAGTTGTCAAGTACTGTCAGGTATAGTATTAGAGGTCTCCCTTCAACTGGTGGCATAAGAATGGGTGGTTCTTGGAGATACTCTTTGATTCTGTCAAAAGCGGCCTGACATTCATCGTTCCAGCGTACTACCTGATCTTTCTTCAGCAACTTGAAGATTGGTTCACAAGTAGCAGTTAGGTGCGAGATGAATCGGGCAATGTAATTCAGACGTCCCAGAAAGCCTCTGACCTCTTTCTCTGTCTTAGGAACTGGCATCTCTTGAATGGCTTTAACCTTGGCAGGGTCCACTTGAATACCTTTGTCGCTTACGACGAAGCCTAGCAACTTTCCGGATCTTACCCCAAATGTGAATTTATTCGGGTTCAACCTCAGCTTGTATAATTTCAGTCGGTCAAACAACTTCTGCAGATGGTCAAGGTGTTCCTCCTCAGTTTGGGACCTTGCAATCATATCATCGACGTACACTTCAATCTCATGATGGATCATGTCATGAAATAAAGCAACCATGGCACGTTGGTAGGTTGCCCCAGCATTTTTCAACCCGAACGGCTTGACCTTGTAGCAAAAGGTGCCCCACTGAGTAACAAAGGTAGTCTTTTCCATGTCTTCAGGAGCCATCTTGATCTGATTATAACCTGAAAAGCCATCCATGAAGGAGAACACCTTGTGTTGAGCAGTATTGTCAACCAGAACATCAATGTGAGGTAGGGGAAGTCATCTTTGGGGCTTGCCCTGTTCAGATCCCTGTAGTCAACACACATTCTGACCTTACCATCTTTCTTTGGCACTGGAACCACGTTGGCAACCCATTGAGGGTAAGAAGTCACTGCTAGAAACCCGACATCGAATTGTTTCATAACCTCAGCTTTGATCTTCTCGGACATCTCTGGACGCATACGGTGGACCTTTTGTTTAATCGGAGGGCAGTCTTCCTTGGTAGGCAAATGATGGACCACAATGTCGGTATCCAACCCATGCATGTCTTCGTAGGACCAGGCAAAGATCTCCACATAATCATGCAACATCTGAGTCAACCGTTGTTTCACGCTGAGCTCCAGATTGGCACCAATCTTAACTTCCCTTCTGTCTATCTCAGTACCCAGATTTACCGTTTCCACTGGCTCTTCATGTGGTTGAATGGCCCTCTCTTCCTGGAGTAGCAGTCTTGCAAGCTCACCAGGCACTTCGCAATCATCTTCACCTTCGTCTTCGGCTAAGTTGACCGGATTTTCGAAGTCATAACTGGCAGTAGCAGAGTTGTTGCCAGTGAGATCCAGAGTGGATTGAAACCTGTATGGGTGAGTGTGTGTAAATATAGTTGTTTTGCAATATATAAAGAAAGAAAGAAAGGGAGCACAAAATTTGAAATGCGAAAAACGTCCAATGTCTTTATTCATGATATATGGAAATGACAGTTAATAAGCCCTCACAAATGAAGCCAACGGTGCCCTGGGTAAGACAACGGGCCATAAAGTTTCAGTTTATTGTTCATTACAAATTAAAAAACAAAGGAATTCATTACTGCGTAACAAAAGTAACAAGTATGTGATCTTTTGCGGTCCAATTGGTCAGTCCGCCATCGGTCGTCGGGTAGATCTAGCTATCAAACTCTGATTCCTCCGTATCGCTCTCAATAGCATTCACTCTCGGGTTGGTGATGAGCACGGGAGGTCTTCCGATCCTAGCTTTGCATACAGCCCTCTGAGCCTCTGCAGTAAAACCCAGTCCAAACTTGTCAATTTTAGGAGTAAAATCAGGGAGCCTTCCCCAGTTAGCACATTCACCTTTCTCAATTACAGCTCGGGCGTCCTTCAAGGAAGCCATCTTCAAAGGAAAGTCTTCTTCAATTACCGTCTCAGCTGACGCCAATGTTGGAGGTACCTCTTCAAAATGTTGAAAGGGGGTTTCAATAAACTCCCCGTCCATCTCAATATACCGGAAGGAATTCAGATGACTAACCATGTATTCTTCCTCCCCCTGCACAGTAACAATCTTCCCTCTGACAGGGTACTTAAGCTTTTGGTGTAGAGTGGAGGTCACTGCCCCAGCCTTGTGAATCCAAGGTCGACCCAGCAAACAGGAATAAGATGGACGAATATCCATCACATAGAATGTTGAATCAAAGACTTGGGAACCCACACGAATAGGAATGTCTACCTCACCATGCACCATCCTTTTAGAACCGTCGAAGGTTCGGACAATGATGTTACTAGGCTTCAACTCCAAGCCCTCACAATCCAACCGGTCTAAGGCCTTTTTGGGCAATACATTCAGGGAAGAACCGGTGTCCACCAACACGTGTGCGAGAGTAGTGCCCCTGCATTCAATGGAGACATGCAGGGCATCATTGTGGTTCTTTCCCTTGGCGGTCAGATCAGCATCAGAGAAACCCAACCCATTGTCAGCGGTCAAGTTGGCCACACAATCAGTGAATTGATCCGCAGATGTCTCTTGTGGCACATGGGCCATCTTCAGAAATGAAATCAGGGCCTTGGCATGGGCCTCTGAGCACAGAAACAATGATAGCATAGAGATCTTGGAGGGGGTATGCCCCAACTGTTAAACGACTTTGAAGTCACTCTTCTTGATTATCTTAAGGATTTCCTCCATCTCTTGCTGGGAGGCTTCAACATTGACAGTCTTCGGTGCCTCCATCCGGGAAGGCTCATCATCAATCCCTTTGCCCCGAGTATTAGATGACTCGGCAGCAGGGGTAGAAACTGGATCAGAAGTGGGAACAGGCGCACTTGCAGGCGTAATTATAAGAGGTCTTCGGATAACTGGTGGCGCAATGTCAGGCGAGAAGAGCCTACCACTGAGAGTTACTTTAGCTGGACCAGTGATGTTGCTGATACTGGTACCGGTGTTGAACTCCTGCTTTACTCTAAGTACATACACATCAGCCCCATAGTGCCATGGGACAGCCTTGTCAGATTCATAGGGGAGGGGCCCCGGAACAGTAATAATAATGGGTGCAACAGACATGATCTTGACTGGCTTCCTCGGGGGAGCCTTGGTTGGATTGTTGAAAATTGTGACAATAGATACTTCTTCAGCGGGAACAAAAGGAACAGCGGTCTTCTTGAACAAAATTTCCTTGCTGTCCATCAGGCTTTGGATGCCTGACTTCAGCAACGGACAACCAGTAGGGGAAACAGCACACAGAAGGCAACCTTTGCTACAACCCGAAAATAAACCGGCTAGCAACAGGTTCCTCTTAACAGTCAATAGAGGGGTAGCAACATCATCCACAGAAACTGCGTACAAGTCTTCATCAACAGCATTTACTCCATGATGGGGCATACGAGCAGTCACAACGTTTGGCCTTTTGGGCGCCTCAAATTGTATTTCCTTCGCATCAATAAGGTCCTGAACCTTATTTCTCAGGGCCCAGCAGTCATCAGTAGAATGCCCCGGGCTATCGGAGTGATAAGCACATCGGGCATTTGGATTATACTTGGGAGAGGTTGTGTTCACCACTTTCGGAGCCTCTCTGACGGTCACCAAGTTGGTCGATAGCAATTGCGGTAAGATCTGTGACAAGGTCATACTCAGCCGAGTGTATTCCCTTCTGGGTCTCTCAGTCCTTGGTTGGTTCGGTTGCCGAGGAGCGGAAGGAGGCTTAGCAATAACCACCGCGTTGACAGCTTGGCGGCGTTCTGGTTTGTCTTGCCTTCTAGGCCCATACACAGCACTGGCCTCCTTTTTAAAAGGTTGCTTCTCAGAACTTGAGGATGCACCCTTCTGAATTTTACCTGATTTCATACCAGCCTCGATCCTTTCCCCAGTCAGAATGAGATCTGTAAACCCTGCAGATGAATTGCCAATAAGATGATTAAA
This sequence comes from Vicia faba, assembly GCA_948472305.1. NCBI lineage: Eukaryota > Viridiplantae > Streptophyta > Magnoliopsida > Fabales > Fabaceae > Vicia > Vicia faba. The sequence goes on from OX451735.1 coordinate 556,838,352, forward strand.
GAACGGCCCAGATAGGGTCCCTAAGAACATGTCCACTAGTTCACGGTCGGTTAATGGTGGCTGCACCCTGCCAGCCAGGTCCCTCAACTTCTGCGCATACTCTTTAAAACCTTCTCCCGATCCTAGCGACATACCCTGGAGTTGGGTACGTGTAGGAGCGAGGTCGGCATTATACTGATACTGCTTGTAAAATGCAGTAGCCAACTCCTCCCAGTTACGAACCTTGGTTCCATCCAGCTGATAGAACCATTCGAGATGAGTCCCTGAAAGACTCTCCTGGAAGAAGTGGATCCACAAGTTCTTGTCCATAGTGTATGGTTGAATCTTCCGCACATAAGATCTGAGATGTAGCTTAGGGCAGGACGCCCCGTCATACTTTGCGAAAGATGGTGCTTTGAACTTGTGTGGGATGACCACACCAGAAGATAAACCCAAGTCTCCGAAATCCAACCCAGGCACTTGTTGAATTTCCATGGCATTCAGACGGTCTTCCAACTGCTTGTATCTGTCTTCAGCTGGAGGATACTGCTCCTCATTAAAATCAGTCTCGTTGTCAGAGACCACCGGACTAGGAACTCCCCCCCCCCCCCCTGGGGACTTCTTTTCCCTACAGAAGAACCAGCTTGATCAACCTCATTCTGCAGTGTGTTACCAAACCTCCGGCCAGTGTTAAATAGAACAGTTCTCTTCTTCTTCTTCTTGACCAGCAGAGCCTTCAGCTCCTCTTGACCTTGGGCCAAACTCATGATCAGCTCTTGAAATTGGGCGTTCTGAGCCTGAAGGGCCTTGATGGACTGCTCGGTTGATGATTCAGGGTTCATGATGCTGAAATAAACAGCGAAGAACATTAAGCAACCTGAAAAGAAAAGTACTTGTGATGCACATGATGAATGGAATACGTATGATTTATGTTTTCAAAGACAATCGGGAATCAACTTTGTAAACAAAAAGGAACACTTCATTAGATTCAACTTTGAAATTTAAATTGTTCAACAGATTGCCCTTAGGCGTTACATAAAATGGAAATACTGAAAAGGGAAATAAAAACTGTAAAAGAACATCCAAAGCTCATCAGTGATCCCATGGTCTCCTGTTCTCAGTACGGATGTAGTCATTCAAAGCTCGCTCGTTCTCCAAATGCTTTGTCAGCTTCTGGATCTTCAATTCCTGCTCGTTGAACTTTTCCCGATAAGAGTCCCGTTCTTCTCGCAGTTGCGCCCAAGACCTCTTTAGTGTATCAATATCAGTAGGTATCTGAGGAGGGAGAACAGTTGGGGGAGCCCCATCTTTATCAGGATACTCAAGAATGATGGGTCTGACAGCTTCGTATGGCATACCTAACTTCTGAGCACGGATGCGGACGCATTTATAGTAGGCTTCCATAGGTAGAGAAGTCTTTGGTCCCAACTCTTGTGGGTCAGCTTTGTGAATTCTGTCCCAAGCCTTGATGAACCTACGACGCAGCTCGTCACTATCTACTTGAAACTCAAAACTGATGTGAGGCACCAACATCTCATGAGGCCCTGCTCTTCTGGATCTTCCAAACTGACGGAGAGCTAGACATGGATTATAAGAGATTCCTCCTTGGGTACCAATCAGAGGAACATTAGGATATTCTCCGCAACGATCCATAACAGCTACCTCATCTAAACCTCTGAAAGTCCAAATGATGTCCTTATCAGTGAGAGATATTAACCTATGAGCTCAACCTCTTCCTTCTTTGTTCTTCAGCACGAACTTAGGGAGGTGCGAAATAAACCACCTCGCTAACAAAGGGATGCAACCCCACAGAGTTCCTCGTCTTCGGAAAGTACGAGCATAAAGTTGTTGCAGTATGTCACCCAAGAGAGTGGGCACAGGGTTCCGAGACATGAAGATCCTTATGGCAGTGACGTTAATGAAGTTATCAGGATTAGGAAACAAGACTAGACCATAGATTAAGAGAGCCAGAATGTCTTCATACGCCCGAAAGTCCAGGTCATTCCAGAAACTGTTAGCTTTACCAATCAGAAACTTGGCCAAGAAACCCTTAACTTCGCTTCTAGTCACCCAGTTGTCCATTACCTCCTTGTGGGTCAAAGGAAGAGCTGCAGCAATCTCCTCAAGCCTAAGAGTCTTTTCCCAACCAGTGTAGGGAATCTGATCCAAGATAGGGATGCCAAGCAAATCAGAGAACTCTTCCAGGGTAAGAACCAGCTGGAAGTCTTGAAAGGTGAAGCACTGGTACAGAGGGTCATAAAACTGGGTCAGAACACTCATCAGTTGTTGGTCCCACTTTGCAGTGACTAAACCGAGAAGAGAACCATGCCTCTGAATGAAGGAAGTAGTATTTGGAATTTTGCTAACCAATTCTTCAAGCAACTCAGGTGGGTGGACAAAGTAGAACCGGATAGTAATCCTTCGCATAGGCATCATGATGTCCTACAAAACAGAGCAAAGGTGAAACCCTTTTGTCTTTGAAATGGTCAGTCCTTATGCAGGATGCATGCAATGTTTATGATGACATGATGTTATGATAAAGCACACCACAAATATTCACAAAGGCAAACATGATAAGGCACACAAGTCACACAAGTCAAGCCCTTAGAGTTTAGGCCAGCATGGGGTCTAGGTATTACCCTCTTTCAGTTGGTTGGTTAAGACCTGTCCTATCAGAAGTAACCGGGTTCTAGAGGGTCCCAATATCACTGACTACCCTCAATCGGTCATAACTCCAGCATCGCAATCTTTTCTTGCGGCCAGAACCATCGCGAGAGTTTAGCCTCAATGGGTGTAGCATACTGCTACTGTTCTATTGGCCAAGTTGGGTCATTTAAGGTTCTAAGGTCGGTTGGTGCTTAATGACTCCTCGGAAGACCCATATTCTCCTCGTTGCGACACAAGGGATATCGGTACAGACCAAGGCGCCACACCAACGTAGCCACTGTTTCACCCGTGTCGGTCTACGCCGGAAAGGTCCCTCACAGCTTATGCTACCTAACAGGGTATCCCCAGATCCGGGTTAGGATCAATGTAACTCCGATACAGCCCATAATAATAAAGCAAACAAGCATAACAATTGAAAACACAAGTGATCTTAGTCCTAAGGTACACCTCACTTTATAAGTTTATGTCCCCAGCAGAGTCGCCAGTTTTGTGATCGGTGGATCTGGAACTAACTGTTTAACGCTGGTTCGCGAAATGTCGCGGAAGCAAGAGTCGCCACCGTCTTTTATTTTCTCCAACATGGACAGGACAAAAGCACAGCAAAATTCCTTATGAGATAGTTTCTCGGTTCGGGAGGTAGATTTATAGAAAGGGAAGGTATTAGCACCCTTTCTATCCATGGTTATCCATGGGCTCTTAGATACTTGCTCATTGTGTTTTCAAAAGTGTTTGCTTTTCAAAGTGTGTGGGTTTGAAAAAAGTTTCGTTTAAAGATTTCAGATCGACTCTTGTATTAGTCCTCAAGAGTGTTTGAAAAATTGTTTTGAAAGCTTTTTGAAAAGTGTCGGTGTGAAAAGAGTTTGATTTGTTTTTGAATAGAGCAAGTATCTACGAGTCATCTACCTACCCTAAGGAATTAGGCTGTGTAAATGTCCTTAAGGTAGTGCCATCCCACCATTGAGAGGTAGGTAGCACCACCGTTGGAGGTGTTCGGGTCAATTCGTTTGTAGGGACAGTGTGGTCACCAGAGCAACAGTAGGACACCTTAGAAGCTACCCTTATGCCATTGATCCTTTTTTAGTTCGAGGCAACCGTTTCGAGGCAACTTGTTTTGAGGCAACAGGATCAATGGACAAAAGGACTTACTAAGACGTCCTATACTCGACGACCACGTTTCGAAGGCAGGGCAACAGTGAGGCGTACCCTAAGAGTGGTGTGTGAATTTGTGTGTTGTTTTCATGTTATGTTTTATCTTGTACATGTATCATGGTGATCTACGCTCGTTTTTAATTTAGGCCATACATTCTTTCATGCAAAGTTTAGCAGTTTTAAGAGTGCGGAAATTTAAATGCGGAAAGTAAATCCTACGCTATTACAAGGCGCGGGTCTATACATCGCCAAATTAACAAAGATCCGTTTGATATAAAAAATGCGGAAAGTAAAACCTAGTTACTATTACATGGCTTGAGCAGTTACATAATATTCACAAAGGAAAATAAAATAACGTGCGAAAAGAATAAAAATAGAACGTTCGAGGGCGTTGGACCCTTTAAAGAAATTAAATGAAATTAAAAAACTAATTAATTATTTAATAAAAGGAAATAAATGTTTTTTTAGTTTTTGGTATTTAATGAAATAAGAAAAGAATTAAAATTAAAAGAAACCCTAATTCTAAGTTATTTTTAATTATTAATGAAAAATATTAAAGTTTAACCTAATTTACTAAAGAATTTATGTACATGTTTATTGACAAAATAAATTAGTAATTAATAATAATGACAATAAGAAAAAAAATTATTTATTAAGAAAAGGATGAAAATGCTAAAAAACCCTAATTTCTACATATTTTAATTTATTAAAAAAAATTAAAGTTTTAACCTAATTTAACTAAATTAATTATTTAAAGTTTATTTACAAAATTAATAGAAATTAAATATAATTAAACATATTTTAATTTTTCTGTATTTTATATTGTTAAAATTAATTTATGTGGATTAAATAAAACAATTAGAAAGAATAATTGAAAAGAATAAAAGAAAAGAAAATTAAAAGAAGGAATACAAACAAGGAGGGGTGTCTGGCCCTTTTTGGAGGTTTTTGTAGAGTAATTTAGGCCCAAGATTGCAAGGTCTGCGTTGACTTTCCAGTTTGTGTGTATGCTGGATGACTTGGGCGTATCCTGGAGTTCACGTTATGGCCATTGGATTGAAGCACATGGGCGCGTGGCAAGCTAGGATGTGGGGTTGTATGATGAACCCTGGGAGAGGCGCTACATATGAACATGTTAAGAGGAAAAATATGAAATATATGGGGGGACCTGGGAATCGAACCCAGGTCCCAATACCTGCAAGCCAACTCACCCACCAACTGAGCTAATGCGCGTATTTGTAATGTTAATGGAACATGAATAATATAAAAAGAAACCAAAGTTAATGATATCAAACAATAAAAAACGCGCCAGGTTTTGAATTGCCCTATAGCATCAGGCCACGTCCTTCGTCTTCCTTATTTTTCCTGCAATTATCAAACAAATAGCGGGGGTTTTAAACCCCCACTAAACACAACCTGCAAAAATAGCGAATAGCACATGGTTTAACATAAATTGAGCGCGAGGTCATGAATAGCTTCGTCTTGTTGCAACGAGTTTAATGGCGTAGGTTTGGTGGCCTAATTTTTCCATATGGGGAAAGCCCCAATTTCTGAGTCCTGAAACCCTAGAACATGTTAATGGTGAATTCTTATTTAGGAAGCCATACTTCAATTGAATGGTACCATTAGCTTCAGAATGTCATTGTTAGTATAAATCAACAGTTAAAAATCATGAATAATGCATGGAAATTGAAACACGATAATGGATATGTTCATGAAAAGTGAGGCTCTGTTCTACCAATTCTTTGTGCGTGGAGACTGGAAAGGGATTGAAACACGTTCAAGGAAGTCCCAGCAAGCGTTTGGAATACTTTTGGAGCTTTGAAACGCCTTGTAACTAGGTTTTCAGTTTTCAATTTTTTAAGGAAATTTTGCAAATTGGTATGCAACTTGTGTGCAGTATTTCGTGTCCAATGGAATAGGTTTAGGTTATGCATATGTAAGTGAATGGAATTAGGTTAAAAAACCAAGCCCAAAGTCCATGTATTGATGATTCCAATATTTGATTTTGTTCATATCTTTTCCAATCTTTTTCCATGCCAATTATGCCAAATTTGGATGATTTTGTCCTTGTTGATTGATGCACGAGATATTTAGCTCATAATGAGTGAACTTGTTGCACAAAAAGATTTGATAAGTGTTATTTGATATTTTTTCATATTTAAATTTAATTAAGTGAATTAATAATAATAAAAATTCAAATAATTAATCAAAAATAAGAAAATACATCCCTTTGAGGTCAATGGGTCGTGCATAGCCTTTGGGTAATGATTCATGAAAGAAATTGAGGCCCATTAGCATTTTTGAAGCTTTTGAAGCAAAGTTGACTTTTCAAAATTCCCAAAAATTTCCCAACTTATACAAGGCATATCTTGCTCAATTTTGAAGTTATGATCATGTTCTTGGACATTTTGGAAAGGTCTTGAAGTCCTCTAACCAATGCCTTTGGTCCCATGTCATTTTGATTTACCAATCTCAAGTTATGGTCTTTGACTTAAAGTTCCTTTTTGTTGACTTTTGAAAATGACCTATAATGTTGAAATTGATAACTTTTTATGAGAGAATTTCTTGGACTTGAAGTGTGAATATGAGTTGTAGGAAATGTCATTCTCTTCAAAATGAGCTTTGGATGGGATTTTTCTGATAAACCATGAAGAAGTTATGCCCTGGTCAATTTGCAGTTGACTTTTTCAATTGTCCAAAAATAGAAACTTTTGCATCTTGAGACTTTTTGAGCCATGCCTTGAGAATCATGATCAAGAATTGATCAAATGATGTTTGTGGCTTCAAAATAAGATGTTGACCAAAATTTTTGACTTTTGACTGTCAAATGACCATTTTGCCCCTGCAGTTGACTGTGGAGCATTTAGGGTTTTTGACTGTGCAATTTGATGCTGTGAGTCTTGAAACCTGACATATGGATTCTTGACAATGTATGTAGGCATGTGGGACTTGATTGGACCCTTGGAAACTTCAATTTCTTTGCCAGAACCAAAACCCTAATTTTGACTGTGTTAGGAGGCAATTGGACTGTGCAACCCTTGAGAGATTTTGAACCATGATCTTGGTAAATCTTGAAGAATATGGGAGGGCAAATTTTGGGGTACAACACTCCTGAAGAAGAAGAAGAAGAAGAGGATTGTGTTGTTCAACACTGGACGCAGACTCGGGAATACACTGCAGAATAAAGCTGAGCTGACTACTCCATCTGTTGGGGAAGGCAGTCACCAAGAGGGAAGGGTCCCTAGTCCCGTGGTCTCTGACACCGAGATAGATTTCAATGATGAACAGTACCCTCCTGCTGAGGACAGGTATAAACAGCTGGAGGACCGGTTAAATGCTATGGAGATTCAACATGTGCCTGGGTTGGATTTTGGAGACTTAGGGTTATCTTCTGGGGTGGTGATCCCTCACAAGTTCAAGGCACCTGCCTTTATGAAGTACGACGGGGCTTCCTGTCCTAAACTGCACCTTCGCTCTTATGTAAGGAAGATCCAGCCTTACACTGCAGACAAGAACTTATGGATCCATTTCTTCCAGGAGAGTCTTTCAGGGACTCAACTTGAATGGTTCTATCAGCTGGATGGAACCAATATTCGTAACTGGGAGGACTTGGATACTGCTTTTTATAAGCAGTATCAGTACAATTCCGACCTTGCTCCCACGCGTACCCAACTCCAGGGTATGTCACTTGGGACGGGTGAAGGTTTTAAGGAGTACGCGCAGAAGTGGAGAGACCTGGCTGGCAGGGTGCAGCCACCGCTGACTGACCGTGAACTCGTGGACATGTTCTTGGGGACCTTGTCTGGTCCATTCTTTAATCACCTGATTGGTAATTCCTCTATTGGGTTTACAGACCTGATCCGGACTGGTGAGAGGATCGAAGCTGGTATCAAGTCGGGGAAGATACAGAAAGGTGCCTCCTCGAGTACTGAAAAGAAGCCCTTCAAGAAGGAAGCTAGTGATGTTTATGGTCCAAGAAGACAGAACAAACCGGAACGCCGCCAAGCTGTCAACGCGGTGGTAATTTCAAAACCTGCTGCTGCTCCTCAGCAGTATAACCAACCAAGGGGCGAGAGACCCAAAAGGCAGTACACTCGGCTCAGTATGACCCTCTCTCAGATATTGCCGCAACTGCTGTCAACCAATCTGGTAACTGTCAAGGAAGCTCCAAAGGTTGTGAACACAACTTCTCCAAAGTACAACCCCAACTCCCGTTGCGCTTATCACTCTGATAGCCCGGGGCATTCTACTGATGATTGCTGGGCTCTAAGGAATAAGGTTCAAGACCTTATTGATGCTAAAGAGGTTCAGTTCGAGGCGCCAGAAAGGCCTAATGTGGTGACAGCTCCCATGCCCAATCATGGAGTAAATGCTATCAGGATGGATGACGAAGTGGAAGAATCTGAATTCGACAGCTGGATCTACCCAACGACCGAAGATGGACCAAGCAAATGGACTGCCAAAGACTCCATGCCTGTTACTGTTGTCACTCAGTAATGAACTCCTTTGTTTTAAAGTTGTAACGGACAATAATTTGAAACTTTATGGCCCGGTGTCTTACCCGGGGCACCGTGGCTTCATTTGTGAGGGCTTGTTATTTGTCACTATCATATATCATTAATAAAAGCATTGGACGTTTTTCACATTTCAAATCTTACGCTCCATTTATTTCTTTGTTATATATTGCAAAACAACTATATTTACACACACTCACTTATACAGGTTCCAATCCACTCTGGATCCCACTGGTAACGACTCTGCTACTGCCAATTATGATTTCGAAAATCCGATCAACTTAGCCGAAGACGAAGGTGAAGATGATTGCGAAGTGCCTGGTGAGCTTGCAAGACAGCTACTCCAGGAAGAGAGGGCCATTCATCCACATGAAGAGCCAGTGGAAACAATAAATCTGGGTATTGAGACAGACAGAAAGGAAGTCAAGATTGGTGCCAATCTGAAGCTCAGTGTGAAACAACGGTTGATTCAGATGCTGCACGACTACGTGGAAATCTTTGCCTGGTCTTACGAAGACATGCATGGGTTGGATACCGACATTGTGGTTCATCATCTGCCTACCAAGGAAGGATGCCCTCCGGTAAAACAGAAGGTTCGCCGTATGCGTCCAGAGATGTCCGAGAAAATCAAAGCTGAGGTTATGAAACAATTTGACGCCGGTTTTCTAGCAGTGACTTCTTACCCTCAGTGGGTTGCCAACGTAGTTCCAGTGCCGAAGAAAGATGGTAAGGTCATAATGTGTGTTGATTACAGGGATTTGAACCGGGCGAGCCCCAAGGATGACTTCCCTCTACCTCACATCGACGTTCTGGTTGACAACACTGCTCAGCATAAAGTATTCTCATTCATGGACGGCTTCTCCGGTTATAATCAGATCAAGATGGCTCCTGAAGACATGGAGAAGACCACTTTTGTTACTCAGTGGGGCACCTTTTGCTACAAGGTCATGCCTTTTGGGTTGCAGAACGATGGGGCAACCTACCAACGTGCCATGGTTGCTTTATTTCTCGACATGATCCATCATGAGATTGAGGTATATGTCGATGATATGATTGCAAGGTCCCAGACTGAGGATGAACACCTTGACCATCTACAGAAGGTGTTTGACCGTCTGAAGTTGTACAAGCTGAGGTTGAACCCGAACAAGTGCACCTTCCGGGTGAGATCTGGAAAATCGCTAGGCTTCATCGTAAGCGACAAAGGTATTCAAGTGGACCCTGCCAAAGTGAAGGCCATACAAGAGATGCCAACTCCCAAGACAGAGAAAGAAGTCAGAGGCTTTCTAGGACGGCTGAACTACATTGCCCGATTCATCTCGCACCTAACTGCTACCTGTGAACCAATCTTCAAGCTGCTGAAGAAAGATCAAGTAGTACGTTGGAACGATGAATGTCAGGCCGCTTTCGACAGAATCAAAGAGTATCTCCAAGAACCACCCATTCTTATGCCGCCGGTTGAAGGGATACCTCTAATCTTATACTTGACAGTACTGGACAACTCAATGGGGTGTGTGCTGGGGCAGCATGACGAGTCTGGCCGAAAAGAGCACGCCATTTATTACCTTAACAAAAAGTTTACCGACTGTGAGACCCGATACTCACTGCTCGAGAAAACTTGGTGCGCTTTGGTATGGTCTGCTCGCCGGCTGAGACAGTATATGTTGACTCACACTACTCTGTTGATCTCAAAAATGGATTCGATCAAAGTCAAATGGGATAACGAGGCTCCCAGGATCATTATTTTGAAATTGGACGAACCGGCCCATTGTTGTGATCTTGAGGCTGAAGAGTTAACTGAAAAACCTTGGTATCATGAAGTGAAGAGGTACTTGGAAGCTCAAGAATACCCCGAAGGTGCATCTGTTAATGACAAGAAGTTCCTGAGAAGATTCGCTGCAAAGTTCTTCCTCAGCAATGGCATTCTATACAAGCGGAACCATGATTCAACCTTACTGCGTTGTGTGGATAAAACTGAAGCAGAAAAGATCATGGCAGAGCTGCATGAAGGTACCTTTGGAACACATTGCAGTGGACATACCATGGCAAAGAAAATCCTTCGGGCAGGATATTTTTGGTCCACAATGGAAGCCGACTGTTACCAACATTCTCGAACGTGTCACAAGTGCCAGATCTTTGCTGATAAGGTACACGTTCCTCCAGTTCCTCTGAACATTTTGACAGCACCTTGGCCTTTTGCAATATGGGGCATTGATATGATCGGCGAGATCAGACCTACGGCATCCAACGGGCATCGCTTCATCCTGGTAGTGATTGATTACTTCACAAAGTGGGTTGAAGCGGCTTCCTACGCTACGGTAACCAAGAACGTCGTGGCACGATTCATTCGGCATAACCTGATCTGTCGATACGGGGTACCTGAGAGGATCATTACGGACAATGGTACCAATCTTAACAACAAGATGATCACTGAGCTCTGCGAGCAATTCAAGATACAGCACCACAACTCTTCTTCCTACCGGCCGAAGATGAATGGGGCTTTCGAAGCGGCAAATAAGAATATCAAGAAAATTGTGCAGAAGATGACAGTGACCTATAAAGATTGGCACGAGATGCTACCGTTTGCTCTTCACGGGTACCGTACCTCAGCACGGACGTCAACAGGGGCAACTCCCTTTTCTTTGGTCTATGGCATGGAGGCAGTCTTGCCTATTGAAGTCCATATACCTTCTCTCCGGATAATGAAGGATGCAGGTTTGAGCGAAGATGACTGGATCCAGACTCGGCTTGATCAACTGAACCTGATTAACGAAAAGAGACTCACTGCTATTTGTCATGGTCAAACGTACCAAAAACGGATGATCAGGACATTTAACAAGAAAGTCAGACGACAAGAGTATCAAGTCGGAGACCTGGTAATCAAGCGCATCATTCTTCCCCAAAGAGATCCCAGGGGAAAATGGACCCCCACGTACGAAGGGCCATTTGTGGTTAAGAATATCTTCTCAGCAGAAGCTATGATTCTATAAGCCCATTCCCACCATCACACTGCTGATACTCCACTATGCGAGTGCAAATTTCTGGGCACTCTAGTGTTCAATCATCTTCCTCCTTCGGATCAAGAAAGGCACGTAAGCCAATCTACATCCTCAGGTCTAAGAAGATTGAACAGGGGCAACTGTTTTACCCCAAAATTTGCCCTCCCATATTCTTCAAAGCTTTGACAAGCATCATCTCAATTTGCTCAAGTCTACTCAAGGGTTGCACGGTCAACCACCCTCCTAAGCCAGTCAAATTAGGGTTTTGGTTCTTGCAAGGAAGTTGAGGTTTTCAAGGGCTCAATCAAGTCACATATGCCTATACACATTGTCAAACATCTACATGCCAAGTTTCAAGGCTCACAAGGTCAAGTTGCACAGTCAAAAGCCTCATTTGCTTCACAATCAACTGTAGGGGTAAAATGGTCATTTGGCAGTCAAAAGTCAAAAATTTTGGTCAACATCTTATTTTGAGCTCATAATCATCATTTGATCAAGTCTTGATCATGATTCCACAAGAATGGCTCAAAAATCATCAAGATGCAAAAGTTTCCATTTTTGGACAGCTGAAAAGTAAACTGTAACTTGACCAAGGCATAACTGTTTCATGGTTCATCAAAAAAATCCCATCCAATGCTCATTTTGAAGGGGATGACATTTCCTACAACTCTTCTTCACATTCCAAGTCCAAGAAATGCTCTCACAAAAAGTTATCAATTTAAACATTATAGGTCATTTTCAAAAGTCAACAAAAAGGCATTTTAAGTCAAAGACCATAACTTGAGATTGGTAAATCCAAATGACATGGGACCAAAGTAATTGGTTAGAGGACTTCAATACCTTTCCAAAATGTCCAAGAACATGTTCATATGATCAAAATTGAGCAAGATATGGAAGTTGGGAAATTTTTGTGAAATGGCAAAAGTCAATTATCCTTGAAACTTCAATTTTTGACAAAAGGGCCCACTTTCTTCCACTTGATTCAGCCTTGTCATGCCACCCACGTGTCCCATGACTAATTTCAAGACCAAACATTTATTTTTTCATTTTTATTTAATTTTTATGGATTTAATTCATTTTAATCCATAAGAATCCAAATAAAATCAAAAAAATTAAAGGAATGGTATCTTGTGGTTTGAAGGGCTTTCATGTGTCATATTCCACCTACCAAATTCGTGCTAGGGCCATTTTGAGCATAAAATTCAAAATTTGAACAAACTTGGAATGTTCTTTAATGGTGATAAACCAAAATTCAAAAACTTGATTGCAATGGATCCCAAGCTCATAATGTGACCTATTCTCATTCATTACTACATATGCAAGTGTGACAAGCCTCATTAACGACCTGAACATCCTTCAAACGGCCAAACCAAAATCCAAAAAAGTCAAAGAAAGTTTGAAACTGAATTCCACCTTAGAAGCTCTTTCAAGGATATTTAAGGATTCAGACCTATTGCTGGAAGCTTCAGGAGTGATTTGGGATCAAAACCACTTGCTAGAACTCAAGAAAACGCGCTACACAGTCATACGGTTTGCATATTTTTCTCACAATCATAATTCATTATTCATGCATCATTGATGAAATTTTTTGTGTGCTTTACATTGCTAACACTCTTCTGAAGCTAATGGTATAAGGCAATTGTGTTTTGGAGCCCTGAATCACAAACCACCATGGATAAGATTTAGGGTTTTCAAGCTTTTTAATTGGGGGTTTATCATATAGGTAAAATCAGAACCTCCAACACCCATGGTTGAGATTGCTGGAACAAGACGAACTCAAAACTATCCTCGCGCTCAATTTATCTTGAACCCATTTCTATTCGCTATTTTTGATAATTGCAGGTTGTGGGGGTTTAAAACCCCCGCTATTTGATTTATTTTTCTGCAGATTTCAACGAAGAAGATAAGATGTGGAAGCAGGCTATTGGTCCATTCAAATGATATGCGCGCGTTTTTAGTTTTACAGCATTGGTATTGATTATTGCATATATTAATTCTTGTTTGTTTTATTGATGACTGAAACAAAGTGGTGGAGTGGTTAAGGCAAGCGTGTAAAAGGTATTGGGACCTGGGTTCGATTCCCAGGTCCCCCCCAAAACTCAACATTATTTTTTCTATTATGTTCACGTGCAGGCCCTCAAAGACGTCCCACCATGCACCTCATGTCCCAGCCTGCCAGGTGGCTACATGCTCAGATCCAAAGGCCAAAGGGTGCTCCACACCATGCTCCAAGTCAATGAGCACGTACCTGATTCCAGAAGTCAACAAGGACTTTGTGCTTAATGGGCCAGACTTGCCATTTTCACCTCCATTGGGCCATCAACACCCCCATTGGTTTCTATTTCTTTTTTCTATTTTCCTTTTCTTTTTTTATTTTCTTTAGCAATTATTATTAGTATTATTTAATTAATCAATTAATTAACATAACTAATTTTTCCCATAAAATTCAAAAAATCAAAAAAACATTTTATTATTTATTAACTTATTTTGTAAATAAATTCTAATATTAATTAATTAGTTGTGTAATTAGAACAATTTTAACATTTTTTTAATAAGTAAAATTAATTTAGAATTAGGTCTTTTACTTCCAATTTTTAATTTCTTTTTTTATTTCATTTCATTAAAAACATAAAAAAACAAAAACATTTTTTTCTTTAATTAAATAATTAATTATTAATTAGGTTTAAATTTAGTTAATTGCACAAGAAGGACAAAAATTTCTTTATTTCTCAAAAGGGTCAACACCCTAAGGACGTTCCTGATTAAATTTCTATTCGCGCGTATTTATTTATTTTCATTATTTTGTATCTATACAGAGTATGTAATAGTTAATTAGGATTTTATCGCCTTATTTAAATTCTCGCACTTTATTTTCCAAAACGGGTTTTTGTTCTTTTGGCGATGTATAGACCCGCGCCTTGTAATAGCTAGATTTACATTTCTGCAATTTATTTTCCGCACTCCTAACTGCTAATATGCCTACAAGAATGTATGTAAAATAAAATGAATCCGTAGCTCACAAATAACATGTACAAGACAAACATAAACTGAAATTGAACACACATGCACATGCCACTCTTAGGGTACGCCTCACTGGTTGCCTCGAACATGGTCATCAAGTATAGGGTGTCTTAGAGGTCGCCCTCCTGTCTAAAGATCCAGTCGCCTCGAAACGGTTGCCTCATATACAAAGGATCTAGGACATTAGGGTTACTTCTAAGGTGTCCTACCATTGCTTCGGTGACCACACATGTCCCTTACAATCGAATTGACCCGAATAACTCCAACGATGGTGCTACCTACCTCTCAATGGTGGGATAGCACTATGTAAAGGACTTTTTACACAGCTTAATTCCTTAGGGTAGGTAGATCTCATGGGTACTTGCTCTTTTCAAAACAAACAAAAAACAACTTTTCGCACCCGCACTTTCAAAAAGTTTTCAAACAAATTTTTCACACACTCTTGAGGACAGATACAAGAGTTACTTAGAAATTTTTCAAACGAAACTTTTCCAAAACCCACACACACTTGAAAAGAAAACAAATTTTGAAAACATAAGAGCAAGTACCTAAGAGCCCATGGATAACCATGGATAGAAAGGGTGCTAACACCTTCCCTTTCTATAAATCTACCTCCTGAACCGAGAGACATCTCGAATAAGGAATTTTGCTGTGCTTTTGTCCTTTCCATGTTGGAGAACATAAAACACGATGGCGACTCTTGCTTACCGCGACATTTCGCGAACCAGCTTAAAAAACAGTCAGTTCTATTTGCACCGATCACAAACATCCCAAACAAACGCTCTACCTTTACAAGTAAACTTAGTCAACAGAAGTGACAACTTAGAAAACCCTTCTATAAACCTTCTATAATAACCAGCTAATCCCAAGAAGCTTCTAATCTCAGTAGCTTACTTTGGAGTTTCCCATTGCAACACAACATCAACCTTCGACGGATCTACAGCAATGCCACTACCTGAAATCACATGACCAAGAAAACTAACCTCTTTCAACCAAAGTTCACACTTGGACAGCTTTGCATACAACTTCTTCTCTTTCAAAATCTACAATACTACTCTTAAATGTTCATCATGCTCTTATTCTGACTTACAGTAAATCAAAATATCATCAATGAACACCACTAGAAACCGATCCAAATAAGTATGAAAGATACGATTCATATATTCCATGAATACTCCCGGCGCATTAGTAACACCGAAAGGCATCACCGAATACTCATAATGTCCATAACACGTTCTGATATCCGTCTTCTGAATGTCTTCATCCTTCACTTTAATCTGATGGTAACCGGACCTCAAATCAATCTTACTAAACACACGGGCATCCACCAATTGGTCCATCAATTCATCTATTCTTGGAATCGGATACTTGTTCTTAATCGTTACCTTGTTCAACTGTCTTTAATCAACACAAAGCCTCATACTTCCATCTTTCTTCTTCACTAACAACACTGGAGCTCCCCACGGCGATACACTTGGTCTTACAAACCTCTTCTAAAGTAACTCTTCCAATTGCTTCTTCAACTCTGACAACTCTAATGCAGACATCCTGTATGGTGCCATAGACACAGGTTTGATACCAGGTACAAGATCAATAGCAAATTCAACTTCCCTCTCTGGCGGTACATCAGGAATCTCATCAGGGAAAACTTCAGGAAATTCACATACCACCGGCAATTACTCAATTATAGTTTGAGTCTCTACAGATAGCGACACCATCAACGAGAACGTTTGTGCTTCCTCTTGCATCAACTTTCTCAACTGTCTAGCAGACAACAAACCATCTTCCTCTTCTTCAGGAGTAGAAAACTTCACTGACTTGTCATAACAATTAATATGAACACAGTTATGCTCTAACCAGTTCATACCAAGAATCACATCCAAACCTATTAACGGTAACCAAACCAAATCAACAACAAAGTCTCTGTCGAAGATCGACAAGGGACACTTAGCACACACAAAAGAAGTAGTTACCAATCCCTTGGCTGGAGTATCGACTGTCATTTCTCCATTCAAAGAAGACAACACAAGACCCAATCTTTCAACACAATCAGCAGCAATAAAAAAATTTGTAGCACCAGTATCAATAATAGTAATTAAAGGAGTACTATTAATGAAACATGTACCTCTAATAAGTTTGTCCTCGGAAGCTGCCTGATCCTCCACCAAAGCAAACACTTTACCACTAGACTGAGCCTTCTTCGGTTTTGGACATTGAATACCAATGTTCCATTCTTCCTTACAGTTAAAATAAACCACACTCTTGTGCTCACACTCAGCTACAACATGTTCGTTCTTACCACAACGGTGACATCTCTTCACTTCAACAGTGCATACATTACTCTTGTGTCCAGGTTTCCCACACTTAAAACAAATCACACCAGCAGGAGCATCTCCCCCACTAGTCCTATGACCATGAGCAACTCTTTGCTTACCCTTACCCGCTGGGGCATCATAGGGTTTACCACGAATCTGCGGTTGCTTACCCCTCTTCTCACTAATAATCTTGTAATGTGCATTATTATCTTCCTCAAAAATCCTGCAGCTATCAACCAGATCAGCAAAGTCACAGATCTTCTGGTATCCAACTGCCTTCTTAATTTCTGAGCGCAACCCATTCTCAAACTTAATACACTTTGAAAAATCTACATTTTCCTCAGCGTAATGCGGATAAAACTTGGCCAACTCAACAAACTTGGCAGCATACTCAACAACACACATACTTCTTTGCTTCATCTCAAGGAACTCAATTTCCTTCTTACCACGGACATCTTCAGGAAAATACTTTCTCAAAAATTCCCTACGGAACACAGCCCAAGTGACATTCTCACCTGCAGCTTCTAACTTCTGGCAAGTCTCTAGCCACCAGTCATCAGCCTCGACTGCTAGTATATGATTCCCATAATGAACCTTCTACGCTGGAGTGCAACCCATCACGCGAAAGATCCTCTCAATCTCTTTCAACCATTCCAATGCTCCGTCAGGATCATATTTTCCCTTGAACGTAAGTGGATTCTCTCTCTAGAAAGTCACCAAGCTACGAGATCCAGCATTCCCGTCAGCATTCGGCTGATTTTCCATCGCATGAGCCATTTCTTCTAGAGCAGCAGCAAGGGAAGCATCATTCCTTCCAGCCATCTCAACTTATCACTACAACACAAACAACTGTTCGAACTCAAAATAACAATACTCGATTGTTAGACAACTAAGACTCGACGACAAGGTCGGACCAACCTTTTGCTTTGATACCAACTTTATAACACCCCAATTCTACCCTGAGCAAATTATGCAAAATAAATCAGAGTTATAAAATTTCATTCATACAAACGAATCGGGACGTCACAAATTCTTCTAATAAATTCATTGCATTCATCATGGATATATAACACTTATAATAAAACATCGGATGAACCATCTTCATAGCATCTTGTTGTAACCCAAAATTTTCCCTCTCATATCTCTCAAAACATTTCAAGGAAAATCTCCAAGTTGCTCAAGATTGCTCAAGAGTTAGACAGTCAAGTCATCTCCTAAGGCAATCAACCTCAAATTAGGGTTTTGTGTTGCATCAAGGTACTTGCATCCAAATGACCTCAAGTTCTCCCCAATGTCCTAATATGTTCTCAAGTTCATCCATGTCAAATTTCAAGCCTTGTAAAGGAAGTTTGGTCAGTCAAATGCTCAAGAGGTCCAAAAATCGACTATGCTAGGGCAAAAGTCAACTGTGCCCAAAATACATTCAAACTTCATGATTTTTTGTCAAAATTATCATTTTGAAGGATAATTCATCATTTGATCAAGGGTTTATCATGATTCATCAAGGATTTCTCAAAATTCATCAAGACTCAAAAGTTGCTAAATTAGGGTTTTGTAGGAAAAGTCAACTCAACTTTGACCAAGCATAACTTTCTCATACTTTATGAGAAATTACCCATCCAAAGCTCATTTTGAAGAGGATGCAATTTCCTACAATCCATATTCACACCCCAAGATCAAGAAATGCACTCACAAGAAGTTACAAATTTGGACATTATAGGTCATTTTTGAAAGTCAACAAAAACACCTTTTTTTGCCAAAGCTTATAACTTGAGCATGGAATATCAAAATGAGATGAGACAAAAAGGGTTGGTTAGAGGACATCTCAAGCTTTCTTAAAAGTCGCAGAACACTTCCAAAAGTTCAAAATTGAAGAATTTATGCATTGTTGAAGTTGGGCATTTTTCCAAAATTACCAAAAGTCAACTATCCCCAAAACTTCAAATTTTGCCAAAGGGGCACATTCATTTCCCCTTGATTTGGTCTTGTCACACTCCACACGTGTCCTATCTTCAGCCATGTGTCCATTTAGTAATTTTTCTATTTTATTTTATTTTTTATTGAATTAATTCATTTTAAATCAATTTAAATCAAATAAAATCCAAATATTGATTACTTAGGATCTTTTTGGTTGTTATAGGTCTTAATTATCATCATGATCATGATCAAATCTGTATCAAACTTTTCATGTACAAAAATATTTGATTTTGGACCAAATTGGAAGCTTTTTAATGGAGAATCAAATCATATCTTCAAGCATTGATGCATAAGGATTGAGTCCACGAGATTTGACCTAATACATTGCTCATTACATATACAATGCAAAGGCACACGAATTAGAGGTTAGAAGCTACAGAATCACCAAAACCAAACATGAAAAAACTTGGAAAAAGCTTGAAACTGAAATCACTCCTAGAGGCGAATTCAAAGGCAAAGCTCAACGTGAATCAATTGTTGGACATCCACTGAAGCGAAACCAATCCCTAACAAGCTTTCATACACATTCAAAAGCGTTGTAAGTCCTTCAAAACACCGCCCTGTATTTGAAATCGCAACCTCTTATTCTGGCATTTTCTTGACAAAACATTGAGGTATTCATGATCCTTGAGTAATTTCTAAACTTTCTGCATTATTTAATTGTGTTTATATAACCTGTAGTGCCATACCCGAATATAGGGTTCTTGGTATTTGTTTTTGGGCGTTTTATTTGCAGGAAAAATTGAGGCCATTAATGGATATAAACATGATCAGTGGAAGAAGACGAGCACAACCATGTG
Source organism: Vicia faba (assembly GCA_948472305.1). Lineage (NCBI taxonomy): Eukaryota > Viridiplantae > Streptophyta > Magnoliopsida > Fabales > Fabaceae > Vicia > Vicia faba. The sequence continues at coordinate 556,857,773 of OX451735.1, forward strand.
TTTGAAATTGATTTTCGTGGCCTAGAATAGCTTTTAGGTTTGACCTAGCGATTCAGCTGCGGGTATGAATCCGCAGGAAATATTACAGGGATGAACGAGGAAGACGATGACGCGTCTTCCCCTGGTTGGTTGGTTCAAATCTCGCGTGTGTTTTTTATAATTCTGGCATATTAATTGTTTTTTTTCATATAATAATTGTTATCCATTATAATAACAAATGAAGTGCAGTGGTTGAGTGGCAAGGAGAACGTTCAAAATCCAATGGGACCTGGGTTCGAATCCCATTTCCCCCAAATGCATATTATTGTTTTTCTTCAGATTATTCCATGCAAAGCCAGACGTGTGGTTCACCATGCACCATCACCCAATCATCTGCCAGATGGCCCCAGGCCAGATCTGTTGGTCAAGAATGAATGTCCATCATGCGCCCTAGTCCACCAATGCACATGGAAGTCCAGAAGTCAACCAGGCCTGCTTGTATTGGGCCATCAAAATTGCTATCTCAACCTCCCAAAATCAGGCCCAACCTCTAACTCACTCTATTTTTTCTATTTTATTTCTTTATTTTGTTTAATTATTTTTTATGATTTAATCACTAATCAATTAATCTTTTTTTCTTAATAAAATAAAAAACCAAAAAAATATATTTTATTTATTAAAATTCAGCACTTTATTTTTGTAAATAAATATTAATTCAATTAATTTAGTTTTAATTAGGTATAACTTTTAATATTTTTTGCAATAATTAAAATTAAGTTGGATAATTAGGTTTTACTAACATTGATTGATTTATTTTTATTTCTTTAAATACTCAAAAATCCAAAAATATCATTTTTATTAATTAATTAATTTGTTTATTAATTTAGTAATTAACCTAATTTAATTTCTTTTTAATTCAAAAAATAACAAAAAAGATACTTTCTTTCAAAAAAGGGTCAAAACCCTAAATAACTCGCATTTGATTTAATTTTCCGCACGCGATCCATTTTACCATATTGATGTAATTGTTTCTCGGAATGTAATAGTTTAATAGGACCTTTACTATTTTTTATCGCTTTATTTACTTTCTGCATTTTAATTTCAAGGGTTGGTTTTGGCGATGTAAATACCCGACGCCTTGTAATAGTTTAGTTTTAATTTCCGCAATTTAATTTCCGCAACTTATAAATTGTTAGATGTTTGATAATAGGGAATGCATGACAAGATCAAATGTTTAAACCTAAAATCAACATAGATAACCATTTACATGTACAAAGATAAAATTAACCGAAATAACACACTCGCACATGCGCACTCTTAGGGTACACCTCACTTGGTTTCCTTCGAACGTGGTCATTGAGTATAGCAAGTTTTAGAGGTCTCCCTCTTGTCCAAAGATCATAGGTGCCTCGAAACGGTTGCCTCGGAAAAATGATCTAAGACATTAGGGTTACCGCTAAGGAGTCCTAACATTGCTTTAGTGACCACACGTCCCTTAATCGAATTGACCCTTAAACTCCAACGACGATGCTACCTACTCATCAATAGTGGGATAGCATTGTCTAAAGGACATTAGCACATATTGGTTCCTTTTTTGAGTAGGTAGATGGTTCTTAAGTACTTGCTCTCTTCAAAACAAAACAAAACTTTTCGCACTTACACCTTTCAAACAAAAACTTCTTTCAAACCCACAAACACAAAGAAAAGCAAATTTTGAAAACACTTTTAGCAAGTACCTAAGAGCCCGTGGATAACCACGGATAGAAAGGGTGCTAACACCTTCCCTTTCTATAATCTACCCCCCGAACTCGAGAAACATCTCGAAAAAGGAATTTTTCTGTGCTTTTTTTCTTTCCTTGTTGGATAAAATAAAAGACGGTGGTGACTCTTGCTTACTGCAACATTTTGCGAATACAAATGCAAAACACGAACCAGCATTCCAAAATAGTCAGTTCTCTTTCCACCGTATCACAGAACTGGTGACTCTGCTGGGGATATTTATAAGTGGGGTGTACCTTAGGATTAGATCATTGTGTTTTCAATTGTTTGCTTTGCATGCTTTATATTTGTGGGCTTGTATCAGAGTTACTATAGATCCTAACTTGGATCTGAGGGATACCCTTTAGGTAAGTAGCAATAAACTGTGAGGGAACTGTACGGCGTAGACCGATACGGTTGAAGCAGTAGCTACGTTGGTGTGGAACTTTAGTCTGTACCGATATCCCTTGTGCGAGAACGAGGATAATATGGGTCTTCTAAGGGGTCATTAAGCACCAGCTGACCTTAGAACCTTTAAATTGACCAACTTGGCCATAGAACAGTAGCAGTATGCTACACTCATTGAGACTAAACTCTCGCGATAATTCCGACCGCAAGAAAAGGTTGCTAAACTGGAATTATGACCGATCGAGGGTAGTCAGTGATATTGAGATCCTCTAGAACCCGGTTACTATTTTTAGGACAGGTTTAAACCAACTGAACTAAAAGAGGGTAGTACCTAAGCTCCTTGCCAGCCTGAAATCTAAGGGCTCTCTGTGTGACTTGTGTGCCTTTACCATGTTCGCTATTTGTGGATACTTGTGGTGTGCTTACTATCATGACATCATAACATTGCATACATCTTGCATTGGAATAACCTATTTCAAAGACAGGAGGGATTCATCTTTGTTCCGTTTTGTAGGTCATCATGATGCCCATGCGTAGGAATACCATCTGGATCAACTTTGTCCAGGTTCCCACCTTGCTTTAAGATTTGGTTACAAATATGCCTAATACTACCTCCTTCATCAGAAGACATGGTTATCTTCTCAGTTTGGTCACCTCCAAATTGGACGAGCAGATGATGAGTGTTTTGGTCCAATTATATGATCCGCTGTACCATTGCTTTACTTTCCAGGACTACCAGCTGGTTCCCGCCTTAGAAGAATTCTCTGAGCAGCTCGGTATCTCTATTCTGGAGCAGACCCCGTTTACTGGTTGGGAGAAGATTCTTAGGCCGAAAGAGATTGTTCAATCCTTTATTTGACCAAGGATGAGGTAATGGCTAATTGGGAGACCAGAAGTGGAGCAAAGGGCTTTCTGACTAAGTTCTTGGTTGGTATGGCTAACTATTCCTGGGATAGTCTAGACTTCAAGGCATTCGAGGATATTCTGGCTGTTCTGATATACGGCTTGGTATTCTTTCTGAATTCTGACTCCTTTGTTGATGTTAATGCGGTAAAAATCTTCATCTCTCATAATCTTGTACCCACTCTCTTGGGTGACATCCTTCATCAACTTTATGCTCGTACCTCCCGAAATCGGGGAACCTTGATGTGTTGTGCTCCATTATTGGCGAGGTGGTTTATTTCGCACCTCCCCAAATCAGTGCTGAAGAACAAAGAAGGCATGGGCTGGGCTTATAGGGTTATGTCTCTCTCTTATAATGACATCATCTGGACCCTCAAGGGTATGGATGAGGTGGCTATCATTGATCGATGTGGGGAGTACCCCAATGTTCCACTGATAGGAAACAATGGAGGAATTTCTTATAACCCGTGCTTGGCCTTACGTCAATTTGGGTGTGCCAGAAGAGAAGGACCTCATGAGATTTTAATGCCTAGTATCATCTTTGATTTTCAAGGGGGTAGTGACGAGCAACGCCGAAGATTCATAAGGGCTTGGGATAGAGTTCACAGATCTGATTCACACGAGCTGGGTCTAAAGACTTCTCTTCCAATGGAGCCATATCTCAGATGGGTTCGTATCCGTGTCCAAAAGCTGGGTATGCCATATGAAGTCGTCCGGCCTGTCATTATTGAAGTTGCTAATGAAGAAGGGGTTCTTCCAACCATCCTCCATCCTCATATGCCCATTGACATTGGGGCACTGAAAAGGTCTTGGATGCAACTGAGAGAAGAATGGCATTCTTACCAAGAAAAGTTCAACGAGCAAGAGCAGAAGATCCAGAAGTTGACTAGGAAGTTGGAGAACGAGCGGATTCTCAATGACTATGTCCGCACCAACAAGAAGAGACCATGGGAGCACTGATTGGCCTTTGTTTATTTCCATTTCAGTTTTTATTTACTTTTCAGTATTTCCTTTCATGTAATGCCTTAAGGGCATCAGTTGAACAATTTGAATTTCAAGTTTACCTAATAAAAGTGTGTTTCCTTTCTTGTTTACAAATTTGAATCTCTCGATTGTCTTTGAAATCATGTCATACGCATTTCATCCCACGCACTTCATAACAGGTACCCATTACAGGTCTCTTATCTTCTTTGCTGTTTATTTCAGCACTCATCATGTCTGCTGAACCATCAACTGAGCAAGCCATCAAGGCCCTACAAGCCCAAAAGGCCCAATTCCAAGAGTTGTTCATGAATCTGGCTAAGGGTCAGCAAGATATGAAGACCCTGATTCTGAAAGAGAAGAAGAAGAAGAAGAAGAAGAAGAGGACAATCCTGTTTAACATAGGGCACAAGTTTGGAAACAGGCTTTGGGATGAAGTTGATTTGACCACCTCATTTGGAGGTAAAGATAGTCAAGAAGAAAGAAGGGCTCCTAGCTCTGTGGTCTCCGACAACGAGACGGACTTTGACGAAGACCAGTATCCTCTGGTCGAGGATAGATACAAGCAACTAGAAGACCGGTTGAGTGCGATGGAAGTTCAGAAGGTGCCTGGTCTGGACTTTGGTGATCTGGGTCTATCATCTGGAGTGGTAATTCCCCACAAGTTCAAGGCACCAGCCTTTGCTAAGTATGACGAAGTTTCTTGTCCGAAGCTGCACCTTCGGTCATATGTAAGGAAGATTCACCCGTACACCGCTGATAAGAACCTATGGATCCACTTATTTCAAGACAGTCTCTCAGGGACTCAGCTTGAATGGTTTTACCAGTTGGACGGAGCCAGTATCCGCAGTTGGGAAGATTTGGCCATTGCTTTCTACAGGCAGTACCAATACAATTCTGACCTCGCTCCCACGCGTACCCAACTCTAGGGTATGTCAATGGGAATGGGTGAAGGTTTCAAAGAGTATGCTCAGAAGTGGAGGGTCCTTGCCGGAAGAGTGCAACCACCCTTGGTTGATCGAGAGCTTGTGGATATGTTTCTGGGGACCTTGTCTGGTCCATTTTTCAACCACCTGATTGGAAGCTCTTCGTCCGGGTTTACAGAGCTAATCATGACCAGTGAGAGGATTGAAGCTGGTATTAAGGCTGGTAAGATACAGAAGGGTGCTTCATCAAGCACCAAGAAGAAGCCCTTTAAGAAAGAGTCCAGTGATATCTACAGTTTGAAAAGACAGAGTAGACCTGAATGCCGCCAAGCTGTTAATGTGGTTGTTATTTCAAAACCTGTTAGTTCTCCTCAGCACAACAATCAACAAAAGGACGAGAGACCTCGAAGGCAATTCACCCGTCTCAACATGACCTTATCTCAGATTCTGCCACAGTTGCTGAAGACTAATCTGGTGATTCCAAGGGAAGCCCCGAAGAATCCAAATACAACATCACCGAAGTATAACCCTAATGCCCGTTGTGCTTATCACTCTGATAGCCCGGGGCATAATACAGATGATTGTTGGACTTTGAAGAATAAGATACAGGACTTAATTGATGCTAAGGAGATTGAGTTTGAGGCGCCCGAAAGACCTAATGTTGTGACTGCTCCTATGCCCAAGCATGGAATGAATGCTATAGATGAAGACTTGTTTGTGATTTCTGTGAATGACATTGTTACCCCTTTGTTGACTGTGAAGAAGAACCTTTTGCTAGCCGATTTATTTCCGGGCTATGACGAAGGTTGCCGTATGTGTTCTGCCCTACCAACCGGTTGCCCTCTTTTAAAGTCAGGTGTCCAACGCCTGATGGATAGTAAAGAAATTCTGTTTGAGAAGACCCTTGTTCCTTTGGTTCCTACTGAAGAAGTTGCCATCATTACCATTTTCGACAATTCTTCCAAGGCTCCCTCGAGTAAGCCTGTTAGAATTACATCTGCTTCAAGAACCGCACCATTGATCATCACTATTCCAGGGCCCATCCCCTACACCTCTGATAAAGCTGTCCCTTGGCACTATGGGGCTGATGTTTATTTTCGTGGAGTTAAACAAGATTTGGATGCTGATACTGACGTCAGCAACATTGTTGGACTTGCTAAAGTCACCCGCAGCAGGAGCTTTTCTCACCTGATATCTCTCCGCCAACCGCCCGAAAACCTATTGTTATTACACCTTCCAGTGTACCTGCTACTATTCCTATTCAAGTTCCTATTCTTACCCCTGTCGTCGAGTCCTCTAACGCTCAGGGCAAAGGGATCACCACTGATGAGCCTGCCCGGACGGAGGCACCAAAGACGATTACTGTTGAAGCTTCTAAACAAGAGATGGAAGAGATTCTGAAGATTGTCAAAAAGAGTGACTACAATGTAGTTGAACAGCTGGGGCAAACCCCATCCAAGATCTCTATGTTGTCACTGTTGCTATGCTCAGAAGCCCATGCCAAGGCTCTGATTACCTTCTTGAAGACTGCCCACGTACCGCAAGAGACATCAGCTGATCAGTTTACAGATTGCGTGGCAAATTTAACTGCTGATAATGGGTTGGGTTTCTCTGACTCCAACTTGACTGTTAAAGGGAAGAATCACAATGATGCCCAACATGTCTCCATTGAATGCAGGGGCACTACTCTTGCTCATTTATTAGTAGATATTGGTTCCTCGTTGAATGTTTTGCCTAAAAAAGCTCTAGATCGGTTGGATTGTGAAGGGTTGGAGCTGAAGCCAAGCAACATTGTTGTTAGGGCCTTTGATGGGTCTAAGAGAATGGTGCACGGAGAAGTTGATATTCCAATTAAGGTTGGTTCTCAGGTTTTCAACTCTATGTTCTATGTGATGGATATTCGGCCATCTTATTCTTGTTTGTTGGGTCGTCCATGGATCCACAAAGCGGGGGTCGTAACCTCAACGCTCCACCAGAAGCTGAAATACCCGGTCAAAGGGAAGATTGTGACATTACAAGGAGAGGAAGAGTACATGGTGAGCCACCTCAACTCTTTCTGATATGTAGAGGTGGATGGGGAGTTCATTGAGACCCTATTTCAGCATTTTGAAGAGGTTCCCCAGACACTGGCGTCAGCTGAGGCTGTTGTTGAAGATTCTCCTATGAAGATGGCTTCCCTCAAGGATGCCCTGGTTGTTGTTGAGAAAGGTGGGTGTGCAAATTGGGGCCAACTCCCTGATTTTACACAGAAGACTAACAAGTTTGGTTTAGGTTTCACTGCAGAAACTCAAAGGGCTGTTCGAAATGCACGGATCGGAAGACCTCCCGTGTTCATCAACAATTCAGGAGTGAATGCCATTGAAGACGATATGGAAGAGTCTGAGTTCGACAGCTGGATCTATCCTACGACCAATGATGGACCAAGCAACTGGACAGAAAAGGACTTCATCCCTATTTCTTTTGTTACCCAGTAATGGGACTTTTTGTTTTGAATATGTAACAGACAATGTTTTAAACTTTATGGCCTGGTGTCTTACCCGGGGCACTGTGGCTTCATTTGTGAGGGCTTTATGTGTGTCATTTTCATATATCATTAATAAAAGCATTGGACGTTTCTTGCATTTCAAATTTTGCGCTCCTTGTTTTTCTTTATTATATATTAAAACAGCTATTTTACACACACTCACATATACATGTCTACATCCACTCTAGATCTCACTGGTAACGACTTTGCTACTGCCGGTTATGACTTCGAAAATCCGATCAACTTAGCCGAAGACGAAGGTGAAGATGATTGCGAAGTGCCTGGAAAACTTGCAAGAATGTTACTTCAAGAAGAGAGAGCTATTCAGCAGCACGAAGAGCCGATGGAATTAGTGAATCTGGGTGTTGAGACAGACAAGAAGGAAGTTAAGATCGGTGCAAATCTGGATCTTAGTGTGAAGCAACGGTTGATTCAGATGCTGCGTGACTACGTTGAGATCTTCGCCTGGTCTTATGAAGATATGCCTGAGTTGGATGATGATATTGTGGTTCACCGCCTGCCTACCAAGGAAGATTGTCCTCCAGTGAAACAGAAGGTCCGTCGAATGCGCCCAGAGATGTCCGAGAAAATCAAGGCTGAAGTTATGAAACAGTTTGACGCCGGTTTTCTAGCAGTTACTTCTTATCCTCAGTGGGTGGCCAATGTGGTACCTGTGCCGAAGAAGGATGGTAAGGTTCGAATGTGTGTTGACTACAGGGATTTGAATAGGGCAAGCCCCAAGGATGATTTTCCTCTACCTCATATCAACGTTCTGGTTGACAACACCGCTCAGCATAAAGTATTCTCCTTCATGGATGGTTTCTCCGGTTATAATCAGATTAAAATGGCTCCCTAAGACATGGAGAAGACAACCTTTGTTACTCAGTGGGGTAACTTTTGCTACAAGGTCATGCCTTTTGGACTGAAGAATGTTGGGGCAGCGTATCAGCGTGCCATGGTTGCTTTGTTTCATGACATGATCCATCATGAGATTGAAGTATACGTCGACAATATGATTGTAAGGTCCTAGACTAAGGAAGAACACCTTGACCATCTGCAAAAGTTATTTGACAGGCTGAAGTTGTACAAGATGAGGTTAAACCCGAACAAGTGCACATTCGGGGTGAGATCTGGTAAGCTGCTGGGTTTCGTCGTAAGCGAAAAAGGTATTTAAGTGGATCCTGCCAAAGTGAAAGCTATACAGGAAATGCCATCTCCCACAATAGAGAAAGAACTCATAGGCTTCCTGGGACGACTGAATTACATTGCCTGATTCATCTCGCACCTGACTGCTACTTGTGAGCCAATCTTCAAGTTACTGAAGAAAAATTAAGTGGTACGTTGGAACGATGAATGCCAGGCCGCTTTCGAAAGGATCAAAGAGTATCTCCAAGAGCCACCCATTTTGATGCCTCCAGTTGAAGGGAGACCTTTAATCTTATACTTGTCAGTACTCGACAATTCAATGAGGTGTGTGTTGGGTCAACATGACGAGTCTGGCCGAAAAGAGCATGCTATTTATTACCTTAGCAAAAAGTTTACCGACTGTGAGACTCGATACTCACTGCTCGAGAAAACTTGCTACGCTTTGGCATGGGCTGCTCACTGGCTGAGACAGTATATGTTGACTCACACTACTCTGTTGATATCAAAGATGGATCCGATCAAGTATATCTTCGAAAATCCCGCCTTGTCCGGAAGAATAGCAAGATGGCAGATGATCTTGACTGAGTATGACATCCAATATACGACCCAAAAGGCAATCAAGGGAAGTGTGCTGGCAGACCATTTGGCACATGAGGCAGTGGATGATTACCAGTCTATGAACTTTGAATTCCTGGACAAGAATATCATGTTGGTAACTGACTGTGAGACACCTGGACCGGATGAAGGACCTGAGGAAGGATCCCGATGGTCTATGTACTTTGATGGAGCTTCAAACGCTTTGGGTAATAGCATTGGCACCATGATCATATCTCCTAAAGGCTCTCATACTCCATTTACCGCCCGACTATGTTTCAACTGCACCAACAATATGGCGGAGTATGAAGCGTGCATCATGGGTCTTCGAGCAGCAATTGACCTAAGGATTAAGTTTTTAAGTGTCTTCGGAGATTTCTCTCTCGTGATCAGTCAGATCAAAGGCGAGTGGGATACGAAACACCCAAATCTTATTCTTTACAAGGAGTATCTGTTGACTTTGCTTCCCCACTTCGAGGAGATAACCTTTGAACATTTCCCTAGAGAGGAGAATCAGTTGGCGGACACGCTGGCTACGATGTCTTCTATGTTCAAAATCAATTGGGACAACGAAGCTCCCCGAATTATCATTGAAAGACTGGACGAACCGGCACATTGCTGTGACATTGAGACTGAAGAGGTAGCAGAAAATCCCTGGTTTAATGAGGTAAAAAGGTATCTTGAGGCTCCAGAATACCCCGAGGGTGCATCTGTTAATGACAAGAAGTTTCTGAGGAGGTTTGCGGGAAAGTTATTCATCAGCAATGGCATTCTTTACAAGCGTAACCATGATTCGACCTTACTGCGTTGTGTGGATAAGAATGAAGCAGAAAGGATCATGGCGGAATTACATGAAGGTACTTTTGGGACTCATTCCAGTGGACACACCATGGCAAAGAAAATCCTTCGGGCAGGATATTATTGGTCCACAATGGAAGCTGTCTGTTATCAGTATTCTCGGACATGTCACAAGTGTCAAGTCTATGCTGATAAGGTGCACATACCTCCAGTTCCTCTGAACATCTTGACAGCTCATTGGCCTTTTGCAATGTGGGGCATTGATATGATCGGCGAGATCAGACCTACAGCGTCCAACGGGCATCATTTCATCCTGGTAGCGATTGATTACTTTACGAAGTGGGTTGAAGCAGCTTCCTTTGCTACTGTAACCAAGAACATCGTAGCACGGTTTATTCAGCACAATCTGATCTATCGATACGGTGTACCAGAGAGGATCATTACGGACAATGGTACCAATCTCAACAACAAGATGATCACTGAGCTCTACAAGCAATTCAAGATACAGCATCACAACTCTTCTCCCTATCGGCCGAAGATGAATGGGGCTGTTGAAGGGGCTAATAAGAACATTAAGAAGATTGTGCAGAAGATGATAGTGACATACAAAGACTGGCACGAGATGTTACCGTTTTCTCTTCATGGGTATCATACCTTAGCGTGGACGTCAACAGGGGCAACACCCTATTCCTTGGTATATGGTATGTAGGCTGTATTGCCCATTGAAGTTCAGATACCCTCTCTCCGGATTATGAAGGATGCAGGTTTGAGCGAAGATGACTGCATTCAGACCCGGCTTGATCAGCTAAACCTAATCGACGAAAAGAGACTTACTGCTATTTGTCATGGTCAGACGTACCAAAAACGGATGATCAAGGCATTTAACAAGAAAGTTAGACGACAAGAGTATCAAGTTGGGGATCTGGTTATCAAGCGCATCATATTACCTCAAGGTGATCCCAGGGGCAAATGGACCCCTACTTACGAAGGGCCATTCGTAGTTAAGAACATTTTCTCAGGCGGAGCTATGATTCTAACCACCATGGATGGTGACGACCTTCCTCACCCCGTCAATGCAGACATAGTGAAAAGATACTACGCATGAACAAATACCCGCTAGGTTGACTGGCCTAGGCAAAAATAAGGGCTTCCTGGCGAGCCAAAAGGGTTCGGGCAAAAATAAGGGATGAAAAAGAAAAATTTGTACACCCGGCAAGTCGAAAACCTGAAAAGGTGGCTTAGGCAAAAAAGGGTATCCCGGTGGACTGAAAACCCGAAAGGGAGGTCCAGGCAAAAAATTGGGGATCAAAGCGTAACACTATGTCTCATTGGATCACCTTGCATCCAGACTTCGGTATCGACTTTTAAGCTCGGACGACACTAATCAATCATATTCATCATCAACCAGTAGCAAAGTGATGAGATGCTCGAGGATATAAAGGCAATAGCAGAGTTGGAACCCAGTGGGATCATTCACATAGCTGTTTTGTTTAGTTTTTCACAAATTGTGTAAATTCTATTATTCGGCGGCATTCTCTTACTAGGACGTCAGCCTCTTGTACAAAAACACCTATTTACAGGCCAAACTTCAAATCAATACAATTCATTTCCAAAGAAATTTCAAACTATTTTTCCTTTATCTGTTTTGTTTTGCAAAGAACGTCCAAGGTTCATTTTTGATATACGCATTTGACATTAATTGTTGCTCATAAATATTTACATGCGAAACAAAGACGATTACGGGTAACATCAGAAATAGGGGCAATAAGAATTGTCCAAGCGGTATGGTTGCTCTATCCATCAGGTACAAGGGTAGGTTCAGCTGAAGAATATAGCTAAGGTACTTTCACTCCCCGCAGAATAAGACCGTAATGGTAGCTCTCCCCCAGCTGAGACTTGCAACTATGAATGAATCAGCAATGCTCTCCCCAAGCAGAGTTTATCTACCATCAACACTAAAAAAGGATCGATATCCCCGGCAGTCTTAATATTCCCCAACGAAGTATAAGAATACTCCCCAGCAAAGTATAAGAATGTTCCCCGGTAGAATACAAGATACCCCCAGTGGAGTTAAAATTTTCCCAGCACAATCTGAAGAAGCTTCCCCAACGGAGTTGAATCATCATCCCCAGTAGACTTTGGAAGTTTATACCCAGTGGAGTATAAAAATTAAATCTCCCCAGCCAAGTTCAAAGGATCATTTCTAGCAGAATTCAGAGGATTATCCCCACAAAAGTCTAACAGGGTTATCCCCAGCAAGTCGCAACTGAAAGATCATCCCCAACGAAGTTCTATCCTTTCACAAACAGGAATTCAATCCTCAACAGATTCAGTATCACCAGCAACGGTAATCCATCCCCAGCAGAGCTTATTAGTGGAATCCTCAACAGAGTATATCTTCCCCACAGAGTAATCTCCTCATCAGTTTATTCCCCAACGGAATCATCTTCTCCTACAGGTTTATTCTCGCAATCACCTTCGTTCACCATCCCCAGCAAAAATGAAGAATCCAACTTTATTCTCCAGCAGTTCCGGGATTTATTTTCCCCAGCTAAAACATTACATTTCCATACATCATGATACATGCATATACGCATCATATAACACTATCTCATTTATGTTAAGAACATCATTTCTTGATACATATCATGCATTGCATATGACTGACCTTTACCTTTCAGGAAAGATGCAGTTAAGTTCTCAAATATTCCAAGACCTTGTCTGGTCCAGCTAAATCGATTCCTAAAGATTTTTCTGATGCCGATCCAGTCAAAGTTAATCCAAGACCTCCTCTGGTCCAGTTAAATCGATTCCTAAAGATTTTTCTGATGTCGATCCAGTCAAAGTTAACCCAAGACCTTCTCTGGTCCAGTTAAATCGATTCCTAAAGATTTTTCTGATGCCGATCCAGTTGAAGTTGTTCCAAAACCTTGTCTGGTCCAGTTAAGTCGATTCCTAAAGATTTTTCTGATGCCGATCCAGTCAAAGATAATCCAAGACCTCCTCTGGTCCAGTTAAATTGATTCCTAAAGATTTTTCTGATGTCGATCCAGTTGAAGTTATTCCAAGACCTTGTCTGGTCCAGTTAAATCGATTCCTAAAGATTTTTCTGATGTCGATCCAGTCAAAGTTAATCCAAGACCTCCTCTGGTCCAGTTAAATCGATTCCTAAATATTTTTCTGATGCCGATCCAGTTGAAGTTATTCCAAGACCTTGTCTGGTCCAGTTAAATCGATTCCTAAAGATTTTTCTGATGCCGATCCAGTCAAAGTTAATCCAAGACCTCCTCTGGTCCAGTTAAATCGATTCCTAAAGATTTTTCTGATGCCGATCCAGTTAAAGTTATTCCAAGACCTTGTCTGGTCCAGTTAAATCGATTCCTAAAGATTTTTCTGATGCCGATCCAGTCAAAGTTAATCCAAGACCTCCTCTGGTCCAGTTAAATCGATTCCTAAAGATTTTTCTGATGTCGATCTAGTTGAAGTTATTCCAAGACCTTGTTTGGTCCAGTTAAATTGATTCCTAAAGATTTTTCTGATGCCGATCCAGTTGAAGTTATTCCAAGACCTTGTTTGGTCCAGTTAAATCGATTCCTAAAGATTTTTCTGATGTCGATCCAGTCAAAATTAATCCAAGACCTCCTCTCAGTCAGATTGCCGATAAGATCTCCATGATTCCTATTCCAGTTGAAGTTCAGACCACCTATCAGCAATCTCCAAATGGCATCTGTAAGCTCATCCCCGACATCATCAGGCTGATACCACTTCATGCGAGTGCAAATTTCTGGGCACTCTAGTGTTCAATCATCTTCTACCTTTGGATCACGAAAGGCCCGAAAGCCAATCTATATCCTCAGGTTTAACAAAATTGAATAGGGGCAGCTGTTGTACCCCAAAATTTTCCCTCTCATATCTCTCAAAACATTTTAAGGAAAATCTCCAAGTTGCTCAAGATTGCTCAAGAGTTGGACAGTCAAGTCATCTCCTAAGGCAGTCAACCTCAAATTAGGGTTTTGTGTTGCATCAAGCTCCTTGCATCCAAATGACCTCAAGTTCCCCCCAATGTCCTAATATGTTCTCAAGTTCATCCATGTCAAATTTCAAGCCTTGCAAAGGAAGTTTGGTCAGTCAAATGCTCAAGAGGTCCAAAAATCGACTGTGTTAGGGCAAAAGTCAACTGTGCCCCAAATACAGTCAAACTTCAAGATTTTTTGTCAACATTCTCATTTTGAAGGATAATTCATTATTTTATCAAGGGTTGATCATGATTCATCAAGGATTTCTCAAAATTCATCAAGACTCAAAAGTTGCTAAATTAGGCTTTTGCAGGAAAAGTCAACTCAACTTTGACCATGCATAACTTTCTCATACTTTATGAGAAATGACCCATCCAAATCTCATTTTTAATAGGATTCAATTTCCTACAATCCATCTTCACACCCCAAGATCAATAAATGCACTCACAAGAAGTTACAAATTTGGACATTATAGGTCATTTTTGAAAGTCAACAAAAACACCTTTTTTGACAGAGCTTATAACTTGAGCATGGAATATCCAAATTATATGAGACCAAAAGTTTTGATTATAGGACATCTCAAGCTTTCTAAAAAGTCCAAGAACACTTCCAAAAGTTAAAAATTGAAGACGTTATGCATTGTTGAAGTTGGGCATTTTTCCAAAATTGCCAAAAGTCAACTATCCCCAAAACTTCAAATTTTGCCAAAGGGGCCCATTCTTTTCCACTTGATTTGGTCTTGTCACACTCCACACGTGTCCCAGATTCAGCCATGTGTCCATTTATTAATTTTTCTATTTTATTTGATTTTTTATTGAATTAATTCATTTTAAATCAATTTAAATCAAATAAAATCCAAATATTGATTAATTATGATCTTTTTGGTTGTTATAGGTCTTAATTATCATCATGATCATGATCAAATATGTATCAAGCTTTTCATGTACAAAAATATTGGATTTTGGACCAAATTGGAAGCTTTTTAATGGAGAATCAAATCATATCTTCAAGCATTGATGCATAAGGATTGAGTCCACAAGATTTGACCTAATACATTACTCATTACATATACAATGCAAAGGCACACGAATTAGAGGTTAGAAGCTGCAGAATCACCAAAACCAAACTTGAAAAAACTTGGAAAATGCGTGAAATTGAAATCACTCCTAGAGGCGAATTCAAAGGCAAAGCTCAACGTGAATCAATTGTTGGACATCCACTGGAGCGAAACCAACCCCTAACAAGCTTTCACACACATTCAAAAGTGCTGTAAGTCCTTCAAAACACTGCCCTGTATTTGAAATCGCAACCTCTTATTCTGGCATTTTCTTGACAAAACATTGACGTATTCATAATCCTTGAGTAATTTCTAAACTTTCTGCATTATTTAATTGTGTTTATATGACCTATAGTGCCATACCTGAATCTAGGGTTCTTGGTATTTGTTTTTGGGCGTTTTATTTGCAGGAAAAATTGAGGCCATTAATGGATATAAACATGATCAGTGGAAGAAGACGAGCACAACCATGTGTTTGAAATTGATTTTCGTGGCCTAGAATAACTTTTAGGTTTGACCTAGGGATTCAGCTGCGAATATGAATCCGTAGGAAATATTACAGGGATGAACGAGGAAGACAATGCCGTGTCTTCCCCTGGTTAGTTGGTTCAAATCTCGCGCGTGTTTTTTATAATTTTGGCATATTAATTGTTTTTTTCATATAATAATTGTTATCCATTATAATAACAAATGAAGTGCAGTGGTTGAGTGGCAAGGCGAACGTTCAAAATCCAATGGGACCTGGGTTCGAATCCCAAGTCCCCCAAATGCATATTATTGTTTTTCTTCAGATTATTCCATGCAAAGCCAGGCATGTGGTTCACCATGCACCATCACCCAATCATCTGCCAGATGGCCCCAGGCCAGATCTGTTGGTCAAGAATGAATGTCCATCATGCGCCCTAGTCCACCAATGCACATGGAAGTCCAGAAGTCAACCAGGCCTGCTTGTATTGGGGCATCAAAATTGCTATCTCAACCTCCCAAAAGCAGGCCCAACCTCTAACTCACTCTATTTTTTCTATTTTATTTCTTTATTTTGTTTAATTATTTTTTATGATTTAATCACTAACCAATTAATCTTTTTTTCTTAATAAAATCAAAAACCAAAAAAATATATTTTATTTATTAAAATTCAACACTTTATTTTTGTAAATAAATATTAATTCAATTAATTTAGTTTTAATTAGGTATAACTTTTAATATTTTTTGCAATAATTAAAATTAAGTTGGATAATTAGGTTTTACTAACATTGATTGATTTATTTTTATTTCTTTAAATACTCAAAAATCCAAAAATATCATTTTTATTAATTAATTAATTTGTTTATTAATTTAGTAATTAACCTAATTTAATTTCTTTTTAATTCAAAAAATAACAAAAAAGATACTTTCTTTCAAAAAAGGGTCAAAATCCTAAATAACTCGCATTTGATTTAATTTTCCGCACACGATTCTTTTTACCATATTGATGTAATTGTTTCCCGGAATGTAATAGTTTAATAGGACCTTTACTATTTTTTATCGCTTTATTTACTTTCCGCATTTTAATTTGAAGGGTTGCTTTTGGCGATGTAAATACCCGACGCCTTGTAATAGTTTAGTTTTAATTTCCGCAATTTAATTTCTACAACTTATAAACTGTTAGATGTTTGATAATAGGGAATGCATGACAAGATCAAATGTTTAAATCTAAAATAAACATAGATAACCATTGACATGTACAAAGATAAAATTAATCGAAATAACACACTCGCACATGCGCACTCTTAGGTTACACCTCACTTGGTTGCCTTCGAACGTGGTCATTGAGTATAGGAAGTTTTAGAGGTCGCCCTCTTGTCCAAAGATCATAGTTGCCTCGAAATGGTTGCCTCGTAAAAATGATCTAAGACATTAGGGTTACCGCTAAGGCGTCCTAACATTGCTTTAGTGACCACACGTCCCTTAATCGAATTGACCCTTAAACTCCAACGGCGATGCTACTGTTTACCATGGGAATTGGTAAACAACCGCTGATCTTCCAAAAGGTTACTTATTTGGTGACTCGCAGGATCGATCAGATTGATCCTAAGACATGGTTGATTTTGGGGTTTTGACTAAGTTTGATAATGGTTAAATGACAAGAAAATAAAGAAGCTTTAAGTAAATTGCATGAAGAATAAAAGGAAGGCTTAAAATGAAGGCTTCGACTGGAAAAGTAAAGGAGAAAGCAAGTAAAGTTTCTGGAAAATAAATGACTTTGATTAATAAAGTGGTGTTTCACACATACATTCTCAACAATTCTTTCTCTCACGCTGGGTACTCGAATCTATATGAGTGACTTGTATATAATTGTGAACACACGCGAAAAACTGCGTGAACTACTAATATTTATACTAAACACATCCCAAGTAACCGTCGGGCAGTTACGCTGCTTCGAGATGACTCCACTTGGCACGTTCACAGCGTTCGACGCTCCAGATCTTGGCACGTTGCACTTGGTAACCGCTGGGAACCGTTTTCCCTCCAAACGTTTGAATCTCAAACCGTTCCACTCTGAACAATCGAACACCTTCGTCGAGAAGCAACTTCGACGAGAAACACCTTCGACATCGAAGGCAACCAAATTCTCCCTTGGTAGAAATTCTCTAAGTACATTGCCATTTTCTGACGAGCACTTCGACAGAACCAGCTGGTCGAAACCATCCTTCAGCTTTAATGGCTTATATTAATAAAAACGAGGGTGTCGAATTTAGGAGCCAACAAATTGCCCCCCAAGAATGCCTTATTTCGACTTCTGAAAAGAAAAAGGCATTCTTTGAAATTCCATTCGACACTTGTCTTTTCATTCTTAGCCACAAATTAAACTGTGCACTTTTTGTCTTCTACCAACCACTGACAATCCCAAGAAAAAGCCATCATTTCATCCGTACCTAAGACGTCACCTCAGTACGGCGTGTAGCGTGCCCAATGTCTTTTCACAAATTGTCATCATGACAATTTCCCAAAAACGAGGGCGCACGCTGCACCCTTTCATTTCTGCAGAACGACTATGTCAACAGGGGGACGCCACGTGTCCCACTATCTTCTGCAACATTAAATGGCCTCGAATTTGGGGATTTCCCAACCACTATAAATAGCGCCAAGTACCCATTGTGGGACTTTTTCATGCTATCCTTCCTTCAACTTCCTTGAACACAAAATCTCTGCAAACTTGCAAACACCTTGTTCTTCACTTCATCTTCAACCTTAACATCAACAATGGCCTCAGGTTCCTCTACCGCTCCTAGTTCTAACATCCCTTCCAGAAATGCTAAACCCAAGATCTTCTCAACTATCCCCATAGTTACCCCTACAGGCCAATGAAGGGTTCCTGAACCCCTAGAAACTGCTGAACGTGAAGCTTATTCACACCAACTCATGATTCCGGTTGGATACTCCAACCAAATCTTCGCCATGTCTGGCCCACTAGCCCCATGCATCGCTGAAGCCATGAAAATCAAAAGCTTATTTCCAGTGCTTGAAAAGCTCAAACCTGTTGGATGCTCTAAAAAAGATGCAGAGGATAACGAAGATCCCGCTAAGGAGAAAATTGATCTTAGCTTCTTCAATAGGGGTGTTAGGGCTTTCAGGTCTAGCCCTAGCCTCACTCCTGACTACAGTGCTTGGCTGGAAAAAATGGAAAAAAGCCAGGCTCCGATCTGGAAGGACCTGGGGATATTCGACCTAGTTATGTTGTCGAAGACGGGTCTCAACTATTCCCCTGAGATGTTGATAGCCTCCTTACTTTTCTAGGATTACACTCATTTCACCTTCCACCTTCCTTGTGGAATGCTAACACCCACGCTTTTCGACGTGGCTGCCATCACTGGCCTTCGACCCACTGGGGATTATTTCGACCCAGAGGAAATGTCGGAGGATCAGATTGGATTCTCAGCTACGAAACCCACCTACACCACCTATATCAACCATTACCATGATAAGTCGACGGCCACTGTGTCGGATGTAGAGCATATCGCGTTTCTAGCCCTATGGCTGTCACGCTTTGTGTTTTGCACAAAGTCTTTACAGGTGACAAAGAAGATGGTCACCCTCGCCACCCAACTCCACCATGGCCAAAATATTTGTTTGGCAGAATTAATCTTGGCGAATCTGTACGAGTCGATTAGCAGCGGAGCGACTCTGTTGAAGATCATCGAGAATAGAGCCAGTCTGCTGCTTGCAGGACCTTTTTGGCTACTTCAGCTGTGGCTCAATGTCACCTTCGAGTCTTTCTTACCTCAGAAGACTCAAATAAATGAGCAAGCTCCGGAGATAGAAAATAGGCGCATCGAAGGCACCAGATTGGCTCTACTGACCCCGACGGAAGATGGGCTGGAGCTTCAACAAACTTTTGCAAACTTCGTCTTGATGTTTGCAAGAAGGAAAGAATTTGTTTCGACCATGGCTCCCTTTGCTCGACGAAAGGTTGGTCCAGAATGGTTCACGAGGCCCCATCCTAAGTCGTCAAGTGACCCTCAGGTCGAAGAACATACAATAATGTGGGAAGCATTTCTCACACCAAGAATAATGCCCCTGCGCTTTAAAAGCTCCAAGACTCACTTGAGCTTGATCGCGTATCAACCAAACTTGGTCTCTCTCCAGTTTGGTATCATTCAAAGACTTCCTTCTCCTATTTTTCCTAGGGAGAAATCCATGTTATATTTTTGCAACGACTATACTGAAGATGCTGCCACCAAGAATATCGGCAGGTAAGCTGGTCGAACAGTCCTTTCACTGTTCGATTATCAGCTTAACTTTCTCTGTTCACCATCCTTCGAAGACTGGTGGAAGAGTTACTACGCTGAAGAGTTCTTCGACGAGAAGGACTTTGTGGACGAACTTCAGAAGTCTTTTGTTCTAGTTCTGAACAAAATAAAGAAATGTAAGTTCACTCTTCCAAACTATTTTGTCTTTCCATTTCGACTGGTAGCCTGTTAATTATAACTTGTCTTCTTTCAGTTGTTCGAAATCCTGCAGCCAAGAAAGCTGCAGAAGGCCATCAGGGAGGAGGTCCCTTGACAAAACCTCCACCACCGGCGAAAACTATAGCACCGGCGAAAACTACAACAAGCCATCAGGGGGAAGGTCCTTCGAAAAAACCTTCAGCACCGGTAACCAGACTTTTATTATTTTCTTCTGGTTTTAACATTCTGACTTTCGATGTAGCATCTAAATCGAACTCCAATTGGTTTTTAGGAACCTTCACCCAAGAAACGACCTGAACTGACGGTCGAATCTGGGAGTGACGAAGAAGACGACTCTCCCCCTGCTCCTCTCAAAAGGCGAAAACTGAAGAAAGATGTTCCCTCTCCTGAGACTCGATCCACAATCAGAATAAAGGTTGCTGGGAGAAAACCCAGGCCACCTCCAGTAATTATTGAAGAGCCAACGGAGGAGGAACTAAATGTTTTGCTCAATAAACCCGTCGAAAGCGACAATTCTAGCCCTGGGGCTGAAGTTCCTCTGCAGGTAATTTCTTTGACCTTTTTTAACTCAGGTGTCGATGCTCACGTTCGATTATGTCTCTTTCTAACCTAGAAGATTCTTCTTCTTCTTTTTCCAGGAAACCACTGAAAGCTCAGCGCCAAAGACTTCTGAAACACTAGATTCTGCTGAACTCAGTAGGCCACAAGAGAAAGAATTGGCGAACGATGAAGCCAATGCTGAAACAGATGAAGCCAATGCTGAGACAGAAGAACAACAAACAGAAGATCAACAACCAAAAGAGATTCAAGTGGTTGATCTGTCGGAGGAACAACATGATGAAGGGGATCACGCTGACGCTGGCACTGCTGAACTTCAAGTCGAAGAGAGTCAAGTCGAGGCAAACGCTGCTCAACAGCTTCAACCCCAAGACAACACTGCTGCAAAGGTTACCACCTCAACAAAGCATAGGTCCAAAGAAGACTTAGCACTCTTGAAGCAAACTGATCCCGTTGGCTATCTGAATGCCATTATCGAGAGCAAGGGAAGTTCGTCTGATATTAGTCAAGAGGCTTCTACTCAGTCGGGGAAGTCCACTGAGACTTCTCCTCTCGATGAGGCTTTGACGAAGGACAAGGCCCAATTTTTCAAGAAAGATTTGATGAAAGCTTTGGAGGGGGACCCTACTGCTCCGTCGTGTTTGGGAGCTGTTTTGAATGCGGTTGACTTGCTCGCTGTGACTCCAGAGGTTTCGAGCTTTATCATGGAGTTATACTCCATTATTGATCAAGTCTCAGCAGACTATCAACGACAGAGGGGCTTCAACAGCCAGCTCTAAGTGTTATATGGCAAAAGCTCTTCTGCATGGACTGTTATAGCAGAGACGACTTCTCGAATTGCAGAGTTGTCGAAGCAAAAGGCATCTAAGCAAGAAGAAATTGATGCCATAGATCGAGACAATGCTTCCATAAAGGCGCAAATTGAAGAGCTGGAGGCCAAGATGAATGCCAATACTAAGCGCAAGGAGGAGCTTCTCTCGATTGTTTCAGACACCGAGAGTCAAGCTGAAATCACACAAGGCCTAGAGTTTGCTGAGAAAGCTCAAGCCTTCGACGACCAAATTGCCAAGCTTGCCCAGGCGAATGCCTTGTGCAACAAAAGACTGGAGTTGCAGCAGGCGAAGTACCTTCGACTCAAAGATTCCATCCCCTTCTGATTGACTCAGCCCTTTAAACATGTATTGTAATGTGTATTTGACAATATTTCCATTTTGGCTAATTTATAAAATTTTCCATTTTGGCTTATTTATGGTTAATTTAGTCATTACTTGCTATTTATTTTGATCTCTTGGAGCATAGGTTTATACTTTTTCAAATATTTGCCATTTACTCTCAAGAGCCTTTTATCTTCACCTAACTCTTCGACTTCATAAGCTCCACCAGAAAAGGTTTGGATAATTCTGAATGGTCCTTCCCATTTGGGTGACCATTTTCCCATGCTTCGATCCCTTCGATCCATGGGAAGAATAACCTTCCAAACTAATTCTCCAGGCGAGAATGCCTTAGGTTTCACTTTTTTATTGTAAGAGTCTTCCACTCTTTTCTTCTGAAGCCTTAGTAAGTCGAGAGCGCGCATTCTTTCTTCGTCTAAATCTACTAGTTCGTCTAACATCATATCCCAATAAACTTCAGAGGGGATATCATGGTGTCTCTGAACCCTTGCAGATTGAAGACAAATTTTTGCTGGCAACACTGCGTCATGACCAAAAGTTAGCCTATATGGTGTTGTACCTATGGCTTCTTTTGGGGACGTTCGACAGGCCCACAAGATCTGGTCTAACGTCTTATGCCAATTTTTTGGCTTCTTCCCAACATGCTTTTTTATCAAGCCAATCACTACTTTGTTCGCTGCTTCGACTTGACCGTTTGCCTGTGCATAATAAGGCGTTGATGTTAGGAGTTTAAAGCCTATTTCTTGAGCGAATTCCTGCATCTTTCGACCAGTGAAAACTGATCCTTGATCAGTAGTTATAGTTTCAGGGATTCCATATCTAAAGATAATGTTCTTTTGAATAAATTCAATGACATTTTCTTGGTCTACATTGACTAAAGGAATAGCTTCGATCCACTTAGTAAAATAATCAATGCCTACCAATATATACTTCTGGCTCTTTGATGATGCTGGTCGAATCTCTCCAATAAGGTCCAACGCCCATCCTTTAAAGGGCCAAGGTTTCACTACCGAGTGAAGCTCGCTTGCTGGTACATGCTGGATGCCTGTATGGACTTGACATTCTTGGCAACCTTTGGCGAACTTGACACAATCTTTCAACATGGTGGGCCAGTATAGTCCTTGTCGAAACAACAACCATTTCATCTTATGGCCTACTTGGTGATCCCCACATGCTCCAGCGTGCGTAGTCGAAAGGGCTATGTATGCTTCAGTTTCACTTAAGCACTTTAGCAACACCCCTTCAGTCGTCTTTTTAAATAACTCATTACCCATGAGTACGTAACTTAACGCCCTATATTTTGTTTTTCGTTCTGTCGAAGCTACTGGATTTTGAAGATAATCCACAATGGGTTTCCTCCAATCTTGCTCTGACAAATTGTCTATGAACGAAATTTCGAAGTTACTTTGATCAGCATACCCTAGTCTTGTCGATTCCAAGTCTTTTGGTGACAAACAAGTTGCTTTTATCTTTTCTCGAACTTCGATTACTCTTTGTAATCTCGTTTTTGAAATTTTGTACCCAGATGCAATTTGTGCCAAATCGTTGGCTATTTGATTTTCCAATCTGAGTATGTGTCGAATGTTGACCATTTCAAATTTTTTCAACAAACGATTTGCTATCACAAAGTACATAATGAGATTTTCTCTTATGCATTTATATTCTTTTGTGACTTGCTTAATGACTAACTCTGAGTCTCCCATTATTTCGACTCGAGTTTCCCCCAATTCCAACAATATCTCAAGGCCAGTAATTAGAGCTTCATACTCAGCCTCATTGTTCGAACAAGAACCTGATATCTTGTACTTGAATGTTGTTGGAATTTTTTCTGGAGAAATAATCAAGACTCCTACTCCTGTTCCATCTTTATGGCTGGAACCATCGAAGTAGAATTTCCAAGGCTCTATCTCCATATAATTAATACTCTCAACTTGAATTGAGTGGTCGACTATAAAGTCTGCCACCACTTGTCCTTTCACTGCCTTAAGAGGCATAAAGGTCAAGGAGTATTCAGTTAATGCTAGTGCCCACTTGCCTATTCGACTGTGCAAGATGGGTTTCGACAACATGTACTTGAAAACATCAAAATGAGACGAAACATACACATCAACTGGTTTTATATATTGTTTGAGCTTTGTACAAGAGAAATACAGACATAGACACAATTTTTCAACTTCGCTATATCTAGTTTCTGCATCGTTCAAAACTCTACTAAGATAGTAAATGGGTCTTTCGACTCCATTTTCATCTTCTTGGGCTAACATGCTTCCCAAAGTTTTGTCGGATGCAGCTATGTACAATCTCATACTCCTATTGCTACAAGGAGGCACCAAAATAGGTGGCTTTGTGAGGTACCCTTTGATTTTGTCGAAGGCTTCTTGTTGCTCCTGCCCCCATTCGAATCCCTCTTTGTTCAATCGAAGTAAGGGTGAAAAGGCTTGAGCTTTCCCACTTAGGTTAGATATGAATCTCCTTAAGAAATTTATCTTGCCTAACAGAGATTGCAGTTCCTTTTTGTTTGCTGGCGCTTTCGCTTCCAGAATTGCCTTCGTCTTGTTCTAGTTGATTCTGATTCCTTTCTTATGGACAACGAAGCCCAAGAAATCTCCAGCTTTCACACAGAATGAACACTTCAAAGGGTTCATCTTCAGACCATGTTCTCTCATTCTTTCGAATGATTGTCGAAGGTGGTCTATATGGTTCTTCCTGGAAACAGATTTTATAACAATGTCATCAATATATACTTGCATAAAGGTGTTAATAAAATCATGGAAGATAGAATTCATTGCTCGCTGATATGTTGCCCCAGCGTTCTTTAGGCCAAATGGCATCACTACCCATTCGTAAGTGCCTAAAGCCCCAGAGCATCGAAAAGCTGTTTTCGACACATCTTCTTCAGCAATGAATATTTGATTATATCCTGAATAACCATCGAGCATACTCAGGTACTCGTAGCCAGCGGCAGAATCGACTAGCATTTCCGCCACAGGCATAGGATATTCATCTTTGGGTGTAGCAGCATTCAAATCTCTGAAATCTATGCACACCCTCAATGTACCATTTTTCTTAATTACTGGCACAATGTTTGCAATCCATTCGACATACCTCGTAACGCGTATGAATTTGCACTTCAGCAGTCTTTCGACTTCCGTTTTGATCTTCGACAGTATTTCTGGAGCGAAGCGTCTTGGACTTTGCTTGATTGGCTTCTTCCCAGGTTTGATTGGCAACTGAAGTTCTACCAATCCTCTGTCGAGACCAGGCATTTCGTCGTAATCCCATGCAAAACAGTCCTTGAACTCTTTTCACAAATGGATTACTTCCAACCTGAGTTCTGGGTCAATTTTTGCGCTAATGTAAGTTGGCTTTTCCTCTAACCCTTCGCCCAAGTTGATTTCTTCTAAAGGATCCTGCGTTAGCATCTTGATGTTATTCACTAAGGGTTCCTTTTCGAATCCCAAAGGCTCATCGTCATAGATGGCGTCGAGCCTTTGTTCCTGCATCCCTTCTGGCATGATATCAGGAGGTTCTGGATCGAAGTCCTTTCCAGGACCTGTAGAAGATAACTGTTGATCATTGGCCTGTGTGGCCATATATTTTACTTCGGCTTCGAGAGCCGTTATCATCTTTATTTCGGCTACGTAAGCCGAAAATCGTTGCAATGATTGTGACTCAATCATTGTCACTGAATTCACTTCCCCAACCAGTTGGTTGGATATCAGTTAACCCACTAAAGTCAATGTGGGACAAGTCTTCTCTGTCCCATTGAAAACCATGCTCAGGGTGCAGGTATAGGGAACAAAAAGTATTTGGCGCTGGCGCCAAGTCGAAGTCAGGTGTTGGGCATGGCCCAATGTGAGCTAGGTTCTTGTCGAAGTCTGCCAGCCCTAAGTGATTTACTTCGCCCAGGTAATAGCTTTGCTCCGCTTCTATGTTTTCGACCATTCCATCAGGACGCCATAGTAGTAACCTCTGGTGCATTGATGATGGTACAGCTCCAACACCATGAATCCATTCACGGCCCAACAAAAGATTATAGTTAGGTTTGGCCGATATGACCATAAACATAGTTGGTCGAAGGATAGATCCCACCTTGATGTCCAGTTGGATCACACCCATAGTGGTCCCTATGCCGCCTTCATAATTCGACAGGACCATGTTGTGAGGCTTGATGTTCTCATCACTTTTGCCTATTTTTCTTAGCATAAGTGAGGGATGATGTTGATGGTTGCCCCACAATCCACCAAGATCTTATTTACTGTGGTTTCTTCGAGTTTAGCCCTTATAAATAAAGGCTTAAGGTGATTTTTCATCGCCTCCGTAGGTGGTTCGAAGAACCCATTCTGCTCTTCAGTAGCGCCATTATCCATGACGAAATAGCACACTGGCCTATGCTTGGCCATTTCTTGCTCCACTTCCCAATCGCTTGTTTCGACCTCCACCTGGCGGTTGAACTCTCTGGGCAGAACTGAGACTATGTTCACCATGATATCTAAGGTGTCATCCGACTCAGAACCATCATCGTTATCAACTTCACCCTGGTTAGGCCAAACTAGCCTAATGGTTATTGGTTGTCTTTCTAGAGGTTTCCTTTGCTTTCTCTGAGGAACATTTGAACTGGATTCTGCCTTTGGTTCATTAGCAGCTTCCCTCTCAGCTTTTCGTCGCCTCTGGTATCTCCTCCATTGAGATCGAGACATGGGATTTTTCCCTTTGTAGTTGCTTGATACCTGTGTCACTTTAGGGGTAGCGACCTGAGGCTCTTTCTTATGTGTTAAAGACGAACCTCTTGGCACTTCGAAGGAGTGCCATCTTTCCTCGCTTGGCCTCTTTCGACCAGATGTTTTGTACCACGTATCAACTGGCACATTAGTTGGAGGCCTGAAAGTCAGTGGCCTCTTTTCTTGATTTGAACCCCTTTGGGAGGTTCTTCTGGGGTCATGTCGAGTATCAACACTTTCCCTTTTCCTATTTGCTGCTCTTACACCTTGAATATGTTCAGCAGCTTTTTGTCGAAGATTGAACTGCATCGAGGACACAGCATCACTTCTGACTTCTTTTTCTGGCATCTTTGCAGGAAATCTGCCAGACTTTCATTTTCCCGAGGGAAAGCAGTTTTGTTGGCTTGTTCTTGCCTCATGGCCTCCTCTGATGCTTTTGGTTCAGAGACTTCGACCATGTTGACATTCATGGTGTCTTTGTTGGCAAGAGTCAACTACTTCATCTGAATCTCCAAGTCCTCTGTCTGGCCTTGAACTGCAGCCAAGTGAGAACTGGGTCTTGTTCCAGATTTTTGGGCTCCAACTGTTTCCAGCTTTGGGCTTTCGACCGCCTTTTGGACCGCCTCAATTGTCTTTCTGGATAGATTCCCAGAAAAACTGCCAAAGATTAGCATGTTGACATGGTCCTTTGAGACTTCGACCATTGTGATTCCTGGCATCTTCGACTGGCTTCTGGATGCCTCGATCACGTTCACCTCTGAAGGTTCAGCATAATGGGCTTCAGCCTGCAACGGATTAGAGTCCACAGTCATGGGGGTCTTGTCAGCAAACTTCAACCTCCCTTCTTCGATAGCGTCTTGCACAAGATTCTTGAAAAGAAAACATTGAGACGTTTTATGGCCCAGAAAATTATGATATTTACAAAAACCTCTCTTCTTTCTTTGATCAAGAGGAGGCACTTTTACCCCTGGGGGTACTATCATTTGGCCATCTTTTACAAGAAAGTCAAAGATTTCATCACATTTTGTAATGTCAAAACTATAAGTCTTTTTGGGGAACCTATCGTTGGTCCTTTCTGGACCAATGGGATTTTTCCAACTTGAGGGGACTAACAGTTTGCAAGAGTATGGTGGCCCTTGTTTTAGTTCCGCTAAATAGACCTCGCCTTCTTCGACGGTTATAGTTTCGTCGAAGGTTTCTGGATCTTCGTCATCCATCTCGACATACGCTATCCTCTCTCTTTTATGAGTCTTCGTTGCCTTGGCTTTCTCAGCTTTAAGGCGTTCTACCTGTCGAACTCTATCGGCCAATTGGGCCATGTCTCTCAGGTATTGAGTGTCTAACTTCTTCCTAATGGAATAATCTAAACCGCCTGCGGCTATTTCGACTAACTCATGTTCTGGCACTTGTGTAAAGCATCTTGCTTTGAGCAACCTAAACCTATTTAGATATTCGTCTATAGGTTCAGTGAAACGTCTCTTTACACTGGCCAATTCTTTCAGGCTTATCTTGGTTTGTCCCATGTAGAATTGCTCATGGAACAATCTCTCCAACTGGGTCCAATGATGAATCGAATTGGGGGGGAGAGTTGTAAACCAAGTGAATGCGTTCTTTGTTAAAGAACTTGGGAAGTACTTAATCCTCAGGTTTTCGTTGTTTGAAATATCTCCTGCTTCGATCAAGTATCTCACCACATGTTCGACAGTAGATTCTGTCGTGTCCCCTGAGAATTTAGTGAACTTAGGGACTTTACATCTAGGAGGTAAGTATGTTTGTAACACGTATTCTGACAGTGGGGATGTGAAATTGGGCCTACGAAAGCCCATGTTCATCCCATTTTGTGTCATGATTCTTTCGATCATGGCTGCCAGATTATTTTCCAAACCCATATTCTGGTATTGGATATGCTGGACTACTTCGTCAACATTTTGGTTTCTGTTAACTAACCTTACCTATGGGGCTATAACCCTAGGTTCTTCGACAGGCTACTCCAATCGTGCCCTAAGGTTTTCTTCGACAGGCTGCTGGACTTGGTTGATAGTGGTTTCTTCCTCTAAGAGTATACCTTGGTTTCCCCTTATTTGCGCCCTTTGGGGCTGTCGAATAGGTTGGGGTACTCCAAAGAAATCAGCCAAACGCGTCATTTGCGTTGTCATCTGCTGATTCGATTGGGTGGTGTTTTGTATTAGAGGGTTCAGCATTGTACTTAAAGTTTGTGCCAACATTTGAACCATATCATGGTTGCTTTCGTCCATTTGTTGCCTCAAGACTGCTGTCGAGGCATTTGTAAGGCCATGTGCTACTTGGGACGTTCCTCCTAAGAGTTGGGTCCTATTTCTGTTCGCCATACCTACTCCAGAACCTTGGAGTGGCGAAGAGGCACTCACTAAAGGGTCTGAAAAAGTGGACGCAACGTTCGTCAGGCTAGCCAGTTCAGAAGTTGGCATGCCATAGAGTGGTTCTCGATTTTGACCGCCTGTCATAAATCCTGGGGGAACATAAGGCCTTGTTCCTGGATTTCCCCTTGGTGGGGGAGTTCCTAAAGGCACTCTGGGGCCTGTGAACGGAGGTAATGGCCCCGTTGTTGTGACCGTTACTGCTGGTGTTGAACCAGCGGTTATCGCTTCACTTACGGTTGGGATAACCGTTGTTCCCACATTCGTTTGTAGGATTTCGTTATTGTTTGGCGGATTCGCCATCGCTTCTCTTCTTCTGGCAGTATTGGTATTGTTAGTGTATATTCTACCACTTCTCGATAACATGCAATACTTCTCGAAAAAGATGATAATCTGTGTAAAAAGGTTAAACTTCAAAATCAACACACAGTCCCACCAGGTGTGCCAATTTGTTTACCGTGGGAATTGGTAAACAACCGCTGATCTTCCAAAAGGTTACTTATTTGGTGACTCGCAGGATCGATCAGATTGATCCTAAGACATGGTTGATTTTGGGGTTTTGACTAAGTTTGATAATGGTTAAATGACAAGAAAATAAAGAAGCTTTAAGTAAATTGCATGAAGAATAAAAGGAAGGCTTAAAATGAAGGCTTCGACTGGAAAAGTAAAGGAGAAAGCAAGTAAAGTTTCTGGAAAATAAATGACTTTGATTAATAAAGTGGTGTTTCACACATACATTCTCAACAATTCTTTCTCTCACGCTGGGTACTCGAATCTATATGAGTGACTTGTATATAATTGTGAACACACGCGAAAAACTGCGTGAACTACTAATATTTATACTAAACACATCCCAAGTAACCGTCGGGCAGTTACGCTGCTTCGAGATTACTCCACTTGGCACGTTCACAGCGTTCGACGCTCCAGATCTTGGCACGTTGCACTTGGTAACCGCTGGGAACCGTTTTCCCTCCAAACGTTTGAATCTCAAACCGTTCCATTCTGAACAATCGAACACCTTCGTCGAGAAGCAACTTCGACGAGAAACACCTTCGACGTCGAAGGCAACCAAATTCTCCCTTGGAAGAAATTCTCTAAGTACATTGCCATTTTTTGACGAGCACTTCGACAGAACCAGCTGGTCGAAACCATCCTTCAGCTTTAATGGCTTATATTAATAAAAACGAGGGTGTCGAATTTAGGAGCCAACAGCTACCTACTCATCAATAGTGGGATAGCATTGTCTAAAGGACATTAGCACAGATTGGTTCCTTTTTCGAGTAGGTAGATGGTTCTTAAGTACTTGCTCTCTTCAAAACAAAACAAAACTTTTCGCACTTAAACCTTACAAACAAAAACTTCTTTCAAACCCACAAACACAAAGAAAAGCAAATTTTGAAAACACTTTTAGCAAGTACCTAAGAGCCCGTGGATAACCACAGATAGAAAGGGTGCTAACACCTTCCCTTTCTATAATCTACCCCCCGAACCCGAGAAACATCTCGAAAAAGGAATTTTTTTATGCTTTTTTTCCTTTCCTTGTTGGATAAAATAAAAGACGGTGGCGACTCTTGCTTACCGCGACATTTTGCGAATACAAACGCAAAACGCGAACCAGCATTCCAAAATAGTCAGTTCTCTTCCCACCAAATCACACATCTTTAATAAAATAATTCGACAACTACGCAGCGGAATTCTTCAATAACATCTTTAAATAAAATAGCAACTTCGAAACATCTCATATTTAGTAAATAAACAATTTAAAGTTCAACAACTAAAAATCAACAATCAAAAATCAGCAAGCGTTCATCCCCCGAGTGTTACATATCAGAGCAATGACACATACTCGATCTATTGAAGGTATACGACCTTCACTCTCGATTACCTGCACGTTACTAACATAAGGGCAACATTCAAACAGAAGGGGTGAGATATCTAACAATATAATAAAGTGCATGATAATTAATATATTAAATTAGATCAATCATATCACCACTTCTCATCTCATAATCAACAATAATTACAGCATATATACTCATTCATCCACATCAAATACATCTCATTATTCATTCATATGATGCGACTCAAAACTATGCAAATGCACGTGGTACCATTGGAGCAGAACTCCCATCTCAAAAACCTAATCTGCCAATTAATAGAGGCATCAACAAGTCATAACCTTCATCTCAAAATTTTCCAATCCAGGCCATCTCAACGAGCATAAGCTCCATCTCAAAAATGCAATGTATGCCATGAATGTAATAACACACTCAGTTAACAACATCTCAGAACACATCTCAAAACAACAACATCTCAATCATCTCAAAATGACAACATCTCAGTCATCTCAAATAACAACATCTCAATAATCTCGGAACAATATCTCATAAACATCTCAGAACAACAACATCTCATAAACATCTCAAAATAATTTATTATACATTACTTATTTATCAAACATCATTGGTTCATCA
The DNA here is from genome assembly GCA_948472305.1 of Vicia faba. Classification (NCBI taxonomy): domain Eukaryota; kingdom Viridiplantae; phylum Streptophyta; class Magnoliopsida; order Fabales; family Fabaceae; genus Vicia; species Vicia faba. The sequence goes on from OX451735.1 coordinate 556,889,133, forward strand.
TAATTATCAAACACAACTTTAATAACCACATCTTACTAATAACTCAGTTGTATATTAATACTACAGTAATCCATATTGTTATTTTGCTACTGTATATCATCATTGATACTAATCCTACTTTCATATTTCTAACAACAACCTCTAACATCTCAAAATTCATCATTCTGTCAAAAATCCAGCATAACGGTCATCTACGGGAATTAATCCAAAATCCTAAATTGGTTACTGGGATTACACTTCTTATCCATCATTTTAATCATCTAGAATAAAGTTCATCGTGTTATCTAATCAACGCTTCGAACGGCATCTCAAACAGCATCCTAAAACTCAAGTTACAGCAATTAGAAGTCAATTCTGTCAAAAATCAGACCTTATGCATCGATACGAAACACTATGGATCAAAACATCCTGCTTCATCTTCATACTATGAGCCGACGCATCCTTTTTATGAATCGACTCATTCTGGTTTTCAATACAGCATGTATCGACGCATGCACGCTTCGCGTTGACTCATCCTGAGTCTTGTACTCATCATGTATCGATGCAAACCCTCCATGTATCGACTCATCCTGAGTCTAATAGCCTCCTTGCATCGACTCATCCGGTTTGAGGTCGACGCATCCTACGATTTTATGCATAATTTTCTGCATTTTCTACTGTATTTTGCTACGGGAATCATACTACAGCCCTAAAAACCTTATCATGATCATGGTGATTCATCACCTAATCATTATACTTTATTACTCCATTGATCAAACAACATAATAACATTCTTATTCATCAAAATTCATCAATTTTCACCATACATCATTCATAATGCGTTTTATGCAAGAACAAACAGCAATTTCATCTAACCCCATATATCAAACATCATGATCTCAATTATAAAGCCAGAACCCCACCATTACATTGGATTAAAGGTCGCTCTACAATTTCCGGGTTGAATCTTTGTTCTTGTCATTTTCCACTTTTTCCAGCAACTTCACGTTCCTCAAATCCTTATTCTCTTCTACTGTTGCCTCCTTCTATTCTTTCAACAAATAATAAAATAACCTAATATTATTATATTATTCCTTATTGGGCTCAAAACCTACACCCCCTTATTACTTCCACTCACACCGTAAAGGCCCACATTAAATAATATTAGCTTCTAACATTATTTCACATAATAATATAATACCTCAAATATATTATTATTTCTCCATTTAATAAGATAAATCCAATTTAATAACACTTCTTCACAATTATTCCAAAAATAATTTAATTAAATAATTAATTAAATTACGGGCGTTACAAAAACGACTTCTCTAAGGGATGCCAAAGCAGTAGTTGAAGAAGGTGGGTGTACCATTTGGGATCAACTTCCGAATATTCCCTACAAATCTGATAAATTTGGTTTGGGTTTTACTTCAGGAGCCCAGATAGATGTTCGTCGTGCTCACGTCGGGGGACCACCACTACGCATCAACAACCATAGAGTCAATGCATTGGAGGAAAGTGATAGTGATTGTGACATGGACAAGTGGATCTTCCCAACTATCAGCAATGGACTCAGCAATTGGGAGGCCAAAGACTTTGTTCCTATTACTTTTATTCAAGAGTAATTGTGTTTTAGTTTTTTGGGATATGTAATATTTAAACAATTGAAACTCTAAAGCTTTGTGCATTACCCGAAGCACAATGGTTTATTTGTAAGGGTTAATAATTCATCTTCATATGTCATTAATAAATCATTGGACGTTTTTCATACAATTTTTAGGCTCCGTGTTTTCTTTTCTACCTTTTACTTTATCAAAATAGCTATGCTCTCTTATACACACCCACATATCAAAATTGCAGATCCACGTCCACTATGGATCCCATTGATAACGGTTCTTCTATTTCCAATTATGACTTTGAAAATCCGATCTACCAAGCCGAGGACGAAGGCGGGGAATATTATAAAGTACCAGGAGAACTTGCCAGACTGTTACAACAGGGGGAAAGGGAAATACAACCTCATGAAGAGCCGGTTGAGACAGTAAACTTAGATACCAAAAAGGATAAGAAGGAAGTCAAGATAGGCGCTGATCTGGAGCATAGTGTCAAGGAGCGGTTAATACAGATGTTACATGACTATGTTGAGGTCTCTTCCTGTTTATATAAAGACATGCCCGGACTTGACACTGATATTGTAGTTCATCACCTACCGACAAAAGAGAACTTCCCTCTAGTGAAACAGAAGGTTCATCGCATGCGGCCAGAAATTTTAGAAAAGATCAAGGATGAAGTCATGAAACAGTTCAACACCGATTTCTTAGCTATCAACTCTTATCCATAATGGGTTGCTAATGTTTTTATGGTACCTAAGAAGGACGACAAAGTACGTATGTGTGTTGATTACAGAGACCTGAATAGGGCAAGCCCCAATGATGACTTTCTGCTTCCACATATTAATGTTCTGGTTGACAACACCGCACAACATAAGGTATTCTCCTTCATGGATGCTTTTTCCGGGTACAATCAAATCAAAATGGCACCTGAGGACATGGAGAAAACAACCTTCGTCACGCAGTGGGGAACTTTCTGCTACAAGGTTATGCCATTTGAGTTAAAGAACGTCGGGGCAACCTATCAGCATGCCATGGTAGCTTTATTTCTTGATATGATCCATCACGAGATAGAGGTCTATGTCGATGATATGATAGCCAGGTCTCAGACTAAAGAGGAGCATCTTGATCACCTGCAGAAGCTGTTTGAAAGGCTGAAAAATACAAACTGAGGCTGAACCCGAATAAGTGCATTTTTGGAGTAAGATCCAGTAAGCTCTTAGGTTTCGTTGTCAGCGGCAAAGGTATTGAAGTAGACCCTGCAAAGGTTAAAACTATACAAGAAATTCCAACTCCTCACACTGAGAAGGAGGTTAGGGGATTCTTGGGACGTCTAAACTACATTGCCAAATTCATTTCCCATCTAACCGCTACTTGTGAGCCAATCTTAAAATTACTGAAGAAAGATCAAGCAGTGAAGTGGAATGACGATTTCAAGAACGCCTTTGACAAAATCAAGGAATATCTTCAAGAGCCTCCAATCTTGATGCTTCCGGTTGAAGGAAGACCTCTAATCATGTACTTAACAGTATAGAGAATTCAATGGGGTGTTTACTGGGGCAACATGATGAGTCTGGTCAAAAAGAGCATGTAATATACTACCTTAGCAAAAAGTTTACCGACTGTGAAACAAGATACTCACTGCTCGAGAAAACTTGTTGCGCTTTGGCATGGTCTACTCACCAACTAAGACAATATATGTTGACTCACACTACCTTATTGATATCTAAAATGGATCCTATCAAATACATCTTTGATAAGCCCGCTCTGTCCGAAAGAATAGCAAGATGGCAGATGATCCTGACCAAATATGATATTCAGTACACAACCCAGAAAGCGATTAAGGGGAGTGTATTAGCCGACCATTTGGCTCATTAGGCCGTGGATGACTACCAATCCATGAATTTTGAGTTCCCGGATGAGAACGTCATGTTAGTAACTTATTATGGAGAATCTGAACCGGATGAAGGACCTGAAAAAGGATCCTGATGGACCATGGTTTTTGACGGAGCTTCTAACGCACTTGGCAATGACATCGGTGTTGTGATCATATCTCCCGAAGGCTGTCATACTCCTTTCACCGCCATGCTATGTTTCAATTGTACCAACAATATGGCTGAATATGAAGCATGCATCATGGGTCTCAAAGCTGCTATCGACTAGAGATCAAATTCTTGAGTGTATTTGAAGACTCGGCCTTAGTAATCAACAAAATCAAAGGAGAATGGGACACGAAGCATCCTAATCTCATCCCTTATAGAGAGAATGTGTTGACACTAATTCCACACTTTGAAGAAGTTACCTTTGAGAATTTTCCACGAGAGGAAAATTAACTAGCGGACGTGCTAGCTACTATGTCTTCCATGTTTAAGGTCAGGTGAGATAACAAAGCTCCTCGGATCACTATTGAGAGAATGGATGAACTAGCATATTGTTACGAGGCTGATACTGAAGAAGTAGTTGACAAATGTTGGCCCCATGAAGTAAAAAGATACCTTGAAACCCAAGAGTATCCTGAGGGAGCATCAGCCAATGATAAAAAGATTCTAAGAAGATTCTCTGCCAAGTTCTTCCTCAGTAACAAAATCCTCTATAAGAGTAATCACAATTCTACTTTGCTCTGGTGTGTGGACAAAAGTGAAGCAGAGAAGATTATGGCAGATTTACACGAAGGTACCTTTGGTACCAATTCTAGTGGGTACACAATGTCTAAAAATATCCTATGGGCAGAATAGTACTGGTCCACTATGAAAGCAGATTGTTATCAGCATTCACGAACTTGTCACAAGTGTCAGATCTATGCTGATAAAGTACATGTGCCTCTGGTTCCCTTGAACATTTTGACTTCTCCCTGGACATTTGCAATGTGGGGAATCAATATAATTGGGGGAGATTAGACCTACAGCTTCTAATGGGCACCACTTCATCCTCATCACCATTGATTACTTCACAAAATGGGTCGAGGCGGTTTCATTTGCTTCTGTTACCAAGAACGTTGTGGCCTGATTCATTAGACATAACCTCATCTATCGGTATGGAATTTCAGAAAAAATCATCATGGATAATGGTACCAATCTCAATAATACCATGCTCACCGAGCTCTACACGCAATTCAAGATCCAACATCATAACTCTTCTCCTTACAGGCCAAAGATGAATGGCGCTGTAGAAGCTGCTAATAAAAATATCAAAAAGATCATACAGAAGATGACAGTGACATATAAAGATTGGCATGAGATGTTACCATTTGCTCTCCATGGTTACCGTACCACAATGCGCACATCAACAGGGGAAACTCCTTTCTCTTTGGTATACGGTATGGAAGTTGTCCTACCCATTGAAGTCCAGATCCCTTCCTTGAGAATCTTGAAGGATGCAGGTTTGAATGAAGACAAATGGATTCAGACTCGACTTGACCAATTAAACCTGATTGACGAGAAAAGGCTTGCGGTTGTCTGTCATGGTCAGATGTACCAAAAATGTATGATTAAAGCTTTTAATAAGAAGGTCAGATGTCAGGTATATCAGGCTGGTGACTTAGCAATCAAGCGCATCATACTGCCTCAAGGTGATCCCAGGGGAAAATGGACTCCCACATACAAAGGGCCATTTTTGATCAAGAACATATTTTTTGGTGGATCCATGATCTTAACTACTATGGACAGTGACGACCTTTCACACCCTATAAACACGGACATAGTTAAAAGATATTACGCATGAACAAAGACCTGCTAGGTTGACTGGCCTAGGCAAAATAAGGGCATCCCAGCGAACCAAAAGGGTCGGGAAAAAATTAGGGATATACATATGAAAAAATATGTACACTCGGCAAGTCGAAAACCTAAAAAGGCGGCTTGGGTAAAAAAGGGTATCCCGATGGACCGAAAACCCGAAAGGGAGGTCCAGGCAAAAGTTATGGATTTAAAGCATATAACTATGTCCCGTTGGATCACCTTACAACCAATCTTAGGTAACAACTATTAAGCTCAAGTGGTACTAATCAATCCAGTCAGCTTCAGACAAACAGCAAAGAGATGAGACACTCAAAGACATAAAGGCAATAGTAGAATGGGAACACATTGGGATCATTCCACATAGCTATTTTTCTTTGTATACTACTTTTCTATAATTTTCATTCTTACGACGACATTCTCTTACTAGGATGTTCGTCTCCTTGTACAAAAACGCCTATTATAGGCACAATTTCTTCAAATTAATACAAAATTTTCTCTTTGAAAGTGCAAAACTATTCGCTTTTATCTTTCTATTTTGTTTGCGAAAACGTCCAGTGATTATTTTCGAACATATGCATTTGAATGTGATTACTGTTTACAAATACAGGTATAAAAAACAGAAAGATGGTTACTAATGGCTTTAAGAAACAAGACAATGTTTAAAGGCCATCCAAAAATCCACGCAGATACTTTCTCCAATAGATACAGAAGCAGGGGCATTTTACTATAAAGTCACTACCATATCCTAACATACAGCCTAATGATGTCAGGCGTTCTTATATCCCCGGCGAAGCCAAAATCTCCAATTACTTACCTGACATCTCAAATAATTCCTTAGCTTGGTTCACAAGCTTTTCAGGATTCCCCAGTAAAATTTCATAAAAATCTCCAAGCAGTTCATGGAGTTTCCTTCCCTCAACAGAGTTTATTTCCCTAACAACGGAAATCCATCTCCCAGCATTTCAACTTTAACAAAGTTTGAAGATTTACACTATTCATCCCTCGCAACAGGCAGGGATTTATTTTCCCCAGTTCAGCAATACAGCAATAGAACGACTGACACATTCATACATTGCATTCCTACACCATTTTACAAGCGTAATAGCATATGCAACACGAATGCATATATCACAATCTCATTTATTTTGAGAGTATCATTTTCACTTCATGCATCATGATATTGCATGCAGCTAATTCTTTAACTTTTCAGGAAAGATCGACAGATGAATATCGTTAACAATTTTCAAATGTTCCAGATTAATACTTGAAACAAGACAGGACAACTATCTGTGGATGACAGATTGTAGATTAATACCTGAAACCAGACAGGAAAACTATTTACATGAGCAGATTAAAGATTAATACCTGAAACCAGACGGGAAAACTATATTTGTTTCTAAGGTCAGAGATTAATACCTGAAACCAGACAGGATAACTATCTCAACGACTAACAAAATCAAGTTCTAGATTAATACCTGAAACAAGATAGTCAACTATCTGTGAACAACTGATCGTAGATTAATGCCCGAAACCAGATGGGGAAACTATCTATGTGACCAATATTGCCAAGTTCCAGATTAATACCTGAAACAAGACAGGACAACTATATGTGGACGACGGATTATAAATTAATACCTGAAACCATACATGACAACTATCTACGTGAATAGATTGAAGATTAATACCCGAAACAAGACGGGAAAACTATCTTCCTTTCTCTTAGGTCAGAGATTAATACCTGAAACCAGACAGGACAACTATCTCAATGACCGACAAAAGCAAGTTCCGGATTAGTACCTGAAACAAGATAGGACAATTATCTGTGAAACAGTTGATTTTGGATCAATTCCCGAAACAAGACGGGGCGACTATCTACATGACCATCCTGAAGCAATCTTACACGAGTTTCTTCTCATGATCTCCAGATGCAGTCTAACACAGACTCATCCTGGAGCAATCTTACACGAGTTTCTTATCCTAATCTCCAGATGCAGTCTAACACGGACTCATCCTGAAGTAATCTTACACAGATTCCTTCTCAATTTCCAAATACAGTCTAACACGGACTCATCCAGAAACAGCCATACACAGGTTCCTTCTAATACATTTCTAGACAATAGTTAATTTCATTCTCCCCAGCAAATTACTGTGAAGCCTAGATTTCAACCAGAAAACAACAAAATTTCCAGAGATAACTCCTCAGTAGAACCTTGGACAACTGAAGTTCCTAGACTCTATTCCCCACAGAGTTTTCCTCGAGTAGGAGAACATACTTACCATTAAACTACGAAGATAACATAAACATGAAACAAATGTTAAATGCAAAGAATATGCCAAACATTCTAAAACAATACTTAGTTACAAATGAATCACAACTAGCAAACATAATCATCGGTAGATGAAAAACACACAAAAATGGGGTGTTTTCACTCATCCAACAATCTTGCAAACAATAGACTAAATTATGCATTCATCCAAAAATTTACATTGAAAATATAAAAGCAAGAATCTCAAGGGATTTTCAAGTTTGTAATATGACTTAGTTAACAAACAAGTGATAAGTCCTAAAGTTAATCGAAACAAAAACTTTCCTAAACCAAAGGGAGTAATTACTTCCACAAAATTTCAAACAATAGAATTTCAATCAAATTTCTTCTTCATCACCAGTTTCACACCAACAAACATCACTTATTAACACATATTATTCCATACTCTTTTTTGTTTTTCATTTTCAAAGCTTTTCTATTTTTTTCCTTTCTTTTTTTACCACTTTTTTTTCACATTTTTTTCTTTCTTTTCTTTTCTTTTTCTATTCAACCTCATAGCAATCAACCAATAAATGTACAATCATTTTTCTCCCCAACTTGAATTCAACCGTATTATTATGTGAATACTCCCTACTTTCTAAGGTAAGGTAAAAATTCAAACCAAAACAATAGTTGAGGGTTCAAGAAAACAACGAATCAACATCCATGCAAAAAGGGAAACTAAAGACTCATAGATAAGCATTTAGAAAATACAACATGGATATTGACAAAAAGCTCAAAGGGGTTACTAATCATGACACACTCACAAGGTGAATTGACTTATTTGGCCAAGGTAGTTATGCTTAAAATGAAACAAAAAAATGCCTTGATCTTGTTCAAGCTTTCATACAATAAACACAAACAAAAGATTAAGCATAATAAAATCCAGTTAAAATAAGAATTATGGTCTTCAGCATATGTGAACAATGGAAAGCTACCTCACAAAAAGGGTAGGAACTAAAGTGATTCACAAATGAACAAGTATACAAAAGAATGAATGGCATAAAAATTGTAAAAAGTCTAAGTATCATGAATATGCTAAAGTATAGAAAGCGATAAACATATACCTCGAACGTGTACAAAACTTTAACAAAATCATTACCATGCATTCGCAAGTCGAAACAATCAAACTTGACAAATCACCTCAATATTCTACAAGTTACCGGACCAAAACTTGAGTCCAAACAACAATAAAAGAATTAAAAAAATAATACTCCTACAAAATTTCAATGTACAAAATTTACAATATATACAATGAACAAAACTCCTCAAGCTGAATACGATAAGCTTTCGGAAAACACAAATTGACATAACAAAAAAATAAAAATAACGATATGAAAACCGGGTGAAAATGAATTAACAAGTTGAAAAGTGAAAATTTGAGAATTTAAAAACTAATCCGAGTTAAACTTGTTAAAACACAACTGAACACATAACTAAAACGAATACAAATAAACATGCTTGTTTTACGTTGTAAGCTCGACGTCTTTATCGTGCGAGCTAGTAACCTCCCTTTGTCATGCCATGGTATGGTCACACCGTGCAAACCTAAAGAAAGTTTCCTAACATCCACACAACAAACGTTAAAAATACGAGATAATTTACAACAATACGCGAAAACAAAGAAAAACACATATATGCACAAGTATCATATACAAGTTAATGTACAATTTCTATACAACATATACATTAATTACAAAACTCAAAAATAAAATAATTATCGTAATGCAAAAATAATAGAACCAATCCCCGGCAACGGCGCCATTTTATTGGAGCGGTGTAGCAGCAAGCAACAAAAGTTTTGGAAATATTTATCCAGGAATTTATCGTGTCCACAGAGATTGGTTATTGAATTTTCGTTCGACAAATCATTTGTTAATGAGTTTGGGGATAAATGGGTTTGTAAAGAAAATGTTATCAATAGAAAATAAATGTAAACAAAAGTAAAAACTAAGGAAGAACTTATCAAGCCTGCATATACTCCACTCATCACAGACTTAAATCTATCGACCAATTACATTTATTCTAACAATACTCGTCAATGTCACTACGTATCACTCACACCCTAAGTCATTTCTAACCCAAATTGAGAGACCGACTCTATCACAAAGAAAATGATCTCTCTACCTCCTCAACAACACATAAGACAACTTATGTAATCGCACTGACGATCTCTCAATATAACACAACCACACAGAAGCATTAAGCTCAAATACTCAAGTAGATGTCAACTATAAATCTATCTCTAGAGTTCAGAAACTAACAAATAATCATCCTAGATAAGAATCTAAGCAGTATATAACTATAACGACTCAAATCCCTAGCACAGAGCAAAAATCTAAGACAATAATCTACAAAGATTTGTAAAGCAAGTTTAATATAACGCCACGGGCGACAAATATATATAAGTTCAGAGTAAATACATTTACAAACTCAACACATAAAGAGTACACAAAGAGGAAGTGAAATGAACCACAAATCTTTCGGTTTGTCAGTGTTGATTGATGAGCAATCTATCCTGGATCATCCGTATGCAAGCTTTAATGTTGTTTTCTAAGATAATCCTATCAAATAATGAAGTTTGATGGAATTGGGGTCAAAAATACCAAAAACTATACCCAAAAAATGATTTTTTGGGGCCCTAAATCCACATTTCTGACTGTCCAGGATTGCCCGGCGACCAAAAAGCGTTGCCCGGTGACCCAAAATAACATTTTTTCCATGCTACAGCTTTCCAAGCGTTGCCCGACAACCAAAAGTTTCGCCCGGCGAAAGATGACAGCAAGATGAAAAACTAGCACAACATCATGCACTATTTCGGCCATAACTTTTGAACCGTAACTCTGATTCGCGTCCAGTTCAAAGCGTTGGAAATATTATTCAATGCACTTTATAACAATGACAAAATATAAACCAAATTTATGATTTCTTATTCTTTGATTTTGAGTCTTATTCATTGACGAGTTTCTCAAAATCTTACGCTTGAAGTTGTGTCTTCGATACTTTATTGCTCATGCTCCAAATACGCATCAATACCTACAAAATGAATGGAAAAACATCAAGTGGTACCCTATGTACACAAAAACACAAATAAACATAAAATGAATGTATTTACACAAAAGTCGAGTTTATTCAACGATATTAACAACAAAAAGTCGATAAGTGCAACAAAAAGTATATACAAAAATAACTATAATTTGCACTTATCACACATGAAGGTTATTTCATGGAAGCGAGCAAGATGCTCCCGCAAATACCGAATTGCATTCCCATCAAAGGGATTGTCACGTAAACCTAAAAGAACATAATTTTTTATATCAAAGTTAACATGGTCAGTGGCTATAAAACCTCTAGAAATTTGCCATGCGTCAGTCCTTTTGCAGTAGTCCTCATAGTTTGGGGGTGGAGGTATGTTTTCCATTGTTACTTCTTTCTCTGATTCACACTCTGAAGAAGCAATTGAATTCTCTACTTCTACATCTTGTGCCAGAATAACTTCTATTGAAACGGTTTGCTCGTGTGGTCCTCTCAATTTTTGGATCAAGTGGTATCAACTATGATCATGAACTGCGCATGCACAAACAAAATACCTTAGTAGTAGTGCGTAATAAAAATAAAAGTCAGAAAAAAAACAAAAATTAAAATTAAACAAAACTTTGCACAATTGTTGCCTTGTTGAAGTTATCAACAGTCCCTGACAACAGTGCCGAAAACTTGATGACTTCTCGGCAAGTGTACTGATAGTGTCAGAGTAATAAAAATATTGATCCACAAGGACTGCTATTTAACAAAAAAATTTAAGATTTTAAGGCAAAAAATATTAAAAGGTTGTTTTGACAATTATACCAAAGCGGTTAGGTTTTGTTATAGAATCCCCTAATTATCTACTATTGTTGTTTGATGCATTGCATAATTGATATTGTTGTTATTATTTCACGGAGAATTAACAAAGATCATTATACCCAATCCCTTGGCGTATAGCTCACTAATCTATACTCGAAACTTCTTATCCCTAGTCCACCAACTTAAGGAAGATTAGGCGATGTAATATAACATTAGTCCCTAAGCCATTACTCGAGGCCTCCTATTCATATTCAATTGACATAAGCACAACAATTGCCCTAGGTGCAACAGATATACTAATGGTCAGTATTTCCTATGCGCCCAAAATCAAATTAAAAGAGTATCTCACATAAAAAGCATTAAGAACAAGGTGCAATTGAATAAAATAATAACTTTAATTAACTATGCAATATCAAATCAAACATGTGTCCCAACAATATTGAAAAAGGTTCATCAAAACAAAACCTAACCTATGAGAAAATTAACTACTCATAATTCAGATTAAAATACCAATAAAATATAATAGGTTTGCTTAAAATATCCCTTGAAGAAATGGCCTTCAATGTCTCCAAATAGCTCCAAATATTCCATTTGGTGTTGTAAAATCGTATTTAAAGTGTAAAATCACAAAACCCTTGAAAAAGTGCCAAAAACTCCTTTTAAAGCTCTCAGGAAGTACCCAAACGTGTTAGAAATTGCCCAGAAAAGGGCCAATCGCGTGCACGATAGCCTGCATCACCGTGCGATGCAAATGATCCAAGCCCATCACACGTGTGATGATGCGCGATGCCTTCCTGATTATTCTAGTGACTGACACACATTTTTTCCTTTTTCAGCTATATTTTCCCTAAGTCTCTATTTCTTTATACTTTATCTATTTTACTCCGTTCTTGGGCTATTCTTCATCAAATAAAGTGATATTTGACTTGTTTTTCTCCGTTTATTTGATACAATATATGCAATGACAGAGTGTCATCAGTAAGTAAAAGATGTTTTGGATATAGGTAATAAAGATGGGAGTAGGATGAATGATTTGGAAGTTGTGAATTCGTTGAAGGAGTTGTAAGAAATTTCAAATAAGAAGAACAAGAAATTTCATAAGAAACTAAATTTAGAGGTTTTTTTGATGAAAAATTCAAATTCTTATGTTTTATAATTTCATATATGTTTAAGGTTTACTTTGTAATGAAATATAATTGTAGAATATTCATGTAATGAAATTTTGTTGATGAATGTAAACTTGAACGTCATCCATCAAAATGTAATTACAATTATTGTTAATCAAATGTTGGTCATTAGTTGTTTTAATTGGGATAGTATATTATCATTATTCTTTGCCAATGTCAGAATTTTGTACAGTAAAATATTGTTGTTGACGGATAAAATAGTTGACAATTAATACTCTATTGTTAGTTGTTTTAAATTGGTAGAGTACAATGCCTAAAGTTTAGCTAAGTGTTGTTTGACCTAATTTTTTCATAATTTGGTTTAATTCTATATCATGGATCTGTCTGTGATAGTACATGAAAATATTTATATACAACATTGTTTCATTATCCATTCATGACATTAACACCCACATTTTTGAAACATTTTCACATGATGTTATCCATTCACGACAATACTAACCATAATTTTGAAAATTTTATATACAACATTAATCCATTCATGACAATACAAACCATAGTTTTGAAAATACAGGTGATACCAAACCAAGTATTTCCTAAAAGTTTTGCAAGTACGACACTAGGTTGATATAATATCAAAAAACTAGTATTCATGACAGCACAAAGACAAAATATTAAATTAGGAAATTGTCATCAAAATATCACAAAATTCAAAATGTGTTCAACTAAATCTTCATTGCAGATAAGCCCTTTTAAATTTTATCTTAGTTTTCATTCTCCTCGCACTACCACGCACCAATTGTTGAATCTTCGTGTTGGACTTGTTGAAGGGCATCAACTACCATATCTTTTACTAGAATCACAAATGGATCTTTAATATGTTTTCCTCACTATCTCACATGTTTTGAATGTCATGAGTCTTTTCCACTTTCTTTTGTGAAGTGTAACATCATTGATTTTTTTTCATTTTTTGTATCATACTTTTCACCTGTTATAATAAATAAGAGTTAGTAAAATAATTTATGTTTCTAACACTTAATGAATGCACAATACTTACAATAATACATCTTAAATGATTACTTCTTCTTATCTTATTTGAAGATATTTATACAACTCATAGTGATTTAAATATTTTGGATCTCATATAAATGAAGGTTCAAACACCACTTGACTTAGAGGAACTTAGCATAATATAAGGGGTTAGTTTGAGAAGAGGAAAATTGTCTTAATGAGAAAAGTTTCATTCCAATTGCAAATTTGAAATTGAAATCATATGTTATTGGGTCTTTTTCATTGAACCTAATCAGATTAGGAATATCCCCGCAACTTTCTTTATATGTCCCTATTAAGTTCGATAATGATATACTTTTCTTCTCTAATATGTTCCTCACCCATCTCTTGTGTGATAAAGCTATGTTTAGATGGTTCACTTGTGGAAGCACCACAAACATTAAATAAACCCATATGATGAATATTACACAAGGTTAAATTTAGAACTAATGACACAACAATACTATATTTTCATCAAATATGGTATAAAAATACAGCCAACATGCCATCAACATTCTACAAATCAAAACTAAATTTGGGTCAAATATATTCACTAGACTAGATTACTATATTCCATTTTAATACAAGAAAAAACAACATATAAATTGAAGGAAAGAGAAATCATAAATTACTATTAGAAAAGTACACAACATATATATGGAAATATGTTGGACCAACTTGAAATGTAAGGTGCATAATTTACTATTTTTTAATGTCTCAATGATACTACCACTAGCAACTTTCAACGCCCTTAACTATTTGATGGACCACACTAAAACCAACTTCATTTTCTTCTTACACGCCTTAAAAGGAGAAATATGGTTTGTATGTGATAGAAAAGGAATGTTTCATACAAATCTATGGTGACAGATAATCTGGAATTGCAAAACTTTGATCAACATCATTGGTGATGACAAAGAAATTTTATAAAATTGAAGGATTCATAATAAATAAGATTTCTTACCTCTTTTGAGTTTTTCCCTTTTAAACTTTTTACAAAAATTATTCAAAACAATTAAAAAGAAATGTTTATTATAATTATTTTCGTATTCCATACTATTACATAAATTAATTCAACAAAATCAAACACGGGCAAGGAGTATTGTTTAAAAGAAATTTTTTGAGTGACTAAAATCAAATTATAATATATTTAAGGAGATCAAAAAGATATTTAACCCGTGTTTTAAATATTGCAGTTAGATATTGATATTTTTAAAAACATTAAGAAACCTTAAATAATGACAAGGAAGTGATTTATGTAGTAGTTTTTATTGAAAGATTCAACAGTGGTATTTCTGTTAAGATTTGTTTATATCCTCTATTGAGTAATATTCGTTAATAATCTATTACTAACACTATAAGAAAGAATGAAATTTGCTAGAGGATTTAGCTAGGGGTTAAACCCCTAAGAAAAAAAACAAGGTTGCTTGGGGTAAAGGCCCTCGCAATATGCAGATTAGGAAAAAAATGCGAGGGATTACCCGTTGCAAAATTAAAAGAGGGAAAATTTGAATTTAAAATATTGCATTGCGAGGGGCACCCTCCTGGGAAACTAAAATAGTGCGCAAACCACTGTAATTTACGACAGGCATCCCCAAGCTAAATGTCAGCATGACAATAGCGAGGGGCTACCCCACGCCAGCTAGACAACTTTAGTCTAGTCAAGGCAGTATGCAGATTGTGCGTGCATGAGACTTTTTCCAATGCATGAAATAGCGACGGACTATCCCACACATGCTTTGACCGTTTCCTTTCTGTTGGGCTACCCCTCGCTAAATTCAACACCCATTACACCACTTCAGTTACATATTCCTTATTTTAATTTTAAGCGTTTCATAACATTGTTTCTTCTTCTCATCCCTCAATTACAGTTTCAATTTCCTCTTCTCATCATTGTATTCTTTTCCCCAAATAAAACGTAAAGTTTCAATCACAACCTTCACACAAATAATTTCCAAGTAAATATGTTAAATTATTTTGTTATGCGTTTAATTTATTTTCAATGTTAGTGTGTAATATAATTTTTGTTTTTCAAGTACTAATTGACATATCCAAAGGGAGCTAAATTTTGGAGAAAACTTCAAGAAACTTCAAAAAAAATTTGTTCATCAATTTCAGGTTCTTATTAAGAAATTTTCATTTTTTTAATATAATATGTTGACAGAGTATATATATTTGTGTATATATTTGTTTTGTAATATTTGGTTTATAAACTGAAAATTATTTTTTTAAATTATTTTCGAAATTATTTTCTTATATTAAAAATATTTTATTTAATTCTTTTATATGGACCTAGCTTATTTGAACTATTATAACATTTAATTTTTTTTGTAGGAGGAGTTTGATAGACAACTTGCTCTACAGTTGTCAGAGCATCCTGAACTTGAACCACCACCGGGATATCCTATTGATCTTGTTGTGGGTTTTCAGATATGGTATGACGTTTCAGGTGGAAAGAAGAAAAATGGAAGAGTGTATGGTGTTTGAGGGTACGCCAAAACTATCAGGCGGCGTGATAGGAGTTTTAAAATGAGACTTGCTGATGAAGAAGGAACATCAACTCTACCTATATTAACTGTCGAAATGCTTGAAACTATGAGAAACTTGGCGAATACTGAGACAACAATCCAAGTAGCAGCAAGAAATGCAGAAATTGAAGAGATGAAGACAAAACAATTAGAGATGCAACAAGAAATGCAGAGAAGAGAAACAGAGTTGCGGTAAGAAATGAGGAGGAAAACACAGGAGTATCAAGAAGCAATGCGGATTGCAAATGAGCGGGTTCAACGATTTGATCAATTTTTTGCTTCACAAAATTCCGGTGGTGGATTTGGAGGAACTAGTGGATATGGAAGAATTGTTGAAGAAGAAGAGCAAGGAGAAGAACAAGATAAACAAGAATAGAATATTTAAATTTGAAAATTTGATGTTTATTTTAATTTGTATGAAATAATTTATGTTAACAATTTTGAACTTTAGAACTTTATTTTATTGTAATTTGTATGAAGTTTTATTTTAATTTTTATTATGTTTGATTGAATTTTAATTATTATATTGATTATATTAATTTTATTATAATTATATAATTTATAGAACTATCATTATTGATTTTTAGTCTATTAATAGCAAAAAAATTTATAAATATTTTGACAATTTTCCAGGGGATAAACTTCAAAGAAATTATCACTGTTTACAATTTTCTAGGGGTTTATCCCCTCGCAAACGATAAAGCATTTACATTTTGCCACGGACTTAACCCCAAACAAATTTGTTGACACACTCAACTACCATAGCCTGCTCCTACACCTGTACGTAACAGACTGTAAAAAACAAATTTCATTTTACGAGGGGGTTAACCCCTGGAAAAATACCCACGTGTAAAGACCCTCGCAAATAAATTTGCGACCCCTGTTTTTCTAGGGGACCAATCCCCTCTCAAATTTCCTATTTATGATGGGTTTTTGCCATTTGTGAGGGATTAAATCCTCGACAAATAATTTTTTTTTAATGTAAATCATCGGATTGTATTTCTCAAAGGTGTTAAGAATTAGCTGAAAGTTTCAAGACAATAAAGAGATTCAGTTGAGATCAATTCTTAGTGTTTGAGAAATTTAATATATAGGTCAATTAATCAGAAAATATCTTAGTAATATTAAAAAGAGAAATGTTAACTAGGGTTTTAAAGACACTTTTAAGTATTTAAAGTAGTAAGATTTTTTAAAAATATATATAATTAATGTTTTGGAAATTAGAATAATTGACTTTTATAAAAAATATTTTCTTTATTTGATATCTTTAAGAGAGCTCTGAAAGTATTCATTAACATCACTCTATTAAAAAATAGATTATAGTGAAAATATATATGTGTGAGAGGAATGAAATAACTTCGACGAAATGGATTGAACTATGATACACAGTATGTTTAAGGACACCGCCAAAGATAACATTTTTAATTGATATTTTTAAATATTATTATGAATGTTATTTATATGTTATATTTTATTTTCTTAAAAAAATTAATTAAAATATACAGACAATGTAAATAAATTTTACATAATTAATAAATCATCATCATTAAATTTAGTACGTGTTTGGTTTTTTTTTTAAATTATATCTAAAATATTACTTATGAATGATTGGGATACATTAATAATATAAATTTTTTACAATATCAATACATAATTAATTTCTTTTCTAAAAACACGTGCTTTAATGTCAATGTAACATGTTAAAGAAAACAAGAAAGTTGTTTTTTAAATACCTATAATGCTAGTGGCACATGCAATGCCAACTGCCTAGTAGCCTAAAATGACATAGGCCTCTAGAAAACTTTTAGAACTTTGTTTACATTGGATTTTTATTTTTGTTTGACTAAAACCCCATTTATCATTTGTTGTAATGTATTTTTGGATACATTATTATGATCACTCTTTGATTATGTGCATATAACTGGATTCAGTTTTAGAAGCTATATATTATATACAAAGATCTAGAGGTGAGTGTGAATAACAAATCAATTTTATAATAGTAAAGTTAAAGTTTTCATGATAATTTTTTTCCCGTGGCCATGAAACAAGTTGCTGTGTGAACACAAATGTCCCTTTGAATTCCAATAGAGTGTCTCTGATGAATATTGGGATCATAGTTGACCCTGTTGTGGGGACTAGCTCATATCAAATGGTATTATTCAAAGATTACAAACAGTCCTTGTTTACAAACGGTTTTCCACTAAATAAAAATACTCCCTCCGATTCATATTAGATAAATATTTACTTTTTTAAAGTTATTAGATAAATAAATATTGTAAATATTTGTTTAAAGACACATTTTTGTAGAAACTATATATAATTTTTACAAAAACTATATCGTTTTTTTTGTATAAACTATATATTTTTGTAAACACATTTTTGTTGCAATCATTGGGTTTGGACAAAACATCAAAAAATTAAATTGTAGTGTTATGTCAATTTTGGAACTACTTTACAAACCTAATTATAACTAAACATTGGCATAAGTAGGTTCAAGGAAATCCGAAGTATGTTTTGCAACAAAATTTCTCAAACACATGTGCTCCCCTACTCTTTGGTTAATAAACCTTCAATATATAACCCATAAGTTCTTCAAAACCCCTTTTACTTCATCGTAAAGAAAAATTCTATACAACTTAACAATACTTCATGAGAGTGAAGAAAATATGAATAATGATCATTTTTATTAGAGGGTAATTTAGTATTTGTCGTTTGTAGGATATTCTCATTAGGCCTTATGTGGTATCCTTATTTTTACTATTCTTGTGTATAAATAGGTGTACTAGATTTACATTTAATACAATCAATACCTTCAATCATTAGTGGCAGCTTTTAGCAGAATTTTTTTTATTAATAACCATGTATTAAAATAATATTTCGCAAATAACCGGGTTTCGGAAAAAATTACGCAAATAACCATGTTTCAGAAGACTCCCCAAAGGAGGAGCCATCTCACTTGGCGCCTCCACCTAGGGTTTTGCCCTAGGCGCCATCTCACTTGGCGCCTCCCTTGGCTTTTAGCCGAGTGAGATGGCGCATGCTCCTTAAAAGTGAGAGGAGGCGCCATCTCATTTGGCTCCTAGGGCAAAACTAGGGCAAAATGCTGTTTTATAAATAATTCGTCTGTTTCTCCGAAATTTCTCACACTTTCTCGCACTGTATTTTTATTTTGTACTTCGTTATTTGCGTCATGACGTCGCCTATGATTTTTAGCAGAGATGGTTACGTTATATTCTCCGCCACGAAACCTGCGATGAAAATGAAATTCTAGCACATTCACTCCATGGAGCGTTTGAAGCGGGAGTTGATGCGGTGGCTAGATGGAGACATTGCGGAGGGGGGGAAAATTCGAAGGATCCAGCGAAAACGAACAACAACCTCACATGCGACAGGAAGACCTAATGTGTGGTTGGAGGAAGTCAAAACAGACAGTGATGTAATGCTGATGATGCATGGGTCAGATGAAATTGTGTTAACAGTTGTAATTTCCTAGATTGAATATCGTTAATTATTGTTGTACGCGTTTTATTAATTGTAGCAAAATCTGTTAACGGAAAACCCAAATGTTTACAACACCATTATGAAAAGATTTTATGTATTACAATATTTATGTGGTCGAGCCAGACGCCCGATTCGGACAGTTTTTGCGATTGTGTCCGACCTGACGGCATAAACTACACTTTCTTTCCAACCTGTCAAGATCGTCCATTTCTGTTGTGATGCGCCTACTTTTGGGACGACCCTTCTTGTTCCTTCGCATTTGGTCATTGTGCCAAACTATATCACCGTTGTATTCAGGCCAATAATCTGGTTTTGCCACCAAAGGAAAGTTGTTGTTGTAAACAGTGAGCAACGTTTCAGATTTGTAAACGTTTGACAGCAGTTGAAGCGCGTCTTAATGGGTATGAGCACAAGCGGCAATGACATGAGAGCAAGGCATACGAAATGCTTGTAACCTGCCACAATCGCACCATTGAGAAGGTAAAATTACCCTGTATTCTTGTCTTGGCAGGCCTTCATTGTGGTCGATTGTCTCTTTCACAATGAAGTTGTGGCTGTGTCGGTCAAACCGTATAACCATGTGAGTGTTGGCTTTAGCACTTTCAGCCTTAATGTATTTCATGCAGCTTTCACTCCATAGTTGTCCAAATTGCAACACCGCATTCCACATTTCACCTCTTTTTGCAAATAACGCAGTCATCCTAAAATACGTAGATTTTACCAAGGCAGTGATTGGGAGGTTTCATATGCCCTTGAATACCCCATTCATTGATTCAATAAGATTCGTTGTCATATGCCCCCATCTTTGGCCATTGTCGTATGACCTAGTCCATTTTTCCACCGGATTGTCGATCCACCTACCGGCTTCTGGATTAGACAAACGGATCTCGTTGCGGTAATATTTGAATGTGGGTTGTGTCAATGCATATCCCGCATTCATAACCGCTTTCCTCAATGTTTTGTCCTTGACCTCCCTCGAGAAATTCTGGACGATATGCCTAACGCAATAGACATGCGTAGAAGGAGGGTCATGCCAACCATTTGCTGGATTATTGTAGGCATTTTCAATGGAGGCATGTCTGTCCGAGATCAAACAGAGATCTGGTTGAGGAGCCACGTGTGTCCGAAGATTTTTCAGGAAAAAGCTCCAAGCACCACCGGTCCCCCCCTAGACAAGGGCAAACGCAACGGGGAAAATTTTGTTGTTGCCATCTTGTGCAACTGCCATCAATAGCGTGCCTTTGTACTTCCCATACAACCAAGTCCCATCAATTTGTAAAATTGGTTTGCATGATGCAAACCCTGTGATGCATGGTTGAAATGCCCAAAACACGCGACTGAATATTCCGTTGCCATGCAGTAGACTACCACCTTAGGCGTACGCTGGCAATGTTTCCAGAACGTAAACACTACCTGGAGAATACGTCTTGAGTGCATTCAGGTAGCGGGGAAGTTCTCGGTATGACTCCTCCCAGTTTCCGTACACCCTTTCAATCGCCTTAGTCTTTGCTAACCACGCCTTACGGTAAGACGGAGTGTAGTTAAAAACCGTGGTGATGTGGGAGATGATTGTTTTCACCTTCAAAGATGGGTAGTTGTTGACCAGGGGTAGGATTTCTTGACAGATTAGATCATAGTTGAGTTTTCGGTGGTCCTGTGATTGAGTGGAACTTACACAAGTGTGGGTAGTCATGGAACCTATGACCCAACAGTCACCCCTTAATCTGTATGATGCGGTCAGCTTGAACATACAGTCAGGGTGGACACACTTGATCTTGTACCTTTCCGGGTTGACACGATCCACCTTAAAATCAACCGAGTTGAGCATGTGAAATTTTTTAATGGCCCTGATGCATTCCTCTCTGTTACGAAACTTGTCCTTCTCGTTTAAATTTTCATCCGACTGCATATACGGTTTGAAAAATAAGTCAGTAGAAGGTTCATCTCCGCCCATGTTGAAGTTTGTCATGTGCGGAGGTGGTGTGTAGATTTTGTCTGTAGGAATACTAGGGATGCCATCATCGTCAGAATCATCGTTCACCATTTCATCAAACTCTAACTCGTTATCTTCTTCTTCATCATCAACTGCATTTACCTCATCTTGTTCATTCTCCAAAGGATCAACCTCATTCTCCAAAGGATCAACCTCCTGTGTCACCTGAGGCTCTTGAAGCAAAACGTACAACTCAATAGAGTCGTATCCAGAATACACATGGCTGGAAATCATATTTTGGAGATCCTCGTCATCTTGAACTTCAACCTTATAAAAAATTACTTGGTTGTTTCCAAAGAAAACTGGATTCTGCACATATACATGTATTTTGTAAGACTCCTCCCATCAACTCCAATGGGCTTACATGCAATAATGAAAGGAATCCCAAAGGCTGTCACGTAGCCTGAGCCTAGGCTGTAACAAAGGACACCTCTTATTCGCCAATTGGGGTGGTGACACCATTCATTTTTGTACTCTTTCGCCAAGTCCAATGGCGCCTCCCTTACTGTCCAATCGTGATACATGCATGGGCTTATGTAACCCCATAGGCTGCCACCTAGCCTGGCCCTATTCTACACATATACATTTATTTTGTAAGACTCCTCCCATCAACTCCAATGGGCTTACATGCAATAATGAAAGGAATCCCCCAAGGCTGTCACGTAGCCTGAGCCTAGGCTGTAACAAAGGACACCTCTTATTCGCCAATTGGGGTGGTGACACCATTCATTTTTGTACTCTTTCGCCAAGTCCAATGGCGCCTCCCTTACTGTCCAATCGTGATACATGCATGGGCTTATGTAACCCCATAGGCTGCCACCTAGGCTGGCCCTATTCTGCACATATACATGTATTTTGTAAGACTCCTCCCATCAACTCCAATGGGCTTACATGCAATAATGAAAGGAATCCCCCAAGGCTGTCACGTAGCCTGAGCCTAGGCTGTAACAAAGGACACCTCTTATTCGCCAATTGGGGTGGCGACACCATTCATTTTTGTACTCTTTCGCCAAGTCCAATGGCGCCTCCCTTACTGTCCAATCGTGATACATGCATGGGCTTATGTAACCCCATAGGCTGCCACCTAGCCTGACCCTATTCTGCACATATACATTTATTTTGTAAGACTCCTCCCATCAACTCCAATGGGCTTACATGCAATAATGAAAGGAATCCCCCAAGGCTGTCACGTAGCCTGAGCCTAGGCTGTAACAAAGGACACCTCTTATTCGCCAATTGGGGTGGCGACACCATTCATTTTTGTACTCTTTCTCCAAGTCCAATGGCGTCTCCCTTACTGTCCAATCGTGATACATGCATGGGCTGCCACCTAGCCTGCAAGAGTGACACCTTTCATTTTTTGTACATGCATGCATGCATATGTGTAACCCCGTAAGCATGCAAATGTGACACTTCGCAGGCATGCAAGCACAAGCAACCACTACATCAAACTTATTTGCCTATAAATACATACCATATCATACATCTCTCACACCCACACAAGTCTCACTCTCTGCTACGAAATATTTCATAAGTTTATATCTTCCTAAGTCTTTCATACTCTCAAGCGTTTTAAACAATGGCTCTTCTAACAATGGGCGACACTCACAGAGGTACAAGGGAAAATATTGCTGCATTTGTAAGTTTCTTCTTTGGTTATACATTTTTCATACTTCAAATAACGCGTTGTTCATCTTAATTAATCTTACACCTGTTAAATTATGAACTCAGGACACAAAATGATTCAGAATCCGTTCGCACAACTACCTGGCTCCCGACCCATTTATTGTCCCATATCTGGAATACGCAGGTTTTGGACATGTCATAAAGATCTCCAACTGCACCATTGACTCGTTCATTCTTGCAATGTTGGAAAGGTGGAGACCGGAGACCCATACATTTCACCTATCAATAGGTGAATCTACCATCACGCTAGAGGATGTGTACATGCTACGAGGTCTCCCTGTCGACGGTAAGGCCGTGAACGGGTCGGTTCAACAACCCAACTCTTAGTGTGAAGAACTGTTGGGTAGGGATATGGTAGAAGGTGGTGGTGCAAGAGGGCAGGGAATACTACTCACTGAGCTGAAACGTCATTATGCAAGTTTAGAATTAAATGAAAATTCCGCAGAGAATGACAGGGTAGTAAAAGCCAGAACGTATCTTATGATACTTTTTGGTACATTTTTATTTCCCGAAAGTACGGGAAATAGTGTAAATTTTATGTACTTACATTTACTAACAAATTTTGAAAAAACAAGAAAATATAGTTGGGGTTCTACAGTATTAGTCCACCTATACAGTTCCTTGTGCAAAAACGCAGTCAAGGAAAAATGTACATTTTATGGGTGCGCTTTTTTACTACAAGCCTGGGGTTGGTGGAGGATGGAGTCCTTAAACCCTGTCAACAACAACACTTTCGGTTTCCCGTACGCAACAAAGTAAGTCATCAAGTTATAGCATTTATAACTATTCTACTCTTCCCAAAATATATGCCAAGAATAAAATGTTTCTCATTTCCTTTAGGTACTGCGTGAGGGGTATGGATTACGGAAAGAATCCAAGATTCAATGTCGCACTCTACCGCAACCTGTTGGATCACTTAGGCCCGGATGACGTACCTCGTAACTTTTAACTTTTGTTCAACTAAATTATTTATACATTACTTTTGCATTAACCTGATTTACATTCTATCGCAGTTCGTTTGGAGACCATATTTGGGTTTGGGCCATGATCCAAACCCGGAGGATGCAGCAACTTGGACTGCGAAGACTGCAATCATTCGGTTCAACATTGTGGAGATGCACCACAGCGACCGTGTGAAGATGCAGTTCGGAATGCATCAAGAGATACCAAGTGATCCAACAGATTTGTCCCCATGGCATCTTAAAAGGGTCGACGCCCAGTGGGGTCTTACCAACTGGAAAGACTTCGCTCCGGAATGGTGTAAGATGTGGCAGAGGCATCACCGCTACGTCTTGCAATTCCCGGTTTTCCTTACTCAAGGTAACATGCGACACACGGATCAATATTTGTCGTGGTACAGGTCGGTTAGTAACTCAGAAATGCACGTGTCTCATCCAAGGTACTTGGTTGACCCACGCACACAATGGGCACAACCCTCGATTCCCCATCAACAAACCCAAAACCCATCAACCTCCCACCAACCCCCAAGAAGAAACAGACCCACAAACACCCAACCACATTCCCCACCACAACACAACTACAATCAAATGCCGCACAACCAACCACAATCACCACCAAACTACCAATACCCCGATATGCCTCAAACCCAACCACAATACCAACCCCAATACCAGCACACCCGCATACCCCACACACAATTTCAGTCTTCCACATATCCCAATATGGAACCCTCAACATCCAGCCTTAGTCCTGATATGGGAATGTCGGAAGATTACGAACAAGCCGACCCAACCTACCATCACCCACAATATCACCAAACCACCCAACATCCTCAATACCACACACCCCAAGATCCATTTCCTTTCTACCCCCCGTACTCAGACGACCAATGCTACAGACCAACCATGGAACCCCACCGACCGCCAACACGACCAAACTTTGAGGGTATGGGTAACCGACTGTACCAGAGCGAATCTTCTATATATGGAGATCTGACTGATTTTATGGATTCAGACCGCATTGACTTCGCTGGGCCATCGACCTTGCCGCAACAGGAAACGCGACGGCACCCAGCACGAGAAAGGCGAGGACGGGGATGCGGAACCGGGGGTCATTACCCGGTTCCGGGGGATCACTGATGTATCTTTTTTTTCCCAGTATTTTTGTATCCATTTTTTTAATCTGTTTTTTTACTGTTATTTTAATGTAATACAGTTGGATGTATTTTTTTTTTATAATAAAAAGTCCATTTTGTTGATCTCTGTCCAACACGCAATGCACCGGAAAAAAAAATATATTTTTGCCCTAAAAATACACCTAGGCGCCATCTCACTTGGCTTAGGGCATGCCCTAAGCACATAGGCGCCAAGTGAGATGGCGCCTCCCTTAAAAATATAGGTGCATGCGCCATTTCAGATGGCTCCTCCTTTGGGGAGTCATCTGAAACATGGTTATTTGCGTATTTTTTTCTGAAACGCGGTTATTTGTGAAATATTATTTTAATAGTTGGTTATTAATAAAAAAATTCGCTTTTAGCATTTATTCCTTTTCTCTCCTCTTCCTAAATTTCATCACCTTGCACTAACAAATTGGTATCTAGAGCTCTTGGTTTATTCTGAAATTCTGGGAAACACGAGTGATAGTGAGCTGTGTGTTTGATTTTTGAATCTTGAACAAAAAATCTGAAACAAAATCACACTGATTCTGTGGGTTTGGGAAACACTGAGTGAGAAATCTGAGATCTGAGTTTTTATGCAAGGTTTAAGATGAATGGAGACAGTAGTTTGAACACTAAACTTCCAGTTTTTGATGGCAAAAACTGGAACAGATGGAAGATACAAATATGTGTGTTGTTTGGTGCTCAGGATGTTCTGGACCTTGTTTCTGAAGGTTATGTTCCAGTTGCAGCAGATGCTACTGAAGAATAAAAATCAGAAGAAAGATCTACGAGGAAGAGGGATCAGAAAGCTCTGTTATTTATCCATCAGTGTGTGGATGAAAATGTGTTTGAGAAGATTATTGATTTGACGACGTCGAAAGGGGCATGGGATATACTGACCAGATGTTATGGTGGTGATGTGTCAGTAAAGAAGGTAAAGCTTCAGTCCCTGCAAAAACAATATGAAAATCTCAGCATGAAGAACAGTGAGAAAGTTTCTGAGTACATCTCCAAAATGATTCTGATCACTAATGAGATGAAGGCTTGTGGAGAAACACTTTCTGAACAGGTAATCATAGAAAAGATTCTGAGGTCACTTACTCCTCAGTTTGATTACATTATTGTTTCAATTGAACATTCTAAAAATCTGGAAACCATGAGAATAGAAGAGTTACAAAGCAGTCTAGAAGCGCAAGAGTTGCGTCTGACTGAAAGAACTTCTGAGAGGAAAGTGGAGCAAGCTCCGAAAGCTTCTTTTCTCAAGAAGAACCAGAAGCAGAATAGACATGGTGATAAATTCCAGAAGTCAGAAACCTCAACTTCTGATGAAAAGAAATATCAGAAGGGAAAGGAAAGGTATGACAATAAGAAGGTTTAATGTTACTGCTGTAAACAGTTTGGCCATTTTTCCAGAGGCTGTAGAAACAGAGGAAGGAAATCAGAAGAAGCAGATATAGCCAGAGAAGATTCTGATGATGAACTTGTGCTACTTATGGCTTCTGATTCTGATGGAAACTGTTCAGAAGATTGGTGGTATTTGGACACTGGCTGTTCAAACCACTTGACTGGGAACAAACAATGGCTGATAGACTTTGACTCCAGAAGGAGAACAAAGATCAGATGTGCTGATGATAAGTACCTTAATGCAGAAGGTATGGGAAATGTCAGAGTCAGAGTGAAGAATGGAAAAAACATTCTGATCAAAGATGTTTGGTATGTTCCTGGAATTAAAAGCAATCTGATGAGTGTGGGTCAGCTTATTGAAAAAGGTTTTCCAGTGGTTATGAAGGACAACCTCTTGACGTTGCATGATTCTAATCAGAAGTTGATTATGAAGTCTGAGCAGGGAAGTAACAGAACATTCAAGGTGAATGTAGAAACTTCTGAAGCGGAGTGTCTTAGTGCAGAAGGCGCTGAAGCTGACAGTAAGTTGTGGCACAAGAGGTTGGGGCACTTGAACTATAGAAGCTTAGGGCATCTAAGTTCTAAGAAGCTCGTACATGGCATTTCGAAGATTGTGAAGCCTCGGAAGTCATGTGAGATATGAATGAAAGGCAAGCAACCCAAATTGCCATTTGCATCAGAAGTAGCCCCCAGAGCAAAGCATGCTCTGGGAGTAGTACATTCTGATGTGTGTGGACCATTTCCAGTACCTTCACTTGGAGGAAACAAATATTTTGTGTCTTTTGTGGATGAGTTTACAAGAATGACATGGGTAACACTCATCAAGTTAAAGCATGGAGTGTTTACTGAGTTCTATAAGTTCAAGGTGAAGGCTGAGAAGCAGAGTGGTCAGAAGTTGAAGATTCTGAGAACAGATGGTGGAGGTGAGTATAACTCTACAGAGTTTTAGAAGTTCTGTGAGGAGAATGGAATAGAACATGAGGTTACTGCTCCATATACTCCTCAACACAACGGTCTTGCTGAAAGAAGAAACATAACTTTGCTTGATATGACCAGAAGTATGCTGAAAGAGAAGAAGTTACCTCACATGTTATGGGGAGAAGCTGTTGCCACATCAGCATATGTTCTGAATAGGTATCCAACAAAGAAGCTGAAGGAAATAGTTCCTTTAGAAAAATGGACTGGAGACAAGCAAAGTGTTAGCCATCTGAAGGTGTTTGGTTCTGTATGCTACAAACACGTTCCAGAGGCTAGAAGACGAAAACTGGATGATAGAAGCAAAACAATGTTACTGGTAGGGTACCACAGTACAGGTGCCAATAAGCTTTATTGTCCAGAAACCAACAAAGTTGAAATCAACAGAGACGTCATTGTGAAAGAGTCAGAAACATGGGATTGGAATAAGCTTCAATCAGATTCTGGTGTAGCGCCAACACCAGGGTTAGTTTCTGAAGATCCTTCAGAAAGTTCTGAAGACGAGTCAGAGTCAGAAGATGAGGACTCTGAAGAAGAGTCAGAATCTCAGGGAGATTCTAATAGTGGATCTGATCCAAATTCTGATGGTGATCAAGAATCTGGTGGTGATTATACTTCTGGAAGGGAAAACTCTGAAGACATGAGTTTTGGAGAACAAGTTTCCAGAAGTAACTCTGAAGGTGGTAATTCTGAAGGAAATAATTCTGGACAAAGTCCAGAAGCTAGCATTGTTCCGAGTTCTGGAGAAGCTTCAGAACAAGATCAGAGGCCACAGAGAATCAGACGAATACCAAGTAGGTTTGCAGATTTTAGCATGTTGCATGATACTTAAGTAGATTCTGAAGGAGAAATCGTTCAGTGTGCCATGCTAGTAGATTCTGAACCAGTGGGTATTGAAGAAGCTCTCAAGAAGAAAGTATGGTTGAATGCCATGAAAGAAGAACTTGAGGCTATTAAAAGAAACAAGACTTAGAAGCTGACAGAACTTCCAAAAGGAAAGAAAGCCATCAGCGTCAGATGGGTTTTCAAGCAGAAGCTAAAGCCAGATGGATCAATTGGAAAACACAAAGCAATACTAGTGGCCAGAGGTTTTCTTCAGAAACCTGGACTAGATTACTTTGAGGTGTTTGCGCCTGTAGCTAGACACGAAATAATCAGACTGGTGATTGCTTTAGCTGCAAACAGAAATTGACCTTTGATACATCTGGATGTGAAGTCTGCATTTCTGAACGGTCCATTATAGGAAGAAGTTTATGTGTCACAACCTCCTGGATTTGTGAAAAGGAATCATGAAGGGATGGTATACAGGTTAAATAAAGCTCTGTATGGACTGAAGCAAGCGCCCAGAGCTTGGAAAGATTGATTCGTTTTTCAAGGAACAAGGGTTTCAGAAGTGTGAGATAGAGTATGGTGTTTATGTTCAGCACACTTCAGAAGGTAATATGATTCTGGTCTGTTTGTATGTTGATGACATATTACTCACAGGAAGTTCTGAACAAGAAACAACTGAGTTCAAGAAAGTTCTGATGAATGAGTTTGAGATGACAGATCTTGGAAAAATGAGTTTCTTTCTAGGGATGGAATTTATATACTCTAAGAAAGGAATCATTTTACATCAGAAGAAGTATGAACTAGAGCTTCTGAAGAGATTTGAGCTAGCAAATTGTAAGGCTGCTATCACACCTGCTGATACGAATCAGAAGTTGGACTCTGATTCTGATGGAGAGGATGTGGATGCTACAACCTTCAAACAGATGGTTGGTTCTCTGAGGTATTTGTGTAATACCATACCTGATATTTGCTATGCAGTTGGAATGGTCAGCAAATACATGAGCAAACCAAAGTGGTCTCATTACCAAGCTGCTGTCAGGATTCTGAGGTATGTAAAAGGAACTCTGAAATATGGAGTGTTATTTCCTTCTGGAGGAAAGATCAAATCAGAACTTCTGAGTTATTCTGATTCTGATTGGTGTGGAGATAGAGTTGACAAAAGAAGTACTTCTGGATACTTGTTCAAGTTTATGAGAGGTCCAATTTCTTGGAGTTCCAAGAAACAGCCAGTTGTGGCTTTGTCAACATGTGAAGCTGAATATATTGCAGGTGTTGTAGCTGCTTGTCAAGCAGTTTGGCTTCTGAATCTGCTGCATGATCTGCAGGTTGAAGTTGAGGAACCTCTGAAGCTGATGATTGATAATAAGTCTGCAATTAATCTTGCAAAGAATCCAGTGCTACATGGAAGAAGCAAGCACATTGAGACGAAGTATCACTTTCTCAGAAGTCAAGTGCAGAAATGAGTGTTAAAAGTTCTGCACTTTAGCACTCAGAAGCAGCTGGCAGATGTTCTGACAAAGGCGATAAAAACAGACCAATTTCTTCGCTTGAGAGATGAAATTGGTGTTGTTAACTTCTGATAAGTTACTAAATTACGGGATGATATTAGAGGGTAATTTAATATTTGTCATTTGTAGGACATTCTCATTAGGCCCTATGTGGCATCCTTATCTTTACTATTCTTGTGTATAAATAGGTGTACTAGGTTTATATTTAATACAATCAATTTCTTCAATCATTAGTGGCAACTTTTAACATTTATTCCTTTTCTCTCCTCTTCCTCAATTTCATCACATTGCACTAACAATTTTATATGAATTAGATTTATATTTGTGCAATACTATTTTTTATTTTGAAGTTGTGGAAACTTTTTTCATATGACTAATTACTTAACTATTGATATGTTTTATAATATATTGCAAATATCATTCTACTATCACAATACTTTCTAACGTTGCAAGAATCATTATGTTTTTATTAATTTATTTTGTAATGTTATTTTGCTACTAAAAATTTAAATTCAATCTATTATAGTATTTGGATTTCTTATATTTTGGATGATTAACAGTATAAAATAATATACAAAATATATTATAGTTAAGAGACTGAAATATTTATCTTAGACACCAAATTAGATGATATATTTCATTTGGGAGAAACAAAATTATGTATTACTGAGATGAAATATATTTAATCAGATAAAATACTGTATTAATACTTTATTTTTATCAAAAGAAATGGTTTTTATTTAGTGGGTTAGAATCATACACCAATTCTGTAAGATCATAGTCAATGAGTCTAACTATTTATTTAACAAGTGGGAAATTAGTTGTTTTTATTTAGACAAATGTTAAAATGTGTCTCACTAACACATTTAATGTTAGTGCGTGAAACACTTTAACGATGAAAGAAAGAGAGAATAATAAAGAAAATAATGATTTATATTATTGAATTGTACAAATAAAAATATAGATTATGACTGTTTATATACAACTCTAATTGATTTTGGGTCTACACAATTTGGATTATATTTAAGTATTAAATCTAATCAAATTTAATCTAATATAATATTTTAATAAATCTAATTTAATAATTCAACACACCCTCATAATCCAAGTTGTCGAACATCCTCAAAAATAATCAATCTGAATTATTTCTAATTTCTTTCTCAAATTTAGGAATTTGTCAATCTTCAATTATTTGGTCAAAATATCGGTCAACTGTGCTTCACTCGAGCAATGCCTTACTTCAAGTTCACCTCGATTTACCTTTTCCCTCAAAAAGTGAAATCTTGCTTCAATATGTTTACTTCTTCCATGCAAAACTAGATTCTTCGCCATATTTATGACTGACTTGTTATCGATTTGCAATACAAGAGGTTTCTTCACTTCGACATTCATTTCTTCGAGTACAGATCTGATCCAAATTATTTGACATGCAGCATAGGATCCTGTTATATATCCAGTTTCACAAGATGATAATGTCATCACAGGTTATTTCTTCGAACACCATCAGATTGGGGCGCCAAATACTTGAAAGAAATATCCAGTTGTGCTTCTTCGATCTTTCTTATCTCCACACCAATCAGCATCTGAAAAACAATTAACTATTTCTTCTTTGTCTTCAGAATCTCGTCAAAATAATATTCCACAGTTTATCAAACCCTTCAAATATCTCAGGATTCTATTTGCAGCCTTCATATGTGACACTCTTGGTTCACTCATATACCTGCTTACTAATCCTACAACGAAACCTATATCAGGTCGACTGTTGCACACATACCTCATCTTCTTCCACAACTTTCCTGAACAAAGTTACATTGACCTTGTCTTTCTCTACATTCTTGTTCAATCATACATTTGGTTTGACATGCGAGGATGTAGGATTCGAATCATCCATTCTGAATCTCTTGAGTATTTCTTTGACACACTTCCTTTGATGTAGTACCTATCTTGCTTCGACATTTAAAATTCCATACCTAAGAAATAAGAAAATTTTCCCAGATCAGACATTTGAAATTCCTTCATCATGAACTCTTTGAACTTCGACAAGTTCTTCAAGCTATTTCCAGTTACTAGCAAGTCATCGACATATAAGCAGATCATGGTTATATCTTGTGCTACGATATAAACATAGATACCATACTCATATTTGCATTTGACAAATGCCAATTTGACTAAGTATGAGTCGATCTTCTTATTCCATGTCCTAGGTGCCTGCTTGATACCATAGAGCGCTTTGTGTAACTTATATACTTTACTCGCTTCCTTCTGAATCACAAACCCTGGAAGTTGTATTACATAGACCTCTTCATCTAAGGGACCACTCATAAATGTTGCATTCATATCTAAATGAAATGCTGACTAGCCTTTGTTGCATGTCAATGCTACCACTAGTCGAACAATCTCCAATCTTGCTACTGGAGAAAATACTTCATAGTAGTCGAGTCCTTCTCTTTGAAGAAACCCTCGAGCTACTAATCTTGCTTTATGTCATGCTATCGAGCCATCAACATTATGTTTCAACTTGAATACCCACTTTACTTCGATAACTTTTATATGTGTTGGAAATTCGACTAACTCCCATGTGTTATTTCTTTCGATTGCCTGTAACTCTTCGACCATAGTTAACTTCTATTGTTTAGTCTTCAAAGCTTTGCTATAGTTAATTGGTTTAGCACCTGCAAGTAAAGCAAAATGAACTAATTCTCCATATGGTGTGACTTCATCACCCACCACTTTATAATCATGAAGTGTTGTTGGAAGAACTCTATTTTCTTTGAGGTCTCTGGCTTATTTCAGCCACAACCTCTTCGATTCCGACTGTGTCGGGAATGTCAGCAACTACTTCTTCTTTGAATTCGACTGAATTCTCAATAATTCCTTTGACCTCTACTTCATCAATTTCTTCATCGACATCAGAACTCATCAATGGCTTGTTAATTGAATTTCTAGAATTCCAATCCCAGACAGAATTTTCATTAATCACAATATCTCGACTCAACACAATCTTCTCATTAACTGGATTAAATAGTCTATATGCACCAGTTTTATGATATCCTACCAGAATCATATGTTCACTCTTGTCATTAAGCTTCCTTCTTCTTGCATCAGGAACATGCTTGTAACACATATAGCAAAACACCTTCAAATAAATCACTCATGATCGTTTTCCACTCCATACTTCTTCAGGAACTTTGTTCTTCAATATCTTGATAGGAAACCTATTCAAAATATAAACTACAATCGAAACAACTTCTCCCCATAAAGACTTTGGAAAATTCTTTTGCTTCAGCATGCATCTTGATATATCTAATATGATTATGTTTCTTCTTTCATCAATTCTCTTTTGTTGAGGCGTATAAGGAGAAGTTACCTCATGATCAACATCATATTCTACATAGAAATCTTCAAACATCTTGGATGTGTATTCGCCACCTCCATCTTTTTGCAGAACTTTGATATTCTTTTCACTCTAGTTTTCGACAAGTATCTTGAATCTCTTAAATATTTAAAATACTCTGTCCTTTCGTTTGATCACATAGATTCACAACTTTCGACTAAACTCATCGATAAATGAAACAAAATATTTGTTTCCACCAACTGTATGTTCTTCGAATGGATCACATACATCTGAATGTACCACTTCAAGTATGTAAGATAATCTCATTGGCATAGTCGAAATGAAAGAATTTCTAGATTGCTTTCTTACTAAACAACCTTCACAAAGTTTTTCAGGCATCTCAAGATATGGAATTCTAGTAACCATATCTTGAGTTATTAGTTGTCTGAGTGATCAAAAATTCGAATGTCCAAACCTAAAATGCCATAACCAACTATCCTTGTGGTCAACAACAGTTTTCAAACATTGAACTTCAGTCGAACTGATTATAGTCTTAAATGTCCTGTTCTTCGACAACGGAGATTTTAAGACCAAATTGTTCTTGGTGTCGAACAATTTCAAAAGTCCATTTTTCATGACAACTGAGAAACCTTATTCGACTAGTTGTCCAACACTTAGCAAGTTTCACTTTATTCTGGGTACACAAAACACATCTTTGATCATAGCTTTCCCTCTATTAATCACTTGAAAGACTATATTTCCACTACATTCTTCTTGCAACGAACTATTATCAGCAAGTTTTACCTTGCTCTTCTTCGAACCATCAAAATTTACCAACCACTCCTTTCAACCAATCACGTGGTTCGAGCAGCCTGAGTCGAGAAACCAGATTTTGGATTCGACATGGTTATCTGCAACTGCAGCCATAACCACCATCCCACCTTCAGAATCATCTGAATATTGGCGTGCAAGGTTCGCTCCTTCATCCTTGCTTGTCGATCCCCTATCTTTTCTGTACCAACAATTCTTGGCTACGTGACCCCAATTTTCACAGTTATAGCACTGCACACCTTTTTTATCTTATTTTCCCATTAGATAGTTTCCTCCTCCTCCTTTCGAGGATTTAGAAGCTCCATCGTCGACCTGATGTTTGTGAGGTTTCGACCAAGACTTCTTGCCCTGAGTCTTGTCGAACTTGCCTTTGAATTTGTTGGAACCACCATCCTTTTTCCATGAATGAGCTTGTAGAGCCTGTATCGAGTCTTGCACTCCTTTCCTTTCGACAATCCTCATCTCTTGCGCCTCCAACGAATCAACCAAATCTTCCACTTTAGTGGTTTCAAGATTGTTGGATTCTTGAATAGCTAAGATAACGTGATCAAAGTGAGAGGTCAACGTTCTCATTACCTTCTCAACTATCATCTTATCAGTTATGGTTTCACCATAACCCTTCATGAGATGGGTGAGTTTTTGAACCTTCGACACATATTCTGCAACTTTTTCATCTTCTCCCATTGACAACAACTCAAATTGTCGATTCAAGGTTTGTAACTTGACAACCTTGACTTTCTCACCTCCTTCGTAATACTTCACCAGAATATTACATGCCTCCTTTGCCGTTTCAACATGAGAGATTCTGTCAAATTTAGCAGCATCGACTGCCGTATGAATACAATAAGCAGCCTTGCAATCTTTCTTCTTAACTTCGTTGTAGGTTTTTTTCTGTTCGTCGGTTGCATTTGCAGCCAATGTAGAAACGTCGTCGGTAACCACTTCTAAGGTTTCATGGAAGCCAAACAAGGATTGCATCTATTTTTTCCATCAGATCCAATTCTTGCCGTAAAACATTGGAAGAGAATTCATAATGCTCTTATCACTAGTCATCTTCGCAGCAGTTGATTCACTTGTTCTAGAAATACGATCTCTGACGTGAAACTCTTGAAAACTCGATCAAGAACAATAACCGGAAGCTCTAAGATCAGTTTGTTAGTGCGTAAGGCACATTAGTGAGGAGAGAAAGAGAGAATAATAACGAAAAAAAGATTTATATTATTGAATTGTATAAATAATGATATATACTAAAACTATTTATATACAATCTTAATTGGACTTGGGTCTACACAACTTGAATTATATTTAAATATTAAATCTAATCAAATTTTATGTAATCTAATATTTTAACAAATGTAATTTAATATTTCAACAGTTAATAAACCTGATATAAAGATATTATTTTAAAATAAAAAAATGTCTTAAGTTACATTTTAACAAACAAGAATGTTATGTTGACACTCTTTTCTACGTTCAATATTTGTATCATATATATTATTTATCATATTTATACGGTTAATAATATTTTTTTAATAAAAAATATTAATCTTTTAATATAATATTTAAAAAAAAATTAATTTTAAATTAATTTTATAATATAAATATAAGATCATGTCATTAACCAATTTATAATTGTATTAACCATAAAAAGATATATCATTAATCAATTATTTTATGTATAACTCATTAATTATTTTCACTATTTTATTAATCAATAAAATACATACTATTAACTATGTTTTGACACTAAATTATAAATATATTAACCAACTTTTATTAACCAAAATCAATTTTATTTTATTATAATATTTTATTAAATAATATTAAACAAAGTCTGATATATATATATATATATATATATATATATATATATATATATATATATATATATATATATATATATATATATATATATATATATATATATATATATATATATATATATATATATATATATATATATATATATATATATATATATATATATATATATATATATATATATATATATATATATATATTAAAGTTTTTATGTTAGAATATATATTATTAACCAAAATATTTTAAAGAAAAATACGTTAAGAAATCAAAATAATATAAAAATATTATTAAGATATATGTGAACAATTATAAGAATATCATTTCTCTTTAAAAACTATTTTGTCATAGAGATCGGAGAGAATATGACACACTACAAGTATATGATTAAAAAATAAAAATATTGAGTCAACAGTCAAGATAGAGATAAAGAGAAGTGTTGAAAGTTGACATATTAAACGCTGATTTATGTGTTTTATTTTAGGTTATGAATTAATCTTTGCAACATGCTTCTTTTCTCTATAAATCCACCATCCAAGTTCAACTAAACCACCAAGACACAATAAGAACAAACGCACTATCTTTGGCCTCTGCAAGCAAAAGCTTCTTTCTGCTTCATTATTAGGAGAAAAACCAAGTTTGATCATTTATAGCTTTTTTTTTCCATGGCCCTTGTTGCAGGCAGTTTCATTCGTATGCCAATTCTGCCTATCCCTAACTACACGTCAAAAAAATATATCACAGTTACTATGTAAGTATATACTTGATACAAAAGACTCCATTTTTTTCTAGAAATCATTAGCAAGCATAGTTTTAGTATTTGTTGTTAACTATATTCGCTGTTTTTCTTCAGAAAATGTGCTAATAGTGAAAGCAAAGCAAAAGTTAGTAGAAGGAAACCAGGTAGCACAGGTAGAGGAGGAGGGGGGAATGGTTCACAAACAACTAATAGTCTGCTGCAGAGAATTCCAGCAAAAAACTCTGATGATAATGATGATGATGATCAACTTGACAATAATACTTTTGCATTCAATCTCAACGCCAATGAGTGGCTGGTCATTTTTCTTTGTTTGATTGTCTTTGTGGGTTCTTCTTGCATTAAAACACATTAATTAATATATATTGTTTTAATTTCTTTTCTTATGTAACTGGATACTGTTTTAGCATTCTTTTTTGTGAGAAATTCATGTTTCTCTATCTTTTTAATGATAGAAGTAAAAGGAAACACCATATGTTGAATTGTAATATTAAGTTGAAATAATGTATTTACGATAGCAAGACGCTTTTCCTTTACTTATTTGTATTTTTTAGGGATATTTTTTATTAATAAAATCCAGAGAATTTAGTATAAGATATTACTCAAATAAATTACAAAAATAAATTGTGCAAAAAAATATAGTATTGGCAATTCAAGAACCTCTTCTTCTTAATCTTCTTCCCTGCTACCTCTCCTAAGTCTCAGCCATGACAGAGCTTACACAAGTTGCAACAGTAAACAGCTTCGTTCCAACTTCGCAATTAATTAACTTCTTCTGGTTCTCCAATTTGAGCTCGAGCCACAACTTCGGTACAAAGTTATTCACCAAGTTACAAGACAACAATCATCTTATATGGAACCAACATGTGGAGGGAGTAATCCATACTCAGAGAATCCATAAACTGGCAGTGAACCCACAAATTCCACCGAAATTCAAGACGCATCAAGATTGACTCCAGGACAATATTTTGGAAGAGTATGAGTAAGAGACATAATCCCTTATGTATTGGATCATGTCATGACAGAATCACATTGTAATTAGCGGTCATTAATAACTTAGCATTATTTGTTTCTGTATTAGTGCTGAGACATTATGGCTAGCATGATTCTTGGATCTTGATTTGCAATGCTCACCTGTATATATGTTTTAGATATGTGTAATAGAACAATCAATACACACATTACAAGTTCTCTAACTTGGCATCAGAGCATCATTGCCCAGAAGGTCTTCGATCCATTTTTTTCTTCAATCATGGCATCCCTTGTAAATTCAAACACCAAAAATCACGACAAGAAAAAACAAAATTAGTCACGGGATAATCTCCTCATAAATGCCGAAAACCTTTTACAAATGCAAAAATTACAAAACTGATCCCCTAGTAAAACAGGGGGTCGTAAATTGATTTGCGAGGGACTTTCAACGTCGCTCATTTATTTGGGGTTAACCCCTCGCAAAATGCAATCAACATTTTTCAACCTACAACATGCACACGTAGGCGCAAACTAGGGATTCAGCTACTGGACAGTACGTCAGAAAATTTGTTTGCCGTTATGCCCCTCGCAAAATACAAACATTTTCAATTGGCTAGGGATTAAACCCCTGAAAAAAAATATATGCGTTTACGTTTTCCTTGAAGTTTAACCCCTGATAAATTGTAAAAATATTTACAATATTATGAAAAAATATATTGACATTAAAAAAATAAAATAGTTAAAAATTTTCAAACATAACTAAAATATAATTAATAGAAAAAATATAATTATGATAATTAAAATTCAATCAAACATAATAAAAATTGAAATAAAACTCTATGCAAATTACAATAAAGTCAAAATTAAGTTCAAAACTCCTCCATGTAAATTAAAATAAACTTCAAATTTTTAAATTTATTTATTCTATTCATCTTGTTCCTCTTACTCTTCTTCAACAACTCCTCCATATCAGCTAATTTCTCCAAATCCACCACCGAAATTTTGTGAAGCAAAAAAATTGATCAAATCTTTGTGTCTGCTCATTTGCAATCCACATTGCTTCTTGATACTTCAGTGTTTGCCTCCTCATTTCTTCCCGCGACTTTGTTTCTCTTTTCTGCATTTCTTGTTGTATCTCTAATTGTTTTCCCTTCATCTCTTCAATTTCTGCATTTCTTGCTGCTACTTGGAGTGTTGCCTCAATATTCGCCAATTTTCTCACAGTTTCAAGCATTTTGGCGGTTAATATAGGTGAAGTTGATGTTCCTTCTCCATCAGCAACTCTCATTCTGAAACTCCTATCACGTTGCTTGATAGTTTTGGTGTACTCTCAAACACCATACACTTTTCCATTTTTGTCTTTCTACCTGAAACATCACACCATGTCCGGAAACCCACACTTGGTCAACAGGATATCCTGGTAGTGGTCCAGGTATTTCAGGATGCTCTAACAACTTTAGGGAAAGTTCTCTATCAAACTCCTCCTATAAAAAAATTAAATGTTATCTTGATTCAAATAAGTTAGGTATATATAAAAGAAATAAATAAAATGTCTTTTATAAGTAAAACTTACTTGAGTGATTTTTGCGCGCTCGTAAATAAATTCTCTATTTTTCTTGAGATGAGTCTTCATATGGAGCTCATTAAAAAGTGGAGTTCTACCAAACTCTTCATGCTAATTAAATAAGTAAAAATATAATTAGTTATACGTAATCTAAAAATTAAATGATAAATTAATTAAAAATAAATAAATTTAAGTACCATCTTTCGTGCAACTTCAGTAACACTAATACTGTCTACTCCGTAGTTGCAGCCACCAACTTCAGATACTCTAATTTTCTTTGCCTTTTTCAAATGTTTCCTTAAATTTTCAAAATTCCAATGCTCAATAAGCTCTTGGAATATTTCTTCTTCAATCCAACATGGACGTGTGCCTTTTTTTTCCATCTATGTCTAACATTTCTCATGGTGTCAAAAAATCGGACAGCACATTTTGAGTGAAAATTTTCTTTAATTTGGACGTCATCTCTAACATCCCAACAACACTTCACCTACATTGTTGTATGAATTCAAAAATATTAAATAAAATATAATCATGAATATCTCAAAAATTATAAAGGAAATGCCTAAATGAGTAAGTCAATTATACCTGAAATGCTTTAAACCAATCTTTCTTGTCATCTTCAAGTACAACCCCATAAGTCGGCTAGAATTTTGTATACTTCTATTTAATAATGCTTGTTATGATCGATACTTCCTGATGTGAGGGCAAGATTCTAAACACCAAAATCTTTAGTTAGTATTGATTAAATAAAACTCAAATTTAAAATATAATATAAAACATAAACACTTACGACCCTAAATAGG
This sequence comes from Vicia faba, assembly GCA_948472305.1. Taxonomy (NCBI): domain Eukaryota; kingdom Viridiplantae; phylum Streptophyta; class Magnoliopsida; order Fabales; family Fabaceae; genus Vicia; species Vicia faba. The sequence goes on from OX451735.1 coordinate 556,929,406, forward strand.
GACAAATGATAAGTCTTCTATGATGATATTTAATTCTTTTACGGCGCATTTCTTCTCAAGATGTGCTCCCTCCTCGTTTTCTCCACAGAAGAACATGTATCTCCTTGAGCATTGGTATCTCCAAGAGCACGGATATCTCCATGATCGTCCTCAGAAAGCATGGGTCGGGGCATGTTAGATCCACCTGGCTCCATATGAATGGGTAATGAATAGGGCATGATAGGTTCACTCGACTGCATGGAAGACATAGGAAAATATGTGGGGTGAGGGGTGCTAGATCCACCTGGATGCATACATGGTGTGTATCCATAAGGACTAATAAAAGCTGGAGGGATATGGGTGGGAATGGTGTATATTTAGGAGGTATGGTTAGAAATTCGGTGAAATATCCAGATATGGATAAAGTAGGATGTAAAGGCGATGGAGGAGGATGGGCCACTTGACTCAAAAATGGCATAGGAGTAAACAAATCTGAATCAGGAACCTCCTCTACAATGAACCTGGTGCAGCGAGGCTTTTGTTGACCCTTACCTCTTTCCTCTCTTCTGGGTGACATTTTTTTCTATTTTGAAAAAAAAACATTAAACAATTAATGTTACATAAAAGATAATATTATACAAGATAATATTTGAAAGATAATATTACACAAGATTATTTTGAAAGATAATATTACACAATCTTATTACACAAGATTAATATTATATAATACATATTCAAATTATTCATCATCATAATCTTCATTGTTTTCATCGGATATGATATTATTGTCTTCAGACTCTCCTAGCTCTTCATGCTCTTTTTCCACGGGATTTGTTGACAATAATATAGTTGCGTAAACTTGTTGACCCCCAAATACAATATCACACAAACTTATAATCTCCTCAATTTCAATTACCCCATTAATAGGTGAAATCTCATCATCTTTGTATGTAACATCTTCCATTACTTCGTCAGTCTCAATGTGACCCATTGTGTTGAATTTAATTATAACACACCATCCTCGTTTGTGTGGGGTGATTGAAGGATAAGATACATAATAAACTTGCCTAACATTATGTTCAATTATAAAAGAGTCATACTCTTTGTACTTTCTATCTATTCGAACCTCAACAGTGTTATATATTTTTATCAATTTTTGTTCCTCTAGAAGATGGATCATACCAGGCACAATAAAACAAGACAAATTTATTTTTTGAGTCCGTATAATTATAGACCAACTCATAAATATGTGTGATAACCCCATAGAAGTCGTCCTAACCATCCTCTGTAACTCTTTTTATGACTACACCATTGTTTACGATTTTCTTCCCTTCACTCCATATCTCAGTGTGAAATTTGTAAACGTTTACAAAGTATGTGTGCCATTCATTTACAAGTTAACTAGGGGCTTCAGAAAAACTTCTCAAATGTATTATTTCAGGACTTGGTGCAACAATACATGATAATTGTTGCTTGAATAATGCTGGAAAATAGGCATGTGTGTAACCAGTCGATGGTTATTCGCCTGTGCGTTGATAATAGTAGGTACTAAATGCCCTATTTTGAGAAAAAAATATAGGTTAGCTAAGGTTATAAGTCTTAACCAATAAAACATATATACTTAATTAAATACACTTACTCAAGATATGGTCTAACTTCAACGCAAATAATCAGCACATGAACATGAGCAGATTACATTTCCTTTTTAGAAAGCCAATGTTACTTGTCTTCCCTGAGGGACGACTTGGACGAGCGAAAAATGAGAAGGTGAATTGACTTCTTACACAAAATTTCAAAATATTGACTTAAACAGATATAATACTAATAAACTTCACTGCATCATTCAAAAACATTCGCCTCTCCATCATAGCCCTTCATTCAACTTCCTCGTGTTGCATTCGACTTCCTCCAAACAATGTTGACGTGTGAAAACAATGACAACAATCCTATTTGATGAAGGGTTACGGAGGGAAAAGGAAACCTTATCTCCTTTTTTTTTTTAAATTATCCTTCTTAACAAATTCACACCACTCCTTACTAATGTACCTTTCAATGCAATACACCCTTTCAACACGATAAAGTTTGCATTCAGTAATATTACATGTGACTGAGTCCGCTAACTAAATATGGCCTTGGAGATTTGGGATGCACTCCTTGATAACCTTTTGGAGAAGTTGTTATACGTCATAGAAAACATTTACTTTCAATATATGTTATCATACTGACTTAATATGAGTTATATAATATTATGGGATGTTTGATATAACTACCAATTCTAATATCTAATGGCTTCACACAACATAAAACATACAATATCCATAAACCTATCATACAAACACAATATGAGTAATTTAATAATATTGAATGAGTTTCTACTTACAAAAATATTGTTGGTTGCCGTTTTTCCACATGAGGTTTCCTTTTTCCACAAGTAGTACCATGGGCCAATGTTGTTGTCACCATCATCTTGGGCTTCATCGCTACTACATCACAATTTCAACCATTACAGTGTTATTGCAAATGTATTTTTGCAATGTTTTAAAACATAATCAACAACATATAACGCTTTTCGTACTTCATCCCTTACCAATCACTATCAGAGCAGATATGTGTGTATGTTAATCCATTAGAATCTACAAATATATATTTTGCCTTAAACTTGTGCTTCACAACAACCACTTCACGTCGCTACGACTTCTTTCTTGTACCCCCTTCTTACGTATTAGTGTTGCATGCAGTTTCCTTTTATTAATAACACCAGCAACATTCACAGTATCTACATTTATTTCAACCCTTTTCCTCTTTTGATCTTAACTCTATCTGTAATACCACTGTTGTAAATAGATGATGGTGATTTTTTCTCCACAAATTTGTCACAAACATGAGATGCTTTACCTGCGGTGCATAACTCAACATCTGATTCAACTGGATTATCTCCATTTTCACTGAATCTACACCTCCATGCCCTAACCCAACATAATGAACCAATGATCCACCGTCTTTTTTGGGTGTCAGTTCATCACCAACAACGGATGGTCCTCCAACTTTAACTTCTTGGTGCACATCAACCTTGATTGTTGATAAATGTTTGCCCTATTGTGCTTTTTCCTTCGCTTCATTGTATCTTTTAACCTCCTCAAGGTTCTTAGGTACACCATGTCAAGTCTCTCTCTTCTCCATTGGAACTCTTCCATAGATCTGCAACAACAATATCACACAACAAGTTAATATAATTAAGAATAAATGATTCAACTACAAAAACATGCAAGATATTTTGCGTGCTGGTGTTTATTTACCTTCCTTCCTCAGATGTCATAGAAGTCTTGCTTGCACCTTTTTCATGCACCTTTATCTTACCCTCAACAAGTCTGCGTACAACAGATCCTTCAGCAGATCCTACACCAAATTTTACACTTTGCCACTTTTCTATCCATTCAATCAGTGTTAGCCGCTTCTCAATAGCCACTGAAATATTCTGCCGCCTGGTCAAACATTTCCACAGGCATGCATGTTGTTTTGGGCTATTCAAAATCTCCTCAACTACCAGTTGGGTTTCTCAGTTGTTAATCCATTGACCCACACCGTCAACCTTCTTAAGCACACAACGATTATCCCTATCTCTACTAAATCTCCCCCATGCAGTTTCTGTAGCCAACTCTTCAATGGATATACAAATAATAAGCGTGAAAACAACATTTTTAGTAACAACATATATGATGATAAATATGAAACATATTTGATACCAGATGTATCCAAACTAAACCTTTCACAAATCATATAAGGAGATAACAATGACATTTTGATGTTCAACAAACCCTTAACTGAAGTTACCTTTTCGAATGCACTACTCTTTGGACCACTACACCACCTTTATAACACACCAAATATCTCATCAACTTCATCTCCAATAAGAAACAAAATACACTCAACTTGATATGTCATTTGTACATAAGTAAACACCACAAATATCAGACTTCTACTCCAAATCTCTTACTGGAACAAAGTCACTCCAAGTATTTTAGAGGTCCAAAAATTCCATTGAATTTCATTAGCAGAACTCCATGAAAATTTGTCCATAATGTCCTACAATGAACAAAAACAACATTAACAATGAGCAAATGTCAGAAATTCAACCTGTTATTAAACAACAATGAGTAATTTGAATAAATCAACAATTAATAAAATCAACAACAACATTGAAATGAAAACATTGAAATAAAAAAGAAAGAATAAATATTCATAGATAATATGTAGATGATATATTTCCCTTATCAGTTAACTCAAAATAAATTCACATGTCCCTTAAATTATTCTTTATCCATTTGATTTATATTTTTCTCTAACATGATTCTCTTATAGAAACAAGTTTTTCACTCGTACTCCTAAACAAGATGTGAGAATATATATACAACTTGATGAAGGGAAAACAAATTAAATGAAGGGGGATTTTTCCTACATAACCCTAAAATATAAAGTTATAAAATTGACTATCTATAGTTAATTGCATGATATTAAAGGCTTCAAAAACATATTTGTGACTTGGATAACTGTTTTCTGAATAGAGAAGGGTGGAGAAAAAAATTTTGTGACTTGCATAGTTTCTTTTGGATTTGGAATTGAGAAGGGTGGAGAAAGAGAGGAGAGAATAGAAGGGCCTATAATATCTTGCTTTCTATTTTATTTGACAAACACATGAGAGACAAGAAGAGAGAAGGAGGAGGATATATTCGGCGAGTTGTAGTGGTGGAGGTGCCACTGATAAGAAAGGGTGGAAGTAGATTGAGAGTTTATTGGTTGAGAGAGTTTAGGGTTAGAGAGAGTTTTAGAGAGATGAAAAAAATCTGAAAATATATGAAATAAAATTAGATTGACCATTTGAGTTAAGGGTGCAAAATCAATTTTTCAGGGGGTTCAAATTGTAAATTACATAGCTACATAGGTGCATTTGTTAAAAATTCAGGGTTTCAATAGAAGCCCCTCATTATACTCTCCCTCCGCCACTGACCATTACACAATCCTTGAGACTGATCGATGTTTCTCATTATCATAATTGGTGCAATCTTCAGTTTGATGTGATGGTTAGGCAAACCGTGAGTTTTTAAAGAGCTTAGAAACTCTGGTGTGAGAACATCAAGCGTGTTCCTGTCATGTATTTCTGATCGGTCAACAAAATTACTGCTAAAGTAATTCCTTAATTCTTCTGCAGAAAAAAAATAAACGACATGAATAAGAATAACTTTAATCGTGACATGTGTGCATAACAGTTGGTTGTACGTAAGAATACCTGACATTATGTCCAATACATGATCATTAATTTTGTCAACCATTTCAATGTGTTATCTCTACAAGTGTTTCTTGAGAATTTTATTCAAACTGTTTATTGGTCTATTATTCCATCATGGACTAATTGTTGCTTTAGTGTTTGTGATCAATTCTGCAGATGTTAATGATAAGAAATGGTTATAGCTTGTATCCAGTGTCTTTACCCGAAGGATTGCGACCTACAGCGTTTTCTCAAATTGAATTGTTGAATCTTCATGAGGGAAATATTGGATTTCACAATTTTATCAATGTAATTGGTTCTGCAAATGATGAATGTTTCAGGCGGCCTGGTTTTAGTTTTCCAGAACAACACATCATCTCAAATCAAACTGTCTTGGAAAATCTAGATAATTTTGAGGCCTCATGAAATTTTCAACCCTCTATTAAGGTTCATTTTCGATGCTTTACTATTTTCATTTGGAATTGTTCTTGCCTATGCCATTACAGAGTTGCGTTGGTTGCTCATTGATTTTCTAACAAAAATGATGCAGTTTTGAATAACTGTAACAATGTTACCAAAGATTAAATCGACTTTTCATTATAACTTTTTAACTCGATGTTAATTAACTTTTTTTTATCATGTAGGCACCCTTATATGAAACTGATATTGCAACATTGACGTGATTAGGGCTGATTAATCACCAAGTTATACTTTTGTTATATCTGTGATGTTTAGTACAATATTTATCACGCGGTGAATTGAGAAATGGGAGTTCAGGGTTGTAATTTTTTAATTCATGCTAAGTTGGTATTCTGAAAGATGTAATTATTTCGTGTTTTCTCAATGATTGTAATTATATAGTTATTGCTATTCAATTCTGTTATATCAGCAAGGTTATCAGTAATTATCAGCAAGTTCATTCTAAGTTGGTATATTTTGAAAAATGTAATTATAGTTCTTGCCATATGTAATTGCAGCTCTTTTATATAGTAGCAACATCATGTAATTACGTTGCAGCATGTTATTATAAGTAGCAGCAGCATAAGGTTATTGTAGCAGCAACACAAGTTTATGTAACAAGAACATTTTATTATAAGTAGCAGCAACACAAGATTATGTAGCAGTAGCATGTTATTATAATTAGCCTCATCATATTATGTTGAAAAATGTAATTATAGTTCTTGCCATAAGTAATTGCAGTTCTTTTATATAGTAGCAACATCATGTAATTATGTTGCAGCATTTTATTATAAGTAACAGCAACCATAAAAGCAAGACAATATCGGATAAATAAGTAAATTCGGGACGGTGACATAACTAAAATAACATAACTCCGATTAAAGAAACATTGTTTAAACCATAGAAACATAAGAGGTATCTCTTTGTTATAATTTCCTGAAAATGAGTTCTATAATATTAGATATTTTTGTTAAAAAAATAATTTAATAATTTAAATAATTTTTTATTTAAATACTTTCTTATTAAAAAATATTTTGAAGTATTTTATTCTTTTTTTATTATTTTTTATAGTCAAATTTATAAATTTAAACCTTTTTAGTAAATTTTTATAAAAATATATTTGAGTATTATTTTAAAATCTTTAAAAACAAATATTTAAATTAATAGATGTTAAAATTATTCTTATAAATAAAAATGATTTAAAATAACTTATATTTTTTTTTTGAAAAAGTTTTCATAACTTTTCTATTAATCTTGGGAGTCCTAAATTATTGATTTAAACATTAAGCATGTATTACCGTTATTTTATTTTTATTATATATTTAAAAATAAATACGCGTAATACACTAGTACCCATAAATATATAAGTAATAAGTAAATATAAAATAGATATACTGCTAGTCAAATAGTTTGCCACTAGCCAGGACAAAAGTTTGACCATGGACCCATAGAAATAATTGAATTGAAGTGTTCAAGATTGAAATTTTCAAACATATGCATTGTATTTGCCTTCAATAAATAACTACTTTCTCTATAAATAACCTTCAACCTTTCCATAAGATCGATATTACTACAAAACACATAACACACTAACATTTTCATTTTCTACTATAAGCTAGCTTCCGCGTCATTAATTATTCTGAAAGAAGAGGAAATCAAGTTTGTTGATAATAAAAAGAACACTTTCTCATGGCACTTGCTACTGGTAGTTTCATCCCCATGCCAACCAATTATAAATATTCCCCTAAAAGATCTATGACTATTACAATGTAAGTATATACTTATTTTATTAATGTTTTCATCCGATAATCATATATTCATATAACTATGAATAAACATTTGATGGTATTCTATGAATTAATCTTTTGTTTTTGTTGATATGATCAGAACATGCGGTAACCATAAATATAAAGCTAAACAAGTTGATAGAAGCAGAAATGGAGGGTATGGATCTGGCCCACAGACGACTAGTATTAAACTCCAAAGCAAAACAACGACCAGAAATCTTCAACTTGGCAACACTTATGCCACAACAATCTTGAGTAGTGTCGATGATGAAGATGATCTCAACACAAGTAGTCCTAATATGATTGGCAACATAGATTATCATTTTGAAATATGAATTGAGTATGCATAATGATAGTCATGATAACAACAAGTTGTAATTATGTAATGATACAAACTGGTGTCAAGAATGTATTTACTCAATAACAATATAGGTTTATTGAAACGTCTTTAAATCAAGTAGAGAAGGATTAAGAAACTGCTTCTATAAAATTACAAATAAAGTTCCGTCGACTTATGTACCATATATTCAAAACAACACATACTGACAGGAGCAATAGTATATGTCATATAGAAATCATACTGAACAATACACTATACACTACTCAGTATATTGTTGGAAATCCACCAAATATTTATGATGAATTTCTCCTCAATGACAATGAATTATGAGAACGAAAAGAAAAACAACAAGACAATTATTTTCTGCAGAGTTTCTCTGTGCTCACAAACAGTGAAAAACTTTGTTATTCACTTGCAACTGCAAATTCTATGAATACAACTTAATTGACTTGCTTATAAAAATAAGGGTTACTCCCTCTATTTATAACTGAACTTACACCCTAAGCTCAAAGTCCAAAATATCTATTTTGTTACTAAATCAAATCTAACATATTATAGACTTAAATCAAATCTATTTAAATCTAAAACAAATCTAATCTTTTCGACACTATGAATTACAATTTAACACACCACCTAATTCATTGTGTCTAAACTATATATATTCATCATGGCTCTTAGCCTTCTGAATACTTCGACTTGCACTCCCTTCGTCATGATGTCTGTAATCTGATTCTCAGTTCTGCAGTGTTCCAAATTCATCTTCTCATCTGCTATCTGCTCTCGAAGATAATAAAACCTCATTTCGATGTGCTTACTTCGACCATGTGCTATTGGATTCTTCGTCAGATTGATAGCTGCATGCTGTCGATCTTCATGGTAATTGTCCATGATCTTTCCCTGTTATCTCTTCGACCAAGTTCACCATCCAAGTTGCTTGACATGCACAAAGAGAAGCAACTATGTATTCTGCTTCGCATGATGATAATGCCACTACTGGTTCCTTTCTTGAATTCCAAGCAATTGGTGCATCACCTAGCGTAAACCCATATCTTGCTGTTGACTTTCGATCTTCAGCATCACTACACCAACTCGAATTAGTGTATCCCACTAACTTGCATTCTTTTCCTTTATCAGTTGCAGGAAACAAAATGCCATAATCGAAAGTTCCTTTGAGATACCTTAGTATCCTATTCACTGCTGCTAGATGTGATACCTTTGGCTTCTGAATGAATCTACTTACCATACCTACACTATATGCTAAGCCAGGCCTTGTATGACAAAGGTATCTCAATGATCCAATAAGTCTTCTGTATTGGGTTGGATCAACATCATCTTCATTTGCATCTTTTGACAGTTGCAGTCTTGGTTCTGCAGGTGTCGAAGTTGAGTTGCATTCTTCCATCTCAAACCTCTTGAGAATTTCTCCTGCATATCTTCTTTGATGTATCATCAAACCTCTGCTGCTCTTGTAGAATTTGATATCAAGGAAATTTGAAATCTCACCCAAATCAGACATTTCGAATTCCTTGTTGAGATCACCTTTGAAGTCTTCGATCTCACTTTTACAACTACCTATTATCAACAAATCATCTACATAGAGACATAGTATAAGCAATTTACTCTTGCTTCTTCTTACATATACTCCATCTTCAGTTGTGCACTTCATAAATTCCTTCTCCCTTAGGAAACTATCAATTTTCTTATTCCAAGCCCTGGGAGCCTGTTTCAATCCATATAGGGCTTTATGTAGCCTGTACACCTTTCTTTCTTTGTCATGTTTCACAAACCCAACTAGTTGTTTAACATAAACTTCTTCTTCTAAGGGTACATTCAGGAATGCACACTTTACGTCCATCTGATATATGTGCCAACTGTTTATTTCTGTTAGACCAACAACCAACCTGATTGTTTTGATCCTAGCAACATGTGCAAAAACTTCATCGAAGTATATTCCTTCTTTCTGTAGAAATCCTTTTGCCACAAGCCTTGCTTTGTGTCGAGTTACTTCACCTTTCGAATTCGTTTTCACTTTGTATACCCACTTGACATTAATTTCCTTCTTGCCTTGAGGCAATTCGATAAGTGACCAAGTGTTGTTGTCTTCGATAGACTTCACTTCTTCGTTCATTGCTTTCACCCACTTCCAATCCTTCAATGCTTCAGCTTCATTAACAGGTTCGACATCTTTATAGAAAGCATAATGTACCAGCTCACTTTCATTATCTATTACATCATCTGATGTAATCACACAATCTTGCAATCTTGCAGGCATGCATCTTGTTCTTTGAGGCCTACTTGTACGTTGTATATTTGCTGGTTCCTCTTGTCGAACTTCTCTTTCGACTTGAGTTTCTGGCTCTTCAAGAAGGATTTCCACTGAATCTTTCTTGACATTTTCAGTCAAATCTCATTCTTTAAACTCATCTATGATCACGTCCCTGCTGATCACAATCAGCTTTTTCACTGGATCGAACAACTTGTAGCCTCCTGTTGAATGATATCCAACTAGAATCATTTGACTTGACTTGTCATCAATTTTTCTTCTCAACTGATCTGACACATGTCTATGTGCAATAGATCCAAATATCTTCAGATGACTCAAGCTAGGCTTCACACCAGACCAACATTCTTTTGGAGTAATTCCTTCTAGCTTCTTCGTGGGACATCTGTTCAAAATGTATGTTGCAGTCGAAACAACTTCACCCCAAAACTCTTTAGGTGAATTCTTGCCTTTCAACATACTTCTCACCATATTCATGATGGTTCGATTCTTCCTTTCTGCAATTCCATTTTGTTGTAGAGTATAGGGTCGCACCACCTCATGCACAATCCTTTCCTTTTTACACAGCCTGTCGAAGTCTTTCGACACATATTCTCCACCACCATCAGTTCTTAAAACTTTGAGCTTTCGACCACGTTGTCTTTCGACCATAGAATTAAACCTGACAAATACTTCGATCACTTAACTGTTCTTCTTGATCAGGTAAGTCCATAGCTTTCGAATGAAATCATCTATGAATGTAACAAAGTATTTGTTACCTCCCATCAAGTCCACCTAGATTGGTCCACATACATCAGAGTATATGAATTCAAGACTAGCCTTCGACATGCTTCCTGCATCCTTGCTAAAGTTATTCTTGTGTTGCTTCGCCTGCACACATTCCTATCATACCTCATTTGGAATGTCGATTTTTGACAATCCTGAAACCATATTTCCTCTCTTCAAATCTCTTATGTCTCTGAAGTTGAGATGGCCTAGTCTATAATGCCATATCCATTAATCTCTGCTAGCTGCAGTCGAAAGGCACTTGTGCTCCATCACATTTAGTTCAGTCTTGAAGGTTCGATTCTGAGACATATGAGCCTTCAAGATTAATCTCCTATTTGCATCAACGACTCTCATCATCTTATCTTCGATTGAAACTTTATAATTCTTTTCGACCAACTGTCCTATACTGAGCAAATTGCTCTTCATGCCTGGTATGTACAACACATTGGAGATTACTGACCTTTTGCCATCTTTCCTCATAATCATAACATCACCGATACCTTCAGCTGCTAGGGTATTGTCATTTGCAAATTTTAACATATTTTTCATTGAGGGCTTTATATTGACAAATCAGTCTTTCTTTCCAGACATATGTGATGAGCATCCTGAGTCTAAGTACCACTGGTCATTGAATCTATCTTCATCTCTTATTGTGACCATCAGCATCATCTCTTCTTCTTCATGTTTTGCAAGCTTTGCATCACTTTCTTGATTCTTTCGTTTTTCTGGACAATCACTCGAATAATGTCCATACTTCTGATAATTGTAACATTGAATGTGACTCTTATCAAGTTTTCGACCACCACCTCTTCCTCTATTTACAACACCACCTCTTTGGTTGCTTTGGTATGGTCTTCTTTGATTCGACACGTCTCCTTCGATTTGGTTACCTCTACCATTCGATTTGTTGTAGCCACATCTACCTTTGTCGAAACACTTTCCTTTGCCTTTGGTTTCTTTTGCTGAATGTGCCTGCAAGGCCACATCACTCTTCGATTTTCCTGCAGCTCTTTCGTTCATTCTTTGTTCATGAGATTCAAACGTCCCTTGAAGCTCTTCTTTTGTCAATTTCGACAAGTCTTTCCCCTCTTCTATCGCCACCACTATGTGGTCGAACTTAGGAGTTAAAGATCTCAAGATCTTCGAAACAACAGCTCTTGTTGTTAACGTTTCTCCACATATCTTGATTTGATTTACTACTTTTGTAACTCTAGTGAAGAAATCAGATATGCTTTCACTGTCTTCCATCTGAAGCAGTTCATACGTCCTTTTGTGAGTTTGTAACCTCACTTCTTTCACCTTCTCAGGGCCTCCAAAAGACTTCTCAAGAATTTCCCAAGCTTCTTTTGCAGATTCTGGATCACTAACCTTTTCGAAATTGTCTGGGCTGACACATTGATGAATTATAAATAATGCTTTATAACTCAGCTTCTCAGATTCTGTATATTTCTTTTTTTCTTCTTCTGAAGCATTTTCTCCAAGCGTTTCGACTCCGTCTTTTACAAGATCCCAAAGACCTTGACACCTGAATAAGACTTTCATTTGTTTCCACCAATTCTCATAGTTGTCAACTTTCAGAATTGGTAGCGTTGCTGCATAGTTTGCATTCTCATAACTTGCCATCATGAATTCTTCAATCGTTCTTGATTGACACGTCCCTTGAATCGAAACAAAAGCTCTAGATACCAGATATTGGAAATCCACCAAATTTTATGATGAATTTCTCCTCAATGACAATGAATTATGAGAACGAAAAGAAAAGAAAGAAGACAATTATTTTCTGCAGAGTTTCCCTCTGCCCACAAATTATGGAAAACTTTGTTATTCACTTGCAACTGCAAATTCTGTGAATACAACTTAATTGACCTGCTTACAAAAATAGAGGTTACTCCCTCTATTTATAACTGAGCTTACACCCTAAGCTCAAAGCTCAAAATATCTATTTTGTTACTAAATCAAATCAAATCTATTATAGACTTAAATCAAATCTATTTAAATCTAAAACAAATCTAATCTTTTCGACACTATGAATTACAATTTAACATATATGTCCATCGACTTAAGGACGATGTATATTTTGCTCTTTTCTTAAGTAATTAGGTACGAATTTGGGCTCGAGATTTTCCAGATTAATTTTTAAAAATTATAGTGAAATATTTGTTGCTTTATATGACAGGTTGATGATCTGAGAAAGAATGTTAAGAGAAGTTATCTTGTCAAAAGGTTAAACTAGTTATTGTTTTCCATTGTTAAGGTATAACTTTATTGCAATTTGAAATTCCCATTGTTTTTATACTGGTTGCATTTTGAACAAACAAATGAATTTTTATGGGCAATCAACCTGCTAAAATGCCTGCTGACAGATCTATGTCCAACTGTTAGGCAATAGGCATGTATTGTAAGTTATATCCTAAAGAAATATATCTTTTTGTTCAAAACATTTTATTGTCATTCCTTATTCCAACTAATTTAGCATCCAAATAATATATTTTTCTTCAGAAATATATTGAGTACACAATCTTATCCAAATAATATCTTTTTGTTTGAACAATTTGATGTCATTCATTGCTTTACTATTTTTTAAAAGAATTTGAGTTCATCATACGCGACTTGTAGATATACAAGAACATAGTTGATAGGCTTAGAATGATACTATAAGCAAAATCATAATAGATTCATTCTTAACCAATATCTAATAAAAGAACTAACCATGTACTAAACATATGGATATAAAAAGGATAAAATACTTCACACAATTTTCACTTTTTATTTCATTTGCAGGTGGTTGAATTTCTGTTCTAGGAGGGACATTGCTGTATGGTTCGTAAAGCTACAAGTTTGGCTAGAATATCACTTAATTGTTTTAGTATAAATTATTCTGTATAATTGACTAGTTACGAAATTGTTAAATTTTTGGACTATCTGCTAAAGAAAATTTTGTATCCTATCTTAATTTTACTTATTCTATTATTAATATAATTATTCTGGCTCTTTAAAAATTAATAAAATAAAAGCTTTATTGCAACGATTTTTTTTGTATAACTTAAATATTTTGCGAGTTTAGAGCCTCCATTAATCAAATTCCCTAATTTATTAACGAAAATACCAGCGATTGTTCAAACTCTCAGCAGATAAATTGTGAGAATCGTACAAACTGCAGTTTTTAAAACTCCAGCACAATATTTTGGGGAGGTTAAAAACCCATAATAACAATCCACACTACTCAGACGCATTTTTTGTAGTGTTGCCAAGATGACAGTTCACATTGTTAATTTCGCACATGTTGATCATAATTTATTTTTCTAGTGACTACTACATATCATATATATATTTTTTGGATTTTTATGACTTAAGTCCATGACTTTCTGAAGTCCAACTACAACTAACTGTTCGTTCTTGATTATATAATAACAAGTCTAAACTCCTTACTATATTTTTCAGTCAGGGTGATGAGATATAATGTGAACATGATTATGTGGAATTATTCAAATCATGGTTAAATTAAACCGTAATATAAAAATAAGCTACATAGACCGAACATGTTCTTGATTAACAATTTAAATGAATGAATGTCATTTTACATTTATTCATAAAAAACAATGTTGGAACATATCCATGTTTCATATTGAATTAAAAAAAAAAATTCATTTAGTCCCACATTGCTCATGTGAGAAATATTAACCATCTCACTTTATTATATAAGGAAGTCACTTGTTTCCTTACAAAATACACCAAAAACATTTTATTAGTTTTTCCTTCCTCACTCTCATAACTCTGTGTCTTTCGAATTGTCGAAGCGCCAACTTCTTCCCCTTTCTTTCTACTCGTTGAATTTTCCGAGTATTTTCTTGAATTCTCTTTATAGAGAATAATGTTAATTTCTCCTCGTTTGAGTTGAGAAATTTTCAAGTATAATTTTTTATTCTCTTTAGAGAATTATTCGAATTTCTCTTTGTTTGAGAAATCTTTGAGTGATCAAAAATGATCATTATTGAATTCTCTTTGAAGAATTATTGAAATTTCTCTTGGTTTGAGAAATATTTATGACTGGTAAATATATCAGATACTACGGTGGTATTTATACCATATTTGAATGGTCTTAGTACCATTAGAGAGTGTATTTCTAGACCGATTATCTATCGTGCAAGTAGTAATCGTACAGTATAGAACTGAGCTGTTTTATCCTGGAGGCGGCGTGGTAGTTCGACTGCTTTGCATAATTTTGGGCAGTACCGCGAAACGTCTTAAAGAGAGCGAACTGATCCGCGACTCAACCCGGTAATTTCTTCAGTGGCAACATTTTTAAAATCATGAACCAACAATTTTAAGACGTTTCAAACTGCCATGGCTATTGAAGAAATTATCGGTACTTCTAAGATTGTCTCGGACAAACCGTTCTAGTTTGAAGGAGTGCATTTCAAAAGTTGGCAACAAAAGTGAGGTTTTTCCAAACCATAAAGAAGTTTGTCAATATTTTGACTGATGACATTCCTACTGTTCCACTTGGATCAGTTGAACAAACGAATAGAAAGAAATCTATGAACTTAGATTGAATTATTAATTTCAATGAATTTGAATTTACAACATAGATTAAAGAGAAGGATTTACAGCTAAAGGAAGAAATCTCCTTATAGAAAGAGAATGATTATAACATTCTAAATGGACTCGCAAATGATCTATATGATTATTACAATAATTGCGATACTCCAAAACAAGTTTACGAGGCTATGAAAAACAAGTATTGAAGAAGCTGGAGAACAAAAGAATGATTTTAGCAACTACGAAAAGTATCAGATGGTAGATGAAAGATCTGTGGATACTCAAAGTTATGAACTTCAAAAAGAATTCTCATGAGGTCATCACTAAAGGTATGTATTTAGATGTATTTTTTAGAATCTGATTATTCTCCTTGAGTTAAAAAAAAAAAGAGGAATCTTAGAGACAATATCAAGAAGAAAAGTCTTGGTTGTTTTAAACAACAAATAAAAATTCGGTGTAGTTCTGAAGCCATTTGGAAAATGATTAAAGAATCAGAACTGCAATGTTGTGATCCGAATTAAGAATGAGATCCTTTCTATGGTCTCAATTGCTCCAACTAGGCAACAATCACCACCTCAAAGAAATGATGTTGTTTTCCATTGTTTTAACCATGGAAAATCATGTCATAAGATTAAGAAATGTAGAAGAGGCTTGAACCTGGTGCTACCCCTAATGCATAGGTCAAACTGACTAATGGGAAATTTATTTCTATGATAATTGAAATCAACACGGTTGATGAATTTGATGATTGGTGGATAGACACTGGTGTTTCTCATCATGTCTGTTATGATCGTGTTATGTTTAAAACATACACGAATACTAAAGATAAGAAAGTGTTGTTGGGATATGTCCACACCACTAATGTTGCTAGAATTGGAGAAATGGAGTTGAATTTCACCTCCAGAAAGACTTTAATCTCGAAGGACGTCATACATGTTCTTGAGATTAGGAAGAATTTTGTTTCTGGTTTTCTTTTATATAAGGCATAGTTTAGTCAGTCCATTGGGGTAGATTTGTACACCATTACAAAGAATGACATTTTTGTGAATGAAATTGATATGTTTAAAAACTTTGTAAAGAATTTAAAAATCAATTATTAAAGGATCTGATCCCCTAGACCTTGTACACTATGGTATATGTGAATTACATGGAATTGTACATGAAATGACTGCACCATACTCTTTTGAAATGAATGGTAAAGCAGAAAGAAAGAATATAACTCTTATTGAACTTGTTGTTGCAATTATATTAAATTTTGGTGTTGCTTCTCACTGGTGGGGGAAATTTTGTTGACTATTTGCTATGTCCTGAATCGAGTTCCCAAGTTAAAAAGTAATATCTCTCCTTATGAGATATTAAAGAAAAGACAACCAAAATTGTCTTATTTAAGAACTTGGGTTTGTCTGGCATATGTCAGAATTCAGGATACGAAGCAAGTTAAACTTGCTAATAGAGCCTATGAATGTGTGTTCATTAGGTGTGAAGCAAACAGTGAGGCATATAGGTTCTATGACCTAAATGCAAAAGTGATCATAGAATCAAATGATGTTGAATTCTAAGAAGAAAAAAAAATTTCCTTTCAAATCGAGAAATAGTGGGGGCACTCAATCGAGTCACATTCATGTGATAAGAAGCACAAAAAGCAACGACGATGTAGAAACAGAACTTCGAAGAAGTAAAAGAGTAAGAGTTTCTAAAGACTATGGGAAGAATTATGCGACCTATAATGTAGAGGAAGATCCAATGAATCTTCAAGAAGCCTTGTCATCTCTGGATGCAGATATCTGGCAAGAAGCTATTAATGATGAGATAGATTCTCTAGAATCTAACAAGATCTGTCACTCAGTAGACTTGCCTCCTGGATGCAAACCAATCGGTTGTAAATGATTTTTGAAAAAGAAACTAAAACCTGATGGAACTGTTGATAAATACAAGGCTCGCCTTGTAGCCAAGGGTTTTAGACAAAGAGAGAATATAGATTTCTTCGACACTTTTTCTCCGGTCACCAGAATGACATCCATTAGGGTACTTATCTCAATAACTGCTATTTATAGTTTAATAGTACACCAAATGGATGTTAAGACAACTTCTTTCAATGGTGAATTAGAAGAAGAAATCTATATGGAACAACCGGAAGGCTTTGTGATCCATGGACCAGAAAACAAGGTCTGTAAGTTAGACAAGTCTTTGTATGAGCTGAAGCAAGCTCGGAAGCAATGACATGAAAAAGTTTGACAACTTAATAATATCAAATGGGTATAAGATGAATGAAAGTGACAAATGTGTTTATTACAAATATGAGAATCACATTTGCACTATCATATGTCTCTATGTAGACGACCTATTCATATTTGGGTCAAACATTCAGACCATCAATGAAGTGAAATCATTGTTGTGCAACAACTTTGATATGAAAGATCTCGGTGAAGCAAGTGTGATCCTTGGTATCAAGATCACGAGATCAGAACAAGGCATCTCCTTAGATCAATCACACTATGTGGAAAAGATCTTAAAGAAGTATAATTACTTCGACTGTAAACTTGGGTGCACACCTTATGATCCAAGTGTGAAACTGTTTAAGAACACTGGTGAAAGTGTTAGACAAACAAAATATGCGAGCATCATTGGCAATCTTAGGTATGTCACTGATTATACTAGATCCGACATTGCATATGCAGTGGGATTATTGTGCAGGTTTACGAGTAAACCGAGTTACGAGCATTGACAAGCTATTAAGCGAGTCATGAGGTACCTTAAAAGGACCATATATCTCAGTTTACATTATCAGAAATTTCTGGCTGTACTTGAAGGGTACAGTGATGCAGATTGGAACATATTATTAGATGATTCCAAAGCAACTAGTGGCTATGTATTCCATAGCTAAAGGAGTTGTATCTTAGAAATCAAGGAAACGAAGTATCATGGCTCATTCCATAATGGAGTCTGATATGATAACGTTAGCGATTGCTAGTGAAGAAGAAAGTTAGTTAAAATATGCCTGCTAACTAAGATTTCCTTATGGAAAAAATCCATGCCAGTTGTGTTGATCCACTGCGATAGTACCGCGGCTATTGCAAAAACTGAGAACCATTATTATAATGGTAAAAGACGTCAAATTAGAAGAAAGAACAACACTGTTAGAGACTATATCTCTAAAGGAGTTGTAAGAGTGGATCATGTACACACCGATGAAAATTTAGCATATCCTTTGACGAAAGGATTAGCTAGAGAGAAAGTCTATAATATATCATGAGACTAATGCCTATATAGAAATGAGTTTCTCATGATGGTAACCCGACCTAAATGACTGGAGATCCCAAGAAATAGGTTCAATGGGTAATAACAAGTTATGAGTAATATGAGATTATCATGCAAGTAAAGCATGAATCCTGAAGCAATTAGAGGATGAGATAATAGAAACTCTTAATGAAATCTATACTCTGTATGAGGGAGTACCTAGGCTACATGAGTACTCTTGATAGACTCACCTATGTGATTGTGGAACTTAGGCCGGTTCCTATGGAATTTCGAGGAAGGATTCCTAGAGCATTCACTAAACCGGGATACACGTGCAGGGCCATTAAAGTACGGGCTATTAGAATACACCTTAAGAAAAGGTTGTGTGTGGGTTTGATGTCTGAGATAGAGTTCAAGACATTTGTGTCACTCTTGTTAAATCGGAATCCTACTTGCTATGCAAAGGTTCAAGTCGTAGACACCTTTGTTTATGCACAATCTTAGAAACGTTTGACGTTACTTCCAAATTCACCTTTTTAAATTCAAGTGGGGGATTGTTGGAACATGTCCATGTTCCATATTGAATTAAAAAAAAAAATTCATTTAGTCCCACATTGCTCATGTGAGAAATATTAACCATCTCACTTTATTATATAAGGAAGTCACTTGTTTCCTTACAAAATACACCAAAAACATTTTATTAGTTTTTCCTTCCTCACTCTCATAACTCTGCGTCTTTCGAATTGTCGAAGCGCCAACTTCTTCCCCTTTCTTTCTACTCGTTGAATTTTCCGAGTATTTTCTTGAATTCTCTTTATAGAGAATAATGTTAATTTCTCCTCGTTTGAGTTGAGAAATTTTCAAGTATAATTTTTTATTCTCTTTAGAGAATTATTCGAATTTCTCTTTGTTTGAGAAATCTTTGAGTGATCAAAAATGATCATTATTGAATTCTCTTTGAAGAATTATTGAAATTTCTCTTGGTTTGAGAAATATTTATGACTGGTAAATATATCAGATACTACGGTGGTATTTATACCATATTTGAATGGTCTTAGTACCATTAGAGGGTGTATTTCTAGACCGATTATCTATCGTGCAAGTAGTAATCGTACAGTATAGAACTGGGCTGTTTTATCCTGGAGGCGGCGTGGTAGTTCGACTGCTTTGCATAATTTTGGGCAGTACCGCGAAACGTCTTAAAGAGAGCGAACTGATCCGCGACTCAACCCGGTAATTTCTTCAGTGGCAACATTTTTAAAATCATGAACCAACAAACAATAATATGATTAACAACTTGCATTATTTAGTCAACATTAAACCTAACCTATGCTCTTTAAATATTGAGTTAACAACTGACAGTATAAAATAGTTTTATACTGTTATTTAATAAAAAAAATTATCATTTAATCGTATCGTATAATTTATTTTAAAATAGTAATATGACTTAATATTTAAAATGATTGTGATTGATTAAAAATGTAAAATTATTTTACATTATCAGTGTATTCCATCATTTTTCCCTTAATATGTTTTTTTCCTTCTTATTCACTATGCAGCAAATACCCAAACTCACTAGCAATCTCATCAATCATGTTCCCTCTATTGGAAAATTTTACACAAACAAGACCAGTTCAAGTTCAGAATTCCATGTTAATCATAATTAGATCCTCCTTCAAGTAACTAACACTTCTTCTTTTTACTTTGATTTCCTCTCTTTTCTACCTTATCATTTATTTGAGCTAGTACGCTTGAATTTCCTCTAATTTCCTCAAATATATATATATATATATATATATATATATATATATATATATATATATATATATATATATATATATATATATATATATATATATATATATATATATATATATATATATATATATATACATCATATAAGATCCAATCCGATTGTGCTACGTGAGATAGCCTGCTAACAACGACTGTCCACGAATAGCTCAAGCAGCAACCTCATTTTTCTGGCCGACATGACTTCGCCTTACAGGAACAACCCCGAGAATGGCGAGGAGGACCGAAGACGATCAGAAGGACCTCACGAGCATATCCCACTCTTCTTGTCGACCAAGACAAGTCCTCCATAGACAACAACATAGCTGGCGGGGAGGGTCCACGACAGACAGAAGTACCCCACAAGCATTTTTCTCGTAGGGCTGACTCTCAACACCTCTTAATATCACAGAGTCCTCTTGCTCCCAAAAAGACCGCATCCATATCCTCCTGATAGTTCAGAGGTGTCCATCCAGGTTGGGGACCACGCGCTGACTCCCACTATGCACATAGGACCTGTCAGTTTTCATTTTTGGGCCTACTTGCTCAGCCCAACGATGGAGATCTTGGCCCAGCGCTGGGGGCTATAAATACCCTATCACTTGAGAGGGTCAAGTATTGATTCTTTAACACACATACTCTCATACTTGCCAACACTCTCCTTGAATCTTACTTTAGTATCGAAGTGCCTTGTAGGTACCCCTCCACTTCACATCAAACCGTTGCTGGACACCAAACTCGAAGGCCTTAACAGTCTCTTCTGGTCATGTACGGTCAGTGGCGCCGTCTGTGGGAAACTAGTTTCCTTGTCTCCATCACAATACTAAAGCAACCTTCCATTACACTCTGATTGTTATGGCCGATCAAGCTTCCAACAACAACCAAAACGCCCACCTCGTCGACGCCAACAACAATGTTGGCGATAACTTTATAATTACAACACAATATTATTGCATAATCTTTTTGTTTTTCATTTTCAAAGCTTTTCTATTTTTTTCTTTTTCTTTTTCTATCACTTTTTTTCATTTCTTTTCAACCTCATAACAATCAACCAATAAATACACAATCATTTTTCTCCCCAACTTGAATTCGACCATACGTTAAAGTGAGTACTCCCTACTTTATAAGATAAGGTAAAAGTTCAAACCAAAACAATGGTTGAGGGTTCAAGAAAACAACGAATCAACATCTATACAAAAAGGGAAACTAAACACTCATAGACAAGCATTTAGAAAATACAACATGGATATTGACAAAAAGCTCAAAGGGGTTATTAATGATCACACACTCACAAGGTGAATTGACTTATTTGGCCAAGGTAGTTGTGCTCAAATGAAACAAAAAATGCATTGATCATGTTCAAGCTTTCAGACAATAAACACAAACAAAAGATTAAGCATAATAAAATCCAGTTAAAACAAGAATTGTGGTCTTTAGCATATGTAAACAATGGAAAGCTACCTCACAAAAGGGTAGGAACTAAAGTGATTCATAAATGAACAAGTATACAAAAGAATGAATGTCATAAAAATTGTAAAAAGTCTAAGTACCATGAATATACTAAAGTATGGAAAACGATAAACACATACCTCGAACGTGTACAAAACTTTAACAAAGTCATTACCACACATTCGCAAGTCAAAACGATCAAACTTGACAAATCACCTCAATATTATACAAGTTACCGGACCATAACTTGAGCGCAAACAACAACAAAAGAATTAGAAAAATAATACTCTTACAAAATTTCAATGTACAAAATTTACAATATATATAACGAACAAAACTCCTCAAGCTAAACACGAAAAGTTTTTGGAAAACACAAATTGACATAACAAAACAAATACAAATAACAATATGAAAACCAGGTGAAAATGAATTAACAAGTTGAAAAGTAAAGATTTGAAATTAAGAACATTTCCTTGTTTCAACTTGCTAAAGCACAAATAACCACACACATAAACAAATACAAACAAACATGTTTGTTTTACATCGTAAGCTCAACGCCTTTATTGTGCGAGCTAGTAACCTCCTCTCATCATGTCATGGTATTGTCACACCATGCAAACCTAAAAAAAGTGTCCTAACAATCACACAACAAATATTACGAAAACGAGATAATTCACAACAATACGTGAAAACACATATATACACAAATATCATATACATGTTAATGTACAATTTCTATACAATATATACATTAATTACAAAACTCAAAACAAAAGAATTATCGCAATGTAAAGACAATAGAATCAATCCTCGACAACGATGTCATTTTGTTGGAAGCGGTGTAGCGGCAAGCAACAAAAAATTTGGAAATATTTATCCGGGAATTTATCGTGTCCACAGAGATTGGTTATTGATATGCTGTTCGACAAATCTCTCGTTAATGAGTTTGGGGATAAATGAGTTTGTAAAGAAAATGTTATCAACAAAAAATAAATGTAAACAAAAGTGAAAACTAAAGAAGAACTTATCAAGCCTGCATATAATCTACTCATTAAAGACTTAAATTTATCGATCAGTTACATTCAACTAAACAATACTCATCAATGTCACCACGTATCACTCACAACCTAAGTCATTTCTAACCTAAATTGAGAGATCGATTGTATCACCAAGGAAATGATCTCTTTACCTCCTCAACAACACAGAAGACAACTATGTTACTCGCAATGACAATTTCTCAGCATAATACAACCAACACAGAGGCATTAAACTCTGATACTTTATGTGAATGCTAGCTCTAAATCTATCTCTAGAGTTTAGAAACTAACAGATAATCATCCGTGATAAGAATCTAAGCAGTATATGTCTATAACAACTCAAATCCCTAGAACAGAGCAAAAATCCAGGACAACAATCGACAAATATTTATAAAGCAAGTTTAATATAACGCCATGGGCGACAAATATACATAAGTTCAGAGTAAATATATGTACAAACTCAACACATAAAGAATAAACAAAGAAGAAGAGAAATGAATCACAAATCTCCCAGTTTGTCAACACCAATTGATGAGCAATCCACCCCGGATCATCTGTATGCAAGATTCAATGTTGTTTTCTAAGTTAATCCTATCACAAAAAGAAGTTTGATGGAGTTGGGGTCAAAAATACCCAAAACCATACCCAAAAAATGTGTTCTTACACTTAAATACGCATTTCTGACTGTCCAGTATCGCCCGGCGACCAAAAAGCATCGCTCGACGACTAAAAAAGTGTTTTTCCCACGCTACAGCTTGCCTAGCGTCGCCCGATGACCAAAAGTTTCGCCTGGCGACAGATGACAGAAGGTTGAAAAATCAGCACAACATTCTACATTATTTCGGCCATAACTTTTGAACCATAACTCTGATTCGCACCCGGTTCGAAGCGTTGGAAAGAGTATTCAATGCTCTTTCTAACAATGACAAAATATAAACCAAATTGATGATTTTTATTCTTTGATTTTGAGCCTTATTCGTTGATGAGTTGCTTAAAATCACGCGTATGAAGCCTTGCCTTCGACACTTTATTGCTCATGCTCCAAATACGCATCAATAGCTACAAAATGAATGGAAAAACATCAAACGGTACCCTATGTATACAAAAACACAAATAAACACAAACTAAATGTATTTATACAAAAGTCGGGTTTATTCAACGATATTAACAACAAAAAGTCGATAAATACAACAAAAAGTATATATAAAAATAGCTACAATTTGCACTTATCACGGGGACAGGGACTTCCTGGAACTGATTCAGTTGGTAGTTATGAGGAGGAGGCCGGTCATCTTTAAATCGTCGGGACAGTGATGACGACGAGGTAGTTACTCCTTCTTTGTATTTTGATGGGTCGGGAACATCGACGGTGGGGTCGACATTGTGGCCAGTGAGACCAGCATTGTTGATGTCGGCGTTAGTGTCAGCGACATTGTTGTTGGTTTCGGAGAGACAGACATTCAGATTATTTTCTACAAGACACTCCGATGATAAAATAAGTTCCGGAATAAGCAAGCAAGCAAGTGAATAAGAAGTGTTCAATACATGACTCTCTCGTAAGAGAGGGTATTTATATCTCTCAGCGCTGAGCCAAAGTTTCCTCATTAGACTGGTCAAGCAGGCCCAACATGGAGACTGCCAGGTCCTACGCAAGTAGTGGGGACCCGCACGTGATCCCCTACCTGGATGACTTCCTCCGCAAGATCAGGAGGATATTCCAGGGCCACAACACTCCGTGATACTCGGAGGCGTTGATAGTCAGCCCTACGAGGAGTATGCTCGTGAGATGCTTCTGCTCGCCGTGGATACTCTAACTGACCGTGAGATCGTGCAATAGAATCATTATTGGTCGAGGATAGGATTGGAGTGTGACCTCGAGGTCCTCCTGACCGATGATGATCTTCCTAAGGGTAACTGGGTTCGTTCCCGTGCAATGATGTCGTTTCCCCGCAGAGAGTAGTTTTTGTCCGACATAATTTGATTGGGCCTCACATAGAGTTGGATCAAGGACAGACCCAGTCCAGAACAGTAACCATATAAAAATTTGTGCTAATGCAGGAGTTTAATATATGAAAAATTAAAACCTATATTATTAGTTTAAAAAATATTTAGTAAACCAATTTTGTTTTTCTTTTAAAAAGATAGATTTCTTTTAAAAATGATAAATTTGTTTGATAAAACAATTTTGTTTTTTGATTTACATTTTTATGTGCCTACCACACGCATATAGAATTAAAATTAAGTTATTGATTTAAATATTGAATAATAACAGGAACAAATTTTCTATTGATTTAATTTTATATTTGTAAAAAAATGTTTATATATAAGATTAATTATAATATTGATTCAAATGTTTTTGTATACGAAATAAATTATAGAAACTAATTTATTTTCTCTTTTAAAAAAAAAATTGGTTAGGCAATTTTGTTATTTTTTCCTTTATTTTTTATTATATCTTTGAGAATAAATGTGCGTAATATATCAGTACTCGTGCGAACGCACGAGTAACACACCAGTACTGTGTGAAAGTTCGAGTAACCTTCAAATGTACGAGTTATTACATTTTTTGTACAATTAAAAAAAATAAAAATAATGTATTAATTCAAAGACGAGAAAAATATGTTGCTTTTTATATATTTATGTATTTAATATTTTTATTTTATTATTATTTTTAATTTAACATATAAAGTTTTTAAGATGATATTTGAAAAAATTGAAATATATATTATTGATGTAAAACAATTTTGATAAAAATATTTTTATTTTTATTTTAAAAATATGTTTTTCTTTTAAAATTGATAAATTCTTTTGATAAAATAATTTTATTTTTCTTATTTATAATTTAATTACATTTTAAAAATAAAGTGTGAGTATCACACCTATCCATATAATGGATAACCGCGTATCCTACTAGTTAAACTATCTGATTTTACAAACTAGTGAAAGGTCTACCTCTTTAAAAAAATTTGATGAAAAAAAAAGAAAGAAACAGTTCAAAGTCACATATAACATCTTTTGGAATTCACATATTATATCTTCCCATTTTTATATTATTATAAAATATACAACTTTAATAAAAATAGTAAAATCCCGCATTGAACCCTTTTTGAGATTTCACATTAAAATGTCCCTTTATTATAAAGTAGATATACTGCTAGTCAAATAGTGTGCCACTAGTCAAATAATTGAATTGAAGTGTTCAAGATTGAAATTTTCAAACTTATGCATTGTATTTGCCTTCAACAAATAACTACTTTCTCTATAAATAACCTTCAACCTTTCCATAAGATCGATATTACTACAAAGCACATAACACACTAACATTTTCATTTTCTACTATAAGCTAGCTTCCGCGTCATTAATTATTCTGAAAGAAGAGGAAATCAAGTTTGTTGATAATAAAAAGAACACTTTCTCATGGCACTTGCTACTGCTAGTTTCATCCCCATGCCAACCAATTATAAATATTCCCCTAAAATATCTATGACTATTACAATGTAAGTATATACTTATTTTATTAATGTTTTCATCCGATAATCATATATTCATATAACTATGAATAAACATTTGATGGTATTCTATGAATTAATCTTTTGTTTTTGTTGATATGATCAGAACATGCGGTAACCATAAATATAAAGCTAAACAAGTTGATAGAAGCAGAAATGGAGGGTATGGATCTGGCCCACAGACAACTAGTATTAAACTCCAAAGCACAACAACGACCAGAAATCTTCAACTTGGCAACACTTATGCCACAACAATCTTGAGTAGTGTCGATGATGAAGATGATCTCAACACAAGTAGTCCTAATATGATTGGCAACATAGATTATCATTTTGAAATATGAATTGAGTATGCATAATGATAGTCATGATAACAAGAAGTTGTAATTATGTAATGATACAAAGTGGTGTCAAGAATGTATTTACTCAATAACAATATAGGTTTATTGAAACGTCTTTAAATCAAGTAGAGAAGGATTAGGAAACTGCTTCTATAAAATTACAAATACAGTTCCGTCGACTTATGTACCATATATTCAAAACAACACATACTGACAGGAGCAATAGTATATGTCATATAGAAATCATACTGAACAATACACTATACGCTACTCAGTATATTGTTGGAAATCCACCAAATATTTATGATGAATTTCTCCTCAATGACAATGAATTATGAGAACGAAAAGAAAAACAATAAGACAATTATTTTCTGCAGAGTTTCTCTGTGCTCACAAACAGTGAAAAACTTTGTTATTCACTTGCAACTGCAAATTCTATAAATACAACTTAATTGACTTGCTTATAAAAATAGGGGTTACTCCCTCTATTTATAACTGAACTTACACCCTAAGCTCAAAGTCCAAAATATCTATTTTGTTACTAAATCAAATCTAACATATTATAGACTTAAATCAAATCTATTTAAATCTAAAACAAATCTAATCTTTTCGACACTATGAATTACAATTTAACACACCACCTAATTCATTGTGTCTAAACTATATATATTCATCATGGCTCTTAGCCTTCTGAATACTTCGACTTGCACTCCCTTCGTCATGATGTCCGTAATCTGATTCTCAGTTCTGCAGTGTTCCAAATTCATCTTCCCATCTGCTATCTGCTCTCGAAGATAATGAAACCTCATTTCGATGTGCTTACTTCGACCATGTGCTATTGGATTCTTCGTCAGATTGATAGCTGCATGCTGTCGATCTTCATGGTAATTGTCCATGATCTTTCCCTGTTATCTCTTCGACCAAGTTCACCATCCAAGTTGCTTGACATGCACAAAGAGAAGCAGCTATGTATTCTGCTTCGCATGATGATAATGCCACTACTGGTTCCTTTCTTGAATTCCAAGCAATTGGTGCATCACCTAGCGTAAATCCATATCTTGCTGTTGACTTTCGATCTTCAGCATCACTACACCAACTCGAATTAGTGTATCCCACTAACTTGCATTCTTTTCCTTTATCAGTTGCAGGAAACAAAATGCCATAATCGAAAGTTCCTTTGAGATACCTTAGTATCCTATTCACTGCTGCTAGATGTGATACATTTGGCTTCTGAATGAATCTACTTATCATACCTACACTATATGCTAAGTCAGGCCTTGTATGACAAAGGTATCTCAATGATCCAATAAGTCTTCTGTATTGGGTTGGATCAACATCATCTTCATTTGCATCTTTTGACAGTTGCAGTCTTGGTTCTGCAGGTGTCGAAGTTGAGTTGCATTCTTCCATCTCAAACCTCTTGAGAATTTCTCCTGCATATCTTCTTTGATGTATCATCAAACCTCTGCTGCTCTTGTAGAATTTGATATCAAGGAAATTTGAAATCTCACCCAAATCAGACATTTCGAATTCCTTGTTGAGATCACCTTTGAAGTCTTCGATCTCACTTTTACAACTACCTATTATCAACAAATCATCTACATAGAGACATAGTATAAGCAATTTACTCTTGCTTCTTCTTACATATACTCCATCTTCAGTTGTGCACTTCATAAATTCCTTCTCCCTTAGGAAACTATCAATTTTCTTATTCCAAGCCCTGGGAGCCTGTTTCAATCCATACAGGGCTTTATGTAGCCTGTACACCTTTCTTTCTTTGTCATGTTTCACAAACCCAACTAGTTGTTTAACATAAACTTCTTCTTCTAAGGGTACATTCAGGAATGCACACTTTACGTCCATCTGATATATGTGTCAACTGTTTGTTTCTGCTAGACCAACAACCAACCTGATTGTTTTGATCCTAGCAACAGGTGCAAAAACTTCATCGAAGTATATTCCTTCTTTCTATAGAAATCCTTTTGCCACAAGCCTTGCTTTGTGTCGAGTTACTTCACCTTTCGAATTCGTTTTCACTTTGTATACCCACTTGACATTAATTTCCTTCTTGCCTTGAGGCAATTCGATAAGTGACCAAGTGTTGTTGTCTTCGATAGACTTCACTTCTTCGTTCATTGCTTTCACCCACTTCCAATCCTTCAATGCTTCAGCTTCATTAACAGGTTCGACATCTGTATAGAAAGCATAATGTACCAACTCACTTTCATTATCTTTTACATCATCTGATGTAATCACACAATCTTGCAATCTTGCAGGCATGCATCTTGTTCTTTGAGGCCTGCTTGTACGTTGTATATTTGCTGGTTCCTCTTGTCGAACTTCTCTTTCGACTTGAGTTTCTGGCTCTTCAAGAAGGATTTCCACTGAATCTTTCTTGACATTTTCAGTCAAATCTCATTCTTTAAACTCATCTATGATCACGTCCCTGCTGATCACAATCTGCTTTTTCACTGGATCGAACAACTTGTAGCCTCCTGTTGAATGATATCCAACTAGAATCATTTGACTTGACTTGTCATCAATTTTTCTACTCAACTGATCTGA
This sequence comes from Vicia faba, assembly GCA_948472305.1. Taxonomy (NCBI): domain Eukaryota; kingdom Viridiplantae; phylum Streptophyta; class Magnoliopsida; order Fabales; family Fabaceae; genus Vicia; species Vicia faba. The sequence continues at coordinate 556,958,748 of OX451735.1, forward strand.
CACATGTCTATGTGCAATAGATCCAAATATCTTCATATGACTCAAGCTAGGCTTCACACCAGACCAACATTCTTCTGGAGTAATTCCTTCTAGCTTCTTCATGGGACATCTGTTCAAAATGTATGTTGCAGTCGAAACAACTTCACCCCAAAACTCTTTAGGTGAATTCTTGCCTTTCAACATACTTCTCACCATATTCATGATGGTTCGATTCTTCCTTTCTGCAATTCCATTTTGTTGTAGAGTATAGGATCGCACCACCTCATGCACAATCCCTTCCTTTTCACATAGCCTGTCGAAGTCTTTAGACACATATTCTCCACCACCATCAGTTCTTAAAACTTTGAGCTTTCGACCACGTTGTCTTTCGACCATAGAATTAAACCTGGCAAATACTTCGATCACTTAATTGTTCTTCTTGATCAGGTAAGTCCATAGCTTTCGAATGAAATCATCTATGAATGTAACAAAGTATTTGTTACCTCCCATCAAGTCCACCTAGATTGGTCCACATACATCAGAGTATATGACTTCAAGACTAGCCTTCGACATTGTGATACGGTGGGAGAACTGACTTGAGGTTTTGCGTTTGTATTCGCAAATGTTGCGGTTAGCAAGAGTCGCCACCTGACTTTTTATTTTATCCTAAGGAAAGGTTAAAAAGCACAGCAAAAACCTTTTGAGATGTTTTCTTGGGTTCGGGGAGTAGATTATAGAAAGGGAAGGTATTAGCACCCTTTCTATCCATGGTTATCCATGGGCTCTTAGTTACTTGCTTAGATCACTTGCCTTTTTGTTTTCAATTGTTTTAAATGGTGCTTGAGTGTGTGGGTTTGAAAATGTTTTGAAAAGAGGTCAATGTGGTGGCAACCTTTGTAATGATCCATGTGGGGATGTATACAAAGATGTATGTCTTTTGAAAGAGTTTTCATTTGTTTTTTGAAAGTTGTTTTGAAAGTGTAGTGATGTGTGATTTTTGAAATTAGGCAAGTGTTTTGTTTTGCAAGTTGATTCAAGTAACTAAGAGGTTATCTACTCCTAAATTTCTCAAAAGATTATTGCTATACTTTAACCCTTTTAACAAGTTTGCACCACCATTATATTTGGTGGGCAACCTTGTGTTAGGATGTGAGAAGGGACAAGCGCGGGTCATCGTTTAGACCATAATTGTAACGACGTTAAATGTCTTTGGGCAATTTCTCTAAGGGACTTGATCATTTGTTTTTGTTTGTTTTGAAAAGTTTTTTTTGTCGAGGGACTATGATCATTCAAATTGTTTGCTTTGCCCAAAGATGTTCAACATACAACATGGCCCATTTATTTGAAGGCAACAAGTGGAATACCCTAGGGGGTGCAAGTGTGATTTGTGTGTCCATTTTCATGCTTGTTTATCTTGTATTAGGTCAAACTATTTTTTATCGTTTTTTCGCATACAAACCCTAATTCTAACATGTTAGCATTATAAAGCAATAAAGTGCGAAATTAAAATTACTAAGCTATTACAAAACCAAATATGGGAAGGGGGGTACAAGTGTCCAAATGGGGGATATTGACAAGAATTTAAATCTAAATTATTACAACATTTGAATATCTGCAATTTAAATAATGCATAATTAAATGTAAATTAAATAAATATGTGAAATGCAAGAAAGAAAGTTTTTATATGTATGAGAAAATATTATTTATGTAAAAGGGAAAAGAAAATAAAAATGTATTTATTTTTTGAGTATTTTGAACTTAGGGTAAAAAACCCTAATCTTTAAAGAAAAGGTATTATTATCTAATTTAATTCTACTATTTATTTATTATTTATAAAAAAAATAAAATAAAATGAAGTGTATTGTGAAAAAGGTATTTTTGTATCAAATATTAAATAAAATGAAAAAATCAAATATTTTTATATTTTTGTCTTAAATATATTAATAATCATATATATATATTTTATTAAACCCTAGATGTGTATTATACAAAAATAAATATTTATTTAATATTTTAATAAAATAAATAAAAGAGTATTTTTTGTGTGAAATGTTTTCAGAAAGTAGATAAAAATAAAAAGTGTATTTACATTATTTTTACATTTATTCTAATAATCAAATATATATATATTTATGTACAAACTAAGAAAATAAACAAATAAATATGCAATAAATGCAAAAAATGATGGAAAAAATATTTTTAATTTTTTAATGACATGAGAAAAAATAAACAAAGTCAACCAAAAAAGAAAAAGTCAAAAATGTTAAAAAATGAGCAAATGGGCTCAGGGGGGTGTAAACATGAAAATGGGGTGCAAAAAGAAAACAAATCCAGGCCCAGCCCAGACCACTCCTTCTTCAACCTCTGTACAGCCTCCTTCAAGCTAAAACACGCGTTTTTTATCTCTGGATTCCTGGCTTTTTAGCAAAAACTCATAACATGAAAAATGTAGAGCATTAAGAGACGGTTTCAACCATATAAAGAACATGTCCTATCTCTCTAAGATGAGGGAGAATTTCTCTCCCCCTCTTTCCTGACCTAGTTTTTCTACCATTTTCAGAGCTCAAATTCTCTTCACTCAGATAAAAGAAATGAAAAGTAAAGCTATGTACATGTTCAGGGCTATGAGTAGGACTTTGTTTCTTCACAAACTTAAGACTAAAGATGCCTAATAAGAGAGATACGAATTCAAACTTTTACCTGTGCAGTTGAACTTCTATGTGGAGAATGAGAGACTTTCAGTGCAATGTAGTGATTGGAAAAGCTTCCTTGAGGTCCAGGGATGCTTTTTCAATGCTCACTTTGTCTTGAACCTTCTTGTATCAAGCTATAGAACTTCACCTGCAAGTCAAAGATGTGAAAATGGTGGAAGTGGTTAGAGCAACTACAGATCGTGCCTTAGCTTCTGGATAGCTTGCATATGTTGTAAGGAAGGTAGAGGAACAGGTTTGGACAGAAATGCTTGAAGGGATTGAGAGATTGCACTCAAACTGCAGGGGCACCCCTGTTTGTGCAGTTTGAGGATGATTCTGAGATGGAGGGTGTTTTTGAGGTCAAGAGCTCGTGTGTTAGCTTGGATATGTTATGTGTAAGGTGTTTGACAACTTTGTTCTTGTGTTTGTATGCTGGTATGAGAGATGGCATAAGTTATGGATGTTACTTCTAAGTGAAGCAAGCAAATGTCAACTTGGTTTCTAGGCCAGTACAATGCCTCAATCTATGCTGCACATTTGAGTCTTGATCAGTGGGAAATGTCCATGCCTTTTTGCCTCAAAGATCTGCATTGTACCTCATAGATTTGCAAAGTTGCCATAAAGTAGCACTTTACAAGAATGGATAATATGTTTTTTCTAGTTTAGGCTTGATTTTGTGTGTATTGTCCAAATGAGCAAGATAATGCTAGAGCACAAAGGATATGCATTGAATTATTGAGTGAAAATGGGATTAGAGGCCTGCAATGTAGCTTAAGCATGCTGAATTCAAATTTGCCAAGTTTATGAACATGCTTTGATGAAGAACAAAAAGTGAATTTTTGCCAACTTGTGAAATTCGAATCTCTCAAGTTATGAGGTTGTTTGATGAGTTCTTGGACATTTTGGAAAGCTTGGAATGTGTACTACAATCCATCTTTGAAATGCAATTTGAAATTCCAAGTGGAAGGGTATGAAAAGTGGCCTTGAAGTAGGGTAGAAAACCTTGTCAAAATAGGTCAAATTTCACTAAGTTAAAAGATGGTTTAGTGCCCTTATTCAAAAAATCATAACTTGAGATACAAGCTTCAAATGAGAAAACTTTGTGAATCAAAGTTGTAGATTATGCAACAAGCTACAACTTTCATGTTTTGACTTTTGTTTGAATCCAAATGGATCATGGTGAAAAGATGGGTCAAAGTTGGGAAAAAATTAGGGTTTTTCATAACTTAGAAAAATTCTAAGTTATGAAAAATTCCATTTTCAAACCCTAATTTGCATTTTGTGATTTCTTGGTGAACAAGTTTCATGATTTGGCATGTTTTGATGAAAAATGAATCTTGACTCTTGATTTTGACCAAAAAAGTCAAAGTTTGACTTTTCAGTATACAGTCAAAATTGATCAATTGACTGGGAAATTCAACTGTCAATCTTGTGTACTTGGGATCTTTTGAGCTTGATGAACATGTCAAGATAATTCCATGGGGTCCTTGAGTCCATATGTGAGCTTGGTTTGCCATTGGCTAGGTCAAACAGTCAAAAATTGCCTTTGTGCAGTCAAAACCCTAAAAATGACCATTTTGCCCTTTTGGTGATCTGATCAAATTTCTTGTGGAATTGTGATCCAAACTTGATCAAATGGTTCATATGAATTCAAAATGTTGATGTGGATCAAATTTCATGAGGTTTGACTGTCAATTGGCCACAGTTGACTTTTTCCCCAATACAGCTGATTTCTAGGTCAACTGTCCAATTGACTGGGAAAAACTTGGAATCAAGACTTGAAACTTGGCATGGGTAAACTTGGGAGTCCAACATGAAGCATGAAAGTCATCTTAGGCATTTTAGGTCAAAGCATCCTTAGGCAAACACAAACCCTAATTTGAGTCCACAGTGCAAGGAGAAGCCTTGAGCAGAGGAAACCCTAACTGGATCTTGATCTTCAAAGGTCTTGTGATGAGAAAATGTTGAGGAAATGGGAGGGCAAATTTTGGGGTACAACAGTTGCCCCTGTTCAATCTTCTTGGACCTGAAGAGTTAGACTGGCAAGTTTGCCTTTCGTGACTCGAGGGTAAAAGGAGATTGGACACTAGAGTGCCCGGAAATTTGCACTCGCATGTTGAAGTATCAACAATGTGGTGTCGGGAATGGGCTTATAGATGCCATTTGGAGAGATGGTGGATAGGGAGATGGGCTTTGTAGATGCCATCTGGAAAAGTGACAGAACTTTGTCGGGAATGGGCTTATAGATGCCATTTGGAAGTGTTGATCGCATAAGAGGTTCCTTAGCGAGAACTTGTGTATTTAAGAAAGACAGATGTTTTCCTGGCTTGTTACAGGTGTTTGATCTTCAGTCTCCTTATGCAGATATGCCCTGGCTAGATACAGGTATCGAATCTACAATCGGTTGCTCACAGATGTGCCCTGGCTGGATACAGGAGTCGAATCTGGAAATAGTCGTCAATAGATATGCCCTGGCTGGATACAGGAGTCGAATCTTTGAACTCTGCAGACGTGCCCTGGCTAGATACAGGAGTCGAGTCTGGAAATGTGGTCAACAGATATGCCCTGGCTGGATACAGGAATCGAATCTGGAGCTGTTGTAGTTGATAGATGTGCCCTGGCTGGATACAGGAGTCGAATCTTTGAACTCTTCAGACGTGCCCTGGCTAGATACAGGAGTCGAATCTGGAAACTGATCACTCTCAGATGTGCCCTGGCTAGATACAGGTATCGAATCTGGAATTGTGACAGTTGAAGGTAGTCGTTTTTGAGATTGTCTTTTTCCTGAAAAGGCAAAGACGTAAGCTGTATGCAATGTCATGATGTATGATATGCATGATGTCATGATGTTCAACATTTGATGTTGTATGTGTTTCATCATGTATGTAAGCAAGATGTATGAAAATGTGAAATGTTTATGAGTGTAATTTCATCTTAGGAAAACAAATCCTTGACGAACGGCCGGGAAGCTGCTCTGTGGAAGAGATACTTGGCCGAAGTTCTGATGAGAGGCCTGCTGAGGACTTTAACGATGGATTCCGCTGAGGATAATGATGATAAACTCCGCTGGGGAAACCCCAAAGATAAACTCTGCTTGGAAATACCAAAGATAGACTTCGCTGGGGATTGAAGGAACTTTTGCCGAGAACGGTCTTCCGTGGCTTTTAGCTGAGGATAACCCAGTTATAAGTCCTTGTGAGGAAATAACTCTAAATAAAACTCGGGAGAGACGTTCGTACTTCACCGGGGATAAGCTCGCAGAATCTACTGGGGATGAGCTTTTAAGACCTGCCGGGGAATGTTGTGCCTTTTTCAGGATCGACGGGGAATCGACTCCTGCTTGGGGAAAGTGCTGCTGAACCTTGTTTTATTCTGCGGGGAGTTAAGATGATTTGGCCACATTTTCAGTTGAACCTACCTTGGTGCTTTGGTGGACAAAACAACTAGACCGCATTAGACAACTCCATATTGCCCCTGTCTTTGATGTCACTTGTAATTAATCTCTTTTTTCATATGCAAACATTTATGAATCAACAATTTAATGTCAAATGCATATATCAAAAATGAACATTGGACGTTCTTCGCAAGACAAAACAGAAAAAGAAAAACAATGGCAATTTGTATGGACAAGTGAATTTGTATTGATTTAAACTTTGCCTGTGAATAGGCGTTTTTTGTACAAGAGGCTGACATCCTAGTAAGAGGACATCGCCAAAAGTATAGAATTTACAATTTGAAAAAGAAAACAAAACAGCTATGTGAACAATCCCACTGGGTTCCAACTCTGCTATTGCCTTTATGTCTTCGAATGTCTCATCGCTTTGCTGCTTAGTTGAAGATGAAGCTGATTGGTCAACGCCGAAATCTGGAGCCAGATAGTTGGTACCGAATTCCGGACGCGAAGTGATCCAATGAGACATAGTGTTACGCTTTTATCCCTAACTTTTGCCTGGACCGCCCTTTCGGGTTTTCGGTCCACCGGGATACCCATTTTTGCCCAAGCCGCCCTTTCGGGTTTTCGACTTGCCGGGTGTACAGATTTTTTTCATTTCATCCCTTATTTTTGCCCGAACCCTTTTGGTTCGCCGGGAAGCCCTTATTTTTGCCTAGGTATGTCAACCTAGCGGGTCTTTTATTTATGCGTAGTATTTTTTCACTATGTCTGCATTGGCGGGGTGAGGAAGGTCGTCACCATCCATGGTGGTTAGGATCATGGCTCCTCCTGAGAACACACGCTTAACCACAAATGGCCCTTCGTAAGTAGGGGTCCATTTGCCCCGGGGATCACTTTGAGGAAGGATGATGCGTTTGATTACCAGGTCCCCAACTTGATACTCTTGCGGTCTGACTTTCTTGTTAAATGCCCTGATCATCCGTTTCTGATACGTTTGACCGTGACAGATAGCAGTGAGCCTCTTTTCGTCAATCAGATTTAGTTGATCAAGTCGAGTCTGGATCCAATCATCTTCATTCAAGTCTGCATCCTTCATTATCCGAAGAGAGGGTATCTGGATTTCAATTGGCAAGACTGCCTCCATGCCGTAGACCAAGGAGAAAGGAGTTGCCCCGGTTGATGTCCTTGCTGAGGTGCGGTACCCATGAAGAGCGAACGGTAACATTTCGTGCCAATCTTTATAGGTCACTGTCATCTTCTGCACAATTTTCTTGATATTTTTATTGGCGGCCTCTACAGCTCCATTCATCTTCGGCCGATAGGGGGAAGAATTGTGGTGCTGTATCTTGAATTGTTCACAGAGTTCAGTGATCATTTTGTTATTGAGATTGGTACCGTTGTCCGTAATGATTCTTTCCGGGACACCGTACCGACATATCAGATTATGCCGGATGAAACGCGCCACGACGCTCTTGGTTACCGTGGCATATGAAGCTGCCTCAACCCATTTCGTGAAGTAATCGATTGCCACCAAGATGAAGCGGTGCCCATTGGATGCCGTCGGTCGGATCTCACTGATCATATCGATGCCCCACATTGCGAAAGGCCAGGGTGCCGTTAGGACATTCAAAGGAACTGGAGGGATATGCACCTTGTCAGCATAGATCTGGCACTTATGACAAGTCCGGGAGTGTTGGTAACAATCAGCTTCCATCGTGGACCAGAAATATCCTGCCCGAAGGATTTTCTTAGCCATGGTGTGTCCACTGGAATGGGTTCCAAATGTTCCTTCATGCAGTTCCATCATAATTTTCTCTGCTTCAGCCTTATCCACACAACGTAACAGAGTTGAATCATGATTCCGTTTGTAGAGAACGCCGTTGCTGAGGAAGAATTTTGCAGCAAACCTCCTCATGAACTTCTTGTCGTTGACAGATGCACCTTCAGGGTATTCCTGAGCTTCCAAGTACCTCTTCACCTCGTGATACCAGGGTTTTTCAGTCACCTTCTCGGCCTCGAGCTCGCAGCAGTATGCCGGTTCATCCAACTTCCAGATTATGATTTGGGGAGCCTCATTGTCCCATTTAACTTTGAACATTTAAGACATCGTAGCTAGGGCGTCTGCTAGCTGATTCTCCTCTCTAGGGAAGTGCTCAAAAGTTATCTCTTTAAAGTGAGGGAGCAAGGTCGACACATACTCCTTGTAAGGAATGAGATTCGGGTGTTTCGTATCCCACTCGCCTTTGATCTGATTGATCACGAGAGCGGAATCTCCGAAGACACTTAGAAACTTGATCCTCAAATCGATCGCAGCTTGTAAACCCATGATACATGCCTCATATTCTGCCATGTTGTTGGTGCAACTGAAACATAATCGGGCGGTGAGTGGAGTATGAGTCCCCTTGGGAGATATGATTACAGCACCGACGCCGTTACCCAAAGCATTGGAGGCTCCGTCAAAATGCATAGACCATCGGGATCCTTCCTCAGGTCCTTCATCCGGTCCAGGTACTTCACAGTCAGTTACCACCATGATGTCTTCGTCCGGAAAATCAAAGTTTAATGATTGATAATCGTCCACAGGTTGGTGTGCCAAATGATCAGCCAGTACACTTCCCTTAATTGCTTTCTGAGTTGTATATTGGATATCATATTCTGTTAAGATCATTTGCCATCTCGCTATTCTCCCAGACAGAGCGGGCTTTTCAAATATGTACTTGATGGGATCCATCTTTGAAATCAATAAAGTAGTGTGAGTCAGCATATACTGTCTCAGCCGGCGAGCCGCCCATACAAGAGCGCAGCAAGTTTTCTCAAGCAGTGAGTAACGAGACTCACAGTCGGTAAACTTTTTGCTCAAGTAATAAATAGCGTGCTCTTTTCGGCCAGACTCGTCATGCTGCCCCAGCACACACCCCCATTGAATTATCAAGCACTGTCAAGTATAGTATCAGAGGTCTTCCTTCCACCGGTGGCATAAGAATAGGTGGCTCTTGGAGATATTCCTTTATTCTTTCGAAGGCGGCCTGACATTCATCATTCCAGCGTACCACTTGATCTTTCTTCAGTAATTTGAAGATTGGCTTACAAGTAGCAGTCAGATGTGAGATGAATCGGGCAATGTAATTCAGTCGTCCTAGGAAACCTCTGACTTCTTTCTCTGTTTTTGGGGTCGGCATCTCTTGAATAGCTTTAACCTTGGCAGGGTCCACCTGGATACCTTTATCACTTACAACGAAACCTAGCAATTTTCCGGACCTCACCCCGAAGGTGCATTTGTTGGGATTCAATCTCAGCTTGTACAACTTGAGTCGGTCAAACAACTTCCTCAGATGATCAAGGTGTTCCTCCTCAGTTTGAGACCTTGCAATCATGTCATCAACGTATACTTCAATCTCATGATGGATCATATCATGAAATAAAGCAACCATGGCACGCTGATAGGTTGCCCCAGCATTTTTCAATCCGAATGGCATGACCTTATAACAGAAGGTCCCCCACTGAGTTACAAATGTAGTCTTCTCCATATCTTCAGGAGCCATCTTGATCTGATTATACCCTGAGAAACCATCCATGAAGGAGAACACCTTGTGTTGAGCTGTATTATCAACAAGGACATCGATGTGAGGTAGGGGGAAATCATCCTTGGGGCTGGCCCTGTTCAGATCCCTGTAGTCGACACACATTCTGACTTTACCGTCCTTCTTCGGCACTGGCACAACATTGGCAACCCACTGAGGGTAAGAAGTTACTGCAAGGAAACCCGCATCAAACTGTTTCATCACCTCAGCTTTAATCTTCTCAGACATCTCTGGACGCATTCGCCGAACTTTTTGTTTTACTGGAGGGCAATCTTCCTTGGTCGGCAAATGGTGAACTACAATGTCGGCATCCAAACCGGGCATATCTTTATAGGACCAAGCAAAGATCTCCATGTAGTCTTGTAGCATCTGGATCAATCGTTGCTTCACGCTGAGCTCTAGATTGGCACCAATCTTGACCTCTTTCCTATCTGTCTCAGTACCCAAGTTAATTGTCTCCACAGGCTCTTCATGTGGTTGAATAGCCCTCTCTTCCTGTAGTAGCAGTCTTGCGAGTTCACCAGGCACTTCGCAATCATCTTCACCTTCGTCTTCGGCCAAGTTGATCGGATTTTCGAAGTCATAACTGGCGGTAGCAGAGCTGTTGCCAGTGAGATCCATAGTGGATTGAAACCTGTATAAGTGAGTGTGTGTAAATATAGCTGTTTTGCAATATGTATAACACAGAAAGAAAAAGAGCACAAGATTTGAAATGCAACAAACGTCCAATGTTTTGATTGATGATATATGAAAATGTCATACAAAAAGCCCTCACAAATGGAGCTACGATGCCCCGGGCAGGACACCGAGCCAACAGGGTTTTAACATATTGTTTGTTACAAATTTGGAAATCAAAAGAAATCAATTACTGCGTGACAAATGTGATAGGGGTAAAATCCTTTGCTGTCCAATTGCTTGGTCCGTCGCTGGCAGTCGGGTAGATCCAATTATCAAACTCAGCTTCCTCCACATCCTCCTCGATAGCATTCACCCTTGAGCTGGAAATAAACACCGGAGCCTTTCCAATCTTCTCTTTGCGCACTGCCTTCTGAGCCTCTGCAGTAAAGCCTAGCCCGAACTTGTCGTTCTTCTGAGTGAAGTCAGGAAGCTGACCCCAGTGTGCACCATTGCCTTTCTGAACCACAGCCCGGGCATCCCTTAGGGAAGCCATCTTCAAGGAATCATTCTCTTCGGCCATTGTCTCTGCAGCTGCTGAAATTGGATGTACCTCCTCGAAATGTTGGAAGGGGGTTTCAATGAACTCTCCGTCCATCTCGATGTACCTGAAGGAATTCAAATGGCTCACCATATACTCCTCTTCTCCTTGTACAGTGACGATCTTTCCCCTGACGGGATACTTCAGCTTTTGGTGCAAGGTGGAGGTTACTGCCCCAGCTTTATGGATCCAAGGTCGACCCAACAGACAAGAGTATGATGGACGTATATCCATCACGTAAAAGGTAGAGTCGAACACTTGAGAGCCCACACGAATAGGGATGTTAACCTCCCCATGAACCATCCTTTTAGAACCGTCAAAGGCCCTAACGATGATATTGCTGGGTTTCAACTCCAGGCCTTCATAATCCAGACGATCTAAAGCCTTTTTCGGAAGAACATTCAAAGAAGAACCAGTGTCCACCAATACATGTGCCAGAGTAGTGCCCCTGCATTCAATAGAGACATGCAGGGCATCATTGTGGTCTCTCCCTTTTGCGGTCAGGTCAGCATCTGAAAAACCCAAGCCGTTGTCCGCCGTCAGATTAGCTATGCAGTCAGTGAACTGGACTGCAGACGTCTCTTGCGGCACATGGGCCGTCTTGAGAAATGAGATCAAGGCTTTAGCATGAGCCTCAGAGCATAGCAATAAGGAGAGCAGAGAGATCTTGGAGGGTGTATGCCCCAACTGTTCGACAACATTAAAATCACTTTTTTTTATTATTTTCAGAATCTCCTCCATTTCTTGTCGGGAGGCCTCAGCATTCACGGGTATCGGTGCCTCCATCCGGGCAGGCTTTTCTTCAATCCCTTTGCCCCGAGCATTTGATGACTCGGCAGCAGGGGACACAATTTGATCAGCAACAGGGCTTGGTAAACTTGCAGGTTTTATGAGGAGGGGTTTTCGAATAGCGGGCGGCGCAATGTCAGGCGAGAAGAGCCTGCCACTGCGGGTGACTTTAGCTGGACCGGTGATATCGCAGATACTGGCACTAACATCAAATTCTTGCTTGATTCCATTTACATATATGTCTGCCCCATAATGCCAGGGGACAGCTTTATCAGACACGTAGGAGAGGGGTCCTGGAACAGTAATGATCACAGGCGCAACTGTCAAGATTTGAATAGGCTTCTTTGGGGGAGCCTTGATTGGATTTTTGAAGATGGTAATCACGGACACTTCTTTCATCGGAACCAAATGAACAGCAGTCTTTTTGAATAAAATCTCCTTGTTATCCATTAGGCCTTGGATGCCTAACCTTAGCAAGGGACAATCAGGTAGGGAAATAGCACAGAATGGGCAACCTTCGCCGCAACCCGGAAATAAACCGGCCCGCAGTAGGTTCTTCTTAACAGTCTTCAAAGGGGTAACAACTTCATCTACCGAAACAGCGTACACTTCTTCCTCAATGGCATTTACCCTATGCTGGGGCATAGGAGCCGTTACAACATTTGGTCTTGGCGCTTCAAACTGAATTTCTTTTGCGTCAATTAGGTCTTGCACTTTGTTTCTCAAGGCCCAGCAATCATCAGTAGTGTGCCCGGGACTATCAGAATGATAAGCACACCGGGCATTTGGGTTGTATTTAGGAGACGCAGTGTTGACGACTTTAGGAGCTTCTTTGAGGGTCACCAGGTTGGTGGATAACAGTTGGGGTAAAATTTGAGATAATGTCATACTCAATCGGGTATACTGCCTCTTGGGCCTTTCACTTCTTTGTTGATTGTACTGCTGAGGAGCAGCAACAGGTTTAGAGATGACCAAAGCATTGACGGCTTGGCGACTTTCGGGCTTGACTTGTCTTCTAGGGCCATAGACGGCGCTTGCTTCCTTCTTAAACGGCCTCTTCTCAGCACTTGTAGAGGCAGCCTTTTGTATCTTGCCTGACCTGATGCCAGCTTCAATTCTCTCTCCTGTTAGTATCAAATCTGTGAACCCAGCGGAGGAGTTACCAACCAAATGATTGAAAAACGGACCAGACAACGTCCCAAGGAACATATCAACCAACTCTCGATCAGTTAATGGAGGCTGCACCCTGCCAGCCAAATCTCTCCATTTTTGAGCGTACTCTTTGAACCCTTCACCCGTTCCTAGAGACATACCCTGAAGTTGGGTACGCGTAGGAGCGAGATCAGAATTGTATTGGTATTGTCTGTAAAATGCAGTTGCCAAATCTTCCCAGTGTCGGATGCTAGCTCCGTCCAATTGGTAGAACCATTCAAGTTGTGACCCCGAGAGGCTGTCTTGGAAGAAGTGAATCCAGAGGTTCTTATCCGCCGTGTAAGGTTGGATTTTCCTTACATACGACCTCAGATGCAGCTTCGGGCAGGAGACCCCATCATACTTGGCGAAGGCGGGCGCCTTAAACTTGTGTGGAATGACTACCCCAGAAGATAACCCCAAATCTCCGAAATCCAGTCCTGGCACATTCTGAATTTCCATGGCGCTCAAACGGTCCTCCAATTGTTTGTATCTGTCAGCAGCAGGTGGGTATTGTTCCTCGTTATAGTCCGTCTCGTTGTCGGAGACTGCGGGACTAGGAGCTCCTCCCCCTTGGGGACTGTTTTTCTCAGCAGAAGAAGTGGTTGGATCAGCTTCATTGTGGAGTGTGTTCCCAAATCTGCATCCGGTGTTGAACATCGCCGTCCTCTTTTTCTTCTTCTTCTTCAGGAGTAGAGTCTTCAACTCTTGTTGACCCTGGGCTAGGCTTAGGACCATCTCTTGAAACTGTGCACTTTGGGCCTGAAGGGCCTTGATTGCTTGCTCACTGGATGATTCCGGATTCATGATGACTGTGCACACAAACAGCGAAAAAAATTAAGCAACCTGTGAAATAGGGTACCTGCTATGCATATGGTGCAATGGAATGCGTATGTATGCAATGCATTCAAGGATTTAGAACATTCAAACTTTGTTGTAGACAAAAAGGAACGCACATCATATTAATAAGGAGAAATTCGTTAGTACATAAATGCCTCTTGGGCCAAATATTACAAAATAACCCCTTAAGGTAAAAAGACATTGCGCATCCTTTTTGGCGCGATGTAGGTGTTGAGATTCCTTTCCTCGTGCAGCAGGCGGGTGAGTTCCAGGACCTTCTTTTCACTAGCATGTAGACTGGTCTCAAGAGAATTCCGTTCTTCCTTAAGTTGGATCCAGCTCTTCTGCATCTCTTCCCAGGAGGTGGGCATGTCGGGATGTTGAATGGTGTAGGATGCTTCTCCTTCCAAGTCTGGCTCTTTGATTACAGGTAGCATGTGAGGGTAAGGCATTACTAACTTCTGAGAGCGGGCTCGTACCCACTTGAGGTAAGGCTCCAACGGGATGGAGTTCCGGTGCCCCAGTGTCTTGCTGTCTATCCTACTTGGCATCCTCCAAGCTCTGATAAATCTCTGACGAAGTCCTTGAGTATCGTTGTCGAAGTCGAAGACTATGTCAGGAATTAACATGTCATGAGGGCCATCCTTCCGAGCATAACCAAACTGTCTCCAAGCCAGGCATGGGTTGTAGGTTATACCTCCTTTGATTCCAAATAAAGGAACATTAGGGTACTCCCCACAACGATCAATGATAGTGACGTCTTCCCGGGACCTAGGACACCAATGTATATCTGCATGCGTGAGAGCCATTAATCGTTGTGACCATCTCAAACCCCGCTCGTTCTTCAAAACTGATTGCGGAAGATGCGAAATAAACCACCTTCCCAGGAGAGGAGTGCAACACATAAGGACACCCCTTCTTCTCATGGTTCGAGTGTAACATGAGTGAAGGATATCCCCCAACAGTGTAGGTATAGGATTCCTGGTCATAAAGACCTGGACAGCACTGATATCAATAAGCTGATCTGGGTTAGGGAACAATACCAAACCATAGACAAGGAGGGCTACAACTTCTTCAAAAGCTCGTAGGTCAAGAGAGTTCCAACATTCTTGGGCCTTATCAAACAGAAACCTAGCTAAGAACCCTTTGATACCACTTCTAACTTCCCAATGTCCTTTGAGGTCGGATGTCTGTAGGTGCAAGGCTTTAGCAATCTCTTCAAGTCTGGGTTCCCCTTCCGTACCGTTGTAGGGTAGTTGATCGAGGATAGGGACCTTCAGAAGTCGGGAGAATTCTTCCAATGTAGGCACTAACTGATAATCCGGGAAGGTGAAACAGTGATGCAGAGGGTCAAAGAATTGGAACAGGACCTTTATCAAGTCCTCCTCAATGTTGGTGTTAACCAAGTTGATGAGTCTTCCATGTCTCTCACTGAATGAAGAACTCTCGGGAATTCTGGACAGAAGCTCCTTAAGCTGAGGAGGGATCTTTACAAGGCTAATCTGAATTGTCTTTCTGCGAGCAGTTTCCATGTCCTATAAAACAAGAACAAAGATGAAGATTCGAAACCCTTGAAATGGTTAGTCAATGCTCATGATGTTTGTATGATGTAATGATGTGATGATCAAATGCATTATAAACATTCACAAAGGCAAACATGGTAAGGCACACGAGTCACACAAACCCTTAGAGTTTAGGCCTGCATGGGGTCTGGGTATTACCCTCTTGAAGTTTTGTGGGCTCAACCTGTCCTATCAAAAGTAACCGGGTTCTAAAGGTCCCAATATCACTGGATTGCTTTCATTGTTCATCGTTTCGATTTAGCCACTAAACTGGCGACCGAAATATTCCAGGAAAGCAACCCTCAATTGAGTGTAGTATCGAGTATCAACCAACCTCGGACTGTACCAAAGTCAGTTATCTCACTACCCTAAAAAGGCCAAGATGGTTCAATTAAGGTTCCTAAGGTCAGTTGATGCTTCATGACACCACGCGGCGGCCCCGTACTCTCCTTGACTGAACTCAAGGGTTACCGGTACACACCAAAGTGCCACATCAACGTAGCAGACTGCTTCAACCATGTCGGTATACCCCGCACAGTTCCCTCACAACCTTGTTGCTACCTAAAAGGGTTTCCCCAGATCCGGGTTAGGATCTATAAAACTCCGATACAAAGCCCACAATATGTAAAAGCAAACAAAGCAAGCAATTGAAAACAAAGGTGATCTAAACCCTAAGGTTACTCCACTTTAAAAGTTTTCCCCAGCAGAGTCGCCAGTTCTGTGATACGGTGGGAGAACTGACTTGAGGTTTTGCGTTTGTATTCGCAAATGTTGCGGTTAGCAAGAGTCGCCACCTGACTTTTTATTTTATCCTAAGGAAAGGTTAAAAAGCACAGCAAAAACCTTTTGAGATGTTTTCTTGGGTTCGGGGAGTAGATTATAGAAAGGGAAGGTATTAGCACCCTTTCTATCCATGGTTATCCATGGGCTCTTAGTTACTTGCTTAGATCACTTGCCTTTTTGTTTTCAATTGTTTTAAATGGTGCTTGAGTGTGTGGGTTTGAAAATGTTTTGAAAAGAGGCCAATGTGGTGGCAACCTTTGTAATGATCCATGTGGGGATGTATACAAAGATGTATGTCTTTTGAAAGAGTTTTCATTTGTTTTTTGAAAGTTGTTTTGAAAGTGTAGTGATGTGTGATTTTTGAAATTAGGCAAGTGTTTTGTTTCGCAAGTTGATTCAAGTAACTAAGAGGTTATCTACTCCTAAATTTCTCAAAAGATTATTGCTATACTTTAACCCTTTTAACAAGTTTGCACCACCATTATATTTGGTGGGCAACCTTGTGTTAGGATGTGAGAAGGGACAAGCGCGGGTCATCGTTTAGACCATAATTGTAACGACGTTAAATGTCTTTGGGCAATTTCTCTAAGGGACTTGATCATTTGTTTTTGTTTGTTTTGAAAAGTTTTTTTTGTCGAGGGACTATGATCATTCAAATTGTTTGCTTTGCCCAAAGATGTTCAACATACAACATGGCCCATTTATTTGAAGGCAACAAGTGGAATACCCTAGGGGGTGCAAGTGTGATTTGTGTGTCCATTTTCATGCTTGTTTATCTTGTATTAGGTCAAACTATTTTTTATCGTTTTTTCGCATACAAACCCTAATTCTAACATGTTAGCATTATAAAGCAATAAAGTGCGAAATTAAAATTACTAAGCTATTACAAAATCAAATATGGGAAGGGGGGTACAAGTGTCCAAATGGGGGATATTGACAAGAATTTAAATCTAAATTATTACAACATTTGAATATCTGCAATTTAAATAATGCATAATTAAATGTAAATTAAATAAATATGTGAAATGCAAGAAAGAAAGTTTTTATATGTATGAGAAAATATTATTTATGTAAAAGGGAAAAGAAAATAAAAATGTATTTATTTTTTGAGTATTTTGAACTTAGGGTAAAAAACCCTAATCTTTAAAGAAAAGGTATTATTATCTAATTTAATTCTACTATTTATTTATTATTTATAAAAAAAATAAAATAAAATGAAGTGTATTGTGAAAAAGGTATTTTTGTATCAAATATTAAATAAAATGAAAAAATCAAATATTTTTATATTTTTGTCTTAAATATATTAATAATCATATATATATATTTTATTAAACCCTAGATGTGTATTATACAAAAATAAATATTTATTTAATATTTTAATAAAATAAATAAAAGAGTATTTTTTGTGTGAAATGTTTTCAGAAAGTAGATAAAAATAAAAAGTGTATTTACATTATTTTTACATTTATTCTAATAATCAAATATATATATATTTATGTACAAACTAAGAAAATAAACAAATAAATATGCAATAAATGCAAAAAATGATGGAAAAAATATTTTTAATTTTTTAATGACATGAGAAAAAATAAACAAAGTCAACCAAAAAAGAAAAAGTAAAAAATGTTAAAAAATGAGCAAATGGGCTCAGGGGGGTGTAAACATGAAAATGGGGTGCAAAAAGAAAACAAATCCAGGCCCAGCCCAGACCACTCCTTCTTCAACCTCTGTACAGCCTCCTTCAAGCTAAAACACGCGTTTTTTATCTCTGGATTCCTGGCTTTTTAGCAAAAACTCATAACATGAAAAATGTAGAGCATTAAGAGACGGTTTCAACCATATAAAGAACATGTCCTATCTCTCTAAGATGAGGGAGAATTTCTCTCCCCCTCTTTCCTGACCTAGTTTTTCTACCATTTTCAGAGCTCAAATTCTCTTCACTCAGATAAAAGAAATGAAAAGTAAAGCTATGTACATGTTCAGGGCTATGAGTAGGACTTTGTTTCTTCACAAACTTAAGACTAAAGATGCCTAATAAGAGAGATACGAATTCAAACTTTTACCTGTGCAGTTGAACTTCTATGTGGAGAATGAGAGACTTTCAGTGCAATGTAGTGATTGGAAAAGCTTCCTTGAGGTCCAGGGATTCTTTTTCAATGCTCACTTTGTCTTGAACCTTCTTGTATCAAGCTATAGAACTTCACCTGCAAGTCAAAGATGTGAAAATGGTGGAAGTGGTTAGAGCAACTACAGATCGTGCCTTAGCTTCTGGATAGCTTGCATATGTTGTAAGGAAGGTAGAGGAACAGGTTTGGACAGAAATGCTTGAAGGGATTGAGAGATTGCACTCAAACTGCAGGGGCACCCCTGTTTGTGCAGTTTGAGGATGATTCTGAGATGGAGGGTGTTTTTGAGGTCAAGAGCTCGTGTGTTAGCTTGGATATGTTATGTGTAAGGTGTTTGACAACTTTGTTCTTGTGTTTGTATGCTGGTATGAGAGATGGCATAAGTTATGGATGTTACTTCTAAGTGAAGCAAGCAAATGTCAACTTGGTTTCTAGGCCAGTACAATGCCTCAATCTATGCTGCACATTTGAGTCTTGATCAGTGGGAAATGTCCATGCCTTTTTGCCTCAAAGATCTGCATTGTACCTCATAGATTTGCAAAGTTGCCATAAAGTAGCACTTTACAAGAATGGATAATATGCTTTTTCTAGTTTAGGCTTGATTTTGTGTGTATTGTCCAAATGAGCAAGATAATGCTAGAGCACAAAGGATATGCATTGAATTATTGAGTGAAAATGGGATTAGAGGCCTGCAATGTAGCTTAAGCATGCTGAATTCAAATTTGCCAAGTTTATGAACATGCTTTGATGAAGAACAAAAAGTGAATTTTTGCCAACTTGTGAAATTCGAATCTCTCAAGTTATGAGGTTGTTTGATGAGTTCTTGGACATTTTGGAAAGCTTGGAATGTGTACTACAATCCATCTTTGAAATGCAATTTGAAATTCCAAGTGGAAGGGTATGAAAAGTGGCCTTGAAGTAGGGTAGAAAACCTTGTCAAAATAGGTCAAATTTCACTAAGTTAAAAGATGGTTTAGTGCCCTTATTCAAAAAATCATAACTTGAGATACAAGCTTCAAATGAGAAAACTTTGTGAATCAAAGTTGTAGATTATGCAACAAGCTACAACTTTCATGTTTTGACTTTTGTTTGAATCCAAATGGATCATGGTGAAAAGATGGGGCAAAGTTGGGAAAAAATTAGGGTTTTTCATAACTTAGAAAAATTCTAAGTTATGAAAAATTCCATTTTCAAACCCTAATTTGCATTTTGTGATTTCTTGGTGAACAAGTTTCATGATTTGGCATGTTTTGATGAAAAATGAATCTTGACTCTTGATTTTGACCAAAAAAGTCAAAGTTTGACTTTTCAGTATACAGTCAAAATTGATCAATTGACTGGGAAATTCAACTGTCAATCTTGTGTACTTGGGATCTTTTGAGTTTGATGAACATGTCAAGATAATTCCATGGGGTCCTTGAGTCCATATGTGAGCTTGGTTTGCCATTGGCTAGGTCAAACAGTCAAAAATTGCCTTTGTGCAGTCAAAACC
The DNA here is from genome assembly GCA_948472305.1 of Vicia faba. Taxonomy (NCBI): domain Eukaryota; kingdom Viridiplantae; phylum Streptophyta; class Magnoliopsida; order Fabales; family Fabaceae; genus Vicia; species Vicia faba. Next base: position 556,978,394 of record OX451735.1, read on the forward strand.
CTAAAAATGACCATTTTGCCCTTTTGGTGATCTGATCAAATTTCTTGTGGAATTGTGATCCAAACTTGATCAAATGGTTCATATGAATTCAAAATGTTGATGTGGATCAAATTTCATGAGGTTTGACTGTCAATTGGCCACAGTTGACTTTTTCCCCAATACAGCTGATTTCTAGGTCAACTGTCCAATTGACTGGGAAAAACTTGGAATCAAGACTTGAAACTTGGCATGGGTAAACTTGGGAGTCCAACATGAAGCATGAAAGTCATCTTAGGCATTTTAGGTCAAAGCATCCTTAGGCAAACACAAACCCTAATTTGAGTCCACAGTGCAAGGAGAAGCCTTGAGCAGAGGAAACCCTAACTGGATCTTGATCTTCAAAGGTCTTGTGATGAGAAAATGTTGAGGAAATGGGAGGGCAAATTTTGGGGTACAACAGACATGCTTCCTGCATCCTTGCTAAAGTTATTCTTGTGTTGCTTCGCCTGCACATGTAACACCCCTTCTAAATACCCAAATTAAAGGTAAAGATTAAAATCAGAGAAATAAAATTGCACGGAAGGGATGCCACAACACACATCACATTCCAAAGTTTTTAAGGAAAAACAGACAGGCTATGTTTGAAAGTATAAGCATTCCAACACAAAACAAACATACTATAAATATTTACTTCATTCTCTCGTGCAAACGCAACGGAGTTTCATAATTTCACATCATCTCCATTTATGGAGGAATCAAAACATAATTCAAGGCATCAAGCCATCATAATTCACATAAGCATATGTTATCAAGTCTCACATATACAAGCCATCATATACACGAATAAGGATTATATACATCATAATCCAAATACAAAATAATCGAGTTCGACACTAATAAATTCCCCCCCCCCCCCCCCCCATGTGTTACTACCAGAGCATCGACTCGACTCTAATCAAATAAAACAGATTGCAATCCAATGCATCCGTTAGCTAGCGCCTCGCGCTACCGTCCTCGGTACCTGCACAATGCCATCAAAAGCATTGGCCAACAAAAGGGTAAGAATTCCAACAATCATATAACATATAATTTTAAGTAAATGAAATGGAAATAATTAAAGCAATACATAATGATCATGTTCATTTTATCACCTGTAGCATCCTTACTCAAGGAATCCATTTCCAACACATTAACCATGTAAGCCGATTATCTGAATACTCACATCCTTGGCACATAACCATAATTCAAACAACAACAATATTGGCACATAATCAAACACATCAACACACATACATATCATGCACAATTATACATGTGACTCACAACACGACTCAACGTATGCAAATGCGGTACCGACTCGTGGACCCAAGGTTCCACCACCTATGTTTCCATTCCAGATCAAGGTCACTACGTCTTTTCCCACAATAGGGTCACCGTCTAGATATTGTGGACCCAATGTTCCACCACCTATGTTTCCCTTCCGGATCAAGGTCACTACGTCTTTTCCCACAATAGGGTCACCGTCTAGATATTGTGGACCCAATGTTCCACCACCTATGTTTCCCTTCCGGATCAAGGTCACTACGTCTTTTCCCATAATAGGGTCACCGTCTAGATATTGTGGACCCAAAGTTCCACCGTCTCTGTTTCAAGACCACCATGCCATACAATGTACAATATAACCAATGCATGCAATTAAGACTCACAACAATCTTAACATACACATGCCATCAAATCCAACCAATGGAACATCAACTATTGTACATGCATGCATACATATAATTTATCAATCTCAACGTCAAGTAAAATGTATACAAACGAGATTACTTACTCAACCAAAACATAAACCATCAACTATCAACAATTCCAAGTCGGAAAGTATATTTCAACATAAAGTCATTATCAATGAACCGGCATTATTCTCAATGTTCTCATCGCGATCGAGTCACCGGAATGTAACTCGAACGGTTAGATTCGGGATTAAACTCAACTTATTTCATTCGCACTAAAATCGGGTCGATTCTTAAAAGTCGAAATTTCGCAAGACGAACTTCACTACGTCAAGCTACACGTCGAATTACGCTAGCACATCAATTTTCTTTGGATTCAGAGCAACTTGCTCCGTTGACGAATCTACCGAAATCGGAACACAAACGGGTTCTAAAGGAAGTGCGAAAATTAGAATTTTGGAGGCTACAGACGCATCAACACGGGCACCCGTGTGCTGCAACACGGCCCGTGTTGAGAGGCCACCAGAACGAGCCAAGAAAATGCCAAGTCAGAACAGCAACACGGGCACCCGTGTGCTGCAACACGGCCCGTGTTGTGAAGCCTGCGTGAAAACTCCACTCTTTTGAGTTTTTCTCATTCAACTACCATGGTTTTCTTTCCCATTTCAATACTCTTAATTTCTACAAGTTAGCACCTAATACACCCACAAACCATACTCCTAATCCAACTTTTCTAAACCATTCTAACAATCAACCAACAAAACCCTAAAAATCAACTATCAATTTTACCCCTAAATCCAAAATGTATCATACAAAACCTAACAATATGAGATGGAGAATCAAACCCCTTACCTTGGTGTGAGTTTTCTTGAAACAAGATGATGGAGATGTTGCAACTCCAAACCTAGCTCTCTTTCTCCTCTTCTCCTCTTTTCTTTCTTCTTTCTCCTCTTTTCTTTCTTCTTTCTCCTCTTTTCTTTCTTCTCTTACTAACTCTCCTTTTCTATTTTATAAAACTCCCCTTCTACTACTAACTTTCCTCCCTCTATCTTTCTAAAATTGTAATTTGGCCCCAACAATTATTTAATTCAAATTATAATATATAACCCTATTAAACAATATTACATTAAACAATATTTATTCTATATAAACCTAATCATGCCAATTAATCAAACAAAGTCAAATATTACTACACACCAAATTAATATTACTCAAAATAGTATTTTATCATTATGAATATTTTTATTTCAAATAACCGAATTAACATTTAATCAAAACGGGGTGTTACAACTCTCCCCCACTTAAAAGATTTTCGGCCCCGAAAATTTGACCAAAACGAACAAATCGGGACATGCCTACGCATTCGTCCACCCAATCCTCGCGTTAATTAAACAACATACAAAATACACCTAACACAAGGGCATCTCCCTAGCCATAACGTTTAGACAAGAACAACCATGCCGAGATGCGAAGCCCATACAATGCACTCGACAATCAACTAACACCCAACAACTAAACAAGTCGCAGACACACCGGTTAGCTCGAGAACTAAACAAACAAGATCGATACCATCCTAACGTCTCGACCATAGAATTAGTCATACACTCGAACCGACGCCTCGGAAACGAGTCATCAAAGGTAGGAACATAAAGTCCTACGACACAACACCGACACCATCGCTAAAACAAAAACAACAAAATGGTTATACAAACCAAAACTGAAACAATCAGAAAGGATAAAACCACGCGTGCTACGCAAACACGAAAAGATGCCATCATTCACACATAAGTACGAACTCAAGAATTACACTTGCCGTTATCGTTCTCATTCCAGAAAAATCACAAGGTCACATCGTCCTTGTAGATTACCAACGTACCACCCTTGAACAATACCAAGTTACCCAAACATAAATGAACTGCGACACACCACTCATCCTAGGACGTATACTGACGACTTGCGACTATAACTCACTAGCCCAAATCCAACAATCCCGCATACTCGCTAAAACTCAATGCTCGATACCTAAACCATGCTGTGTCACTTTATGCATGAGATGCCAACCGTAAAACAACTTGGTTAATCCTCAACTTCCCAATCACCCAAAATGGATACGTTCAAAGCGTACACCCATCAAGACACCTTGCAACATCAGCTTCATCAACTCGAAGAATCACTCTTTCATTCTCGATTGATCAACGTCCGTTGATCCTCTGAAATACACGACATAGTTTGACCTCTTCAAATACTGTCCAAATATTTCACTTGTGAAACTTCGATGTATACACTTGACTTCCACGAAGTCTTCCCTTATAACAATTTAATTCCCAGAGTTAAATTAAGTAATCACCATCCTCGCATCGCCGCAACGATTAATACACTGATTTCTTATTCGAAACATTTCTCATATTTTTCAATCTTCTAAAGTGGTAATCCAAACCAAAACACTCTCTCAAGCACTCTACTCATCAATTTCGTCTCATACTCCTGAAATTACAACATAGTTTGGACTTAGAACTATAACATCAATTTCTATGGAATCCAACATAAACACCGTCGCGACCGACTTCAGTCACAAACAAAACATCTTCCTCTATAAAACATCAATCATCTTTAAGTACCTGTGGTTACCAAACCATCACCAAATTCCTTACCGCCAAGACTTATTTTAGTCGTAATCTAATAATCCACCGCGACCATTAGTATCCGGTGAAATCCATATGGTAGTAGTGAACGAATCCTTAATAACCTTCTGAGTTTAATCTCAACAAGCGTCTCAAAACAAACATGCAACATTCTTTCAAAATAATAGATCTCAAATAAGATATTCTTGGGTTATCCTCAATATCAACTTAATAAACTCAACAACAGACGAAGTCTCTTTATAGATCATACTCAACTTGAATTGTCTTCAACAATTCCAATCTCCTTGTCGTTAACATCTGTACCTATAAGGTTCCAATGAGCATAACTGCATCAAACTCTAACCCCCGCATCCGATAATTTTCCATAAGAAAAATCAAATCGTTCCAAGGTAGTAATACACTTTTCCAATTCTATGTCGAAATACATCTTACGTCCAAAACAAAATATCACAACACGTCGCACCAGGTTCTTCAGTACAAAACGAAACCAAAATCAAGGCATTCGCTAAACTTTTCACCGGCTAAAACAAATTCGCATCCCATTGCGAAGTCCAATTAGTGACTCAACCATTTCGGGTCAAAATACTCACGATCAATACCAACTCATAAAAATATCTTCCATCAAACTCACAAAGTTAACCATCCAAAACAAAAGAACTTCTAAACTATGAATTAGCCCCTTAAAGTCTTCGACAAGACCCAAAATAGATCTTCGCGGAACTGTCCAAAATATTGCCGTCTAAGTTGCTTACTTAAGACACTCACGTCCAACAGTTCCAAAACTCCTTCTTTAGAGGGCTCAACATGCTCCAATCTAACTCCACTACTGATAACGCAACACTCGGATGCTTGCCACAATCCCTTAACTTGATGTAAACCAAATAATATCCATGAACACGAAACAACTCTTCAGCTACTCATGAGAGTACTGTTGGAACATTTCAAAATCTTACCTGACGCATTAGTCACACTAATGACATCAGCTTATATTCGCCCGGACCATACACTATCTTGAAAAGCATTACATGAACATCTTCAACCCTCACACTAACCCATAGGCAGCCAGACTTCAAAACGATCTCACTAAACACATAAACTCCAAATAACTGCTTCACTTAAATATCAATCCTCTGAAGCAGACACTCGTCCTCAACATCCGCTTCATTCCTTGACTACAAACGACACACCAACTTAGGTAACCTTTGCTCTTCTCGAACAACACAATCGGCGCACTCCACGGCGAACCACTCGAACAAACAAACTCTACTAAAACCAATATTCAAGTTGACTCTTCAACTCTAATTCAGAAACAAACATCCCTTAAGGATACTTCGAATCCCAACTAGTTCCAGAAACTAAATCCATCAAAACTTCACCTCGCACTACAGCGGTAATTCACTCACATTTCCACAAAAGGTTTCGGAAGAATCACAACAAGAAACTCGCTTGCCAAAAATCTTATTTCTCACCAAAATCCAAATTCGCCCACAACTCAAGTAACCATGCACTGCCTTGTGCCAACTCATCTGCTTCACACACTATTAAGTTGGCAAGACAAGTCTATCCCAAACAACATAATTCCCGACTACTTATCAACAAGAGATTAAGGATGATCAGTCCCTCAATTTGTCAGTAGACAGTCGACAATCATGAGGTGGCATTAACCATCGTTACCAAACCACAACAGCATCTTCAATCTTACCCCTCAAGGTATTTAAACATAACCATGCTTGAACCATCAACTGCTCGGCAATACTTACATCCCACAATCGGCGGTATACTGAACCAACCTGTTGCACAAAACTTCAGAGAAGAAACTTCTCCCCCACTTATTTCACATGTACCTCTGCAGACAATGAAAAGGAAACAAACAAGTACCGACAATGTTTCACACACATGTCGCGTACTAAAAGGGATTACACACATAAACAACCTGGCCGATAGACCGACCTGCTCTGATACCACTATTGTAACACCCCTTCTAAATACCCAAATTAAAGGTAAAGATTAAAATCAGAGAAATAAAATTGCACGGAAGGGATGCCACAACACACATCACATTTCAAAGTTTTTAAGGAAAAACAGACAGGGTATGTTTGAAAGTATAAGCATTCCAACACAAAACAAACATACTATAAATATTTACTTCATTCTCTCGTGCAAACGCAACGGAGTTTCATAATTTCCCATCATCTCCATTTATGGAGGAATCAAAACATAATTCAAGGCATCAAGCCATCATAATTCACATAAGCATATGTTATCAAGTCTCACATATACAAGCCATCATATACACGAATAAGGATTATATACATCATAATCCAAATACAAAATAATCGAGTTCGACACTAATAAATCCCCCCCCCCCATGTGTTACTACCAGAGCATCAACTCGACTCTAATCAAATAAAACAGATTGCAATCCAATGCATCCGTTAGCTAGCGCCTCGCGCTACCGTCCTCGGTACCTGCACAATGCCATCAAAAGCATTGGCCAACAAAAGGGTAAGAATTCCAACAATCATATAACATATAATTTTAAGTAAATGAAATGGCAATAATTAAAGCAATACATAATGATCATGTTCATTTTATCACCTGTAGCATCCTTACTCAAGGAATCCATTTCCAACACATTAACCATGTAAGCCGATTATCCGAATACTCACATCCTTGGCACATAACCATAATTCAAACAACAACAATATTGGTACATAATCAAACACATCAACACACATACATATCATGCACAATTATACATGTGACTCACAACACGACTCAACGTATGCAAATGCGGTACCGACTCGTGGACCCAAGGTTCCACCACCTATGTTTCCATTCCGGATCAAGGTCACTACGTCTTTTCCCACAATAGGGTCACCGTCTAGATATTGTGGACCCAATGTTCCACCACCTATGTTTCCCTTCCGGATCAAGGTTACTACGTCTTTTCCCACAATAGGGTCACCGTCTAGATATTGTGGACCCAATGTTCCACCACCTATGTTTCCCTTCCGGATCAAGGTCACTACGTCTTTTCCCACAATAGGGTCACCGTCTAGATATTGTGGACCCAAAGTTCCACCGTCTCTGTTTCAAGACCACCATGCCATGCAATGTACAATATAACCAATGCATGCAATTAAGACTCACAACAATCTTAACATACACATGCCATCAAATCCAACCAATGGAACATCAACTATTGTACATGCATGCATACATATAATTTATCAATCTCAACGTCAAGTAAAATGTATACAAACGAGATTACTTACTCAACGAAAACATAAACCATCAACTATCAACAATTCCAAGTCGGAAAGTATATTTCAACATAAAGTCATTATCAATGAACCGGCATTATTCTCAATGTTCTCATCGCGATCGAGTCACCGGAATGTAACTCGAACGGTTAGATTCGGGATTAAACTCAACTTATTTCATTCGCACTAAAATCGGGTCGATTCTTAAAAGTTGAAATTTCGTAAGACGAACTTCACTACGTCAAGCTACACGTCGGATTACGCTAGCACATCAATATTCTTTGGATTCGGAGCAACTTGCTCCGTCGACGAATCTACCGAAATCGGAACACAAACGGGTTCTAAAGGAAGTGCGAAAATTAGAATTTTGGAGGCTACAGACGCATCAACACGGGCACCCGTGTGCTGCAACACGGCCCGTGTTGAGAGGCCACCAGAACGAGCCAAGAAAATTCCAAGTCAGAACAGCAACACGGGCACCCGTGTGCTGCAACATGGCCCGTGTTGTGAAGCCTGCGTGAAAACTCCACTCTTTTGAGTTTTTCTCATTCAACTACCATGGTTTTCTTTCCCATTTCAATACTCTTAATTTCTACAAGTTAGCACCTAATACACCCACAAACCATACTCCTAATCCAACTTTTCTAAACCATTCTAACAATCAACCAACAAAACCCTAAAAATCAACTATCAATTTTACCCCTAAATCCAAAATGTATCATACAAAACCTAAAAATATGAGATGGAGAATCAAACCCCTTACCTTGGTGTGGGTTTTCTTGAAACAAGATGATGGAGATGTTGCAACTCCAAGCCTAGCTCTTTTTCTCCTCTTCTCCTCTTTTCTTTCTTCTTTCTCCTCTTTTCTTTCTTCTTTCTCCTCTTTTCTTTCTTCTCTTACTAACTCTCCTTTTCTATTTTATAAAACTCCCCTTCTACTACTAACTTTCCTCCCTCTATCTTTCTAAAATTGTAATTTGGCCCCAACAATTATTTAATTCAAATTATAATATATAACCCTATTAAAAAATATTACATTGAACAATATTTATTCTATATAAACCTAATCATGCCAATTAATCAAACAAAGTCAAATATTACTACACACCAAATTAATATTACTCAAAATAGTATTTTATCATTATGAATATTTTTATTTCAAATAACCGAATTAACATTTAATCAAAACGGGGTGTTACAGCACACATTCCTATCATACCTCGTTTGGAATGTCGATTTCTGACAATCCTGAAACCATATTTCCTCTCTTCAAATCTCTTATGTCTCTGAAGTTGAGATGGCATAGTCTATAATGCCATATCCATTAATCTCTGCTAGCTGCAGTCGAAAGGCACTTGTGCTCCATCACATTTAGTTCAATCTTGAAGGTTCGATTCTGAGACATATGAGCCTTCAAGATTAATCTCCTATTTGCATCAACGACTCTCATCATCTTATCTTCGATTGAAACTTTATAATTCTTTTCGACCAACTGTCCTATACTGAGCAAATTGCTCTTCATGCCTGGTATGTACAACACATTGGAGATTACTGACCTTTTGCCATCTTTCCTCATAATTATAACATCACCAAACCTTCAGCTGCTAGGGTATTGTCATTTGCAAATTTTACCATATTTTTCATTGAGGGCTTTATATTGACAAATCAGTCTTTCTTTCCAGACATATGTGATGAGCATCCTGAGTCTGAGTACCACTGGTCCTTGAATCTATCTTCATCTCTTATTGTGACCATCAGCATCATCTCTTCTTCTTCATGTTTTGCAAGCTTTGCATCACTTTCTTGATTCTTTCGTTTTTCTGGACAATCACTCGAATAATGTCCATACTTCTGATAATTGTAACATTGAATGTGACTCTTATCAAGTTTTCGACCACCACCTCTTCCTCTATTTACAACACCACCTCTTTGGTTGCCTTGGTATGGTCTTCTTTGATTTGACACATCTCCTTCGATTTGGTTACCTCTACCATTCGATTTGTTGTAGCCACATCTACCTTTGTCGAAACACTTTCCTTTGCCTTTGGTTTCTTTTGCTGAATGTGCCTGCAAGGCCACATCACTCTTCGATTTGCCTGCAGCTCTTTCGTTCATTCTTTGTTCATGAGATTCAAGCGTCCCTTGAAGCTCTTCTTTTGTCAATTTCGACAAGTCTTTCCCCTCTTCTATCGCCAGCACTATGTGGTCGAACTTAGGAGTTAAAGATCTCAAGATCTTCGAAACAACAGCTCTTGTTGTTAACGTTTCTCCACATATCTTGATTTGATTTACTACTTTTGTAACTCTAGTGAAGAAATCAGATATGCTTTCACTGTCTTCCATCTGAAGCAGTTCATACGTCCTTTTGTGAGTTTGTAACCTCACTTCTTTCACCTTCTTAGGGCCTCCAAAAGACTTCTCAAGAATTTCCCAAGCTTCTTTTGCAGATTCTGGATCACTAACCTTTTCGAAATTGTCTGGGCTGACACATTGATGAATTATAAATAATGCTTTATAACTCAGCTTCTCAGATTCTGTATATTTCTTCTTTTCTTCTTCTGAAGCGTTTTCTCCAAGCGTTTCGACTCCGTCTTTTACAAGATCCCAAAGACCTTGACACTTGAATAAGACTTTCATTTGTTTCCACCAATTCTCATAGTTGTCAACTTTCAGAATTGGTAGCGTTGCTGGATAGTTTGCATTCTCATAACTTGCCATCATGAATTCTTCAATCGTTCTTGATTGACACGTCCCTTGAATCGAAACAAAAGCTCTAGATATTAGATATTGGAAATCCACCAAATTTTATGATGAATTTCTCCTCAATGACAATGAATTATGAGAACGAAAAGAAAAGAAAGAAGACAATTATTTTCTGCAGAGTTTCCCTCTGCCCACAAATTATGGAAAACTTTGTTATTCACTTGCAACTGCAAATTCTGTGAATACAACTTAATTGACCTGCTTACAAAAATAGAGGTTACTCCCTCTATTTATAACTGAGCTTACACCCTAAGCTCAAAGCTCAAAATATCTATTTTGTTACTAAATCAAATCAAATCTATTATAGACTTAAATCAAATCTATTTAAATCTAAAACAAATCTAATCTTTTCGACACTATGAATTACAATTTAACATATATGTCCGTCGACTTAAGGACGATGTATATTTTGCTCTTTTCTTAAGTAATTAGGTACGAATTTGGGCTCGAGATTTTCCAGATTAATTTTTAAAAATTATAGTGAAATATTTGTTGCTTTATATGACAGACAGGTTGATGATCTGAGAAAGAATGTTAAGAGAAGTTATCTTGTCAAAAGGTTAAACTAGTTATTGTTTTCCATTGTTAAGGTATAACTTTATTGCAATTTGAAATTCCCGTTGTTTTTATACTGGTTGCATTTTGAACAAACAAATGAATTTTTATGGGCAATCAACCTGCTAAAATGCCTGCTGACAGATCTATGTCCAACTGTTAGGCAATAGGCATGTATTGTAAGTTATATCCTAAAGAAATATATCTTTTTGTTCAAAACATTTTATTGTCATTCCTTATTCCAACTAATTTAGCATCCAAATAATATATTTTTCTTCAGAAAAATATTGAGTACACAATCTTATCCAAATAATATCTTTTTGTTTGAACAATTTGATGTCATTCATTGCTTTACTATTTTTTAAAATAATTTGAGTTCATCATACGAGAGTTGTAGATATACAAGAACATAGTTGATAGGCTTAGAATGATACTATAAGCAAAATCATAATAGATTCATTCATAACCAATATCTAATAAAAGAACTAACCATGTACTAAACATATGGATATAAAAAGGATAAAATACTTCACTAGTTAGGTTAATTGTTAAATTTTTGGACTATCTGCTAAAGAAAATTTTGTATCTTATCTTTATTTTTCTTATTCTATTATTAATATAATTATTCTGGCTCTTTAAAAATAATAAAATAAAAATTTTATTGCAATGATTTTTTTTGCATAATTTAAATATTTTGCAGGGTTTAGAGCCTCCATTAATCAAATTCCCTAATTTATTAACGAAAATATCAGCGGTTGTTCAAACTCTCCACAGATACATCGTGAGAATTGTATAAGCGGCAGTTTTTAAAACTCCAACAAAATATTTTGCAGAGGTTAAAACCCCATAGTAACAACCCACGCTACTCAGACGCATTTTTTGTAGTGTTGCCAACATGCCAGTTCACATTGTTAATTTCACACATGTTGTTGATCCTAATTTATATTTCTAGTGACTACTACATATCATATAGTATATTTTTTGGATTTTTATGACTCAAGTCCATGACTTTCTGAAGTCAGACTACAACTAACTGTTCGTTCTTGATTATATAATAACAAGTCTAAACTCCTTACTATATTTTTCAGTCAAGGTGATGACATATAATGTGAACATGATTATGTGGAATTATTCAAATCATGGTTAAATTAAACCGTAATATAAAAATAAGCTACCTAGACCGAACATGTTCTTGATTAACAATTTAATTGAATGAATGTCATTTTACATTTATTCATAAAAAATAATAATATGATTAACAACTGGTATTATTTAGTCAACATTAAACCTAATCTATGCTCTTTAAATATTGAGTTAACAACTTACAATATAAAATAATTTTATACTGTTATTTAATGAAATTTTTTATCATTTAATTATATCGTATAATTTATTTTAAAACAGTATGACTTAACATTTAAAATAGTTGTGATTGATTGAAAGTGTAAAATTATTTTACACTATGAATACATAACCATTATTTTTCTCTTAAATATGTTTTTTTTTCTTATTCACTATGCGGCAAATACCCAAACTAACTAGCAATCTCATCAATCATGTTTCCTCTATTGGGAAATTTTACACAAACAAGACCAGTTCAAATTTCAGAATTCCATGTTAATCATAATTAGATCCTCCTTCAAGTAACTAACACTTCTTCTTTCCTTCAAGTAACTAACACTTCTTCTTTTTACTTTGATTTCCTCTCTTTTCTACCTTATCATTTATTTGAGCTAGTGCGCTTGAATTTCATCTAATTTCATATATATATATATATATATATATATATATATATATATATATATATATATATATATATATATATATATATATATATATATATATATATATATATATATATATATATATATATATATATATATATGAAAAATTTCTTGTACATGCAACACATGTTAATATTGATATTCCAATATCAGAATAATGTGAAGACAAATGTTACAATATCTATTAACAGATTGAACAAATTTATTGAGATGCAAGTGATACTGAAATAAAATTACAGAATAATAAATAACACATAATATTTATTCTGGACTGTGTCTGCACTTGGCTCAAACATCATACAAGACCCAATCTGATTGTGCTGCGTGGGATAGCCTGTTAACAACGACTTCCCTCAAATAGCTCGAGCAGCAACCTCAATTTTCTGGCCGACATAGCTTTGCCTTACAGGGACAACCCCAAGAATGGTGAGGAGAGCCGAAGACGATCATGAGGACCTCGCGAGCATATCTCACTCTTCTTGTCGACCAAGACAAGTCCTCCGGAGACAACAACATAGCTAGCGGGGAGGGTCTACGACAGACAGAAGTACCACACGAGCATTTTCCTCGTAGGGCTGACTCTCAACACCTCTGAATATCATAAAATCCTCTTGGTCCCAAAAAGGCCGCATCCATATCCTCCTGATAGTTCAGAGGTTTCCATCTAGGTTGGGGACCACGTGCTGGCTCCCACTATGCACATAAGACCTGACAATTTTCATTTTTGGGCCTACTTGCTCAGCCCAACGATGGGGATCTTGGTCCAGCACTGGGGGCTATAAATACCCTATTGTGATACGGTGGGAAGAACTGACTGTTTTTCGAAATGCTGGTTTGCGTTTTGCGTTTGTGTTTGCAAAATGTTGCGGTAAGCAAGAGTCGCCACCGACTTTTATTTTATCCAATAAGGAAAGGAAAAAAGCACAGAAAAATTCCTTTTTCGAGATATGTCTCGAGTTCAGGGGGGTAGATTATTGAAAGGTAAGGTGTTAGCACCCTTTCTATTCGTGGTTATCCACGGGCTCTTAGGTACTTGCTCATATTGTTTTCAAAATTGCTTTCTTTGTGCTTGTGGGTTTGAAAACTTCAATTTAACTCTTGCTTCTGTCCTCAAGAGTGTAATGAAGTGTTTTTTAAAAACTTTGTTTGAAAAGGAGTGTAAGTGTGAAAAATTGTTTTGAAAGAGCAAGTATCTAAGAACCATCTACCTACTCGAAAAAGGAATCATTCTATGCTATTTTCCTTTAGACAATGCTATCCTACTATTAATGAGTAGGTAGCAACGTCGTTGGAGTTTAAGGGTCAATTCGAATGCGGGACTTGCGGTCACTAAAGCAATGTTAGGACACTTTAGAGGTAACCCTAATGTCTTAGATTATTTGTTTGAGGCAACAATATCTGAGGCAACCGTTTCGAGGCGACTATGATCTTTAGACAAGAGGGCGACCTCTAAAGTGACCTATACTCAATGACCGCGTACGAAGGCAACCAAGTGGGGTGTACCCTAGGAGTGTGCATGTGCGAGTGTGTCGTTTTCAGTTATTTTTATCTTTGAACATGTTAAGGGTGATCTAAATTGATTTTAAGATTAACATTCAGTCTTGTCATGCAAACCCTATTATCAAACATCTAGCAGTTTATAATTTGCGGGAAATAAAATGTGGAATTTAAATTACAAGGCGTCGGGTATTTACATCGCCAAAGACAAACCTTTTTTAAAAATAAATAAAGCGATAAAAATAAATAAAAATCCTATTTACTATTACAATCCGAGAGCAAGTACATTATTGGTAAAAGAAAGTAAATCGCGGCGTAAAATTTAATCGGACGCATGATTAGGGTTTTGACCCTTTTTTTTGTTAAAGAAGAAATCTTTTTGTTGTTTTTATTTTAAGAAAGAAATAAATCCTAAATTAATTACTAAATTGAATTAATAAATTAATTAACAAAAATAAATTATTTTTGGGTTTTTGTTATTTTTAAGAAAGAAAAATAAAATAATTAATGTTAGTAATTAAAACCTAATTAAATTTAATTTAATTTTAATTATTTACAAAAAATAGGTTAAAATTATTCTAATTAAAACCTAAATTAATTAATTAGTGTTTATTAATAAAAATAAAAATTTGATTGAATAAAAATATTTTTTTGGTGATTTTATTTTATAAAAGACTGAATTTTAATTGGTTAGTAAATCAAATGAAAATAATAAAACAATTAAATAAACAAATAAAATAAATGAGAATAGGGGAGTATGGGCCTGAATTTTGTGGTGTAGACAACAATTGGGAGGCCCAAAAGCGCTGGCCCTGGTTGACTTTTTGGATTTGGTGTGCGCGCTTGGACCTTGCCTATGATGGACCTTCAGTTTTGGACCTTCAGATTTGGCCTCTGGCCATCTGGCGTTTGGAGGATGAATGACCATGGTGGGTTGCACGCTTGAGTATGTATGTGATCATCTAAAAAGCAAAATTGTTAAGGAAATGGGGGGACCTGGGATTCGAACCCAGGTCCTGGAGGAATTACATTGCTTGCCTTGCCACTACGCCGCTTTGATCTGTTTGTTAGTAATATACAAATAAAACATAATATAATAAAACAAGTCATATGCCAGCAAAACAAAAAAATGCGCAAAAATTATTTGAATTGGCCAATTGGAGGATGACACGATCTCATCCATGTCCTCAGACCTGTAACAATATTACCTACGGATTTGAATCCGCAGCAAAAAACGCAGGCTTATGCTAAAAATCTCCCTAGGCTAAATAAATCCATTCCAAGAACATGATTGGATTCGTTATGGCCTCCTGATCACAGCCACGTTCTTCTTGAGTCCCAATTTTTCCTGAAACAGAAAACCCTAAAAACGCTTCCAAGAACCCTAGCTATGGCGTTTTGCATTACAGATTAGATAAACAATATTGAATGATGCAAATAGCTTAGAAATGTTGTGAGGATTACAAATATGCCAATAGTTTTCTCAAACGATGCAAGAATAAGCCAAATCTATTTCAAGAACAAAGGTAGTTATCGTGACACTTACAGCGCGCTATGGAGTCTGAACAAGGTTGCTTTGGATTGGTTTGGCTTGAGTGAATGCCCATGAAGCGTTTGGGACAGGTCTCAACCCTTGAAAACACCTCTAAACATGATTTCAATCTCAAGCTTTTTGTGACTTTTTTCAAATCTTGTTCTGCCTCTCTCTGCAATTGCTAACCCTGATCTCGATTGCTTTTGCTTGCTTATGTATTGTGTGGTGTATTAGGGTAGAAATTATGGACTGAATCCTTCCAAATCAATGCACATGATTTTGATTTGATCTCCATTATTAACCTTTCAGAATTTGATTTGAGTCAATCTTTTTGTACATGTTTTGCTTTGATACGAATTCCATGGTGTTTCTAGCTGTAAACAAAGCCTAAAACAATCAATAAATCAAGAGTTATTAATTATTTGGATTTTCTATGATTTTATTTGATTTAAAATGAATAAATTCAATAAAAAAGTAAAATTAAATAATAGAAATGAAATAAGGGCTCATGGCTGAAGCTAGGACACGTGGACAATGATGCAAACCCAAATCAAGTGGAAAAGAATGGGCCCATTTGACAAAATTTGATGTTTTGGGGATAGTTGATTTTTGGCAATTTTGCAAAAATGTCCAACTTCAACAATGCATAACTTCTTCAATTTTGAACTTTTGGAGGTGTTCTAGGACTTTTTAGAAAGCTTGAGATGTCCTCTAACCAACCCTTTTGGTCTTATCACATTTTTATATTCCATTCTCAAGTTATAAGCTTTGGAAAAAAAGGTGTTTTTGTTGACTTTCAAAAATGACCTATAATGTCCAAATTTATAACTTCTTGTGAGTGCATTTTTTGATCTTGGGGTATGAAGATGAATTGTAGGAAATTGCATCCGCTTCAAAATGATCTTTGGATGGGTCATTTCTCACAAAGTATGAAAAAGTTATGCTTGGTCAAAGTTGAGTTGACTTTTCCTACAAAACCCTAATTTAGCAACTTTTGAGTCTTGATGAATCTTGAGCAATCCTTGATGAATCATGGTCAACCCTTGATCAAATGATTAAATATCATTCAAAATTAGAATTTTGACAAAAAATCTTGAAGTTTGACTGTATTTGGGTCATAGTTGACTTTTGCCCTAGCACAGTCGAATTTTGGACCTTTGAGCAATTGACTGAGCAAACTTCCTCTGCAAGGCTTGAAATTTGACATGGATGATCTTGAGAACATATTAGGACATTAGTGAGCATTTGAGGTCATTTGGACTCAAAGATCTTGATGCAACACAAAACCCTAATTTGGGGTAGACTGCCTTAGGAGATAACTTGTCTGACCAACTCTTGAGCAATCTTGAGCCATTTGGAGATTTTTCTTGCAATGTTTTGAGGAATATGAGAGGGAAAATTTTGGGTTACAACAGCTGCCCTTGTTCAATATTCTTAAACCTGAGGATGTAGATTGGCTTTCGTGCCTTTCGTGATCCGAAGGTGGAAGATGATTGAACACCAGAGTGCCTAGAAATTTGCACTCGCATGAAATGGTATCAGTCTTGTGATGTCGGGAATGGGCTTATAGATGCCATTTTGAGATTGCTTATGGGAGGATGGGCTTAAAAGACGCCATCTACAAGAGTGTCGATCGCATAAGAGATTCCTTAGCGAGAGCTCGCACTTGTTGTTGTAGAAGATTCCGCTGGGGAAGTCCGATCTTTGTTGAGACTTAGGAACTTGCCTGTACTTCAAGTAAGAGAACTTCTCTGCTGAGTTTTAAGAACTTGTCCGTAATTCAACTGGGGGGAATCTTTCGAGATTTAGAACCTTATCTATAATTCAACCGAGGATAATTCAGTTTAGATTTAAGAATCGGTCAGTAGTTCGACTAAGGGAAACATCTTCATCAAGTTCTAGGACTGTCTGTACTTCAACGGAGGATAATTCTATTGAGATTTAAGAACTTGTCCATATTTCGACGGAGGAAAATTATCGAGATTTAGAACCTTATCTGTAATTCAACCGAGACTAATTCAATTGAGATTTAAGAATCGGTCAGTACTTCGACTGAGGGAAACATCTTCATCGAGATCTAGGAACTTTTGTACTTCAACGGAGGATAATTCTGTTGAGATTTAAGAACCTGTCCACACTTCGACGAAGGAAAATTGTCGATATTTAGAACCTTATTGTGATCGGTGGATCTGGAACTGACTGTTTAACGCTGGTTCGCGAAATGTCGCGGAAGCAAGAGTCGCCACCGTCTTTTATTTTCTCCAAATGGAAAGGACAAAAGCATAGAAAAATTCCTTATAGAGATTGCTCTCGGTTCGGGAGGTAGGTTATAGAAAGGGAAGGTGTTAGCACCCTTTCTATCCATGGTTATCCATGGGCTCTTAGATACTTGCTCATTGTGTTTTCAAAATTGTTTGCTTTTCAATGTGGGTTTAAAAAGGTTTCTTTGAAAAATTTCAGTTCGACTCGTACGTCAGAGTGTTTGAAAAGTTTGTTTTGAAAGCTTTTGAAAAGTGTCGGTGTGAAAAGAGTTTTTGAGTTTGTTTTTGAAATTAGAGCAAGTATCCTTGAGAACCTACCTACCCTAAGGAATTCGTCTGTGTAGATGTCCTTTAAAGTAGTGCCATCCCACCATTGAGAGGTAGGTAGCACCACCATTGGAGGTGTTCGGGTCAATTCGAGTTTAGGGACATAGTGATCACCAGAGCAATGGGAAGATACCTTAGAAGCTACCCTCATGCCAGGTTCCCGGATCATGAGGACTTACTAAGACATCCTCTACTCGACGATCACCTTTCGAAAGGCAACAGTGAGGCGTACCCTAGGGGTGGTGTGTGCGATTCGTGTGTCGTTTTCATTGATATTTGTCTTTTGTCATGTCATTGTGATCTACGCTTGATTTTAATTAGGGCCATTCATTCTTGCATGCTTTGTTTAACAGTTAAAAGAGTGCGAAAAGTAAATCTAAAGCTATTACAAATGGCGCGGGCCCACATCGCCAAAATTGAACCGGACCCGATTTGACGGAAAATAAATAAAGCGAATAAAAGTGCGAAAAGTGTTAATTATTACAACGCTTTGGGAGAATTACATAATTATTTAAACGATATAAAATAAATGCGCGAAATTAAATAGATTACGAACATGGGCGTTGGACCCTTTTGCAAACAATTAAAGTTAATGGGGAATTAAAATTAAAGTCAAATGTTTTTGGTATTTTGTGTTTTTTAGGATTTAAGGAGAAAAAAAGAATTAATTAAAATTAAAATGAAATGTTAAACCTAATTCTAATTATTTTTAAGTTATTAAGAAAAATATTGAATTTTTAACCTAATTTAAACCTAAATTATTTATATACAATTTAATTATGAAAATAAATAAATAATAATATTATGATAAAAAGGAAAAATTAAAAGGAATGGAAATTGTTAATTAAACCTAATTCTACCTTTTTTAGATTTATTAAAAAGAATTAAACTTGCAAAAAATCCTAATTAAAACTAAATAATTACATGTTAATTTATTTACAAGAAAATAATTATAATAAAAATATTTATTATTTTTTGGTCTTTTCTGATTTTTCTGTATTTTTTATGTATTGTAAAAATAATGAATTAAATTAAAACAATAAAACAAATAAAAATTATAAATTAAAAAAGATATGAGAAAAATAAAAAACACTTGCAAACCAGGGTGGGGGTGTAGTCCCAACATGGAGGTGTTGATGGTAAAGCCTGGCCCATTAAGATTCAGATTCGTTGACTTTTCCAAGCATTATGTGGCATGTTGACTGGGGTGTAGGGTGCTCTTTGATTCTTGGCCATTGATCTGATCTCACTAAGCACGTGGACGTCTGGATGATGATGGAGCATGGTGTACATCAATACTGACGCTGCATAGGAACTTGGATTGAAAAATAATAGCGAAATATGCAAGACCTGGGACTTGAACCCAGGTCATGAGGGTTACAAGCACATACACCTGCCAGCTGAGCTACAACGTTTCAATCAATATATTATAGTAAATAAATAACAAAAAGAAAAACCAACGCGTAGTGGAGAGAAACGCGCGCAATTCAAACGGACCAATGGCTGATGGACACGAAATCATCTTCTTCACTTTTCCTGTAACACAAACTCAAAGGCAACAGTTTTGCAAACGTGGTGTTAGATGGGTTTACAGAAAATAGCGACTAGGCTGTTTCTAAACATAAATTAGGCGCGAGTATATGAATCTCTTCGTCCAAGCTTGCTCATTCCAATGGTATTAACCACAAGTCCTAATTTTGCCTTGGATGGAAAGCCCTAATTCTTTATCCTGCAAACCCTAGAAATCGCGCATGGTGGAATCTTATATAACGTGCAATAATTCAATCAAAGGCATTGGTTAGCTTCGAAACATCACACTGAAGAAGAATCCATAAATAAAAATGCAAAAGGATGCGTGAATTATGCTATACGATTTCAAAAATTTCGTGACACAGTTTGAACATAATCTACCAATTCTTGGAGCTTTGTTTGTTGTTTGTGATTGGCACACGTTCAGAGAACCACAATGAAGCTATTGGAATCAAGATTAAGGCTTGAGTCGACCTAGAACCTGCTTTTCAGTTTTCGAACTTTTGAGAATTTTTCTAAGTTTGTTCTTAGCTTTTGCGCAGCTTTTGTGTCTTCTTGCAATTAGGTTTGTGTTCTAGGTTATGTACTGAGGCAATTAGGTCAACAAAATTCATAGAAATCTCTTGCAATTATGGATTGAATATTTGATTTTCTTCCATTATGTTTTCAATCTTTTTCTATGTAATTTAATACCAAATCTTGCCAAAACTTTCCCTAATTGGCTAAGCACGAAATATCAAGTCTAAACATGTATAAAAAGATTCATTTGGTTCATTTAGATATTTTCCACATATTTAATTGATTTAATTGAATTAATATAAATAAAAATTCAAATAAATAAATAAAAAATGAGAAAATACTTCCCTTTGGGCCAAGTGGTCGTGCACATGCTTGGAATGATGAATCTTGGAAGAAAAATGGGCCCATTAGCAAATTTAGGTCATTTGAACCATTGTTGACTTTTCAAAATATCCAAAAATTTCCCAACTTCCACAAGGCATAACTTGCTCAATTTTTAAGCTTTTCACATGTTCTTGGACATTTTGGAAAGGTCTTTGAGTCCTCTAACCAATTCCTTTGGTCCCATGTCATTTTGATTTACCAATCTCAAGTTATGGCCTTTGACTTAAAGTCCCTTTTTGTTGACTTTTGAAAATGACCTATAATGTTGAAATTGATAACTTTTTGTGAGAGCATTTCTTGGGCTTGGAATATGAAGATGAATTGTAGGAAATGTCTTTCTCTTCAAAATGAGCTTTGGATGGAATTTTTCTGATAATCCATGTGAAAGTTATGCCCTGGTCAATTTCAGTTGACTTTTTCAACTGTCCAAATATAGTAACTTTTGCATTTTTGATGATTTCTGAGCCAAATTTTGAGAATCATGATCAAGCATTGATCAAATGATGTTTGTGGCTTCAAAATGATATGTTGACCAAAAATTTGAACTTTTGACTGTCAAATGACCATTTTACCCCTACAGTTGACTGTAGTGCAATCTAGGGTTTTGACTGTGCAATTTTGAGCTGAATGCCTTGAAACTTGATATGAGGATACTTGACCATCTTTGTAGGCATATGAGACTTGATTGGGCCTTTGAAAACTTCATTTTCTTGATCAGAACCCAAACCCTAGTTTTGACTGTATAGGAGACAGTTGCACTGTGTAACCCTTGGGGAATTTTGTGACTAGGCTTGGCAATTTCTTGAAGAATATGGGAGGGCAAATTTTGGGGTGCAACACTTATCTATAATTCAACCGAGACTAATTCAGTTGAGATTTAAGAACCGGTCAGTACTTCGACTGAGGGAAACATCTTCATCGAGATCTAGGACTTGTCTGTACTTCAACGGAGGATAATTCTGTTGAGATTTAAGAACTCGTCCACACTTCGACGGAGGAAAATTGTCGAGATTTAGAACCTTATCTGTAATTCAACCGAGACTAATTCAGTTGAGATTTAAGAACCGGTCAGTACTTCGACTAAGGGAAACATCTTCATCGAGATCTAGGACTTGTTTGTACTTCAACGGAGGATAATTCTGTTGAGATTTAAGAACTCGTCCACACTTCGACGGAGGAAAATTGTCGAGATTTAGAACCTTATCTGTAATTCAACCGAGACTAATTCAGTTGATATTTAAGAACCGGTTAGTACTTCGACTGAGGGAAACATCTTCATTGAGATCTAGGATTGTCTGTAATTCAACGGAGGATAATTTTGTTGAGATTTAAGAACTCGTCCATACTTCGACGGAGGAAAATTGTCGAGATTTAGAACCTTATCTGTAATTCAATCGAGGATAATTCAGTTGAGATTTAAGAACCGGTCGATACTTCGACTTGGGTAAAAGCTTCATATCTGAGAACTTAACTGCATCCTTCCTGAAAGGTAAAGGTCAGTCGTATGCGATGCATGATATATATCAAGCAATGATGTTCTCAAAATAAATGAGATTGTGTTGTATGATGCGTATATGCATGTGTCATAACTGTTCGTTCTTGATTATATAATAACAAGTCTAAACTCCTTTCTATATTTTTCAGTCAAGGTGATGAGATATAATGTGAACATGATTATGTGGAATTATTCAAATCATGGTTAAATTAAACCGTAATATAAAAATAAGCTACCTAGACCGAACATGTTCTTGATTAACAATTTAAAGGAATGAATTAGGGATGTCAGTTTGGACCTGTTAATGGGGATCCCCGCGGGGAACGCCCCGTTCGGGGCTCCAAAGATGGGGAATTTTCCCCCGTGGGGGCGGGGATGGGGAGAAAAATTCCCCCGAGAGCATTTCGGGGACGGGGACGGGGAATACACCCCCCGCCCCGCGGGGACCCCGCCCCGCCTATTATTTTAATATAGTTAATTTAATATATATATTTTAGATTAGGTTTTTTAGTCATTTCCTTTATGTTTATTTATAAAAATAAATAAATAAATATTCATGTATTTATTAAGAGAGAGAAATGTAAATATTAGACCCTAAAAAAGTTGAAGCGTTTCATTTTCTTCTGCCAGACATTTAGAGTCTCACACGTTAGACTCCTTTTTTTCTTCTCCAGTCAAATCTCCATTCATCTTCCTCTTCCAATTCCATCTTCTCTATTTGGTGTGCTTCCATTATTCACAGCTCTTACAATTTCATCAATAAGGTTTGATTTTCATAATATTGTTCATGTAATTATTTATAGGAAAAAATAGATTATTTCTCTTTGATTCTCATAAATCTGTTTATATTATTGTTTATAGAAAAAAGTAGATTGTTTCTCCTTGATTCTCATAAACCTGTTCATGTAATTGCTTATAGGAAAAGTTGATTATTTTGATTAAATTTAAATTAAATTGTTTAGAAATTTTAGAGTTATCAAATCATTTGCATATTAAAAAAATAGAAAATATAAACATTTTAAAAAAATAAAATATTAATGAATAAATGTAGGATCTATGGGGATCCCCGCGGGGAACGGGGATCCGCGGGGAACGAGGATGGGGATAGAAATTCCCCCGTGACGGAGATCGGGGACGGGGACGGGGAATGAATTTGATGGCGGGGAAAAAGATGGGGAAGTGTCCCCCCGGCCCCGCCCCGCCCCATTGACATCCCTAGAATGAATGTCATTTTACATTTATTTATAAAAAATAATAATATGATTAACAACTGGCATTATTTAGTTAACATTAAACCTAACATATGCTCTTTAAATATTGAGTTAACAATCCACAGTATAAAATAGTTTTACAGTTTTACACCTTTATCTAATGAAAATTTTCATCATTTAATCATGTCGCATAATTTATTTTAAAATAATAATATGACTTAACATTTAAAAATGGTTGTGATTGATTGAAAATGTAAAATTATTTTATACTATCAGGACATTATGAACCAAATATTCAAAATCACTAGCAAACTCATCAATCATGTCTCGTCAATTGGGAAATTTTACACAAACAAGATCAGTTCAAGTTCAGAATTTCATGTTAATCATAATTAGATCCTCCTTCAAGTAACTAACACTTCTTCTTTTTTACTTTGATTTCCTCCCTTTTCTACCTTATCATTTATTTGAGCTAGTACCCTTAAATTTCTTCTAATTTCCTCAAATTTTGTTATCTTTTATATATATATATATATATATATATATATATATATATATATATATATATATATATATATATATATATATATATATATATATATATATATATATATATATATATATATATATATATATATATATATATATATATATATATATATATATGAAAACTTTCTTGTACATGCAACACATGTTAATATTGATATCCCAATATTAGAACAATGTCAAGACAAATGTTACAATATTTATTAACAGACTAAACAATTTTATTGAGATGCAAGTGATACTGAAATAAAATTGCAGCATAATAAATAACACATAGTATTTATTTTGGACTGGGCCTGCACTTGACCCAAATATCATACAAGACCCAATCCGATTGTGCTACGTGGGATAGCCTGCTAACAATGACTGCCCTCGAATAGCTCGAGCAACAACCTCGTTCTTCTGGACGACATGGCTTCGCCTTACAGGGACAACCCCGAGAATGGTGAGGAGGACCGAAGACGATCAGGAGGACCTCGCGATCATATCCCACTCTTTTTGTCGACCAAGACAAGTCCTCCAGGGACAACAACATAGCTGGCGGGGAGGGTCCACGACAGACAGAAGTACCCCTCGACCATTTTCCTCGTAGGGCTGACTCTCAACACCTCTAAATATCACAGAGTCCTCTTGGTCCTTAAAAGACCGCATCCATATCCTCCTAATAGTTCAGAGGTGTCCATCCAGGTTAGGGACCACGTGCTGGCTCCCACTATGCACATAAGACCTGACAGTTTTCATTTTTGGGCCTACTTCCCACGCCCAACAATGGGGATCTTGGCCCAGCGATGGGGGCTATAAATACCCTAAATTATTTATATACAATTTAATTATGAAAATAAATAAATAATAATATTATGATAAAAAGGAAAAATTAAAAGGAATGGAAATTGTTAATTAAACCTAATTCTACCTTTTTTAGATTTATTAAAAAGAATTAAACTTGCAAAAAATCCTAATTAAAACTAAATAATTACATGTTAATTTATTTACAAGAAAATAATTATAATAAAAATATTTATTATTTTTTGGTCTTTTCTGATTTTTCTGTATTTTTTATGTATTGTAAAAATAATGAATTAAATTAAAACAATAAAACAAATAAAAATAATAAATTAAAAAAGATATGAGAAAAATAAAAAACACTTGCAAACTAGGGTGGGGGTGTAGTCCCAACATGGAGGTGTTGATGGTAAAGCCTGGCCCATTAAGATTCAGATTCGTTGACTTTTCCAAGCATTATGTGGCATGTTGACTGGGGTGTAGGGTGCTCTTTGATTCTTGGCCATTGATCTGATCTCACTAAGCACGTGGACGTCTGGATGATGATGGAGCATGGTGTACATCAATACTGACGCTGCATAGGAACTTGGATTGAAAAATAATAGCGAAATATGCAAGACCTGGGACTTGAACCCAGGTCATGAGGGTTACAAGCACATACACCTGCCAGCTGAGCTACAATGTTTCAATCAATATATTATAGTAAATAAATAACAAAAAGAAAAACCAACGCGTAGTGGAGAGAAACGCGCGCAATTCAAACGGACCAATGACTGATGGACACGAAATCATCTTCTTCACTTTTCCTGTAACACAAACTCAAAGGCAACAGTTTTGCAAACGTGGTGTTAGATGGGTTTACAGAAAATAGCGACTAGGCTGTTTCTAAACATAAATTAGGCGCGAGTATATGAATCTCTTCGTCCAAGCTTGCTCATTCCAATGGTATTAACCACAAGTCCTAATTTTGCCTTGGATGGAAAGCCCTAATTCTTTATCCTGCAAACCCTAGAAATCGCGCATGGTGGAATCTTATATAACGTGCAATAATTCAATCAAAGGCATTGGTTAGCTTCGAGACATCACACTGAAGAAGAATCCATAAATAAAAATGCAAAAGGATGCGTGAATTATGCTATACGATTTCAAAAATTTCGTGACACAGTTTAAACATAAT
Organism: Vicia faba; assembly: GCA_948472305.1. Classification (NCBI taxonomy): domain Eukaryota; kingdom Viridiplantae; phylum Streptophyta; class Magnoliopsida; order Fabales; family Fabaceae; genus Vicia; species Vicia faba. Next base: position 557,004,377 of record OX451735.1, read on the forward strand.
CTACCAATTCTTGGAGCTTTGTTTGTTGTTTGTGATTGGCACACGTTCAGAGAACCACAATGAAGCTATTGGAATCAAGATTAAGGCTTGAGTCGACCTAGAACCTGCTTTTCAGTTTTCGAACTTTTGAGAATTTTTCTAAGTTTGTTCTTAGCTTTTGCGCAGCTTTTGTGTCTTCTTGCAATTAGGTTTGTGTTCTAGGTTATGTACTGAGGCAATTAGGTCAACAAAATTCATAGAAATCTCTTGCAATTATGGATTGAATATTTGATTTTCTTCCATTATGTTTTCAATCTTTTTCTATGTAATTTGATACCAAATCTTGCCAAAACTTTCCCTAATTGGCTAAGCACGAAATATCAAGTCTAAACATGTATAAAAAGATTCATTTGGTTCATTTAGATATTTTCCACATATTTAATTGATTTAATTGAATTAATATAAATAAAAATTCAAATAAATAAATAAAAAATGAGAAAATACTTCCCTTTGGGCCAAGTGGTCGTGCACATGCTTGGAATGATGAATCTTGGAAGAAAAATGGGCCCATTAGCAAATTTAGGTCATTTGAACCATTGTTGACTTTTCAAAATATCCAAAAATTTCCCAACTTCCACAAGGCATAACTTGCTCAATTTTTAAGCTTTTCACATGTTCTTGGACATTTTGGAAAGGTCTTTGAGTCCTCTAACCAATTCCTTTGGTCCCATGTCATTTTGATTTACCAATCTCAAGTTATGGCCTTTGACTTAAAGTCCCTTTTTGTTGACTTTTGAAAATGACCTATAATGTTGAAATTGATAACTTTTTGTGAGAGCATTTCTTGGGCTTGGAATATGAAGATGAATTGTAGGAAATGTCTTTCTCTTCAAAATGAGCTTTGGATGGAATTTTTCTGATAATCCATGTGAAAGTTATGCCCTGGTCAATTTCAGTTGACTTTTTCAACTGTCCAAATATAATAACTTTTGCATTTTTGATGATTTCTGAGCCAAATTTTGAGAATCATGATCAAGCATTGATAAAATGATGTTTGTGGCTTCAAAATGATATATTGACCAAAAATTTGAACTTTTGACTGTCAAATGACCATTTTACCCCTACAGTTGACTGTAGTGCAATCTAGGGTTTTGACTGTGCAATTTTGAGTTGAATGCCTTGAAACTTGATATGAGGATACTTGACCATCTTTGTAGGCATATGAGACTTGATTGGGCCTTTGAAAACTTCATTTTCTTGATCAGAACCCAAACCCTAGTTTTGACTGTATAGGAGACAGTTGCACTGTGTAACCCTTGGGGAATTTTGTGACTAGGCTTGGCAATTTCTTGAAGAATATGGGAGGGCAAATTTTGGGGTGCAACAGTTGCCCCTGTTCAATCTTCTTAGACCTGAGGATGCAGATTGGCTGACGTGCCTTCCGTAATCCGAAGGTGGAAGATGATTGGACACTAGAGTGCCCAGAAATTTGCGCTCACATGTTAGCAGTGATGGTGGAAGTGATGGTGGAATGGGCTTATAGATGCCATTTAGAGATTGCTGGATAGGGTGATGGGCTTATATATGCCATCTGGATGTTGATCGCGTAGGAGATTCTTTAGCTAGAACCTGCATACCTGCAAAAGAACAAATGAGTACCTGGCACGTTGCAGGAGCTGATTTTAGATGCTTGGTATAGATATGTCCTGACTGGTTACAGGAGCTGAGTCTGGAGCTTCAAACAGCGATGAAAGAACCAGGGATGGTTACTGCCTTAGCATGAATGATAAGAGAACCTTGGGTGATTTTAACTTCAACAACGCTCGTTGAGAAAAATCTTGGCGGGAATTACCATCTTTGCAATACCGGGAAGAGAACCATAGAAAAATTATAATTTGAAAGGGAATCGCCTCACTCGCCGTCGGAGAGGGAATCATAGGAAAAGGAATTGTCACCTCACACACCGTTGGAGAGGGAAACAACTGAAAAAGGACTTACCACCTCACTCACCGTCGGAGAGGGAACCATAGGAGACTATCACCTCACACTCATCGTCGGAGAGGGAAACATCTGAAGAAGGAATTACCACCTCACGCACTTGTCGGAGAGGGGACCATAGGAGATTATCACCTCACACTCATCGTCAGAGAGGGAAACATCTGAAGAAGGAATTACCACCTCACGCACTTGTCGGAGAGGGGACCATAGGAGATTATCACCTCACACTCATCGTCGGAGAGGGAAACATCTGAAGAAGGAATTACCACCTCACGCACTTGTCGGAGATGGGACCATAAGAGATTATCACCTCACACTCATCGTCGGAGAGGGAAACATCTGAAGAAGGAATTACCACCTCACGCACTTGTCGGAGAGGGGACCAAAGGAAAAGGAATTATCACCTCACTCACCGTCGGAGAGGGAAACATCTGAAGAAGGAATTACCACCTCACGCACTTGTCGGAGAGGGGACCATAGGAGATTATCACCTCACACTCATCGTCGGAGAGGGAAACATCTGAAGAAGGAATTACCACCTCACGCACTTGTCGGAGAGGGGACCATAAGAGATTATCACCTTACACTCATCGTCGGAGAGGGAAACATCTGAAGAAGGAATTACCACCTCACGCACTTGTCGGAGAGGGGACCAAAGGAAAAGGAATTATCACCTCACTCACCGTCGGAGAGGGAACCAAAAGAATTTATAATCTGGAATAACTTCTACCGAGTCTTTATCAGAAAAATCTGTTGGGAGTCGATTTAGCTGGACTGGAGAAGGCCTTGAAGTATGTTTGAGCATTTTAACTGCGTCTTTCCTGAAAGGTAAAGGTCAGTCATATACGATGCATGATATGGATCCAGCAATGATGTTCTCAACACAAATGAGATTTGTATGATGCGTTTATGCATGCTATAATGATGTATATGATGTTTTATGAATGTTTTCGTCTAGGAAAGTAAATCCTTGACGGGTGCCGGGAAGTCATATCCTGGGCTGATGTTGGAGAATAAGCTTTTGCTTCCGCTGGGGATAATAGTTGCAAGAATACCGGTAGGAGAAGATGACTCTGTTGCGGAATAAACTTGGCAAATGAAGGATTCTGCGGGGAGAAAAGATACTCTAGCGACCATGCTGGGAAGCAATACTCTGTGGGGATAGAGATGATTTGCTGAGTTGATAATAGTTTGCTGAGGATACCCTTGTTGTATTGGAAGTGTAGATGGACTTCGCTGGGGTAAGAAGACTTTGTCGAGGACGCTCTTTCCGTGGCTTTTGGCTGAGGATAACCCAGTTATATCCTGTTAAGGAAATAACTCTTTAAATAAAGTCGGGAGACGCGTTCGTGCTCTGCGAGGGGAGAAGCTTCCAGAATTTACTGGGGATAAGCTTACTGCTTGGGGATATGGACTCCATCTTTCCTGGGGAACTGGATTGGACTGGACTCTTCTGGGGAGGTTTGAACTGCAGGGAAGTGATTCCTTTTGAATATTGGTATATTGCCGGGGAACAATCTTTAGACCAAGACTGCCGGGGATGCTTGTTTAAGGATATATGTATTGCTGCTGGGGAAGTATTGAGATCTACGGGAGAATACTCAATTTCCTTGATATTTGATAATTTTGCTTGGAGAGAAATGTACTGTTTTGCTGAACCACTCTCTGGGGAATTAAGATACACTTGGCCGTGTTCTTTAGCTGAACCTACCTTGGTACCTTGGAGGATAGAACAATTAGACTGCTCAGACAACTCTTTTTATTGCCCCTGTTTCTAGTGTCACCTGCAATTAATTCCTTTGTTTCGTATGCAAATATTTATGAGTTAGCAAATTATTGTCAATGCATATATCACAAATTGAACCTTGGACGTTCTTCGCAAAACAAAACAGAAAAAGAAAAACACTTGGCACGTTTAACTGAAGATATATTTTTATTGATTTTTGAATGGCCTGAAAATAGGCGTTTTGTATACAAGAGGCTGACGTCCTAGTAAGAGGAACGTTGCCGAGCAAGAGAGTTTATACAAATTTTGTACAAAAGAAGATAAAACAGCTGTGTGAAATGCGAATGATCCACTGGGTTTCAACTCTGCTATTGTCTTTATAACTCCGAGCGTCTCATCACTTGATGACCTTGGTTGAAGGTGAAGCTGACTGATTGATGCCGTCTGAACTTGATGTAGATACCGGATTCTGGATGCAACGTGATCCAATGAGACATAGTATTACGCTTTTATCCCTAATTTTTGCCTGGACCGCCCTTTCGGGTTTTCAGTCCACCGGGATACCCATTTTTGCCCAAGCCGCCCTTTCAGGTTTTCGACTTGCCGGGTGTACATATTTTTTCATTTTCATCCCTTCATTTTGCCCGAACCCTTTTGGTTCGACGGGAAGCCCTAATTTTTGCCTAGGCATGTCAGCCTAGTGGGTCATTTTTCATGCGTAGTATTTTTTAACTATGTCTGCATTGGCGGGGTGAGGAAGGTCGTCACCATCCATATTGGTTAATATCATTGCTCCTCCTGAGAACACATGCTTAACCACAAATGGCCCTTCGTACGTAGGGGTCCATTTGCCCCTTGGATCACTCTGAGGAAGGATGATTCTCTTGATTACCAGATCCCCGACTTGATATTCTCGTGGTCTGACCTTCTTGTTAAATGCCCTGATCATCCGTTTCTGATACGTCTGACCATGACAGATAGCAGCAAGTCTCTTTTTGTCAATGAGGTTGAGTTGATCAAGTCGTGTCTGGATCCAATCATCTTCATTCAGATTTGCATCCTTCATTATCCGGAGAGAGGGAATTTGTACTTCGATCGGCAAGACTGCCTCCATGCCATAAACCAGAGAGAACGGAGTTGCCCCGGTTGACGTCCTAGCTGAGGTACGGTACCCATGCAGAGCGAACGGTAACATCTCGTGCCAATCTTTGTACGTCACTGTCATTTTCTGCACGATTTTCTTGATGTTCTTATTCGCTGCTTCTACAGCCCCATTCATCTTCGGTCTGTAAGGAGAAGAATTGTGGTGCTGTATCTTGAACTGTTCGCAGAGCTCAGCGATCATCTTATTGTTTAGATTGGTACCGTTGTCTGTAATAATTCGCTCGGGGACGCCGTACCGACAGATCAGGTTGTGCCGAATGAACCGTGCCACAACAGTCTTGGTTACCGTAGCATAGGATGCTGCTTCGACCCACTTCGTAAAATAATCAATCGCCACTAGGATGAAGCGATGTCCATTAGATGCCGTAGGTTTTATCTCGCCGATCATGTCTATGCCCCACATTGCAAACGGCCAAGGCGCAGTCAGAACATTCAGGGGAACCGGAGGAACATGCACCTTATCCGCATAAATCTGACATTTGTGGCATGTCCTGGAGTGTTGGTAACAGTCAGCTTCCATTGTGGACCAATAGTATCCTGCCCGTAGGATTTTCTTAGCCATAGTGTGTCCACTGGAATGCGTACCAAAGGTCCCTTCATGTAGCTCTTCCATGATCCTTTCTGCTTCAGTCTTATCCACACAACGCAGTAGGGTTGAATCATGGTTTCGCTTGTACAAGATGTCGTTGCTTAGGAAGAACTTGGCTGCAAACCTCCTCAGGAATTTCTTATCATTGACAGAGGAACCTTCAGGGTATTCCTGAGCTTCCAGATATCTTTTCACTTCGTGGTACCAAGGCTTCTCAGTCACCAGTTCAGTTTCGAGATCACAACAGTATGCCGGTTCGTCTAGTTTCCAGATGATGATCCGGGGAGCCTCATTATCCCATTTAACCTTGAACATTGAAGACATTGTAGCTAACGCGTCCGCTAACTGATTCTCTTCTCTTGGAAAGTGCTCAAAGGTTATCTCTGTGAAGTGGGGAATCAGGGTCAACACACATTCTCTATAAGGAATCAAGTTTGGATGTTTCGTATCCCACTCTCCTTTAATCTGATTGATCACGAGAGCGGAATCTCCGAAGACACTTAGAAATTTGATCCTTAGGTCGATCGCTGCTTGAAGACCCATGATACACGCCTCATACTCCGCCATGTTGTTGGTACAGTTGAAACACAGCCGGGCAGTGAGTGGAGTATGAGTACCTTGAGGAGATATGATTATGGCGCCGATACCATTTCCCAAAGCATTGGATGCCCCGTCAAAGTGCATAGACCATCGGGATCCTGGTTCAGGTCCTTCATCCGGTCCAGGCACTTCACAATCTGTTACTATCATGATGCTTTCGTCCGGAAACTCGAAGTTCATCGATTGGTAGTCATCTACAGCTTGATGAGCTAAGTGGTCTGCCAATACACTTCCCTTGATGGCTTTCTGGGTTGTGTACTGAATATCGTATTCCGTCAAGATCATTTGCCATCTTGCGATTCTCCCAGACAGAGCGGGCTTTTCGAATATGTACTTTATCGGATCCATTTTTGAGATCAACAAAGTGGTGTGGGTCAGCATATACTGTCTCAGCCGGCGAGCAGCCCATACCAAAGCGCAGCAAGTTTTCTCAAGCAGTGAGTATCGGGTCTCACAGTCGGTAAACTTTTTGCTAAGGTAATAAATGGCATGCTCTTTTCGGCCAGACTCGTCATGCTGCCCCAGCACACACCCCATTGAATTGTCGAGCACTGTCAGGTATAGTATCAGAGGTCTCCCTTCAACCGGTGGCATAAGGATAGGTGGTTCTTGGAGATACTCTTTGATTCTGTCGAAGGCAGCCTGACATTCATCGTTCCAACGTACTACCTGATCTTTCTTCAGCAGCTTGAAGATTGGCTCACAAGTAGCAGTCAGATGAGAGATGAATCGAGCGATGTAATTCAGGCGTCCTAAAAAGCCTCTGACCTCCTTCTCTGTCTTAGGAACTGGCATCTCTTGAATAGCTTTGACCTTAGCAGGGTCCACTTGAATACCTTTATCACTGACCACGAAGCCTAGCAACTTCCCAGATCTTACCCCGAAGGTGCACTTGTTCGGGTTTAATCTTAGCTTGTACAGTTTCAAGCGGTCAAACAATTTCTGCAGATGATCTAGATGCTCTTCCTCAGTTTGGGACCTAGCGATCATGTCGTCCACATACACTTCGATCTCATGATGGATCATGTCATGAAATAAGGCAACCATGGCACGTTGGTAGGTTGCCCCAGCGTTCTTTAATCCGAATGGCATGACCTTGTAACAGAAGGTGCCCCACTGAGTAACAAATGTAGTCTTTTCCATGTCTTCAGGTGCCATCTTGATCTGATTGTAACCTGAAAAACCATCCATGAAAGAGAACACTTTGTGCTGAGCCGTATTATCAACAAGGACATCAATGTGAGGTAAGGGGAAGTCATCCTTGGGGCTGGCCCTGTTCAGATCCCTGTAATCGACACACATTCTGACCTTTCCATCCTTTTTAGGTACCGGCACCACATTAGCAACCCACTGAGGATAAGAAGTCACTGCAAGAAACCCGGCATCAAACTGTTTCATGACCTCGGCTTTAATCTTCTCAGACATCTCTGGACGCATCCGACGGACCTTTTGTTTAACCGGAGGGCAGTCTTCCTTGGTCGGCAAGTGATGGACCACAATATCGGTATCCAACCCTGGAATGTCTTCGTAGGACCAGGCAAAGATCTCCATATAATCATGTAACATCTTGGTTAACCGTTGCTTCACGCTGAGCTCTAGGTTGGCACCAATCTTTACCTCTTTCCTGCCTGCCTCAGTACCCAAGTTTATGGTTTCCACTGGCTCTTCATGGGGTTGAATTGCCCTCTCTTCCTGAAGTAACAATCTTGCAAGCTCGCCAGGCACTTCGCAATCATCTTCACCTTCGTCTTCGGCTAAGTTGATCGGATTTTCGAAGTCATAATTGGCAGTAGCAGAGTTGTTATCAGTAAGATCCAGAGTGGATTGGAACCTGTATGAGTGAGTGTGTGTGTAAATACAGCTGTTTTGAAAATTATGTAAAGGAAAAGAAAGACAAAAAAGGAACACAATATTTGTAATGCGAAAAATACGTCCAAGATTTTCATTCATGATGTATAAAATGATAGTTTGTATGCCCTCACAAATAGAACCACGGTGTCTCGGGTAAGACACCGGGCCATAGAGTTTATCATTGTTTATTACAAAATAACAAAACATAGGAATTCATTACTTAGTAACAAAAGAAACAGGGAGATTGTCCTTTGCGCTCCAATTGTTAAGTCCACCGTCAGTTGCCGGGTAGATCCAGCTATCAAACTCAGCTTCATCAACTTCCTCTTCAACCCCAATAGCATTAACTCCGTGAGCAGGCAGGGGAGCTGTCACCACGTTAGGCTTGTCAGATGCCTCAAATTGTACCTCTTTAGCGTCAATGAGGTCCTGCAGCTTGTTCTTTAGTGCCCAACAGTCATCGGTAGAGTGCCCCGGGCTTTCTGAATGGTAAGCACAACGAGCATTCGGGTTGTACTTGGGAGATGTTGTATTGGGGAACTTCGGGGCTTCCCTGACAGTCACTAAGTTGGTGGCTAGCAACTGTGGCAGAATCTGTGATAGGGTCATGTTTAACCGGGTAAACTCCCTCCGGGGTCTTTCAGCCCTTTGGGAATTGTTTGGCCGAGGAGCGGCAGCAGGCTTAACAATCATCACCGCACTGACAGATTGGCGGTGCTTGGGTCTCTCTGATTTCCTAGAGCCATACACGGCACTAGACTCCTTCTTAAATGGTTTCTTTTCCGAACTAGATGATGCACCCTTTGCAATCTTCCCAGATTTCAGCCCAGCTTCAATCCTCTCTCCAGTCAAGATCAAATCAGTGAAACCAGCAGAAGAATTCCCAATGAGGTGGTTGAAAAATGGCCCAGATAGGGTCCCCAAGAACATGTCTACCAGCTCCCGGTCAGTCAATGGTGGCTGCACCCTGCCAGCCAGGTCTCTCCACTTCTGAGCGTACTCCTTAAAACCTTCGCTTGCACCTAACGCCATACCCTGGAGTTGGGTACGTGTGGGGGCAAGGTCGGCATTATATTGATACTGCTTGTAGAAAGCAGTAGCCAACTCCTCCCAGTTACGAACCTTGGTCCCCTCCAGCTGATAGAACCATTCGAGATGAGTCCCTGAAAGACTTTCCTGGAAGAAGTGGATCCATAAATTCTTATCCGCAGAGTACGGCTGAATTTTCCGAACATAGGACCTTAAATGCAGCTTGGGACAAGACGCCCCGTCATATTTGGAGAAGGATGGTGCTTTGAATTTATGCGGGATAATCACACCAGTCGACAAACCCAGATCTCCGAAATCTAGCCCAGGTGCCTGTTGCACCTCCATAGCCTTCAACCTGTCCTCTAGTTGCTTGTATCTGTCATCTGCAGGAGGGTACTGCTCTTCATCAAAATCTGTCTCGTTGTCGGAGACTACTGGAGTAGGAACCTTTACTTCTGCCTGAGAAGGACTCTTGCCAACAGAAGAACCAGCCTCTTCATGTTGCAGAGTATTGCCAAACCTTCGGCCCGAGTTGAACAGCACAGTTCTTCTCTTCTTCTTCTTCTCCTTCTTTAGGAGCATAGCCTTTAGTTCTTCTTGGCCTTTAGCCAGACCCTTGATTAGTTCCTGGAATTGTGCATTCTGCACCTGAAGAGCCTTGATTGATGTCTCGGTTGATGCAGATTCGGGATTCATGATGCTGAAATAAACAGCGAAGAACTGTAAGCAACCTGAAAAAGGGGAAAAACCTGCTATGCACATGATGTATGAAATGCGTATGAATTATGTTTTCAAAGACAATCGGGAATCAACTTTGTAAAAAAAAAAAAAAAGAACACACTTTATTAGATTCAACTTTGCAACTGAAATTATTCAACAAATTGCCCTTAGGCGTTTACATGAAATGAAATACTGGAAAGGAAATAAAACTGTAAAGGCACATCTGGAGCTCCTTATTGATCCCATGGTCTCCTCTTCTCAGTACGGATGTATGCATTCAGAGCTCTCTCATTCTCCAACTGCTTTGTCAGCTTCTGGATCTTTGATTCCTGCTCGTTGAACTTTTCCCGGTAAGAATCCCGCTCTTCTTGCAGCTGCGACCAAGATCTCTTCAATGTCTCATAATCAGTAGGTATCTGAGGAGGAAGGACAGTTGGAGGAACACCATCTTTATCAGGACACTCAAGGATGACGGGTCTGACAGCTTCATACGGCATACCTAACTTCTGAGCACGGATGCGAACCCATTTGTAGTAGGCTTCCATAGGTAAAGAAGTCTTTGGCCCTAACTCTTGTGGGTCAGCTTTATGAACCTTGTCCCAAGCCTTGATGAACCTACGACGCAGCTCGTCACTATCCACCTGAAACTCGAAACTGATGTGAGGCACCAACATCTCATGGGGGCCTGCTCTTCTTGCTCTTCCAAACTGACGGAGTGCTAGACATGGATTGTAAGAGATCCCTCCTTGAGTACCAATCAGAGGAACATTAGGATACTCCCCGCATCGATCAATAATAGCTATCTCATCTAAACCTCTGCAAGTCCAAATGATGTCTTTATCGGTGAGAGACATTAACCTATGAGCCCAACCTCTTCCTTCTTGGTTCTTCAGTATGAACTTAGGGAGGTGCGAAATAAACCACCTCACCAACAAAGGGATACAACACCATAGGGTTCCTCGTCTTCGGGTAGTACGGGCATGAAGTTGTTGCAAGATGTCACCCAAGAGAGTGGGCACAGGGTTCTGAGACATAAAGATCCTAATGGAAGTGACATTGATGAAGTTGTCGGGATTAGGAAACAGGACTAACCCATAGATTAGGAGAGCCAAGATGTCTTCATATGCCCTAAAGTCCAAGTCATTCCAGAAGCTGTTAGCTTTACCAATCAGAAACTTGGCCAAGAAACCCTTAACTCCGCTTCTAGTTACCCAGTTGTCTGTTACCTCTTGATGGGTCAAAGGAAGAGCTGCAGCAATGTCCTCAAGCCTGAGGGTCTTTTCCCAACCAGTAAAGGGAGTCTGATCCAAGATAGGGATGCCAAGTAAATCAGAGAACTCTTCCAGGGTAGGGACCAGCTGGAATTCTTGAAAGGTGAAGCACTGGTACAGAGGGTCATAGAACTGGGTCAGAACACTCATCAACTGTTGATCCCGCTTTGCAGTGACTAAACTGAGAAGGGAGCCATGCCTCTGAATGAAGGAAGTGGTATTTGGAATTCTGCTAACCAAACTCATCAAGCAACTCAGGTGAACGAACAAAGTTGAACCGGATAGTATTCCTTCGCACAGGCATCATAATGTCCTACAAAACAGAGCAAAGATGAAACCTTCTTGTCTTTGAAACGGTCAGTTCTTATGCAGGATGCATGCAATGCTCATGATGCTATGATGTTATGATAAAGCACACCACATACAGATACAAAGGCAAACATGGTAAGGCACACAAGGCAAGCCCCTAAAGTTTAGGCCAGCATGAGGTCTAGGTACTACCCTCTTTCAGTTTGTTGGTTCATACCTGTCCTAATCAAAAGTAACCGGGTTCTTAGAGGATCCCAATATCATTGACTACCCTCAATCGGTCATAACTCCAGCATCGCAATCTTTCCTTGCGGCCAGAACCATCACGAGAGTTTAGCCTCAATGGGCGTAGCATACTGCTACAATTCTAAAGGCCAAGTTGTGTCAATTAAGGTTCTAAGGTTGTTGGTGCTTAATGACTCCTTAGAAGACCCATATTCTCCTCGTTGCGACACAAGGGATATCGGTACAGACCAAGGTGCCACACCAACGTAGCCACTGCTTCACCTGTGTCGGTCTACGCCGGACAGGTCCCTCACAGCTTATGCTACCTAAACAGGGTATCCCCAGATCCGGGTTAGGATCTATGTAACTCCGATGCAACCCACAATAGTAAAGCAAGTAAATCAATACAATTGAAAACACAGTTATGAACTAACCCTAAGGTACACCTCACTTTAAGATAGTCCCCAGCAGAGTCGCCAGTTCTGTGATCGGTGGATCTGGAACTGACTGTTTAACGCTGGTTCGCGAAATGTCGTGGAAGCAAGAGTCGCCACCGTCTTTTATTTTCTCCAAATGGAAAGGACAAAAGCACAGAAAAATTCCTTATAGAGATTGCTCTCGGTTCGGGAGGTAGGTTATAGAAAGGGAAGGTGTTAGCACCCTTTCTATCCATGGTTATCCATGGGCTCTTAGATACTTGCTCATTGTGTTTTCAAAATTGTTTGCTTTTCAATGTGGGTTTAAAAAGGTTTCTTTGAAAAATTTCAGTTCGACTCGTACGTCAGAGTGTTTGAAAAGTTTGTTTTGAAAGCTTTTGAAAAGTGTCGGTGTGAAAAGAGTTTTTGAGTTTGTTTTTGAAATTAGAGCAAGTATCCTTGAGAACCTACCTACCCTAAGGAATTCGTCTGTGTAGATGTCCTTTAAAGTAGTGCCATCCCACCATTGAGAGGTAGGTAGCACCACCATTGGAGGTGTTCGGGTCAATTCGAGTTTAGGGACATAGTGATCACCAGAGCAATGGGAAGATACCTTAGAAGCTACCCTCATGCCAGGTTCCCGGATCATGAGGACTTACTAAGACATCCTCTACTCGACGATCACCTTTCGAAAGGCAACAGTGAGGCGTACCCTAGGGGTGGTGTGTGCGATTCGTGTGTCGTTTTCATTGATATTTGTCTTTTGTCATGTCATTGTGATCTACGCTTGATTTTAATTAGGGCCATTCATTCTTGCATTCTTTGTTTAACAGTTAAAAGAGTGCGAAAAGTAAATCTAAAGCTATTACAAATGGCGCGGGTCCACATCGCCAAAATTGAACCGGACCCGATTTGACGGAAAATAAATAAAGCGAATAAAAGTGCGAAAAGTGTTAATTATTACAACGCTTTGGGAGAATTACATAATTATTTAAACGATATAAAATAAATGCGCGAAATTAAATAGATTACGAACATGGGCGTTGGACCCTTTTGCAAACAATTAAAGTTAATGGGGAATTAAAATTAAAGTCAAATGTTTTTGGTATTTTGTGTTTTTTAGGATTTAAGGAGAAAAAAAGAATTAATTAAAATTAAAATGAAATGTTAAACCTAATTCTAATTATTTTTAAGTTATTAAGAAAAATATTGAATTTTTAACCTAATTTAAACCTAAATTATTTATATACAATTTAATTATGAAAATAAATAAATAATAATATTATGATAAAAAGGAAAAATTAAAAGGAATGGAAATTGTTAATTAAACCTAATTCTACCTTTTTTAGATTTATTAAAAAGAATTAAACTTGCAAAAAATCCTAATTAAAACTAAATAATTACATGTTAATTTATTTACAAGAAAATAATTATAATAAAAATATTTATTATTTTTTGGTCTTTTCTGATTTTTCTGTATTTTTTATGTATTGTAAAAATAATGAATTAAATTAAAACAATAAAACAAATAAAAATAATAAATTAAAAAAGATATGAGAAAAATAAAAAACACTTGCAAACCAGGGTGGGGGTGTAGTCCCAACATGGAGGTGTTGATGGTAAAGCCTGGCCCATTAAGATTCAGATTCGTTGACTTTTCCAAGCATTATGTGGCATGTTGACTGGGGTGTAGGGTGCTCTTTGATTCTTGGCCATTGATCTGATCTCACTAAGCACGTGGACGTCTGGATGATGATGGAGCATGGTGTACATCAATACTGACGCTGCATAGGAACTTGGATTGAAAAATAATAGCGAAATATGCAAGACCTGGGACTTGAACCCAGGTCATGAGGGTTACAAGCACATACACCTGCCAGCTGAGCTACAACGTTTCAATCAATATATTATAGTAAATAAATAACAAAAAGAAAAACCAACGCGTAGTGGAGAGAAACGCGCGCAATTCAAACGGACCAATGGCTGATGGACACGAAATCATCTTCTTCACTTTTCCTGTAACACAAACTCAAAGGCAACAGTTTTGCAAACGTGGTGTTAGATGGGTTTACAGAAAATAGCGACTAGGCTGTTTCTAAACATAAATTAGGCGCGAGTATATGAATCTCTTCGTCCAAGCTTGCTCATTCCAATGGTATTAACCACAAGTCCTAATTTTGCCTTGGATGGAAAGCCCTAATTCTTTATCCTGCAAACCCTAGAAATCGCGCATGGTGGAATCTTATATAACGTGCAATAATTCAATCAAAGGCATTGGTTAGCTTCGAAACATCACACTGAACAAGAATCCATAAATAAAAATGCAAAAGGATGCGTGAATTATGCTATACGATTTCAAAAATTTCGTGACACAGTTTGAACATAATCTACCAATTCTTGGAGCTTTGTTTGTTGTTTGTGATTGGCACACGTTCAGAGAACCACAATGAAGCTATTGGAATCAAGATTAAGGCTTGAGTCGACCTAGAACCTGCTTTTCAGTTTTCGAACTTTTGAGAATTTTTCTAAGTTTGTTCTTAGCTTTTGCGCAGCTTTTGTGTCTTCTTGCAATTAGGTTTGTGTTCTAGGTTATGTACTGAGGCAATTAGGTCAACAAAATTCATAGAAATCTCTTGCAATTATGGATTGAATATTTGATTTTCTTCCATTATGTTATCAATCTTTTTCTATGTAATTTGATACCAAATCTTGCCAAAACTTTCCCTAATTGGCTAAGCACGAAATATCAAGTCTAAACATGTATAAAAAGATTCATTTGGTTCATTTAGATATTTTCCACATATTTAATTGATTTAATTGAATTAATATAAATAAAAATTCAAATAAATAAATAAAAAATGAGAAAATACTTCCCTTTGGGCCAAGTGGTCGTGCACATGCTTGGAATGATGAATCTTGGAAGAAAAATGGGCCCATTAGCAAATTTAGGTCATTTGAACCATTGTTGACTTTTCAAAATATCCAAAAATTTTCCAACTTCCACAAGGCATAACTTGCTCAATTTTTAAGCTTTTCACATGTTCTTGGACATTTTGGAAAGTTCTTTGAGTCCTCTAACCAATGCCTTTTGTCCCATGTCATGTTGAGTTACCAATCTCAAGTTATGGCCTTTGACTTAAAGTCCCTTTTTGTTGACTTTTGAAAATGACCTATAATGTTGAAATTGATAACTTTTTGTGAGAGCATTTATTGGGCTTGGAATATGAAGATGAATTGTAGGAAATGTCTTTCTATTCAAAATGAGATTTGGATGGATTTTTTCTGATAATCCATGTGAAAGTTATGCCCTGGTCAATTTCAGTTGACTTTTTCAACTGTCCAAATATAGTAACTTTTGCATTTTTGATGATTTCTGAGCCAAATTTTGAGAATCATGATCAAGCATTGATCAAATGATGTTTGTGCCTTGAAACTTGATATGAGGATACTTGACCATCTTTGTAGGCATATGAGACTTGATTGGGCCTTTGAAAAATTCATTTTCTTGATCAGAACCCAAACCCTAGTTTTGACTGTATAGGAGACAGTTGCACTGTGTAACCCTTGGGGAATTTTGTGACTAGGCTTGGCAATTTCTTGAAGAATATGGGAGGGCAAATTTTGGGGTGCAACAGTTGCCCCTGTTCAATCTTCTTAGACCTGAGGATGCAGATTGGCTGACGTGCCTTCCGTAATCCGAAGGTGGAAGATGATTGGACACTAGAGTGCCCAGAAATTTGCGCTCACATGTTAGCAGTGATGGTGGAAGTGATGGTGGAATGGGCTTATAGATGCCATTTAGAGATTGCTGGATAGGGTGATGGGCTTATATATGCCATCTGGATGTTGATCGCGTAGGAGATTCTTTAGCTAGAACCTGCATACCTGCAAAAGAACAAATGAGTACCTGGCACGTTGCAGGAGCTGATTTTAGATGCTTGGTATAGATATGTCCTGACTGGTTACAGGAGCTGAGTCTGGAGCTTCAAACAGCGATGAAAGAACCAGGGATGGTTACTGCCTTAGCATGAATGATAAGAGAACCTTGGGTGATTTTAACTTCAACAACGCTCGTTGAGAAAAATCTTGGCGGGAATTACCATCTTTGCAATACCGGGAAGAGAACCATAGAAAAATTATAATTTGAAAGGGAATCGCCTCACTCGCCGTCGGAGAGGGAATCATAGGAAAAGGAATTGTCACCTCACACACCGTTGGAGAGGGAAACAACTGAAAAAGGACTTACCACCTCACTCACCGTCGGAGAGGGAACCATAGGAGACTATCACCTCACACTCATCATCGGAGAGGGAAACATCTGAAGAAGGAATTACCACCTCACGCACTTGTCGGAGAGGGGACCATAGGAGATTATCACCTCACACTCATCGTCGGAGAGGGAAACATCTGAAGAAGGAATTACCACCTCACGCACTTGTCGGAGAGGGGACCATAGGAGATTATCACCTCACACTCATCGTCGGAGAGGGAAACATCTGAAGAAGGAATTACCACCTCACGAACTTGTCGGAGAGGGGACCATAGGAGATTATCACCTCACACTCATCGTCGGAGAGGGAAACATCTGAAGAAGGAATTACCACCTCACGCACTTGTCGGAGATGGGACCATAAGAGATTATCACCTCACACTCATCGTCGGAGAGGGAAACATCTGAAGAAGGAATTACCACCTCACGCACTTGTCGGAGAGGGGACCAAAGGAAAAGGAATTATCACCTCACTCACCGTCGGAGAGGGAAACATCTGAAGAAGGAATTACCACCTCACGCACTTGTCGGAGAGGGGACCATAGGAGATTATCACCTCACACTCATCGTCGGAGAGGGAAACATCTGAAGAAGGAATTACCACCTCACGCACTTGTCGGAGAGGGGACCATAAGAGATTATCACCTCACACTCATCGTCGGAGAGGGAAACATCTGAAGAAGGAATTACCACCTCACGCACTTGTCGGAGAGGGGACCAAAGGAAAAGGAATTATCACCTCACTCACCGTCGGAGAGGGAACCAAAAGAATTTATAATCTGGAATAACTTCTACCGAGTCTTTATCAGAAAAATCTGTTGGGAGTCGATTTAGCTGGACTGGAGAAGGCCTTGAAGTATGTTTGAGCATTTTAACTGCGTCTTTCCTGAAAGGTAAAGGTCAGTCATATACGATGCATGATATGGATCCAGCAATGATGTTCTCAACACAAATGAGATTTGTATGATGCGTTTATGCATGCTATAATGATGTATATGATGTTTTATGAATGTTTTCGTCTAGGAAAGTAAATCCTTGACGGGTGCCGGGAAGTCATATCCTGGGCTGATGTTGGAGAATAAGCTTTTGCTTCCGCTGGGGATAATAGTTGCAAGAATACCGGTAGGAGAAGATGACTCTGTTGCGGAATAAACTTGGCAAATGAAGGATTCTGCGGGGAGAAAAGATACTCTAGCGACCATGCTGGGAAGCAATACTCTGTGGGGATAGAGATGATTTGCTGAGTTGATAATAGTTTGCTGAGGATACCCTTGTTGTATTGGAAGTGTAGATGGACTTCGCTGGGGTAAGAAGACTTTGTCGAGGACGCTCTTTCCGTGGCTTTTGGCTGAGGATAACCCAGTTATATCCTGTTAAGGAAATAACTCTTTAAATAAAGTCGGGAGACGCGTTCGTGCTCTGCGAGGGGAGAAGCTTCCAGAATTTACTGGGGATAAGCTTACTGCTTGGGGATATGGACTCCATCTTTCCTGGGGAACTGGATTGGACTGGACTCTTCTGGGGAGGTTTGAACTGCAGGGAAGTGATTCCTTTTGAATATTGGTATATTGCCGGGGAACAATCTTTAGACCAAGACTGCCGGGGATGCTTGTTTAAGGATATATGTATTGCTGCTGGGGAAGTATTGAGATCTACGGGAGAATACTCAATTTCCTTGATATTTGATAATTTTGCTTGGAGAGAAATGTACTGTTTTGCTGAACCACTCTCTGGGGAATTAAGATACACTTGGCTGTGTTCTTTAGCTGAACCTACCTTGGTACCTTGGAGGATAGAACAATTAGACTGCTCAGACAACTCTTTTTATTGCCCCTGTTTCTAGTGTCACCTGCAATTAATTCCTTTGTTTCGTATGCAAATATTTATGAGTTAGCAAATTATTGTCAATGCATATATCACAAATTGAACCTTGGACGTTCTTCACAAAATAAAACAGAAAAAGAAAAACACTTGGCACGTTTAACTGAAGATATATTTTTATTGATTTTTGAATGGCCTGAAAATAGGCGTTTTGTATACAAGAGGCTGACGTCCTAGTAAGAGGAACGTTGCCGAGCAAGAGAGTTTATACAAATTTTGTACAAAAGAAGATAAAACAGCTGTGTGAAATGCGAATGATCCACTGGGTTTCAACTCTGCTATTGTCTTTATAACTCCGAGCGTCTCATCACTTGATGACCTTGGTTGAAGGTGAAGCTGACTGATTGATGTCGTCTGAACTTGATGTAGATACCGGATTCTGGATGCAACGTGATCCAATGAGACATAGTATTACGCTTTTATCCCTAATTTTTGCCTGGACCGCCCTTTCGGGTTTTCAGTCCACCGGGATACCCATTTTTGCCCAAGCCGCCCTTTCAGGTTTTCGACTTGCCGGGTGTACAGATTTTTTCATTTTCATCCCTTCATTTTGCCCAAACGCTTTTGGTTCGACGGGAAGCCCTAATTTTTGCCTAGGCATGTCAGCCAAGCGGGTCATTTTTCATGCGTAGTATTTTTTAACTATGTCTGCATTGGTGGGGTGAGGAAGGTCGTCACCATCCATATTGGTTAATATCATTGCTCCTCCTGAGAACACATGCTTAACCACAAATGGCCCTTCGTACGTAGGGGTCCATTTGCCCCTTGGATCACTCTGAGGAAGGATGATTCTCTTGATTACCAGATCCCCGACTTGATATTCTCGTGGTCTGACCTTCTTGTTAAATGCCCTGATCATCCGTTTCTGATACGTCTGACCATGACAGATAGCAGCAAGTCTCTTTTCGTCAATGAGGTTGAGTTGATCAAGTCGTGTCTGGATCCAATCATCTTCATTCAGATTTGCATCCTTCATTATCCGGAGAGAGGGAATTTGTACTTCGATCGGCAAGACTGCCTCCATGCCATAAACCAGAGAGAACGGAGTTGCCCCGGTTGACGTCCTAGCTGAGGTACGGTACCCATGCAGAGCGAACGGTAACATCTCGTGCCAATCTTTGTACGTCACTGTCATTTTCTGCACGATTTTCTTGATGTTCTTATTCGCTGCTTCTACAGCCCCATTCATCTTCGGTCTGTAAGGAGAAGAATTGTGGTGCTGTATCTTGAACTGTTCGCAGAGCTCAGCGATCATCTTATTGTTTAGATTGGTACCGTTGTCTGTAATAATTCGCTCGGGGACGCCGTACCGACAGATCAGGTTGTGCCGAATGAACCGTGCCACAACAGTCTTGGTTACCGTAGCATAGGATGCTGCTTCGACCCACTTCGTAAAATAATCAATCGCCACTAGGATGAAGCGATGTCCATTAGATGCCGTAGGTTTTATCTCGCCGATCATGTCTATGCCCCACATTGCAAACGGCCAAGGCGCAGTCAGAACATTCAGGGGAACCGGAGGAACATGCACCTTATCCGCATAAATCTGACATTTGTGGCATGTCCTGGAGTGTTGGTAACAGTCAGCTTCCATTGTGGACCAATAGTATCCTGCCCGTAGGATTTTCTTAGCCATAGTGTGTCCACTGGAATGCGTACCAAAGGTCCCTTCATGTAGCTCTTCCATGATCCTTTCTGCTTCAGTCTTATCCACACAACGCAGTAGGGTTGAATCATGGTTTCGCTTGTACAAGATGTCGTTGCTTAGGAAGAACTTGGCTGCAAACCTCCTCAGGAATTTCTTATCATTGACAGAGGCACCTTCAGGGTATTCCTGAGCTTCCAGATATCTTTTCACTTCGTGGTACCAAGGCTTCACAGTCACCAGTTCAGTTTCGAGATCACAACAGTATGCCGGTTCGTCTAGTTTCCAGATGATGATCCGGGGAGCCTCATTATCCCATTTAACCTTGAACATTGAAGACATTGTAGCTAACGCGTCCGCTAACTGATTCTCTTCTCTTGGAAAGTGCTCAAAGGTTATCTCTGTGAAGTGGGGAATCAGGGTCAACACACATTCTCTATAAGGAATCAAGTTTGGATGTTTCGTATCCCACTCTCCTTTAATCTGATTGATCACGAGAGCGGAATCTCCGAAGACACTTAGAAATTTGATCCTTAGGTCGATCGCTGCTTGAAGACCCATGATACACGCCTCATACTCCGCCATGTTGTTGGTACAGTTGAAACACAGCCGGGCAGTGAGTGGAGTATGAGTACCTTGAGGAGATATGATTATGGCGCCGATACCATTTCCCAAAGCATTGGATGCCCCGTCAAAGTGCATAGACCATCGGGATCCTGGTTCAGGTCCTTCATCCGGTCCAGGCACTTCACAATCTGTTACTATCATGATGCTTTCGTCCGGAAACTCGAAGTTCATCGATTGGTAGTCATCTACAGCTTGATGAGCTAAGTGGTCTGCCAATACACTTCCCTTGATGGCTTTCTGGGTTGTGTACTGAATATCGTATTCCGTCAAGATCATTTGCCATCTTGCGATTCTCCCAGACAGAGCGGGCTTTTCGAATATGTACTTTATCGGATCCATTTTTGAGATCAACAAAGTGGTGTGGGTCAGCATATACTGTCTCAGCCGGCGAGCAGCCCATACCAAAGCGCAGCAAGTTTTCTCAAGCAGTGAGTATCGGGTCTCACAGTCGGTAAACTTTTTGCTAAGGTAATAAATGGCATGCTCTTTTCGGCCAGACTCGTCATGCTGCCCCAACACACACCCCATTGAATTGTCGAGCACTGTCAGGTATAGTATCAGAGGTCTCCCTTCAACCGGTGGCATAAGGATAGGTGGTTCTTGGAGATACTCTTTGATTCTGTCGAAGGCAGCCTGACATTCATCGTTCCAACGTACTACCTGATCTTTCTTCAGCAGCTTGAAGATTGGCTCACAAGTAGCAGTCAGATGAGAGATGAATCGAGCGATGTAATTCAGGCGTCCTAAAAAGCCTCTGACCTCCTTCTCTGTCTTAGGAACTGGCATCTCTTGAATAGCTTTGACCTTAGCAGGGTCCACTTGAATACCTTTATCACTGACCACGAAGCCTAGCAACTTCCCAGATCTTACCCCGAAGGTGCACTTGTTCGGGTTTAATCTTAGCTTGTACAGTTTCAAGCGGTCAAACAATTTCTGCAGATGATCTAGATGCTCTTCCTCAGTTTGGGACCTAGCGATCATGTCGTCCACATACACTTCGATCTCATGATGGATCATGTCATGAAATAAGGCAACCATGGCACGTTGGTAGGTTGCCCCAGCGTTCTTTAATCCGAATGGCATGACCTTGTAACAGAAGGTGCCCCACTGAGTAACAAATGTAGTCTTTTCCATGTCTTCAGGTGCCATCTTGATCTGATTGTAACCTGAAAAACCATCCATGAAAGAGAACACTTTGTGCTGAGCCGTATTATCAACAAGGACATCAATGTGAGGTAAGGGGAAGTCATCCTTGGGGCTGGCCCTGTTCAGATCCCTGTAATCGACACACATTCTGACCTTTCCATCCTTTTTAGGTACCGGCACCACATTAGCAACCCACTGAGGATAAGAAGTCACTGCAAGAAACCCGGCATCAAACTGTTTCATGACCTCGGCTTTAATCTTCTCAGACATCTCTGGACGCATCCGACGGACCTTTTGTTTAACCGGAGGGCAGTCTTCCTTGGTCGGCAAGTGATGGACCACAATATCGGTATCCAACCCTGGCATGTCTTCGTAGGACCAGGCAAAGATCTCCATATAATCATGTAACATCTTGGTTAACCGTTGCTTCACGCTGAGCTCTAGGTTGGCACCAATCTTTACCTCTTTCCTGCCTGCCTCAGTACCCAAGTTTATGGTTTCCACTGGCTCTTCATGGGGTTGAATTTCCCTCTCTTCCTGAAGTAACAGTCTTGCAAGCTCGCCAGGCACTTCGCAATCATCTTCACCTTCGTCTTCGGCTAAGTTGATCGGATTTTCGAAGTCATAATTGGCAGTAGCAGAGTTGTTATCAGTAAGATCCAGAGTGGATTGGAACCTGTATGAGTGAGTGTGTGTGTAAATACAACTGTTTTGAAAATTATGTAAAGGAAAAGAAAGACAAAAAAGGAACACAATATTTGTAATGCGAAAAATACGTCCAAGATTTTCATTCATGATGTATAAAATGACAGTTTGTATGCCCTCACAAATAGAACCACGGTGTCTCGGGTAAGACACCGGGCCATAGAGTTTATCATTGTTTATTACAAAATAACAAAACATAGGAATTCATTACTTAGTAACAAAAGAAACAGGGAGATTGTCCTTTGCGCTCCAATTGTTAAGTCCACCATCAGTTGCCGGGTAGATCCAGCTATCAAACTCAGCTTCATCAACTTCCTCTTCAACCCCAATAGCATTAACTCCGTGAGCAGGCAGGGGAGCTGTCACCACGTTAGGCTTGTCAGATGCCTCAAACTGTACCTCTTTAGCGTCAATGAGGTCCTGCAGCTTGTTCTTTAGTGCCCAACAGTCATCGGTAGAGTGCCCCGGGCTTTCTGAATGGTAAGCACAACGAGCATTCGGGTTGTACTTGGGAGATGTTGTATTGGGGAACTTCGGGGCTTCCCTGACAGTCACTAAGTTGGTGGCTAGCAACTGTGGCAGAATCTGTGATAGGGTCATGTTTAACCGGGTAAACTCCCTCCGGGGTCTTTCAGCCCTTTGGGAATTGTTTGGCCGAGGAGCGGCAGCAGGCTTAGCAATCATCACCGCACTGACAGATTGGCGGTGCTTGGGTCTCTCTGATTTCCTAGAGCCATACACGGCACTAGACTCCTTCTTAAATGGTTTCTTTTCCGAACTAGATGATGCACCCTTTGCAATCTTCCCAGATTTCAGCCCAGCTTCAATCCTCTCTCCAGTCAAGATCAAATCAGTGAAACCAGCAGAAGAATTCCCAATGAGGTGGTTGAAAAATGGCCCAGATAGGGTCCCCAAGAACATGTCTACCAGCTCCCGGTCAGTCAATGGTGGCTGCACCCTGCCAGCCAGGTCTCTCCACTTCTGAGCGTACTCCTTAAAACCTTCGCTTGCACCTAACGCCATACCCTGGAGTTGGGTACGTGTGGGGGCAAGGTCGGCATTATATTGATACTGCTTGTAGAAAGCAGTAGCCAACTCCTCCCAGTTACGAACCTTGGTCCCCTCCAGCTGATAGAACCATTCAAGATGAGTCCCTGAAAGACTTTCCTGGAAGAAGTGGATCCATAAATTCTTATCCGCAGAGTACGGCTGAATTTTCCGAACATAGGACCTTAAATGCAGCTTGGGACAAGACGCCCCGTCATATTTGGAGAAGGATGGTGCTTTGAATTTATGCGGGATAATCACACCAGTCGACAAACCCAGATCTCCGAAATCTAGCCCAGGTGCCTGTTGCACCTCCATAGCCTTCAACCTGTCCTCTAGTTGCTTGTATCTGTCATCTGCAGGAGGGTACTGCTCTTCATCAAAATCTGTCTCGTTGTCGGAGACTACTGGAGTAGGAACTTTTACTTCTGCCTGAGAAGGACTCTTGCCAACAGAAGAACCAGCCTCTTCATGTTGCAGAGTATTGCCAAACCTTCGGCCCGAGTTGAACAACACAGTTCTTCTCTTCTTCTTCTTCTCCTTCTTTAGGAGCATAGCCTTTAGTTCTTCTTGGCCTTTAGCCAGACCCTTGATTAGTTCCTGGAATTGTGCATTCTGCACCTGAAGAGCCTTGATTGATGTCTCGGTTGATGCAGATTCGGGATTCATGATGCTGAAATAAACAGCGAAGAACTGTAAGCAACCTGAAAAAGGGGAAAAACCTGCTATGCACATGATGTATGAAATGCGTATGAATTATGTTTTCAAAGACAATCGGGAATCAACTTTGTAAAAAAAAAAAAAAAAGAACACACTTTATTAGATTCAACTTTGCAACTGAAATTATTCAACAAATTGCCCTTAGGCGTTTACATGAAATGAAATACTGGAAACGAAATAAAACTGTAAAGGCACATCTGGAGCTCCTTATTGATCCCATGGTCTCCTCTTCTCAGTACGGATGTATGCATTCAGAGCTCTCTCATTCTCCAACTGCTTTGTCAGCTTCTGGATCTTTGATTCCTGCTCGTTGAACTTTTCCCGGTAAGAATCCCGCTCTTCTTGCAGCTGCGACCAAGATCTCTTCAATGTCTCATAATCAGTAGGTATCTGAGGAGGAAGGACAGTTGGAGGAACACCATCTTTATCAGGACACTCAAGGATGACGGGTCTGACAGCTTCATACGGCATACCTAACTTCTGAGCACGGATGCGAACCCATTTGTAGTAGGCTTCCATAGGTAAAGAAGTCTTTGGCCCTAACTCTTGTGGGTCAGCTTTATGAACCTTGTCCCAAGCCTTGATGAACCTACGACGCAGCTCGTCACTATCCACCTGAAACTCGAAACTGATGTGAGGCACCAACATCTCATGGGGGCCTGCTCTTCTTGCTCTTCCAAACTGACGGAGTGCTAGACATGGATTGTAAGAGATCCCTCCTTGAGTACCAATCAGAGGAACATTAGGATACTCCCCGCATCGATCAATAATAGCTATCTCATCTAAACCTCTGCAAGTCCAAATGATGTCTTTATCGGTGAGAGACATTAACCTATGAGCCCAACCTCTTCCTTCTTGGTTCTTCAGTATGAACTTAGGGAGGTGCGAAATAAACCACCTCACCAACAAAGGGATACAACACCATAGGGTTCCTCGTCTTCGGGTAGTACGGGCATGAAGTTGTTGCAAGATGTCACCCAAGAGAGTGGGCACAGGGTTCTGAGACATAAAGATCCTAATGGAAGTGACATTGATGAAGTTGTCGGGATTAGGAAACAGGACTAACCCATAGATTAGGAGAGCCAAGATGTCTTCATATGCCCTAAAGTCCAAGTCATTCCAGAAGCTGTTAGCTTTACCAATCAGAAACTTGGCCAAGAAACCCTTAACTCCGCTTCTAGTTACCCAGTTGTCTGTTACCTCTTGATGGGTCAAAGGAAGAGCTGCAGCAATGTCCTCAAGCCTGAGGGTCTTTTCCCAACCAGTAAAGGGAGTCTGATCCAAGATAGGGATGCCAAGTAAATCAGAGAACTCTTCCAGGGTAGGGACCAGCTGGAAGTCTTGAAAGGTGAAGCACTGGTACAGAGGGTCATAGAACTGGGTCAGAACACTCATCAACTGTTGATCCCGCTTTGCAGTGACTAAACTGAGAAGGGAGCCATGCCTCTGAATGAAGGAAGTGGTATTTGGAATTCTGCTAACCAAACTCATCAAGCAACTCAGGTGAACGAACAAAGTTGAACCGGATAGTATTCCTTCGCACAGGCATCATAATGTCCTACAAAACAGAGCAAAGATGAAACCTTCTTGTCTTTGAAACGGTCAGTTCTTATGCAGGATGCATGCAATGCTCATGATGCTATGATGTTATGATAAAGCACACCACATACAGATACAAAGGCAAACATGGTAAGGCACACAAGTCACACAAGGCAAGCCCCTAAAGTTTAGGCCAGCATGAGGTCTAGGTACTACCCTCTTTCAGTTTGTTGGTTCATACCTGTCCTAATCAAAAGTAACCGGGTTCTTAGAGGATCCCAATATCATTGACTACCCTCAATCGGTCATAACTCCAGCATCGCAATCTTTTCTTGCGGCCAGAACCATCACGAGAGTTTAGCCTCAATGGGCGTAGCATACTGCTACAATTCTAAAGGCCAAGTTGTGTCAATTAAGGTTCTAAGGTTGTTGGTGCTTAATGACTCCTTAGAAGACCCATATTCTCCTCGTTGCGACACAAGGGATATCGGTACAGACCAAGGTGCCACACCAACGTAGCCACTGCTTCACCTGTGTCGGTCTACGCCGGACAGGTCCCTCACAGCTTATGCTACCTAAACAGGGTATCCCCAGATCCGGGTTAGGATCTATGTAACTCCGATGCAACCCACAATAGTAAAGCAAGTAAATCAATACAATTGAAAACACAGTTATGAACTAACCCTAAGGTACACCTCACTTTAAGATAGTCCCCAGCAGAGTCGCCAGTTCTGTGATCGGTGGATCTGGAACTGACTGTTTAACGCTGGTTCGCGAAATGTCGCGGAAGCAAGAGTCGCCACCGTCTTTTATTTTCTCCAAATGGAAAGGACAAAAGCACAGAAAAATTCCTTATAGAGATTGCTCTCGGTTCGGGAGGTAGGTTATAGAAAGGGAAGGTGTTAGCACCCTTTCTATCCATGGTTATCCATGGGCTCTTAGATACTTGCTCATTGTGTTTTCAAAATTGTTTGCTTTTCAATGTGGGTTTAAAAAGGTTTCTTTGAAAAATTTCAGTTCGACTCGTACGTCAGAGTGTTTGAAAAGTTTGTTTTGAAAGCTTTTGAAAAGTGTCGGTGTGAAAAGAGTTTTTGAGTTTGTTTTTGAAATTAGAGCAAGTATCCTTGAGAACCTACCTACCCTAAGGAATTCGTCTGTGTAGATGTCCTTTAAAGTAGTGCCATCCCACCATTGAGAGGTAGGTAGCACCACCATTGGAGGTGTTCGGGTCAATTCGAGTTTAGGGACATAGTGATCACCAGAGCAATGGGAAGATACCTTAGAAGCTACCCTCATGCCAGGTTCCCGGATCATGAGGACTTACTAAGACATCCTCTACTCGACGATCACCTTTCGAAAGGCAACAGTGAGGCGTACCCTAGGGGTGGTGTGTGCGATTCGTGTGTCGTTTTCATTGATATTTGTCTTTTGTCATGTCATTGTGATCTACGCTTGATTTTAATTAGGGCCATTCATTCTTGCATGCTTTGTTTAACAGTTAAAAGAGTGCGAAAAGTAAATCTAAAGCTATTACAAATGGCGCGGGTCCACATCGCCAAAATTGAACCGGACCCGATTTGACGGAAAATAAATAAAGCGAATAAAAGTGCGAAAAGTGTTAATTATTACAACGCTTTGGGAGAATTACATAATTATTTAAACGATATAAAATAAATGCGCGAAATTAAATAGATTACGAACATGGGCGTTGGACCCTTTTGCAAACAATTAAAGTTAATGGGGAATTAAAATTAAAGTAAAATGTTTTTGGTATTTTGTGTTTTTTAGGATTTAAGGAGAAAAAAAGAATTAATTAAAATTAAAATGAAATGTTAAACCTAATTCTAATTATTTTTAAGTTATTAAGAAAAATATTGAATTTTTAACCTAATTTAAACCTAAATTATTTATATACAATTTAATTATGAAAATAAATAAATAATAATATTATGATAAAAAGGAAAAATTAAAAGGAATGGAAATTGTTAATTAAACCTAATTCTACCTTTTTTAGATTTATTAAAAAGAATTAAACTTGCAAAAAATCCTAATTAAAACTAAATAATTACATGTTAATTTATTTACAAGAAAATAATTATAATAAAAATATTTATTATTTTTTGGTCTTTTCTGATTTTTCTGTATTTTTTATGTATTGTAAAAATAATGAATTAAATTAAAACAATAAAACAAATAAAAATAATAAATTAAAAAAGATATGAGAAAAATAAAAAACACTTGCAAACCAGGGTGGGGGTGTAGTCCCAACATGGAGGTGTTGATGGTAAAGCCTGGCCCATTAAGATTCAGATTCGTTGACTTTTCCAAGCATTATGTGGCATGTTGACTGGGGTGTAGGGTGCTCTTTGATTCTTGGCCATTGATCTGATCTCACTAAGCACGTGGACGTCTGGATGATGATGGAGCATGGTGTACATCAATACTGACGCTGCATAGGAACTTGGATTGAAAAATAATAGCGAAATATGCAAGACCTGGGACTTGAACCCAGGTCATGAGGGTTACAAGCACATACACCTGCCAGCTGAGCTACAACGTTTCAATCAATATATTATAGTAAATAAATAACAAAAAGAAAAACCAACGCGTAGTGGAGAGAAACGCGCGCAATTCAAACGGACCAATGGCTGATGGACACGAAATCATCTTCTTCACTTTTCCTGTAACACAAACTCAAAGGCAACAGTTTTGCAAACGTGGTGTTAGATGGGTTTACAGAAAATAGCGACTAGGCTGTTTCTAAACATAAATTAGGCGCGAGTATATGAATCTCTTCGTCCAAGCTTGCTCATTCCAATGGTATTAACCACAAGTCCTAATTTTGCCTTGGATGGAAAGCCCTAATTCTTTATCCTGCAAACCCTAGAAATCGCGCATGGTGGAATCTTATATAACGTGCAATAATTCAATCAAAGGCATTGGTTAGCTTCGAAACATCACACTGAACAAGAATCCATAAATAAAAATGCAAAAGGATGCGTGAATTATGCTATACGATTTCAAAAATTTCGTGACACAGTTTGAACATAATCTACCAATTCTTGGAGCTTTGTTTGTTGTTTGTGATTGGCACACGTTCAGAGAACCACAATGAAGCTATTGTAATCAAGATTAAGGCTTGAGTCGACCTAGAACTTGCTTTTCAGTTTTCGAACTTTTGAGAATTTTTCTAAGTTTGTTCTTAGCTTTTGCGTAGCTTTTGTGTCTTCTTGCAATTAGGTTTGTGTTCTAGGTTATGTACTGAGGCAATTAGGTCAACAAAATTCATAGAAATCTCTTGCAATTATGGATTGAATATTTGATTTTCTTCCATTATGTTTTCAATCTTTTTCTATGTAATTTGATACCAAATCTTGCCAAAACTTTCCCTAATTGGCTAAGCACGAAATATCAAGTCTAAACATGTATAAAAAGATTCATTTGGTTCATTTAGATATTTTCCACATATTTAATTGATTTAATTGAATTAATATAAATAAAAATTCAAATAAATAAATAAAAAATGAGAAAATACTTCCCTTTGGGCCAAGTGGTCGTGCACATGCTTGGAATGATGAATCTTGGAAGAAAAATGGGCCCATTAGCAAATTTAGGTCATTTGAACCATTGTTGACTTTTCAAAATATCCAAAATTTTCCCAACTTCCACAAGGCATAACTTGCTCAAGGTTTAAGATTTTCACATGTTCTTGGACATTTTGGAAAGGTCTTTGAGTCCTCTAACCAATGCCTTTGGTCCCATGTCATTTTGATTTACCAATCTCAAGTTATGGCCTTTGACTTAAAGTCCCTTTTTGTTGACTTTTGAAAATGACCTATAATGTTGAAATTGATAACTTTTTGTGAGAGCATTTCTTGGGCTTGGAATATGAAGATGAATTGTAGGAAATGTCTTTCTCTTCAAAATGAGCTTTGGATGGAATTTTTCTGATAATCCATGTGAAAGTTATGCCCTGGTCAATTTCAGTTGACTTTTTCAACTGTCCAAATATAGTAACTTTTGCATTTTTGATGATTTCTGAGCCAAATTTTGAGAATCATGATCAAGCATTGATCAAATGATGTTTGTGGCTTCAAAATGATATGTTGACCAAAAATTTGAACTTTTGACTGTCAAATGACCATTTTACCCCTACAGTTGACTGTAGTGCAATCTAGGGTTTTGACTGTGCAATTTTGAGCTGAATGCCTTGAAACTTGATATGAGGATACTTGACCATCTTTGTAGGCATATGAGACTTGATTGGGCCTTTGAAAACTTCATTTTCTTGATCAGAACCCAAACCCTAGTTTTGACTGTATAGGAGACAGTTGCACTGTGTAACCCTTGGGGAATTTTGTGACTAGGCTTGGCAATTTCTTGAAGAATATGGGAGGGCAAATTTTGGGGTGCAACACTTATCTATAATTCAACCGAGACTAATTCAGTTGAGATTTAAGAACCGGCCAGTACTTCGACTGAGGGAAACATCTTCATCGAGATCTAGGACTTGTCTGTACTTCAACGGAGGATAATTCTGTTGAGATTTAAGAACTCGTCCACACTTCGACGGAGGAAAATTGTCGAGATTTAGAACCTTATCTGTAATTCAACCGAGACTAATTCAGTTGAGATTTAAGAACCGGTCAGTACTTCGACTAAGGGAAACATCTTCATCGAGATCTAGGACTTGTTTGTACTTTAACGGAGGATAATTCTGTTGAGATTTAAGAACTCGTCCACACTTCGACGGAGGAAAATTGTCGAGATTTAGAACCTTATCTGTAATTCAACCGAGACTAATTCAGTTGATATTTAAGAACCGGTTAGTACTTCGACTGAGGGAAACATCTTCATTGAGATCTAGGATTGTCTGTAATTCAACGGAGGATAATTTTGTTGAGATTTAAGAACTCGTCCATACTTCGACAGAGGAAAATTGTCGAGATTTAGAACCTTATCTGTAATTCAACCGAGGATAATTCAGTTGAGATTTAAGAACCGGTCGGTACTTCGACTTGGGTAAAAGCTTCATATCTGAGAACTTAACTGCATCCTTCCTGAAAGGTAAAGGTCAGTCGTATGCGATGCATGATATATATCAAGCAATGATGTTCTCAAAATAAATGAGATTGTGTTGTATGATGCGTATATGCATGTGTCATAACTGTTCGTTCTTGATTATATAATAACAAGTCTAAACTCCTTTCTATATTTTTCAGTCAAGGTGATGAGATATAATGTGAACATGATTATGTGGAATTATTCAAATCATGGTTAAATTAAACCGTAATATAAAAATAAGCTACCTAGACCGAACATGTTCTTGATTAACAATTTAAAGGAATGAATTAGGGATGTCAGTTTGGACCTGTTAATGGGGATCCCCGCGGGGAACGCCCCGTTCGGGGCTCCAAAGATGGGGAATTTTCCCCCGTGGGGGCGGGGATGGGGAGAAAAATTCCCCCGAGAGCATTTCGGGGACGGGGACGGGGAATACACCCCCCGCCCCGCGGGGACCCCGCCCCGCCTATTATTTTAATATAGTTAATTTAATATATATATTTTAGATTAGGTTTTTTAGTCATTTCCTTTATGTTTATTTATAAAAATAAATAAATAAATATTCATGTATTTATTAAGAGAGAGAAATGTAAATATTAGACCCTAAAAAAGTTGAAGCGTTTCATTTTCTTCTGCCAGACATTTAGAGTCTCACACGTTAGACTCCTTTTTTTCTTCTCCAGTCAAATCTCCATTCATCTTCCTCTTCCAATTCCATCTTCTCTATTTGGTGTGCTTCCATTATTCACAGCTCTTACAATTTCATCAATAAGGTTTGATTTTCATAAATTTGTTCATGTAATTATTTATAGGAAAAAATAGATTATTTCTCTTTGATTCTCATAAATCTGTTTATATTATTGTTTATAGAAAAAAGTAGATTGTTTCTCCTTGATTCTCATAAACCTGTTCATGTAATTGCTTATAGGAAAAGTTGATTATTTTGATTAAATTTAAATTAAATTGTTTAGAAATTTTAGAGTTATCAAATCATTTGCATATTAAAAAAATAGAAAATATAAACATTTTAAAAAAATAAAATATTAATGAATAAATGTAGGATCTATGGGGATCCCCGCGGAGAACGGGGATCCGCGGGGAACGGGGATGGGGATAGAAATTCCCCCGTGACGGAGATCGGGGACGGGGACGGGGAATGAATTTGATGGCGGAGAAAAAGATGGGGAAGTGTCCCCCCGGCCCCGCCCCGCCCCATTGACATCCCTAGAATGAATGTCATTTTACATTTATTTATAAAAAATAATAATATGATTAACAACTGGCATTATTTAGTTAACATTAAACCTAACATATGCTCTTTAAATATTGAGTTAACAATCCACAGTATAAAATAGTTTTACAGTTTTACACCTTTATCTAATGAAAATTTTCATCATTTAATCATGTCGCATAATTTATTTTAAAATAATAATATGACTTAACATTTAAAAATGGTTGTGATTGATTGAAAATGTAAAATTATTTTATACTATCAGGACATTATGAACCAAATATTCAAAATCACTAGCAAACTCATCAATCATGTCTCGTCAATTGGGAAATTTTACACAAACAAGATCAGTTCAAGTTCAGAATTTCATGTTAATCATAATTAGATCCTCCTTCAAGTAACTAACACTTCTTCTTTTTTACTTTGATTTCCTCCCTTTTCTACCTTATCATTTATTTGAGCTAGTACCCTTGAATTTCTTCTAATTTCCTCAAATTTTGTTATCTTTTATATATATATATATATATATATATATATATATATATATATATATATATATATATATATATATATATATATATATATATATGAAAACTTTCTTGTACATGCAACACATGTTAATATTGATATCCCAATATTAGAACAATGTCAAGACAAATGTTACAATATTTATTAACAGACTAAACAATTTTATTGAGATGCAAGTGATACTGAAATAAAATTGCAGCATAATAAATAACACATAGTATTTATTTTGGACTGGGCCTGCACTTGACCCAAATATCATACAAGACCCAATCCGATTGTGCTACGTGGGATAGCCTGCTAACAATGACTGCCCTCGAATAGCTCGAGCAACAACCTCGTTCTTCTGGACGACATGGCTTCGCCTTACAGGGACAACCCCGAGAATGGTGAGGAGGACCGAAGACGATCAGGAGGACCTCGCGATCATATCCCACTCTTTTTGTCGACCAAGACAAGTCCTCCAGGGACAACAACATAGCTGGCGGGGAGGGTCCACGACAGACAGAAGTACCCCTCGACCATTTTCCTCGTAGGGCTGACTCTCAACACCTCTAAATATCACAGAGTCCTCTTGGTCCTTAAAAGACCGCATCCATATCCTCCTAATAGTTCAGAGGTGTCCATCCAGGTTAGGGACCACGTGCTGGCTCCCACTATGCACATAAGACCTGACAGTTTTCATTTTTGGGCCTACTTCCCACGCCCAACAATGGGGATCTTGGCCCAGCGATGGGGGCTATAAATACCCTATCAGTTGAGAGGATCAAGTATTGATTCTTTAACTCACATACTCTCATACTTGCTAGCATTCTCCCTGAATCTTACTTTAGTATCGAAGTGCCTTGTAGGTACCCGCCCACTTCATATCAAACCGTTGCTAGACACCAAGCTCGAAGACCTTGACAGTCCCTTCTAGTCAGATACGATCAGTGGCACCGTCTATGGGAAACTAGTTTCCTTGTCTCCATCGCAAGACTAAAGCAACCTTCCATTAAACTATGATTGTCATGACCGATCAAGCTGCCAAAAGCAACCAAAACGCCCACCTTGCCGACGCCAACAACAACGTTGGGGACAACATTGGTCACAACAACATCAGGAACAACATCGACATGGCTAGTCTCGAGCAGAACTATAGAGACGGGTTGACCGCCGCTTCATCATCCCACTCTTGATCGCACGAGGATGTCCATGCCCCCCATAACTATTAGTTAAACATTTTCCAGGAGGTCCCTTCCCCTGCTGCTGCTGATGCCACGACCAGAGCGTTATTGGCGGCCATCAACCAAACAAACTACTTGATTTTCTCGCAGAGCGAGCGACTAAGAGTGCTCAAACAGACTCGTCGGGCCCCGAGGAGACACAGGAGACCTGAAACTCCTCCCCGTCAGAACAAATACCATCCTCGATCTCCCCCGCTGAGACATGGGCGGGGCAGGTCGCGAAGCCTCTCTCCCCGATGGATTGGGCGACATTGCACGTTGAAAAGGACACTGCCTGAAACTATCGGGAGACGCGACCTCACCCACCCCCCACCCGCGTGCAGGGAACGACGATCCCCTGAAAAAAAAAAGGGGAAACGGAGAAACACAACCTCAGCCAAGGGATCCTCTCCGAGGCTAAGGCCATCACTAAGACCGCCACTACAACCGGTCCCCTTCTCACTCTCCCTACAAGAGCAACGAAGACGACCCCTGTGGTCCTTTATCACAAGCAATCATGGAGGCTCCCATTCCCAGGGGAATGGAGAAACCTCCCCAACTGAAGGAATATGATGGCATTGCAGACCCTGTTGACCACATCAACGGGTTCGCAGCAATGCTCAACTATCATAACATCGGGGGACCGATCAAATGTTGGTTGTACTCCACGACCTTAAGGAAAACTGCAATGGACTGGTACAAGAATCTCGCCCCAGGGTCAATCACCTCCTTGAGAAACCTCAAGAACCAGTTCATCAGCTCCTTTACAGTGTCTCGTTGTGATACGGTGGGAGAACTGACTAGTGTTTTGCGTTCGTATTCGCACTTGTGCGGTTGAGCAAGAGTCGCCACCGACTTTTTATTTTATCCTAAGGAAAGGTTAAAAAGCACAGCAAAAACCTTTTTAGATGTTTTCTTGGGTTCGGGGAGTAGATTATAGAAAGGGAAGGTATTAGCACCCTTTCTATCCATGGTTATCCATGGGCTCTTAGTTACTTGCTTAGATCACTTGCCTTTTTGTTTTCAATTGTTTGAAATGGTGCTTTGTGTGTGTGTAGGTTTGAAAATATTTTGAAAAGATGCCAATGTAGTGGCAACCTTTGTAATGATCCATGTGGGGATGTATACAAAGATGTATGTCTTTTGAAAAAGTTTTCATTTGTTTTTTGAAAGTTGTTTTGAAAGTGTAGTGATGTGTGGTTTTGAAATTAGGCAAGCGTTTTGTTTTGCAAGTTTGATTCAAGCAACTAAGAGGTTATCTACTCCTAAATTTCTCAAAAGATTATTGCTATGTTTTAACCCTTTTAACAAGTTTGTTCCACCATTGTATTTGGTGGACAATCTTGTGTTAGGATGTGAAAGGGACAGGCGCGGGTCATCGTTTAGACCATAATTGCAACGGCGTTAAATGTCTTTGGGCAATTTTCTTTAAGGGACTTGATCATTTGTTTTTGTTTGTTTTTGAAAAGTTTTATCGAGGGACTATGATCATTCAAATTGTCTGCTTTGCCCAAAGAAGTTCAACATACAATATGGTCCATTTATTTGAAGGCAACAAAGTGGAGTACCCTAGGGGTGTTAGTGTGCAAGTGTGTTTTATTGCATACAAGAGTTTT
Organism: Vicia faba; assembly: GCA_948472305.1. Classification (NCBI taxonomy): domain Eukaryota; kingdom Viridiplantae; phylum Streptophyta; class Magnoliopsida; order Fabales; family Fabaceae; genus Vicia; species Vicia faba. Next base: position 557,039,475 of record OX451735.1, read on the forward strand.
TCTTTGAATTAGGTTTTTCTATTTCATTGATTTTATCTTGTCATACACATCCTAATTACTAGCAATAAGAAGCGGAAATGTAAAATCCTACGCTATTACAATAATTAGGGGAGGGGGATACACATTTGTACATGGGGGGTTCAACGAGAAAAATAGACAAAAAAGAAAATAGCGAAAAACAAGATATATAGAGAGAGAGAGGGAGCCCGCGCGCTGTTGGGAGGCCATCAGAAGTTCTGACCCAGATCCGCTGTCAGATGATCAACCTGTTGGTGAAACTGGATGAGTCAGAACTTCTGACTCTAGAACCTGCAAAACAGAACCTTGTTAGTGGGGAAATCAGAAGTTCTGATTTCCCTGCGCTGCAAGACAGAAGTTTGTTAGTGGAGAAACCAGAAGTTCTGATTCTGCTGAAAAGGCAATAACTCTCAGAGGTTCTAATGTCATTGACAACAAAACAGGCTTCAGATGTGCCAACGTCAAAGTCAGCATTTGGCTTTTCCCTGTACTAATCAGAACATTTGCAATTCTGTTATTACTCCACAAAACAGGAAACATATTTGGAACAGATCCAGCAAAATAGCAAAAATGTTTCAGAGGTCAGAATCACCAAGGTCACAGGCAAATCCTATACTGGCTCAGAACGTTCTGAGGTATGAGAGTCCTCAGAACATAAACAGCAATAACATGAATATTTACATTATGTTACTTGAATATGCACAGCTGATGATGCATAACAGTGTGGTGAGGGTCAGCAGGTGCTTACCTGACTGTTTGGAAAGTGGTGGGTGAAAGTTAGCTTTTAGTTCTGGTGGTGTTCTGGGAAGATTTGGAAAAGGGGAATTGAAGGTGTATACGTGTATAGGGTCAGAAGTTTGGAAAGAGCGTTTTTGGTTTACAGAAAAGAGCTGGATGTTTGATGAAGTTGAAGGTGAGAAACTTAAAGTTATGAAACAAAGCTGGAGATTTTGGCAGAGTTTCAGAATGCTACGTTGCTAGGAGTTTCGTTTCTCTCTTAGCAATTTTTCTGTTTCTTTTCTTGAACCCCTTTTGCAGTGGTGAAAGCTCTCTATTTATAGGCAAAGTTCTTGTGGATGCCTTGAACATTTAAGGCGCCAACAGAGTTTGAATTTGTTCTTTGACAGAAATTCCTGGGAAGTTGTGATAACAGCTAGCTTTCAGCCTAGGTTGCAGCAGCAGGCGTAGATTGGGGAGAAGTGACCTCTGAAGTGGGCGGTGGCGTGAAGACCCATGCCAGAATCTGTGCAAAAGCATTTTCCAAGCCACACGTGAATGCTCAGGAGTGGTTGGAAGCATTAATGGGCATTAAATGGTGACAAGACCTGTCAATACCAACATTCTGGTAATGGAAACCAACGTTGAATCAGCAGCGTAAACCATGCTCTGGCCTTGGCTACCTGTTGTCTTAGCAAGCTCTGGAGATTCTCCTGGTTTTCTGGTACGTTCCTTGGATCTACTTCTGGACAATCTGGACTTAGAGATTCTGTATCAATGTGACACCTATCCTTCTGACCTTTCATCTTCTAATTTCAACCTGTTCTGAAGGAGTCTTCATACTTTCCTGTTTCTCTTGCATTCCTTTAGCAAATTCTGACTGAGCTTGTGTAACTGCTGAAGGGGCATGTTCTGTTTGAGGCTTACATTCTGAACCACGTTTACAACTTCTGATTGAACTGATGTAGCTGCTGAAGAGCCAACTTCTGACCATGCTGAGCCAAGCTTGCAACTTCTGACCGTCTTCATCTGGAATGGGTCCAGAAGTTCTGAAGCGCTGATTTTTCTAAAAACACTTATTTTAAAGAAACATTCTAAGCACTTAGAATTTGATTTTCCTCAAGATGAAAGGGTTGTTTCTGGAGTTTGTGAGATCATCTTGCTCTTGTAAGTGACTTGCTTGGGCAAAAGGATAACTCAGGACTTGGATTTGTTTCAGGGGACTTTGAAAAATCTAAGATGGTTTCCTGAAGAAAGGGAGGGCAAATTTTGGGGTACAACACTCGTTGACACCCAAAGACTGAGGCCGCCCTTGAGGCTATCTTCCAGAGAAGCGACGAGACCCTCAGGGAATACATTGATCGGTTCAACCGCGAGGTCAATCAGGTCCCGTGCACCAATCACATGAAGAGGTACTTGCTCGAGAGAGGACTCCTCCCAGGCCCTCCTCGAGAAAGCTAGAGCTTACATGGACTACAAGGAGAAGGAGGCAGCAAACAAAGCCTGCGACTCGAGGAATCACAAACTGGCCAACATCCAACGACACAAGGACATGGGCCCTTCTCGAAGGACTGGCGAGAAGAGAATGGATGAGACGCCATGAGATCCCCGCGAGCACATGGTACCGGTATGAAGTTTCACAGTGTACACTCCATTGACCGCCTTCTGCGAGCGCATCTTGGCGGAGTGCTCCAACATCTACTTCAAGGACGTCGGCGTCAAACGACATCGACCTGCTCCTGCCAAGCCCGAGACTAATAGGAAAAAATACCGTCAGTACCATCAGAGTCTTGGGCACCTGACAAAAGGCTGCATCCACCTCAAGGATTCCATTGAGTACCCCATCAAGGGTAGCAGACTCGAGAAGTACCGATGCAATGATGCCCCTCACTGAGACATCCCCGATGTGAAAGAAGTCGAGGAAGAAACCCGACCAACAGACGATTCTGGTCCCATACATATAGCTTTCTTTGTGACAAGGGCGGAGGACTTCCATGTCCCAGAGAACTACGAGGATGAACCCTTGTTCATGCATAGTAGGTGGGAGAAATTCCCCTCGGCCATGGTCATAACTGGTGAGGGATTCAAAGACCTCTCTGTAAACTCCATAAAGAGGAAGCTTGATGAGTTGGTGGATGCAGCCCTAGCTTAAGCGGTGACACTGGAGAGGTTCAAAGGAAAATCTAAACCAATCACTTTCTACCTTGAGGAGTTTCCCGGTGGGGCCGCTAACTCGAGCATCCCTCTGCTAGTAAGGGAAAGGATGGATAACTTTGACATGCATCGTATTCTGGTCGATAAAGGAAGTTTCATCGATGTCATGCACAGTCATCTGTTTTGAACCTTACAGCTCAACGACACCCACTTGTCACCATACATGGGCTCCGACCTGCAAGGCTTCAATGGCCCGACCTCCAAACTACGGGGATACATGGAGCTTTTTGTCACGTTCAGGGAAGAGACCGGCTCCCAAAAATTCAAGGTGTGAGTTCTAGTGATCAACTACCCATCTCTCTACAACTGCATTCTAGGAAGACCTACACTAGTCGACTTGGCCGTCGTGCCCTTCATTGTCCATTTGAAGATGAAGTTCTACACACGGAGAGGGCACATCTCCATAATCCACGGAGACATCTTAGCTGCCATAATATGTTTTAATGCAACTTCCAAAGGGAAGAGCACAGTCGACACTTGAGCGCGACCTTCCAAAAGAGCTACCACTTCTCGACCTGAACCATAGCCTTCCCAGTCAGAAGAATAAAGGGCTCCACCAAAGGTTGACTCGATATTGATCGACACCCGCTTCTACAAAGATGAAGCCCCCAACGGAGAACAAGAACTCTTCCGACCCATCCCAGACGGAGATTTCGAGTTTGTCCCCCTCGGTAAAGACCCTCACGAAGGCGTGAAGATCGGCACCAGACTCCCTGACTTGACGAGGAAGAAGATCAAAGCTTGCTTGAGGGAGAACGCGGACCTGTTCGCATGAAACACTGCGGAGATTCCTGGACTCGACCCTGAGGTCGCCTGTCACCAACTGGCCATTGATCCAGCCGCTAGGGAAGTAGTTCAATATAGACGTAGGCAGTCTCTCGAGAAAGCGGAGGCTGCTGAAAAAGTTATAAAAGACCTCCTAGAGGAAAATTTTATTTCTGAGGCCCGATATTCAACTTGGGTCTTAAACTGTGTACTTGTTAAAAAGAATAATGGAAAATAGAGAATGTGTGTTGATTATACTGATCTTAATGGGGCATGCCCCAAAGAAGAGTTTCCTTTACCTAACATTGATATGCTGATCGACAAATCGATCGGCTATAAAACATTATCGTCCATGGAAGACTACTCGGGCTATAACCAAATTCCAATGGCCATGAGGGACAAGCACTGCACTGCCTTCACGACAGGCTCGGGAAATTACTACTACAAAGTAATGCCCTTAGGCCTAAAAATGCGGGGGAAAAATACCAACAGATGATGAACAAAGTCTTCCGCGACAAGATCAGCGACATGCCCGAGGTATATATGGATGACATGATCGCCAAATCTCGAACATAAACCGATCACGCTGCCCATCTCAAAAGATTTTTCGCCCAAGCGAGACAGTGCAAAATGAGATTCAACCCGGAGAAATGCACCTTCGGGGTTAGAGCAGGCAAGTTCCTTAGTTTTTATCTGACTTAACGAGGAATTAAAGCCAACCCCGACAAGTGCTGAGCATTCTCCGAACTACCCAGGCCTAGTTCGAAGAAATACATATAAGTTCTAAAAGGTATGCTCACCTCTCTTTCCCATTTCGTGGCAAAATCTGTGCAACACGCACTGCCATTCTTCAAAATTTTGCATAAAGAAGCAGCTTTTGAGTGGACCAAAGAATGCTAGCAATCCCTCTTCCACCTCAAGAAAAGCCTTTCGCAGCCTCCCGTGTTGTCGCGGTATGAGAACGAGGAAACCTTATTCCTTTACCTTGCCGTCTCTATCGAGGCTGTAAGCACGACCCTTATTCGCGAGACTCCATATGGGCAAAAACCAGTATATTTTACGAGAAAAGCGCTGCAAGGCCCCAAGGTTAGGTATCAACAGATTGAAAAAGTAGCCTTAGCCCTCATCAAAGTGGCGAGGAGACTTATACACTACTTCCTGGTCCACACGATCATCATACGAATAGACCAACCCGTGAGGCAACTCCTTTACCGACTAGACATAGCCGGTCGAATATTGAAATGTTTGTTGGAGCTCTTGGAGTTCAACGTCGAGTACGAAAGCAGAAAGGCCCTCAAAGCCCGAGCATTGGCCGACTTCGTCATAGAGATGACGACTCATAATTCCCATATAGGGAAGAAGCACAATTAGACCATCTTTGTGGACGGAGCTTCCAGCTCGACAGAGAGTGGAGCAGGACTCCTCCTTGAGAACGATGAAGGAATCATGATCGAGTATTCCTTCACCCTTTCCTTTCTGATTTCGAACAATCAGACTGAATATGAGGCCCTGCTTGTAGAATTAAGACTGGTCGAGGATTTTTATGCCCGGGAAATACAAATTTTCACAGACTTCCAACTTGCCGCTTCTCAAGTACAAGGGGGATACAAGGCCAAGAACAACAACCTCGTCGAATATCTAAATCTAGTCAGAGAACAGATGAAGAGGTTTGACCGAGAAGAAATCAAACACATACCTTGCGAATAGAACACACAGGTGGACATACTTTCAAAGCTCACGGGCACAAAGAAGAAAGGTGGGAACAAATTCATCATCCAAGAATCCCTTTCTTTCCCGAGCATTGAAAAATCCATTGTACCACCCGAAATAAATGCCATTGGGGATGGTTCATGTTGGATGACCTCGGTCTTCAACTTCCTGACAAAGTATGAACTTCCCGTTGACCAAATGGAGGCATTCGTGACTAAACGACGGGCATGTTCTTATGTGGTACTCGAGCACAAACTTTATTGGAGGGGATTCTCTATCTCCTCCTGAAATGCATCGACGAATCCATAATCGCTGAAATACTACGGGAAATCCATGAGGGAATCAACACCAACACATGGGTGGAAGATCCCTAACACGAAAGGCACTGCAAGCAGGTCATTACTGGCCGACTGTAATACGGTGGGAGAACTGACTTTATTGGTTTTGCATTTTATCACAAATGTTGCGGTTAGCAAGAGTCACCACTGACTTTTCTTTTATCCAATAAAGGAAAGGGTGAAAAGAACAGGAAAGACCTTTCGAGACTATATTCTGAGTAAGGGGGGTAGATTATGGAAAGGGAAGGTGTTAGCGCCCTTTCCATCTGTAGTTATCTACAGGCTCTTAGTTGCTAGCTCATTTTGAAAATGCATTTTTTGTGTAAATGTATTTTAAAGATATTTTGAAAATACGCCTTAGTGCGGGAAACTTTGTAATGTTTCTCGTTTCAGTGATAACGCATACAAAGTGTTTTTTTTATCTTTGAAAATATTTAGAAAAGAGTTTTGTGTATGTGTGGAAAAATTGTTGTGTTTGTTTTTATGAGCAAGCAAATATGAATGGTCTACCTACTCCAATGGTCTTTGTTCTTTTCGTCTTTTCTATTAGAGAGTGATATCCTACTATTAGTCAGTAGGTAGCCCTATCGTTAGATGTTTTGAAAAACCAACGAGGGTCATCGTACAATCACAAAGGTAACTCATAGGATACTTTAGTAATTACCCTAAGGTTTTAAGATCGTTTACCGAGGCAACATAGAAAGGGTCATCAATGGACTTATGATCTTTAAACCAAAGGGTCACGACTGAAATCTCTTACGTTCGAGAAACGTGACTGTTTTATTCCGAAGGTAACAAGTGGAGGTCCCTTAGAGGTGCGCGTGTACGAGTGTATTTGTATTTTAGTTAAGTTTATCTTTAGTGTTAGGTTTGCTAGCGTTTTCTTTTAGTATTACCATACAAGCCTATTAGCATTCATTTAACAGTTAATTGAATAAGTATAGAAATAAAGTGCGAGAATTTTGAATCTACACTATTACAAGGCTTCGGGATGGGGGAATTACAAACCAAAACGGAGAAAAAAATGTAAATGGTCCTAGCTAAACTATTACAATCTATAGGCAGTTACATAATATTCATGAAAAATAATGCGAATAAATAAATGAACACGCGGAGGAGAAAGAAATAAAAATGAAAGGATGAAGAAAAAACTCTATGAAAAATTTCTAAGTGATAAAATAAATATTTTTGTTGTTTTTTATTTAGAAAAGATAATTAAATTAAATTAAGAAATCTATGTCTAATTAGTTAATTAAAAAAAGGTGATTAAAATAATTAATTAAAATTAATATAATTAAAAAATAATTCATTTTTTTTTGTTTTTTTGATTTTATGATCTTTTATAATATTAATTAAAAAAGAAATGAATTAAATGAAAGAAACAGAATAAAAAAACGAAATGGGCCTCGCTGCAAAGAGTAAACATGGGGTGTGAGAACTTTAAATGTCTCAAGCCCAATGTCCTATGTCCAGGAGTGGCAACAGGAAATGGAGGGGTGTGAGTTTGAAATTTCAAAGCCCATCAATGAGAAGGCCAAAACACCCAATAACCTGCAAAAAAATACTGAAACACAAAAGTGCAAAACTTGGGACTCGAACTCAGGATCTAGAAGAGGAGTGCCTGAACTGCATCCTGTGACTTAAGCATTTAATATTTCATGTAATACGTTAGAACATTTCTAAATAACCGTATGAACATGAATATATGCTTCAATTTCATTTAAATTACATGGAAGAAGAGATTCGGATGAGAGAAGTTTACCCAACTGGAGTTATTCAGTTCGTGCGTTCTAGGATGCTTTAGGCGTGCATAGTGAATGATATGGACTTCTGGGAGTCTCAGGAAGACAAATATGTGACTGGTTTGGATCGAGGATGGCTATAAATACAACTATTAATTTTGACAACTTTGGAATTTTTGAGAATTTTGTAGTGCACTCTTTGAGCAGCTTATGCCTTGAATTTTTTTTGAGAATTTTTTAGTAGTATTTTGAAGTTATATTTCATGGTCCTTTGGATTATGAGTTGTTGTGTATATATAGATAGAATGAGTGGTTAACTAACTTGGCAAGGAATCACATCATTAAAGCCATCAACATGGCAAGGAATCACACCATTAAACCATTGTTTGATGACAAAAAATCATATTTGAAAAATTGCCAAAATTACATGATTCTTGCTATTTCTACATCTTGCATAAACTTGGTCATGTCTTATGTATCTTGCACGAAATTTGGGCCCCTTAATGGGTCAAGTCAAGCTCAAATGACATGGCCCATTATTTCTTGCATTTTCATCTTAATTTATTTGATTTTAAATTGAATAAAATAAAGATAAATACAAATAAAATTAATTCCATGCAAAAATGTACTTATAGGTTCTCTAAGATGTTATGGACATGTTTTAAGTCCAAAAAGTAGGCTCATTGGTCTAAGAATGCAATTTTGCTCAATTTGTACTTCTTGAATTTCTTCAAAATTCCCCAACTTGTGCAACTTATAACTTTCTCAATTTTAATCTTTTTAAAATGATCTTGGACGTTTTGGAAATCCCAAGATGTCTTCTACAATCTCTATGTTGATCATTTTTTCTTTTGGAGATATCATCTTGATGTAAGTTGCCTTGACAAAAAGTGTCTTTTGTTGACTCTTTGAAAAATGACCTATAATGTATTAGATCATATCTTCCAAATAAATCATTTTTGGACTTGAGAAAAATAAAGTTGTAGAGAATACAATTTTCTTCAAAATGGGCTTTGGTTGGGGAAAAGTTGATGAAGCATGTGAAAGTTATGTCTGGTCAAAGTTCAGTTGACTTCCCTTAAGGAAACCCTAATTTGGCAATTCTTGACTTTGGATGATCTGAGGATTTTCTTTGAGGAATCATGATCAATCCTTGATCAAATGATTAATATCACTTCAAAATGTTTATGTTGACCAAAAAGCTTGAAGTTTGACTATATATTGACCATAATTGACTTTTTGACCAGTATAGTTGATTTTCAAACATTTGAGCCATTGATTGAGCAAATTTGTGATGTAGGGCTTGAAACTTGACATGAACCTTATTGAGGAACTATGAAGAACTATGGAAGCCATTTGAGACCTTTTCAAACCAAATTTCCTTGAGAAATTCCAAACCCTAGTTATGGGCCTTTGACTAGGAGGAGCATCTTGACTAGCCAATCCTTGAGTGTCTTGACCATTTGAAGAGACTTGAAAGAATACTTTAAAGAAAAATGGGAGGGAAAAATTTGGGTACAACAACTGCCCCTATTCAATCTTCTTAAACCTTAAGAGTTAGATTGACAAGTCCTCCATTCGTGACTTGAAAGTAGAAGATGATTGAACACGTAAGTGCCCAAAAATTTGTACTTGCCTGTGCAAGTGGTAACGTTATTTGTTGATTGTAGCGGGAATGGGCTTAGAGGTGCCATTTGGAGGGGTGACGGAGAATCTTCGGAGATGGGCTGATAGATGCCATACTAAATAACTGCTGACTTCAACTGTAAGAAATATCAGAGAAATCTTCGGACGAATTTAACTGAAACAGAGGAAGTGTCCACCGAAAAACAAATCAGGATAAATCATTGATCGATTTAAGCTGAACTAGCAGAGGTCTCAAATTTAACTTGAGACAAATCAGTAAATTCTTAGGGTCAATTTAGCTGAACCAGAGAAACAAGTCACCGAAAAACAAATCAGTATAAATCGTTGATTGATTTAAACAGAATCAACAAACGTCTTGAATTATCTTTATCGGAAAACAAATTAGGACAAGTTGTTGATCAATTTAAATTGAACCAGCAAAGGTCTTGAATTATCTTTAATTGGAGACAAATCAGCAAAATCTTTGAGTCGATTTAGCTGAACCAGAGAAAGAAGTCTACCGGAAAATAAATCAGGATAAATCATTGATCGATTTAAACTAAACCAGCAGAGGTCTTGAATCATCTCTAACTGGAAACAAATCAGCAAAATCTTCGAGTCAATTTAGCTAAACCAGAGAAAGAAGTCTACCGGAAAACAAATCAGGATAAATTATTGATCGATTTAAACTGAACCAGCAGAGGTTTTGAATTATCTTTAAATGGAGACAAATCAGCAAAATCTTAGGGTTGATTTAGCTAAACAAGAAAAATAAGTTTACCGGGAAAGAAATCAGGAATAAATCGTTAATCGATTTAAACCAAACCAGAAGATGTCTTGAATTATCTTTAATTGGAAACCAAATCAGTAAAATATTCTATTCGATTTAGCTGAACCAGATAAAGAAGTCTACTGGAAAACAACTTAGGATAAACCGTTGATCGAATTAAACTAAACCAGCAGAGGTCTTGATTTATCTTTAACTGGAAACAAATCAGCAAAATCTTCGAGTCGATTTAGCTAAACAAGAAAAAGAAGTCTACCGGAAATCAAATCAGGATAAATAGTTTATTGATTTAAACTGAACCAGCAGAGGTCTTGAATTATCTTTAATTGGGGACAAATCAGCAAAACCATTGGACCGATTTAGCTGAACCAGAGAAAGATGTCTACTGGAAAACAAATCACCATAAACCGTTGATCGATTTAAACTGCACCAGCAGAGGTCTTGAATCATCTTTAACTGGAAAACAAATCAGTAAAATCTTCGAGTCAATTTAGCTGAACCAGAGAAATAAGTCTACCGGAAAACAAATCATGATAAATCGTTGATCGATTTAAACTAAACCAACAGAGGTGTTGAATTATCTTTAACTGAAAACAAATATTTAAAATCTTTGAGTCAATTTAGCTGAACCAAAGAAAAAAGTCTACCGGAAAACAAATCAGGATAACTCGTTGATCGATTTAAACTAAACTAGAAAAGGTCTTGAATTATCTTTAACTGGAGACAAATCAGCAAAATCTTAGAGTCGGTTTAGCTGAACCAGAGAAAGAAGTCTACCGGAAAACAAATCAGGATAAATTGTTGATCGATTTAAATTGAACCAGCAGAGGTCTTGAGTTATCTATAATTGGAAAACAAATCAGTAAAATCTTCGAGTCGATTTAGCTGAACCAGAGGAAGAAATATACCGGAAAACAAATCAGGATAAACCGTTAATCAATTTAAATTGAACCATCAGAGGTCCCGAATTACCTTTAACTGGAAACAAATAAGGAAAATCTTCGAGTCGATTTAGCTAAACTAGAGAAAGAAAACTACCGAAAAATAAATCAAGATAAATCGTTGATCGATTTAAATTGAACCAGCATGGGTGTTGAATTATCTTTAACTAGAGACAAATCAACAAAATCTTAGGGTCGATTTAGATGAACCAGAGAAAGAATTCTACTCGAAAAAAAATCATGATAAATCATTGATCGATTTAAAATGAACCACCAGAGGTCTTAAATTATCTTTAACTGGAAAAAATGAGTAAAATCTTCAAGTTGATTTAGCTGAACTAGAGAAAGAAGTCTACCAGAAAAAAAATCAGGATAAACCGTTGATCAATTTAAACTGAACCAGCAGATGTCTCGAATTATCTTTAACTGGAAACAAATCAGCAAAATATTTGAGTCGATTTAGCTGAACAAGGGAAAGAAGTCTACCGGAAAACAAATCAGGATAAATAGTTGATCAATTTTAACTTAACCAGCAGAGGTCTCAAATTATCTTTAACTGGAAACAAATCAGCAAAATCTTAGGTTCGATTTAGCTGAACCAGAGAAAGAAGTCTACCAGAAAACAAATCAGGATAAACCATTGATCAATTTAAACTGAACCAGCAGCTGTCTCGAATTATCTCTAACTGGAAACAAATCAGCAAAATCTTTGAGTCGATTTAGCTGAACAAGGGAAAGAAGTCTACCGGAAAACAAATCAGGATAAATAGTTGATCAATTTTCACTGAACCAGCAGAGGTCTCAAATTATCTTTAACTGGAAACAAATCAGCAAAATCTTAGGGTCGACTTAGCTGAACCAGAGAAAGAAGTCTACCGGAAAACAAATCAGGATAAATCGTTGATCGATTTAAAATGGACCAGCAGAGGTCTTGAATTATCTTTAACTGTAAAACAAATTAGTAAAATATTCGAGTCGATTTAGCTGAACTAGAGAAAGAAGTCTATCGGAAAACAAATTAGGATAAACCGTAGAACGATTTAAACTGAACCAGTAGAGGTCTCGAATTATCTTTAACTGAAAACAAATCTGCAAAATCTTCGAGTCCATATAGCTGAACTAGAGAAAGAATTCTACCGAAAAACAAATCAGGATAAATCGTTGATCGATTTAAACTAAACCTGTAAAGGCCTTGAATTATCTTTAACTGGAGACAAATCAGCAAAATCTTAGGGCCGGTATAACTGTACCAGAGAAAGAAGCCTACAGGAAAACAAATCAGGATAAATTGTTGATCGATTTAAATTGAACCAGTAGAGGTCTTGAATTATCTTTAATTAGAAAATAAATCAGTAAAATCTTCGAGTCGATTTAGCTGAACCAGAGGAAAAAGTATACCAGAAAACAAATCAGGATAAACCTTTGATCGATTTAAATTGAACCAGCAGAGGTCCCGAATTATCTTTAACTGAAAAGAAATTAGCAAAATCTTCAAGTTGATTTAGTTGAACCAGAGAAAGAAGTCTACCAGAAAAAAAATCAGGATAAATAGTTGATCGATTTTAACTGAACCAGCAGAGGTCTTGAATTATCTTTAACTGGAAACAAATCAGCAAAATCTTAGGGTCAATTTAGCTAAACCAGAGAAAGAAGTCTACCGAAAAACAAATCAGGATAAACCACTAATCAATTTAAACTGAACCAGTAGAGGTCTCGAATTATCTTTAACTTAAAACAAATCAGTAAAATCTTCGAGTCGATTTAGCTAAACTAGAGAAAGAAGTCTACCGGAAAACAAATCAGGATAAATTGTTGATCGATTTAAACTAAACCAGCAAAGGTCTTGAATTATCTTTAACTGGAGATAAATCAGCAAAATCTTAGGGTCGGTATAGCTGAACTAGAGAAAGAAGTCTACCGAAAAACAAATCCAGATAAATCGTTGATCGATTTAAATTGAACCAGTAGAGGTCTTGAATTATCTTTAATTGGAAAACAAATCAGTAAAATCTTTGAGTCGATTTAGCTGAACCAGAGGAAGAAGTCTACCGGATAAACAAATCAGGATAAACCGTTGATCGATTTAAATTGAAGAAGCAGAGGTCCCGAATTATCTTTAACTGGAAAGAAATCGGCAAAATCTTCGAGTTGATTTAGCTGAATCAGAGAAAGAAGTCTACCAAAAAACAAATAAGGATAAATCGTTGATCGATTTAAATTGAACCAGCAGAGGTCTTGAATTATCTTTAACTGGAGACAAATCAGCAAAATCTTAGAGTCGACTTAGCTGAACCAGAGAAAGAATTCTACCGAAAAACAAATCAAAATAAATCGTTGGTCGATTTAAACTGAACAAGCAGAGGTCTTGAATTATCTTTAACTGGAAAACAAATCAGTAAAATCTTCGAGTCAATTTAGTTGAACCAGAGAAAGAAATCTAGCAGAAAACAAACAAGGATAAACTACTGATCGGTTAAAACTGAACCAATAGAGGTTTCAAATTATCTTTAACTGAAAACAAATCAGCAAAATCTTCAAGTCGATTTAGCATAACCAGAGAAAGAAGTCTACCTGAAAACAAATCAGGATAAATCGTTGATCGATTTAAATTGAACCAACAAAGGTCTTGAATTATCTTTAATTGGAGACAAATCAGCAAAATCTTAGGGTCGATATAGCTGAACCGGAGAAAGAAGTCTACTAGAAAACAAATCAGGATAAACCGTTGATCGATTTAAACTGAACCAGCAGAGGTCTCGAATTATCTTTAACTAGAAACAAATCAGCAAAATCTTAGGGTTAATTTAGCTAAACCAGAGAAAGAATTCTATCGGAAAACAAATCAAGAAAAATTGTTGATCAATTTAAAATGGACCAGCAGAGGTCTTGAATTATCTTTAACTGGAAAACAAATCAGTAAAATCATCGAGTCGATTTAGCTGAACCAGAGAAAGAAGTCTACCGGAAAACAAATCAGGATAAATCATTGATCGATTTAAACTGAACCAGTAGAGGTCTCAAATTATCTTTAACTTAAAACAAATCAGCAAAATCTTCGAGTCGATTTAGCTGAACCAGAGAAAGAAGTCTATCGGAAAACAAATCAGGATAAATCGTTGATCAATTTAAACTGAACCAGCAAAGGTCTTGAATCATCTTTAACTGGAGACAAATTAGCAAAATCTTAGGGTCGGTATAGTTGAACCAGAGAAAGAAGTCTACCGGAAAATAAATCAGGATAAATCATTGATCGATTTAAATTGAACCAATAGAGGTCTTGAATTATATTTAATTGGAAAAAAATCAGTAAAATCTTCGAGTCGATTTAGCTGAACCAGAGGAAGAAGTCTACCGTAAAACAAATCAAGATAAATCGTTGATCGATTTAAATTGAACCAGCAGAGGTCCCGAATTATCTTTTACTGGAAAAAAATCAGCAAAATTTTTGAGTTGATTTAGCTGAACCAGAGAAAGAAGTCTACTGGAAAACAAATCAGGATAAATTGTTGATCGATTTAAATTGAACAAGCAGAGGTCTTGAATTATCTTTAATTGGAGACAAATCAGCAAAATCTTAGGGTCGATTTAGCTGAACTAGAGAAAGAATTCTATCGGAAAACAAATCACAATAAATTGTTGATCTATTTAAAATGAACCAGCAGAGGTCTTGAATTATCTTTAACTGGAAAATAAATCAGTAAAATCTTCGAGTCAATTTAGCTGAACCAGAGAAAGAAGTCTACCAAAAAACAAATCAGGATAAACTGTTGATCGATTTAAACTGAACCAGTAGAGGTCTCGAATCATCTTTAATTGAAAACAAATCATAAAAATCTTTGAGTCGATTTAACTAGACAAGAGAAAGAAGTCTACCGGAAAACAAATCAGGATAAATTGTTGATCGATTTAAATTGAACCAGCAAAGGTCTTGAATTATCTTTAACTGGAGACAAATCAGCAAAATCTTAGGGTTGGAATAGCTGAACCAGAGAAAGAAGTCTACCAGAAAACAAATCAGGATAAACCGTTGATCGATTTAAAATGAACCAGCAGAGGTCTCTAATTATCTTTAACTAGAAACAAATCAACAAAATCTTCTAGTCGATTTAGCTTAACTAGAGAAAGAAGTCCACCAGAAAACAAATAAGGATAAATCATTGATTGATTTAAATTGAACCAGCAGAGGTATCATATTATCTTTAACTGGAAACAAATAAGCAAAATCTTCGAGTCGATTTAGCTGAACCGGAGAAAGAAGTCCACCGGAAAACAAATCAGAATAAATCGTTGATTGATTTAAATTGAACCAGCAGAGGTCTTGAATTATCTTTAACCTGAAAAAAAATCAGTAAAATCTTCAAGTCGATTTAGCTGAACCAGAGAAAGATCTCTTTCGGAAAACAAATCAAGATAAACCATTGATCGATTTAAACTGAACCAACAGAAGTCTCGAATTATCTTTAACTGGAAACAAATAAGCAAAATCTTCGAGTCGATATAGCGGAACCAAAGAAAGAATTCTACCAGAAAACAAATCAGGATAAATCATTGATCGATTTGAAATGGACTAGCAGAGGTCTTGAATTATCTTTAACTGGAAAACAAATTAGTAAAATCTTAGGGTCGATTTAACTGAACCAGAGAAAGAAGTCTACCGGAAAACAAAACTGGATAAATCGTTGATCGATTTAAACTGAACCAGCAAAGGTCTTGAATTATCTTTAACTGGAAAACAAAACTGGATAAACCGTTGATCGATTTAAACTGAACCAGCAGAGTTCTTGAATTATCTTTAACTGGAAAACAAATCAGTAAAATATTAGGGTCGATTTAACTGAACCAGGGAAAGAAGTCTACTTGGAAACGAATCAGGATAAATCATTGGTCGATTTAAACTGAACCTGCAGATAGATTCTTAGAATGACCTTATGAGGAAAATGCTGAAATAGCCCTTCGTCAGATGTAGTCTTTGAGAAGATATTTAGGTCATATAAGTAGTTGATGATATTCTTCCGTCGATTGATCTTTCCTGAAAAGGTAAAAAGTCAGTTATATGGAATGTCATGATGGATGAAATGCATTGCATAATTGATGTTCTCAAAATAAATGAGATTGTGCTATATGAGTTTCGTATGCATATGCTATGACACTTGGTAAATGATGTATGAATGTTAAATGTTTTTGAAGTGCATACGTAAATTCGAGAAACATCTTTGTCTGGGGAAAATAAATTCCTGACAGTCGCTGGGGATGAAGAGTATGTGTATCTTCGATCTTCTGGGGATTGTTTCCGCTGGGGACTCTTGCTTGCTGTTTGAGGATAACTCTGCTGGGAAATATTGATTTCTACTTTCTGAAGAAACTCTACTAGAGAGTGTTAATTCCTTCTTGGGGGAGAAGAGTTCAAAACTTTGGTCATTCTTGGTTCTACTGGGGGATTTATAATTCTTTGTATACCCTGATTGGGGATCACATTGATAAATAACTTTCTGGCTCGTCTGAGAAGGATAAAGTCGACTGACATCTGGTCTGGTTCCAGTTTTATAGCAACTCTCTAGGGATAGTGAAGAATTCACTAGGGAGATAAATCATGTTGGGGAAATAAACCCTGTTGGGGAATAAACCCTGGCGATGGAGGAATATCCTGCCGAGGGAAGCTCTTTGTCAAGGAGAATGCGCTATGATGGAGAGAAGTAATCTGCAAGGACTTTTACAGTTTTGAAAACTCAGTTGGGGATAGGAATTCCTATGGACTATAATGTTTGGGATCCTATATGTTGGTGACATTACTGGGGAGAAGATCATACTCAATTATCAGCAAGAGTGATCTGCCGGAGAAATTGCGGGGAATGTATGAACTTGTGAAGATTACCTTGTGGGGATAATTTCATGGTAGTGGATCTGTGGGGATTCGTGGAGACTTGAACAAATATCAACTTCTAAAGCCTTTGTTGAATGCTGATCAGGGTGATAAGTCTTCTATTGATAGACAAGTGACGAGATGACAGAACATAGTCGTACGCTTTAATCCTTAACTTTTTCCTGGACAGTCCTTTCAGATTTTCAGTCCACCGGGATACCCTTTTTTGTCCAAGCCGCCTTTTCAGGTTTTCGACTTGCCGGGTATACATTTTTATTTATATATCCCTAATATTTTCCCGAACTTTTTTGGTTCGCCGGGATGCCCTTATTTGTGCCTAGGTCAGTCAACCTAGCGAGTCTTTTTTTTCATGCGTAGCATTTTCTGACTATTTCCACGTTCACAGGGTGTGGAGAATTATCACTGTCCATAGTAGTAAGTGTTGTAGCACTTCCAGAAAGATGTTTTCTTGATCGCACGTTGCCCTTTGCTAGAACTCATGTTCAATGCCTCAGGTGATTCAGACGGAGGTCTGCCCCTGGCTATTTGGCACTTTTAAGAGATTCCTCAAATCTTGACTCGACTGCCCCCAGATCAGTTAGACACCATATCATGCCCTTGATCATGAAAGGCTTGTTACTGGAAATGTCTTTCCATCTGAGGTGATTCTGTCCATTGAGAGGATTTCCATATATTGAATTTCTGTCATGCATATTTCTCTGCTGTCGACGATTAGTCATATGTAAACAATGGCATTTAAAGAATGTAAAGGTTATGTCTGTCTTGAAGTTTTGAAAATGCTTTTTTAGTAAACAAACATAATTTTGTAAGAATATGAATTCAACTCAGGATTTATAGTAAACCTTATAGGAGTCAGGATACCTTTTGTAACAGTATGCTTTCTAAACAGTGAGAAAATGAGAAACCTGTCTTGAGAATACCTGTTATGAAATGATATGCATGCAATGTTTTCAAGGATCTCGCGGGGTAAACATAAGAAAATGTTTGGATTTTGATTGCATCTTTGATAGAAGAACTTCGTATCGTTGAATGTCATTATACAAGAATCAAGCTCACCATGTCGAGTGGGTCATAGCCTCTGACTCAAGTTATCGTGCTTTGTTCTTTTGACGACATTGGCTAGAGCAAAATAAATCCCCTTGCCCCTTACTATACGTCTGGTTCATCATAACCTGCATCACAGGTGTGATCGGTGGATCTGGAACTGACTGTTTAACGATGGTTCGCGAAATGTCGCGGTAAGCAAGAGTCGCCACCGTCTTTTATTTTCTCCAACATGGAAAGGACAAAAGCACAGCAAAATTCCTTTTCGAGATGTCTCTCGGGTTCGGGAGGTATATTTATAGAAAGGGAAGGTGTTAGCACCCTTTCTATCCATGGTTATCCATGGGCTCTTAGATACTTGCTCTTTATTTTTTCAAAATGTTTGCTTTTAAAAGTGTGAGTGGGTTTGAAAAAGTTTCGTTTAAATATTTCAGATCGACTCTTGTATCAGTCCTCAAGAGTGTTTGAAAAATTATTTTGAAAGCTTTTTGAAAGTGTCGGTGTGAAAAGGTTTTTGTTTTGTTTTTTAGAGGAAGCAAGTATCCATGAGTCATCCACCTACCCTAAGGAATTAGGCTGTGTAAATGTCCTTAAGGTAGTGCCCTCCCACCATTGAGAGGTAGGTAGCACCACCGTTGGAGTTGTTCGGGTCAACTCGAGTTTAGGGTCAGTGTGGTCACCGAAGCAACAATAGGACACCTTAGAAGCTACCCTTATGCCATGTTCATGGACATAAGGACTTACTAAAACGTCCTATACTCGACGACCACGTTTCGAGGGGCAAGGCAACAGTGAGGCGTACCCTAAGAGTGGTGTGTGAATTTGTGTATTGTTTTCAGTTATGTTTTATCTTGTCATGGTATTGTGAGCTACGCTTTGATTTTATTTGGGCCATTCATTCTTTCATGCAAAATTTAGCAGTTAAGGGGTGCGGAAATTAAAGTGCGGAAAATAAAGGTTCTACGCTATTACAAAGCGCGGGTCTATACATCGCCAAATTACAAAGACCCGTTTTAATAAAAATGCGGAAAGTAAATAAATTCCCTAATTACTATTACAAGGCTTGAGCAATTACATTATATTTAAAACGAAAAATAAAGACAAACGCGCGAAAAGAAATTAGAATCGAATATGCGAGGGCGTTGGACACTTTAAAGAAATTAAATGAAATTAAAGAGGCTAATTAATTATTTAATAAGAAAAGGAATTATTTTTTATATTATTTTTTGTATTTAATGAAAATAAAGAAAATTAATTATTATTAGAAGTTAAATAAAATCCTAATTCTAAGTTGTTTTTAATTATTTAAAAAATGTTTAAGTTTAACCTAATTTACCCTAATTAATTAATTACATGTTTATTTACAAAATAATTAATAATTAATAATGATAAGAAGAAAAAAAATTATTTATTAAGAAAAGAGAATAAAAATGCTAAAAACCTAATTTCTACATATTTTAGTTATTAAGAAAAGATTAAAATTAAAACCTAATTTTACTAAATTGATTATTAAAAATTTATTTACAAAAATATTAATGAATTAAATGTTAATGACAATAAACATGTTTTTGATTTTTTTGGTTTTTTATATTATAAAAATTGTTTTTGTGAATTAACTAAAATAATTAAAATAAATAAAAGAGAATTGAAAAGAAAGAAGAAAATTAGAAAAAAGAAATAGAATACAAACAAAGGGGGGTATCTGGCCCAATTTGGAGGTCTATTGAAGCATTTGGCCCACTGAATCCAAGGCCTTTGTTGAGTTTTCTGTACTTGCGTGTGGATCCTTTGACTAGCGCGTATGGTAGTCTTCCTGTGGTGACCTTCAGATTGAAACTCATGGGCGCGTGGCAGGCATAGATGTGGAGTTGTATGGTAGAACATTGATGGAACGCTGCACAAGAACGCATTGAGACAAAAATTATTAAGCTTTTGGGGGGACCTGGGAATCGAACCCAGGTCCCAGTGCCTGCATGACAACGCAACAACCATCTGAACCAACACGTTTCTTTGTTAACATTATAGAACATGAATAATATATGTAAGAAAAAGGTATTATGCTGAACAATAAAAAACGCGCTAATCGTTCAAACCCTCCAATCACGTTCCAACAACTCAGCGTCTTCTTCCTTTTTCCCTGCAAATAACACCAAATAGAGGGGGTTTTAAATCCCCACTAAACTCAACCTGAAAAATAGCGAATAGAATATAGGCAATCATAAAAAGGGCGCGGTGGGTGGATTCCATTCGTTTGGAGGTCCTGATTCCATTGGCATAGGTTTTATTGTCTAATTTTTCCACATGAAGGAAACCCCAATTTCAAACTTCTGAAACCCTAGAACACGTCCATGGTGAATTCCTATTTAGACAGCCATTCTTCAATTGAGTAATACTATTAGCTTCAGAAGGTTCATGTTAGTGTAAATCAACATTAAAAACATATGAAAAATGCATGTGAATCATAAAACGATAATGGATAATTTTATGAAAAGCAAGACATCGTTCTACAACTTCTTTGGGTATGGAGGCCTGGATTTGATTGCAAATGCTTCCTAATAGTGTCAGGAGTGTATTGGAGTACTTTTCAAGCCTTGAGACGAGCTCTAAGTATCAAAACAGTTTTCAACTTTTTGTCCAAAATTGCAAGTTTGTTATTGATTCTCTGCGCAGCTTCTTGTGTCCAGGGCATTAGGTTTTGATTGTGCTTATGTATGTGAGTGAATTAGGTTAAGAAAACCAGCCTATAATCCATGCATTGATGATTTGGAGATTTGATTTTCCATGAGATCAATTTCAATCTTTTTGCCATGAAACTATTGCCAATTGTATAGAATCTTTCCTTTTAAGTGATGCACGAAATATTTGATTCATAATGGATGAAAATGCTGCACAAAAAGATTCAAAACACATGATTTAGTATTTTTCTCATAATTAATTTTAATTAAATGAATTAATAGGATTAAAAATTCAATTAATTAATTAAAAATAAGAAAATAACTCCCTTTTAGCTTAATGGGTCGTGCATGGCCTTTGGATAATGGTTCATGGAAGAAATTGAGGCCCATTAGCATTTTTGAAGCCTTTTATGCAAAGTTGACTTTTCAAAATTCCCAAAAATTTCCCAACTTCCACAAGGCATATCTTGCTCAAATTTTAAGCTTTGATCATGTTCTTTGACATTTTGGAAAGGTCTTGAAATCCTCTAACCAATGTCCTTTGTCCCATGTCAATTTGATTTACCAATATCAAGTTATGGTCTTTGACTTAAAGTGCCTTTTTGTTGACTTTTGAAAATGACCTATAATGTTGAAATTGATAACTTTTTGTGAGAATATTTCTTGGACTTGAAGTGTGAAGATGAGTTGTAGGAAATGTAATTCTATTCACAATGAGCTTTGGATGGGATTTTTCTGATAAACCATGTGGAAGTTATGCCCTGGTCAATTTGCAGTTGACTTTTTCAACTGTCCAAAAATAGAAACTTTTGCATCTTGAGACTTTTTGAGCCATGCTTTGAGAATCATGATCAAGAATTGATCAAATGATGTTTGTGGCTTCAAAATAATATGTTGACCAAAAATTTTGACTTTTGACTGTCAAATGACCATTTTTCCCCTGCAGTTGACTGTGAAGCAATTAGGGTTTTTGACTGTACAATCTGGTGCTGTGAGTCTTGAAACTTGGCATATGGATGCTTGACAATGTATGTAGGCATGTGGGACTTGTTTGGACCCTTGGAAACTTCAATTTCTTTGCCATAACCGAAACCCTAATTTTTGACTGTTAGGAGGCAATTGGACTGTGCAACCCTTGAGAGATTTTGAATCATCTGAAGACTGATTTTGTCAAATCTTGAAGAATATGGGAAGGCAAATTTTGGAGTACAACAGTTTCCCCTGTTCAATCTTCTTAAACCTGAGGATGTAGATTGGCTGGCGTGCCTTTTGTAATCCGAAGGTGGAAGATGATTGAACACTAAAGTGCCCAGAAATTTACGCTCACATGTTAGCAGTGTAATGGTGGGAATGGGCTTATAGATGCCATTTGGAGATTGATGTATGGGAGAGATGGGCTTATAGATGCCATCGGGAGGTTGTCGATCGCGTAAGAGATTCCTTAGCCAGAACTTGCGTACCTGGAAAAAAAAAGATAATTACCTGGCCTGTTACAGGAGTTGATCTTCAAACTCTTTATGTAGATGTGCCCTGTCTGGTTACAGGAATCGAATCTTTAAACTCTTCAAACGTGCCCTGGCGAGATACAGGAATCGAGTCTGGAGAATATAGTCGTCAATAGATACACCCTGGCAAGATACAGGAATCGGATCTTCTAACTCTTCAGACGCACCCTGGCAAGATACAGGAATCGGGTCGGGTAATGCTAGTCGTCAACAGATACATCCTGGCAAGATACAGGAATCGGATCCTCAAACTCTTCAGACGCACCCTGGCAAGATACAGGAATCGGGTCTGGTAATGTTAGTCGTCAAAAGATACACCCTGGCAAGATACAGGAATCGGATCCTCAAATTCTTCAGTCGCACCCTGGCAAGATACAGGAATCGGGTCTGGTAATGTTAGTCGTCAACAGATACACCCTGGCAAGATACAGGAATCGGATCCTCAAACTCTTCAGACACACCCTGGCAAGATACAGGAATCTGGTCTGGTAATGCTAGTCGTCAACAGATACACCCTGGCAAGATACAGGAATAGAATCCTCAAACTCTTCAGACGCACCCTGGCAAGATACAGGAATCGGGTCTGGTAATGCTAGTCGTCAACAGATATACCCTGGCAAGATACAGGAATCGGATCCTCAAACTCTTCAGACGCACCCTGGCAAGATACAGGAATCGGGTCTGGTAATGCTAGTCGTCAACAGATACACCCTGGCAAGATACAGGAATCAGATCCTCAAACTCTTCAGAGGCACCCTGGCAAGATACAAGAATCGGGTCTGGTAATGCTAGTCGTCAACAGATACACCCTGGCAAGATACAGGAATCGGATCCTCAAACTCTTCAGACGCACCTTGGCAAGATACAGGAATCGGGTCTGGTAATGCTAGTCCTCAACAGATACACCCTGGCAAGATACAGGAATCGGATCCTCAAACTCTTCAGACGCACCCTGGCAAGATACAGGAATCGGGTCTGGTAATGCTAGTCGTCTACAGATACACCCTGGCAAGATACAGGAATCGGATCCTCAAACTCTTCAGACGCACCCTGGCAAGATACAGGAATCAGGTCTAGTAATGCTGGTCGTCAGCAGATACACCCTGGAAAGATACAGGAATCGGATCCTCAAACTCTTCAGATGCACCCTGGCAAGATACAAGAATCGGGTCTGGTAATGTTAGTCGTCAACAGATACACCCTGGCAAGATACATGAATTGGATCCTCAAACTCTTCAGACGCACCCTGGCAAGATACAGGAATCGGGTCTGGTAATGCTAGTCGTCAACAGATACACCCTGGCAAGATACAGGAATCGGATCCTCAAACTCTTCAGACGCACCCTGGCAAGATACAGGAATCGGGTCTGGTAATGCTGGTCGTCAACAGATACACCCTGGCGAGATACAGGAATCGGATCTTCGAACCCTTCAGACGCACCCTGGCCAGATACAGGAATCGGGTCTGGAATATAGCCGTCAACAGATACACCCTGGAAAGATACAGGAATCAGATCTGGAATCACGACTATTGATGGCAATCATCTTTTAATTAACTTTTGTCCTGAAAAGACAAAACGTTAGTTGTATGCGATGTAATGATGTATGACATGTGAGATGAGATTTTATGTTCATGATGCGTTTGTGCATGCTATAATGTATGAAGATGCGATATTTATGAATGTATGTTTTCGTCTTAGGAAAATAGATCCTTGAAGGGTGCCGGGAAGTTAAATCCTGGGCTGATGTTGAAGAGAGGAGTTTCATTGTTTCTGCTGGGGATGATAGTTGCAAGAATACCGGTAGGAGACGATGACTCCGTTGGGGAATAAACTTGGAGATTACTCTGCGGGGGAAAATTATTCTAGCGACCTTGCTGGGGAACAAAACTCTGTGGGAAGAGAGGTACTCTGTTGAGATGTTGATGGTAACTTCGCTGGGGATACCGTTGTTATGTTGGAAGTTTTAATAGACTCCGCTGGGGATGAGAAGACTTTGCCGAGGACGATCTTTCCGTGGCTGTTGGCTGAGGATAACCCAGTTATATCCTGGTAGGGAAATAACCTTTGAATAAAGTCGGGGGACGCGTTCGTGCTCTGCAGGGGATAAGCTTCCAGAATCTACTGGGGATAAGCTTACTGCTGGGGAGATGGATTCCACTTTCCTGGGGGAACTTCAGACTGGACTCTCCTGGGGAAATTTTTGAGATATATTGGGGAGGTGGCTCCACTGAATGTCTGATATACCGCCGGGGAATAATCTTAGATCAAGACTGCCGGGGATGCTTGTTAGGAATGTTCATATATTGTGCTGGGGAATGTTGAGATCTGCTGGAGGATACCCAACTTCTTTGAGGTTGACAGTAGACTAACTCCGCTTGGGGAGAGTGTTGACTTGTTGGCTCACTCTCTGGGGAATTAAGATATCTTGGTTACGTTCTTCAGCTGAACTTACCTTGGTACCTTGGTGGATAGAGCAATTAGATCGCTTAGACAACTCATTACTGCCCCTGTTTCTAATGTTACCTGTAATTGATCCTTTGTTTCGTATGCAAACATTTATGAGTTAGCAATTATTGTCAAATGCATATATCACAAATTGAACCTTGGACGTTCTTCGCAAAAGAAAACAGAAAAGGAAAAACAATTGGCAATTTTTGCTGGAAAGTGAATTTATATTGATTTTTGAATTTGCCTGTAAATAGGCGTTTATGTACAAGAGGCTGACGTCCTAGTAGGAGAACGTCGCCGAATAAAAGAGTTTATACAATTTTGTACAAAGGGAAAACAAAACAGCTATGTGAAAAGAATAATCCCACTGGGTTCCAACTCTGCTATCGCCTTTATATCTTCGAGCGTCTCATCACTTTGCTGCTCAGTTGACGATGAAGCTGATTGATCGATGCCGTCTGAACTTGATGTTGATACCGGATTCTGGATGCAAGGTGATCCAATGAGACATAGTATTATGCTTTAATCCCTAACTTTTGCCTGGACCGCCCTTTCAGGTTTTCGGTCCCCCGGGATACCCATTTTTTCCCAAGCCGCCTTTTCAGGTTTTCGACTTGCCGGGTGTACAGATTTTTTTCATTTCATCCCTCATTTTGCCCGAACCCTTTTGGTTCGCAGGGAAGCCCTAATTTTTGCCTAGGTATGTCAACCTAGCAGGTCTTTTATCATGCGTAGTATCTTTTTACTATGTCTACATTGGCGGGGTGAGGAAGGTCGTCACCACCCATGGTGGTCAGAATCATGGCTCCTCCTGAGAACACATGTTTAACCACAAATGGCCCTTCGTACGTAGGGGTCCATTTGCCCCTGGGATCACTCTGAGGAAGGATGATGCGCTTGATTACCAGATCCCCAACTTGATACTCTTGTGGTCTGACTTTCTTTGTTAAATGCCCTGATCATCCGTTTTTGGTACGTATGACCATGACAAATAGCAGTGAGTCTCTTTTCGTCGATTAGATTTAATTGATCAAGTCATATCTGGATCCAATCATCTTCGCTCAGATCTGCATCCTTCATTATCCGGAGAGAGGGTATCTGCACTTCGATCGGCAAGACTGCCTCCATGCCGTAGACCAAGGAAAAAGGAGTTGCCCCAGTTGACGTCCTTGCTGAGGTACGGTACCCATGTAGAGCAAACGGTAACATCTCGTGCCAATCTTTATAGGTCAATGTCATCTTCTGCACAATTTTCTTGATATTCTTATTAGCTGCTTCTACAGCCCCATTCATCTTCGGCCGGTAAGGAGAAGAGTTGTGGTGCTGTATCTTGAATTGCTCGCAGAGCTCAGTGATCATCTTTTTGTTAAGATTGGTACCGTTGTCTGTAATGATTCTTTTAGGGACGCCGTATCGACAGATCAAGTTATGCCGAATGAACCGTGCTACAACATTCTTGGTTACAGTGGCGTAAGAAGCTGCTTCAACCCACTTTGTAAAGTAATCGATCGCTACCAGGATGAAGCGATGCCCATTGGATGTCGTAGGTTTAATCTCGCCCATCATGTCAATGCCCCACATTGCGAAAGGACAAGGTGCAGTCAGGACAT
Source organism: Vicia faba (assembly GCA_948472305.1). Lineage (NCBI taxonomy): Eukaryota > Viridiplantae > Streptophyta > Magnoliopsida > Fabales > Fabaceae > Vicia > Vicia faba. Next base: position 557,065,498 of record OX451735.1, read on the forward strand.
TCAGAGGGACTGGAGGAACGTGCACCTTATCCGCATATATCTGGCACTTATGACATGTCCGAGAATGTTGGTAGCAGTCAGCTTCCATTGTGGACCAGAAATACCCTGCCCGAAGGATTTTCTTTGCCATCGTATGTCCACTGGAATGTGTTCCGAAGGTACCTTCATGCAGCTCCGCCATGATCCTTTCTGCTTCAGTCTTATCCACATAATGCAGTAAGGTCGAATCATGGTTTCGCTTGTACAGAATGCCGTTGCTAAGGAAGAACTTTGCCGCGAATCTTCTCAGAAACTTCTTATCATTGACAGACGCACCTTCAGGGTATTCCTGAGCTTCCAAGTACCTCTTCACCTCATGGTACCAAGGTTTTTCAGTCACTACCTCAGCCTCAAGATCACAACAGTATGCCGGTTCGTCCAGTTTCCAGATGATGACCCGGGGAGCCTCATTGTCCCACTTGACTTTGAACATGGAAGACATCGTAGCTAACGCGTCCGCCAACTGATTCTCCTCTCTTGGGAAATGTTCAAAAGTTATCTCTGTGAAATGGGGGATCAATGTCAACACACATTCCTTGTAAGGAATACGGTTCAGATGTTTCGTATCCCACTCTCCTTTGATCTGATTGATCACGAGAGCGGAATCTCCGAAGACACTCAGAAACTTGATCCTTAAGTCAATCGCAGCTTGAAGACCCATGATGCATGCCTCATACTCCGCCATGTTGTTGGTGCAGTTGAAACATAGTCGGGCAGTAAGTGGAGTATGAGTGCCGTGAGGGGATATGATCACAGCGCCGATGCCGTTACCCAAAGCGTTGGATGCTCCGTCAAAGTGCATAGACCATCGGGATCCTTCCTCGGGTCCTTCATCCGGTCCAGGTACTTCACAATCAGTCACTATCATGATGCTCTCGTCCGGAAACTCGAAGTTCATTGACTGATAGTCGTCTACTGCCTGATGTGCCAAATGGTCTGCCAATACACTTCCCTTGATAGCTTTCTGAGTCGTGTACTGGATGTTGTATTCTGTCAAGATCATTTGCCATCTTGCTATTCACCCAGACAGAGCAGGCTTTTCAAATATGTACTTTATTGGATCCATCTTTGAGATCAACAAGGTAGTGTGAGTCAGCATATACTGTCTCAGCCGGCGAGCAACCCATACCAAAGCGCAGCAAGTTTTCTCGAGCAGTGAGTATCGGGTCTCACAGTCGGTAAACTTTTTGCTAAGGTAATAAATGGCATGCTCTTTTCGGCCAGACTCGTCATGCTGCCCCAGCACACACCCCATTGAGTTGTCAAGTACTGTCAGGTATAGTATCAGAGGTCTCCCTTCAACCGGTGGCATAAGGATGGGTGGTTCTTGGAGATACTCTTTGATTCTGTCAAAAGCGGCCTGACATTCATCATTCCAACGTACTACCTGATCTTTCTTCAGCAGCTTGAAGATTATCTCACAGGTAGCAGTTAGATGCGAGATGAACCGGGCAATGTAATTCAGAAGTCCTAGAAAGCCTCTGACCTCTTTCTCTGTCTTAGGAACTGGCATCTCTTGAATAGCTTTAACCTTGGCAGGGTCCACTTGGATACCCTTGTCACTTACGACGAAGCCTAGAAACTTTCCAGATCTTACCCCGAAGGTGCACTTGTTCGGGTTCAACCTCAGCTTATACAGTTTCAAACGGTCAAACAGTTTCTGCAGATGGTCAAGGTGTTCTTCCTCAGTTTGGGACCTTGCAATCATATCATCGACATACACTTCAATCTCATGATGGATCATGTCATGAAATAAAGCAACCATGGCACGTTGGTAGGTTACCCCAGCATTTTTCAGTCCAAAAGGCATGACCTTGTAGCAGAAGGTGCCCCACTGAGTAACAAAGGTAGTCTTTTCCATATCTTCAGGAGCCATCTTGATCTGATTATACCCTGAAAAACCATCCATGAAGGAGAACACCTTGTGAGCAGTATTGTCAACCAGAACGTCAATGTGAGGTAGGGGAAGTCATCCTTGGGGCTTGCCCTGTTCAGATCCCTGTAATCAACACACATTCTGACCTTACCATCTTTCTTCGGCACCGGCACCACGTTGGCAACCCACTGAGGGTAAGAAGTCACTGCAAGAAACCCGGCATCGAATTGCTTCATAACCTCAGCTTTGATCTTTTCAGACATCTCTGGACGCATACGACAGACCTTTTGCTTAACCGGAGGGCAGTCTTCCTTGGTAGGCAAATGATGGACCACAATGTCGGTGTCCAACCCAGGCATGTCTTCATAGGACCAGGAAAAGATCTCCACATAATCATGTAACATCTGAGTCAACCGTTGTTTCACGCTAAGCTCCAGATTGGCACCAATCTTGACTTCCTTCCTATCTGTCTCAGTACCCAGATTTATCGTTTCCACTGGCTCTTCATGTGGTTGAATTGCCCTCTCTTCCTGGAGTAACAGTCTTGCAAGCTCACCAGGCACTTCGTAATCATCTTCACCTTCGTCTTCGGCTAAGTTGATCGGATTTTCGAAGTCATAAATGGCAGTAGCAGAGTCGTTACCAGTGAGATCCAGAGTGGATTGAAACCTGTATAGGTGAGTGTGTGTAAATATAGCTGTTTTGCAATATATAAAGAAAGAAAGAAAGAAAGAAAGAAAGGGAGCACAAGATTTGAAATGCGAAAAAACGTCCAAGATCTTTATTCATGATATATGGAAATGACAGTTATAAGCCCTCACAAATGAAGCCAACGGTGCCCCGGGTAGGACACCAGGCCATAAAGTTTCAGTTTATTGTTTATTACAAATAACAAAAACAAAGGAATTCATTACTGTGTAACAAAAGTAACAGGTGTATAATCTTTTGCGGTCCAATTGTTCAATCCACCGTCAGTCGTCGGGTAGATCCAGCTATCGAACTCTGATTCTTCCACTTCGTCTTCATCCCCAATAGCATTCACTCCTGGATTGGTGATGAGCACAAGAGGTCTTCTGATCCTAGCCTTGCGCACAACCCTCTGAGCCTCTGCAGTAAAACCCAGTCCAAACTTGTCAGTTTTAGGAGTGAAATCAGGGAGCCTGCCCCAGTTAGCACATTCACCTTTCTCGATTACAGCCCGGGCGTCCTTTAAGGAGGCCATCTTCAAAAGAGAACTCTCTTTGGTCACTGTTTCTGCTGCTGCCAATGTTGGAGGTACCTCTTCAAAATGCTGAAAGGGGGTTTCAATAAACTCCCCGTCCATCTCAATATACCAGAAGGAATTCAGATGACTAACCATGTATTCTTCCTCCCCCTGCACAATAACAATCTTCCCTCTGACAGGGTACTTGAGCTTCTGGTGTAGAGTGGATGTCACTGCCCCAGCTTTGTGAATCCAAGGTCGACCCAGCAAACAAGAATAAGATGGACGGATATCCATCACATAGAACGTTGAATCAAAGACTTGGGAACCAACACGAATAGGAATGTCTACCTCTCCATGAACCATCCTCTTCGACCCGTCAAAGGCTCTAACAATAATGTTGCTAGGTTTCAACTCCAGGCCCTCACAATCCAACCGGTCTAAGGCCTTCTTGGGTAACACATTCAGGGAAGAACCGGTGTCCACCAACACGTGAGCAAGAGTAGTGCCCCTGCATTCAACAGAGACATGCAGGGCATCATTGTGGTTCTTTCCCTTGGCGGTAAGGTCAGCATCCGAGAAACCCAAACCATTGTCGGCTGTCAAATTGGCTACGCAATCAGTAAACTGGTCTGCAGACGTCTCTTGTGGCACATGGGTCGTCTTCAGAAATGAAATCAGGGCCTTGGCATGGGCCTCTGAGCACAGCAGTAATGATAGCATGGAGATCTTGGAGGGGGTATGCCCCAGCTGTTCAACGACATTGAAGTCGCTCTTCTTGATTATCTTAAGAATTTCCTCCATCTCTTGCTGGGAGGCTTCAACATTCACAGACTTTGGTGCCTCCATCCGGGCAGGCTCATCATCAATCCCGTTGCCCCGAGTATTAGATGACTCGGCAGCAGGGGAAGCAACTTGATCAGAAGTGGATACAGGCGCACTTGCAGGCGTTATTATGAGAGGTCTTCGAATAGCTGGTGGCGCAATGTCAGGCGAGAAGAGCCTGCCACTGCGGGTTACTTTGGCGGGACCAGTGATATTGCTGATGCTGGTACCGGTGTTGAACTCTTGCTTTATTCCAAGTACATATACATCTTCCCCATAGTGCCATGGGACAGCCGTGTCAGATTCATAGGGGAGGGGCCCCGGAACAGTAATAATAATGGGTGCAACAGACATGATTTTAACTGGCTTCCTCGGGGGAGCCTTGATTGGATTGTTGAAAATTGTAATGACAGATACTTCTTCCACAGGAACGAAAGGAACAACGGTCTTTTTGAACAGAGTTTCTTTGCTATCCATCAGGCTTTGGATGCCTAACTTCAGCAACGGACAACCAGTAAGGGAAACAGCACACAAAAGGCAACCCTCGCTACAACCCGGAAATAAACCGGCTAGCAACAGGTTCCTCTTAACAGTCAACAGAGGAGTAGCCACATCATTCACAGAAACTGCATACAAATCTTCATCAACAGCATTTACTCCATGCTGGGGCATAGGAGCAGTCACCACATTTGGCCTCTCAGGCGCCCCTAAATTGTATCTCCTTCGCATCAATAAGGTCCTGCACCTTATTCCTTAGGCCCCAACAATCATCAGTAGAATGCCCCCGGGCTATCGGAGTGATAAGCACAGCGGGCATTTGGATTATACTTAAGAGATGCAGTGTTCACAACCTTCGGAGCCTCTCTGACGGTCACCAAGTTGGTTGATAGTAGTTGCGGCAAGATTTGTGACAAGGTCATACTCAGCCGAGTGAATTCTCTTCTGGGTCTCTCGCCCCTTGGTTGGTTAGGTTGCCGAGGAGCGGCAGCAGGCTTAGCAATAACCACCGCGTTGACAGCTTGGCGGCGTTCTAGTTTGTCTTGCCTCCTAGGCCCATACACAGCACTGGCCTCCTTCTTAAAAGGTTTCTTCTCAGAACTTGAAGATGCACCCTTCTGAATCTTTCCTGACTTCATACCAGCCTCTATCCTTTCCCCAATCAGAATAAGGTCTGTGAATCCTGCAGATGAATTGCCAATGAGGTGATTAAAGAACGGCCCGGATAGGGTCCCCAAGAACATATCTTCCAATTCACGGTCAGTTAATGGTGGCTGCACCCTGCCATCCAGGTCCCTCCACTTCTGCGCATACTCTTTAAAACCTTCTCCCGATCCTAGCGACATACCCTGGAGTTGGGTACGTGTAGGAGCAAGGTCGACATTATATTGATACTGCTTGTAAAAAGAAGTAGCCAACTCCTCCCAGTTACGAACCTTGGTTCCATCCAGCTGATAGAACCATTCGAGATAAGTCCCTGAAAGACTCTCCTGGAAGAAGTGGATCCACAAGTTCTTGTCCACTGTATACGGCTAAATCTTCCGCACATAAGATCGGAGGTGTAATTTAGGGCAGGACACCCCGTCATACTTTGTGAAGGATGGTGCTTTGAACTTGTGCGGGATGATCACACCAGAAGATAAACCCAAGTCTCCGAAATCCAAACCAGGCACTTGTTGAATTTCCATGGCGTTCAGACGGTCTTCCAACTGCTTGTATCTGTCTTCAGCTGGAGGATACTGTTCCTCATTAAAATCAGTCTCGTTGTCAGAGACCACTGGACTTGGAGCCCTTCCCCCCTGGGGATTGTCTTTGCCTACAGAAGAACCAGCTTCCTCATTCTGCAGTGTGTTACCAAACCTCCGGCCCGTGTTGAATAGAACAGTTCTCTTCTTCTTCTTCTTCTTGACCAGCAGAGCCTTCAGCTCCTCTTGACCTTGAGCCAAACCCATGATCAGCTCCTGAAATTGTGCGTTATGCGCCTGAAGGGCCTTGATAGACTGTTCGGTAGATGATTCAGGGTTCATGATGCAATAATAAACAGCGAAGAACGGTAAGCAACCTGAAAAAGAAGAGTATCTGCTATGCACATGATGAATGATATGTGTTTATGCAATGCATTCAAGGGTTCGAAAGTTCAAATTTGTTGTAGACAAAAGGGAACACAAGTTATCATTAAGGAAATAATTGTTCAGTACATCAGGGCCTCATGGGCAAAACATTACAAAAGTGAATCAATCCCAGAAGACACTACACATCCTCTTTGGAGCTATGTAAGTGTTGAGATTCCTCTCCTCGTGCAGTAGGCGGGTGAGCTCCAAGACCTTCTTTTCACTAGCATGTAGACTGGACTCAAGAGAATTATGTTCTTCCTTAAGCTGGATCCAGCTCTTCTGCATCTCTTCCCAAGTCGTGGGCATGTCAGGATGTTGAATGGTGTAGGACACCTCTCCTTCCAATACTGGCTCTTTGATCACAGGGAGAACATGAGGATATGACATCACTAACTTCTGGGAGCGGGCTCGTACCCACTTGAGATAAGGCTCCAACGGGATGGAGTTCCTGTGCCCCAGTGTCTTGCTGTCTATCCTACTTGGCATCCTCCAAGCTCTGATAAATCTCTGGCGAAGTCCTTGTGCATCGTTGTCGAAGTCAAAAACTATGTCAGGAATTAACATGTCATGAGGGCCGTCCCTCCGAGCATAACCAAACTGTCTCCAAGCCAGACACGGGTTGTAAGTAATACCTCCTCTGATTCCAAGCAAAGGAACATTAGGGTACTCCCCGCAACGATCAATGATAGTGACATCCTCTCTGGACCGAGAGCACCATTGTATATCTGCATGTGTAAGAGTCATCAATCGTTGTGACCATCTCAAACCCCGCTCATTCCTCAAAACTGATTGTGGAAGGTGCGAAATAAACCACCTTCCCAGGAGAGGAGTACAACACATAAGAACACCTCTTTTTCTCATGGTTCGAGTGTAACATGAGTGAAGGATGTCCCCAAGCAACGTAGGTATAGGATTCCTGGACATGAAGATCTGGACAGCACTGATATCTATAAGCTGATCTGGATTAGGGAACAACACCAAACCATAGACAAGGAGGGCCACAACTTCTTCAAAGGCTTGTAGGTCAAGGGTGTTCCAACATTCTTGGGCCTTCTCAAACAGAAACCTGGCTAAGAACCCTTTGATACCACTTCTAACTTCCCAATGTCCCTTGAGGTCAGATGATTGTAGGCGTAGTGCTTTAGCAATCTCTTCAAGTTTGGGTTCCTTTTCCGTACCGTTGTAGGATAGTTGATCAAGGATAGGGATCTTCAGAAGCCGGGAGAACTCTTCCAATGTAGGCACCAGTTGATAATCCAGGAAAGTGAAACAGTGGTGCAGAGGGTCAAACAACTGGAACAGGACTTTTATCATATCTTCCTCAATGTTGGTGTTGACCAAGCTGATGAGTCTTCCATGCCTCTCACTGAAAGAAGAGCTCTCAGGAATCCTGGATATAAGCTCCTTAAGCTGAGGAGGGATCCTTACAAGGCTAATCTGAATAGTCTTTCTGCGAACAGTTTCCATGTCCTACAAAACAAGAACAAAGATGAAGATTCGAACCCCTGAAATGGTTAGTCAATGCATGTGATGCTGTATGATGTCATGATGCTATGATTAAACACACCACAAATATTCACAAAGGAAAACATGATAAGGCACACAAGTCACACAAAACAAGCCCTTAGAGTTTAGGCCTGCATGGGGTCTGGGTATTACCCTCTTGAAGTTGGTGGGCTCAACCTGTCCTATCAGAAGTAACCGGGTTCTAAGGGTCCCAATATCACTGGATTGTTTTCATTGTTCATCGTTTCGATTTAGCCACTGAATTGGCGACCGAAATATTCCAAGAAAACAACCCTTAATTAAGTGTAGTATCGAGTATCAACCAACCTCGGACTGCACCAAAGTCAGTTATCTCACTACCCTAAAGAGGCCAAGATGGTTCAATTAAGGTTCCTAAGGTCAGTTGATGCTTCACGACACCACGCGGAGGCCCCGTACTCTCCTTGAATGAACTCAAGGGTTACCGGTACACACCAAAGTGCCACATCAACGTAGCAGACTGCTTCAACCATGTCGGTATACCCCGCACAGTTCCCTCACAGCCTTGTTGCTACTTTCTAAGAAGATATCCCCAGATTCGGGTTAGGATCTATAGAACTCCCAAGACAGTCCCACAATAATAAAGCAAACAAGTCAAAGCAATTGAAAATATAAGTGATCTTAGTCCTAAGGTACACCTCACTTTAAAAGATTCCCCAGCAGAGTCGCCAGTTCTGTGATCGGTGGATCTGGAACTGACTGTTTAACGCTGGTTCGCGAAATTTCGCGGTAAGCAAGAGTCGCCACCGTCTTTTATTTTCTCCAACATGGAAAGGACAAAAGCACATCAAAATTCCTTTTCGAGATGTCTCTCGGGTTCGGGAGGTAGATTTATATAAAGGGAAGGTGTTAGCACCCTTTCTATCCATGGTTATCCATGGGCTCTTAGATACTTGCTCTTTATGTTTTCAAAATGTTTGCTTTTAAAAGTGTGAGTGGGTTTGAAAAAGTGTCGTTTAAAGATTTCAGATCGACTCTTGTATCAGTCCTCAAGAGTGTTTGAAAAATTGTTTTGAAAGCTTTTTGAAAGTGTCGGTGTGAAAAGGTTTTTGTTTTGTTTTTTAGAGGGAGCAAGTATCCATGAGTCATCCACCTACCCTAAGGAATTAGGCTGTGTAAATGTCCTTAAGGTAGTGCCCTCCCACCACTGAGAGGTAGGTAGCACCACCGTTGGAGGTGTTCGGGTCAATTCGAGTTTAGGGACAGTGTGGTCACTGAAGCAACAGTAGGACACCTTAAAAGCTACCCTTATGCCATGTTCATGGACATAAGGACTTACTAAAACGTCATATACTCGACGACCACGTTTCGAGGGGCAAGGCAACAGTGAGGCGTACCCTAAGAGTGGTGTGTGAATTTGTGTATTGTTTTCAGTTATGTTTTAACTTGTCATGGTATCGTGAGTTACACTTTGATTTTATTTGGGCCATTCATTCTTTCATGCAAAATTTAGCAGTTAAGGGGTGCGGAAATTAAAGTGCGGAAAATAAAGGTCCTACGCTATTACAAGGCGCGGGTCTATACATCGCCAAATTACAAAGACCCGTTTTAATAAAAATGCGGAAAGTAAATAAATTCCCTAATTACTATTACAAGGCTTGAGCAATTACATTATATTTAAAACGAAAAATAAGGACAAACGCGCGAAAAGAAATTAGAATCGAATATGCGAGGGCGTTGGACCCTTTAAAGAAATTAAATGAAATTAAAGAGGCTAATTAATTATTTAATAAGAAAAGGAATTATTTTTTATATTTTTTTTTGTATTTAATGAAAATAAAGAAAATTAATTATTATTAGAAGTTAAATAAAATCCTAAGTCTAAGTTGTTTTTAATTATTTAAAAAATGTTTAAGTTTAACCTAATTTACCCTAATTAATTAATTACATGTTTATTTACAAAATAATTAATAATTAATAATGATAAGAAGAAAAAAAATTATTTATTAAGAAAAGAGAATAAAAAAGCTAAAAACCTAATTTCTACATATTTTAGTTATTAAGAAAAGATTAAAATTAAAACCTAATTTTACTAAATTGATTATTAAAAATTAATTTACAAAAATATTAATGAATTAAATGTTAATGACAATAAACATGTTTTTGATTATTTTGGTTTTTTATATTATAAAAATTGTTTTTGTGAATTAACTAAAATAATTAAAATAAATAAAAGAGAATTGAAAAGAAAGAAGAAAATTAGAAAAAACAAATAGAATACAAACAAAGGGGGGTATCTGGCCCAATTTGGAGGTCTATTGAAGCATTTGGCCCACTGAATCCAAGGCCTTTGTTGAGTTTTCTGTACTTGCGTGTGGATCCTTTGACTAGCGCATATGGTAGTCTTCTTGTGGTGACCTTCAGATTGAAACTCATGGGCGCGTGGCAGGCATAGATGTGGAGTTGTATGGTAGAACATTGATGGAACGCTGCACAAGAACGCATTGAGACAAAAATTATTAAGCTTTTGGGGGGACCTGGGAATCGAACCCAGGTCCCAGTGCCTGCATGACAACGCAACAACCATCTGAACCAACGTGTTTCTTTGTTAACATTATAGAACATGAATAATATATGTAAGAAAAAGGTATTATGCTGAACAATAAAAAATGCGCTAATCGTTCAAACCCTCCAATCACGTTCCAACAGCTCAGCGTATTCTTCCTTTTTCCCTGCAAATAACACCAAATAGCGGGGGTTTTAAACCCCCACTAAACTCAACCTGAAAAATAGCGAATAGAATATAAGCAAGCATAAAAAGGGCGCGATGGGTGGATTCCATTTGTTCGGAGGTCCTGATTCCATTGGCATAGGTTTTATTGTCTAATTTTTCCACATGAAGGAAACAGCAATTTCAAACTTCTGAAACCCTAGAACACGTCCATGGTGAATTCCTATTTAGACAGCCATTCTTCAATTGAGTAATACTATTAGCTTCAGAAGGTTCATGTTAGTGTAAATCAACATTAAAAACATATGAAAAATGCATGTGAATCATAAAACGATAATGGATAATTTCATGAAAAGCAAGACATCGTTCTACCACTTCTTTGGGTATGGAGGCCTGGATTTGATTGCAAATGCTTCCTAATAGTGTCAGGAGTGTATTGGAGTACTTTTCAAGCCTTGAGACGAGCTCTATGTATCAAAACAGTTTTCAACTTTTTGTCCAAAATTGCAAGTTTGTTATTGATTCTCTGCGCAACTTCTTGTGTCCGGGGCATTAGGTTTCGATTGTGCTTATGTATGTGAGTGAATTAGGTTAAGAAAACCAGCCTATAATCCATGCATTGATGATTTGGAGATTTGATTTTCCATGAGATCAATTTCAATCTTTTTGCCATGAAACTATTGCCAATTGTATAGAATCTTTCCTTTTGAGTGATGCACGAAATATTTGATTCATAATGGATGAAAATGCTGCACAAAAAGATTCAAAACACATGATTTAGTATTTTTCTCATAATTAATTTTAATTAAATGAATTAATAGGATTAAAAATTCAATTAATTAATTAAAAATAATAAAATAACTCCCTTTTAGCTTAATGGGTAGTGCATGGCCTTTAGATAATGGTTCATGGAAGAAATTGAGGCCCATTAGCATTTTTGAAGCCTTTTATGCAAAGTTGACTTTTCAAAATTCCCAAAAATTTCCCAACTTCCACAAGGCATATCTTGCTCAAATTTTAAGCTTTGATCATGTTCTTGGACATTTTGGAAAGTTTTTGAAGTCCTATAACCAATGTCTTTGGTCCCATGTCAATTTGATTTACCAATCTCAAGTTATGGTCTTTGACTTAAAGTGCCTTTTTGTTGACTTTTGAAAATGACCTATAATGTTGAAATTGATAACTTTTTGTGAGAGAATTTCTTGGACTTGAAGTGTGAAGATGAGTTGTAGGAAATGTCATTCTCTTCACAATGAGCTTTGGATGGGATTTTTCTGATAAACCATGTGGAAGTTATGCCCTGGTCAATTTGCAGTTGACTTTTTCAGCTGTCCAAAAATAGAATCTTTTGCATCTTGAGACTTTTTGAGCCATGCTTTGAGAATCATGATCAAGAATTGATAAAATGATGTTTGTGGCTTCAGAATAAGATGTTGACCAAAAATTTTGACTTTTGACTGTCAAATGACCATTTTGCCCCTGCAGTTGACTATGAAGCAATTAGGGTTTTTGACTGTGCAATCTGGTGCTGTGAGTCTTGAAACTTGGCAATTGGATGCTTGACAATGTATGTAGGCATGTGGGACTTGTTTGGACCCTTGGAAACTTCAATTTCTTTTCCAGAACCGAAACCCTAATTTTTGACTCTTAGGAGGCAATTGGACTTTGCAACCCTTGAGAGATTTTGAATCATCTGAAGACTGATTTTGTCAAATCTTGAAGAATATGGGAGGGCAAATTTTGGGGTACAACAACAGGCCTTAGAGATCCTTGAAATGGTTAATGAAATTCTATGGCATGATGTCATGATGTGTATGTTATGCACCAAGAAAAAGTGTAAGGTGATGAAGACAAGTGAGTCTTGCAAGAAGTCCATGTTATTGGATAATGACTAAAAACGAGTCCTATAAGGAACTCACATCGTTAGATAATGAATACGAACAAAACCCTGCAAGGTGTTCAAGTTGTTAGATAATAAAAGCAAACAAGTCACACAAGTATCCTTAGGTTTAGGCTTGCATGGAATTTGTAGGTAAGTACCCCCCTTGAAGTTTTAGTTGGCTTAACCTATCCAAAAAGAAGTAACCAGGTTCTAAAGAATCTCAATATCACTGATCTTTCTTTACCGGGCATTATTTCAGCTCAAGCGATCTTTTCTCGCGGTCGAAATATCCCAAAATTCTAATCTCAATGAGTGTAGTATCAAGTATCAACCAATCCTCATTTTTATACCGAAGCCGACTATCTCACTACTTTCTAATGGCCAAGTTTGTTCAACTAAAGGTTTTAAGGTCAGTCAGTGCTTTATGACACCAAACAACGGCCCCATATTCTCCTTGATTCAACACAAAGGATACCGGTACCAACAAATGTGTCATACTAATGCATCCATCGCTTCAACCATACCGGTCTACACCGTACAGTCTCCACGATTTATTGCTGCTTACCTAAAAGTGCCCTAGATCCGGGTGTAGGATATTTAACAATAACCCAGACATAAACCCGAAAGGTAAAGCACACAAATCAAACAAGGAAATTGTTTTAAATATGATCTAGCTCTAAGGTAACCCAATTTTTAAGTGTCTCCCTAGCAGAGTCTCCAATTTTGTAATACAGTGGGAGAACTGACTTTACTGGTTTTGCATTTTATCACAAATGTTGCGGTTAGCAAGAGTCGCCATTGACTTTTCTTTTATCCAATAAAGGAAAGGGTGAAAATAACAGGAAAGACCTTTCGAGATTATTTTCTGAGTAAGGGGGCTAGGTTATGGAAAGGGAAGGTGTTAGCATCCTTTCCATTCGTAGGTATCTACGGGCTCTTAGTTGCTAGCTTATTTTGAAAATTCCTTTTTGTGTAAATTTATTTTAAAGATATTTTGAAAAGACGCCTTAGTGCGGAGAACTTTGTAATGTTTCTCGTTTTGGAGAGAACATATACAAAGTGTTTTTTTTTTGTCTTTGGAAATATTTAGAAAATAGTTTTGTGTATGTGTGGAAAAATTGTTTTGTTTGTTTTTATGAGCAAGCAACTACGAACGGTCTACCTACTCGAATGGTATTTATTCTTTTGCTCTTTTCATTTAGATATTTCTATCCTACTATTAGTCAGTAGGTAGCCCTGTCCTTGGATGTTTTGAGGGATAGGCGAGGGTCATCGTACAGTTACGAAGGCAACTCGTAGGATACTTTAGTAATTTTCCTAAGGTTTTAAGATTATTTACCGAGGTAACAACGAAAGGGTCATCGAGGGACTTATGATCTTTAAACCAAAGGGTCACCACTAAAATCTCTTATGTTCGAGAGACGTGACTGTTTTATTTTGAAGGAAACAATTAGAGGTACCTTAGAGGTGCGCGTGTGCGAGTGTTTTGTATTTCAGTTAAGTATATCTTGAGTGTTAGGTTTTCTAGAATTTGCTTTTAGTCTTATCATACAAGCCTATTAGCATTCATCTAACAGTTAATTGAATAAATATAGAAATAAAGTGCAGAAATTTTGAATCTACGCTATTACAAAGCTTCGGGATGGGGGAATTTCAAACCAAAACGGGGAAAAGAAATGTAAATGGTCCTAGCTAAACTATTATAATCCATAGGCAATTACATAATATTTATGAAAAATAATGTGAATAAATAAATGAACACGCAAAGGAGAAAGAAATAAAAATGAAAGGATGAAGAAAAAACCCTATGAAAAATTTCTAAGTGATAAAAGAAATATTTTTGTTGTTTTTTATTTAGAAAAGATATATAAATTAAATTAAGAAATCTATGTCTAATTAATTAATTAAAAAAGGTGATTAAAGTAATTAATTATAAATTAATCTAATTAAAAATAATTCTAATTATTTGTTGGTTTTATTTTATTTTATGATCTTTTAGAATTTTAATTAAAAAAATAAATGAATTAAGTGAAAGAAACAAAATAAAAAAATGAAATGGGCCTCGCTGCAAAGAGTAAATAGGGGGTGTGAGAACTTGAAATATATTAAGCCCAGTGTCCTAGGTCCAGGAGTGGCAACAGGAAATGGAGGGGTGTTAGTATTAAATCTCCAAGCCCATCAATGATAAGGCCCAAACGCCCAATAACCTGCAAAAAAATATTGAAACACAAAAGTAAAAAACCTGGGACTCGAACCCAAGATCTAGAAGAGGAGTTCCTTAACTACATCCTGTGATTTAAGCCTTTAATATTTCATGTAATTTGTTAGGACAGTTCTAAATAACAATATGAACATGAATATATGCTTCAAATTCATTTAAATTACATGGATTAAGAGATTCGGATGAGAGAAGTTTACCCAACCGGAGTGATACGGTTCGTGTGTTCTAGGATGCTTCAGGCGTGGATAGTTATTGATATGGACTTCTGGGAGTCTCATGAAGACAAATATGTGACTGGTTTAGATCGAGGATGGCTAGAAATACAGCTACGAATTTTTACAACTTTGGAATTTTTGAGAATTTTTTAGTGCACTCTTTGAGCAACTTGTGATACGGTGGCAGAACCGACTGTTAATACTGGTTTGTGTTTTTTGTTTGCAAATTTTGCGGTAAGTAAGAGTCGCCACCGACTTTTATTTCATCCAATTAAGGAAAAGGAAAAAGAACAGAAAAACCTTTTTCGAGATGTTTCTGAGTACGGGGGGTAGATTATAGAAAGGGAAGATGTTAGAACCCTTTCTATTCGTGGTTTTCCAACGGGCTCTTAGGTACTTTCTCATTTTGAAATTTCTTGTGTGTGTTTTGAAAAGTTTTTGTTTAACGTCGTGATAACCCTTGTATCTGTCCTCAAGAGTGTGACGAAGTTGTTTTTGAAAATTGTTTTGAAAGTGTTTGTGAAAAAGAGTTTTTATTGTTTTGAGCAAGTACTTAAGAGTTTCTACCTACTCAAAAAAGATTGTCCATTTTCTCGTTTCCTTTAGACAACGCTATCCTACTATTAATGAGTAGGTAGCCCTATCATTGGATGTTGAGGGATTGTCGAAAGGGACGCTATGGTCATCGAAGGCAACATGTAAAGATATCTTAGCATTCGAAGGGACTGTCATCATATAGGCAACATCGAGGGACAAGATCATTTCTCGTAGGCAACTCGAGGGACGTTAGGGACCATGATCTTTATGATGACTTTATAATTAAGGGTCTTTGCTAAGACATCCCTATGTTCGAGGGACATGACCATTATTTTCCGAGGAAACCAAGTGAGGTATATCCTAAGGGTGCATATGTACAAGGTGTGTTATGTTCAGTTATTTTAGTCTTGTGTTAAGTTTCCTAATGTTTGATTATTCTTGCCATACAATCCTATTAGTCATACATCTAGCAATTAATAATTGCAGTAATTTAAAAGTGAAGAAATATAAAACCTAGCTATTACAAGGCTTCGGGGAGGGGGATTATATACATATCCAAAACTGGGGGAAAATATAAATAAAAGCGGTAAAGGTCCTACTAATCATCTATTACATCCCAATATACAGTTACAATAATAATAGGAAGTGCGAAAGAATAATAACACACAAATTTGAAAAGACGTCTAAAAATCCTAAGATATAAAAAATCTTTTTGTTGTTTTTTGTTTTAATTTATGAAAATGGTTTAAGCTAAAAAACAATTGATCTAGATCTATATTTAAAAAAAGTTAATTATTAAAAAAACATGAAATTTAAATAAAAGAAATTAATTCTATGTTTTTTTGATATTTTTGTTACGAAAAGGAAAATGAATTAAAATGAAATTAAACCTAAGTTCTATTAATTTTAATTTAAAAAAATTAAAGTGATTAGTTAATTAATTTACCAAAATTAAAATTTAATTAAGAAAAATCCTAAATCTATTTTTATGTGATTTTTATATTTGTGTATTAATTAAAATAAAAAAAGGGATTAAAAGAAATAAATGAAATGGACAAAAAAAGAAAATAAAGATGGGCCTAGTAGCAAAAGTAAACAGGGGGTGCAATCATCAGAAATCCCTAGGCCCGAATCTTCGAAAGCTTCATGCCCTAACTATGGTGTTTTCAGATTCTTGCGTGGAACCTCTGATTCAACCATCCATAATTGTTCTATATAAACTCAAACAAACGTTAGCATGCCATGAAATGTGATTAAAATTAGAGATTCGAAGTTTAAAATTTTACCAAACCGGTGTTGTAAAATGGGGGCGTGCTAGCCGTGTGATGGATATGTCTTGGGCCTTGTAAGACTCCTGAGGAATTCAAGAGGATGGTTTGAGGCTTGATGTCAATCGAGAGAGAATGGAACCTCGAGATATGACTTGCACCAATTCTTTGATTTCAAGAGAGCTTTTTGAAGAGCTTTTGGAGAGCTTTTTGAAGAGCTTTTTGAGAGATTTTTCGAGAGGAATTTCGTGTGTTTCAAGCTTGTATGGCTCTATATTTATAGAGGAGAATGAGGAGACAAGAAAACATGGAAATAATCTCCCTCATAATGTTGTATTTTAAGACCATGATCAAAAATGAAAAAATGTCATATTTGATGATTTTATGCCATTTTCACATGTGGATGAACTTGGACATATTTGAAGGGTTATTGCACGAAATCAATTGACATAAACCAGCATAAAACTTGCCCAAAATGGATTCACATCAAAATTTACATTATTTATATTATTTATTTATTTAATTCTGAATTTTAATGAATAAAATATCAAAATAAATAGCATAAATAGTAGAAAATGTATGGGTGGGTTTAGAGGTCGTGGACCATGTTAGGAATGAGTTTCAAACTTGAAAAGATATGCCCATTTGGAAAAAATCCAAGTTTGGTCAATATTTGCTTCATGCATTTTTTTCAAAAATTGGCCAACTTTGACAATGCATATCTCTCTCAATTTTAACCCTATGAGGGTGTTCTTGGACTTTTTATAAAGATTAGGATGTCCCCTAAGCAACCTCTTTGATTTCATCTCAATTGGATCTTCCATATTCATGTAAGAAGCTTTGACCCAAAAGGTGTTTTTGTTGACTTTTGAAAAGGACCTAGAATGTCTGAATTTATATCTTTTCATGAGTGAATTTCATGAACTTGAGTGCTGAATATTGGATTCTCTTTAAAATGAGTCTTGGATGAGAAATTTCTGATAAAGTATGAGAAAGTTATGTCTGGTCAAAGTTTGGTTGACTATTCCTATATGAACCGTAATTTAGCAACTTTTGAGTTTTGATGAATTAGGAGCATTCCTTGAGGAATCATGATTAACCCTTGATAAAATGATGGATATCACTTCAAGATGTTGATGTTGACCAAAAATCTTGAAGTTTGACTGTATGTGGGCCACAGTTGACTTTTGACCTAGTACAGTTAATTTTTAGGCATTTGAGCAGTTGACTGAGCAAACTTCTTGTGCAAGGCATGAAACTTGGCATGGATGATCTTGAGGGAATATTAGGGCAATGGAAACCACTTAGTACCCTTGGAAACTCAAACATCTTGATGAGGAGTGAAACCCTAGTTTGAGGCTCATTGTTTTAGGAGGAGAATTTGTCTGGCCAATCCTTAGTTAACTTAAGCAATTGAGGACCTCTAGGAGTTTATCTGGTGTGAAAATTGGAGGGCAAATTTTAGGGTGCAACACAACTTATGCCTTGAATTTTTTGAGAATTTTTGAGTAGTATTTTGAAGTAATATTTCATGGTCCTTTGGCTTAGTAGTTGTTGTGTATTTATAGAGAGAATGAGTGGTTAACTAACATGGCAAAGAATCACACCATTAAAGCCACCAACATGGCAAGGAATCACACCATTAAACCATGGTTTCATGACAAAAAATAATATTTGAAAAATTGCCAAAATTACATGATTCTTGCCATTTCTACCTCTTGCATGAACCTGGTCATGTCTTATGTATCTTGCAAGAAATTTGGGCCCCTTAATGGGTCAAGTCAAGCCCAAATGCCATGGCCAATTATTTCTTGAATTTTTATCTTAATTTATTTGATTTTAAATTGAATAAAATCATGATAAATACAAATAAAATCAAGGCCGTGCAAAAATGGACTTAGAGGTCCCCTAAGATATTATGGACATGTTTGAAGTCCAAAAAAGTAGGCTCATTGGTCTAAGAATGCAATTTTGCTTAATTTGTACTTTTTTGAATTTCTTCAAAATTCCCCAACTTGTGAAACTCATAATGTGCTTAATTTTCATCTTTTGAAGATGATGTCGGACTTTTTGGAAAGCACAAGATGTCTTATTAAATCTCTATGTTGATCATTTTTGTTTTTGGAGACATTATCTTGATGTAAGTTGCCTTGATAAAAACTGTCTTTTGTTGATTTTTTGAAAATGACCTATAATATATGAGATCATATCTTCCAAAAGTGTCTTGATAATAAAAACAAAGTTGTAGAGAATATAATTTTCTTCAAAACGGGATTTGGTTGGGGAAAAGTTGACGAAGCATGTGAAAGTTATGTATGGTTAAAGTTTAGTTGACTTCTCATAAGGAAACCCTAATTTGGCAATTCTTGACTTTTGATGATCTGAGGACTTTCCTTGAGGAATCATGATCAATACTTGATCAAATGATGAATATCACTTCAAAACGTTGATGTTGACCAAATATCTTGAAGTTTGGCTGTATATTGACCATAATTTACTTTTTGACCAATATAGTTTATTTTCAAACATTTGAGCCATTGACTGAGCAAATTTGTGATGTAGGGCTTAAAACTTGACATGAACCTTATTGAGGACCTATGAAGAACTATGGGAGCCATTTGAGACCTTTGCAAACTAAATTTCTTTGAGAAATTCCAAACCCTAGTTGTGGGCCTTTGGCTTAGGAGGAGCATCTTGACTAGCCAATCCTTGAGTGTCTTTACCATTTAAAGAGCCTTGAAAGAATGCTTTAAAGAAAAATGGGAGGGAAAATTTTGGGGTACAACACCGACCATGCTAAAAGATGAAAATGAGCACGTCAGGAAGTGCGACAAGTGTTAGAGACATGTAGACATGCACCCCGCTCCCCCACACGAGCTCAAAACATTGTCATCCCTGTGGCCTTTCGCATGGTGGGGTATGGATACCCTCAGACCCTTTGTGCAAGACTCGTATCAAAATAAATTCTTGATCTTATAGGTCCACTACTTAACAAATTGGATAGAAGCCAATGCCCTGGCCAAAATAACTTCACACAATATCCTGCATTTTTACAAGAAAAACGTACTTGCCCGATTCGGGATACCATAAGCGCTCATCACTGACAACGTGACACAATTCACAGATCAAGGTTTACAAGACTTCATCGTCAAGCTCGGCACCAAGTAGCACTTCACCTTGGTCGAACACCCTCAAACCAACGGGTAAGCTGAAGCCGCAAATAGAGTCATCTTGTGAGGAATCAAGCGTAGACTGGGCGAGGCCAAAAGAGGATGGGTCGAAGAACTGCACAACTTCCTATTGGCCTATCGAACAACCCCACACTCAACGACTAGTGAGACCCCATTTCGGCTAACCTATGTGAAATTCTGGTGTATGCCAGTCTTCAGATGTTATACTCAATGTCTAAACATCTGATATGACATAATAAATACACTGGAAGGTAGATACCCAATTTTTATGATTTAGTACTGAAGAGTCACAGAAACACAGTTTAACCAAGCTGTGCCAGATCTGCTTTGAAGGTGCAGAGGATAGAACACCGATGTGCCTAGTTTTGTTCATCTGTTGCACATGATCAGCAGAGAGCAAACAGCCTTTGCAGTTCTATTTCTTCTGCACAGATATCAGCACGATGTCTTAACATGTTCAAAGACATCATCTGTTACAATATTACAGTTTTACCTAGACAAAATTATAAAGTGTTGAAGGTAAAAACACCAACCAGTTGTTGACCCAGTTCGGTGAAACACACCTACTCTGGGGGCATACCAAGCCAGGAAGAAGATCCACTATCAGCAATATTAATTCAGGACTAAACTTCACAAGTTCCCATCCTTCACTTAATCATCTACCCAGTGCAACCTATACCTAGGAACTCCTAGATAGAAACCTACCAGTTTCCATTCCTATTGTCGCAACAACAGAAGTCTTACTCCTACTCAAGAAGCAGTGCCCTCCCACTTGGTTTCCTACATTACAATGAATGTTAAGTAATGTAAAAATACTTAGACTTGCTTCACAGCTTCATCCAAGAACACTCAAACTCTTACCTACAGGTTTCGAGTTACATACATGGTAACCTTGCCACAGACCGACAGGTTTACCTAACAAAAAACATCCCTAATGTTACATTGTGTGTCACTACTAAACCCTAGGTTGCAATCTGCTATTTATAACCTATTACCTAACTCAGCAAGTTTTTCTCCTTGCTGTTACAACTCAGCAGCAAACTTCTCCTATAATCAAGGTCTTCAATCTTCTAGTTCCTAAAATATCTCCATATTTAGAAACAGTATTTTCTTCAAATATTCTGATTGATTCTTGATTGATCTTCACAAGAAACGCCACATATATTCTCAGAGTATTTAGGTACCAGAACTGTAACTGAATTATCAATTCTGTTGACGTGATGTCAAGTCAGATGTCATGACATTACATCTAACATGTTTTCCTAGATGTTGAACTTTTTCAACACAACAAATAACCTCTTTCATAATTTAGATCACTTAGGATAGTTAGGTTATAAGTCACATCTGTTACAAACATTCAACATATAACATAGTTACTTAATCAGTACTTAGTTTCAGGCGCGATGTCACATGCTGATGTTGTGACATCTTACACAACATGTTGGTCCAGATGTTGAACTTCTTCAACACCACATATTAAAACAACAGAGGGGATCTGGGTAAACTTGCTTTCTTATTTGTTTTACAAATGAGGCCAACTCTCCAGCCAGAGCACTTACAATCTCCCCCTTTGGCAAATTTTGGCTAAAACAAATAAGTGCAAGTTGTATTTTGGGACCAGGCCACAACACAGTTGAGATGTTACAACATCTTGTCTAACATCTTCTTTTGTAGAGGCTGATGTCCTTTGAGCAAACAACAAACCTCTGTCGTCAACTGTGAGCAACTCCAAACCACCGATGCCCCAAGAGGATTTCTTTTCTCAAGATTATTACTTGTGATCATGTAACTCAGATCACAAGTCACAACTATCCTCTTAACTCAGAACACAAGACACAACCAAAGTCACTTACTTAGGGATCATGTTGCTTTCTCCTGAGTCTTGCTGGACATTGCCGTCTGTTGCTTTCACCTGAGTCTCGCCTGAGACTGGGTCCCTATCTTTCTCCCCCTTTTTGGCCAGAATTTGACAAAGACTGCCCATACAGATCCATACCCATGCACAATTTTCCCAGATGCTAACAAACTTCATATTGCTGAAACCCTCTGATGAAGAGAAGGAATAGAGAGGGTCTTCATAAATAATGCAACTTTGGCATAGATAGTAACGACCTTGGTATTTTACTCTGACAGTTTCAGTACCCTAGGACTGGTTTTAATGTAGGTACCTACCCTTGGGTTTGACCCTTTGACCATGTCAGGATGCCCTTTTAAAACAGACATTTGTCTTTTAGAACAGACTACTTCCTTGTCTTAGGATCCCCTTTCCAAGAAACATCGTTGGTATATTACACTCTGCATTAGTTATATAATACCTTTATTAGATGACAAGTTATCACCTAAACATTCCAGCTCACTAAACTGTTTCATGATGAGACACAACAGCTCTGTTTTCTTAGCAGATGAAAACATGCTCAAATCCTATGTCGTCATACATTCTGCTATTTTCAGATTAGCAGCTTGAAGCCATTCCATTATCTCAAAGAGGATGGTTACTCCCTCTGAGTCACACATGGATTTATTAGTAATAATCCATACTTCATCCAATTTTCCTTCTGTCTGTAGTTTTGGAGGAAATTAGGAACAATGTCATTACCAATGTGATGACATTCGGTCAGACATAGTCTTCTTCAGTTTTGAACACATCATTCAATAGTTAAATAAGGTGCCACACTTCATATCCTACGAGTTTGATGAAGGCCTTTTGTACAAACCAATACTCCCCCTGTTAGGGACAATCACTTCTCCTCATGGAAGCAAGTAGGGCACATTCAATACTCAGTTGGACCTTCAATGCAGCTTCTGATTAAAGTAAATAAGACCCCTTGATGAATGGAAAACGTAAGACGCATCTTCATGTCTTCAAGAGCGCACCCTCTGTTCAACAGTATTGATTGAACGCATTCATACTATGAATCAAATTTTCTCGTTAATAATCAGCTGTCATATGTTGATTATCTTGATTCTCAGAATCCATTGCTGAGTTAGACCAAATGCCACTGTTTGATTATCTCTTTCATGAATCAAATTCCACCTTCATGTTTATCAGACATCTTCCAAAGATATTCTGATCTTCCAATTGAAATTTGAACTTCAGGCTACAAGTTATCACAAAGGCTTAGATACACTGAGACAGGAACATGTAACAACTCCAAAGAGCTGCAAAGAGACGATCCTTTTGGAGAATCTTCAACTTCGTAGATCATCCTATCTTAAGTTGATGAGCCACTTCACCAAGCAAGAATCTGATGTTGAACCAAATGTCGCAGTATCTAGTTGTTGAACTCAGCTCCAGACTGATTCAAGTGGCCATCATCAAGATTATGATGTCTTCTTCTTCTTGTGGTTTTAAGTCTGAGCATGTTTCCAGGAAACCTTTTCAAGGATCAATTGACTTTGTTGTCGTCAAGGAGATAGCTCTAAGGTATCACTCTTCCTGTGATTCTTCACAGTGGTCTAGAAGAAGGAATGTTCCCACATCAGTTATCTTGAACTCCAAGGATAATCAATTAAATAGCAATTGATCATAGATCCTTCCCATTATCCAGTAAGATACTTTCACCATTTGAATACTTTGACATACTCTTCGTGTGTTAATATCTTCTTCTTGCAAGCTCTTTCTTTGAGAGACCAAAGAGTTGAGATATCTAGGTTGCCACCCTTGACTCAAGTAAATAGAATTTTCTCCGAACAAGCTCTACTTACTTCAACTGTCTTGAGACTCCTACCAGATCAGATTCATCATTAGGAATGAGAGAGATGAATCCTTCCTTGCAAATATGTCACACAACAACCAGAACCCATGTGACATAGGTCAACAGCTAGCTAAACACCAGGCTGAGCTAATGTGAGGAGATTAACCAGATCTCCCCCTCAAGCTATCAGTCATGGAGGCTCCACACAAAATATCCATGCATTGTGCACAAATGTCTCGACATGACATATGACATCCCTACGTAACTCCAAGAGCCATACCTTAACCAAACTCTGAGTCTTCATATTCAAGACTCATGATCCCAATCTACTTCTATGAAGGAGCAATAGTGCTGCACCATCATTGGCTTTTATTAACCAGTGAGCTTGTCTTTCTTCACACCATATTACTTCAGGGAACAATTGCTCAGTCCCGATCAATGTCATATCTCAGCCAGCTTTACTTCTAGAGTTCTGACTCCTAAAGTAACCTTCGGGAGTACACAGACATAGTTGACTTTACCATTGTCAACTTTGCACACACAGATGTCTCCTCTTCCAGGTCAGGAGTAGGTTCCAAACAAAGGTATCCCTTTGTTTGACACCCAAAACATATGCTCTTCAACTTAGTAGTTTCATCCTTGTTTCACCATCACATAGAACATCAGTTCCATCACCTTGGAACAAGGCCCTCCTTGAAATTCTTCAAGGTCTTCATATAGCACTAATCCGTGATTATGTGATTCTTACCATCCTGAACGAAGAACGTCTTCATGAGTGGACTTGAGAGGCTCAAGTATCTGTGACATCTTCAATAGTTTATGTTGAATTCTTGAATACAATGGCCTTCAATCCACAAGAGGCGAAACACATCAGAGCTTGAGTTTTGCCAGGTATTACACAGCGGAAGAACATAATACAACCCAATCTTTGCACATACACTCCACCAGACTAGCCTTCAAAAATAGACCAAGTTTGATTATGGTTCAAACCTAGCACACAACTTCAGGCGTACACACTTCCTAGGTTTGAAAATAAATCAAATCTAGAGCAGCTACCACACAACCAGGCCAAATGCCAATCACACAATTTCTGTCAAGAATAGTCCATCCTCCCACTTCAAGGGACCATTCAGGGAAATAGCAAACCATTCCAGGTTACAAACTTCAGTACAAAAATTGACCTTGCAGATACCAGAAAGTATCACCCATGGATCTCATCTAGAAACAGAACAGGATGCCTGCTCTGATACCAATTGAAATTCTGGTGTATGCCAGTCTTCAGATGTTATACTCAATGTCAAAACATCTGATATGACATAATAAATACACTGGAAGGTAGATACCCAATTTTTATGATTTAGTACTGAAGAGTCACAGAAACACAGTTTAACCAAGCTGTGCCAGATCTGCTTTGAAGGTGCAGAGGATAGAACACCGATGTGCCTAGTTTTGTTCATCTGTTGCACATGATCAGCAGAGAGCAAACAGCCTTTGCAGTTCTATTTCTTCTGCACAGATATCAGCACGATGTCTTAACATGTTCAAAGACATCATCTGTTACAATATTACAGTTTTACCTAGACAGAATTATAAAGTGTTGAAGGTAAAAACACCAACCAGTTGTTGACCCAGTTCGGTGAAACACACCTACTCTGGGGGCATACCAAGCCAGGAAGAAGATCCACTATCAGCAATATTAATTCAGGACTAAACTTCACAAGTTCCCATCCTTCACTTAATCATCTACCCAGTGCAACCTATACCTAGGAACTCCTAGATAGAAACCTACCAGTTTCCATTCCTATTGTCGCAACAACAGAAGTCTTACTCCTACTCAAGAAGCAGTGCCCTCCCACTTGGTTTCCTACATTACAATGAATGTTAAGTAATGTAAAAATACTTAGACTTGCTTCACAGCTTCATCCAAGAACACTCAAACTCTTACCTACAGGTTTCGAGTTACATACATGGTAACCTTGCCACAGACCGACAGGTTTACCTAACAAAAAACATCCCTAATGTTACATTGTGTGTCACTACTAAACCCTAGGTTGCAATCTGCTATTTATAACCTATTACCTAACTCAGCAAGTTTTTCTCCTTGCTGTTACAACTCAGCAGCAAACTTCTCCTATAATCAAGGTCTTCAATCTTCTAGTTCCTAAAATATCTCCATATTTAGAAACAGTATTTTCTTCAAATATTCTGATTGATTCTTGATTGATCTTCACAAGAAACGCCACATATATTCTCAGAGTATTTAGGTACCAGAACTGTAACTGAATTATCAATTCTGTTGACGTGATGTCAAGTCAGATGTCATGACATTACATCTAACATGTTTTCCTAGATGTTGAACTTTTTCAACACAACAAATAACCTCTTTCATAATTTAGATCACTTAGGATAGTTAGGTTATAAGTCACAGCTGTTACAAACATTCAACATATAACATAGTTACTTAATCAGTACTTATTTTCAGGCGCGATGTCACATGCTGATGTTGTGACATCTTACACAACATGTTGGTCCAGATGTTGAACTTCTTCAACACCACATATTAAAACAACAGAGGGGATCTGGGTAAACTTGCTTTCTTATTTGTTTTACAAATGAGGCCAACTCTCCAGCCAGAGCACTTACACTATGGCACCGAGGCAGTCATCCCTGTTGAAATCATGAAGCCATCCAGGCGAACAGAAGTCCCTCTTGACGAGGAGCTCAACAATGAGGCCTTACGAGAAGAGCTTGATATAGTTGAGGAAATCCGATTATGAATAGTTCCTTGCGAGGCCAAGCTGAAACAATAGATAGCCCTTCGCCATGACAGCAAAGTCATAAAATGAGAATTCTAGGATGGCAGCCTAGTCTTGTGGAGAAATCAGAAAGACTCCCGAGAAGGGAAACTTGCCGCGAACTGGGTAGGACCGTACCGCGTCCAAGGAGCTATGGGCACCAGAGCATACTACCTCGAACAACTAACTGGAGAATTGCTACCTCGTTAATGAAATGCTACAAAGTTGAAACAATACTATAGATACGTCCTTGTCAAGCGACGAGCATTAGCAATCGACTTATCCTCTCTAACAAACGACAGGACACGCTCGACCACAGAGGCATGTCAAGGTACGTACATAGCCTCCAAACGTTAATGAAAGGCGGGTTTTGTTGTTAATTTCATGAGCCAAACCTTATCCCGACAGGGACACCTCGATCGAGTTCTACTATCAAAGTACCCAAAAGGCAGAACACCTAGCTCGCGATGGGCAGTTCACGCCACGAAGTCAAGAACCTGATCGCAGTCTTGGGTTCGTCCATGGATTCTTCAACTAATTCCTAGAAACATCCTAACATGTGTCGACGATAACTCAGGTCGAGCTCAAATCTCCTTTCATGGAAATTCAAAGATTCATAAAATAAACAAGTCAAAAACAACGACAAGCAAATTTTTAACGGGAATCAACAAGAGCATAAAGGAATAAAAAAAAGTAAAAACATTTATAAATTCCGACCATGAAGGCCGACATTGTCTGAATATTACAAAAATTACGGGCATGCAGGCCCTGAATATAAACATCCAAAATTATCTGAGAAACACTAGACACTCCGCGGAGTGCTCACTTTGATCTCTAGCTTGGGGGAATCAGGAGGAGAAACCACCCTGCCATTGACCACTTAAGATAAAACCACGGTTCCATCGATGTTGAGCCCTGGGTTTAATACTGACATATGAACCAATACAGTCTCAAAGCCGTCAACTAAGGCATCGAAGCAATCTGACTCAAGGACCTGAATTCGAGCAACAAGCTCTGCACGAGTTCGTAAATCAGCGACTCCCTCAGGCTCTCCTTCCACATGCAACATAGTTGCCCTTAAAATCGACGATCTCCTTCTCCATGTGTTCCCTCTCGAGCAGAAGGGAATCAATTTCCTCGCAAGATTTGATTACCTTTTCCTTCTCCGTGCCAGCTCGTCAGCCTGCCCCCAAAACATCTCTCGCTTCGCTCAAGGGAAGTCTTTAGCATCTGCACCTTATCTTGGAGAGCCACCTTCTCCGAATCCAGCTCCTTCACTAGGACCGTAGAGCCGGCTCCCTCGCTAGTAAGGACGGCGACTATATCTGCAACCTTTATCAGACCGACCATGCCAGAAACAAGATGCTTCCTTTGGCCCTCCTCGTCGAGGCACCTGATAACATCAGCTTCTCCATCAGACACGATAAAAGGGAAACCTTCGAAGAAATCATTTTCAATGAAGCAAGGGGAAAGGGTAAAGTCCCTAGCAACTCGAACAACTGCACCCTCCTCGATCACATCTGCAGGTTCACCTTCAGGACGACTTCTCTTCTTTCTCAACACGGCAGCTTGTTGCGTGACATCGCGAGTACCTGCCGACCCGCTCGACCCATCCCTTACCGGCTCTGAGACTGAACCAAGGCGTGAGTGCTGGTGCAACTTCACCAACCTCTTGTGATTATTCTTCTCCTGGGTCAGCTTTAGAAGTCGTTCATGATGCTCGGCCATATTAACTATGAATACAAAAACAACACCCTCAAGTCAGGCTCGTTAGAAGGACATAACAAAAATAAATCAAGAATAAAGATACAATAGAAGAACGCGGTTGGAACCAGGGCTTGTCATCCGGTCCTTCTTCAATAGCGAGGCAATATGCAGGCTCTTTAAAATTTATGATAGTGATACGCGGCTCATGGTTAGGTCATATTTCTTTAAACATGGCTGACAAGGTTGCTAGAGCATCTGCCATTTGACTTTCCTCTCGTGGGATGTGATTGAAAGTAATCTTAGTGAATTCCGCAACTAGCTTCAAGATATGATCCTGATATAGAATCAAGTTGGGGTGTTTGGTGTCCCACTCACCTTTGACTTGGTATATGATCAACGAGGAATCTCCAAATACTTCAAGATATTTGATTCTTAGATCAATGGCAACTTCCAGACCTAGGATGCAAGCTTCATATTCGGTGATATTATTGGTGTAGTTGAAACATAACCTTGCAGTATAAGGTTTGCGATAGTTCTTTGGAGATGTCAAAACTTCCCCAATATCGTTCCCTAATGCATTTGAAGCTCTATCAAACATAAGTGTCCAATGTTCCGCTAGTTCAGGTCCTTCGTCGGGCCCTGGTATTTCGTAGTCATCTATAACCATAACATATTCGTCTGGGAAGTCAAACTTCATAGGTTGATATTCCAGTAACGGTTGATGAGCCAGATGATCAGCTAACACACTACCTTTGATGGACTTTTGAGTAACATATAGTATGTCTTACTCTGATAATAAAATCTGCCATCGAGCAATCCTCTCTGTAAGAGCTGGTTTTTCGAACACATA
This sequence comes from Vicia faba, assembly GCA_948472305.1. Lineage (NCBI taxonomy): Eukaryota > Viridiplantae > Streptophyta > Magnoliopsida > Fabales > Fabaceae > Vicia > Vicia faba. The sequence continues at coordinate 557,094,130 of OX451735.1, forward strand.
TTTTAAGTGATCCATTCTTGCTATTAGCCACATGGTGTGCTTTAACATGCATTCCCTCAGTCTTTTAGTAGCCCAAGCCAATGCACAATAAGTATTCTCGAGGAGTGAGTACCCGGTTTCGTAGTCAGTGAATTTGTTGTGAGGTAGTAGATTGCATGCTCTTTTCTACCTGTTTTATCTTGTAGGCCCAATACACATCACATTGATCCTTCAAGTATTGTTAGATACATGATGAGTGGTCTCCCAAGAACTGGTGGCATCAAAATTTGGTGGTTCTTGTAGGTACTCATTGATTTTGTCAAAGGCTATCTAGCAATCGTTGTTCCACTTCACTACCTGATATTTCTTCAGTAATGTGAAGATCAATTCACAAGTAACGGTCAAAATAAATCTAGCAATAAAATTCAGCCGTCCCAAGAAACCTCTGACTTCCTTCTCGGTATGGGGAGGAGGAATTTCTTGATTAGCTTTAACCTTGGTGGGATCAACCTCAATACCTTTACCGTTGACAATAAAACCCATGAGTTTACCGGACCTCACCCCAAAGGTGCACTTGTTCAGATTCAACCTCAGCTTATACTTCTTTAGTCTCTCAAACAACTTACACAGATTGTCCAGATGCTCTTCTTCAGTCTATGATTAGGATATCATATCGTCGACATAGACCTCTATCTCGTGGTGAATCATATCATGGAACAAAGCTACCATAACATGCTCATATATTGCGTAGGCGTTATTCAACCCAAAAGGCATAACCTTGTAGCAGGAAGTTCCCCACTGTGTAACCAAAGTAGTCTTTTCCATGTCTTCAGGTGCCAACTTGATCTGATTATACCTTGAGAAACCATCCATGAAGGAGAATAGCTTGTGCTGAGCGGTGTTATCGACCAAAACACCAGTATGTGCAAGCAGGAAGTCATCTTTGGGGCTCACCCTGTTCAGATCTCTATAGTCTACGCACCTATGTACCTTGCCGTCTTTCTTTGGTACCATAACCATATTTTCAACCCATTGAGGATAGGATGTCACTGCTAAGAAACCTGCATTGAATTGCTTCATAACTTTGGCCTTGATCTTCTCTGACATCTCGGGATGCATGTGAAAAACTTTCTGCTTTATCGGAGCACAACCTTTTTTCATCGGCAGACGATGAACCATAATATCGGTATCTAGCCCTGGAATGTCTTCGCATGACCAAGAAAAGATCTCAACATATTCATGCAACATTTGTATCAACCTGTTATTGACACTGTCTTCTAAGTTGGAACCTATCTTGACTTCTTTTTTGTCTGTTTCGGAACCCAAGTTTACCACTTCAACCGGCTCTTCGTGTGGTTGAATATCTTTCTCTTTTTTCACTAACAATATGGAAAGTTCTCCTAGTATCTTACAATCTTCATCACCTTCATCCGCGGCTTGGTAGATTGGATTTTCAAAGTCATATAAGTGGCAATAGCAAAATTGTTATCAACAGGATCCAAAGTGGATGTGGATCTGCAATATATTGTATAGTTGTGTGTAAGAACACATAGCTATTTAAAAGTGATAAAAGTAAAAAAGAAAGGCAAAAAGCACAAAATTTTAATGCAAAATTTCCAATTCTTTATTAAATGAAAATATGTTTATGAAATGATAACCCATAACAAATGAAGCTTTGTGCCCCGGGTAAGGCACAAGGTTTAAAGTCATTGTTTAAATATTACAAAGCTAATACTTGAAAGTAATAAAGACATGAATGTAAGCTATTACTCCTATCTAAAGGAGATAAAGATAATGTCTTCCGTCTTCCAGTTGCTAAGCCCTTTGCCAATGGTAGGAAAGATCCAGCTGTCATGGTCATAATCACTGTTAGCATCTACTATTATGTTGACTTTGTTATTTCTGATGTGAAATGGCGGCCTTCCAGAACGAGCGCAACAAATATCCTTCTGACCCTCTACAGTGAAACCCAAACCAAACTTGTCATATTTATAGGGGATGTTAGGAAGTTGACCCCAAATAGTACAACCACCTTCTTCTACAGTGGCTTTAGAATCTTTCAATGAAGCCATCATGGGTGGTACCCTAGTAACTTTGGGAATGGCAGAGACATCTTCAGTAGAGGCAAGAGGGATGACTTCAAAAGTCTTACAGGGAGTCTCGATGAATTTTCCATCCATTTCTACATAACAAAAAGAGTTCAAGTGGCTGACCATATACACTTCTTCATTGCAAGCTATAACAATCTTTCCGTTCGCAAGATATTTTAACTTCTGATGTAGGGTTGAGGGGACAACACCATCCCCATGGATCAAGGGGTGTCCTAGTCAGCAAGAGTAAGCTGGCCGAATATCCATTACATAGAAGGTAGATTCAAAGATCTGTGATCCTACCTTGATTTGAAAATCTACATCTCCATGTACCATCCTTTTTGATCCGTCAAAGGCTCGAACTATAATATCACTGGGTTTCAGTATAACCCCTTCGCAATCAAGTCTGTGTAGAGCGCCTTTCGGTAGCACATTCAATGAAGAGTCAGTATCAACCAATACATGAGCTAAAGTAGTGCCCCTGCATTTAATAGAGACATACATAACTTTATTGTGATTTCTTCCTTCCGGAGTCAGATCAGCCTCAGAGAAACCTAAGCCATTGTCGATCGTTAAGCTAACAACATAGCTTCTAAATTGACCGACATAAATCTCTTGTGGCCAACAGACAATGATAAAAAGGAAATTGCTGACTTTTTGAATTGGCTTTTGAGAGTTGGAGAAGGAAAAGTATCTGAGCCGAATGAAGGTGTTTCCGATATTGACATACCAGCTGAGCATTTGATAACAGGATTTGAGGATCCTATTGTTGGGATTATTAATAGTACATATCTTGATTTTATTCATAACTATCATTCAAACAGTTACCTTAAAGGTCAAGCAATTCTTGCTTCTACGATAGAAATTATGGACCGAATAAATGACCATATTCTTGCCTTAATTCCAGGTTTTCATACTCATCCATATAATTATACCATGTTGTATTTATCAATCTCTTTTCACTAAGCTATTTCCCTTACCAATACAGGAGACATATACGTGATTATTACAACTCAAATTATGTTGATAAGTCTGAAATTCACGATGCTACTGTAGTTGATATCCTAACTCCAGAATTTATTAGTTCCCTATGTGCATCATGATTTCCTAACCACCACTTAAAGTTAAGGGTTGGAACACCTGTTATGTTCATGTGAAACATTGATCAGTCTGAAGGCTTGTGTAATGGCACAAGGCTAATAATAAAAGAGATGAGAACCCATGTTATTGAAGCTTCAAAGAAACAACAACAAACGTTGTTTACAAGAAGATTTTTCAACAATATATGATTACCCTGATTTAATTTTTGACTTTTGATGGTGTTGTACCCCAAAATTTGCCCTCCCATATTCTTCAAGATTTTCCAAGTCAAAGCTTCAAAATCTCCTAAGGGTTGCACAGTTCAAGGGCCTCCTAACAGTCAAAAACTAGGGTTTTGGTTCTGACAAAGAAAATGAAGTTTCCAAGGGTCCAATAAAATCCCACATGCCTACAAACATGGTCAAGCATCCTCATGTCAAGTTTCAAGACTTACAGCACAAAATTGCACAGTCAAAAACCCTAATTGCACTACAGTCAACTGTAGGGGCAAAATGGTCATTTGACAGTCAAAAGTTCAAATTTTTGGTCAACATCTCATTTTGAAGCCATAAACATCATTTGATCAATGCTTGATCATGATTCTCAAAGCTTGGCTCAAAAAGTCTCAAGATGCAAAAGTTTCCATATTTGGACAGTTGAAAAACTCAACTGTAACTTGACCAAGGCATAACTTCCACATGGATTATCAGAAAAATTCCATCCAAAGCTCATTTTGAAGATGAAGACATTTCCTACAACTCCTCCTCACACTTCAAGTCCAAGAAATGCTCTCACAAAAAGTTATCAATTTCAACATTATAGGTCATTTTCAAAAGTCAACAAAAAGGGACTTTAAGTCAAAGGCCATAACTTGAGATTGGTAAATCAAAATGACATGGGACCAAAGGCATTGGTTATAGGACTTCAAGACCTTTCCAAAATGTCCAAGAACATGAGCAAAGCTTAAAAATTGAGCAAGTTATTCCTTGTGGAAGTTGGGAAATTTTTGGGTATTTTGAAAAGTCAACATTGCTTCAAAAGTCTTAAAAATGCTAATGGGCCTCTTTTTCTTCCAAGATCCATCATCCAAAACATGTGCACGACCATTTGGCCCAAAGGGAAGTTTTTCATCATTTTTATTTTATTTATTTGAATTTTTAATTGCTAGAAATTCATTTAATTAATTAAAATATATGAAAAATACCAAACCTAAGTTTTTAAATCTTTTTATGCATGGAATACACTCAATATTTCGTGCATGATCAGATTTGGAAAGAATCCATGTGATTGGACATGATTGGTATCAAATTAGCATGAAAAAGATTGAAAAATTATGGCATGAAAATCAAATATTTTCTCATCAATTCATTGATTCTTTGGACCAAATTTTGAACCCTAATCATTCACACATATATACTCATGCCAACCCTAATGCTCAGGACCTCCAAGCTGCGCAGAAACACCATAACAAAGTTTGCATTTTTTCAAGAAAACTCAAATACTGAAAACCATCTTCCAGTGCGATTTAAGGCCAAATAATTATTCTATTGTGTTCCTGAAGCTTCAAGGAAGGAGTCTGAATCAAAACCATAAGCTCTAACACCAAGAAACGTGAGAACGATCGCGTCCTGTACAGAATTTTTTCCACATTCTTGCATCATGATTCATACGTTTTCTGTAGTTTTTAATATTTGATTTGTGTTATTTGACTCATTACGAAGCTAACCACATGATTTAATTGAGTTTTTAAGCATTGTGCGTGATTTCACCATGGATGCATGCTAGGGTTTTCAAAACCTTGAATTGGGGTTTCTCAGTTAAGGAAAAATTAGAACGTGAGACCTAGACCATTCAACTCAGGAGGCTTGGACGATGTGAACACACACCTCGCGCTCAATTTATGAGCCACCATGTGCTAATCGTTATTTTTGCACTTGTTACTTAGTGGGGGTTTAAAACCCCCGCTATTTAAATGTAATTTTCGTTTCAGGTACAAAAGCCATGGAGAAGATGATGAAGTGTCAAGGCGTGGTTGGTTTATTTGAATTTCGCGCGGAAAAAGGGCACTAACGTTTGTTTTACCTTATAATGTTTATTGGTTATATAATATACAAAGGAACATAGCAGCGCGGTTGGCAGGCATGTGCATTGGTAATCTCTAGGACCTGGGTTCGATCCCAGGTCCCCCTCTCTTTCCCTATATTTTTCTTCTAACTATGTTCTTGTGTAACTTGTTTACTAGCGCCCACCATACACTCTTCACTCAAACCGTGCCACACGTCCCTCAGCCTCCATCCAATGGCCAAGATCTGAGGCCTATGAAACGCTGCAGTCAACACACACACACGCTAGCATGAAAAGTCAATAAGGCCAAAGCTTAATGGGCCAAAAATGCTGGACTTTACCTCCAATTTGGGGACAGAACCCCCCCTTGGTATTGTGTTTCTTTCTATTTTCTTTGTTTTAGTTTTATTATTTGTTTTAATTCCATTATTTTCTTTCAATTTAATAAAAATTAATTTCACAAAAAAAATAATATAAAAAAAAAATCAGAAAAGACAAAAATTAAAATATGTTTTATTTAAATATTATCTTTTTTTTGTAAATAAATAATATCATTTAATTTAGTTTTTTTTTAAATTTAGGTTTAATTCAAATATTTTTCATGATAAATTAAAAAGAGTAGAATTAGGGTTCCGAGTATTTTTCATTCTTTTTCTTTTTCTCTCACCATAATTAATTATTTAGTATTATTTTTATAAATCAAATTGCACTAATTAATTAGGTTTAATTTTAGGTAATTCTCATATTTTCTTAATAAATTAAAAATAGCTAGAATTAGGTTTAAATTTCATTTAATTCTCATAAAAAAACCATAAATACAAAAAAACCCTCAAAAATAATTTCTTTTTTCATTTTAATTTCATTAATTCAATAATAGTTTAATTTCCTAAAAAGGGTCCAACGCCCTCGCTTGCGATTTTTTATTCTCTTCGCGCATTTTTATTTTATTTCTTTTAAATATTGATGTAATTCTCCCAAAGCCGTGTAAATTTAATTTCTCGCACTTTCCTTTATTTTCTGTCAAATCGGGTCCTGGATTTTAATTTGGCGATGTGGACCCGCGCCTTTGTAATAGTTTAGGAACTTTAATTTTCCGCATCTTTTTAACTGTTAATAATGGCATGCAAGAATGAATGACAAAATAAAAACAAACGCGTAGATCACCAATGACATGACAAGACAAAAATATCTGAAAACGACACACAAATCACACACCACCCCTAGGGTACGCCTCACTGTTGCCTTGCCTCGAAAGGTGATCGTCGAGTAGAGGATGTCTTAGTAAGTCCTCATGATCCGGGAACCTGGCATGAGGGTAGCTTCTAAGGTGTCTTCATATTGCTCCGGTGATCACCATGTCCCGAACCTCGAATTGACCCGAACACCTCCAACGGTGGTGCTGCCTACCTCTCAATGGTGGGATGGCACTACTTTAAAGGACATTTACACAGACGAATTCCTTAGGGTAGGTAGACGACTCTAGATACTTGCTCTAATTTCAAAACAAATCAAAAATACTTTTCACACCGACACCTTTTCAAAAAGCTTTCGAAAGCAATTTTTCAAACACTCTTGAGGACCGATACAAGAGTCGAACTGGAATTTTCAAAGAAACTTTTTAAAACCCACAATTGAAAAGCAAACAAACCATTTTTGAAAACACAAATGAGCAAGTATCTAAGAGCCCACGGATAACCATGGATAGAAAGGGTGCTAACACCTTCCCTTTCTATAAATCTACCTCCCGAACCGAGAGCAATCTCTATAAGGAATTTTTCTGTGCTTTTGTCCTTTCCATTTGGAGAAAATAAAAGACGGTGGCGACTCTTGCTTCCGCGACATTTCGCAAACCAGCATTAAACAGTCAGTTCCAGATCCACCGATCACAGAACTGGCGACTCTGCTGGGGACTTTACTTAAAGTGAGGTGTACCTTAGGACTAAGATCACTGTGTTTTCAATTGCTTTCTTTGCTTGCTTTAAATTGTGGGACTGTCTCGGGAGTTCTATAGATCCTAACCTGGATCTGGGGATACCTTCTTAGAAAGTAGCAACAAGACTGTGAGGGAACTGTGCGGGGTATACCGACATGGTTGAAACAGTCGGCTACGTTGATGTGGCACTTTGGTGTGTACCGGTAACCCTTGAGTTCAGTCAAGGAGAGTACGGGGCCTCCGCGTGGTGTCGTGAAGCATCAACAGACCTTAGGAACTTTAATTGAACTATCTTGGCCTCTTTAGGGTAGTGAGATAACTGACTTTGGTGCAGTCCGAGGTTGGTTGATACTCGATACTACACTCAATTGAGGGTTGCTTTCCTGGAATATTTCGGTCTCCAGTTCAGTGGCTAAATCGAAACGATAAACAATGAAAGCAATCCAGTGATATTGGGACCCTTAGAACCCGGTTACTTCTAATAGGACAGGTTGAGCCCACCAACTTCAAGAGGGTAATACCCAGACCCCATGCTGGCCTAAACTCTAAGGGCTTATCTTGTATGACTTGTGTGCCTTCATACTTGATTACTTGCATGCTTGTTATCTGACACATGAACTGCTTGCAGGTTTTGTTTACAGTCCTTAATTGGGACTCATAACAGGGTTACTAAGTTTCTTGCAGGTTTTGTTTATAGTCCTTAGTTGGGACTCATAACAGGGTTACTGAGTTTCTTGTAGACTAGTTTCTTGCAGGTTTTGTTTATAGTCCTTGATGGGGACTCATAACAGGGTTTACTCGCATTACCCCATGCATACCATAACATCATACCATTGCATACATCCTAACCCATTTCAAGGATCTCAAGGGCTTGTGATGCAGGTCATGATGAATCAAACATCCAGCAAGGGGCAAAGGGGATTTATTTTCCTCTGGCCAAAGTTGTCAGGGGCTATGACCCACTTGATATGGTGAGCTCTGACTCTTGAAGAAGGTTCCCCTAACCAAGTTTGTTTGGAAACCAAAACTAGACATGATGACTAAAGTCAGGGGCTATGACCCACTAGATATGGTGAGCCTTTGACACTTGAAGAAGGACTCTCAGCAACATGAAGTTCCTTCAATCAAGCTACCGGTTTCAAATTTTAACAATTTCTTGTTTACCCTGCGGGATCCTTGAAAACATTGCATATATGTCATACACATCATTGCATAACAGGTACCCTTGTTGCAGGTCTCTTACCTTCTTCGCTGTTTATTTCAGCCAATCGTCATGAATCCTGAATCATCAACTGAGCAGTCCATCAAGGCCCTCCAGGCTCAGAACACCCAGTTCCAAGAGCTGATCACGAATTTGGCCCAGGGGCAACAAGATCTGAAGACCCTGCTCTTGAAAAAGAAGAAGAAGAGGATTGTGCTGTTCAACCCTAGGCGCAGATCTGGGAATACACCGCATAATGAAACTGAGAGGACTACTCCATCTGTTGGGGAAGGCAGTCACCAAGAGGAAAGGGTTCCCAACCCAGTGGTCTCCGACAACGAGACAGATTTCAACGAAGAACAATACCCTCCTGCTGAAGACAAGTACAAGCAGTTGGAAGACCGTCTGAATGCAACGGAAATTCAACAAGTACCTGGTTTGGATTTCGGAGATTTGGGTCTAACTTCTGGTGTGGTGATCCCACACAAATTCAAAGCACCCTCTTTTGCTAAGTACGATGGGGCATCCTGTCCCAGGCTGCATCTCAGGTCTTATGTGCGGAAGATTCAACCGTATACTGTGGATAAGAACTTGTGGATCCACTTCTTCCAGGAGAGTCTTTCAGGGACTCATCTCGAATGGTTTTATCAGCTGGATGGAATCAAGGTTCGTAACTGGGAGGAGTTGGCTACTGCTTTTTACAAGCAGTATCAGTACAATGCCGACCTCGCTCCTACGCGTACCCAACTCCAGGGTATGTCGCTAGGATCGGGAGAAGGTTTTAAAGGTATGCGCAGAAATGGAGAGACCTTGCCGGTAGGGTACAACCACCGCTGACTGACCGTGAACTTGTGGACATGTTCTTGGGGACCCTGTCTGGTCCATTCTATAACCATCTGATCGGGAATTCGTCTGCTGGATTCACAGATCTTATCTTGACTGGGGAGAGAATAGAAGCCGGCATCCGGTCTGGAAAGATTCAAGAGGCTGCACCTTATGACAAAAAGCCTCATCATGGAAAGAAGGAGTCCAATGCTGTGCACGGTAAAAAGAGCCGTCATGAGGTAGGGGCAACCCAGATCCTCAATCCTAGACCTGCTCAACAAGGACAGGGGCAGCAGCGCAAGGAGAGCGCACCCAAACGACAGTTCACCAAGATCAACATGTCGCTGGATCAAGCACTACAACAAATGTTGAAGGCAGGGCTGATCACCTTAAGGGCTCCTCTTCGGAATCCGAACACTTCTGCTCCGAACTACCATCCTAATGAGAGGTGTGCCTACCACTCTGATAGCCCAGGGCATACCACGGACAACTGCTGGCCACTCAAAAACAAGATTCAAGACATGATCGACGCTGGAGAGATTCAGTTTGAAGTACCTGAGACTCCGAACATAATCACTGCTCCGTTACCCAATCATTGAAGACTTTTGTTCATTTGAATTTCCGAGTTGTATTTTTCTTTGCTCATACAAACAATTAATGTCATAGCAAACTCTTTTATCCTATTGAAGCATCACATATGTCTGTTTTGGGAATTAATACAATTGTTTTCATTATATTCAAAATTGTTTACATTTTTTCTGTGATGATCAACTCTCGATTAATAATTCTAAGCCTCTTGAGGGAGGATGACGAAAACGATACCGCTATCTTTGCAGTATGCTTTGAACAGACCCCGCTGATGAAGTACAGGCATTGTTTCAATTCCTAAACACTGGAGTAATAAGGAAGATAATCCATCGTCAAACCCTCTGAGCCAAAGAAGTAGGAGCTTTTCTTTTCGAAATTTAAAACCCTTAATCATAACCTGGGGCAGGGTAGTTCTCTTAGTTGATCCAAGTGCATAACGAATGGCACCAAAGGAGGTCCTGACAAAACAAAGAAAGACAATGATGATTCCGAACAATCACAAGGATAGGCAGTCATTATATCTCTCAAAATAAAATAAAAAGAGAAGCCCAATAAGTCAAAATACCTATGAAGAAGAATTACGAAACTGGGGCATCCCGCTGACTGTAATTCCAAAAAAGGAAACAGTTCAGGCAAAAGATAGGGATAACAAAATCAAAGAAGAAAGAGGTCCTACAAACCCTCAACAAAAACAAAAAAAAATGACTGCCTGTTCAGAATAAACTATCAATATCTGAACCATCATTGGAACATCAGGACAAAGACTCGAACAAGGTCTAATGCACGATCAACTAAGTTTAGGTTTGAAGAACATCACGAAGAGCGGGTGGGTACAAATACATTTTGAGCCTTATCCTTTGTTTCTTAAACCGTGAACCAGGCCACGTTATAACCCTTAAAAGTCCTAGCTGAAGCATGGGTTAGTTCGAAAGCATACTGTTACGAAAGGTATCCTGACTCCTTAAGGCTCGCGGTGAAATCTTGAGTTGACATCACAGTTTACAAAAAAAGGTTTCATTTGTTTTACAAAAAATGTATTTTTAAAATTCAAGACAGACATAGGCTTTTGCATTCTTAAAATAATATTGTTTGCACATGATCATTTGTTTGAACAGCAGAGAAATTCGCATGACGAAAGTCTAATGAACAAGAGTATCTCCAATCAAGGGGCATGGCATGATAATTGTCCATCATCTGGGGCAATCAAGTCAAGATTCGGAGGATCTCTCAAAGACCAAATAGCCTGGGGCAAATCTCCGCTTGGATCACTTGGGGCACTCCAGCAACGAATCTTGCCTGATTAAACATCTTCTGGGGTATGACAAAACATTTCTAACAGGGGCAGCTCCCTACATCCCGAGAGCACGGACATAGTCGGAAAAAAAATACTACGCAAAATCAAAGACCCGCCAGGTTGACGTACCTAGGCAAAAATAAGGGCTTCCCGACGAACCAAAAGGGTTCGGGAAAAAATAAGGGATGAAATGAAAAATCTGTACACCCGGCAAGTCGAAAACCTGAAAAGACGGCTTGGGCAAAAATGGGTATCCCGGTGGACTGAAAACCCGAAAGGGCGGTCCAGGCAAAAGTTAGGGATTAAAGCGTACGACTATGTCCTGTCATCTCGTCACCTGTCTACCATAAGATTTTTCAAGCACCTCCACAGGTATCTTCCTCTCCCACATCAAAAACAAGGGCAATAAAGAGTTGTCTAAGCAATCTGATTGTTCTGTCCTCCAAGGTATCAAGGTAGGTTCCGTTGAAGAACATAACCAATACAGTTCAATACTTCTCCAGGAGAGTCCAATCCAGTTTCCCCAAGAAAGTTGGAATCCATCTCCCCAAGCAGTAAGCTTATCCCCAGTAGATTCTGGAAGCGTATCCCCGCGGAGCACGAATGCGTCCCCCGGCCTTTATTCAAAGAGTTATTTCCCTACCAAGATATAACTGGTTTATCCTCAGCCAATAGCCACGGAGAGATCGTCCTCGGCGAAGTCTTCTTATCCCCAGCAAAGTTTATCAACACCTCCAACACAACAATGGTATCCCCAGCGGAGTTATCATCAACTTCAGCGAAGTATTCCTCTCCCCACAGAGTATTCCCCGCAGAGTAATCTATTCGCTAAGTTTGTTCCCCAATGGAGTCATCTTCTCCTGCCGGTATTCTTGCGACTATCATCCCCAGCGGAAACAACAAAGCATTGTTCTCCAACATCAGCCCGGGATAAGCTCCTGGAATTCGTCAAGGATTTATTTTCCCAAAACGGAAATGCATTCATAAACATCACATCTTCATACATTATAGCATGCATATGCATCATACTACACGAATCTCATCAATTTTGAGGACATCCTGAAATCATGCAGTTCATGCATCATGATCTTGCATACAACTGATGCTTTACCTTTTCAGGAAAGGTCAATACAAAGATGATTACTATCAACTATCGCAACTCTTTCTAGATATAGTTCAGATGTGAACCAGGCATGGCGACGTTCTGATACTTCTTCCAGACTTTTTCTAGATATAGTTCAGATGTGAACCAGATATGGCGATGTTCTGATACTTCTTCCAGATTTCTTTCTAGATATGGTTCAGATGTGACCCAGGCATGGCGACGTTCTGATACTTCTTCCAGATTTCCTTCTAGATATAGTTCAGATGTGAACCAGATATGGAAACGTTCTGATACTTCTTCCAGATTTCCTTCTAGATATAGTTCAGATGTGAACCAGATATGGCAACGTTCTGATACTTCTTCCAGATTTCCTTTCAGAGATAGCTTAGAAATGCTCCAGATATGGATGCTGTTCTGTTGCTTATTCAACACTCCTTCTAGATATGGTTCGGATGTGACCCAGATATGGCGACGTTCTGACACTTATTCCAGATCCCCCTCAGATAACTTAGAGATGCTCCGAACACGGAAGCTGTTCTATTGTTTATTCAGAGATCACCTTTCCAAAGATGGTTCAGATGTGACCCGGATATGGCTACCTTCTGATACTTATTCCAAAGTCATTCAGATATAGATTGGAAATGCTCCAGATATGGATGTTGTTCTTCGGCTTGTTCAAGTTTCTTCTCAAAGACAACTTAGAGATGCTCTAGACCCGGAGACTATTCTATTGTGTAGTCCAGATTCATTCGAAAGACTATTCCAGATTCCGTTTCTTATCCAGTCAAAGGCCTTCTCTGGTTCAGTCAGATCGACCCTAAGATCTCCCTGTTTCTTATCCAGTTGAAGATTTCAAGACCTAGACCGGTTCAGTTAAATCGACCCTAAGATTTCTCTGTTTCTTATCCAGTCAAAGGCCTTCTCTAGTCCAGCTAAATCGACCCCTAACAGATTTTCCTGATGAAGACTCAGTAGAAGATATCCAAGATTCCCTCAATGATTACTGTTGAGGTTGAAGTCGCCCAAGATTCTCTCAATGATTACTGTTGAGGGTGAAGTCGCCCAAGATTCTCTCAATGATTACTGTTGAGGTTGAAGTCGCCCAAGATTCTCTCAATGATTACTGTTCAGGTTGAAGTCGCCCAAGATTCTCTCAATGATTACTGTTGAGGTTGAAGTCGCCCAAGATTCTCTCAATGATTACTGTTGAGGTTGAAGTCGCCCAAGATTCTCTCAATGATTATTGTTGAGGTTGAAGTCGCCCAAGATTCTCTCAATGATTACTGTTGAGGTTAAAGTCACCCAAGATTCTCTCAATGATTACTGTTGAGGTTGAAGTCGCCTATGGTTCTCTCCCCGTTACTGCGGAGGTAGTAATCGCCCCAAGATTCTCTCAGCGTTACTGTTGAAGTTGAAGTCGTCCCTAGATTCTCTAAGCATTACTGTTGAGGTAGTAATCATCTCAAGATTCTCTCAGCGTTACTGTTGAGGTAGTAATCGTCTGAGGTTCTCTCAACGTTCCTGTTGAGGTAGTAACCATCCCAGGTTCGTTCATCACCGTTTGAAGATCCAGATCCAGCTCTTGTAACCAGTCAGGACACATCTATACAAAGAGTTTGAAGACCAGCTCCTATAACATGCCAGGTACTCATTTTTATTTTGCAGGTACGCAAGTCATCGCTAAGGAAACTCTTACGCAATCGACATCCAGATGGAATCTATAAGCCCATCCACCATCCATCATCTCTTAGCATGGCATCTATAAGCCCATCATCCTATCCATCAAGTTCCAAATGGCATCTATAAGCCCATTCCACCATCACACTACTATGTGAGCGCAAATTTTTGGGCACTCTAGTGTTCAATCCTCTTCCACCTTCGGATTACGAAAGGCGCGTCAGCCAATCTGCATCCTCAGGTCTAAGAAGATTGAACAGGGGCAACTGTTGTACCCCAAAATTTGCCCTCCCATATTCTTCAAGATTTTCCAAGTCAAAGCTTCAAAATCTCCTAAGGGTTGCACAGTTCAAGGGCCTCCTAACAGTCAAAAACTAGGGTTTTGGTTCTGACAAAGAAAATGAAGTTTCCAAGGGTCCAATCAAATCCCACATGCCTACAAACATGGTCAATCATCCTCATGTCAAGTTTCAAGACTTACAGCACAAAATTGCACAGTCAAAAAACCTAATTGCACTACAGTCAACTGTAGGGGCAAAATGGTCATTTGACAGTCAAAAGTTCAAATTTTTGGTCAACATCTCATTTTGAAGCCATAAACATCATTTGATCAATGCTTGATCATGATTCTCAAAGCTTGGCTCAAAAAGTCTCAAGATGCAAAAGTTTCCATATTTAGACAGTTGAAAAAGTCAACTGTAACTTGACCAAGGCATAACTTCCACATGGATTATCAGAAAAATTCCATCTAAAGCTCATTTTGAATATGAAGACATTTCCTAGAACTCCTCTTCACACTTCAAGTCCAAGAAATGCTCTCACAAAAAGTTATCAATTTCAACATTATAGGTCATTTTCAAAAGTCAACAAAAAGGGACTTTAAGTCAAAGGCCATAACTTGAGATTGGTAAATCAAAATGACATGGGACCAAAGGCATTGGTTAGAGGACTTCAAGTCCTTTCCAAAATGTTCAAGAACATGAGCAAAGCTTAAAAATTGAGCAAGTTATTCCTTGTGGAAGTTGGGAAATTTTTGGGTATTTTGAAAAGTCAACATTGCTTCAAAAGTCTTAAAAATGCTAATGGGCCTCTTTTTCTTCCAAGATCCATCATCCAAAACATGTGCACGACCATTTGGCCCAAAGGGAAGTTTTTCATCATTTTTATTTTATTTATTTGAATTTTTAATTGCTAGAAATTCATTTAATTAATTAAAATATATGAAAAATACCAAACCTATGTTTTTAAATCTTTTTATGCATGGAATACACTCAATATTTCGTGCATGATCAGATTTGGAAAGAATCCATGTGATTGGACATGATTGGTATCAAATTAGCATGAAAAAGATTGAAAAATTATGGCATGAAAATCAAATATTTTCTCATCAATTCATTGATTCTTTGGACCAAATTTTGAACCCTAATCATTCACACATATATACTCATGCCAACCCTAATGCTCAGGACCTCCAAGCTCCACAGAAACACCATAACAAAGTTTGCATTTTTTCAAGAAAACTCAAATACTGAAAACCATCTTCCAGTGCGATTTAAGGCCAAATAATTATTCTATTGTGTTCCTGAAGCTTCAAGGAAGGAGTCTGAATCAAAACCATAAGCTCTAACACCAAGAAACGTGAGAACGATCGCGTCCTATACAGAATTTTTTCCACATTCTTGCATCATGATTCATACGTTTTCTGTAGTTTTTAATATTTGATTTGTGTTATTTGACTCATTACGAAGCTAACCACATGATTTAATTGAGTTTTTAAGCATTGTGCGTGATTTCACCATGGATGCATGCTAGGGTTTTCAAAACCTTGAATTGGGGTTTCTCAGTTAAGAAAAAATTAGAACGTGAGACCTAGACCATTCAACTCAGGAGGCTTGGACGATGTGAACACACACCTCGCGCTCAATTTATGAGCCACCATGTGCTAATCGTTATTTTTGCACTTGTTACTTAGTGGGGGTTTAAAACCCCCGCTATTTAAATGTAATTTTTGTTTCAGGTACAAAAGCCATGGAGAAGATGATGAAGTGTCAAGGCGTCGTTGGTTTATTTGAATTTCGCGCAGAAAAAGGGCACTAACGTTTGTTTTACCTTATAATGTTTATTGGTTATATAATATACAAAGGAACATAGCAGCGCGGTTGGCAGGCATGTGCATTGGTAATCTCTAGGACCTGGGTTCGATCCCAGGTCCCCCTCTCTTTCCCTATATTTTTCTTCTAACTATGTTCTTGTGTAACTTGTTTACTAGCGCCCACCATACACTCTTCACTCAAACCGTGCCACACGTCCCTCAGCCTCCATCCAATGGCCAAGATCTGAGGCCTATGAAACGCTGCAGTCAACACACACACACACGCTAGCATGAAAAGTCAATAAGGCCAAAGCTTAATGGGCCAAAAATGCTGGACTTTACCTCCAATTTGGGGACAGAACCCCCCCTTGGTATTGTGTTTCTTTCTATTTTCTTTGTTTTAGTTTTATTATTTGTTTTAATTCCATTATTTTCTTTCAATTTAATAAAAATTAATTTCACAAAAAAAATAATATAAAAAAAAAATCAGAAAAGACAAAAATTAAAATATGTTTTATTTAAATATTATCTTTTTTTTGTAAATAAATAATATCATTTAATTTAGTTTTTTTTTTAAATTTAGGTTTAATTCAAATATTTTTCATGATAAATTAAAAAGAGTAGAATTAGGGTTCCGAGTATTTTTCATTCTTTTTCTTTTTCTCTCACCATAATTAATTATTTATTATTATTTTTATAAATCAAATTGCACTAATTAATTAGGTTTAATTTTAGGTAATTCTCATATTTTCTTAATAAATTAAAAATAGCTAGAATTAGGTTTAAATTCTCATAAAAAAACCATAAATACAAAAAAACCCTCAAAAATAATTTCTTTTTTCATTTTAATTTCATTAATTCAATAATAGTTTAATTTCCTAAAAAGGGTCCAACGCCCTCGCTTGCGATTTTTTATTCTCTTCGCGCATTTTTATTTTATTTCTTTTAAATATTGATGTAATTCTCCCAAAGCCGTGTAAATTTAATTTCTCGCACTTTCCTTTATTTTCTGTCAAATCGGGTCCTGGATTTTAATTTGGCGATGTGGACCCGCGCCTTTGTAATAGTTTAGGAACTTTAATTTTCCGCATCTTTTTAACTGTTAATAATGGCATGGAAGAATGAAGGACAAAATAAAAACAAACGCGTAGATCACCAATGACATGACAAGACAAAAATATCTGAAAACGACACACAAATCACACACCACCCCTAGGGTACGCCTCACTGTTGCCTTGCCTCGAAAGGTGATCGTCGAGTAGAGGATGTCTTAGTAAGTCCTCATGATCCGGGAACCTGGCATGAGGGTAGCTTCTAAGGTGTCTTCATATTGCTCCAATGATCACCATGTCCCGAACCTCGAATTGACCCGAACACCTCCAACGGTGGTGCTGGCTACCTCTCAATGGTGGGATGGCACTACTTTAAAGGACATTTACACAGACGAATTCCTTAGGGTAGGTAGACGACTCTAGATACTTGCTCTAATTTCAAAACAAATCAAAAATACTTTTCACACCGACACCTTTTCAAAAAGCTTTCGAAAGCAATTTTTCAAACACTCTTGAGGACCGATACAAGAGTCGAACTGGAATTTTCAAAGAAACTTTTTAAAACCCACAATTGAAAAGCAAACAAACCATTTTTGAAAACACAAATGAGCAAGTATCTAAGAGCCTATGGATAACCATGGATAGAAAGGGTGCTAACACCTTCCCTTTCTATAAATCTACCTCCCGAACCGAGAGCAATCTCTATAAGGAATTTTTCTGTGCTTTTTTCCTTTCCATTTGGAGAAAATAAAAGACGGTGGCGACTCTTGCTTCCGCGACATTTCGCGAACCAGCGTTAAACAGTCAGTTCCAGAGCCACCGATCACAGAACTGGCGACTCTGCTGGGGACTTTACTTAAAGTGAGGTGTACCTTAGGACTAAGATCACTGTGTTTTCAATTGCTTTCTTTGCTTGCTTTAAATTGTGGGACTGTCTCGGGAGTTCTATAGATCCTAACTTGGATCTGGGGATACCTTCTTAGAAAGTAGCAACAAGACTGTGAGGGAACTGTGCGGGGTATACCGACATGGTTGAAACAGTCTGCTACGTTGATGTGGCACTTTGGTGTGTACCGGTAACCCTTGAGTTCAGTCAAGGAGAGTATGGGGCCTCCGCGTGGTGTCGTGAAGCATCAACAGACCTTAGGAACCTTAATTGAACTATCTTGGCCTCTTTAGGGTAGTGAGATAAC
Organism: Vicia faba; assembly: GCA_948472305.1. NCBI lineage: Eukaryota > Viridiplantae > Streptophyta > Magnoliopsida > Fabales > Fabaceae > Vicia > Vicia faba. Next base: position 557,112,303 of record OX451735.1, read on the forward strand.
TAACTTTGGTGCAGTCCGAGGTTGGTTGATACTCGATACTACACTCAATTGAGGGTTGCTTTCCTGGAATATTTCGGTCGCCAGTTCAGTGGCTAAATCGAAACGATGAACAATGAAAGCAATCCAGTGATATTGGGACCCTTAGAACCCGGTTACTTCTAATAGGACAGGTTGAGCCCACCAACTTCAAGAGGGTAATACCCAGACCCCATGCTGGCCTAAACTCTAAGGGCTTATCTTGTATGACTTGTGTGCCTTCGTACTTGATTACTTGCATGCTTATTATCTGACACATGAACTGCTTGCAGGTTTTGTTTATAGTCCTTAATTGGGACTCATAACAGGGTTACTAAGTTTCTTGCAGGTTTTGTTTATATTCCTTAGTTGGGACTCATAACAGGGTTACTGAGTTTCTTGTAGACTAGTTTCTTGCAGGTTTTGTTTATAGTCCTTGATGGGGACTCATAACAGGGTTTACTCGCATTACCCCATGCATACCATAACATCATACCATTGCATACATCCTAACCCATTTCAAGGATCTCAAGGGCTTGTGATGCAGGTCATGATGAATCAAACATCCAGCAAGGGGCAAAGGGGATTTATTTTCCTCTGGCCAAAGTTGTCAGGGGCTATGACCCACTTGATATGGTGAGCTCTGACTCTTGAAGAAGGTTCCCCTAACCAAGTTTGTTTGGAAACCAAAACTAAACATGATGACTAAAGTCAGGGGCTATGACCCACTAGATATGGTGAGCCTTTGACACTTGAAGAAGGACTCTCAGCAACATGAAGTTCCTTCAATCAAGCTACCGGTTTCAAATTTTAACAATTTCTTGTTTACCCTGCGGGATCCTTGAAAACATTGCATATATGTCATACACATCATTGCATAACAGGTACCCTTGTTGCAGGTCTCTTACCTTCTTCGCTGTTTATTTCAGCCAATCGTCATGAATCCTGAATCATCAACTGAGCAGTCCATCAAGGCCCTCCAGGCTCAGAACACCCAGTTCCAAGAGCTGATCACGAATTTGGCCCAGGGGCAACAAGATCTGAAGACCCTGCTCTTGAAAAAGAAGAAGAAGAGGACTGTGTTGTTCAACCCTAGGCGCAGATCTGGGAATACACCGCAGAATGAAACTGAGAGGACTACTCCATCTGTTGGGGAAGGCAGTCACCAAGAGGAAAGGGTTCCCAGCCCAGTGGTCTCCGACAACGAGACAGATTTCAACGACGAACAATACCCTCCTGCTGAAGACAAGTACAAGCAGTTGGAAGACCGTCTGAATGCAATGGAAATTCAACAAGTACCTGGTTTAGATTTCGGAGATTTGGGTCTAACTTCTGGTGTGGTGATCCCACACAAATTCAAAGCACCCTCTTTTGCTAAGTACGATGGGGCATCCTGTCCCAGGCTGCATCTCAGGTCTTATGTGCGGAAGATTCAACCGTATACTGTGGATAAGAACTTGTGGATCCACTTCTTCCAGGAGAGTCTTTCAGGGACTCATCTCGAATGGTTCTATCAGCTGGATGGAATCAAGGTTCGTAACTGGGAGGAGTTGGCTACTTCTTTTTACAAGCAGTATCAGTACAATTCCGACCTCGCTCCTACGCGTACCCAACTCCAGGGTATGTCGCTAGGATCGGGAGAAGGTTTTAAAGAGTATGCGCAGAAATGGAGAGACCTGGCCGGTAGGGTACAACCACCGCTGACTGACCGTGAACTTGTGGACATGTTCTTGGGGACCCTGTCTGGTCCATTCTATAACCATCTGATCGGGAATTCGTCTGCTGGATTCACAGATCTTATCTTGACTGGGGAGAGAATAGAAGCCGGCATCCGGTCTGGAAAGATTCAAGAGGCTGCACCTTATGACAAAAAGCCTCATCATGGAAAGAAGGAGTCTAATGCTGTGCACGGTAAAAAGAGCCGTCATGAGGTAGGGGCAACCCAGATCCCCAATCCTAGACCTGCTCAACAAGGACAGGGGCAGCAGCGCAAGGAGAGCGCACCCAAACGACAGTTCACCAAGATCAACATGTCACTGGATCAAGCACTACAACAAATGTTGAAGGCAGGGCTGATCACCTTAAGGGCTCCTCTTCGGAATCCGAACACTTCTGCTCCGAACTACCATCCTAATGAGAGGTGTGCCTACCACTCTGATAGCCCGGGGCATACCACGGACAACTGCTGGCCGCTCAAAAACAAGATTCAAGACATGATCGACGCTGGAGAGATTCAGTTTGAAGTACCTGAGACTCCGAACATAATCACTGCTACGTTACCCAATCATTGAAGACTTTTGTTCATTTGAATTTCCGAGTTGTATTTTTCTTTGCTCATACAAACAATTAATGTCATAGCAAACTCTTTTATCCTATTGAAGCATCGCATATGTCTGTTTTGGGAATTAATACAATTGTTTTCATTATATTCAAAATTGTTTTCATTTTTTCTGTGATGATCAACTCTCGATTAATAATTCTAAGCCTCTTGAGGGAGGATGACAAAAACGATACGGCTATCTTTGCAGTATGCTTTGAACAGACCCCGCTGATGAAGTACAGGCATTGTTTCAATTCCTAAACACTGGAGTAATAAGGAAGATAATCCCTCGTCAAGCCCTCTGAGCCAAAGAAGTAGGAGCTTTTCTTTTCGAAATTTAAAACCCTTAATCATAACCTGGGGCAGGGTAGTTCTCTCAGTTGATCCAAGTGCATAACGAATGGCACCAAAGGAGGTCCTGACAAAACAAAGAAAGACAATGATGATTCCGAATAATCACAAGGATAGGCAGTCATTATATCTCTCAAAATAAAATAAAAAGAGAAGCCCAATAAGTCAAAATACCTATGAAGAAGACTTACGAAACTGGGGCATCCCGCTGACTGTAATTCCAAAAAAGGAAACAATTCAGGAAAAAGATAGAGATAACAAAATCAAAGAAGAAAGAGGTCCTACAAACCCTCAACAAAAACAAAAAAAAATGACTGCCTGTTCAGAATAAACTATCAATATCTGAACCATCATTGGAACATCAGGACAAAGACTCGAACAAGGTCTAATGCACGATCAAATGAGTTTAGGTTTGAAGAACATCACGAAGAGCGGGTGGGTACAAATACATTTTGAGCCTTATCCTTTGTTTCTTAAACCGTGAACCAGGCCACGTTATAACCCTTAAAAGTCCTAGCTGAAGCATGGGTTAGTTCGAAAGCATACTGTTACGAAAGGTATCCTGACTCCTTAAGGCTCGCGGTGAAATCTTGAGTTGACATCACAGTTTACAAAAAAAGGTTTCATTTGTTTTACAAAAAATGTACTTTTAAAATTCAAGACAGACATAGGCTTTTGCATTCTTAAAATAATATTGTTTGCACATGATCATTTGTTTGAACAGCAGAGAAATTCGCATGACGAAAGTCTAATGAACAAGAGTATCTCCAATCAAGGGGCATGGCATGATAATTGTCCATCATCTGGGGCAATCAAGTCAAGATTCGGAGGATCTCTCAAAGACCAAATAGCCTGGGGAAAATCTCCGCTTGGATCACTTGGGGCACTCCAGCAACGAATCTTGCCTGATTAAACATCTTCTGGGGTATGACAAAACATTTCTAACAGGGGCAGCTCCCTACATCTCGAGAGCACGGACATAGTCGGAAAAAAAATACTACGCAAAATCAAAGACCCGCCAGGTTGACGTACCTAGGCAAAAATAAGGGCTTCCCGACGAACCAAAAGGGTTCGGGCAAAAATAAGGGATGAAATGAAAAATCTGTACACCCGGCAAGTCGAAAACCTGAAAAGGCGGCTTGGGCAAAAATGGGTATCCCGGTGGACTGAAAACCCGAAAGGGCGGTCCAGGCAAAAGTTAGGGATTAAAGCGTACGACTATGTCCTGTCATCTCGTCACCTGTCTACCATAAGATTTGTCAAGCACCTCCACAGGTATCTTCCTCTCCCACATCAGAAACAGGGGCAATAAAGAGTTGTCTAAGAAATCTGATTGTTCTGTCCTCCAAGGTATCAAGGTAGGTTCCGTTGAAGAACATAACCAATACATGTCAATACTTCCCCAGGAGAGTCCAATCCAGTTTCCCCAAGAAAGTTGGAATCCATCTCCCCAAGCAGTAAGCTTATCCCCAGTAGATTCTGGAAGCGTATCCCCGCGGAGCACGAACGCGTCCCCCGGCCTTTATTCAAAGAGTTATTTCCCTACCAAGATATAACTGGTTTATCCTCAGCCAATAGCCACGGAGAGATCGTCCTCGGCGAAGTCTTCTTATCCCCAGCAAAGTTTATCAACACCTCCAACACAACAATGGTATCCCCAGCGGAGTTATCATCAACCTCAGCGAAGTATTCCTCTCCCCACAGAGTATTCCCCGCAGAGTAATCTATTCACCAAGTTTGTTCCCCAATGGAGTCATCTTCTCCTGCCGGTATTCTTGCGACTATCATCCCCAGCGGAAACAACAAAGCATTGTTCTCCAACATCAGCCCGGGATAAGCTCCTGGAATTCGTCAAGGATTTATTTTCCCAAAACGGAAATGCATTCATAAACATCACATCTTCATACATTATAGCATGCATATGCATCATACTACACGAATCTCATCAATTTTGAGGACATCCTGAAATCATGCAGTTCATGCATCATGATCTTGCATACAACTGATGCTTTACCTTTTCAGGAAAGGTCAATACAAAGATGATTACTATCAACTATCGCAACTCTTTCTAGATATAGTTCAGATGTTAACCAGGCATGACGACGTTCTGGTACTTCTTCCAGACTTTTTCTAGATATAGTTCAGATGTGAACCAGATATGGCGACGTTCTGATACTTCTTCCAGATTTCTTTCTAGATATGGTTCAGATGTGACCCAGGCATGGCGACGTTCTGATACTTCTTCTAGATTTCCTTCTAGATATAGTTCAGATGTGAACCAGATATGGCAATGTTCTGATACTTCTTCCAGATTTCCTTCTAGATATAGTTCAGATGTGAACCAGATATGGAAACGTTCTGATACTTCTTCAAGATTTCCTTTCAGAGATAGCTTAGAAATGCTCCAGATATGGATGCTGTTCTGTTGCTTATTCAACACTCCTTCTAGATATGGTTCGGATGTGACCCAGATATGGCGACGTTCTGACACTTATTCCAGATCCCCCTCAGATAACTTAGAGATGCTCCGAACACGGAAGTTGTTCTATTGTTTATTCAGAGATCACCTTTCCAAAGATGGTTCAGATGTGACCCGGATATGGCTACCTTCTGATACTTATTCCAAAGTCATTCAGATATAGATTGGAAATGCTCCAGATATGGATGTTGTTCTTCAGCTTGTTCAAGTTTCTTCTCAAAGACAACTTAGAGATGCTCTAGACCCGGAGACTATTCTATTGTCTAGTCCAGATTCATTCGAAAGATTATTCCAGATTCCGTTTCTTATCCAGTCAAAGGCCTTCTCTGGTTCAGTCAGATCGACCCTAAGATCTCCCTGTTTCTTATCCAGTTGAAGATTTCAAGACCTAGACCGGTTCAGTTAAATCGACCCTAAGATTTCTCTGTTTCTTATCCAGTCAAAGGCCTTCTCTAGTCCAACTAAATCGACCCCTAACATATTTTCCTGATGAAGACTCAGTAGAAGATATCCAAGATTCCCTCAATGATTACCGTTGAGGTTGAAGTCGCCCAAGATTCTCTCAATGATTACTGTTGAGGTTGAAGTCGCCCAAGATTCTCTCAATGATTACTGTTGAGGTTGAAGTCGCCCAAGATTCTCTCAATGATTACTGTTGAGGTTGAAGTCGCCCAAGATTCTCTCAATGATTACTGTTGAGGTTGAAGTCGCCCAAGATTCTCTCAATGATTACTATTGAGGTTGAAGTCGCCCAAGATTCTCTCAATGATTATTGTTGAGGTTGAAGTCGCCCAAGATTCTCTCAATGATTACTGTTGAGGTTGAAGTCACCCAAGATTCTCTCAATGATTACTGTTGAGGTTGAAGTCGCCTATGGTTCTCTCCCCGTTACTGCGGAGGTAGTAATCGCCCCAAGATTCTCTCAGCGTTACTGTTGAAGTTGAAGTCGTCCCCAGATTCTCTCAGCGTTACTGTTGAGGTAGTAATCATCTCAAGATTCTCTTAGCGTTACTGTTGAGGTAGTAATCGTCCGAGGTTCTCTCAGCGTTCCTGTTGAGTTAGTAACCATCCCTGGTTCGTTCATAACCGTTTGAAGATCCAGATCCAGCTCCTGTAACCAGTCAGGACACATCTATACAAAGAGTTTGAAGACCAGCTCCTATAACATGCCAGGTACTCATTTTTCTTTTGCAGGTACGCAAGTCATCGCTAAGGAAACTCTTACGCAATCGACATCCAAATGGAATCTATAAGCCCATCCACCATCCATCATCTCTTAGCATGGCATCTATAAGCCCATCATCCTATCCATCAAGTTCCAAATGGCATCTATAAGCCCATTCCACCATCACACTACTATGTGAGCGCAAATTTATGGGCACTCTAGTGTTCAATCCTCTTCCACCTTCGGATTACGAAAGGCGCGTCAGCCAATCTGCATCCTCAGGTCTAAGAAGATTGAACAGGGGCAACTGTTGTACCCCAAAATTTGCCCTCCCATATTCTTCAAGATTTGCCAAGTCAAAGCTTCAAAATCTCCTAAGGGTTGCACAGTTCAAGGGCCTCCTAACAGTCAAAAACTAGGGTTTTGGTTCTGACAAAGAAAATGAAGTTTCCAAGGGTCCAATCAAATCCCACATGCCTACAAACATGGTCAAGCATCCTCATGTCAAGTTTCAAGACTTACAGCACAAAATTGCACAGTCAAAAACCCTAATTGCACTACAGTCAACTGTAGGGGCAAAATGGTCATTTGACAGTCAAAAGTTCAAATTTTTGGTCAACATCTCATTTTGAAGCCATAAACATCATTTGATCAATGCTTGATCATGATTCTCAAAGCTTGGCTCAAAAAGTCTCAAGATGCAAAAGTTTCCATATTTGGACAGTTGAAAAACTCAAGTGTAACTTGACCAAGGCATAACTTCCACATGGATTATCAGAAAAATTCCATCCAAAGCTCATTTTGAAGATGAAGACATTTCCTACAACTCCTCCACACACTTCAAGTCCAAGAAATGCTCTCACAAAAAGTTATCAATTTCAACATTATAGGTCATTTTCAAAAGTCAACAAAAAGGGACTTTAAGTCAAAGGCCATAACTTGAGATTGGTAAATCAAAATGACATGGGACCAAAGGCATTGGTTAGAGGACTTCAATACCTTTCCAAAATGTCCATGAACATGAGCAAAGCTTAAAAATTGAGCAAGTTATTCCTTGTGGAAGTTGGGAAATATTTGGGTATTTTGAAAAGTCAACATTGCTTCAAAAGTCTTAAAAATGCTAATGAGCCTCATTTTCTTCCAAGATCCATCATCCAAAACATGTGCACGACCATTTGGCCCAAAGGGAAGTTTTTTATCATTTTTATTTTATTTATTTGAATTTTTAATTGCTAGAAATTCATTTAATTAATTAAAATATATGAAAAATACCAAACCTAAGTTTTTAAATCTTTTTATGCATGGAATACACTCAATATTTCGTGCATGATCAGATTTGGAAAGAATCCATGTGATTGGACATGATTGGTATCAAATTAGCATGAAAAAGATTGAAAAATTATGGCATGAAAATCAAATATTTTCTCATCAATTCATTGATTCTTTGGACCAAATTTTGAACCCTAATCATTCACACATATATACTCATGCCAACCCTAATGCTCAGGACCTCCAAGCTGCGCAGAAACACCATAACAAAGTTTGCATTTTTTCAAGAAAACTCAAATACTGAAAACCATCTTCCAGTGCGATTTAAGGCCAAATAATTATTCTATTGTGTTCCTGAAGCTTCAAGGAAGGAGTCTGAATCAAAACCATAAGCTCTAACACCAAGAAACGTGAGAACGATCGCGTCCTGTACAGAATTTTTTCCACATTCTTGCATCATGATTCATACGTTTTCTGTAGTTTTTTAATATTTGATTTGTGTTATTTGACTCATTACGAAGCTAACCACATGATTTAATTGAGTTTTTAAGCATTGTGCGTGATTTCACCATGGATGCATGCTAGGGTTTTCAAAACCTTGAATTGGGGTTTCTCAGTTAAGGAAAAATTAGAACGTGAGACCTAGACCATTCAACTCAGGAGGCTTGGACGATGTGAACACACACCTCGCGCTCAATTTATGAGCCACCATGTGCTAATCGTTATTTTTGCACTTGTTACTTAGTGGGGGTTTAAAACCCCCGCTATTTAAATGTAATTTTCGTTTCAGGTACAAAAGCCATGGAGAAGATGATGAAGTGTCAAGGCGTCGTTGGTTTATTTGAATTTCGCGCGGAAAAAGGGCACTAACGTTTGTTTTACCTTATAATGTTTATTGGTTATATAATATACAAAGGAACATAGCAGCGCGGTTGGCAGGCATGTGCATTGGTAATCTCTAGGACCTGGGTTCGATCCCAGGTCCCCCTCTCTTTCCCTATATTTTTCTTCTAACTATGTTCTTGTGTAACTTGTTTACTAGCGCCCACCATACACTCTTCACTCAAACCATGCCACACGTCCCTCAGCCTCCATCCAATGGCCAAGATCTGAGGCCTATGAAACGCTGCAGTCAACACACACACACGCTAGCATGAAAAGTCAATAAGGCCAAAGCTTAATGGGCCAAAAATGCTGGACTTTACCTCCAATTTGGGGACAGAACCCCCCCTTGGTATTGTGTTTCTTTCTATTTTCTTTGTTTTAGTTTTATTATTTGTTTTAATTCCATTATTTTCTTTCAATTTAATAAAAATTAATTTCACAAAAAAAATAATATAAAAAAAAAATCAGAAAAGACAAAAATTAAAATATGTTTTATTTAAATATTATCTTTTTTTTGTAAATAAATAATATCATTTAATTTAGTTTTTTTTTTAAATTTAGGTTTAATTCAAATATTTTTCATGATAAATTGAAAAGAGTAGAATTAGGGTTCCGAGTATTTTTCATTCTTTTTCTTTTTCTCTCACCATAATTAATTATTTATTATTATTTTTATAAATCAAATTGCACTAATTAATTAGGTTTAATTTTAGGTAATTCTCATATTTTCTTAATAAATTAAAAATAGCTAGAATTAGGTTTAAATTCTCATAAAAAAACCATAAATACAAAAAAACCCTCAAAAATAATTTCTTTTTTCATTTTAATTTCATTAATTCAATAATAGTTTAATTTCCTAAAAAGGGTCCAACGCCCTCGCTTGCGATTTTTTATTCTCTTCGCGCATTTTTATTTTATTTCTTTTAAATATTGATGTAATTCTCCCAAAGCCGTGTAAATTTAATTTCTCGCACTTTCCTTTATTTTATGTCAATCGGGTCCTGGATTTTAATTTGGCGATGTGGATCCGCGCCTTTGTAATAGTTTAGGAACTTTAATTTTCCGCATCTTTTTAACTGTTAATAATGGCATGCAAGAATGAATGACAAAATAAAAACAAACGCGTAGATCACCAATGACATGACAAGACAAAAATATCTAAAAACGACACATAAATCACACACCACCCCTAGGGTACGCCTCACTGTTGCCTTGCCTCGAAAGGTGATCGTCGAGTAGAGGATGTCTTAGTAAGTCCTCATGATCCGGGAACCTGGCATGAGGGTAGCTTCTAAGGTGTCTTCATATTGCTCCGGTGATCACCATGTCCCGAACCTCGAATTGACCCGAACACCTCCAACGGTGGTGCTGCCTACCTCTCAATGGTGGGATGGCACTACTTTAAAGGACATTTATACAGACGAATTCCTTAGGGTAGGTAAACGACTCTAGATACTTGCTCTAATTTCAAAACAAATCAAAAATACTTTTCACACCGACACCTTTTCAAAAAGCTTTCGAAAGCAATTTTTCAAACACTCTTGATGACCGATACAAGAGTCGAACTGGAATTTTCAAAGAAACTTTTTAAAACCCACAATTGAAAAGCAAACAAACCATTTTTGAAAACACAAATGAGCAAGTATCTAAGAGCCCATGGATAACCATGGATAGAAAGGGTGCTAACACCTTCCCTTTCTATAAATCTACCTCCCGAACCGAGAGCAATCTCTATAAGGAATTTTTCTGTGCTTTTGTCCTTTCCATTTGGAGAAAATAAAAGACGGTGGCGACTCTTGCTTCCGCGACATTTCGCGAACCAACGTTAAACAGTCAGTTCCAGATCCACCGATCACAGATGGCTACAAATAATTGCTAAATATGATGTTGTTTTTAATTTTAACAGTTTAATATTAATCCCCTTTTATGCTAAAACATTTAAATAGGTAATATGAGTGTTGTACCAAGTTTAATGAATCCTACTTCTTCATATCATGTATAACAATCTGTAAAATACAGTTTTATTACGACGATACCCGACAGCTGTAACACCCTATTTCCCTGTCGATAATTTATATAATAATCAGAGTAATTTAATTTCTAAATAAAAATCAATCAAATAGGATGTCACATACCTTTCCAATCATACATGCTCAAATTAGGATATGCAACACAAATCGTATAATCAAAAGTCTTAAACTTTAATGCATTTATTCGCGATGGAAAACATCAATAAATAGTTATCTCGATCCTCCAACCAGAGTTATAATTGTTATTCTTCACACATCAGCATAATCATAAAACAATTCAAATAAAAGACTAATACATGTTCATTCTTAATCATAACTAAACAAATCACACGAAACCCCAAAGTGTTACGTATTAGAGAAGACACCGACTTAATCTACACAACTGAAGGAACTCCTTAACTTTCCTTCGATCTCTAGCTACTTCGGATCATCTACATGTTACCCACGTGGAGGTAACATTCAAACATAAAGGGTGAGATATCATAACAATATAAGAGAAAAAATAATAAGAAGCAGGTAAGATTCAAGTACATAATCAACACATAACATACATCGTGATATAATACACACTTTCATCAATCTTTGTCCATCAGTTTATAAATCATAATATGATGCAGGACTGACACTAATGCAATGCATGTGGTACTAATTAGGGTAGAACCCTATTCACAATAATGCCAACTTAGGGCAATCAACTTCGCTCCCCAAAATAGGCCTTCACTTTATGAATGCTTGAGACACTATCATGCATAATATACTTCGCATTAGTCACTATTATTCATCACAATTTTGCCAATACAGGCCATTCGTCATCATCATCATCATATAACTCGTGTCACACAGTCAAAATAATCATTACAAAGGACCATAACATAATTAGATACCCCAAAATAATCATGGCGTACAAATCAAAACACACTTACGAATCGGTAGCAATGTTGGTGAAATAATTAACTACTACATTATAAATCATTTTTATAAAATAGAAAATTATTTTATATTTCCAATGGTCCAAATGGCACTTCAAATGGACATCCGAAGAAAAATTTATAGGTTTTAGAAGTATTTAAAAATAATGTTGTCAGTAGCAGTGGTAACCGGTTACCCAGTTATGGGAACCAGTTACCGCGGGACAGTAGCCTCGTTGCTTTTCAAAAATCTCTCGCGGTAACCATTTACCCACTTATGGGAACCGATTACCGCAGGACAGTAGCTAAACCTCATTCCAACCATTGATATGCTAACCAGTTACCATATTTGGGTAACTGATTATCCTGCAATAATAGTGGCAATTCTGTAACTTTCAGGTTATGATATTCCATATTTTCACACCCAAAAATCATAATTTTTACATCAAAATTCATATTTTTAACAGGTTAATTATTCATCAACATTCATCTACCAATTCATATCATTCATATTTTTAATAGGTTAATTATTCAATCACTGAGGATTTAGATTGGCTTGTATGCATTTCATGATCTGAAGGTGGAAGAGGATTGAATACTAGAGTGCCCAGAAATTTGCACTGCATGAAGTAAAACTGTTGGTTGATGCTAATCGGAAATGGGCTTACAAATTCCATTTGGAGTAGATGACTGAGAGTCATCGGAGATGGGCTTAAAGATGCCATCAGAAGTAGATGACTGAGAGTCATAAATGGTCCCTTTATGGGGATTCCTGTTCCTGTTGTATGAGGAGGAGTCCACTGGGGGATGTTAATTTCTGTTGTTTTCCTGTTTGAGGAAAAATTTGTGGGGAATAGAGTCTAGGAACTTCAGTTGTCCATGACTCTATTGAGGGGTTATCTCTGGATTGACGAGATGAAAGTTTGCTGTTTTTTGGTTGAAATCCAGGCTTCACAATAATTTGCTGGGGAGAGTGAAATTAACTACTATCTTGAAATGTATTAGACGAAACCTATGTAGGGTTGTTTCAAGATGAGTCCGGGTAAGACTTCATCTAAAAATGTATGAGAAGGAACCTGGGTAGGGCTGTTTTAGGAGATATATGAAAGGGAGCCTGGGTAGGGCAGCTTCAGGATGAGTCTGGGTAAAACTGCATCTGGAAATTGTGAGAAGGAACCTGGGTAGGGTTACCTCAGGATGAGTCCGTGTAAAAATGCATCTGGAGATTGTGAAAAGGAACTTGGGTAGGGTTGCTTCGGGATGAGTCAGTGTAAAACCGCATCTGGAAATTTAAGAGAAGGAACCTGGGTAGGGTTGCCTCAGGATGAGTCAGTGTAAAACTGCATTTGGAAATTCAAGAGAAGGAACCTGGGTAGGGTTGCCTCAGGATGAGTCAGTGTAAAACTGCATCTGGAAATTCAAGAGAAGGAACCTGGGTAGGGTTACCTCAGGATGAGTCAGTGTAAAACTGCATCTGGAGATTGTGAGAAGGAACATGGGTAGGGTTTCTTCAGGATGAGTTCGTGTAAAACTTCAGAAGGAGGAAGAAGGAACCCGTGTAAGATTTCTTCATGAAGATCCCGTATAAAGCGGTATTTGGAAGTCAGAAGAAACCCGTGTAAGATTGCTTTATGAAGAGCCTGTATAAAGCTGTATTTGGAAGTCATAAGAAACCCGTGTAAGATTGCTTCATGATGAGCCCGTGTAAAGCTGTATTTGGAAGTTAGAAGAAACCCGTGTAAGATTTCTTCATGATGAGCCCGTGTAAAGCTGTATTTGGAAGTCAGAAGAAACCCGTGTGAGATTGCTTCATGTTGAGCCCGTGTAAAGCTGTATTTGGAAGTCAGGAGAAACCCGTTTAAGATTGGTTCATGATGAGCCCGTGTAACTTTGTATTTGGAAGTCAGAAGAAACCCGTGTAAGATTGCTTCATGATAAGCCCGTGTAAAGTTGTATTTGGAATTCATAAGAAACTCGTGTAAGATTGCTTCATGATGAGCTCGTGTAAAGCTGTATTTGGGAGTTAGAAGAAACCCGTGTAAGATTGCTTCATGTTGAGCCCGTGTAAAGCTGTATTTGGAAATCATAAGAAACCCTATAAGATTGCTTCATGATGAGCCCATGTAAAGTTGTATTTGGTCGCATAGATAATTACTCTGTTTTGTTTCAGGAGCTAATCCTAGACCTGTTGAAGATTGTTGATGATAAATATCTGTTAATTGATCTTTCCTGAAAAGTTAAAGCGTTAGCTATATGCAATGTCATGATGTATGAAATGAATTGTGTAATAGTATTCTCAAAATAAATGAGATTGGGATGTATGCATTTGTACTGCATATGCTATGACATTTGTAGAATGATGTATGAATGAAATATGTGAATGTATCAGTTATTCTTTTGCAGTGCTGTCGAATTAGAGAAAATAAATCCCTGATTATAGCTGACGATGAAGAATGTAGTGAAGAAGTGAAAAACACAAGAAGGGGGGTTGAATTGTTGAAACTTGAAATCAAATGCAGACAACTCGTTATTTTTATCCTGGTTCGTTTGATCTCAAACTACTCCAGTCCACCCGTCAAGGTGATTTCGCCTCTCTCCAACGAGGTCTTAATCCACTATATTCAACTGAATACAAAACTTCTTTAACAACTGCTAAAGCCTTCTTGAGTCTAAACCACAGACCGGTTTCTCAAGGAAATTCTTTCTTACAGATAAATGAACAATTATGTGTGTTTGATGTTTTCTACAAAAACTATATACCACAACTGTGATATTACACAATATAAAGCTTATGTGAAACTAGAATGCTAGAACTATAGAGTAAGCAATTTGAGAGCTTTAGCAAACTGTATGAGTGAGGATGAAGATGATTGACTTTAGGCGTGTAAAGTGTTGTAGAGCATTAGCCAATTCCTTTCTCACTGATTTGTTTAAATACTTCTTGGAAAAGATACGTTGATGCCAATAATTCCATTTCAATGCTCATTACGTTCTTTCCATTTTGAGAAGATCTTTGTCTTGGAATAAAGCCGTTGGTAATTAATCTGCCTTGAATGCAGTACCGTTGACACTTCAGAATGTTCTGCTTGATTAAGATCAGAGTGTGTTGGCTTTGGCTTATTCTGATTGCTTTTGAGTGCTGATGACATTGTTAGGATCTTGATCAGAATCAGAGTATGTTGAGCGCAAATTCTGTTCATCAGACTTCAGCGTAAGCACATGTATTGATCTTCTGATCTAACATATCTTCTGATGCTGATGTTGATATTCTGATATTCTGATGTTGATTCCATCAGAGTTTCCTGTAAATATACAACATAATTTTAAGTAGCATCTATGTCTTATATAAAACTCATAATTCATTTAATCTTGTAATTTGTTATCATCAAAACTCTAACTGAGGGTTGTAGAATCAAACTATGTTCTAACAATCTCCCCCTTTTTGATGATGACAAAAACCAGATTTTTTCAATTAAAATAAATGATGAAAGTATCAGAGTTTAAGGATAGAGAGGAAACAATATCAGAGATAATCAGATAATGAGCAAAAGGTATCAGAGCTAAGAGGGTAAGAAATAAACAATATCAGAGTAATGATGATAAAAACTCCCCCTGAGTTGATTATTTCCCTTTGATTCCTTAAGACCTTGAGTATCAGAGCTTTAGAACTTTATTGAACCTTTCTTTGAGCATCAGAATTTCGCTTCATCAGAGTTCTGCAGATTCTTGTACCTGTAAGCTTTTCAGAACAACAAATATATAAGGATGTTAGAATGTTTGAGACTTTTGTCTCAGTAAACCGTTATTGAAAAAATATCATTCTTTCTCCCCCTTTTTGTCAGCGATCAAAAAGCATATATAATTAGAGTTAAACAGATCAGAGTAAAAACACGCTTGTAAAAAAACATGTAAAAAAACAAGGAAAACACAAGAAAACAATCTAAGAAGAAGGAAGAAGTCGTGTGAACAGAACTTCCAACATACTCTTGATTTGTTCGCTGGTTTCGTTCTGCTTGGCTACCATGCTTGCTATAGAATCAATCTTGATATCCTGCTTGTCCATCCGTTCATTCATCAGCATATCTGATCTCTTCAAATCCTCCAGAGCCTGCCTGTCAAGAGAGGAAGCTTGAGGATCTTCAGATACAGGCTGCTTCTCAAGGGTTTCTGTAGCTTCTTCTGCTTGACCCAAGTCTTCATCTTGAATTATCTGTTCTTCTGCAGGTTGAACTATTGATGTTGGACGCTTTTCAGACCAAGGCTCACTGTCCAGATGGAGAATTTCTTCCTTCAGCAGCTTGCTCAGAACTGGACCTTCCATTTCCTTCAGCAGATTGCTGAAGTTCTAATGTGCCTGTCCATAACTCTGGTCTTGCAGTTTGAAGGTTTCAGCGCATACCCATCTTCTGAATTGAGTCCAAAGATGATCTGATACAGCAGGATCAACCACTTCCAGACTTGCTTTATTCAAAGAAGTGATCCACTTCTGCATATCTGATTCAAAGTTCAAAATGTTGGAACCAACATCTGGTTGTTTCGGTTTAGGGATGGCAGTTTTCTGGTTTATTGCAGCAAGGCGTTCAAGGATTGTTAGGTCAATGACTGTCTTGTTGTGGTTTTCTGTATTTTTCTTAGGTGAGGGAGTGGGAGAATAAAAAATAACGATTGGACTATGTGGAGTATGTGGTGGAGTTATTTCTGGTGATGAGGGAAGTTGAGCCATATTGACAGTTGTACCACAAGGAAATTGAATGGCCAAGGGTTGTGGTTCAGGGGACTCAGAGGTTTGAGCCTCAGAGTTTTGAGTCTCAGGCTGTGGGGATTGTGCATGTGGAGGAGATGGTGGATTACTTTTTGGTTGAGGAGAGGGAGGTTGTGGAATTTCTGGTTCTGGTATTGGAGAGGGTGGAGTTTCTGGTATTGGTGAAAGTGGAATGTCAGGTTGTGGAGAAATGGGAATTTCTGGTTGTGGATTTGGATTATCTGTTTGGGGAGCGGAAGAATGTTGGTCTATATCAGACAGAAGTTGTGCAAGTTCTGGTTCTGGTATGGTTGTAGTGTTTGGATTTTGTGGTTTGGAGCGGGATCTTCTGAGGGTTAATGACTCAGAAGGGTCAAAGTCTTCAAAATCTTCAAAGGTTTGTGGTGTTGGGATATTAGCTGGTGTTGGAATGGGAGTAGGAATAGATGTGGAAACAACACTTGAATTTAAAACAGATACATAAACAGGATTACCTTTTTTCTTTGGAGTCTATTATGATGATCCTTCTGGAGCAGCTTTTCTCTTCTTAGTCTTCTTCAGAACAACCTCTGGTGCCTTCTGCTGAAGATCTTAAATGTTTAGATTAGGAGCTGTACCATCAGCTTTACAAGCGTCCAAGTATCTCAGAATGATCTGAGGCTTGGAGTCAATCTCCGAGAACATGGGGAAGTCGTCCAGAGGGACTCTTCTGCTGGATATGTCAGCAAAAGAAGTGACGTTAGGCTCCTTCTTAATGTTCTCTATCAGCTTCATCTTTTTTAGATTCTTGGCATTCAGCTGCTTGCCAACAGAAGGTTCCAGGGTGCTGATCTCTTGTGCCTCTGTCAAGTGTTCAATCAGCCTATTCTCAGTCAGAATATCTAATATCGATCTTCCCAAGGGTATCCAATCCCTTTTAGTGCGTTCATCTTCTCTTGTCTCCTTGATTCTTGTTCTAAGGTGGTTGAACAAAAAATGAGCTAGATTAATCTTTACCTTCTGAGAAATAAAATAGATCAGAAATTGCTGATCTATGTTTATGTAATCAGGAGAGCTTGTAGGCTTCATGTGGTTGAAACAGCCCAGAATAATCTTTGCCCAAATTTTGTGCTTATCTTTTAGATCCCTTATCTTGCTGGAGGGAAGCCCTAGTGTGAAAATTTCCCTTGCTACAACAGCAACATATGAGCACCTTTCAGCCATGTCTATACAGCGAATACCACCGCCATTGTATCCAATCAGTTTTCCAATCAGGTCTTCAGTAATCACTATCTTCTTCGCCATAATGTAAGAAGTGACTTGGTGATTTGAGGAAGATGCGTGAATCCAGAATTCCTTAACCAAAATAGGAAAAGTTGGACCCACCAACCTGTCAAAATACCTTTCCCATCCTTGAGCTTGAATCTCTTCTGATAAATCAAAACCATTTTCCTTCAAACTGTTGAAATCCACTATAATCTCTCACAGAACTTCAAGGTTCTTGACTGGAGCGAGTAGCATTCTGAGAGGAACCTCATATTGCTCAGCTGATGCATCTTCCTGGGAACCTGATGAAAGATTGCTGCTAGAAGCCATGTTCACACGAGTTCTTGAGAGAAAAAAATGAAAGGGTTTTCTTGAGAGGAAGAACACAAACACAGATATCAGAAATATTGCTTGAAAACTAAAGAAGGGGTAAAAGTTGTGAATGTGTGTTAATGGTGTTTAAATATATTTTGAAAAAGTTTTTGAAAACATAAACGCTTAAGAGAGAGAAATAAATCATGATTAATAGCATTAATTGATTGCTGATTTTAGGGGATTTAAGAAAGATACTTAAATGGTTACCAGTGACATGTGTCTCAATGCAACCAATCAACACTTTGCCTTTTCAGAAGTGTGAACGTGTGTTCAGCCTCAAGATCCAGCTGATGATTGGATGTCACTTGTTTGCTTTGAGTGAACATCACTTCTATCCTTGAACTGAAGAGCTCAGAGCTTCATGGATAGATCTGATACAATCTGCATTTCTAAGATTCTGAAAGAGGATTGATCAGAAGTTCACAGAGTAATAAACATAATTTTGAAGGTTAATATATAAAATTAAAACAGTTTTATTATGGACAGAGCTTCATGCTGAGATGATTCAGAATGAAGTTGAACCTATCTTCACAAAGTGGTTTTGTAAAGATATCAGCCCATTGATGGTCTGTATCAATAAATTTTAAGTTTAAAATTCCTTTCTGAATATAGTCCCTAGTAAAATGATGTTTTATTTCTATATGCTTAGCCCTAGAATGCAAAATTGGATTTCTACTTAAGCAAATAGCAGAGGTGTTATCACAGAGGATAGGAATGTTACTCTCATAAATTTGGAAGTCCTCAAGTTGACTTTTCATCCAGAGCATTTGTGTGCTGCATCCAGCTGCTGCTATGTATTCAGCTTCTGTTGTTGATAGAGCAATGGTGGATTGTCTTTTGCTGGACCACAAGATCAGATTTTCTCCCAGAAACTGGCAGCTTCCAGAAGTGCTTTTACGTTCAACTCTGTCTCCAGCAAAGTCAGCATCACAGTAACCTACTACGCTGTAATCACTAGATTTTCTATAAAACAAACCCAAATTAGTAGTACCTTTCAGATACTTGAAAATTCGCTTAACAGCTCTTAAGTGAGATTCTCTAGGATCTGATTGGAATCTTGCACAAATGCATACACTGAATAAAATATCTAGCCTTAAGGCTGTCAGATAAAGAAGAGAACCAATCATACCTCTGTAGACTTTCTGTTCTACCTTTTTGCTTACCTCTTCTCTTTCCAGAATGCACGTGGGATGCATTGGAATCTTTGATGGCTTACATTCTGAGAGATCAAATTTCTTCAGAAGTTCTCTGACATATTTGCTCTGATGAATGTAAGTTCCTTCTGGGGTTTGATTGATCTGAATTCCCAGAAAGAATTTCAGTTCTCCCATCAGGCTCATCTCAAATTCTGCCTGCATACACTTAGCAAATTTTCTTCCCAGAGAAGGATTAGTAGATCCAAATATTATATCATCAACATAAATCTGGCAGACTAGAATGTCATTCTTAACTGTCTTACATAATAAGGTTGTGTCCACCTTCCCTCTGGTGAATTCCTTTTCTAACAGGAAGTTACTTAGTCTTTAGTACCAAGCTCTGGGAGCTTGTTTCAGACCATACAGTGACTTCTTTAGTTTGAAAACGTATTCTGGGTTTTTTGAACTTTCAAAACCAGGGGGTTGGTGCACATATACCTCTTCTTCTATATAGCCATTTAAGAATGCACTCTTAACATCCATCGGATACAGAGTGATGCCTTTATTAACAACAAAAGAAATTAAGAGTCTGATAGATTCTAACCTGGAGACTGGAGCAAAGGTTTCTGTATAGTCTATCCCCTCTTGCTGACTATAACCTTGTGCTACCAGTCGTGCCTTATTTCTGATGACTTCACCTTGCTCATTCAGTTTGTTTCTGAACACCCATTTTGTTCCAATGATGTTGAATCCTTTTGGTTTAGGAACTAGATCCCATACGTCATTCCTTATGAATTGATTCAGCTCCTCTTGCATTGCTAGAATCCAGTCATTGTCCAGAAGTGCTTCATCAATAGAGGATGGTTCAATCAGAGAGACAAGTCCCATGAGGGATTCTTCATAGTTTCTGAAACTGGCTCTTGTTCTGATTGGATCTTCCTTTCTTCCTAAAATTGTTTCTTCTGGATGATCCATGCTGCTTCTGGATGGTCTTTTCTGAGGTTCGTCAACAGAAGATGCTGGATTGCTTGCAGTGCCTCTTTCTGATGTTGAGGGAGTGTCTCTGTTAAGAGCTTCTGATGACTTGTCTTCAGTACCTGTGAATTCAACTTCCATACCTGCAAGTAATTCATTCTGCTTTGACTTTTGAGAGTCAAGCTTGTCATCCAAACGAACACTGATTGATTCTTCCACAATCTGTGTTTCTGTATTGTATACTCTGTACCCTCTTGAGCATTCAGAGTATCCTAACATAATACACTTCTGTGCTTTAGAGTCAAACTTGTTCAAATAATTTTTAGTATTCAAAATAAAGCAAGTACATCCAAATGGATGAAAATATGAAATGTTGGGCTTTCTGTTCTTCCACAATTCATATGGAGTCTTTTCCAGAATAGGTCTTATGGAGATTCTATTCTGAATGTAGCACACTGTGTTTATCGCCTGTGCCCAGAAGATCTTAGCAACGTTAGTCTCGTTGATCATGGTTCTGGCCATTTCTTGAAATGTTCTGTTCTTTCGTTCTACAACTCCATTTTGCTGGGGAGTTCTAGGACAAGAGAAATCATGCAGAATGCCTTTGTCATTAAAAAATGATTCAAAATCTTTGTTTTCAAACTCTCCACCATGATCACTTCTGACTTTGACGATTCTAAGATCCTTTTCATTCTGAACTTGGTTACATAAGGTAACAAACACAGAGTGTGACTCGTCCTTGTGTCTTAATAACTTTACCCATGTCCATCTACTATAGTCATCTACGATTACTAACACATACTTCTTGCCACTGACTGAAGCAGTTTTAACTGGTCCAAATAAGTCAATATGCAGAAGTTCTAATGGCTTAGAGGTGGAAACAACGTTTTTAGATTTAAAAGCAGGTTTTGCAAACTTGCCTTTCTGACATGCTTCACACAGAGCATCTGAATTGAACTTCAGATTAGGAAGTCCTCTGACCATATTGAGTTTGTTAATCTGAGATATTCTTCTCATACTAACATGCCTCAATCTTCTGTGCCAGATCCATTGCTCGTTGTTAACAGACAGAAGACACTTTACATTCTGACTTTTCAGTTCAGAAAGTTTGAGTTTGTAAATGTTGTTTCTCCTCTTTCCATTAAACAGGATAGTCCCATCTTTCTGACTAACAACTTTACATGAATTTTGATTAAAGATTATATCATAATCGTTATCACTTAATTGACTTACGGATAACAGGTTATGCATTAATCCATCTACTAATAAGACATTACTGATAGAGGGAAGATTTTCATTACCTACTATTCCAGAGCCAATGATCTTTCCCCTCTGATTGCCTCCAAAGCCTACATGGCCTCCAGGCTTAAGTTCCAGGCTTTGGAACATATGCCTTCTTCCCATCATGTGTCGCGAGCAGCCAGAGTCCAGGTACCATGACTGGTGTTTCTGCTTTGCTGCTAAAGATATCTGCAACATGTATTATTTTATCCTTAGGTAACCATATTTTCTTGGGTCCTGATTTGTTAGTTTTACCAAAACACTGGTTGAATTTTGGTTTGACAGAATAATTGTTACTGGTATATTTGATGTCGTGTGTGTGTCCATATACAAAGTGTGACTTAAGTGGAGTTCGTTTAATAACTAAATCCATGGCATTCTTTGGTGTAGGTACCTTACCTTGGTATCCTATTCCCTTTCTTCCATTTCTGCTAACTCCATAGATCATTGAAGCCATTTTGCTTCTATCTATGCTTTTAGCAAGAAACTTCTGAAAGCTGTGATCATACTCCTTGATAATCTCATCAGCAGTACTGGGAGTTTCAAGAATTGTTTCCTTCTGAGAGTTTTGTAAAAGATTTTCTAATTTTGAAGCTTTATTTTTCAACTTAGAATTTTCCAACTTGAGACTCTCAATTTTATCAGAGTCAGAAGCAAGATCCCTTTTCAGGTTTCTGAATTTGACTCTGATCTGCTGATATCGTTCCAGAATCTCATTAAGGCTTTCAGCTAGTTCAACCTTAGTAAAATTAGTAGCAAAGTCAGGAAATACCTCTTCTGTGTCTGATTCAGAGTCCGATTCAGAAGCTTCACTGTCTTCTGATATGTTTTCCATGAGAGCTATGTTTGCTCTCTCATCATCTGATTCTGAGTCAGCTTCAGATGTGTCAGAGTCATCCCATGTGGCCATGAGACTTTTCTTCTTTTCCTTGCCAAACTTTCTTCTGGGCTTTTCCTTCTGAAGCTTTGGGCAGTCACTCTTGTAGTGTCCTTGCTCGTTACATTCATAGTAGATGATGTCCTTGTTGTTTGGCTTTCTGCTTCCTGAAGAGCCTTCAGATCTTCTGTGTCCAGAGGAGGATTCTGACCTTCTGTATCTGGAGGAGGATTCGTTCTGGTTCTCAGATCTTCTGGGATTCCTGAACTTTCTTTACCTCTACTTCCATAGTTGGTTCACCCTTCTGGAGAGGAGGGACAATTCATCTTCTTCTGATGAGGACCCATCAGAGGTTTCTTCAACAGCCTGCAAAACCTTAGAGTCAGATTTTCTGTTAGATTTTAGAGCTAAAGGCTTACCTTGCTTTTGAGGTTCATCAGCTTCCAGCTCTATCTCGTGACTTCTGAGGGAGCTGACAAGTTCCTCCAAAGAGATTGTATTGAGATCCTTAGCTAGCTTCAGCGTTGTGACCATTGGCCTCCACTGTTTTGGAACGCTTCTGATGATCTTCTTGACATGATCAGCAGTAGAATACCCTTTGTCCAGAACTTTGAGACCAGCAACCAGAATCTGAAATCTTGAGAACATTGTTTCAATAGATTCACTTTCTTCCATCTTGAATGCCTCATACTTCTGGATGAGCGCAAGAGCTTTAGTTTCTTTAACTTGAAGGTTGCCTTCATGCGTCATTCTGAAAGAATCAAACATGTTCTTAGTAGTGTCTCTGTTTGATATTTTTTCATATTCAGAGTAAGAGATAGCATTGAGAAGAATAGTTTTGGCCTTGTGATGATTCTTGAAATCACGCTTTTGTTGGTCAGACATTGCTTTCTTGTCAATCTTCTGACCACTTGCATTCACTGGGTGCGTGTATCCATCTGTCACCATATCCCACAGATCAGCATCATGGGCTAGAAAGAAGCTTTCAATTCTGTCTTTCCAGTAATCAAAGTTCTCTCCATCAAAGACTGGAGGTTTGCCACTGAATCTGTCTCTTTCTTCGTTGTTGTCATTGCTGATGTTGTGATGTGTTCCTGCCATAGTGTTTTTCAACGCTGGATCTTGTACTGACACGGTTAAGTGTTATGAACTCAGAACCAGGCGCTCTGATGCCAATTGAAGAAGTGAAAACACAAGAAGGGGGGTTGAATTGTTGAAACTTGAAATCAAATGCAGACAACTCGTTATTTTTATCTTGGTTCGTTTGATCTCAAACTACTCCAGTCCACCCGTCAAGGTGATTTCGCCTCTCTCCAACGAGGTCTTAATCCACTATATTCAACTGAATACAAAATGCTTTAACAACTGCTAAAGCCTTCTTGAGTCTAAACCACATACCGGTTTCTCAAGGAAATTCTTTCTTACAGATAAATGAACAATTATGTGTGTTTGATGTTTTCTACAAAAACTATATACCACAACTGTGATATTACACAATATAAAGCTTATGTGAAAATAGAATGCTAGAACTATAGAGTAAGCAATTTGAGAGCTTTAGCAAACTGTATGAGTGAGGATGAAGATGATTGACTTTAGGCGTGTAGAGTATTGTAGAGCATTAGCCAATTCCTTTCTCACTGATTTGTTTAAATACTTCTTGGAAAAGATACGTTGATGCCAATAATTCCATTTCAATGCTCATTACGTTCTTTCCATTTTGAGAAGATCTTTGTCTTGGAATAAAGCCGTTGGTAATTAATCTGCCTTGAATGCAGTACCGTTGACACTTCAGAATGTTCTGCTTGATTAAGATCAGAGTGTGTTGGCTTTGGCTTATTCTGATTTCTTTTGAGTGTTGATGACATTGTTAGGATCCTGATCAGAATCAGAGTATGTTGAGTGCAGATTCTGTTCATCAGACTTCAGCGTAAGCACATGTATTGATCTTCTGATCTAACATATCTTCTGATGCTGATGTTGATATTCTGATATTCTGATGCTGATTCCATCAGAGTTTCCTGTAAATATACAACATAATTTTAAGTAGCATTTATGTCTTATATAAAACTCATAATTCATTTAATCTTGTAATTTGTTATCATCAAAACTCTAACTGAGGGTTGTAGAATCAAACTATGTTCTAACATGTAGGTCTTTAGATTTTGTTGAAACTGGACTGATGGGAGATGATCTTCCGTTGTTAGAGAAATAAACTCTGTTGTGGAAGGAAATCTTTGTGCATTGCCTGAGGATTTTTTGAAATCCCGTTAGGGAATCCTGAGAAGTTTGACGACTTTACTGGGGAAAACTTGATGTCGGAGGAGTAGTTGGAAATTCCTGTTATGCCAAGGATACAAGAACACCTGGCATCACTAGGTTGTAAGCTGAGGATATGGCGTATACTTTTTAGTAAGATTCCCCCGCCTCTGTACCTGCTGGAGAAAGTAACTGCGGAGACTTTGTGGATGGTTTGAGTGTCATCTCAACTCCTGGGGTGCTTGGTAAATACTGATCAGGATGATAAGTCTTCTGCTGATAAATAAATGACAAGATGACGGGACATAGTCATACTTTTTTAATCCCTAACTTTTGCCTGGACCGCCCTTTCGGGTTTTCAGTCCACCGGGATACCCTTTTTTGTTCAAGCCGCCTTTTCAGGTTTTCGACTTGTCGGGTGTATAATCTTTTTGTATATATCCCTAATTTTTTCCCGAACTCTTTTGGTTCGCCAGGATGCCCTTAATTTTGCCTAGGCCTGTCAACCTAGCAGGTCTTTTTCATGCGTAGTATTTTCTGATTATGTCCACGCTTATAGGATGTAAAGAGTTGTCACCGTCTATGACAACAAGTGTTGTAGAAATGCCAGAAAATATTTATGTGATCGCACGTGCCCTTTCATACGTGGGAGCATGTGTGGGGCTGCTTCAGGATGAATCTGGTGCACCTGATGTTTGATCAAGTTTCTGATAGTCTTGAATTTCCTAGTTACCTTTTCTAAGAACTGTCATGGAAGGATTCTATGACATGATACTAACACCATCTGATACTACTGGCACAGACAAGCAATTTGGTGGTACCAAAGATTCAAATTTCAGTGATTTTCTTCTAGAATCCCCGATCAATGTAACAGCCCCCGAGTGATTCAGATGGAGATCAGCCCCTGGCTATTCAGCATTTTTGGAGAGATTCTTTGCATATTGGCTTGACTGCCCCTGATTAATTAGACACCATGTCATGCCCCTTGATTATGAAAGGCTTGTTATTGGGAATGTTTTTTCCGTTTGAGGTGATTCTGTCCATTGAGGGGGTCTTCGTTCACTGAATATTTGTTGTGTGAATTTCTCTGCCATTTGAACAATTAACCATATGCAAACAATGTCATTTAATGAATGCAAAGCTTATGTTTGTCTTGAATTTTTTTTGAAAATGCGTTTTTTGTAGTAAAACAAAATTTTCAAGAATGTGATATCAACTCATGATTTATAGCAAACCTTACAGGAGTAAGGATACCTTTGTAAACGTATGCTCTCAAACTAACCCATTCTTTAGCTAGGACTTTTAAGGGTTATAACGTGGTCTGGTTTACGGTTCAAGAAACAAAGGATAAAGGCTCAAATTTTATTTGTACCCAACCCGCTCTTCATGATATTCTTCACTCCTATACTCAATTAATTATGCATTTCGAATCCCAGTTGAGTTTTGGAATGTTGGCCCCAATATTCTGGTGATGGTTCAGAAATTGAACGTTTGTTTGAGAAGGCAGTCATTTTTGTGACCTTTTCTTTTTGTTGAGGATTTGTAGGACTTCTTTCTTTTTTGATTTTGCTATCCCTGTCTTTTTCCTGAACTGTTTCTTTTGTGATTACAGCCAGCGGGATGCCCCAGTTTTTTTTAAGTCTCCCTTATAGGTTTTGACTTAATGGGCTTTTATTTTGAGAGATAATGATTGTTTGTTCTTAATGATTATGTGGAACCATCACCATCTTTTAGAGAGAATCTTCTACACTATTTATCGTGTACAAAGGGAAAGCTTGCGACTGAATGCACATCTGAATTAACTGAAAAAACTACCCTGCCACAGGTTATGATTAAGGGTTTTAATTTGTGTGAAAAGAAAACTCCTACTTCTTAGGCTCAAAAGGGTTGACTAGGGATTATCTTCCTTGTAACTCCATTATTTAGGATTTGAAACAACGCATGTACGTCGTCAGCGGGGTCTGTTCAAAAGCATATTGTAGAGATTATGGTACCGTTCTCTTCATCCTCCCTCTAAAGGCTTAGAGCTTTTAATCAAGAGTTGAATATCACAAAATGGAAGTAAGAAAGTAGTTTAAGCATAATGAAACCAAATTAATTCAAGACAAACATGTTAAATGCAATAATTAAATAACAAAGTTTGACATGACAATAATTGTTTGAACAAACAAAGAAAATACAACTTGAGAATTCAAATGAATAAAAATGCTCTCAATCTTGACCATGATTTGGCATGGGAGAAGTGATCACGTTGGGAGTCTCATGAGGGTCGAACTCAATCTCCTTGTCGTCAATCATATTTTGAATCTTGTATTTCAGTGCCCAACAATTGTTAGTATCGTGCCCAGGACTGCAAGAATGATAGGCACACCTTGCATCAGGATTGTAGTTAGGAGAAGAAGTCTTAGGGTTTGAATGAGGTCCTATCAACATAATCAAATTCATCCTCAACATATGTTATAATTCTTGAGACCAAGTCATGTTGATCTTGGTAAACTGTCTCTTAGGCTCGTCTTGCCTTCGCTGATTACCCTGTTGTTGTGGTCGTTGCACGCGTGCCGAATTAGAGACCAGCACTGCCCCTACAGATTGGTGGTAGTCTGCCTTATTACGACCCTTTTGGCCATACACAACATTGGCTTTGCTCTTACCAGCAAATAGCTTCTTCTCAGCTTTAGAAGATACAGCCATCGGGATCTTCCCACTCTTGATACCAATTTCGATCCTTTCTCTAGTCAGAACCATCTTTGTTAATCTGAATGAGGAACTCCCAATCAGCAGATTAAAGAACGGGCTTGTCAGAGTGCCCATGAACATGTCTACAATTTCCCGATCATTAAGAGGAGGTTGTACCCTTCCATCTAGATCCCTCCATTTCTAAGCATATTCCTTGAAGCCTTCTCTAGAACCCATAGACATGCTTTGAAGTTATGTACGAGTTGGAGCGAGGTAAGTATTGTATTGGTATTGCTTGTAGAAAGCAGCAGCCAAGTCTTCCCAGGTTTGAATGTCTGTTATTCCTACCTGATAGAACCATTCCAGTTGCATGCCAGCTAAACTTTCTTGAAAGAAATGGACCCATAACTTCCGGTCAGTAGTGTGAGGCTGGATCTTCCTGACATAGGACCTTAAGTGCAACTTAGGGCAGGAGACACCGTCATACTTAGCAAATGTGGGAACCTTGAACTTTGGTAGGATGACCACTCCAGTAACCAGCCCTAACTCTTCAAAGTCCAAGCCAGGTACCTGCTGAATCTCCATAGCATTGAGACGATCCTCTAGTTGTTTTGTATTTATTATTAGCAGGAGTATATTATTCCTCGGAGTAATCAACTTCTTCTTCATCAGCCTCAGGGTTGTTGACTTCTTCATGATTATCCCCTTCGTTTGATGGAGTTGTGAGATCTAGAACTCGTTTAACTGGTCCTCTGAGTCTTCTTCCCATATTCAAGATGCCATTCAGTTTCTTTACCTTCTTCTTCTTCTCTTTGATGACAAGAGCTTTCAGTTCTTCCTGCCCCTGGGCCAAAGCCATGAACATTTGTTAGAACTGAGCATTTTGAGCTTGAAGGTCTTTTACTATTTTTTCAAGGGCCATTTCTTTTGCTGAAATAACCAACGAAAAGATGAGA
Source organism: Vicia faba (assembly GCA_948472305.1). Classification (NCBI taxonomy): domain Eukaryota; kingdom Viridiplantae; phylum Streptophyta; class Magnoliopsida; order Fabales; family Fabaceae; genus Vicia; species Vicia faba. The sequence goes on from OX451735.1 coordinate 557,140,243, forward strand.
AACCTGTACTGGAAGACCTGTTATGAAATGACATGCATGCAATGTTTTCAAGGATCTCACGGGGTAAACAAGAAAATGTCAGAAGTTGAAAATTGCAACTTTGATTGAAGAACTTCATATCATTGAGTGTCCTTCTATGAGAGTCAAGCTCACCATATCAAGTGGGTCAAAGCCCCTGACTCAAGTTGTCGTGTTTTGGTTTTTTTACGACATTGGCTAGAGGAAAATAAATCCCCTTGCCCCTTGCTAGGCGTCTGATTTATCATAACCTGCATCACAAACCCTTGAGATCCTTGAAATGGTTAAGGAAATGCTATGGCATAATGTGTATGATATGCGTTAAGCAAAAGTGTAAGGTAATGAAGACAAGTGAGTCTAAGAAGTCCAGGTTACTGGATAATGACTGTAAACAAATCCTGCAAGGAGATCATGTTGTTTGATAAAAACCCTGCAAGTAGCTCAAGTTGAAAGCAAACAAATCACACAAGAAGCCTTAGGTTTAGGCTTGCCTGGGGTCTGTAGGTAAGTACCCTCTTGAAATTTAGTTGGCTCAACCTGTCCTAGTAATAGTAGCCAGGTTCTAAGGGATCTCAATATCACTGATCTTTCCCACAAGTTTCATTCTGATCGACAACTGACTTGCCACCAAACAAAACTCGGAAGTCAAATCTCAATGAGTGTAGTATCGAGTATCAACCGACTTAGGACTACACCAAAGACGGCTATCTCACTACTTCCTAATGGCTAAGTTGGTCAATTAAATGTTCTAAGGCCAGTTCATGCTTTATGACACCATGTAGCGGCCCTTTATTCTCCTTGATTACTCAAGAGCTACAGGTACCAACCAAAGTGTCACATCAACTTAGCTATCGCTTCAATCCTGTCGGTATACCCTGCACAGTTTCTACAATCTATTGCTACTTACCTAAAAGGTGCCCTAGATTCGGGTGTAGGATCTTTAGTAACAACACAAACAATCCCAAAAGGTAAAGCAAACAAAGCATACAAAAGCAGTTTAAATAATGAAATAACTCTAAGGTAACCCCGCTTTTCATAATTCCCCAGCAGATTCGCCGGTTCTGTGATACGGTGGAAGAACCGACTGTTATACTGGTTTTGCATTTTGCATTCGCAAATGTTGCGGTAAGCAAGAGTCGCCACCGACTTTTCTTTTATCCAACAAAGGAAAGGGTGAAAATAACATAAAAAATACCTTTCGATAGTTTTCTGAGTAAGGGGGGTAGATTATGGAAAGGGAAGGTGTTAGCATCCTTTCCATATGTAGTTATCTACGGGCTCTTAGATGCTAGCTCATTTTGAAATACCTTGTGCTTTGTGTGTTTTTGAAAAGTATTTTTGAAAATGACTTTGTGTGGCAAACTTTGTAATGTTTCTTGTGTTGTAGAGAACGTATACAAAGTGTCTTTGCAAATATTTTTTAGAAAAGAGTGTATGTATGGAAAATTGTTTTATTTGAGCAACCATGTAAGAACTATCTACCTACTCGAAAAGGTTTGTTCTTTTCCTCTTTTCCTTTAGACAGTGCTATCCTACTATTAGTGAGTAGGTAGCCCTATCGTTAGATGTTTGAGGGACATGCGTAGGGTCGTCATTATGGTCAATGAAGGCAACATGTAGGGATACCTTTAGCAATTTGAAGGGACGTCATCATATATTCATAGGCAACATCGAAGGACAAGATCATATACCGTAGGCAACTTTGAGGAACATCGAGGGACTATGATCTTTTATGATGATTTATATCGAGGGTCTTTGCTAATGGTATCCCTACGTTCGAGGGACATGACCATTATTTTCCGAGGCAACGAGAGAGGTTACCCTAGAGGTGCAAGTGTGAGAAGTGTGTTCAATTCAGTTATATTTATCTTGAAATTAGGGTTTTCTACTGTTTCTTTTTAGATCTTGCCATACATGCCTAATTACTAGCAGTTTAATATATACAAGTTTACAAGAAATATAAAGGCGAGAAATAAAGTTCCTACGTTATTACAGGGCTTTGGTGTAGTTACATAAATAATGAAACTGCGAGAATTTAAACTACGGCTATTACAATTATTATGCGACCTATACAATTTGTCTAATAAATATAGATAGCAAATGGATAGAAATAACAATAAGAAAAATGATAAGAAAATAATTAAAACCTAAGATTCTAAGTGTTATAAAATATATTTTTGGTATTTTTTGTTTGGAAAATAATAAAAGTGTGAATTAATAATTAAAAACCTAACTCTGATTAATTTACAAGTTAATTATGAAATAAAATCAATATTGATTAAATCAAAACTACTTTTATGTCAAAAATTATTTTTAGTTTATTAAAAGCCTAAAACTAATATTTAATTATTTTTTATGATTTTATATGTTAATTAAATTAATGATAGAAAACAAATTAAGTGAAAAATAAATAAATGAAAATGGTTAGAAAAGAAAATAGTCAAAAAAGTGAAAAATGCATGGGGTGGGTGTTGAACCCATGTCCCTTGGGTCACAGTCAGACGCCTCATCCACCAAGCCAAGCTATTGTTTGTGATTCAAACCTGTTCTACGTAACAATAGGAACTTGTGATACGGTGGGAAGAACTGACTGTCTTTGGAATGCTGGTTCGCGTTTTGTGTTTGTGTTTGCAAAAATGTCGCGGTAAGCAAGAGTCCCCACGACATTTATTTTATCCAACAAGGAAAGGAAAAAAACACAGAAAAATTCCTTTTTTGAGATATTTCTGAGTACGGGGGGTAGATTATAGAAAGGGAATGTATTAGCACCCTTTCTATCCGTAGTTATCTACGGACTCTTAGGTACTTGCTCATCATTTTCAAAATTGTTTTATTTGTGCTTGTGGGTTTTGAAAAGTTTTTGTTTTAACTTCGATTTAACTCTTGCTTCTGTCTTCAAGAGTGTAATGAAGTGTTTTTGAAAACTTGTTTGTAAAAGGAGTGTAAGTGTGAGAAAAAGTTTTGTTTTTTGGATGAGCAAGTATCTAAGAGTTAATCTACCTACTCGAAAAAGGAATCATTTTATGCTAATTTCCTTTAGATAATGATATCCCACTATTAGTGAGTAGGTAGCACCGTCCTTGGAGTTTGAGAGTCAATTCGAAAGAGGGATATACGGTCACTAAAGCAACGTCAGGATGTCTTAGCGGTAACCCTAATGTCTTAGATCATGTATTCGAGGCAACAATTTCCGAGGCAACCATTTTGAGGCAACTATGATCTTCTAGACAAGAGGACGACCTCTAAAACAACCTATACTCAATGATCGTTTACGAAGGCAACCAAGTGGGGTGTACCCTAGGAGTGCGCATATGCGAGTGTATTGTTTTCAGTTATTTTTATCTTTGCACATGTTTAAGGTGATCTAACCATTTTAAGATTAAACATTCATTCTTGTCATGCAATCCCTATTATCAAACATCTAGCAGTTGTAAATTTTTTATAAAATTAAAATGCGGAATTTAAACTAAATTATTACAAGGCGTCGGGTATTTACATCGCCAAAAACAACCCTTTGAAAATAAAAATAAAAGCGGTAAAATAAATATCCTAATTAATTATTACAAACCGGGAGCAGATACATCAATAATTGAATAAGGAAAAATAAATTGCGCGAGTGAATTGGATCAAATGTGAAATTAGGGTTTTGACCCTTTTAATTAAAGAAAATGTTTTTTTGTTTTTATTTTTAAGAAAAGAAATTAAATCCTAAAATTAAATGCTAAATTAATTATTAAATAAATTAATGAAAAATAATAAATGACATATTTTTGGAGTTTGTTATTTTAGGAAAGAAAATAAAATAATTAAACTAATGATTAAAACCTATTAATTCTAATTGATTTTAAATATTTACAAAAATCAATTAAAGTTATCTAGAATTAATAACCTAATTAATTAATTAATATTTATTAATAAAAAATAAAAGTTCTAAAAGTTAATTGGACAAAAAATATTTTTGGTGAGTTTGTTTTTATAAAAGAAAATTGTTATTGGTTAGTAATTAAGTTTAAATAAAATAAAATAATTAAATGGAAATAAAAAAAATATAAACAAAGTGAGAGATGGGCCTGATTTTGGGTGTGTCAAAAGCAATTTTGTTGGCCCAATAATGCTGATCCATTGGACTTTTCTGATCCAGTGTATGTGCGTTGACCTGGTCCTTTGATACTCCTTCAATATTGGCCACCAGATCTGACCATCTGGCCATCTGGCACGTTGATTGGTGAGGGAGTATGATGGATCTCCAGCTTAGGCGTGCACCTGATTACCTGAAATATTTTGGAAAAATAACAAATGCTGGAGGCAGGGATCGAACCCCTGACCTCCAGCCACTAACGCTTTGAATGTACAACTGGTGACCAACTGGGCTACGTTACTTTGTTGTATGTTAATCAAGCACTGAAGATAATATATGAAACAACAGAAATATTGGAAAAAACAATAAAAAGACGCGCAAATATTTGAATGGACAAATGGGGAAGCAACACGCCTTCGTCCCTGTCCTCTAAAAACTATAACTTTTACCTACGGATTTTATCCGCAGCTAAAGTCGTGGCTTCACTCTAAATTCTTCCACATTCAATATAAATGGAAGCTAGTGCCATGGTTGAGCTCGTCTTATTCCCCTGAACAAGATAGTACCTTTTACGAAGGCCAGTTATTCCTGTAACAAAAAGCCCTAAAAAACTCCAAGAAACCCTAGCTATGGTGAATCACGATATAGGTCAGATAAATGAAATAAAGTAATACCAAAAGCTTGAAAATGATGTGTAGGTTAAGAATATGTCATCAATACATATTAACAACACCTAAAGGGTGAGTTCATGACTAACTTACAGCGTGTGGGAGGGTCTGAAAATGCCTGGTTTTGATTGGTTTTGCTTGTGGAGGTTGCCAGGAAACGATTGAGACAATTGCCAAGCCTTGAGGATGCCACTAAGCCCTGTTTCGATCTCACACTTTTTTCTGGTTTTTGCAAATTTGGTTCTGGCTCTATGCTTGATCTCCAACCCTTATTTTGGTCTGCACACGACCCTTATGTATTGCACAATGTATTAGGATTGTTTTTGCTGTTCAAATCTTCCTCTATCAATGCTTTGATATTTGATTTGATCTTCCTTTAACAACCTTCCAAATTTGGTCCAAATCCCATCTTTTTGCACACTTATGCCTTGATACGAGTTTGATAATGGCAAGCTGTATAATGAAACTTGAAATCACCACAAAATCTTTGTTATCAATGCTTTTGGATTTTTATTTAATTTATTTTGATTTAAATCAAATTAATTCAAATAAAATCAAAATAATTAATAAAAATATGATATGGACACATGGCCAAGGCTGGAGCACGTGGGCAGTAATTCCAACTCAAAACAAGTGAAAGAGAATGGGCCCATTTGGCAAAATTTGAAGTTTTGGGCATAGTTGACTTTTGGCAATTTTGCAAAAAAGTCCAACTTCAACAATGTATAACTTCCTCAATTTTGACTCTTTGGAGGTGTTCTTGGACTTTTTAGAAAGATTGAGATGTCCTCTAATCAACCATTTTGGTCTCATCTCATTTTTATATTCCATGCTCATGTATGAAGCTTTGACAAAAAAAATGTTTTTGTTGACTTTTCAAAATGACCTATAATGTCCAAATTAATAACTTCTTGTGAGTGCATATTTTGATCTTGGGATATGAAGATGGATTGTAGGTAATTGCAGCCTATTCAGAATGAGCTTTTGATGGGTCATTTCTCATAAAGTATGAGAAAGTTATGCTTGGTCAAAGTTGGGTTGACTTTTTCCTACAAAACCCTAATTTAGCAACTTTTGAATCTTGATGAATTATGAGCAATCCTTGATGAATCATGATCAACCCTTGATAAAATGATGAAATATTCTTCAAAATGAGAATGTTGACAAAAAATCTTGAAGTTTGACTGTATATATGTCACAATTGACTTTTGCCCTAGCTTAGTCGACTTTTAGACCTTTGAGCAATTGACTGAGCAAAATTCCTATGCAAGGCTTGAAACTTGACATGGATGATCTTGAGAACATATTAGGACATTGGTGATAACTTGGGGCCACTTGGACTCCAGGATCTTGATGCAATGTGAAACCCTAGTTTGGGGTAGACTACCTTAGGAGAGAGCTGGTCTGGCCAATCCTTGAGCTATCTTGAGAAACTTGGAGATCTTTCTTGAAATGTTTTGAGAAATATGAGAGGGCAAATTTTGGGGTACAACAGCTTCCCCTGTTCAATCTTCTTAAACCTGAGGATGTAGATTGGCTTTCGTGCCTTTCGTAATCCGATGGTGGAAGTGGATTGAACACTAGAGTGCCCAGAAATTTGCACTCGCATGAAATGATAATTGTCTTATGATGTCGGGAATAGGCTTACATATGACATTTTAAGGAGTGTCGATCGCGTAAGAGATTCCTTAGCGAGAGCTTGTATACCTGTTATTGAGGAAGATTCCGCTGGGGAAGTCTGATCTTTCATGGAGAGAGATAGAAATTTAGGAGCTTCGTCGTCCGTCATTCTGCTGGTGAGTCGTCTCTGTTGATATTTAGGAACTTCAATCTTCTGTACTCAACTGAGGGAACAACTTTTGCTAAGGTTTAGGAGCTTGTCCGTAATTCAACTAAGCAACCATCTGTTGAGATTTAGGAACTCGTCCGTAATTCAACTGAGGAAACATCTCTGTTGAGATTTAGAAACTCGTTCGTAATTCAACTGAGGAACATATCTGTCGAGATTTAGGACGTTGTCCGTAATTCAACTATTTTGCTGAGATTTAGGAACTCGTCCGTAATTCAACTGGCTTTATCTAGATTTAGGAGCTTGTCCGTAATTCAACTGATTTTGTCGAGATTTAGGAACTTGTCCATAATTCAACTGGTTTTGTCGAGATTTAGGATCTTGTCCGTTATTCAACTGATTTTGTCGAGATTTAGGAGCTTGTCTGTAATTCAACTAAGCAACCATCTGTTGAGATTTAGGAACTCTTCCGTAATTCAACTGAGGAAACATCTCTGCTGAGATTTAGGAACTCGTCCGTAATTCAACCGAGGAACATATCTGTCGAGATTTAGGAACTCGTCCGTAATTCGACTGTGGAAGCATCTCTGCTGAGATTTAGGAACATCGTCCATAATTCAACTAAGGTGATATCGTTGCTGAGATTTAGGAGCTCGTCCGTAAGTCAACAACTTCGTTGAGATTTAGGAACATCGTCCGTAATTCAACAACTTCGCTGAGATTTATGAGCATGTCCGTAATTCAACTGAGAAAATAACTTCGTTGAGATTTAGGAACATCATCCGTAATTCAACTACTTTGCTGAGATTTAGGAGCTTGTCCGTAATTCAACTGATGAAATATTTGTCGAGATTTAGGAACTCGTCTGTAATTCGACTGAGGAAGAAGCTTCATAGTTTGCACTTTGTGAGAATTTAACCGTATCCTTCCTGAAAGATAAAGGTTAGTTGTATGTAATGCATGATATGTATCAAGCAATGATGCTCTCAAAATAAATGAAATTGCGTTGTATGATGCGTATGCATGTCATAATGTATGAAAATGTGATGTTTTTAGCTGGGGAAAATAAATCCCAGATTGTTGTTGGAGAAAAGAATTGAATTCTTTGTTTCTGCCGGAGACAGTGGATGAAGATGATTGTGAGAATAAACCTGCAGGGGAGGATAACTTGATGGGTAATAGACTGACAAGAGAATGCCTCTGTGGGGAAGAGATGCTCTGCTGGAGGATTCCATTGATAAATTCAGCTGGGGATAAATTACCGTTGATTGTGATAATGAACCTTGTTGGGGATTGAATTCCTGTTTTGTGAAAGGGAAGAACTCCGCTGGGGATGATTTTCCAATAGCGACCTTACTGGGGATAACCCTTTTAGACTTTTACTGGGGATGATCTTCCTGAGTCTACTGGGGACAATTCTTCCAACTCCACTGGGGAAAAAATTTTGTTCAAACTCCACTGGGGATATTTTTTTTATACTCCGCTGGGGATGATAAGACTTTTCAGTGCTGATGGTAGATAAACTCTGCTTGGGGAGAATATTACCGATTCATTCACAGTTGCGAGTCTTAGCTGAGGAGAGCTAACACCACTGTCTTTCTCTTACTCTGCGGGGAATGAATGTACTTTCAATCGTTTCCTCCAACTAGGTCTATCCCTATACCTGGTGAACAGAGAAACTGTACGGCTTGGACATTTCTCGTTTGCCCCTGTTTCTGATATTACAAGTAATTGTCTTTTGTTTCGCATATGAATCTTTATGAGCAGCAATCAATGTCAAATGCATATATCAAAAATGAACATTGGACGTTCTTTGCAAAACAAAACAGAAAAAGGAAAACAGTTTGAAATTCATTTGTAAAGATGACTTGTATTGATTTTGAAGTTAGCCTGTAAATAGGCGTCTTTGTACAAGAGGTTGACGTCCTAGTAAGAGAACACCGCCAAACAAATAGAATTTATACAATTTGTGAAAAACAAAGAAAACAGCTATGTGAATAATCCCACTGGGTTCCAACTCTGCTATTGCCTTTATGTCCTCGAGCATCTCATCACTTTGCTACTTGGTTGAAGGTAGATCAGATTAATTAGTGTCGTCCGAGCTTGATAGTCGATACCGAAGTCTGGTTGCAAGGTGATCCAATGAGACATAGTGTTACCTTTAATCCCTAATTTTTGCATGGACCGCCCTTTCGGGTTTTCAGTCCACCGGGATACCCTTTTTTGCCCAAGCCGCCTTTTCAGGTTTTCGACTTGTCGGGTGTACAGATTTTTTCATTTTCATCCCTTATTTTTGCCCGAACCCTTTTTGTTCGCCGGGAAGCCCTCATTTTTGCCTAGGCCAGTCAACCTAGCGGGTCTTTGTTCATGCGTAGTATATTTTCACTATGTCTGCATTGACGGGGTGAGGAAGGACGTCACCATCCATGGTGGTTAGAATCATAGCTCCTTCTGAGAAAATGTTCTTAACCACAAATGGCCCTTCGTAAGTAGGGGTCCATTTTCCCCTGGGGTCACCCTGAGGTAATATGATGCGCTTGATCACCAGATCCCCAACTTGATACTCTTGTCGTCTTACTTTCTTGTTAAATGCCTTGATCATCCGTTTTTGATACGTCTGACCATGACAAATAGTAGTAAGTATCTTTTCGTCGATTAGGTTCAGCTGATCAAGTCGGGTCTGAATCCAGTCATCTTCGCTCAAACCTGCATCTTTCATAATCCGACGAGAGGGTATCTGAACTTCAATAGGCAAGACGGCCTCCATGCCATAAACCAAGGAATAGGGTGTTGCCCCTGTTGACGTCCGCGCTGAGGTACGGTACCCATGAAGAGCAAATGGTAACATCTCGTGCCAATCTTTGTATGTCACTGTCATCTTCTCCACAATCTTCTTAATGTTCTTATTAGTCGCTTCTACAGCCCCATTCATCTTCGACCGACAGGGAGAAGAGTGATGCTGTATCTTGAACTGTTTGCAGAGTTTGATGATCATCTTATTATTGATATTTGTACCATTGTCCGTAATGATCCTCTCTGGTACACCATATCGACATATCAGGTTGTGCCGAATGAACTGTGCCACGATGTTCTTGGTTACGGTAGCAAAGGAAGCTGCTTCGACCCACTTTGTAAAGTAATCAATCGCTACCAGGATGAAACGATTCCCGTTGGATGCAATAGGTCTGATCTCGCCGATCATGTCGATGCCCCACATTGCAAAAGGCCAAGGAGCTGTCAAGATGTTTAGAGGTACTGGAGGTATGGGCACCTTATCAGCATAGACTTGGCACTTATGACAAGTCCAAGAATGTTGATAATAATCTAATTCCATTGTAGACTAATAATATCCTTCCCGTAGGATCTTCTTTTCCATGGTGTGTCCACTGGAATGAGTTCTGAAAGTACCTTCATGTAACTCTACCATAATCCTTTCTACTTCGTTCTTATCCACACATCGCAGTAAGGTTAAATCATGGTTATGCTTGTAAAGGATGCCATTGCTGATGAAGAACTTCGTTGCGAACCTCCTCAGAAACTTCTTATCGTTAACAGATGCACCCTCGGGGTACTCCTGAGCTTCAAGATACCTCTTTACCTCATGAAACCAGGGTTTATCTGCTACCTCTTCAGTCTCAATGTCACAACAATGTGAGGGTTCATCCAGCCTCTCAATGGTGATCTGGGGAGCTTCATTGTCCCATCTGACCTTGAACATAGAAGACATCGTAGCTAGCGCGTCCGCCAACTGATTCTCCTCTCTAGGGAAGTGTTCAAAGGTTATCTCCTCGAAGTGTGGAAGCAACGTCAACACATACTCCTTGTAAGGAATAAGATTTGGGTGTTTCGTATCCCACTCGCCTTTGATCTGACTGATCACGAGAGCGGAATCCACGAATACACTTAAGAACTTAATCCTTAGGTTAATTGCTGCTCGAAGACCCATAATGCATGCTTCATACTCCGCCATATTGTTGGTGCAGTTGAAACATAGTCGGGCGGTGAACGGAGTATGAGAGCCTTCAGGAGATATGATCACGGTGCTAATGCCATTACCCAAAGCGTTGGAAGCTCCATCAAAGTACATAGACCATCGGGATCCCTCCTCAGGTCCTTCATCTGGTCCAGGTGTCTCACAGTCGGTTACCAACATAATGTTCTCATCCGGAAACTCAAAGTTCATAGACTGGTAATCATCCACTACCTGATGTGCCAGATGGTCTACCAACACACTTCCCTTGATTGCTTTTTGGGTCGTGTATTGGATGTCGTACTCAGTCAAGATCATCTGCCATCTTGCTATTCTTCCGGATAAGGCAGGCTTCTCGAAGATATACTTGATTGGATCCATCTTTGATATCAATAGAGTAGTGTGAGTCAGCATATACTATCTCAGCCGGCGAGCAGCCCATGCCAAAGCGCAACAAGTTTTCTCAAGCAACGAGTATCGGGTCTCGCAGTCGGTAAACTTTTTGCTAAGGTAATAAATAGCATGCTCTTTTCGGCCAGACTCCTCATGCTGCCTCAGCACACACCCCATTGAATTATCGAGTACTGTCAAGTATAAGATCAAAGGTCTCCCTTCAACTGGAGGCATCAGAATAGGAGGCTCTTGGAGATATTCTTTGATCCTTTCGAAAGCGGTCTGACATTCATCGTTCCATCTTACCACTTGATCTTTCTTCAGTAACTTGAAGATCGGCTCACAAGTAGCAGTCAAGTGTGAGATGAATCGAGCAATGTAGTTCAGACGTCCCAGAAAGCCTCTGACTTCTTTTTCAGTTCGGGGAGCTGGCATTTCCTGTATAGCCTTCACCTTTGTAGGATCCACTTGAATACCTTTGTCACTTACAACGAAACCCAGCAGCTTACCAGATCTCACCCCGAAGGTGAACTTGTTCGGGTTTAACCTCAGCCTGTACAACTTCAACCTGTCAAACAACTTATGAAGATGGTCAAGGTGTTCTTTCTCAGTCTGGGATCTTGCAATCATTTCGTTAACGTATACCTCAATTTCATGATGGGTCATGTCGTGGAATAAAGCGACCATGGCGCGCTGATACGTTGCCCTAGCATTCTTCAATCCGAAAGGTATGACCTTGTAGCAAAAGGTACCCCATTGAGTAACAAAGGTTGTATTCTCCATGTCTTTGGGAGCCATCTTAATCTGATTATAACCGGAGAAATCATCCATAAAGGAGAAGACCTTATGTTGTGCGGTATTGTCAACCAGAACGTCGATATGAGGCAGAGGGAAATCATCCTTAGGGCTTGCCCTGTTCAAATCCCTATAGTCAACACACATCCGGACCATACCATCCTTCTTCGGCACCGGAACCACGTTGGCCACCCACTGTGGGTAAGAAGTAACTGCTAGAAAACCAACATCAAATTGTTTCATAACTTCAGCCTTGATTTTCTCAGACATCTCCGGGCGCATTCGGCGGACTTTCTGTTTCACTGGAGGACAATCTTCCTTGGTAGGCAAGCGGTGAACCACAATATCAGTATCCAACCAAGGCATATCTTTATAAGACCAGGAAAAGATCTCAACATAGTCACGCAGCATCTAAATCAACCGTTGCTTAACACTAGATTCCAGATTTGCACTGATCTTGACCTCTTTCTTGTCTTCTTCTGTACCCAGATTTACTGTTTCCATTGGCTCTTCATGCGGCTGTATGGCCCTCTCTTCCTGAAGTAACAGTCTAGCGAGTTCACCAGGAACTTTGCAATCATCCTCACCTTCGTCCTCAGCTTGGTTGATCGGACTTTCGAAGTCATAACTGGCAGTAGCAGAGTCATTATCAGTGGGATCCAGAGTGGATTCAGACCTGTATATGCGAGTGTGTGTAAAATAGTTGTTTTGCAAGATAAAAAAGAAAAACAAGGAGCGCAAAATTTGAAATGCAAGAAAACATCCAATTCTTTTATTAATGATATATGGAAATGACACACATAAAGCCCTCACAGACAAAACCATGGTGTCTCGGGTAAGGCACCGGTCCGTAAAGTTTAAAAATTGTCTGTTACAAATTCGAAACAAAAGTTTATTATTGCGTGATAAAAGAAATTGGCACGAAGTCTGTTGCCGTCCAATTGCTTAGTCCGCCATCGATGGTTGGGTAAATCCAGCTATCAAACTCAGACTCTTCATCATCGTCTTCAATCGCATTTACTCCTGCGTCATGTTTTGGCATAGGAGCCGTTATGAAATTAGGCTTTTCTGGAGCTTCGAACTCAATTTCCTTAGCATCAATCAGATCATATACCTTACTCTTCAAGACCCAGCAATTATTGGTATCATGCCCCGGGCTATCAGAGTGATAAGCACAGCGGGCGTTTGGATTGTACAACAGTGAGGTGGTGTTGGGATTCTTCGGAGCTTCCCTCAGAATCACAAAGTTAGTCTTTAACAGCTGTGGTAGAATTTAAGATAAAGACATGTTGAGCCGAGTAAATTTTCTTTGAGGCCTCTCTGACCTTGGTTGAGTGTTGTGTTGTGTGGCAACAGTTGGTCTTGAAATAACTACCGCATTAACTGATTGGCGGCGTTCAGGTTGACTCTGGTTCCTAGAGCTGTAAACTGCACTAGACTCCTTCTTGAAGGGCTTCTTCTTCGTACTTAACGAAGCACCTTTTTGTAACTTTCCGCTCTTAATACCGGCTTCAATTCTCTCCCCAGTCATGATTAACTCAGTAAAACCTGACGATGAACTTCCGATCAAATGGTTGAAAAACGGACCAGACAGGGTCCCCAGGAACATATCCACCAACTCCCTGTCAGCCAGCGGGGGTTGGACTCTACCTGCAAGATCTCTCCACTTCTGAGCGTAGTCTTTAAAACCTTCGCTCGCACCCATAGACATACCCTGGAGTTGGGTACGCGTGGGAGCGAGGTCGGCATTATATTGGTACTGCTTGTAAAAAGCAGCAGCAAGGTCCTCCCAATTACGAACACTAGCTCCTTCTAGCTGATAGAACCATTCAAGTTGAGTCCCTGAAAGACTATCTTGAAAGAAATGGATCCAGAGGTTCCTGTCAGCGGTATATGGCTGAATCTTTCTAACATACGAACGAAGGTGTAGCTTTGGGCAGGAGACCCCGTCGTATTTAGCAAAGACTGGCGCTTTAAACTTGTGGGGAATCACCACCCCAGATGCCAGACCCAAGTCACCAAAGTCCAATCCAGGTATCTTCTGGATCTCTATCGCACTTAACCGATCTTAGAGTTGTTTATACCTATCCTCAACCGGAGGATACTGGTCTTCGTCAAAGTCAGTCTCGTTGTCTGAAACCACAGAGCTAGGAGCCCTCCTTTCTTCTTGATTCTCCCCCCCTCCAGATGAGTGGGACAGATCAACTTCGTCTCGTAATCTGTTTCCAAACCTATGACCCATGTTCAGAAGGATTGTCTTCTTCTTCTTCTTCTTCTTCTTCTTCTTCTTCTTCTTCTTATCCTTCAAGATAAGAGTCTTCAGATCTTTCTGCCCCTTGGCCAGGTTCATGAACATTTCCTGGAACTGAGCGTTTTGAGCTTGAAGAGCCTTAATAGCTTAATCAGTTGATGTTTCAGCAGACATGATGTTGAAATAAACAGCAAAGAAGATAAGAGACTTGTAGGGGTACCTGTAATGAGGTGCATGGAAATGGAATGCATGTGATATGATTTCAGAGAATTTAGGGATTCAAATTCGTAAACCAAAATGAAACACACTTTTATTAGATTAAAAAAAAACTTGAAACAATGTTTGCCAAATGCCTTTAAGGCGTTGCGAAAAGAAAAACTGAAAAGTAAATGACAACTAGAAATAGCAAAAGACATCAGCGCTCCCATGGTTGTTTTCCATTGGTGCTGACGTAGTCGTTGAGGACCTTCTCATTCTCCAGCTGCCTTGTAAGCTTTATAATCTTCCGCTCATGCTCGTGATACTTTTCTCTGTAAGTATCCCACTCTTCTCTCAATTGGATCCACGACCTCTTTAATGCCCCAATGTCAGTTGGCATGTACGGATGTAGGACAGTAGGAGGAACCCCTTCTTCATCAGCATTCTCAGTAATTACCGGTAAGACAGCTTCGTACGGTATTCCTAGCTTTTGGGCACGGGCCCGAACCCAACGGAGATACGGTTCCATTGGAAGAGAAGTCTTCGCCCCCAGCTCATGCGGATCAGACCTGTTAACCCTATTCCAAGCTCGTATAAACCTGCGGCGATGTCCCTCACTATCTCCTTAGAAGTCAAAGACAATACTCGGAATCAACAACTCATGAGGACCGTCCTTTCTAGCTCGCCCAAACTATCGTAAGGCCAGACAAGGATTATAGGTTATTCCTCCCCTAATTCCAAGCAAAGGAACATTGGGGTATTCTCCGCAACGGTCGATAACAACTACTTCTTCCATGTCTTTAGTACACCAGATGATGTCCGTATGAGCCAGGGGCATAATTCTGTAGGCCCAACCCATTCCTTCCTTATTCTTCAAAACAAATTTGGGGAGGTGAGAAATAAACCACCTCGCCAGCAATGCTGCACAACACATAAGGGTTCCCCGTTTCCGAGCAGTACGGGCATAAAGAGCATGCAGAATGTCACCCAACAAAGTGGGCACCAGATTACGGGACATGAAGATCTTCACTACCTTCACGTCGACGAAAGAATCTGAATTAGGAAACAACACCAAACCATAAATGAGAAGAGTCAGGATGTCTTCGAATGCTTGGAAGTCTAAACTGTCCCAAAACTATTTAGCCTGATCAACCAAGAACTTAGCCAAGAAGCCTTTTGTCCCACTCTGAGTCTCCCAATTAGACATTACCTCGGCCTTTGTTAGATGTAGGGTTGTAGCAACATCTTCCGGCCTAAGAGCTTTCTCCCAACCTGTAAATGGTGTCTGCTCTAGAATAGAAATACCAAGCAAATCAGAGAACTCCTCCAAAGTAGGGACCAACTGATAGTCCAGGAAGGTGAAGCAGTGGTGCAACAGGTCAAAGAACTGGCACAAGACACTTAACATCTGCTTATCATTCTTGGAAGTGACCAAACCAAGGAGGTGACCATGTCTTCTGGTAAAGGAGGAAGTATCAGGGACCTTTGCAACCAAATCTCTAAGCTGAGTAGGAATCTGTACAAAGTTGATCCGAATAGTGTTTCTACGCATAGAGGCCATGACCTACAAAATATAACAAAGATGAATCCCCTCTATCTTTGAAATAGGTTAGTCTGATGCAAGATGCATGCAATGTCATGATGCATGATGTTATGATAGAAACACACCACAAGTATTCACAGATAGCAAACATGGTAAGGGAAAACAAGTCACACAGTAACCCTTAGATTTCAGGCTGGCATGGAGTTTAGGTATTACCCTCTTTCAGTTTAGTTGGTTCAACCTGTCCTAGTAATAGTAACCGGGTTCTAGAGGATCTCAATATCACTGACCACCCTCGATCGGTCATAATTTTAGTTTGGCAACCTTTTCATGCGGCCGGAATCATCGCGAGAGTTTGGTCTCAATGAGTGTAGCATACTGCTACTTTTCTATGGCCAAGTTGGTCAATTATAGGTTCTAAGGTCAGTTGGTGCTTAATGACCCCTTAGCTGACCCATATTCTCCTTGTTCCACCACAAAGGATATCAGTACAAACTAAAGTGCCACACCAATGTAGCTACTGCTTCAACCGTATCGGTCTACACCGTATAGTTCCCTCACAGTCAATTGCTACTTACCTAAGAGGTATCCCCAGATTCGGGTTAGGATCTATAGTAACTCCGATACAAAGCCCACAAAGATAAAGTAATCAAATCAAACAATAGAAAACAATATGATGAACTATTCCTAAGGTACACCCCACTTATTAGATTTCCCCAGGAGAGTCGCAAGTTCTGTGATACGGTGGGATGAACTGACTGTTTTTGGAATGCTGGTTCGCGTTTTGCGTTTGTGTTTGAAAAATGTCGCGGTAAGCAAGAGTCACCACCGACTTTTATTTTATCCAACAAGGAAAGGAAAAGAGCACAGAAAAATTCCTTTTTTGAGATATTTCTGAGTACGGGGGGTAGATTATAGAAAGGGAAGGTATTAACACCCTTTCTGTCCGTAGTTATCTACGGACTCTTAGGTACTTGCTCATCATTTTCAAAATTGTTTTCTTTGTGCTTGTGGGTTTTGAAAAGTTTTTGTTTTAACTTCGATTTAACTCTTGCTTCTGTCTTCAAGAGTGTAATGAAGTGTTTTTGAAAACATGTTTGTAAAAGGAGTGTAATTGTGAGAAAAAGTTTTGTTTTTTGGATGAGCAAGTATCTAAGAATTAATCGACCTACTCGAAAAAGGAATCGTTTTATGCTAATTTCCTTTAGACAATGCTATCCCACTATTAGTGAGTAGGTAGCACCGTCGTTGGAGTTTGAGGGTCAATTCGAAAGAGGGACATACAGTCACTAAAGCAACGTCAGGATGTCTTAGCGGTAACCCTAATGTCTTAGATCATGTATTCGAGGCAACAATTTTCGAGGCAACCATTTTGAGGCAATTATGATCTTCTAGACAAGAGGACGACCTCTAAAACAACCTATACTCAATGATCGTTTACGAAGGCAACCAAGTGGGGTGTACCCTAGGAGTGCGCATGTGCGAGTGTATTATTTTCAGTTATTTTTATCTTTGCCCATGTTTAAGGTGATCTAACCATTTTAAGATTAAGGATTCATTCTTGTCATGCAATCCCTATTATCAAACATCTAGCAGTTGTATATTTTGCCGAATTAAAATGCAGAATTTAAACTAAATTATTACAAGGCGTCAGGTATTTACATCGCCAAAAACAACCCTTTGAAAATAAAATAAAAGCGGTAAAATAAATATCCTAATTAATTATTACAAACCGGGAGCAGATGCATCAATAATTGAATAAGGAAAAATAAATTGCGCGAGTGAATTGGATCGGATGTGAAATTAGGGTTTTGACCCTTTTAATTAAAAAAATGTTTTTTTGTTTTTATTTTTAAGAAAAGAAATTAAATCCTAAAATTAAATGCTAAATTAATTATTAAATAAAATAATGAAAAATAATAAATGACATATTTTTGGAGTTTGTTATTTTAGGAAAGAAAATAAAATAATTAAATTAATGATTAAAACCTATTAATTCTAATTGATTTTAAATATTTACAAAAATCAATTAAAGTTATCTAGGATTAATAACCTAATTAATTAATTAATATTTATTAATAAAAAATAAAAGTTCTAAAATTTAATTGGACAAAAAATATTTTTGGTGAGTTTTTTTTTATAAAAGAAAATTGTTATTGGTTAGTAATTAAGTTTAAATAAAATAAAATAATTAAATGGAAATCAACAAAATATAAACAAAGTGGGAGATGAGCCTGATTTTGGGTGTGTCAAAAGCAATTTTGTTGGCCCAATAATGCTGATCCATTGGACTTTTCTGATCTAGTGTATGTGCGTTGACCTGGCCTTTGATACTCCTTCAATATTGGCCACCAGATTTGGCCATCTGGCCATTTGGCACGTTGATTGGTGAGGGAGTATGATGGATCTCCAGCTTAGGCGTGCACCTGAATACCTTAAATATTTTGGAAAAATAACAAATGCTGGAGGCAGGGATCGAACCCTTGACCTCAAGCCACTAACGCTTTGAAGGTACACCTGGTGACCAACTGGGCTACGTTTCTTTGTTGTATGTTAATCAAGCACTGAAGATAATATATGAAACAACATAAATATTTGAAAAAACAATAAAAAAACGCGCAAATATTTGAATGGACAAATGGGGAAGCGACACGCCTTCGTCCCTGTCCTCTAAAAACTGTAACTTTTACCTGCGGATTTTATCTGCAGCTAAAGTCGTGGCTTCACTCTAAATTCTTCCACATGCAATATAAATGGAAGCTACCGCCATGGTTGAGCTCGTCTTGTTCCCCTGAACAAGATAGTACCTTTTACGAAGGCCAATTACTCCTGTAACAAAAAGCCCTAAAAAACTCCAAGAAACCCTAGCTATGGTGAATCACGATATAGGTCAGATAAATGAAATCAAGTAATACCAAAAGCTTGCAAATGATGTGTAGGTTAAGAATATGTCATAAATACATATTAACAATTCTTAAATTTCAAAATACGAAATCAAGAAAAGGGTGAGTTCGTGACTGACTTACAACGCTTGGGAGGGTCTGAAAATGCCTGGTTTTTGATTGGTTTTGCTTGTGGAGGTTGCCAAGAAACGTTTGAGACAATTGCCAAGCCTTGAGGATGCCTCTAAGCCCTGTTTCAATCTCACACTTTTTTTTCTGGTTTTTGCAAATTTGGTTCTGGCTCTATGCTTGATCGCCAACCCTTATTTTGGTCTGCACACGACCCTTATGTATTGCACAATGTATTAGGATTGTTTTTGCTGTCCAAATCTTCCTCTATCAATGCTTTGATATTTGATTTGATCTTCCTTTAACAACCTTCCAAATTTGGTCCAAATCCCATCTTTTTGCACACTTATGCCTTGATACGAGTTTGATGATGGCAAGCTGTATAATGAAACCTGAAATCACCACAAAATCTTTATTATCAATGCTTTTGGATTTTTATTTGATTTATTTTGATTTAAATCAAATTAATTCAAATAAAATCAAAATAATTAATAAAAATATGATATGGACACATGGCCAAGGCTGGAGCACGTGGGCTGTAATGCCAACTCAAAACAAGTGAAAAAGAATGGGCCCATTTGGCAAAATTTTACGTTTTGGGCATAGTTGACTTTTGGTAATTTGGCAAAAAAGTCCAACTTCAAAAATGTATAACTTCCTCAATTTTGACTCTTTGTAGGTGTTCTGTGAATGCATATTTTGATCTTGGTATATGAAGATGGATGGTAGGGAATTTCATCCTATTCACAATGAGCTTTGTATGGGTCATTTCTCATAAATTATGAGAAAGTTATGCTTGGTCAAAGTTGGGTTGACTTTTCCTGCAAAACCCTAATTTAGCAACTTTTGAATCTTGATGAATTATGAGCAATCCTTGATGAATCATGATCAACCCTTGATCAAATGATGAAATATTCTTCAAAATGAGAATGTTTACAAAAGTCTTGAAGTTTGACTGTATATAGGTCACAGTTGACTTTTGCCCTAGCTCGGTCGACTTTTGGACCTTTGAGCAATTGACTGAGCAAAATTCCTCTACAAGCTTGAAACCTGACATGGATGATCTTGAGAACATATTAGGACATTGGTGAGAACTTGTGTCCACTTGGACTCAAGGATCTTGATGCAATGTGAAACCCTAGTTTGGGGTAGACTGCCTTAGGAGAGAGCTGGTTTGGCCAACCCTTGAGCTATCTTGAGCAACTCAGAGATCTTTCTTGAAATGTTTTGAGAAATATGAGAGGGAAAATTTTGGGGTACAACAGAACTCATTTGGGATGTTAATAAACATTAGCAATACATGAAATTAATTATATGAATGTTTGAAAGAAAATAAAATCGAAGAAGATGAGTATGCTTGTTTCAAGCATCAATAGCCATGATTTTTGACCTATTCTTACCCTTAGATACCTCAGGAATAATTTTTAATTGATGGCTTGGACTGAAAGTGGTTGGATCTTTTGGTTTTGACTTTTCCCTAGTTTTGAAAAAATTTGAGGATTTTAGAGAGTGTTCTCGAGCAGCCAATTTCGTGCTCTCTAGTGTATGAGGGTGTTGTATTTATATAGAGGAGGAATTTAGGTCAAAAATAATGGAAGAAATCTCATGGCATCAATTGCCTGATTTGTTACCAAAATTCATTTGAAAAACTTTCCAAACTTGTGAAAATCTTGTCTTAATGATATTTTCTTGGTTGTCATAATTTTGACAGCTTTCTATGAGCTACTTGGACTCCAAGAAATTCAAATCTTAAACCTTAAATTCCTTGTGCATTAATCTTGCATTTTATTTGATTTAATTTGAGTTTAAATGAATTAAATCAAAAATAAATGAAATTAAAATTAAAATAATTCATGCATCGGTTTAAGGGTTCTTAATCATGTTGTAAACACGTTCAAACCTTAAAACCTAGGCCCATTAGTCCACAAGTTCAATATTTCTCAATTTCCACTTCATGTACTTTCTAAAAAATTGTCTAACTTGTGAAAGCCATAACTTGCTGAATTTTTATCTTTTGGAGATGATCTTGGACTTTTTAGAAATCTCAATGTGTACCCTACAACCTCTATGTTGAGAACTTTTGCATTTGGAGAAATTATCTTGATGTAAATGGTCTTGGCAAAAAGTTTTTTTTGTTGACTTTTTGAAAGTGACTTGTAATGTATGATCTTGTTTCTTTCCAATGGTGCATTTCTTAGGCTTGAGAGAAAAATATAAGTTGTAGGGAATTATATTCTATTCAAAATAAGCTTTGATTGGGGGAAAATGGATGAAGTATGTAAAAGTTATGTCTGGTCAAAGTTCGGTTGACTTTTCCTATAGAAACCCTAATTTAGCAATTCTTAACTTTTGATAGTTTAGGAGTATTTATTAAGGAATCGTGATCAAACCTTGATCAAATTATGGATATCACTTCAAAATGTTGATGTTGACCAAAAATCTTGAAGTTTGACTGTATATGGCCACATTTGACTTTGACCTAGTATAGTTGATTTTCAAACATTTGAGCAATTGACTGAGAAAACTTGTAGTGTAAGGCATGAAATTTTTCATGAACAATCTTGAAGGCATATTAGGAAAATGGAAAATATTTGGGACCTTTTGAGCTCAAACATATTGGTTAAAAGTGAAACCCTAGTTGGAAGTCCATTTATTAGGAGGATAATTTGTCTGATCAATTCTTGGTCAACCTTGAGCAATTGAGAATCTTAATGAGCATGTCTTGAGTAAAAATGGGATGGCAAATTTTGGGGTACAACAATCCCCAACAAGGTATCGTACCACATCATAATTCCACCGATTCATATAGTTTCACCGCATCGTCTTATTATTTAATTAAAAATAAATTTTAATTAAATAGGGGTGTTATAACTCTCCCCCACTTAGAATATTTTCGTCCTCGAAAATTACCTGAAGCAAATATCTCTGGATAAGCCTCTCGCATCTTGCTCTCTAGCTCCCATGTTTCATTCTCTCTGGTGGCTCCTCCCCAAACCACTTTTATAAGAGTGATCTCTTTGCCTCTTATCTTCTATATTTCGCGATCCCCGACCCTCACAGGTACAGTCTCAATAGTAAGATTGTCACGTACTTGTATATCATCTATCAGAATTACATGTGACGGATCTGAAATATATTTCCGGAGTTGCGACACATGGAACACATCATGCAAATTTGACATATTAGGTGGCAAGGCCACTCTATATGCAACAGTCCCCACCTTTTTTGAAATCTGATACGGACCAATAAACTGCGAAGTCAACTTCTTTGACTTTAGAGAACGACCTACACCAGTTATCGGTGAAACTCTCAAGAATACATGGTCTCCCTCTTGAAACTCAAGATCCTTCTTCCTCTTATCATGGTAACTCTTTTTCATACTCTACAAAGCTTTCATCCTCTTTTGGATTATCTTTACCTTCTCCGTAGTCTCTCTCACCATCTCGAGCCCGAGCACCACATGCTTACCCTATTAATACCAACACAAAGGTGTTCTGCACCTCCAACCATACAATGCTTCGAAAGGTGTTATACCAATTCTAGAATGGTAACTATTGATATAGGTGAACTTAATTAAAGGAAGACAACTATCTGATGTACCCCCCTGCTCAAGAACACAAGCCCTCAACAAATGTTCTAGTGTCTGAATAGTCATTTCCTTCTGACCATCTGTCTGTGGATGATATGTCGAGCTCAACTTCAGCTTCATCCCCAAAGCATCCTGTAAACTCTTTCAAAAAGAAGAGGTAAACTTTGGATCTCTATCCGACACAATGCTAGAAGGAACACCGTGTAACTTCAAAATCACCCGAATATAAATCTCTGCCAACTTTGATACAGGAAAATCCATACTAGTCGGAATGAAATGAGTTGATTTCGTTAATTTATCAACAATCACCCAAATCGCATCATGCCCTCTTTGAGTACTTGGAAGCCCCGTCACAAAGTCCATAGATATACTATCCCATTTACATTCTGGAACGTCTAAAGGTTCCAACAACCCTACAGGTTTCAGATGTTCGACTTTCGATTTTTGACAAGTGAAACACGCATACACAAACTGTGCCATATCTCGCTTCAACCCAGACCACCAAAATAACTTCTTTAAGTCGTGATACATCTTGGTATCTCCAGGATGAATACTCAAATTTCTTGTATGGCCCTCTTCCAGAATCATCTTCCTCATATCAGCATTATCAAGGATACAAATCCTGTCACGGAAACGCAACACACCTTGGGCATCTAATTTAATTTCATTGTCTTCATATTTGTTACTCTCGACCATCAAATCTACCAACTTCACGTCTAACTTTTGAGCTTCTTTAATATTGTCTAAGAAGTCATTGTTAATCTTCAACATCCCCAACATCACACTCTGCGATGTCATTTCACAGACCAAACTCATGTCTCTGAATTGTTCGATCAATTCTAGTTCTCTAATCATCATAGCAGACATATACAAAGTCTTTCGACTCAAGGAGTTAGCTACAACATTAGCTTTACCTAGATGATAATTCAATACAAATTCGCAATCCTTCAATAATTCCAACCATCTCCTCTTCCTCATGTTCAATTCCTTCTGATCAAATAGATACGGAAAGTTCTTATGATCGCTAAACACTTCAAACCTAGAGCCATAGAGATAATGTCTCTAAATCTTCAACACAAACACTACTGCAGCTAATTCTAGATCATGGGTAGGATAGTTTCTTTCATGAATGCTCAATTGCCTCGACGCATAAGGGACTACTTTATCATTATGCATGAGTACACCACCTAAACCCAATTTAGAGGCATCACAATATACAACAAACGGTTCTTCAGGATTATGTAATATTAAAATTGGAGCCTTCGTCAATCTCTTCTTTAGCTCAACAAAACTCTCTTCACATTGGATGTCCCACACAAATGCTCTACCTTTACAATTTAGTTCAGTTAGCGGAAGTGCCAACTTAGAAAAACCTTCAATAAATCTCCTATAATAGTCGACCAAACCCAAAAAGCTTCTAATCTCGGTAACTAATTTTGGAGCTTCTCACTGTAGCACTGCATCTACTTTAGATAGATCTACACCAATACCATCACCTGAAATAACATGACCAAGAAAACTGACTTCTGTCAACCAGAACTCACATTTCGACAACTTTGCATATAAATTCTTCTCTTTCAATACATGCAATACAATCCATAAATGTTATGCATGTTCTCCTTCGAACTTATAATAAAGCAAAATATCATCAATGAATACCACAACAAACCGATCCAAATAAGTATTAAATATGCGGTTCATATATTCCATAAACATTCCCAGCGCATTGGTAACCCCGAAAGGCATCACAGAATACTCGTAATGTCCATACCAAGTTCTGAAAGCTATCTTCTGAATGTCTTCACTCTTCACTCGAATCTGATGATAACCCTACCTCAAATCAATCTTTCTAAATACATGCACACCCACCAATTGATCCATTAAGTCATTTATTCTCGGAAGTGGATACCTATTTTTGACAGTCACTTTATTCAACTGTCGATAATCCACACACAACTTCATACTTCCATCTTTCTTCTTCATAAGTAATACCGGAGCTACCCAAGGCGACACACTTGGTCTCACAAACTTATTTTCAAGTAACTCTTCTAATTGATTCTTTAATTCTGACAATTCAGACGCGGATATCCTGTATGGAACCATAGGAATAGGTTTGGTACCAGGTACAAGATCAGCTGAAAATTCTACTTCTATTTCTGGTGGCACGTCTGAAATATCATCAGGAAAAACTTCCGGAAAGTCTCGCACAACATGAAACTCATCAATTGTAGCCTGATTCTCAATGGATAAGGACGCCATTAAAGAAAACAACTAAGCTTCGTCCCATAATAACTCCTTCAACTGTCTAGCAGATAAGAAACCATCTCCCTCTTCCTCTTCAAGAGTAGAAAACCACACCGACTCGTTCTAACAATTAATATGAATGTAGTTATATTACAACCAGTTCATACCTAAGATCATGTTTAGACCACTCAATTGAAAAAAAAAACCAGATCAACATAGAAGTCATTGTCATAGATGGACAAAGGACACTTCAAGCATACTAGAGAAAGAGTCATCGACCCCTTGGTTGGAGTATCGATGACCATTTCTACGTTCAACGAAGATAACACAAGACTTAACTTTTTGGCATAATCAGCAACAATAAAGCAATGCTTAGCACCAGTATCAATAATAGTAATTAAAAGAGTATCATTAATGAAACATATACCTCTGATCAATTGGTCTCCACTGAATGTCTGAGTCCCAGCTAAAGCAAACATTTCCCAACAGATCGATCTTTCTTAGGTTTCTGGCACTTGGCACTTATATGTCCTTCTTCACCGCAGTTGAAACATATTACTTCCTTGTGTTTACATTCCATTATCTCATGCCTGTTTTTCCACAACAAAAACACCTTTTCACTTCAGTGTTGCATTCTCTACTCCAATGACCAGGTCTTCCATATATGTAACACACAATACTAGCAGGAGCGCCCCTCCCACTTGGCCTCCTACCATCAGTAGCCTTATGCTTTCCTTTGTCAGTCGAAGTATTGTAAGGCTTCCCACGATATGGTTGTTTCTTGCCTCTCTTCTCAGTGGCACACTTTGAGATTCGGCAGACTCGTCGCTGTAATGAGGATAATAGTTCACCAATTTCACGAATTTGGCACCATAATTAGTTACCGACAAATTCCCTTGTTTCAGTTCCAGATATTCGATCTCCTTCTTCCCACAAACATCCTCTGGGTAATACTTCACCAGGAATTCCATGCGAAACAGAGCCTAAGTGATAGCCTCTCCTATGCCTTCCAATCGCTAGCGAGTAGCAATCCACCAGTCATCAGCCTCTCGTGCCAGCATATGCGTACCAAAATGCAATTTCTGCGCATCATAATAGTCTATAACTCGAAAGATCCTATCAATATACTTGATCCACTCCTGTGCTCCTTCAGTATCATGCTTCCCTTTAAACAGATGGATTATTCCTCTAGAAATTTTCCAAAGCACGAGCTTCATCGTTCCCACTAGCGTTAGGCTGATTCTGCATTGCTTGAACCAACGCTTGCAATGCATTAGTGAGCACACCATTTCCTCTTACATCCATTTCTCTGCTCACATCACAACATCAAACAACGGTTAGACAAAAAACATCAACAATATTCTACTGTCACACTACACTGACGACTCAACAACCTGGCCGAATTGACCGACCTACTGTGATACCAATTGTAACACCCTATTTCCCATTCGGTAATATATATAATAATCATAGTAATTTAATTTCCAAATAAACATCGATCAAATAGGATGTCACATACCTCGCCAATCATACATGCTCAAATTAGGATACGCAACACAAATCGTATAATCAAAATTCTTAAACTTTAATGCATTTATTCGCGACGGAAAACATCAATAAATAGTCATCTCGATCCTCTAACCGGAGTTATAATTGTTATTCTTCACACATCAGCATAATCATAAAACGATTCAAATAAAATAGTAATACATGTTCACTCCTAATCATAACTAAACAAATCATGCGAAACCCCAAAGTGTTACGTATCCGAGCAGACACCGACTCAATCTACAAAACTTAAGGAACTCCTCAGCTAACCTTCGATCTCTAGCTACTTCATATCATCTTCACGTTACCCACGTGGAGGTAACATTCAAACATAAAGGGTGAGATATCATAACAATATAAGAGAAAACATAATAATAAGCAGGTAAGATTCAAGTACATAATTAACACATAACATACATTGTGATATAATACACACTTTATTAAATCTTCGCCCATCGGTTTATCAATCACAATATGATGCAAGACTGACACTAATGCAATGTATATGGTACCAATCAGGGTAGAACCCTCTTTGCAATAATTCCAATTTAGGTCAATTAACTTTGCTCGCCAATACAGGCCTTCGATCACCAATACAGGCCTTCGCTTTATGAATGCATGAGACACTATCATGTACAATATACTTCGCATTCGTCACTATTATTCATCACAATTTCGCCAATACATGCCATTCATCATCATCAGCATCATCATCATCAAATAACTCATGACACACGGTCAAAATAATCATCACAAAGGACCACAACATAATTCATGGCATACGAATCAAAACACACTTACAAATCAGTAGAAATGTTGATGAAATAATTAACTACTGCATTATAAATTATTATTTTTAAATAAAAAAATTATTTTATCTTTCCAATGGTCAAAGCGGTGCGTCAAACAGACACTCGAGGCAAAAGTTATGGGTTTTAGAAGTTTTTCAAAATCATGTTGTCAGTAGCAGTGGTAACCGGCTACCCAGTTATGGGAATCGGTTACCACAGGACAGTATCCCCGCTACTTTTCAAAAACCTCTTGCGGTAACCAGTTACACACTTATGGGAACCTATTATCACATAACAGTAGCTAAACATCGTTCCAACCATTGATATGGTAACCGATTACCATATTCGGGTAACCGGTTATCCTGCGATAACAGTGGCAATTCTGCAACTTTCAGGTTACGACATTCCCTATTTCCACACCCAAAAATCATAGTTTTTACATCAATATTCATCTTTTTAACAGGTTAATTATTCATCAACATTCATCTACCAATTCTAATCAATTCATATCATTCAATCACTTCAAAACACACCAAAATCACCGAAATTTCCATCAATAGGAACAAACCCCAAAAACAACCAAATATGGAGGAATCAAAACATGCGATTACACGACCTAAATTCTACCATACCCTATTATAATACGTTGGGAGAACTGACTTGGTTGTTTTGCGTTTTGATCGCAATTGTTACGGATAACAAGAGTCGCCACCGACTTTTCTTTAATCCAATAAGGAAAGGGTGAAAAGAACAGGAAAAACCTTTGAGATATTTTCTTGAGTTTGGGGGGTAGATTATGAAAAGGGAAGGTGTTAGCACCCTTTTCATCCATAGTTATCTATGGGATCTTAGTTGCTTGCTAGATCACTGTTGTACCCCAAAATTTGCCCTCCCATCCTTCAGGAATTCATCCTGAACTCTCAGGTTTTTTCTCTTAAACAAAGCCAAGCCCTTCATTATCGTTCCTTTCCAAGCAAAAAATTTACAAGAGCAAAATGGTCATTTGCAAGCTCTAAAGGCAAAGCTTTTACCTTGGAAAAATTAAATTCTAAACATTGGGAATTTTTCTCTAAAAAAAAAGGTGTTTAAGAAGAAAATGGCACTTCAGAGCTTCTGAACCAACCTCCAGGCAGAAACGGTCAGAAGATGCAAACTTGGCTCAGCACATAACATGCAGTCAGAACATGGCTCTTTCAGCAGTTACACCAACTCAGTCAGAGATTGTAAACATGGTTCAACACGTAACATTCAGTCAGAACATGGCTCTTTCAGCAGTTACACCAACTCAGTCAGAGATTATAAACATGGTTCAGCACATAACATTCAGTCAGAACATGGCTCTTTCAGCAGTTACACCAACTCAGTCAGAGATTGTAAACATGGTTCAGCACATAACATTCAGTCAGAACATGGCTCTTTCAGCAGTTACACCAACTCAGTCAGAGATTGTAAACATGGTTCAGCACTTGACCTTTGAACAGAACATGGCTCTTTCAGCAGTTACACAAAGTTCAGCCAGAATTTGTTAGAGAAGTGTGAAGAAGGTAACAAAGCCTGAAACTCCTTCAGAGCGTACTGGGATCAGAAGGTAATGGGATCAGCAGATGGGGTAAAGTACTGAAGCAGAATCACTAAATCCAGAGTCTTTAAAGACAGATCAAAGGAGCATACTGGAAAACTCTCAGAACTTGCTGAGACAGCAAGAGGCCAAGGTCAAAGCTTGGTTTATGTTGTTTTTGGTAAAGCAGAACTGCTGGCTCAGGTTTTAGGTAATGATGCAAAATCTCCTATTACAAGATTTTTGATGTTGATAAATCTCATCACCTTTTAATGCTCATTAATGCTTACAACCACTCCTGAACATTCATCCAAGGGGACTCTCCACGTGTGGCTTGGTAAACACCTTTTTGCAGGTTTAGGCATGGGTCTATGCTCCAATTTTCGCCTATAGAGGTCACTTATCCTCAATCCTTGCCTACTGTTCCAGCCTAGGCTGAAAAGCTGTCCATCATCACAACTTTTCATGAACTTCCTTCAAAAATAAGTTAACCTCTACTTCATAATATTGGTACCCTTCAACGTTCAAAAATCCACAAAGCCTTGCCCATAAATAGGACACCATTGTCCGTCACAAGGACACGTGAGACACCATCCAAAAAAAAAATTGCTAGAGAAGAAACAGAAAACTCTAGTAAAAAAAAACAACAACAACCTTGTGAATCTCTGTCCAAAAATCCCTGGTATTTTCACAAACTTTGAACTTCCTACATCCAAACTTCATTAATACTCAGTTTGCTTTGTGACCAAAGAACATCCATACAGTTTCTGACCATACCTACACATATTTTTTCCATCCACCCATCCTAAAAAAGAACTTGTCCAGAACACCATCAGAGCTAAAGCTAGCTCCCACTCATAGACTTTTTCAACAGCCAGGTAAGCACCTGCTGACTTTCATCATGCTGCTAAGCATCATCAGCTTTGCAGACTCAATAAAACATAATGTAAATATCATGTTGCTGCTGTTTGCGTTCTGAGGATTTTCATACCTCTGAATGTTTAAGTAGGAAGTGAATCAGTGTAGAACCTGCCTGTGACCTTGTTGGTTTTGTCTCCTGAAACACTTTGACATTTGCTGAGGTTGTCCCAAGCATGTTTTCTGTTTTGTGGAAAAATAATAAAACTGCAGATGTTCTGGCTAACACAGGGAGAAGCCAAATTCTGACTTTGACGTTAGCACATCTGAAGCCTGTTTTGTTGTCAATAATATCATAACTTCTAAAAATTATTGTATTTCCAGCAGGGTCAGAACTTCTGACTTCCCCACTAAGAAACTTTTGTCTTGCAGCACATGGGGGTCAGAACTTCTGACCTTCCCACTAACAGGTTTCTGTTTTGTAGGTGCCTGAGTCAAAAGTTCTGACTCATACATTTTCACCAAAAGGTTGATAATCTTGCAACAGGCCTGGGTCAGAACTTTTGACTTCCTCTCAGCAGCGCGCTAGCCCTCTCTCTTTCTCTCTATCTTCCCCTTGTTATTTTCTTTTCTTATCTATTTTTCTCGTTGAACCACCCCCATGTACAAATGTGTATCCCCATCCCCTAAATGCTGTAATAGCGTAGGATTTTACATTTCCACATTTTATTGCTTTCAAATGTAAATGCTAGTAATTAGGATATGTATGGCAAGATAAAATCAATGAAATAGAAAATCCTAATTCAAGATAAACTCTTGCATGCAATAAAACACACTTGCACATAAACACCCCTTAAGGTATCTCCACTTGGTTGCCTAAACAAATGGGCCATGGTATGCATGCTAGGTATCTTGGCAAAACAAAAACAAAACAAAAGATCATAGTCCCTCGATGACGCTATCTTGGTTACCTATACAAAATGATCTAGTCCCTCAGAAAATTGCCAAAGATACTTGACACAATTGCTATCATGGTCTATACGATGACCCGTGCCTGTCCCGTTTAATATCCTAATACAAGGTTGTCTACCAAACTCAATGGTAAAACAACACTGTCAAAAGGGTTAAAAAACACAAGAAAGATCTTTGAGTAAAATAGGGTAGATTTCTCTTAGTTACTTGATCAAAAAGCTTGCAAAATATCGTTTCTACTTTCAAACACACATCACAACACAATTTCAAAATAAACTTTCAAACATTGAAATCTTTTCAAAATACAAAAACACCTTTGTATACATTCAAACAAGAATCATTACAAAGGTTACCATAATAATGGTCTGTTTTCAAAAGCATTTTCAAAATCCACACACAAAGCACCATTTCAAACAAATCGAAAAGAAAACGCAAGTGATCTAAAACTAAGAGCCCATGGAAAACCATGGATGAAAAGGGTCCTAGCACCTTCCCTTTTCATAATCTACTCCCCGAACCCAAGAAAACATCTCAAACGCCTTTCCTGTGCTTTTTGACCTTTCCTTAGGATAAAATAAAAAGTCGATGGCGACTCTTGCTAAACCGAAACATTTGCGAACACCAACGCAAAACCTTCAAGTCAGTTCTCCCACCGTATCACAAAACTGGCGACTCTGCTGGGGAGAATTGAAAGTGGAGTAACCTTAGGGTTTATATCACCTTTGTATGCTTATCTTGATTGTTTTGATTGCTTTACATTTGGTTCTCTTTGTTTGGGCTTGAAATCCTCTACCCAGATTTGGGAAACATTCAAGGTAAATAGCAATACATTGTGGAAACTGTGTGGGGTATTCCGACATGGTTGAAGCAATAGCTATATTAGTGCGACATATTTCTGAGTACCGGTAGCCTTTGAGTCAATCAAAGAGAATACGGGGCCGCTGAGTAATGTCATGGAGCACTAATGAACTCTTAGAACCTTACTTGACCATCTTGGCCTTTTATTAGGGGTAGTGAGATGACCGGCTTTGGTGCAGTCCGAAGTTCGTAGATACTCGATACTACACTCATTGAGGGTTGTTTTCTTGGGATATTTTGGTCGCCAGTTAAGTGGCTACACCAAAACAATGAACATAAAAAACAATCCAGTGATATTGAGTTCCTTAGAACCCGGCTACTATTTATAGGACAGGTTGAGCCAACTAACTTCAAGAGGGTACTTACCTATGAAACCTCATGTAAGCCTGAAACTAGGACCTTGTGTGACTTGTTTGTACATGTGCTTGTGCATACATCATGAACATCATAAAGCATCATATGCATCCACTGACCATTTCAAGGGTTTCGATCTTCATCTTTGTTATTGTTTTGTAGTTCATGGAATCTCTTCGCAGGAAAACAATTCAAGTTAACCTTGTGAGAATCCATCCTCAACTCAAGGAGCTTACTTCCAAGATTCCAGAGAATTCTCTCTTCAGTGAAAGACATGGTAGACTTCTCAACTTGGTCAACTCCAACATTGAAGAAGACATGGTGAAAGTTCTCTTCCAGTTCTTTAACCCCCTACACCATTATTTCACATTCCCTGATTACCAACTAGTACCTACTTTGGAGGAATTTTCTCAACTCCTGAGAATTCCTATTCTTCATCAACTACCCTACAACGGTACGTAAAAAGAACCAAAGCCTGAAGATGTTGCTCAAGCGTTACACTTGCAACCATCTGATATCAAAGGACATTGGGAAACCAGAAGTGGTGTCAAGGGTTTCTTGGAAAAGTTTCTGTTTGAGAAGGCACAAGACTGCTGGAACTCTCTAGATCTACAAGCTTTTGAGGAGATTGTAGCACTTATCATCTATGGGTTGGTATTGTTCCCAAACCCTGATCAACTTATAGATATGAATGCTGTCAAGATTTTCATATCTCGGAATCCTGTGCCTACATTGCTTGGGGACATCCTACACTCATTTTACACACGAACAATGAGGAAAAGAGGTATTCTCATGTGTTGTACTCCTCTCCTAGCAAGGTGGTTTATTTCTCACCTTCCACAATCAGTTTTGAAGAATGAGCAGGGTTTAAGGTGGTCACAACGATTGATGACCCTCACATATTCTGATGTACATTGGTGTTCTCGGTCCAGAGAAAATGTCATCATCATTGATCGTTATGGGGAATTCCCTAATGTCCCACTACTTGGCATTAGGGGAGGCATTACCTACAACCCCTATTTAGCTCTAAGACAGTTTGGATATGCTCGGAGGAATGGCTCTCGTTACATGCTGATTCCTGACTTGGTTTTTGACTTCGACAATGATGCGCAAGGACTTCGACAAAGGTTCATCAGAGCTCGGAGGATGCCCAACAAGGTGGACAGTAAGACACTAGGGAACAAGAATTCCATCCCCCTTGAGCCTTACCTCAAGTGGGTACGAACCCGCGCCCAGAATCTTATGATGCCATATCCTTACATTCTCCCCGTGATCAAAGAGCCTGTTATGGAAGGAGAGGTTCCATACACCCTCCTACATCCAGACATGCCAACATCATTGGAAGAATTACAAAAGAGTTAGATCCAACTCAAAGAAGAACGAAATACTTTTGAAGCCAGCTTTTATGCCAGTGAGAAGAAGGTTTTGGAACTTACCCGCCGACTTCATGAGGAGGAAACTCTCAACAATTACATCGCACCAAAGAGGATGTGCAATGTCTTTTTACATTAAGAATTTTGTAATATTTTGCCCATGGGGCACTTATGTACTAACAAATTTCTTCTTAATATGACGTGTGTTCTTTTTTGTTTGCAACAAATTTGAATTTCTGAATCCTTGAATGCATTACATGAATAACATACCATTCATCATATGCATAAACAAGTTTTCACACCAGGCTTCCTTATCTTTCTGCTGTTTATTTCAGCAAGATGGATTTGGAGCAGACGGTTAAGGACCTGCAAGCACATAATTCTCAATTTCAGCAACTCCTCATGACCTTAGCAAAGGGTCAAGAGGACCTTAAAGCACTGTTAGATAAAGATAAAGAGAAAAAGAAGAAAAGACATGGTGTAGTCATTATGGGAAGAAGGTTTGAAAACAATGCTAGAAAGGTTCTCGAGTTCCCCTCAACGTCTAATGAAGGGTTTGGTAAAGGAAAAGGAACTGTGATGCCTTCTGAATCTGAAGTCGAAGGAGAAGAGGAGGAAGAGGAAGAAGACGAAGATTACTCCGAACAGCAATATCCCCCGGCGGATGATAAATATAAAAATCTTGAGGATCGGTTGGCAGCCATGGAATTGCAAAGAGTACCTGGTTTAGATTTCAAAGAACTAGGGCTGGTCGCTGGGATTGTCATTCATCCCAAGTTCAAAGTTCCTACATTTGCTAAGTATGACGGTTTGTCCTGTCCAAAGATGCATCTGAGATCCTATGTCAGAAAGATCCAACCCCACTCTTCTGATAAAGATCTTTGGGTCCATTTTTTCCAAGACAGTTTGTCAGGCAAACAATTGGACTAGTTCTATCAACTCGAGAGATCGGAGGTTCATAACTGGGAAGACTTAACTGTTGCTTTCTATCGACAATACCAATACAATGCTGATTTAGCGCCCACTCGTACTCAACTACAGAGTATGGGTATGGCTTCTAATGAAGGATTTAAAGAGTATGCCCAGAAGTGGCGTGATCTGGCTGGAAGGGTGCAGCCACCATTGTCGGATAGAGAGCTGGTTGACATGTTTTTAGGGACCCTGTCTGGCCCTTTCTTCAATCATTTAATCGGGAGTTCCTTTGCGGGATTCACCGAACTAATTATGACCGGTGAAAGGGTCGAGGTCGGCATTAAAAGTGGTAAGATTCAGAAAGATGCCTCCGCATCCACTGTTATTAAGAAGATCTTCCCAGCTAAGAAGGAAGCTTCTGCTGTTTATTCTCAAAAATGTCAAGGAAGAACCGAGCGCCGACCAACAGTAGGGGCAGTGATGATTCAAAACTCTTCAAATGATCAACCTCGCAGCAATCAGCCAAGATCTAATCAGCAAAGGGTAGAAAGGCCACAACAGAAATTCACCCGAATCAACATGACACCGGCTCAAGTACTCCCTCTTTTTCTAAAGATGGATCTTACCAATTTGAAGGAAGCACCAAAGAACCCTAATACCACTTCACCATATTACCACTCCAATGCAAAATGTGCTTACCACTCTGACAGTGTAGGGCATGATACCAACAACTGTTGGGCTCTTAAGAACAAAATCGAAGACCTGATCGACGCCAAGGAGGTAGAATTCGACGCGCCCGAAAAGCCAAATGTGATTTCTGCCTCGATGCCCAAGCACGGTCATAATGTTCATGCCGTTATGGAAGACCTTCATGTTACCAATGTTGCTGACCTTTTGACTCCGTTACCAGTGATTAAAGTGAATTTGATGAAAGCCGGGATATTCCCAGGCTGTGGAAAAGACTGTTACTTTTGTTTAAACATACGAGCTGACTGCCCACTGTTGAAATCAGGAATCCAACGCCTTATGGATACCCAAGAGATACTCTTCCAAAAGACTCTTGTTGATACCTTCACTCCCGTTACTCCTGCTACTTTTGCTACTTCAACCAATGACATTGCAATAATAACCATCTCCGACAATCTTCCCAAGGCTTGCAAAAGGACTATCAAGATTATGCCTGATACTAAGTTTGTGCCGTTAAAAATCACCATGTCGGGGCCTGTCCCGTATCAATATAACAAAACGATACCATGGAACTATGGAGGAGAAATATTCTATCATGGTATCAAACAGATTGAATCAGTCCAAGAGAATTCTGATGATGAAACCCATGATATAGGTAACATTGCGGGAACAAGCAAGATAACTCGCATCGAAAGGATTTTCTCTCCGGAGATTGCTCCTCCACGAGCAGTCTTCGGACCCTCGAAAGCTTCTATGCCTGTTAAGCCATCTGTGCAAAGCCCGATAATTGAAGAATTGGATACTTCTGAAGTTAGACCCTCTGTTGATATTACCAAAGGTAAGGGGATACTAGAAGCGCTTGCCAGGATGAAGGCTCAGACTGTGGTAATTCCCGAAACCACCCAGAAAGAGATGGAAGAAATCTTAAAGATAATCAAAAAGAGCGACTACGACGTCGTGGAACAGCTAGGGCAGACCCCTTCCAAAATATCCATGTTGGCTCTCCTACTATGCTCTGAGGCTCATGCTAAGGCCTTAATCAAATTTCTAAAGACGTCACACGTGCCTCAAGAAACTTCGGCTGACCAGTTTCAAGAGTGTGTGTCCAGCCTTACTGATGATAATGGTCTTGGTTTTTCTGATGCTGATTTGACCCCTAAAGGAAGAAAGCACAACGACGCGCTGCATGTCTCAGTAGAATGCAGGGGAACCACACTTGCCCATGTCCTAGTTGATATCGATTCATCCTTGAATGTGCTGCCAAAAAAGGCATTGGATAGATTGGATTACGAAGGATTAGCCCTCAAACCCAGTAACATCGTTTTTAGAGCCTTCGACGGTTCTAAGAGGATGGTTCATGGAGAAGTGGACATTCCTATCAAAGTGGGCACCGAGACCTTCAACTCTACCTTTTATGTGATGGACATCCGTCCCTCATATTCGTGCTTATTGGGAAGGCCGTGGATCCATAATGCTGGGGCAGTTACCTCCTCTTTACATCAAATGCTAAAGTATCCTGTTCAGGGTAAGATTATAACGGTTCACGGTGAGGAAGAGTACATGATAAGTCACCTCAACTCCTTCCGCTATGTGGAGTTGGATGGTGAATTCATAGAAACGCCTTTCCAACATTTTGAGGAAGTTTCTCCTGAAGTCGCAGTTGCGAAGACAATGACTGATGTGCCTATTATTCCCAAGCATGTGTATAGGATGGCATATCTCAAGGATGTAGAGGTTGTAATCAAAGAAGGAAGGAGTACAGTGTGGGGGCAACTGCCTGATTTTCCTCACAAGACGGACAAGTTCAGACTAGGTTTTACTGCTGTTGGCCAGAAAGCTATGCATCGCTCCAAGGCGGGAGGACCACCCGTAAAAATCACTCACCATGGAATTAATGTCTTAGAAGATGATGATGAAGAAGAAAACTTTGAAGATTGTATCTTTCCAACCGTCGAAGGAGAATTAAGCAACTGGGAAGCAAAGGACTTTATTCCTATCACTTTCATCAACCAGTAATTTATCTTTGAACAGTTTCCTATTCTGGTCTATAATAACTAAATAATTCGTACACTATTTTTACCTTATGCCTTGCCCGGGGGCATATAGGTCCATTTGTAAGGGCTTGATTTTCTTCATTATCATATGCCATGTTTTAATGAATCATTGGACATTTTCATCTATAAACTGTTGTGTTCATTTTCTTTCCTTTTGCATCTTGTTTTGTTTAAGGATTGATATCCCTTACACACACCCACACTCACAAAATGCAGGTACCCATCCACTCCGGATTCCATGGGTGACTATTCTGCTTTAGCCTTCGGTGACTCTGAAGATTTGGTCAATCATGCTGAGTACGAAGTTGACAAAGACTGTGAAGTGTCGGGAGAGTTAGCCAGACTTTTGCAACAAGAAGAGAGGGCTATTCTGCCTCATGAAGAGTTGCTAGAAACCATCAACTTGGGAACAGAGGAAGACAAGAAAGAGGTTAAGGTGGGTGCCAACCTGGAACCAAGTGTCAAAGAGCGCTTAGTGCAATTATTGAATGAATATGTTGAAATCTTTGCCTGGTCCTATGAAGACATGTCGGGGCTAGACACAAACATTATGGTTCACCATCTCCCTACAAGAGAAGACTGTCCATCGATCAAGCAAAAGGTCCATCGAATGAGGCCCGACATGTCTGAGAAGATCAAAGCTGAGGTAATGAAGCAATTCAACACTGGATTTCTGGCTGTTACTTCCCATCCATAATGGGTTGCTAATATTGTGCCCGTACCTAAGAAGGACGGCAAAGTCAGAATGTGTGTGGACTATCGGGATTTAAACAGGGCTAGCCCTAAAGACGATTTTCCACTACCACATATTGACATCTTGGTTGACAACACAGCTCAACACAAGGTATTTTCCTTCATGGATGGATTCTCGGGATACAACCAGATCAAAATGGCCCCCGAAGACATGGAGAAAACTACTTTTGTCACGTAATGGGGTACCTTCTGCTACAAAGTGATGCCATTCGGACTGAAGAATGTCAGAGCAACCTATCAACGCGCCATGGTAGATTTATTTCATGACATGATACATCATGAGATTGAAGTCTACGTAGACGACATGATAGCCCGATCACAGATAGAAGAAGAACACATTGATCATCTACAAAAGCTGTTTGACAGGTTGAAGGAGTATAAGCTCAGACTGAACCCAAGCAAGTGCACTTTTGGAGTTAGGTCTGGTAAACTTTTAGGATTTATCGTCACCAACAAAGGCATTGAGGTTGATCCTGCTAAAGTAAAGGCTATACAAGAAATGCATGCCCCCCGCATTGAAAAGGAGGTTAGAGGATTCTTGGGACGCTTAAACTATATCGCAAGGTTCATCTTTCACCTGACATCTACCTGTGAGCCAATCTTCAAATTGTTGAAAAAAGATCAGGTAGTTGAATGGAACAATGATTACCAAGCTGCTTTTGATAAGATCAAGGAACATTTGTTGGAACCTCCTATCTTGATGCCACCCTTCGAAAGAAGGCCGTTAATCATGTATCTGACTGTTTTGGATAACTCAATGGGGTGTGTACTGGGCCAACATGACGAGTCTAGCCGAAAAGAGCATGCAATTTATTACCTTAGTAAAAAGTTTACCGACTGTGAGACTCGCAACTCATTGCTCGAGAAAACTTGATGCGCTTTGGTATGGGCTGCTCGCCGGCTAAGGCAGTATATGTTGACTCATACCACTTTGCTGATTTCCAAGATGGATCCGATTAAGTATATCTTCGAGAAGCCTGCTTTATCTGGAAGGATCGCTAGATGGAAGATGATCCTAACTGAGTATGATATCCAGTATACTACCCAAAAAGCTATAAAGGGGAGTGTACTAGCTGACCATCTAGCTCATCAAGCCATCGAAGATTACCAATCTATGAGATTCGACTTCCCTGACGAGGACGTCATGACATTGGACAACATTGAAGGTAGCGGACCGTATGACGGACCTGAACAAGGATCCCGATGGACCCTATACTTTGATGGTGCTTTAAATGCACTTGGCAACGGTATCGGTGTGATACTCATTTCTCCGAAAGGTTGCCATACACCCTTCACTGCCCGACTTTGCTTCAGCTGTACCAACAATATGGCTGTATATGAAGCTTGCATCTTTGGTCTCAAGGCTGCTATAGACTTGGGAATCAAATCTTTCGTCGTATTTGGGGACTCTACTTTGGTTATCAGTCAAGTCAAAGGAGAGTGGGATACTAAACATCCTAATCTTATCCCATACAAAGAACATGTATTGACACTGTTGTCTCATTTCGAGTAGATTACTTTTGAGCACTTCCCGCGAGAAGAAAATCAGCTAGCAGATTCTCTGGCTACAATGTCTTCCATGTTTAAAGTCAATTGGGATAACGAGGCTCCCCAAATCACCATCGAGCGAATGGACGAACCTGCGCACTGTCACGAGATTAATACCGAAGAAGTAGTGGAACAACCCTTGTTTCATGAAATCAAAAGGTATCTCCAGACTCGAGAATACCCTGAAGGAGCTTCCGTCAATGACAAAAAGTTCTTAAGGAGATTTGCTGCCAAGTTCTTCCTAAGCAATGGCATCCTTTATAAGCGCAACCATGATTGTGTTCTACTTCGTTGTTTGGACAAGGTTGAAGCAGAGTTGATCATGACCGAAATACATAGTGGCACCTTTGGCACCCACTTAAACGGACATACGATGGCTAAGAAGATTCTAAGGGAAGGTTACTACTGGTCTACCATGGAAGCTGACTGTCATCAACATTCCCGTACTTGTCACAAATGCCAAGTCTATGCTGACAAGGTACATATTCCTCCTGTTCCTCTCAACGTAATAACAGCTCCTTGGCCATTTGCAATGTGGGGAATCGACATGATTAGAGAGATCAAGCCTACTGCATCCAATGGACATCGCTTCATCTTGGTCGCTATTGATTATTTTACCAAGTGGGTCGAAGCAGCTTCCTACGCCTCTGTTACAAAGAATATGATTGCCCGCTTCATCAAGAAAAACCTCATATGCCGGTATGGTATCCCCGACCGGATCATCACAGATAATGGTACAAATTTGAACAACACTATGATCACCACTTTGTGCGAGCAGTTCAAGATTTATCATCACAATTCATCTCCCTACCGGCCAAAGATGAACGGTGTTGTTGAAGCCGCGAACAAAAATATCAATAAGATCATTCAAAAGATGACAGTCACCTACAAAGACTGGCCTGAGATGTTACCGTTTGCTCTGCACAGGTATCGTACCATGACACGTACTTAAACAGGGGCAACCCCCTTTCTTTGGTATATGGCATGGAAGCTGTTTTACCTATGGAAGTTCAGATTCCTTCCTTGAGGATTATGAAGGATACCGGTTTGAGCGAAGACGATTGGATTCAGACCCGCCTTGATCAACTTAACTTGATCGACGAGAAACGACTCACTGTTGTTTGTCATGGTCAGACATATCAAAAACGGATGATCAAGGCCTTCAACAAGAAAGTCAGGCGTCAGGTATATCAAGTTGGAGATCTTGTAATCAAGCGGATCATCTTGCCACAAAGTGATCCCAGGGGCAAGTGGACTCCTACTTACGAAGGACCATTTGTGATCAAGAGCATCTTTTCTGGTGGGGCAATGATTTTGACCACCATGGACGGTGACGACTTGCCGCACCCTGCGAACGCAGACATAGTCAAAAGATACTACGCATAAAACGACCCGACAAGTTGAAAACCCGAAAGGGCGACTTGGGCAAAAATGGGCATCCCGGTGAATCGAAAACCCGAAAGGGCTATTCAGGCAAAAATTAGGGATAAACAAAAAATCTGTACACCCGGCAAGTTGAAAACCCGAAAGGGCAACTTGGGCAAAAAAGGGTTTCCCGGTGGATCGAAAAACCGAAAGGGCGGTCCAGGCAAAAGTTAGGGAATTAAAGCGTATGACTATGTCTCGTCGGATCACTTTAAGAACAATCTCTTAACTAACAAGCTCCGAGCTTATGATCAATCCAATCATCCGTGGACGAAGCAACGAATGGACAGATACTCAGAGTTGTGAAGGCTATAGCAGAATGGGAACCCCATGGAATTGTTACACATAGCCATCTTTCTTTTTGTATAAAATTTTTCTCAATTTTATGACAACATTCTCTTACTAGGATGTCTGTCTCCTTTGTACAAAGATACTTACAAAAGTTAATACAAAAATACTTCAAAGTGCAGAAATTTGTTTGCCTTTCATTCTTTTTTCACACTTATGTTTTATTAGAAAACGTCCAATGTTTTGTTAAATAGGCATATGCATTTGAATATAATCACTGCTACAAATAAAACGAAATTGAGAAAGGATAATTATTGATAGGTTGAAGGTATAAGAAGGTATCCTTGTGTTATTCCATAAGAAATCCCCTGCAATATGTCATTCAGATCCTCAATAAAGCTAAAACCTTGGAGTATATATCCCCAGCAGAGTTAAATTTCAAGATCCCCAGCGGAGCCAGTGTATTTTAAACTTTTATTCCTCAGCGGAGTTAAGTTTCAAAGTTCCCATCAGAGTTCAAACTCCCGATCCCCAGTGGAGCCCGAAAACCCTGAAATACCTATCCCTCAGTGGAGCTAGAATATTCTAAACCTTCTTCCCCAGTGAAGTCAAAATTTCCAACTATCAATCCCCAGTGGGAACCATTCAGCTTCCCCAAATTCCCCAGCAGTTTATCTTAAAAGTCTAAGAACCAAGCGGATAACAGTTAACTTCTTGGCTTATCCCCAACTAGGATGATTCCCCGGTGGATTGGCATACACCCAAGCTCCTGATTTCCCCAGCCGAGTAAACACTCTCCCCACAGATTTATTTCCCAGCAGATCGAATATTCTCGGTCTCATTTCTCCAGCAGAAGCCTCCCAGGTTCTAATTCCCCAGTAGAGGTCTTCAGAGTTCTCCTTATTTCCCAGGAAAGTCATGACGGATTCTCATTCCCCGCAGAAGTTGTCAAAGCTCTCGTTAAACCCCCACCAGTAATCGAGGACATTCAATCCCCAGCAGTGACCCCAGGATTTCTCATTCTCAACAATCAAAGATCTTTAATCCCCAAGCAGTCAGCAAGGATTTCTCATCTTCAATAATCAAAGATTTTTTGGAATCCCCAGCATCGGTCAAGGAATCACCTTCCTCGGCAGCAGTCAAAGATTTCATTATCTCCAGTTATCAAGGATTTATCTTCCTCAGTAAGATGGTTAACCAGCTTACATGCATTCATTACATTCATATATCATAAACATTGATGAAACACAGTGCATTGCATCATACATATCATGCAACATAACTATATGTTTTAGCTAACATTTTACCCTTCTCAGGATAAGATTAAAAGGCTATCGCTAACAATTATTCAGATACAGTATGGATACACCCCAGACACGGTGGTCATTCTACTACTCATTCAGACTTCAGCAATCCGATACAGACTAGATATGCTCCAGACACGGAAGCCATTCTATCTCTCATTCAGATTCAACTACCAAACCTCAAGTTCGGATACGCTCCAAACACGGATGCCTTTCTGGCCCTTACACCAGAAGTTTGATTCTCCCCAGTGCAGTCGCCATGGAAATCATTCTGTCACTTGTCCAAATCCCAGTTACAGTACAGATACACTCCAGATACGGAAGTCATTCTGCTACTCGTACAGATCTCAGTATCAGATACAGACTAGATACGCTCCAGACACGGAAGCCATTCTATCTCTCATTCAGATTCAACTACCAAACCTCAAGTTTAGATACACTTTAGACACGGAAGTCATTTTGTCACTTCCCACAAGAGAAGACTGTCCACCAGTGAAACAAAAGTCCACTGCATGAGACCTGGCATGTCAGAGAAGATCAAAGCAAAAGTTATGAAACAATTCAATGCTAAATTTCTGGCTGTTACTTCCTATCCTCAATGGGTTGCTAACACTGCCCGTGCCTAAGAAGGATGGAAAAGTGAGAATGTGAGTGGATTACAGATATTTAAACAGGGCCAGCCCTAAAGATGACTTTCCACTTCCGTACATCGACATCTTAGTTGACAACACAGCTCAGTACAAAGTATTTTCTTTCATGGACGGATTCTCAGGTTATAACCAGATCAAAATGGCACCTGAGGACATGGAGGAAACTACTTTTGTCACGCAATGGGGTATGTTCTGCTACAAAGTGATGCCATTCGGACTGAAGAATGCTGGGGCAACCTATCAACGCTCCATGGTAGCTTTGTTTCATGATATGATACATCATGAGATAGAGGTCTACGTAGATGACATGATAGCCCGATCACAAACTGAAGAAGAACACCTTGATCACATGCAAAAGCTGTTTGTCAGGTTGAAGGAGTACAAGCTCAGATTGAACCCAAACAAGTGCACATTCGGAGTTCGATCCAGTAAACTCTTGGGTTTCATTGTCAGCAACAAAGGCATCGAGGTTGATCCTGCCAAAGTCAAAGCTATACAAGAAATGCCTGCTCCTCGCACTGAGAAGGAGGTCATAGGTTTCTTGGGATGCCTAAACTACATTGCTAGGTTCATTTCTCACCTAACGTCTACTTGTGAACCCATCTTCAAGCTGTTGAAGAAAGATCAGGTAGTTCTATGGAATGATGATTGTTAGATTGCTTTCGATAAAATCAAGGAGTATTTGCTAGAACCTCCTATCTTGATGCCACCCGTCGAGGGAAGACCGCTAATCATGTATCTGATCGTCTTAGAGAATTCAATGGGGTGCGTACTGGGGCAGCATGACGAGTCTGGCCGAAAAGAGCATGCCATTTATTACCTTAGCAAAAATTTTACCGACTATGAAACCAGATATTCACTTCTCAAGAAAACTTGTTGCGCTTTGGTATGGGCTGCTCGCCGACTAAGGCAGTACATGTTGACTCATACCACTTTGCTGATATCTATGATGGATCCGATCAAGTACATCTTTGAGAAGCCTGCTTTGTCCGGAAGGATAGCCAGATGGCAGATGATCCTAACGGAATATGATATACAGTACACGACCCAAAAAGATATAAAGGGGAGTGTTCTAGCTGATCATCTGGCTCATCAAGCTGTTAAAGATTACCAATCCATGAAGTTCGAATTCCCTGACGAAGACATCATGACATTGGACAACATTGAAGATATCAGACCATATGACGGACCTGAACAAGGATCCCGATGGACCCTGTACTTTGATGGGGCCTCCAATGCACTTGGTAACGGTATCAGTGTTATGCTTATATCTCCAGAAGGATGCCATACTCCTTTCACTGCCAGACTTTGCTTCAACTGTACGAACAACATGGCAGAGTACGAAGCTTGCATCTTTGGACTCAAGGCCGCCATAGACTTGGGAATCAAATCCTTAGATGTGTTTGGGGACTCAGCTTTGGTCATCAGTCAGATCAAAGGAGAGTGGGATACTAAACATCCAAACCTCATCCCTTACAAAGAACATGTCTTGACATTGTTACCACATTTCAAGCAGATTACCTTCGAGCACTTCCCGCAAGAAGAAAATTAGTTAGCAGATGCTCTAGCTACAATGTCATCCATGTTTAAACTTAATTGGGATAATGAGGCTCCCCAAATCACCATTTAACGGATGGACAAACCTGCACACTGTCACGAGATTAATACCGAAGAAATAGTGGACCAGCCGTGGTTTCATGAAGTCAAAATGTATCTCGAGGCTCAAGAATATCCCGAAGGAGCTTCAGTCAACGACAAAAAGTTCTTAAGGAGATTCTCAGCTAAGTTCTTCCTAAGTAATGGCATCCTATACAAGCGCAATCACGATTCTATTATGCTTCGTTGTGTGGACAAGCTTGAAGTTGAAAGGATTATGGCTGAATTGCATGAGGGTACCTTTGGCACTCACTCTAGCGGGCATACGATGGAAAAGAAGATTCTACGGGAAGGCTATTACTGGTCTACCATGGAAGCTGACTGTTATCAACACTCCCAGACTTGTCATAAATGAAGGGGTAAGAAAACACTTAGAAGGGGGGTCGAATAAGTGACTCTTTTCGTTCTTTCAAAACAAAGCTCAAAACAGTAATGGAATAACACAGTTATTTTTATCCTGGTTTGTTTGAAATCAAACTACTCTAGTCCACCCGCCAAGGTGATTTCGCCTTTCTCAACAAGGACTTAA
Organism: Vicia faba; assembly: GCA_948472305.1. Classification (NCBI taxonomy): domain Eukaryota; kingdom Viridiplantae; phylum Streptophyta; class Magnoliopsida; order Fabales; family Fabaceae; genus Vicia; species Vicia faba. The sequence continues at coordinate 557,184,908 of OX451735.1, forward strand.
TCCACTATAATCAACTGATTACAATCACACAACAACTGTTGTGACTAACAATGCACAAGTAAACTTACAAGTGACTAACACCACTAAGACTTAACTCTAGTCCTAGTCTTCTTGAGAAATCTGACCAAACTTGGTCTCTCAAGGAACAAATACAGAAGTATAATCTTTACAGATAAATGAAATAGAGTTTGCTTCTAATCAAGCTATATCACAACTGTTATTTTTCTTAGAATCTAATACACAATAATGTAAGAACTATGAGTTTGTAAGCTTTTGAATATTTCATGTAGTTTCTTGTTTTAGCAATCTTCTTGGCTTGTAATAAATGTCCTTCTACTTATAGTAGGAGAAAATAAGACCGTTGCTGCCTTTAGAGGAAATGGAGAGCATTAAATGCTTTGCGTGTATCCTTGCAAAATTCCATTCTCCAAGAAACTAGTTGTAGGCACTTGAGTGTTTTCAGCCGTCTTTGCATTAATTAGCAAACGTCAGAATGTAAGAACGTTTTTCCTTTGCTATGACAAGACACGTTGATTAAGACGTTGTTTCAGTATTTGCTTTAACTCAGAACATGCTTTATTCAACTTCTGGTCAGAGCGTTGCTTGCTAAGATCTTTGAACAGCGCTTGCTTTCAAGTTATCTTCAGAATCAAGAAGCCTGCTAGAAGTTAGAAGATACATTTAACAAATGAGTGTTCTTACCAGAGTCAGCAGATGCGTTTGAATAAAAGGTTCTTTTGTCAAAGAACTTCTTTATAATCTTTGCTTAGCACTTTGGAATGTTTCTTGTCAGAACATTAACTAAGACATTCAAAACCACATTCATTAGAGCATAAATTATCTTAAATATAATTTAGTTATCATCAAAACACTTGGGATAGGTCAGAACTTAATCTTGTTCTTTCAATCTCCCCCTTTTTTATGATGACAAAAATTATTTTATATAAAGAAAAGAAACAGATTAAGAGATAAGAATCTCCCCCTGAAATGAATATATCTATGCATAAGACATCCTGAGATTATTTAGTCAGAGTGATACACATCCTTCTTTGAATTTCTTCAGAACTTCTTCAAGAAGATAAATCTTAGCTGGAATATTCTTTCAGAGTTAAATGATACCTGCAAAAAAAATCTTTTGCACATAGGGAATTCTTGAAATTATGTTAGAATGTCTGAGACATAGTCTCATAACTGTTAAACAGTGATTTGTTAAAACATGCACATTTTCTCCCCCTTTTTGGCATAATCAAAAAGTGTAATAAATGAGAAATTTTGAAAGATTCCATAAAAGGTTAAAAAAAAGATAACCAGAAGTACAAACAAAACATCAAGTAAGAGACAAAAAGAAACTAGGATTTCTTAGAGACAAGATCCATCAGAAGGTTCTTGATCTCAGAGGCAGATTCACTTTGCATTGCCATCCAGTTCTTGAACTCTAAATTTGTTTGATCTTGCTTATCCATGCGTCTAGTCAAGACTTCATTCTCCCTCTTTAGCTCTTTCAGAGTGTCCATAATGAGTGAGGTAGGGGCAGAAGATGATGAAGCTTCAGTAGAAACAGGGTTAGAAGCAGCAACTGATGAATCAGACTTCATAAAGGTGGAGAGAAGAGTGCCCAGATCCATTGCAAGAGTTGGCACATGGTCAGGTCCATCCTTAACTGAAGGTTGATTCAATAGAACAATAGCCAGAGGATTTGAATCTTCAGAGTATTCTTCAGATTCGTCTTCTGATATGTCCATCTTATCAGCTGGTGTATCAGCAATCAGTAGCGAAGACTTCTTATTCCAAGTATCAGCAGCTTCTGTCTTGAAAACACGCAGAAGTTTGGAAAAGTTGTCCAGCACCTGAGAGTGGCACAAATCCTGTAACTTCCGTGATTCGGCAACCAAGGTTCTTCTGAAAGTTTCCCATAGAAGATCTGTTGCTGCGGTGTTCACACTTCTGAGGCAGACTTATTTTAGCGGTTGTAACCATGCTTGAACATTTGTTATAAAATTCTGAAACAAAATATTTACATCTGGCTGAATAGGTTTAGGGACAGCCATTCTGTAAGATTTGTTTTTCAAGAATTGTAGAGATTGAGAGTCCACTACAGTTCTTAAAAAGCTATTGGTTTCAGGAGAATTTGTAGGTTCAGGTTCAAGTTGGTTAACACAAATATGAGGTTCTGATATATCATGAGGTAAGGATGGTTCAACAATATCAGTTTGTTCAAAAATTTGTTGTTCTGGAATTTGAGGAGTTGAGAGTGGGGTTGTATGTTGAGGTGAGGTGGGTGGAGTGATATCAAGAGAAATTATTATTGTATAAGCGGGAGTGGGAATGGGTTTTTGAGGTTGTGGTTGGTTCATAGCAAAAATGTTTTCAGTTGGTAGATTGAAAGGTGGTTTTATGGTTGCTAGAGGTTCATTAATCCCAGGAATTCTCCAAGATCCAGCATCATACCATCCAGTGGGTCTGGGTGATAAAGGTCTGGGAGGGGGTCTTGAGAAACGTTCAGCAGGAATAGGTTGAAAAGCAGATGGTACAAGGGGTTCTGAATGAGAGGGTTCTGATTGGCTGTCAGAATGTTCATCAGAGTCAGAATCACTAAAATCTGTTGAGAACTAATTTTTACTAAGGTTGTCAGCAAGGGGTTCAGATGGTGAGGTTTGAGAGGATTCAACAGATGCAGATATATTTTCAGAATTATAAACAAGTATAGTTTCAACATGATTACCTGTCTTCTTTTTCTTCTGAGGAGAGTCAGAAGGTCCTTCTACAGCTTTTCTCTTCACAGATCCTTGGAGAACAACATCACAAGCATCTTGATTTCTTCCTTGAAGCCAAGCTGGATCAACAGGTGATCCTGTTTCTCTGCAGGTCTCAAGATAGTGCAAAACCATACGAGAATGTTCCAACGAGTTGAACATAGAAAAATTAGCAATAGGAATTCTTCTTTTCTTCACAATAGTTGACAGACATGGAGAGGGTTCCACCAGCAGTTTGTCAATAATTTTCCTTTTTAGCAAGTTCTTTCCAGTCATTGTCTTACCACATATAGGTTCAAGCTCCCCCAGAAGATTTGATTCTCTTAGGTGAGCAATCAGACCATTCTCAGTCAGAATGTCTGATAATAACCTCTCCATGGGAATCCAATTCCTCTTTGATTTGGGATTCTTCATCCTTTCAGCTTCTCTGGTTTCTTTGACATGGTTCCAAAGGTGTTCAAACAGCAAGTAGGGGAAATCAATTTTGACATTGGTTCCAAGGCAAAACAACAAATATTGTTGATCAGCGTTGATGTAATCAGGAGAACTGGTGTCTTTCCTGTGGTGAATACATCCATGAATAATCCTTGCCCAAATATTATACTTGTCTTTCAAATCCCTAACTTTGGAGGAACCTTGACCATTTGTAAAAATCTATGTGTATACCCTAGACATCTCCATTCTTCCAGTGGGCATTCCTGTAACTCCGAGTCCTTTAAATCCTACAACCTTCTGATTAGATTTTCTGTAATGGATATTTCCTTGCCCATTACAAAGGAGAGAATAACCTTGGGAGTTGCAATAGCGTGAATCCAGAATTCTTTTACCAAATGAGGAAAGACTGGACCAGTAAGACGATCAAAGTAGCTTTCCCAACCTTGAAACTTCACAGCAGGGAACAAGTCAAATCCATTCTCTCTGAGATTCTCAAAGTCTACCATTAGCTCACTCAAAACTTCCAAACTTTCTACTGGAATGAGTGTTGTCCTTTCAGGTATACAGTATTGCTCAGAGTGGGTAGAGGAAGAAGAAGCCATTGAAGTTTTATGAAAAGAGAATTTTTCGAAAAAGGTTTTTAAGAGAAATGTTCAAATAAAAACTTGAGTTGAAAGAGACAGTAAAGAATGAAAGGGTTTTTCAAAGAGTATTTATTGGAATTAATTTCAAAAAATAGGTTAAGAATTAAATTAGAAGTATTTAAGACAAATTAAAATAAAGATTAAAACGGATTTAAAAAAAACGATTCTCATCATTACTAGCATTTAATGAATTGCTAAAAATGAGGGAAAACGTGAGATTATGGCTAATCATCAACAGTTACCTAGAACGTCATCAGTAGCTTTTGCACGCTTGACCTTTCAGAAACACACCACGTGTTCATCTCCTGAAGGATGCATGTAACAACTGTTTGTTCTAATGAATTTCTGAACTACACTTGGACATGAAGCGTTAGAATGATTCATATAGCTTATGTTACAACTTCTCTTCTAACTTCTGAAGAGTTGTTGATCAGAGTATTCATTTCAGAAAGTTCCGAAGTCAGTCACAGAAAATAAATATTATTTTATTCAGGACATACTTCCATACAAATATTTTTCAGAATGAAATTAAATCTATCTTCTGAAAGGGGTTTAGTAAAAATGTCAGCCCATTGATGGTCTATTTTTACAAAAATCAAGTTTAAAATCCCCTTCTGAGTATAGTCTCTTATGAAATGATATTTAATTTCTATATGTTTGGCTTTAGAATGTAAGATTGGATTTTTAGAAAGACAAATAGCAGAAGTATTGTCACAGAAGATAGGAATATTACTTTCATAAAGGTTGAAATCTTCTAGTTGACTTTTCATCCAAATCATATGAGAGCTACATCCAACAACAGATATATATTCAGCTTCTGTGGTTGATAGAGCAATTGTTGCTTGCTTCTTGCTGTACCATGAGATAATATTGTCACCCAAAAACTGGCAGCTTCCAGAGGTGCTTTTTCTTTCAATTCTATCTCCAGCAAAGTCAGCATCACAATAACCTGTTAGTTTGTAATCTTGTGATCTTCTGTAACACAGACCAAGATTAGCAGTACCTTTCAGATACCTAAGAATTCTCTTAACAACTGTTAAATGAGATTCTCTAGGATCTGATTGGAATCTAGCATACAAGCACACGCTAAATAATATATCAGGTCTAGATGCAGTCAGATAGAGAAGGGATCCAATCATACCTCTGTAGAGCTTCTGATCTACTTTCATACTTACCTCATCTTTACCTAGAATGCAGGTTGGATGCATAGGTTTCTTGGCATCTTTGCTTTCTGACATTTGAAATTTCTTCAGAAGTTCTTTAGCATACTTCGTCTGATGTATGAAAGTACCTTCTTGAGTCTGGTTGATTTGAATTCCAAGAAAGAATTTCAATTCACCCATCATGCTCATTTCAAATTCTGCCTGCATTGTCTTAGCAAATTCTTTTCCAATGGATATATTAGAGGTTCCAAAAATTATATCATCAACGTATATTTGACAGATTAAAATATCATTTTTAAATGTTTTTCTGAAGAGAGTTGTGTCCACTTTCCCTCTGGTAAAATCTTTTTCTAATAGAAAATTACTCAGACGATCATACCAAGCTCTTGGAGCCTGTTTTAAACCGTACAAAGACTTTTTCAATTTAAAAACATGTTCTGGTTGTTTTGAATCATTAAATCCAGGAGGTTGTTAGACATATACTTCTTCTTCAATATAACCATTTAGAAATGCACTTTTAATATCCATTTGATATAATGTAATGTTATTTTGTACAACAAAAGAAATTAATAATTTTATAGATTCTAACCTGGAGACTGGGGCAAAGGTTTCATTATAATCAATTCCTTGTTGTTGACTATAACCCTGTGCAACCAGTCGTGCCTTGTTTCTGATTACTTCTCCTTGTTCATTCAATTTGTTTTTGAAGACCCATTTGGTTCCTATAACATTGAATCCTTTGGGTCTTGGAACTAGACTCCATACATCATTCTTTGAGAATTGATTTAGTTCTTCTTGCATTGCTAAGATCCAATCATTATCTTCCAAAGCTTCATCAATGGTAGTTGGCTCAATCAGAGAGACTAAACCGAACAGAGATTCTTCATTGATTCTGAGAGATAATCTTGTTCTGATGGGATCTTCTTTTCTTCCAATGATTACGTCTTCTTTGTGAGCTGAAGATAATCTAGGAAACCTTTTCTGAGTGAGTTGGTCAGAGATTCTGAGATTGTTGAGAGCATTGTCAAGAGGATGATCTGCTACGTCTTCTTTTGCTTCTGAACTTTCAGAGTTTGAGTGATGATCTTCTGTACCTACAGAAAAATTAATTTTCTTTGGTTGTGGTTGTCCAAGCTTATCATCAAACCTGACTTTGATTGATTCTTCAACAATCAGAGTTTCTGTGTTGTATACTCTATAGCCTTTTGAGCGTTCAGAGTATCCAAGTAGGAAACACTTTTGTGCTTTGGAATCAAACTTATTCAGAGTTTCTTTGGTGTTTAGAATAAAACAAGTACATCCAAAAGGATGGAAATAAGAAATGTTGGGCTTTCTATTTTTCCATAATTCATAGGGAGTCTTTTCAAGAATAGGTCTTATAGAGATTCTATTCTGAATATAACACGCTCTATTCACAGCTTCTGCCCAAAAGTGCTTAGCCATATTTGTTTCATTGATCATGGTTCTGGCCATCGCTTGTAATGTTCTATTATTTCTTTCTACAACTCCATTTTGCTGGGGAGTTCTAGGACAAGAAAAGTTATGAAAAATACCATTTTCTTTAAAATATTTTTCAAAATAATGATTTTCAAATTCACCACCATGATCACTTCTAACTTTTGTGATTTTAAAATCTGTTTCATTTTGCACTTGAGTACAGAAGTCAATGAATACAGAATGTGACTCATCCTTGTGTTTTAAAAACTTTACCCATGTCCATCTGCTGAAATCATCAATGATGACGAATCCATACTTCTTGCCTTTGATGGATGCAGTTTTCACTAGTCCAAACAGATCAATATGAAGTAACTCTAATGGCTTAGAGGAAGAGACAACATTTTTAGATTTAAAGGAAGGCTTTGAAAATTTTCCTTTTTGACATGCTTCTCACATAGCATCTGAGTTGTACTTTAGATTGGGAAGTCCTCTGACTAAATTTAATTTATTTAGTTGAGAGATTTTTCTAAGACTGACATGTCCCAATCTTCTGTGCCATACCCATTGCTCATTGCTAACAGACAAAAGGAATTTTACGTTTTGAGATTTAAGATCTGATAAATCAATTTTGTAAATGTTGTTTTTTCTCTTACAAGAAAAGAGGATTGATCCATCCTTTTGATTTACAGCTTTACAGGAGTTTTGATTGAAGATAATGTCATAGCCATTGTCACTTAATTGACTTATAGACAAAAGATTATGAGCTAATCCTTCTACTAATAAAACATTAGAGATAGAAGGAAGGTTACCGTTTCCTATGGTTCTAGAACCAATAATCTTCCCTTTCTGATTACCTCCAAACTTCACATCTCCTCCAGCTTTAAGTTCCAGGCTTTGGAACATAGACCTTTTTCCCGTCATGTGTCGTGAGCATCCAGAGTCCAGGTACCATGACTGGTGTTTCAATTGAGTTGTTAAGGACATCTGCAACAAATATTATTTTATCCTTAGGTACCCATATCTTTTTGGGTCCTTTTGGGTTAGCATAAGAGTTTCCAGAATGTGATGTATATTTTATATCATGTGAATGTCCAAACTTGAATTGCTTATTCAGAGGTTTGTAAGTGAAGTTCATTTTAGCAACAGGTTTTGGAATGTATGTTTCCTTCCCTTTGGGAGGTTCATATCCAATTCCTCTTCTGTTTTTCCCACTAACTCCATAAATCATTGAAGCCATTTTGCTTCTGTCTATGCTTTTAGCAAGAAAAGTTCGAAAGCTATAGTCATATTCTTTCAGAATATCTTTTGAACTAGATACAGACTCTGAAGTAAAATTCTTTTGAACAATTTGAATTTCCTTTTTAAGTTTAAGATTGTTTTCTAAAAGTTCAGATTTTTCTGTTTCAAGTTTCTTAAAATCAGATGCAAGACTCTTCTTGAGTTTCTTGTATTTGATTTTGAGCTTACTGTAGTTTTCCAGAAGTTCTGATAAACTATCAGCAAGTTCTTCTCTAGAAAATTCAAAAAATACCTCTCTTTGTTCTGACTCACAGTCTGAGTCATCTTCTGTGATAGCCATTAAAGCTAGGTTGGCATTTTCATCTTTAGAACCAGATTCATCTTCAGAAGAATCTGAGTCATCCCAGGTTGCCATCATTCCTTTCTTATTTCCAAATCTCTTCTTTGGTCTTTATTTTTGAAGCTTTGGACATTCACTTTTGAAGTGACCAGGTTCTTTGCATTCATAACAGATGATCTCTCTTCTGTTTGACTTTTTATGTCCAGAAGATTCTGGTTTATCTTCTGACTTCTTGAAGTTCCTGAACTTCTTTTGTCTATGCTTCCACAGATGATTGATCCTTTTGGAGATCAAAGATAGTTCGTCTTCTTCTGAAGCTGATTCTTCAGAGTTTTCTTCTTCAGCCTGAAAAGCGTTAGTATCAAATTTCTTAATTTATTTAAGGGCTAGAGACTTACCTTTCTTTTGAGGCTCATGTTCATCCAGTTCAATCTCATGACTTCTGAGAGCACTGATGAGTTCCTCTAAAGACACATTGTTCAGATCTTTTGACACCTTGAACGCAGTGACCATTGGTGCCCATCTTCTGGGTAAGCTTCTGATGATCTTTTTCACGTGATCTGCTTTGGTATACCCTTTGTTCAAAACTCTCAGACCAGCGATCAGAGTCTGAAACCTAGAGAACATTTCTTCTATAGACTCACTTTCCTCAACTTTGAAGGCTTCATACTTTTGAACTAAAGCCAGAGCTTTAGACTCCTTAACTTGGGCGTTTCCTTCATGAGTAATTTTGAGAGACTCAAACATATAATGCGTTGTATCTCTATTAGGTATTTTTTCATATTCTACTTTAGAGATAGCATTTAAAAAAATATTTCTAGCTCTGTGATTATTTTTAAAATCAGTTTTTTGTTGTCTATCCATATTTTTTCTATCCACTTTGTTTCCTTCTGAATCTGTAGGATGTTTGTAACCATCCAAGACTATATCCCAAAGATCACTATCATGACCTAGAAAGAAACTTTCTAGCCTATCTTTCCAGTACTCAAAATCTTCTCCATCAAACACTGGAGGTTTGTTATAACTATTATTGTTTTGTTCAGCGGCCATTGTGTTTTCTTCTGGATCTTTTTCTGACACGGTTAAGTGTTTAGCTCAGAGTCAAGCTATGATACCAATTGAAGGGGTAAGAAAACACTTATAAGGGGGGGTTGAATAAGTGACTCTTTTTGTTCTTTCAAAACAAAGCTCAAAACAGTAATGGAATAACATAGTTATTTTTATCCTGGTTCGTTTAAACTCAAACTACTCCAGTCCACCCGCCAAGGTGATTTCGCCTTTCTCAACAAGGAATTAATCCACTATAATCAACTGATTACAATCACACAACAACTGTTGTGACTAACAATGCACAAGTAAACTTACAAGTGACTAACACCACTAAGACTTAACTCTAGTCCTAGTCTTCTTGAGAAATCTGACCAAACTTGGTCTCTCAAGGAACAAATACAGAAGTATAATCTTTACAGATAAATGAAATAGAGTTTGCTTCTACTCAAGCTATATCACAACTGTGATTTTTCTTAGAATGTAATACACAATAATGTAAGAACTATGAGTTTGTAAGCTTTTGAATATTTCACGTAGTTTCTTGTTTTAGCAATCTTCTTGGCTTGCAATAAATGTCCTTCTACTTATAGTAGGAGAAAATAAGACTGTTCCTGCCTTCAGAGGAAAAGGAGAGTGTGATCGGTGGATCTGGAACTGACTGTTTAACGCTGGTTCGCGAAATGTCGCGGAAGCAAGAGTCGCCACCGTCTTTTATTTTCTCCAAATGGAAAGGACAAAAGCACAGAAAAATTCCTTAAAGAGATTGCTCTCGGTTCGGGAGGTAGATTATAGAAAGGGAAGGTGTTAGCACCCTTTCTATCCATGGTTATCCATGGGCTCTTAGATACTTGCTCAATGTGTTTTCAAAAATTGGTTTGTTTGCTTTTCAACTGTGGGTTTTATAAAAAGTTTCTTTGAAAGTTTCAGATCGACTCGTACGTCAGAGTGTTTGAAAAATTGTTTTGAAAGCTTTTGAAAATGTGTTGGTGTGAAAAGATTTTTGTTTGTTTGAAATTAGAGCAAGTATCTAGAGTCGTCTACCTACCCTAAGGAATTCGTCTATGTAAATGTCCTTAAAAGTAATGCCATCCCGCCATTGAGAGGTAGGTAGCACCACCGTTGGAGGTGTTCGGGTCAATTCAAGTTTGTAGGGACATGGTGATCACCAGAGCAATGGGAAGACACCTTAGAAGCTACCCTCATGCCAGGTTCCCGGATCATGAGGACTTACTAAGACATCCTCTACTCGACGATCACCTTTCGAGGCAAGGCAACAGTGAGGCGTACCCTAGGGGTGGTGTGTGCGATTCGTGTGTCGTTTTCATTGATATTTATCTTGTCATGTTCATTGTGATCTACGCTTGATTTTATTTAAGGCCATACATTCTTTCATGCTTTTTTATTAACAGTTAAAAATATTTGCGGGAAAAGTAAATGCTAAGCTATTACAAATGGCGCGGGTCCACATTGCCAAAATTAACCCGGACCCGATTTGACGGAAAATAAATAAAGCGAATAAAAGTGCGAAAAAGTTAAATTGTCCGAATTACATGGCTTTGGGAGAAATACATAATTATTTAAGCGATAAAATAAATATGCGAAATAAGAGAATTAAAAACATGGGCGTTGGACCCTTTTGCAAAATTTAAAGTTAATAAGAATTAATTAGTTAGAATTAATGAGGAATAAAAAATTAAAAATTAAAAAGGAATGTTTTTTTGGTGTTTTTGTATTTTTTTAAGATTTAATAAAAAAAAGATTAATTAAAATGAAAATTGGATGCAAACCCTAATTCTAATGGCTTTTAAGTTTATTGTGAAAATATTAAATTAAAACCTAAATTAAACCTAAATTCTTTTATGTGCAACTTAATTATGAAAATAAAATAAGTAATATTATTATTATGAAAAAGAAAAAAAATTGAAAGGAATAAAATTCATTAAACCTAATTCTATATTTTTTAGATATTTTATGAAAAGAATTAATATTGTAAAAACCCTAATTTATACTAAGTTTATTTACATACATTTGTTTACAAGAAAATAATTAAAATAAATAAATATTATATTCTTCTCTTTTTTTCTGATTTTTTGTGTATTTTATAATTTGTAAAATATAATTAATTAAATTAAAACAATTGAATAAAATAAAATAACAATTAACAATAAAATAAAAATAAGTAAAAAAAAGAAAGAAATTGCAAACCAGGGGGGGTTCAGGCCCTAAAGTGGAGGTGTTGTTCAAGAAACTAGCCCAATAAGCTTGAAATCCACTTGACTTTTCCAGGCCACGTATAGGACTTTTGACTAAGGCTTATGGTGTTCAGCAACCTTGAGCCTTTGATTTGGATATGCTAGACGCGTGGCTGGCTTGATGGTGATGGAATATGGTGTGCCTTAACGCTAGCGCTGCATGGGAAACGTTATGGAAAAATATTATTGAAGTGGTTCAGACCTGGGAATCGAACCCAGGTCACGTGTATTGCCAATGCTTCTGCTTACCAACTATACCAACCTGCGCGCTTTGATATATAAGTAATAATCAAATAATATAAAAAGAAACCACGCGTTAGTGGAGAGAAACGCGCGAAATTTAAATCAACGTATCACGTGTTGACACGATGTCGTCTTCTTTCTTTTTCCTGAAACACAAACATGAGGCAACGGTTTTGCAAACGTTGCCTAAGACCATATACCAGAAAATAGCGATTAGATGCTCATTGAATATAAATTAGGCGCGACAATTGATTCTTCTTCGTCTCTATACGCTGAATCCAACCATGGTACTGAGGATGTCCAATTTTTCCTCTTTTAAGAATCCCTAATTTGAAGCTTTGGAAACCCTAACATTCAATCATGGTATAATCGTATATAGCGTACAAAAAAGCAATTGGATATGTTGGTTAGCATCAAAACATTATAATGAACATGAATCCATAAATAAATTTCACAAATAATGCTTAGATCATGATGTACGAATGGCAATTTTTCTCTTTACAGTTTGAGTTTGTTTTACCAATTCTTGAAGTTTGAGTTGATGTTAGGGATTGGAATGCGTTCACGGGACCACAAGGAAGCTTTTGGAATGAATTTCGTGCCTTGAATCAACCTCTAACAATGAATTCAGTTTTGTTTTTTTTGGCAAAAATTCCAAGTTTTCAATGGCTCTTTCTGCGCAGCTTTTAGTCTCTTGGCATTAGGTTTATGCTTCTGATTATGTAGTGCAGCAATTAGGTTAAAAAAATCAATCAAATCTCTTTTATTCAATGGTTTTTGCAAATTGATTTTCCAAGATCTTTTCATATCTTTTTCATGTGTATTTTTGTGTCAATTAGCTCAAATCAGACCAAATCTTGCCATATTGGGATGTGCACGAGATATTGAGGGTAAAACATGCATGAAAAGATTTTTTAGGTCAAGCTAGGTATTTTTCAAATATTTATATAATTTAAATGAATTAATATGAATAATAATTCAAATAAATAAATAAAAAATGAGAAAATACTTCCCTTTGAGCCAAGTGGTCGTGCACATGCTTAGAATGATGAATCATGGAAGAAAAATGGGCCCATTAGCAATTTTAGGTCATTTGGATCAAAGTTGACTTTTCAAAATATCCAAAAATTTCCCAACTTCCACAAGGCATAACTTGCTCAATTTTTAAGCTTTTCTCATGTTCTTGGACATTTTGGAAAGGTATTTGAGTCCTCTAACCAATGCCTTTGGTCCCATGTCATTTTGATTTACCAATCTCAAGTTATGGTTTTTGACTTAAAGTCCCTTTTTGTTGACTTTTGAAAATGACCTATAATGTTGAAATTGATAACTTTTTGTGAGAGCATTTCTTGGACTTGAAGTATGAAGATGAGTTGTAGGAAATGTCTTTCTCTTCAAAATGAGCTTTGGATGGAATTTTTATGATAATCCATGTGAAAGTTATGCCCTGGTCAATTTCAGTTGACTTTTTCAGCTGTCCAAATATAGTAACTTTTGCATCTTGATGATTTTCTGAGCCAAATTTTGAGAATCATGATCAAGCATTGATCAAATGATGTTTGTGGCTTCAAAATGATATGTTGACCAAAAATTTGAACTTTTGACTGTCAAATGACCATTTTGCCCCTACAGTTGACTGTAGTGCAATTTAGGGTTTTGACTGTGCAATTTTGAGCTGAATGCCTTGAAACTTGATATGAGGATACTTGACCATATTTGTAGGCACGTGAGACTTGATTGGGCCTTGGAAAACTTCCTTTTCTTGATTATAACACAAACCCTAGTTTTGACTGTATGTGAGACCTTAGTACTGAGCAACCCTTGGGGGAGTTTTGTGACTTAGCTTGGCAATTTCTTTAAGCATATGGGAGGGCAAATTTTGGGGTGCAACAGTTGCCCCTGTTCAATCTTCTTAGACCTGAGGATGCAGATTGGCTGACGTGCCTTTCGTAATCCGAGGGTAGAAGATGATTGGACACTAGAGTGCCCAGAAATTTGCGCTCACATGTTAGCAGTGTGATGGGGGAATGGGCTTATAGATGCCATTGGGAGATTTCGGGGTAGGATGATGGGCTTATAGATGCCATCTGGATGTTGATCGCGTAAGAGATTCCTTAGCGAGAACCTGCATACCTGCAAAAGAACAAATGAGTACCTGACACGTTGCAGGAGCTGATCTTTAGATGCTTGGTATAGATGTGTCCTGACTGGTTACAGGAGCTGAGTCTGGAGCTTCAGACGCTGATGAATGAACCAGGTATGGTTACTGCCTTAGCATGAATGGTAAGAGAGCCTTGGGTGATTTTAACTTCAACAACGCTCGTTGAGAAAAATCTTAGCGGGAATTACCGTCTTTGCAGTATCGGGAAGAGAACCATAGGCAATTATAATATGAAAGGGAATCACCTCATGCACCATTGGAGAGGGAACCATAGGAAATTAACCTAAAAAGGAATTATCGCCTCACGCACCATTGGAGAGGGAACCATAGGAAATTATAATCTGAAAGGAATTATCACCTCACTCACCGTCGGAGAGGGAACCATAGGGAATTATAATCTGAAAGGAATGATCACCTCGCTCAACGTCGGAGAGGGAAGCATCTGAAAAGGACTTACCACCTCACACACCGTCGGAGAGGGAACCATAAGAGACTATCACCTCACACTCATCGTCGGAGAGGGAAACATCTGAAAAAGGGATTACCACCTCACACACCGTTGGAGAGGGGACCATAGGAGACTATCACCTCACACTCACCGTCGAAGAGGGAAACATCTGAAAAAGGGATTACCACCTCACACACCGTTGGAGAGGGGACCATAGGAGACTATCACCTCACACTCACCGTCGGAGAGGGAAACATCTGAAAAAGGAATTACCACCTCACGCACTTGTCGGAGAGGGGACCATAGGAGACTATCACCTCACACTCACCGTCGGAGAGGGAAACATCTGAAAAAGGAATTACCACCTCATGCACTTGTCGGAGAGGGGACCATAGGAGACTATCACCTCACACTCATCATCGGAGAGGGGAACATCTGAAAAAGGAATTACCACCTCACGCACTTGTCGGAGAGGGGACCATAACTTCTGCTGAGTCTTTATCAGAAAAATCTGTTGGGAATTGATTTAGCTGGACTAGAGAAGGTCTTGAAATATATTTTAGAATTTCAACTGCGTCTTTCCTGAAAGGTAAAGGTCAGTCATATGCAATGCATGATATGGATCAAGCAATGATGTTCTCAACATAAATGAGATTTGTATGATATGATGCGTCTATGCATGCTATAATGATGTATGTGATGTTTTATGTATGTTTTTGTCTAGGAAAGTGAATCCTCGACGAGTGCCGGGAAGTCGTATCCTGGGCTGATGTTGAAAAATAGATTTTGCTTCCGCTGGGGATGATAGCTGCAAGAATACCGGTGGGAGAAGATGACTCCGTTGCGGAATAAACTTGGCAAATGGAAGATTCTGCGGGGAGAAAAATACTATAGCGACCATGCTGGGGAATGATACTCTGTGGGGAGAGAGATGCTTTGCTGAATCGTTGATGGTAACTTGCTAGGGATATCCTTGCTGTACTGGAAGTGTTGATAGACTTCGCTGGGGTAGGAAGACTTCGTCGAGGACGCTCTTTCCGTGGCTTTTGGCTGAGGATAACCCAGTTATATCCTGTTAAGGAAATAACTCTTTAAATAAAGCCGGACGGCGCGTTCGTGCTCTGCGAGGGGATAAGCTTCCAGAATTCTACTGGGGATAAGCTTATTGCTTGGGGATATGGATTCCATTGAATATTATGCCGCCGGGGAACAATCTTTAGGCCAAGATTGCCGGGGATGCTTGTTTAAGAATATATGTATATATGCTATTGGGGAATGTTGAGACCTGCCGGAGGATACCCAACTTCCTTGAGATTTGATAGCTTTGCTTGGAGAAGCATGCACTTTTGTTGGCTCACTCTCTGGGGAATTTAAGATGTACTTGGTCGTGTTCTTTAGCTGAACCTACCTTGGTACCTTGGAGGATAGAACAATTGGACTGCTCGGACAAATCCTTATTGCCCCTGTTTCTAGTGTCACCTGCAATTAATTCCTTTGTTTCGTATGCAAATATTTATGAGTTAGCAAATTATTGTCAATGCATATATCGCAAATTGAACCTTGGACGTTCTTCGCAAAACAAAACAGAAAAAGAAAAAACACTTGGCACGTTTAACTGAAAATATATTTGTATTGATTTTGAATGGCCTGAAAATAGGCGTTTTGTATACAAGGGGCTGACGTCCTAGTAAGAGGTACGCCGCTGAACAAGAGAGTTTATACAAGTTTTGTACAAAAGAAAATAAAACAGCTGTGTGAAATATGAATGATCCCACTGGGTTTCAACTCTGCTATTGTCTTTATAACTCCGAGCGTCTCATCACTTGATGACCTTGGTTGAAGGTGAAGCTGACTGATCGATGTCGTCTGAACTTGATGTAGATACCGGATTCTGGATGCAAAGTGATCAATGAGACATAGTATTACGCTTCATCCCTAATTTTTGCCTGGACCGCCCTTTCGGGTTTTCAGTCCACCGGGATACCCATTTTTGCCCAAGCCGCCTTTTCAGGTTTTCGACTTGCCGGGTGTACAGATTTTTTCATTTTCATCCCTTCATTTTGCCCGAACCCTTTTGGTTCGCCGGGAAGCCCTAATTTTTGCCTAGGCATGTCAGCCTAGCGGGTCTTTTTTTATGCGTAGTATTTTTTAACTATGTCTGCATTGGCGGGGTGAGGAAGGTCGTCACCATCCATGTTGGTCAATATCATGGCTCCTCCTGAGAACACATGCTTAACCACAAATGGCCCTTCGTACGTAGGGGTCCATTTGCCCCTTGGATCACTCTGAGGAAGGATGATTCTCTTGATTACCAGATCCCCAACTTGATATTCTTGTGGTCTGACCTTTTTGTTAAATGCCCTAATCATCCGTTTCTGATACGTCTGACCATGACAGATAGCAGCAAGTCTCTTTTCGTCAATGAGGTTGAGTTGATCAAGTCGTGTCTGGATCCAGTCATCTTCATTCAGATTTGCATCCTTCATTATCCGGAGAGAGGGAATTTGCACTTCGATCGGCAAGACTGCCTACATGCCATAAACCAGAGAGAAAGGAGTTGCCCCGGTTGACGTCCTGGCTGAGGTACGGTATCCATGTAGAGCGAACGGTAACATCTCGTGCCAATCTTTGTAAGTCACTGTCATTTTCTGCACGATCTTCTTGATGTTTTTATTTGCTGCTTCTACAGCCCCATTCATCTTCGGTCTGTAAGGAGAAGAATTGTTGTGCTGTATCTTGAACTGTTCGCAGAGCTCAGCGATCATCTTGTTATTTAGATTGGTACCGTTGTCTGTAATAATCCGCTCAGGGACGCCGTACCGACAGATCAGGTTGTGCCGAAGTAACCGTGCCACAACAGTCTTGGTTACCATAGCATAGGATGATGCCTCAACCCACTTCGTAAAATAATCAATCGCCACTAGGATGAAGCGATGCCCATTAGATGCTGTAGGTTTTATCTCGCCGATCATGTCTATGCCCCACATTGCAAACGGCCAAGGCGCAGTCAGAGCATTCAAGGGAACCGGAGGAACATGCACCTTATCTGCATAAATCTGGCACTTGTGGCATGTCCTGGAATGTTGGTAGCAGTCAGCTTCCATTGTGGACCAGTAGTATCCTGCCCGTAGGATTTTCTTAGCCATAGTATGCCCGCTGGAATGTGTACTAAAGGTCCCTTCATGTAGCTCTTCCATGATCCTTTCTGCTTCAGTTTTATCCACACAACGCAGTAAGGTTGAATCATGGTTTCGCTTGTACAAGATGCCGTTGCTAAGGAAGAACTTGGCTGCAAACCTCCTCAGGAACTTCTTATCATTGACAGATGCCCCTTCAGGGTATTCCTGAGCTTCCAGATATCTCTTCACCTCATGGTACCAAGGCTTCTCAGTCACCAATTCAGTTTCGAGATCACAACAGTATGCCGGTTCGTCCAGTTTCCAGATGATGATCCGGGGAGCCTCATTATCCCATTTGACTTTGAACATTGAGGACATTGTAGCTAACGCGTCCGCTAACTGATTCTCTTCTCTTGGAAAGTGCTCAAAGGTTATCTCCGTGAAGTGGGGGATCAGGGTCAACACACATTCTTTGTAAGGAATCAGGTTTGGGTGTTTCGTATCCCACTCTCCCTTGATCTGATTGATCACAAGAGCGGAATCTCCGAAGACACTTAGAAATTTGATCCTTAGGTCGATCGCAGCTTGAAGACCCATGATACACGCCTCATACTCCGCCATGTTGTTGGTACAGTTGAAACACAGCCGGGCAGTGAGTGGAGTATGAGTACCTTGAGGGGATATGATGATGGCGCCGATACCATTTCCCAAAGCATTGGAGGCTCCGTCAAAGTGCATAGACCATCGAGATCCTGGTTCAGGTCCTTCATCCGGTCCAGGTACTTCACAATCAGTTACAATCATGATGCTTTCATCCGGAAACTCGAAGTTCATTGATTGGTAGTCATCTACAGCTTGATGAGCTAAGTGGTCTGCCAATACACTTCCCTTGATGGCTTTCTGGGTCGTGTACTGAATGTCGTATTCTGTCAAGATCATTTGCCATCTTGCAATTCTCCCAGACAGAGCAGGCTTCTCGAATATGTACTTTATCGGATCCATCTTTGAGATCAACAAGGTGGTATGAGTCAGCATATACTGTCTCAGCCGGCGAGCAGCCCATACCAAAGCGCAGCAAGTTTTCTCAAGCAGTGGGTATCGGGTCTCACAGTCGGTAAACTTTTTGCTAAGGTAATAAATGGCATGCTCTTTTCGGCCAGACTCGTCATGCTGCCCCAGCACACACCCCATTGAGTTGTCAAGCACTGTCAGATATAGGATCAGAGGTCTCCCTTCAACCGGTGGCATAAGGATAGGTGGTTCTTGGAGATACTCTTTGATTTTGTCAAAAGCAGCCTGACATTCATCGTTCCAACGTACTACCTGATCTTTCTTCAGCAGCTTGAAGATTGGCTCACAGGTAGCAGTCAGATGTGAGATGAATCGAGCGATGTAATTCAGGCATCCTAAAAAGCCTCTGACTTCCTTCTCTGTCTTAGGAACTGGCATCTCTTGAATAGCTTTGACCTTAGAAGGGTCCACTTGAATACCTTTATCACTGACCACGAAGCCTAGCAACTTCCCAGATCTTACCCCGAAGGTGCACTTGTTCGGGTTCAATCTTAGCTTGTACAGTTTCAACCGGTCAAACAACTTTTGCAGATGATCTAGATGCTCTTCCTCAGTCTGGGACCTAGCGATCATGTCGTCCACATACACTTCGATCTCATGATGGATCATGTCATGAAATAAGGCGACCATGGCACGTTGGTAGGTTGCCCCAGCGTTCTTTAATCCAAACGGCATGACCTTGTAACAGAAGGTGCCCCACTGGGTAACAAATGTAGTCTTTTCCATGTCTTCAGGTGCCATCTTAATCTGATTGTAACCTGAAAAGCCATCCATGAAAGAGAACACCTTATGCTGAGCTGTATTATCAACAAGGACATCAATGTGAGGTAAGGGGAAGTCATCTTTGGGGCTGGCCCTGTTTAGATCCCTGTAGTCGACACACATTCTGACCTTACCGTCCTTCTTCGGTACCGGCACCACATTAGCAACCCACTGAGGGTAAGAAGTCACTGCAAGGAACCCGGCATCAAACTGCTTCATAACCTCGGCCTTAATCTTCTCTGACATCTCTGGACGCATCCGACGGACCTTTTGTTTAACTGGAGGGCAGTCTTCCTTAGTTGGCAAGTGATGGACCACAATATCGGTATCCAACCCGGGCATGTCTTCGTAGGACCAGGCAAAGATCTCCATGTAATCGTGTAACATCTTGGTTAACCGTTGCTTCACGCTGAGCTCTAGGTTGGCACCAATCTTTACCTCTTTCCTGTCTGCCTCAGTACCCAAGTTTATTGTTTCCACTGGCTCTTCGTGGGGTTGAATTGCCCTCTCTTCCTGAAGCAACAGTCTTGCAAGCTCGCCAGGCACTTCGCAATCATCTTCACCTTCGTCTTCGGCTAAGTTGATCGGATTTTCGAAGTCGTAATTGGCAGTAGCAGGGTTGTTATCAGTGGGATCCAGAGTGGATTGAAACCTGTATGAGTGAGTGTGTGTGTAAATACAGCTGTTTTGAAAATTATGTAAAGGAAAAGAAAGACAGAAAAGGAACACAATATTTGCAATGCGAAAAATACGTCCAAGATTTTCATTCATGATGTATAAAATGACAGTTTGTATGCCCTCACAAATAGAACCACGGTGCCTCGGGTAAGACACCGGGCCATAGAGTTTATCATTGTTTATTACAAAATAACAAAACATAGGAATTCATTACTTAGTAACAAAAGAAACAGGGAGATTGTCCTTTGCGCTCCAATTGTTAAGTCCACCGTCAGTTGCCGGGTAGATCCAGCTATCAAACTCAGCTTCATCAACTTCCTCTTCATCCCTAATAGCATTAACTCCATGAGCAGGCAGGGGAGCTGTCACCACATTAGGCTTGTCAGATGCCTCGAACTGTACCTCCTTAGCGTCAATGAGGTCCTGCAGCTTGTTCTTTAGTGCCCAACAGTCATCGGTAGAGTGCCCCGGGCTATCTGAATGGTAAGCACAATGAGCATTCGGGTTGTACTTGGGAGATGTTGTATTCGGGAACTTTGGAGCCTCCCTGACAGTCACCAAACTGGTTGAGAGCAACTGTGGCAGGATCTGTGAAAGGGTCATGTTTAACCGGGTAAACTCTCGCCGGGGTCTTTCAGCCCTTTGAGGATTGTTTGGCCGAGGAGCGGCAGCAGGTTTAGCAATCATCACCGCACTGACAGATTGGCGGTGCTCAGGTCTCTCTGATTTCCTGGAACCATATACGGCACTAGACTCCTTCTTGAAGGGTTTCTTTTCCGAACTAGATGATGCACCCTTCGCAATCTTCCCAGATTTTAATCCAGCTTCAATCCTTTCTCCAGTCAGAATCAAATCAGTGAACCCAGCAGAAGAATTCCCAATGAGATGGTTGAAAAATGGTCCAGATAGGGTCCCTAAGAACATGTCTACCAACTCCCGATCAGTCAATGGTGGCTGCACCCTGCCAGCCAGGTCTCTCCACTTCTGAGCGTACTCCTTAAAGCCTTCGCTTACACCTAACGACATACCCTGGAGTTGGGTACGCGTGGGGGCAAGGTCGGCATTATATTGATACTGCTTGTAGAAAGCAGTAGCCAACTCCTCCCAGTTACGAACCTTGGTCCCATCCAGCTGATAGAACCATTCGAGATGAGTCCCTGAAAGACTCTCCTTGAAGAAGTGGATCCATAAATTCTTATCCGCGGAGTACGACTGAATTTTCCGAACATAGGACCTTAAATGCAGCTTGGGACAAGATGCCCCGTCATATTTGGAGAAGGATGGTGCTTTGAACTTGTGGGGGATGATCACACCAGTTGACAAACCCAGATATCCGAAATCCAGCCCAGGTGCCTGTTGAACCTCCATAGCCTTCAACCTGTCCTCCAGTTGTTTACATCTGTCATCCGCAGGAGGGTACTGCTCTTCATCAAAATCGATCTCGTTGTCGGAGACCACCGGACTAGGGACCTTTACTTCTGCCTGAGAAGGACTCTTGCCAACAGAAGAACCATCCTCTTCATGCTGCAGAGTATTGCCAAACCTTCGGCCCGAGTTGAACAGAACAGTTCTTCTCTTCTTCTTCTTCTCCTTCTTCAGGAGCATAGTCTTCAGTTCTTCTTGGCCTCGAACCAGACACGTGATTAATTCTTGAAACTGCGCATTCTGCGCCTGAAGAGCCTTGATTGATGTCTCGGTTGATGCAGATTCGGGATTCATGATGCTGAAATAAACAGCGAAGAACTGTAAGCAACCTGAAAAGGGGAAAAACCTGCTATGCACATGATGAATGAGATGTGTTCATGCAATGCATTCAAGGGTTCGAAAGTTCAAATTTGTTGTAGACAAAAAGGAACACACGTTATCATTAAGGAAATCATTGTTTAATACATCAAGGCCTCATGGGCAAAAGTACAAAAATCAAATCAATCCCAGAATACACTGCGCATCCTCTTCGGAGCTATGTAAGTGTTGAGATTCCTCTCCTCATGCAACAGATGGGTGAGCTCCAAGACCTTTTTTTCACTGGCATGCAGACTAGTCTCAAGAGAATTCCTTTCCTCCTTAAGCTGGATCCAGCTCTTTTGCATCTCTTCCCAGGATGTGGGCATATCAGGGTGCTGAATAGTGTAGGACACTTCCCCTTCCAAGACAGGCTCTTTGATCACTGGGAGCATATGAGGATAAGGCATCACTAACTTCTGGGAGTGGGCTCGTACCCACTTGAGATAAGGTTCCAACGGGATGGAGTTCCTGTGCCCCAGTGTCTTGCTGTCTATCCTACTAGGCATCCTCCAGGCTCTGATAAATCTCTGGCGAAGTCCTTGAGTATCGTTGTCGAAGTCAAAAACTATGTCAGGAATTAACATGTCATGAGGACCATCCCTCCGAGCATAACCAAATTGTCTCCAAGCCAGGCATGGGCTATAAGTAATACCTCCTCTGATTCCAAGTAAAGGAACATTAGGGTACTCCCCGCAGCGGTCAATGATAGTGACATCTTCTCTGGACCTAGGGCACCAATGTATATCTGCATGTGTAATAGTCATCAACCGTTGTGACCATCTCAAACCCCGCTCATTCTTCAAGGCTGATTGTGGAAGGTGCGAAATAAACCACCTTCCCAGGAGAGGAGTGCAACACATAAAGACACCTCTTTTTCTCATGGTTCGAGTGTAACATGAGTGAAGGATGTCCCCCAGCAATGTAGGTATAGGATTCCTGGACATAAAGATCTGGACAGCACTGATATCAATAAGCTGATCTGGGTTAGGGAACAATACCAAACCATAAACAAGGAGGGCCACAACTTCTTCAAAAGCTTGCAAGTCAAGGGAGTTCCAACATTCATGGGCTTTTTCAAACAGAAACCTGGCTAAGAACCCTTTGATGCCACTTCTAACTTCCCAATGTCCCTTGAGGTCACATGACTGTAGGTGCAAGGCTTTAGCAATCTCTTCAAGCTTAGGTTCCTTTTCTGTACCGTTGAAGGGTAGCTGATCAAGGATAGGGATCTTCAGGAGCCGGGAGAACTCCTTCAATGTAGGTACAAACTGATAGTCCAAGAAGGTAAAGCAGTGATGCAGAGGGTCAAAGAATTGGAACAAGACCTTTATCATATCTTCCTCAATGTTGGTGTTGACCAAGCTGATGAGGCTTCCATGCCTTTCACTGAATGAAGAGTTCTCGGGAATCCTGGATATAAGCTCCTTAAGCTGAGGAGGGATCCTTACAAGATTGACCTGAATTGTCTTTCTACGAACAGTTTCCATGTCCTACAAAACAAGAACAAAGATGAAAATTCGAACCCCTGAAATGGTTAGTCAATGCATATGATGCTGGATGATGTTATGATGCTATGATTAAACACACCACAGATATTTACAAAGACAAACATGTAAGGCACACAAGGCACACAAGACAAACCCTTAAGGTTTAAGGCCAGCATGGGGTCTGGGTAGTACCCTCTTGAAGTTGGTGGGTTCAACCTGTCCTAATCAAAGTAACCGGGTTCTAAGGTTCCCAATATCACGAGATTGCTTTCATTGTTCATCGTTTCGATTTAGCCACTGAACTGGCGACCGAAATATTCCAGGAAAGCAACCCTCAATTGAGCGTAGTATCGAGTATCAACCAACCTCGGACTGCACCAAAGTCAGTTATCTCACTACCCTAAAGAGGCCAAAATAGTTCAATTAAGGTTCCTAAGGTCTGTTGATGCTTCACGACACCACGCGGAGGCCCCGTACTCTCCTTGACTGAACTCAAGGGTTACCGGTACACACCAAAGTGCCACATCAACGTAGCAGACTGTTTCAACCATGTCGGTATACCCCGCACAGTTCCCTCACAGCCTTGTTGCTACTTTCTAAGAAAGGTATCCCCAGATCCGGGTTAGGATCTATAGAACTCCCAAGCAACCCACAATAATAAAGCAAGCAAAGAAGACAATTGAAAACATAGTTATGAGCTAGCCCTAAGGTACACCTCACTTTAAGGATGTCCCCAGCAGAGTCGCCAGTTCTGTGATCGGTGGATCTGGAACTGACTGTTTAACGCTGGTTCGCGAAATGTCGCGGAAGCAAGAGTCGCCACCGTCTTTTATTTTCTCCAAATGGAAAGGACAAAAGCACAGAAAAATTCCTTAAAGAGATTGCTCTCGGTTCGGGAGGTAGATTATAGAAAGGGAAGGTGTTAGCACCCTTTCTATCCATGGTTATCCATGGGCTCTTAGATACTTGCTCAATGTGTTTTCAAAAATTGGTTTGTTTGCTTTTCAACTGTGGGTTTTATAAAAAGTTTCTTTGAAAGTTTCAGATCGACTCGTACGTCAGAGTGTTTGAAAAATTGTTTTGAAAGCTTTTGAAAATGTGTTGGTGTGAAAAGATTTTTGTTTGTTTGAAATTAGAGCAAGTATCTAGAGTCGTCTACCTACCCTAAGGAATTCGTCTATGTAAATGTCCTTAAAAGTAATGCCATCCCGCCATTGAGAGGTAGGTAGCACCACCGTTGGAGGTGTTCGGGTCAATTCGAGTTTGTAGGGACATGGTGATCACCAGAGCAATGGGAAGACACCTTAGAAGCTACCCTCATGCCAGGTTCCCGGATCATGAGGACTTACTAAGACATCCTCTACTCGACGATCACCTTTCGAGGCAAGGCAACAGTGAGGCGTACCCTAGGGGTGGTGTGTGCGATTCGTGTGTCGTTTTCATTGATATTTATCTTGTCATGTTCATTGTGATCTACGCTTGATTTTATTTAAGGCCATACATTCTTTCATGCTTTTTTATTAACAGTTAAAAATATTTGCGGGAAAAGTAAATGCTAAGCTATTACAAATGGCGCGGGTCCACATTGCCAAAATTAACCCGGACCCGATTTGACAGAAAATAAATAAAGCGAATAAAAGTGCGAAAAAGTTAAATTGTCCGAATTACATGGCTTTGGGAGAAATACATAATTATTTAAGCGATAAAATAAATATGCGAAATAAGAGAATTAAAAACATGGGCGTTGGACCCTTTTGCAAAATTTAAAGTTAATAAGAATTAATTAGTTAGAATTAATGAGGAATAAAAAATTAAAAATTAAAAAGGAATGTTTTTTTGGTGTTTTTGTATTTTTTTAAGATTTAATAAAAAAAAGATTAATTAAAATGAAAATTGGATGCAAACCCTAATTCTAATGGCTTTTAAGTTTATTGTGAAAATATTAAATTAAAACCTAAATTAAACCTAAATTCTTTTATGTGCAACTTAATTATGAAAATAAAATAAGTAATATTATTATTATGAAAAAGAAAAAAAATTGAAAGGAATAAAATTCATTAAACCTAATTCTATATTTTTTAGATATTTTATGAAAAGAATTAATATTGTAAAAACCCTAATTTATACTAAGTTTATTTACATACATTTGTTTACAAGAAAATAATTCAAATAAATAAATATTATATTCTTCTCTTTTTTTCTGATTTTTTGTGTATTTTATAATTTGTAAAATATAATTAATTAAATTAAAACAATTGAATAAAATAAAATAACAATTAACAATAAAATAAAAATAAGTAAAAAAAAGAAAGAAATTGCAAACCAGGGGGGGTTCAGGCCCTAAAGTGGAGGTGTTGTTCAAGAAACTGGCCCAATAAGCTTGAAATCCACTTGACTTTTCCAGGCCACGTATAGGACTTTTGACTAAGGCTTATGGTGTTCAGCAACCTTGAGCCTTTGATCTGGATATGCTAGACGCGTGGCTGGCTTGATGGTGATGGAATATGGTGTGCCTTAACGCTAGCGCTGCATGGGAAACGTTATGGAAAAATATTATTGAAGTGGTTCAGACCTGGGAATCGAACCCAGGTCACGTGTATTGCCAATGCTTCTGCTTACCAACTATACCAACCTGCGCGCTTTGATATATAAGTAATAATCAAATAATATAAAAAGAAACCACGCGTTAGTGGAGAGAAACGCGCGAAATTTAAATCAACGTATCACGTGTTGACACGATGTCGTCTTCTTTCTTTTTCCTAAAACACAAACATGAGGCAACGGTTTTGCAAACGTTGCCTAAGACCATATACCAGAAAATAGCGATTAGATGCTCATTGAATATAAATTAGGCGCGACAATTGATTCTTCTTCGTCTCTATACGCTGAATCCAACCATGGTACTGAGGATGTCCAATTTTTCCTCTTTTAAGAATCCCTAATTTGAAGCTCTGGAAACCCTAACATTCAATCATGGTATAATCGTATATAGCGCACAAAAAAGCAATTGGATATGTTGGTTAGCATCAAAACATTATAATGAACATGAATCCATAAATAAATTTCACAAATAATGCTTAGATCATGATGTACGAATGGCAATTTTTCTCTGTACAGTTTGAGTTTGTTTTACCAATTCTTGAAGTTTGAGTTGATGTTAGGGATTGGAATGCGTTCAGGGGACCACAAGGAAGCTTTTGGAATGAATTTCGTGCCTTGAATCAACCTCTAACAATGAATTCAGTTTTGCTTTTTTTGGCAAAAATACCAAGTTTTCAATGGCTCTTTCTGCGCAGCTTTTAGTCTCTTGGCATTAGGTTTATGCTTCTGATTATGTAGTGCAGCAATTAGGTTAAAAAAATCAATCAAATCTCTTTTATTCAATGGTTTTTGCAAATTGATTTTCCAAGATCTTTTCATATCTTTTTCATGTGTATTTTTGTGTCAATTAGCTCAAATCAGACCAAATCTTGCCATATTGGGATGTGCACGAGATATTGAGGGTAAAACATGCATGAAAAGATTTTTTAGGTCAAGCTAGGTATTTTTCATATATTTATATAATTTAAATGAATTAATATGAATAATAATTCAAATAAATAAATAAAAAATGAGAAAATACTTCCCTTTGGGCCAAGTGGTCGTGCACATGCTTAGAATGATGAATCATGGAAGAAAAATGGGCCCATTAGCAATTTTAGGTCATTTGGATCAAAGTTGACTTTTCAAAATATCCAAAAATTTCCCAACTTCCACAAGGCATAACTTGCTCAATTTTTAAGCTTTTCTCATGTTCTTGGACATTTTGGAAAGGTCTTTGAGTCCTCTAACCAATGCCTTTTGTCCCATGTCATTTTGATTTACCAATCTCAAGTTATGGTTTTTGACTTAAAGTCCCTTTTTGTTGACTTTTGAAAATGACCTATAATGTTGAAATTGATAACTTTTTGTGAGAGCATTTCTTGGAATTGAAGTATGAAGATGAGTTGTAGGAAATGTCTTTATCTTCAAAATGAGCTTTGGATGGAATTTTTCTGATAATCCATGTGAAAGTTATGCCCTGGTCAATTTCAGTTGACTTTTTCAGCTGTCCAAATATAGTAACTTTTGCATCTTGATGATTTTCTGAGCCAAATTTTGAGAATCATGATCAAGCATTGATCAAATGATGTTTGTGGCTTCAAAATGATATGTTGACCAAAAATTTGAACTTTTGACTGTCAAATGACCATTTTGCCCCTACAGTTGACTGTAGTGCAATTTAGGGTTTTGACTGTGCAATTTTGAGCTGAATGCCTTGAAACTTGATATGAGGATACTTGACCATATTTGTAGGCATGTGAGACTTGATTGGGCCTTGGAAAACTTCCTTTTCTTGATTATAACACAAACCCTAGTTTTGACTGTATGTGAGAACTTAGTACTGAGCAACCCTTGGGGGAGTTTTGTGACTTAGCTTGGCAATTTCTTTAAGCATATGGGAGGGCAAATTTTGGGGTGCAACAGAGAGCATTAAATACTTTGCGTGTATCCTTGCAAAATTCCATTCTCCAAGAAACTAGTTGTAGGCACTTGAGTGTTTTCAGCCGTCTTTGCATTAATTAGCAAACGTCAGAATATAAGAACGTGTTTCCTTTGCTATGACAAGACACGTTGATTAAGACGTTGTTTCAGTATTTGCTTTAACTCAAAACATGCTTTATTCAACTTCTGGTCAGAGCGTTGCTTGCTAAGATCTTTGAACAGCGCTTGCTTTCAAGTTATCTTCAGAATCAAGAAGCATGCTAGAAGTTAGAAGATACATTTAACAAATGAGTGTTCTTACCAGAGTCAGCAGATGCGTTTGAATAAAAGGTTCTTTTGTCAAAGAAGTTCTTTATAATCTTTGCTTAGAACTTTGGAATGTTTCTTGTCAGAACATTAACTAAGACATTCAAAACCACATTCATTAGAGCATAAATTATCTTAAATATAATTTAGTTATCATCAAAACACTTGGGATAGGTCAGAACTTAATCTTGTTTTTCAATAAATGTCAAATTTATGCAGACAAGGTGCACGTGCCTCCGGTTCATCTAAATGTCTTAACAGCTCATTGGCCCTTCGCAGTGTGGGGAATCGACATGATTGGAGAGATCAAGCCTACAGCTTCCAATGGACACCGCTTCATTCTGGTGGCCATTGACTACTTCACCAAGTGGGTCGAAGCAGCTTCCTTCGCATCTGTTACTAAGAATGTTGTTGCCCGCTTTATCAATCAGAACCTTATTTGCCGGTACGGTATCCTCGAAAGGATCATCACTGATAACGATACAAACCTTAACAATACTATGATCACCGCCTTGTGCGAGCAGTTCAAGATTCAACATCACAATTCATCCCCCTATCGGCCAAAGATGAATGGTGCAGTTGAAGCTGCTAACAAAAATATCAAGAAGATCATACAAAAGATGACAGTCACCTACAAGGACTGGCATGAGATGCTACCGTTTGCTCTTTACGGGTACCGTACCACGACATGCACATCAACTGGGGAAACACCCTATTCTTTGGTTTATGGCATGGAGGTTGTTTTACCTATCGAGGTTCAGATTCCCTCTTTGAGAATCATGAAGGATGCTGGTTTGAGTGAAGACAATTGGATTCATACCCGACTTGATCAACTTAAATTGATTGATGAAAAGAGACTTACTGCTGTTTGCCACGGTCAGACGTATCAAAAACAGATGATCAAGGCTTTCAACAAGAAAGTCAGACGCCAGGTATATCAAGTCGGGGATCTGGTAATCAAGCGCATCATCTTGCCACAGAGTGATCCCAGAGGCAAATGGATTCCTACCTACGAAGGACCATTTGTAATCAAGAACATCTTTTCTGGTGGGGCAATGATCTTAACCACCATGGACGGTGACGACTTGCCGCACCCTACGAATGTAGACATACTCAAAAGATACTACGCATAAATGACCCGCTAGGTTGACACACCTAGGCAAAAAAAGGGCATCCCAGTGAATCGAAAACCCGAAAGGGCGGTTCAGGAAAAAATTAGGGATAAATAAAAAAAATCTGTACACCCGGCAAGTTGAAAACCCGAAAGGGCGACTTGGGAAAAAAAGGGTTTCCCGGTGGACTGAAAACCCGAAAGGGCAGTCCAGGAAAAAGTTAGGGAATTAAAGCGTATGACTATGTCTCGTCGGATCACTTTAAGGATAATCTCTTCACAGACAAACTCTGAGCTTTTGATCAACTCAATCATCTTCGGACAAAGCAACGGATGGAAAAGATATTCAGAGATACGAAGGCTATAATGGAATGGGAACCCCATGGGATTTTTACACACATAGCTATCTTTCCTTGTATAAATTTTTCTTACTTTTATGACACCATCCCCTTACTAGGATGTCTGTCTCCTTTGTACAAAATACTTATTCAAAGTGAATACAAATATATCTCTTTCAAATTACAGAAAACTATTTGCCTTTTTTTCTTTACACTTGTGTTTTTATTTTCAAAAACGTCCAATGATTCATTGATGAACATATGCATTTGAACATAATTACTGTTTACAAATAAACAGGATAGGAAAGAACAATTACTGACAGGTTGAAAGGATAGGAAAACGTCTTTAGGCTATTCCAGGAACAATCTCTGCAGTACACCATCTAGATCCCCAACGGAACTAAAATTTCAAACCCTTAATCCCCATCAGAGTTAAAACTTCAAACTCCTAACCCCCAGCGGAGCCAAAGCTTCTAACTATCAATCCCCAGCAGAAACCTTTTAGTTTCTCTAAATTCCCCAACAAGTTATCTTGAAGCCTGGGAATAAACCAGATAACAGTTAACTCTTGTCTCTCCCCAACCTAGGATAATTCCCCAGTAGAGTGGCAGATGACCGAAAACTCCTGAACCTACTCTCCAGCAGTAAGCTTTTCTTCCCCACAGAGTTTTCATTGCTTTTCAACAGAATGAAGATTATCATTCTTAATTCCCCCGTGAAATCTCCAAAGTTTTCATTGCTCCCCAACAAAATGAAGATTCTCATTTTTAATTCCCCGTAGAAGTCATCAGAGTCTTCTTTATTCTCCAGCAGATCAAGGATTTTCTTTGTGTAACCCCCAGTAGAAATCATCAAAGTTCTTTGGATTTCCCAAGCAAATTTCTCAAGCAGTATGGCATTGCCCGCAGCAGATTTTTGTCAATACTCCAACTTCAAGACATGAAGGATCCTCATATCCCCACAGAAGTTGTCAAGGGTTTTCTATCTCCAACAGTCGCCCATAATTTCTTATCCTCAGCAGTCAATGATTTATTTTCCCCGGCAGCATTCAAGGATTTATTTTCCCCGACAACAGTCAAGGGTTTTATTATCCCCATCTGTCAAAAATTTATTTTCCTCAGCAATACAGCACATCTGCTTACATGCGCATACATTAAATCCATATATCATGAACATTGATAAAACACATATATTGCATCATACATTTCATGCAACATAACTTTGTGTTTCAGCTAACATTTTACCCTTTTCAGGATAAGACTAACAAGCTACCGTTAACGGTATACAATCATGATACAGTACAGATACACTCCAAACGCGGAAGTCATTCTGTTGCTCATTCAGATTCAGATTTCAGATACAGTTCAGATACGCTCCAGATACGGATGCCATCCTGATACTTATTCATATTTCAACTATCAGATATAGATTAGATACGCTCCAGACACTGAAGCCATTCTATTTCTCATTCAGATACAGTACGGATACACTCCAGACACGGAAGTTATTTTGTTACTCATTCAGACCTCAACATTCAAATACAGTACGGATACGCTCCAGACACGGAAGCCATTATGTCACTCATTCAGATTTAAACTTCAGATACACTACGGATACGCTCCAGACACGGTTGTTATTCTGTCACTCATTCTGACTTTCCCCAGCTCAGAGACGCTCCAGACGCGGATGCTATTCTATTGCTCATTCAGATTCCAACTACCAGATATAGTTCAGAGACGCTCCAGACACGGATGTTATTCTATTTCTCATTACAAGTCTCCAGATACAGTTTAGATACGTTCCAGACGTGGATACCATTCTGATACTCATTCTTTTGACTTACAACTTACAACTCAGCAAACATTCTTGGATGGAATCTACAAGCCCATCTCCAACAAGATTCTATCACCTCTCTAAATGGCATCTTTAAGCCCATTCCCTCAACTCCATTTTGCCGAGTGCAAATTTATGGGCACTCTAGTGTCCAATCATCTTTTACCTTCGAGTCACAAACGGAAAACTCGCCAATCTAACTCTTCAGGTTCAAGAAGATTGAACAGGGCAGCTGTTGTACCCCAAAATTTTCCCTCTCATTTATCAAGATTTTCCTCACAAGACTTCTTGGACTCAAGACAAGATTAGGGTTTGCTCAGCTCAAGACCTCTTCTTGCACTGATGACCTAAAATTAGGGTTTGAGTTTGCACAAGGATTTTTGGACCATCAATGCTTCATGTGACTTTCATACACCATCTTGGACCCCTAAGATTACCCATACCAAGTTTCAAGCCTTGAATCACATTTTTGCCCAGTCAATTGGACAGTTGACCTAAAAATCAACTATATTGGGGGAAAAGTCAACCATGGCCAATTTACAGTCAAACTTCATAATTTTTTATCCACAATAACATTTTAGACTCATATGTACCATTTGACCAACTTTGGATCACAACTCCTCAAAACAATTGATCAAATCATCAAAAGGGCAAAATGGTCAAAATTAGGGTTTTGATTGAGAAAGGGCAATTTCTGATTTTTAACCTAGCCAATGACCAATCGGGTTCAAGAATGATTTAAAGGACTCAATGGCATCATCTTGACCTAATCACATAGTTCAAAAGATCTCAAATGCATAGGATTGACAAATGAATTTTGCAGTCAACTGATCAAAAGTCAATTGTACACTAAAAAGTCAAACTTTGACTTTTATGTCAAAATCAAGTGCCAAGGGTCATAATTCATCAAGATATGTCAAAATATGAAACTTGTTGACCAAGAAACCTAAAATTGCAAATTAGGGTTTTAATTTGAAATTTTTCATAACTTAGAATTTTTCTAAGTATGGAAAATTTCTTATTTTTTCCCAACATTCCACAACTTCTTCACCATGATGAAATTGGATTCAAAGAAAACTTCCAACATGAAAGTTGTAGTCCTCCATGAAATATACAACTTTGATTCACAAAGTTTTCCCAAAAGATGCTTGGATATCAAGTTATGAATTTATGAATAGGGGTCCATAAACTTTTTAACTTAGTGAAATTTTGCCCTAATTTAGGGAGGTTTTTGACCTAACTTCATGGGCATTTTTCACCTAGTTCCAAGAGATATCTCAAAATGCATTTCAAATATGGATTGTAGAGCATGTTGCAAGATTTCCAAAATGTCCCAGAACTCTCCAAGATCATTTGTGGTTAGGGAGAATCGAAGAAGAGAAAATGGCATTTTGTCACTTTTGTGCAAGCCATTTTCACAATGCACCATGTTGCAAATCTGATCAAGCATGCTCGTACCTTGCATTACAGGTCCTAAATCCCTTCTACACTCCATAATTAAATGCAAACTCATGGGATAATGGCTTTATTTTGGCTGTTGGAGCATTATACAAAGAATAAATCCATAAATGGCATAAAGGGTACAATGCCATTTTGATAAAGCAAGCTTTTTGCAACTTTACAATTCTTGAGCCATGGACCTGTTTCTTGGTTACAAGCAATGCCCACAGATATCCAACAATGTTTACCAACTATTATCAACCCTAGAACTAGCAAGTACATGGCTTAAGTCACTTCAACTTTCTTCAAATACAAGAAAAGTTGCAAAAGTGAAGAAAACTTGCACATCTGTTAAAGAGTGAACTTGGCCTCATTCAAAACAACTTCACAAACTTATCTCAAGCTATAACACGATGGCATAACTTCTAAAACTCTCCCAAATACAAAAACACGATTTTTCTGCCCAAACTTGCAGTTTCTGCAAAACTCTTGCAAACTCAATATTGGCTCGTGCGTTTCTCCCTTTAACACTTGAAACACCTTCCATACATCACATCCAAACTATCCAAGCCCTTGTCCTGGTTCTGTGAGCTCTGTTTTAGACATCACCATTTTCACTTTTGAAGGTTGCAGGTTGACTTCTACAAGGAGTTTCAAGCATCCTCAAGGCCAGCTAAGCATTGGAATAACTTGAGGGAACTTCAAGGAAGCTCACACGATCCTCAGGCCTCACTCAAAGTCCCCACATTGCCATATCCAAACTCAGCTGAACAAGGTATTTTTCAAACTCTATCTCTCTATTTAGGAATCCTCAAGCTTTGATTTGTGAAGCAAAGATGTAGTCCTTAACATGGTGAAGCTGTACATATACATAATTATCATTTATATTAACTGAGTAGTGAGAATTTGAAGCTTGAAGTTCATGAAAAAATTAGGTCAGAAATTAGGGCTACAGAAATTCTCCATGATCCTTGAGAGTTAGATTATGTTTTTTATATCATTGGAATCGTGAGATTCCAAGCTACATTTTTTATGTTGCAAGTTTTTGTTTTTGTGCAAAGAATAGAGAGTTACAAGTTGAAGGTAGAACGCGCGCAAATGTTTGGCTAGAGGACAGGGACAAAGGTTGGCTTGGGCCTGGCGCGCCTTGGGCTTCTGTTTTTGCTTCCCATACCCCCTAACTACTATTCGCACCCCCTTTGCATATTTTTATATTTTTTCACATTTTCTCATATTTTTTATGTTTATTGACTTTATTTTTATTTTTTTGAACATTAAAAAATCACAAAAATATTTTCTTAATTTTTTGCATTTTTATTTTATTTTTTATCTTATTTTTCGCATAAAATATTGATTATTTAGAATAAATAGAATCTATTTTCTTAAAATTAATAGTAAACATATTTAAAAATATCATACACTTTTATTTTTATTATTCATACATATAAAATATTATTTCCATATATATTTTAATTTTTAATATTTGTATATAATATTACTTATATTTTCTTGTACATAAATGGATAAAATAAATAATATAGAACATGTTTTTCTTTAAATCAAAAACTAGGGTTTCACCCTTTCAAAAATAACAATATTATTTTTCTTATTTTTAGGACTTAAATAATTTTTATTTTCTCATACATAAAACAAATACAAAATATTTTTTTCATAATTACATTTTATTGCATATTTAAATACTTGTTTATTTACTTATTTGTACAATAATTCAATTGGGTTGTAATAGTATTTTAGGGTTTTATTTTGTGAAATATCCCCATTCTAAATTTGTATCCCCCTCCCATAATAATTGTTGTAATAACTTAGATTTATTGTATGCAATTTATCGCATTATATATTTGTGTAGTAAACTAGGGTTTTGCATGATAAGACAAAAATCAAACAAATAGCATGACCTAATACAAGACAAACAAAAGCATGTAAAATGACAACACATTTCACACAAACACCCTTAGGGTTTCACCCACTTTGTTGCCTAAAAAATGGCCATGGTATGCATGCAAGGTGTCTTGGCAAAACAAAACAAAACAAAACAAAAGATCATAGTCCCTCGATGACGCTATCAAAAGGTTGCCTAAACAAAGATGATCTTAGTCCCTCCAAATGCTAAAGATACTTGGCAACATTGCTATCATGGTCATACGATGACCTACGCCTGTCCCATTTAACATCCAAAGATAGGGTTGTTTACCAAATAAATGGTAGGTCAACAATGTCAAAGGAATAAAAATGCATAAGAAAGACTTTTGAGTAAGTAGATAAGCTTCTAGTTACTTGATCAATTTGCAAACAATCCTTGATATTTTTAAACAAACACACATATTTCAAAACATTTTCCAAACAACTTTCAAAACATTGAAACATTTTTCAAAAGACAAACATCTTTGTATACATTCTTACGAACGAGAATCATTACAAAGATTGCCTAAACGATGGCCTCTTTTCAAAATACTTTCAAAACCACACGAAGCACCATTTCAAACAATTGCAAAAGCAAAGCAAGTGATCTAAACAAGTAACTAAGAGCCCATGAAAAACCATGGATGAAAAGGGTGCTAGCACCTTCCCTTTTCATAATCTACCCCCCGAACTCAAGAAAACATCTCAAAGGTCTTTCATGTGCTTTTTTATCTTTCCTTTTGGATAAAATAAAATTCGGTGGCGAATCTTGCTAAACCGCAACATTTGAAAACACAAACGTAAAACCTCAAGTCAGCTCTCCCACCGCATCACAGTCATGCTCTCAATGAAAGGTGTTTTCATTTCTTCTTGCCCCTTGGATAGATTCAGGAACATTTCTTGAAACTGAGCATTTTGAGTCTGAAGGTCCTTGATAGTATGTTCTAGAGCCATCTCTACTGAAATAAACAGTAACCAGATGTGAAAACCTGTATGGGGGAAAACCTATCATGATATGACATGCATGGTATGTGGATACAATGTTTTTAGGGATCTCGCGAGGTAAACACAATAAGATGTCAAAAGTTGAACTTTGATTACAACTTTGATTGAAGAACTTCCTATCATTGAATGTCCTTCCACGAGAATCAAGCTCACCATGTCAAGTGGGTCATAGCCCTTGACTCAAGTTATTGTGCTTTGGTCTTTGACAACATTTGGTTAGAGGAGAATAAATCCTCTTTCCCCTTGATAGACGTCTGGTTTATCATGACCCTGTATCACAGGCCTTTGAGATCCTTGAAATGGTTATTGACAATGCTATGGTATTATGTCAGGATGTTATGTACAAGTAATCATACATAAGCAAAAGCAAACAAGTCGTTATATACAAACAAAGCAAACAAATCCTTAGGTTTAGGCTTGCATGGAGTTTATAGGTAAGTACCCTCTTGAAGTTTAGTTGGCTCAACCTGTCCTAGAAAGTAACCGGGTTCTAGGGGATCTCAATATCATTGATCTTTCTTCATCGGGCATTTTTTCAGCACAAGTCTCTTTATTGGCGACCAAAATATTCTGAAAGTTCGATCTCAATGAGCGTAGTATCGAGTATCAACCAGATTTAGACAACACCAAATCCGGCTATCTCACTACTTCCTAATGGCCAAGTTTTTCAATTAAAGGCTCTAGTTAGTGCTTCACGACACCACTGATCGGGACTTTATAAGTCTGTCGGGATACTAACTGCAAGTATACAGTTCAGTCGTTCTAGTTTTAAAAGATTATCGAACCCACAGAGACTGAGGATCAATCGCATACGATCTAATGCTACAGTTTGTCTAACTAAGCGATGAATATTCAATTTTTGGGGGAGACAGTTTAATTAAAATTAATAGTACTAATTATACCGATATGTGATAATCGGACTTAGGGAATTCGATGAATCGCTTGACCTATAAAGTATTTCGGTAAAAGCTAATTGTTTAAAAACCTGAGACATACACTCTCGTGTTTATGAAATAAGTCATGCTACTAAACCTAGTGGATGCACTTTAAATTTAATAACACTTTTTGAAAACAATTTGAATTTAATTAATTTATTAAAACACTCTCGTGTATTTAAAAATCAATGCTTCGTTACCACTATCTGGGTTGAACCCCATCTCTCGCATGCAGGTTCTTGCCTTAATTAATTTCCCACTCTCGTGGCAAAATCGTGTTAATTAACCTCTCACTCTCATGACAAGGATAGTTAAATTAATCTTGGAAATTGGAAACCAGAAATTGTTTTGTAAATATTTTTGGCCAAGGTATCATTGAATTCTTTCAGTTCTTACGGTCACATACCGGTATTAATAATTTAGCCAGACATAATTAACTTAATAGCAATACAGTTTAAAATATAATTCATGGCAATAATTGGCATATTATAAAAACTGAATAAATAATATTTGCAATATAAAAAACCTGGAATCAAATTTGCTATGGTAATCTTGAGGTAATACAGTAATCCAATCTTCGAGCTTGACTTGCAGTAAATGATTCGTGTTAATTCTTGAAAGAAGAATTAACACTTAAAAATAGAAACTAAGGCCTTGAATGAAAATTACAAGAAAATGAAAACAGAATTCCAAAAACAAGTAAATTGGAAAATAACTGTAAAATAAAATAATATTTGCTCTGAGTAAATTTCTTCGACCCTTGAACTGTGTACTGGTACTCATATATATAGCATAGGAAAAATAAGCAGTTTTTTTGAATTCTTGATGAAGTCTTCGTGGAGAAAATATAGGAGCATTCATAGTGGTGGCAAGAAAATAGGAGACTCAGTAGAAAGAGGGAGAACGAGTCTGCCCTTCACGCCCACGTCTCAATCTATGCATAACGTCCACCTTCACGTGCGTGACGGTCGTCACAGGTGGGTGACGGTCGTCACGCGCTGAAGTAGTGCCTTACGCTCGTCAGTGGTGTGTGACGAGCGTTTCCTTATGTTGTGGGGTGTTACACCCGTCACAGGGACGTGACGACCGTCACTGATCCAGAAGTCCAAACTTTGTATTTTTTTATTCTTTTTCTCTTTGTTTATCGTCTAGCTTTCTTCATGTTGTCCTTTTCCATCGGTTTGAGTCGACAAGTGTTATACCTGCAAAAAAGACAAATAATCTCGGAATAATCGGTGGTTAGACGACTTAATGAAATATAAAATCGGTAAAAAGCATGTTAATTATACAATATGTTTTCTCGTTATCAAATTCCCCCATACTTAAACCTTTGCTTGTCCTCAAGCAAATAGTCATTCGAAAGGTCGGACAAGTTTTCGTCAAGCGCATAAGCATGATATACCTTGTATTTTTAAAGTGGTTTCGGGAAATCCTCGTTGGTTCGGCCAATACTTGAGTAAAACACTAAAGATACGCTAATGACGCAAGCAATAAGCTTACTCGTAGACTTCCATTTTAAACGAGCTATCCAACAGTTTCGTTATAAGTCTGCCCGGAGTTCCTCGTATCTATTTCACCCGGTTTCGTTCTGGCCCAATCACATTAAGCCCTTTGCCTTAGCACGCACGTAGTGGAGTAACCGGTTAGTGACTTTGATCCTTTAGCACGGGGTCTGGTACATGAATGTGGCAACCCTACATATGTTATCCAAATTGGAGGTTGTGGGGGATCGAGTCGTAGCACGCCCTACCGAGTTCAGAACCAGATACCTCTGAACCAACCAACACTGGATTCCTTCATTATTTGCTCAGCTCTTATATGTACCCGTATATTTTGGTACACAATTTTCTTTTCTTTTAGCAGCGAGATAGGAAGGATATTTTTAGAATCAAGCATCAAACACTTATATTCATCGATTCTCCACGTGGTTTGTGTCAAGACGGTGCTGACTGCTAGTATAAACTACTAGGGGTTACTTCTAGAACTTGAAACTCCAGATATCGGTATAATGGTTATTGAAACGGATCGCGTAAGTGGGAAGTCTACGGTGACAGAACCGTATCGATCTTGTTATGTCGTTTTCGGCTTCCTCAACTGGGATTTCGTTAAAATAGGTATGTCGGGCTAATGCGAAAATGGAAATTTTTCGGTATGGCAAAATAAAGCGAAGAATTTGAATCGAGACATATCGCGAGAAGTTACTAGTTTTATAAAAGATTGAAAGGTACCTCTCCCATACAAAATCCGACATTGTCCTCAATGTTGTGGTATATATGCGGGGAAGTACAATTACAAAAACAAAAGGAAAAGAAAAGAAACAGAAAAATAACAAATTACATAGAAATTAAAGAAAGAGAAACTATTGGTGACCACGTCCTCTGCTCCTGGTGCGAGAGCGTCTGGTAGGAGTGGCTTTAGTGTCGGTGTCTTGGAAGCCAAAGGTGTTCATATCTATCCTCGAGGCGTTAAGCTCTGACAGGGCCTCATCTAACCTCTCGTTCATGTTGCGCTGCCCAGTCAAGATCTGAGCATTTTGGGCGCATAGAGACTCGAATTGCTCAGCTTGCCTCCTTTCAAGCGCCGCATTCATTTGATTTTGCATGTGTAGGGCGTGGAGGATGTCTTCAAGATTGATAGGAGGAGGTGCAGATGAGGATCCTGGAATGTCGTGGACAGGCGGAGCACTATCCAACTCTTCTTGTATGTCGTCTACGGCG
This sequence comes from Vicia faba, assembly GCA_948472305.1. Classification (NCBI taxonomy): domain Eukaryota; kingdom Viridiplantae; phylum Streptophyta; class Magnoliopsida; order Fabales; family Fabaceae; genus Vicia; species Vicia faba. The sequence continues at coordinate 557,224,104 of OX451735.1, forward strand.
GCTGCAGGTTGGTCTTCGTGGGCAGGTGCAGGCTCTGCGGGAACTTCAGGGTCGAACAACCAGTTGGCTCGGTTACTTGGATCGATTCGGTCCCTGTTCGGCAAAATGATATTCTGATAGACAGTATTCCTGATTACGGGGTGGAATATGCCGTCTTACCGCTCGTAGATGAGGTGTGCGGCTTTGCAGTGATCCAAGGTTAGCAAAGTCGGTGCCATAGAAGGCAAGGTTGCGAGAGCAGCACCGTAATTCAGACCAAGGGCAATTGAAGTAACCAGCCCTCCGAAATAAAAAGGTTTTCCACCTCTAGCACAAATAGAGTGGATGTGAGCAAGTAGGAACGGGGCGGCATTTATCTTTTGCCCAGTGAACGCGCAATGTAGAAAGAAGAGCTCCTTGGAGTTGAGCTTATGGTTGCTGTCGCGGGCGAAGATGGTGTTACTAAGGATGCGATGGAAGTAGCGGATGGCCGGATTGTGAATGTGGGTGGCGTTGAGGTGGTCGTAGGATCCGGCACGGATGTTCGTTAAACTGTGCCACAAGTTGAAAGCCTCCTCACCAAAACTATTCGGTACCCGAAAATGAGCACCTTCGTCCGAACAAAATCCCATAAGCCTCGCGATGTCGGATTGAGGCAACTCGTGCTCAACGCCAAACATGCGAAATTTTTCCACGCCTGACAGTTGGTTTGTGACACCCGGCGGAGTGAGGTAAATAAACGAACTCAAGAACTCAAGAGTAAGAGTTTCATAGATTGGTCTTGGTTCGCGACAGAGGTTCCACAAATCCACGCTTTTCAATAATCGGTGGACACTGTCGAGTAGTCCCAAACTCCTTAGGCAGTCGATGTCAACGTGCCTTGTGGGTTGGAGACCTCGACGTTGAAACTTCTGAAACTTTGCTCGTTGATTCTCCCTTGGTTCGCCGATTCTAAAATTGATGGCTTGAGCGTGTGGGTTGTTTGCCATGGTGGAGGTAGGATTTGATTTGGGAATGTGAGAATGGGAGATTGTAAGGATGGTAATTTGGTGTTGGGAGTTTAGAAATTAGAAGAAAAATGGAGTGAATGGGTGGTTTTTCGTGTGGTGTGGTGACAATGGAGGAAGGAAATGGGTTTATAAAGAGGAAAGTTGGAACGGTTCCCTGCAATAGTCGTTGTGGTCTCTGTCTGCGTGACGGTCGTCACAAGGGTGTGACGCTCGTCATGAGGTAAAGAGGCGCGTTACGCTCGTCACAAGGGTGTGACGGTCGTAACGCAAACAGAGTCATAAATAACATTACCGTTACAGGACCGTTGGAGAGTGTATGTGTTTATTGTTTTTCTTGGTAATTGGTTTTTGAAGATTTTTTTTTTTTTGGGTTTGTTTGAAATATTTTAATGATTTATTTTAATTAATTAGAGGTTTAAATATAGAGGTGATATAATATTTAAATTGTATAAACATAGAAACATTGCGTATAAACACAGACAGTAAATAAAACAGTAAACTGGGAAAGAAATTAAAATAAACTTTAATTGAATAAATGAATAAATTCATGACAAATTGTTTCCAAGTAACTAAAAATAAAATAAAATGATAATGTTGAAATAATAACTAAACTAAAAATCCCTCCCACAATGAAACTTAACAGTGTCCTCACTGTACGTAAAAATGCAAGAGAGAAGGAAATGAATAACAATGGCAACTCTAGCCACGGGGAGGTGGAAACAAATGCTGATGCATGTAGTCCAACTGATCAGTCACCAAGTCCATGAAGGTTATGAAGTCCACCCTGAGAGAAGTCAGCTCGCCCCGCATGTCCGTAATTGCCTCATGTAGGGAGTCCAGGGTAACAGCAGGTGGAGGTGGAGTGGTCTCAGGAGCCTGGGTCGAGGTCTCAGCGGAAGTAGCCTGCTGTTCCCAAGGATCAGGGAGATCATGGTATCCTGGCGGTGTAGCAGGATCTTCTTCAGCATTAGCAGTGTTTGGAACCTCATAAATGTCAATTGTAGATGGTGAGGAGGGTGGTGAAGCAGGATGGTGAAGGTCAAATAGCCACTTATCTCGGTTGTGCACACTGGTTCTTGGGTCCGGAAGCTTAAAATGGTGGACGATTTGATGATTAACTAGAAGGTCAAACTGATCTAGTCCAAGGTTTCCGATCATGCTAGTGTTGAAACAAAATGCAATGTCCATCGGCTTTATTCCATAAAGCGGAGCAGAACCGAGCATAGGCCGGCGGAGTCCAATTGCATTAGACAGCATGGTAACTAACCCACCCAACAAGATCAGTGCATTTGGAGTCTGGATGATCCGCTCCATATTAGCGAGCATATAAGCTTCATAGTTCACTGGACGGTTCTGGGATGCACAATACATAATAAACAGCTCATCGCGGGATACAGACGTGACATTTTGTTGTTTGCCAAAGATAGTGTGGGCTATGATCTTGTGGAAATACCTGATAGTCGGGTTCTGAATGCATTCAGAGTACAGATCTGACGGCTCAGGATGGTTAATACCAGCAATGCTTCCCCAGAAATAGTCAAGCTCAGATAGAGGCAAAAGGTTCTCCTGTGTCATACTGATAACATCGGGTCCAAAAGGGAACCCAAGCAGCTGGCTAAACTCCCGCAGGTTATAAGTGTAATCCATGTTAAACATTCTGAATGTGATCAAACCACGGTTGAATCCCATTCCATGATTTGGAATGAAACTCAAGGTGCTTAGAAACTCAAGAGTTAGCCTTTTGTAGGTACAGAACCTTCGACGGATAAGAGCGGTGTCCCAACCAATCTGATGCAGCAAGTACATGACACTCTCGCGAATGCCAAGGGCAGCCATAGCATGATCATCTGCGTATATAATAGGACACATCTCCCGTTCACCCAGGTCTGCAAACCGTCTTCTTTAGTGGTGGCTTCGCAATTTGACATTCATGAAGTTTGCACAATCCATAGCGCGAAATGTAAAAGAATTACCCCCCTGAAAATATTTGATAAATGTTTGAAAGAAAAGGAAATTAAGTAAGTATTTTCGGGTTAGGAAATTGCCAAAGTTAAATTAAAAAGAAAAAGAAAGATGAAAGGGAGAAATAAAAACAGAAGAAAAAGATAGAAAGGAGTAAGAAATGCAATCATGAAGCGCCTTTATTTTATGTCGATGGCTCCCACGAAGCGCCTTTATTTTATGTCGATGGCTCGACAGTAAATACCTATTCAGTTAGGTAGCGGGGTAGGCGGCTCACTTAACTGAAGATAAGCCGAGAAGTCGATATTTCCGACGTTAAAATAGTGCTTTAAGCGTTGGCCATTAACTATGAATGGTTCGATAGAACTACCTTTAATTTCTATCGCACCACTTGGGAAACCTTTGTTAATTTCGAATGGTCCGGACCATCTGGAACGTAATTTTCCCAGGAAAAGTTTCAGTCTAGAGTTGAATAGGAGTACGATGTCTCCTTCATTAAAGTCTTTTCGCTAGATACGCTTATCGTGCCATTTTTTTGTTCGTTCTTTATAGATTTTAGCATTTTCATAAGCGTCTAAACGCAATTCTTCTAGTTCATGGATATCTAACACTCGTTTCTCGCCAGCACTCTTATAATTTAAGTTAAGGGTTTTTATGGCCCAATAGGCTTTATGTTCTAATTCTACTGGAAAATGACAAGATTTTCCATAAACTAACTTGAACGGAGTTGTTCCGATAGGAGTTTTGAAAGTTGTCCGATATGCCCAAAGAGCATCGTTTAGCTTGGAGGACCAGTCTTTTCTGGATGTGGCTACGGTTTTCTCAAGTATTTGTTTGATCTCCCTATTTGACACTTCCACTTGTCCACTTGTTTGAGGATGGTATGGTGTGGCTATGCGATGTTTAACGCCATATTTGGAAAGTAACCTTTCGAAGATCCTAGAGATAAAATGGGAGCCACCATCGCTGATCACTAGTCTTGGTACACCGAATCGTGGGAAGATAATATTCTTGAATAGTTTTAGTACCACACGTGAGTCGTTTGTGGGTGCGGCGATGGCTTCAATCCATTTTGATACATAGTAGACGGCTACCAAAATATATTTATTTCCAAAAGATGCGGGGAAAGGTCCCATGAAATCAATTACCCACACATCAAAAACTTCTACTTCGAGGATTCCTTTTTGCGGCATTTCGTCACGTCTAGATATATTTCATGTGCGTTGACATCTATTGCAGTTCATAATTGCTACGTGGATGTCTTTCCATAAGGTAGGCCAAAAGAAGCCAACTTGAAGTATTTTTGCACAGGTTTTCGATGTACTAGCGTGTCCACCATAAGGGGCGGAATGGCAATGGGAAATGACGTCATTTATTTCATCATTGGGAACGCAGCGACGGTAGATACCATCGGCGCCTCTTTTAAAGAGTAATGTTTCATCCCAAAAGTAGTGTTTAAGGTCATGGAAAAATTTCTTATGCCGTTGGTACGTCAAATCAGGTGGTAAAACACCGACAACTAGATAGTTGACGAAGTCAGCGTACCATGGTAATGTGGTATTAATACAAATGGATTTTACTACCACAGTTGTGAAAGTTTCATTGTATGGGTCTAAACTGTCGGTAGGGTTCGTCTCTAGCTTGGCAATGAGGCGTTCATAAGGGAAATCTTTGTTTATGGGAACACTCTCGGTTTGGATTCCATCTAATATCGATAAATGGTCAGCTACCACGTTTTCAGTTCCTCTTTTGTCTTTTATTTCTAAGTCAAACTCTTGTAGGAGTAAGATCCATCTGAGTAATCGCGGTTTGGCGTCCTTGTTGCTTAGTAAGTATCGGATCGCAGCATGATCCGTATAAATAATGATTTTAGCGCCTACTAAGTAGGAACGAAATTTGTCCAATGCGAATACCACAGCTAAGAGTTCCTTCTCCGTAGTGGCATAATTCATTTGTGCGGGGTCGAGTGTTCTACTTGCGTAGTAGATAGCGTGAAGCTTCTTTTATTTGCATTGTCCTAGGACTGCGCCTACAGCATAATCGCTCGCATCGCACATTATTTCAAATGGTAAATTCCAATCAGGAGGTTGCATAATGGGTGTTGAGATTAAGGCCTCTTTTAGTGTCTCGAATGCGTTCAAGCACTTATCGTCGAAAATAAACTCAGCCTCTTTCATTAATAACTCAGTTAGTGGCTTGTTGATTTTAGAGAAATCTTTTATAAAACGTCGGTAAAAACCCGCGTGTCCTAGAAAACTTCGTATTTCTCTAACTGTTTTGGGTGGTTGAAGGTTTTTGATAATTTCGATCTTTGCTTTGTCGACTTCAATCCCTCTGTTTGATACAATGTGACCCAACACAATTCCTTGTCTCACCATGAAGTGACATTTTTCCCAGTTGAGCACTAGGTTGACATTAACACAACGTTTCAGTATTAATTCAAGATTTGTTAAACATCCGTCGAAACTCTCTCCACAGACAGAGAAATCGTCCATGAATACTTCCATGATTCCGTCTAAAAAATCTGCGAAGATCGCCATCATGCATCGTTGGAAAGTTGCAGGTGCATTACATAGTCCAAATGGCATTCTCCGGTATGCAAAGGTACCATAGGGACATGTGAACGTAGTTTTCTCTTGATCATCAGGATGAATGGGAATTTGAAAGAATCCTGAGTATCCATCAAGGTAGCAGAAATGGGAATGTTTGGCTAAACGCTCGAGCATTTGATCAATGAATGGTAATGGGAAATGGTCTTTGCGCGTAGCTTTGTTTAGTTTTCTATAATCGATACACATTCTCCATCCTGTTTGCGTACGTTGTGCTACCGATTCGCCTTTTGTATTTGTTATAACTGTAACACCTCCTTTCTTAGGCACCACATGAACTGGACTGACCCAGTTGCTATCTGATATTGGGTATATGATGCCTGCCTCTAGTAGTTTTTGCACTTCCTTCTTAACTACTTCACTTAGGATAGGATTTATTCGTCTTTGATGTTCTCTAGAAGTCTTGCAGTCCTCCTCCAGCATAATGCGGTGCATACAGAGAGAAGGGCTAATTCCTTTTAGGTCTGATAATCCTAATGCGGCTGGATATTTCCTTAACACACTAAGAAGTTTTTCGGTTTCGATCTCTCCTAATTCGGCATTGACTATAACTGGTTGTTCGAGTTCTTTATCTAAGAATTCATACCTAAGATCTTCAGGTAATGTTTTAAGTTCTATACCGGGTTTCTTATTAGTTGAGTCAGGATCGGGTGTTAAGGCTAAACATTCGCTTAGGTTGGCATCTAAGTGTTCTTGTTTCCAGTCTTCGTTCTTGAGGATAGTCGGTGTCTGAATTTTCAGCATCTCAGAGTAGGTGTCCTCTTGGCATTCAAGTTCTTTGACACATTCATCAATGATATCTAGGAGACAACATGAGTCATCTATAGCAGGGGCTTTAAAGAATTGGGAAAGAATGAATTCTACTTTTTCTTCTCCTACCTCGAAGGTAAGTTTTCCTTTCTTGACGTCAATGATGGCTCCTGCAGTAGCTAAAAATGGTCTTCCTAGTATGATGGGAATGTTTGAATCTTCCTTGATGTCCATTATTATAAAGTCAGTTGGTATGTAAAATTGTCCTATTCGGACATGAATATTTTCTAGCATACCAACAAGAAATTTGACTGGTCTGTCTGCTAGTTGTAGGGACATCTTGGTAGGTCTCATGTCGCCTAATTTGAGCTTCTCGCAAATAGATAAGGGCATTAGACTGACACTGGCTCCTAAATCGCATAGAGCTTTGTCTATGACAGATTTTCCAATTACACATGGTATGGAGAAACTACCAGGATCTTTTAGCTTTGGAGGCATGTTATTTTGAATTATGGCGCTACACTCGGCAGTTAGCATAACGGTTTCGTTCTCAACGATTTTTTTCTTATTAGCCAATATTTCTTTTAGGAATTTAGCATATGACGGCATTTGGGTTATAGCTTCTGTAAACGGAATAGTGACGTTTAGTTGTTTCAGAAGTTCTACAAATTTCTTGAATTGTCCCTCATTCTTGGATTTTGCAAGTCTTTAAGGGTATGGAATTGGTGGTTTGTATGGTGGCGGAGGCACATAAGGTTTTTCTGAGGCCTCTTTGTTCTCATTCGCGTCTTCCTCTACATTTTCAGATTGATCTTTCGACTTCTCTATTTCTTTTTCGGGTTTTTGATACATGGTCGGGTTTTGGAGTCTAGGATCTACCGGTCCATCAAGGGTTGTCCCACTTCGTAATGTGATAGAATTTGCATGTCCTTTAGGATTGGGCTGTGGCTGTCCAGGAAATGTACCAGCAGGTGTGGCAGAACTAGCTTGGTGTTGTGCTACTTGGGAGATTTGGGTTTCTAACATTTTGTTGTGAGTAGCTAGGGCATCTACCTTGTTTGCTAATAGCTTCAGTTGTTCACCGGTGTGAACGTTTTGATTGAGGAATTCTTTGTTTTGTTGGGCTTGATTAGCGATAAAATTTTCCATTAGGATTTCAAGGTTAGATTTCCTAGGAATGTTAGGAACATTACCAGTGGGTTTTTGATAACCTGGAGGTACAGCAGGTGCTTGGCCAGGTGCATATAAATAATTATTGTTCTTGTACGAGAAGTTAGGATGGTTCTTCCAACCAGGATTATAGGTATTGGCATAAGGATTTCCTTGAGCGTAATTTACCTGATCAGCCGTTATTCCTGCTAAGATTTGACATTCAGTTCCAACATGACCAGGTACTCCATAAAATTCGCAGCTTGGGGTAACTGCAGCTACGTTAGCTGCAGGAGGTAAGGTCAAGCTTTCTATTTTTTGGGTAAGAGCATCTACCTTAGCATTAACTTTATCTAGGCTACTAATCTCGTACATCCCGCCTTTGGCTTGAGTCTTCTCCACAGATGTTCTTTCTCCTCCCCACTGATAGTGGTTTTGATCCATATTTTCAATGAGTTGGTTAGCTTCGTCATAAGGCTTGTCCATCAGTGTACCACCTGCGGCGGCATCTATAGATAGTCTTGTGTTGTACAAGAGTCCATTATAAAACATGTGGATTATCAGCCATTTTTCTAGTCCGTGATGTGGGCACATTCGCATCATATCTTTGTAGCGCTCCCATGCATCAAATAGTGATTCAGTATCCTTCTGCCTAAATCTGTTGATTTAGGCTCTTAGTGCAGCGGTCTTGCTTGGGGGAAAGTATCGTGCTAAGAATACGATCTTCAGTCCTTCCCACGTAGTGACGGAATTTGATGGCAAGGATTGCAACCACGCCCAAGCTCTATCTCTTAGTGAGAAAGGGAAAAGACGTAATCTTATCGCATCTTTACTAACACCATTCGCTATAACTGTGTCGGCAAATTGAACGAATTTTGTAAGGTGTTCATTCGGATCCTCAGAAGGATCTCCAGAGAATTGGCGTTGTTGGATAGCTGATATCAATGACGGCTTTAACTCGAAATTGTTTCATTTTATTGCTTGAGCAGCAATGCTGTTATGGGGCTCTTGTTGTGATGGAGCTGCGTACTCCTTCAGTGGGCGGGTCCTTTGTTCTTCGGCCATGTCTAATTCCGGATTGGTTTCGGTTTCAGAGGAAGAATTAGAATCAGTTTTAGAATCAATCTTGATTTCTGGTTTGGGTAAAGGAATAGCGTGATTTAAACAGTAATCCCTGACTTCACGTCTTACAGAAAGAATGCATTCAGGTTCGTCCGTCGATTTGTCAAGTGGTTCGCCTTGTGAGCGAGTCCTTGGCATACAAATCGACAAAGGGTGTTTGTTGCTTAGTCTAAACGTGCAACAGAAGAATCGTAATTAATTGACTACCAGTCCCCGGCAACGGTGCCAAAAACTTGATCGGGACTTTATAAGTCTGTCGGGATACTAACTGCAAGTATACAGTTCAGTCATTCTAGTTTTAAAATATTATCGAACCCACAGAGACTGAGGATCAATCGCATACGATCTAATGCTACAGTTTGTCTAACTAAGCGATGAATATTCGATTTTTGGGGGAGACAGTTTAATTAAAAGTAATAGTACTAATTATACTGGTATCTGATAATCGGACTTAGGGAATTCGATGAATCGCTTGGCCTATAAAGTATTTCGGTAAAAGCTAATTGTTTAAAAACCTGAGACATACACTCTCGTGTTTATGAAATAAGTCATGCTACTAAACCTAGTGGATGCACTTTAAATTTAATAACACTTTTTGAAAACAATTTGAATTTAATTAATTTATTAAAACACTCTCGTGTATTTAAAAATCAATGCTTCGTTACCACTATCTGGGTTGAACCCCAGCTCTCGCATGCAGGTTCTTGCCTTAATTAATTTCCCATTCTCGTGGCAAAATCGTGTTAATTAACCTCTCACTCTCGTGATAAGGATAGTTAAATTAATCTTGGAAATTGGAAACCATAAATTGTTTTGTAAATATTTTTGGCCAATGTATCATTGAATTCTTTCAGTTCTTACGGTCACATACCGGTATTAATAATTTAGCCAGACATAATTAACTTAACAACAATACAGTTTAAAATATAATTCATGGCAATAATTGGCATATTATAATAACTGAATAAATAATAATTGCAATATAAAAAACCTGGAATCAAATTTGCTATGGTAATCTTGAGGTAATACAGTAATCCAATCTTCGAGCTTGACTTGCAGTAAATGATTCGTGTTAATTCTTGAAAGAAGAATTAACACTTAAAAATAGAAACTAAGGCCTTGAATGAAAATTACAAGAAAATGAAAACAGAATTCCAAAAACAAGCAAATTGGAAAATAACTGTAAAATAAAATAATATTTGCTCTGAGTAAATTTCTTCGACCCTTGAACTGTGTACTGGTACTCATATATATAGCATAGGAAAAATCAGCAGTTTTTTTTGAATTCTTGATGAAGTCTTCGTGGAGAAAATATAGGAGCATTCATAGTGGTGGCAATAAAATATGAGACTCAGTAGAAAGAGGGAGAACGAGTCTTCCCTTCACGCCCACCTCTTAATCCATGCATAACGTCCACCTTCACGCGCGTGACGGTCGTCACAGGTGGGTGACGGTCGTCACGCACTGAAGTAGTGCCTTACGCTCGTCAGTGGTGTGTGATGAGCGTTTCCTTATGTTGTGGGGTGTTACGCCCGTCACAGGGACGTGACGACCGTCACTGATCCAGAAGTCCAATCTTTGTATTTTTTTATTCTTTTTCTCTTTGTTTATCGTCTAGCTTTCTTCATGTTGTCCTTTTCCATCGGTTTGAGTCGACAAGTGTTATACCTGCAAAAAAGACAAATAATCTTGGAATAATCGGTGGTTAGACGACTTAATGAAATATAAAATCGGTAAAAAGCATGTTAATTATACGATATGTTTTCTCGTTATCAACCACACAACGGCCTCATATTCTGCTTGACTAAACTCAAGGGCTAATGGTACCAACAAATGTGTCGCATTAACGTAGCAATTACTTCAACCATGTCGGTATACCCCGCATAATTTCCATTATCTATTGCTACTTACCTAATGGTGTTCCTCGATCCGAGTAGAGGATCAATTCAAGCCCAAACAAGGAACCATAAATGTAAAGAAAACAAATCAAACAATGAAAGCAAGTAAATGTGATCTATCTCTAAGGTAACCCCACTTTTAAGAAATCCCCAGCAGAGTCGCCAGTTCTGTAATACAGTGGGAGAACTAACTTGGTTGTTTTGTGTTTTAATCGCAATTATTGCGGATAGCAAGAGTCGCCATCGGCTTTTCTTTTATCCAATAAGAAAAGGGTGAAAAGAACAGGAAAGATCTTTGAGATATTTTCTTAAGTTAGGGGGGTAGATTATGAAAAGGGATGATGTTAGCACCCTTTTCATCCATAGTTATCTATGGGCTTTTAGTTGCTTGCTAGATCACTTTTGAAATTTCTTTGTTTGAAATGTGTTTGTGGTGGGTTTCGAAAGTATTTTTGAAAAACGCATTCGTTTAGGCAAACTTTGTAATGATTCTCGTCTCTATAAGAATGCATACAAAGTGTTGGACTTTTTGAAAATATTTCATGTTTTTAAAGTGTTTGGTGTATTTGAAGAGATGTTTATTTTAAAGATGGATTGTGAGCAAGAAACTAAGAACATTCTACCTACTCAAAAAGTCTTTTGTTCATTTCTTCCTTCCTTTGATATTGCTACGTTACCATTTATTGGTAAGAAGCCTTATCTTTGGATATAAAGGGACAGGTGTGGGTCATTGTATAGTGACGAATAGCAATGTTGTGAGATATCTTAGCATTTCTCTTAAGGGAGTAAGATAATTTATAAAGCAACATTCGAAGCGTCATCGAGGGACTATGATCTTGTATTTTTTATTGTTTTTGCTAAGATGTCTCACATGCATATTATGACCATTTTCTCAAGGCAACAAGTGGAGTTAACCCTAGAGGTGTAAGTGTGCAAGTGTTTATTTTTCATGCTAGATTTATCTTGATTTATGGTTCTCTAAGTATTGATTTTATCTTTCCATACAAACCCTAATTTACTAGCATTGATATGAAAATAATAAATTGCGGAAAGTAAATTTACTATGCTATTACATCAATTGGGGGATGGGGATACAAATTTACAAATGGGGATTACAAGAAATTAAATCCTAATTATCTATTACAATCATATTGAAACTTGAATAATGTACACGAAATGAAATATATAATGTACAAGGAATAAAAAGAAATGGATTTTGCTTTTTATTTTTGTTAGGAAAATTGTTTTGGCCTAATCAACCTAAAGGTATGTGATTAATAAAAAATAGGAAAATTAATCCCAAGTTAAAAGGAAATCAAATTAATCAAGAAATCATTTTTTAGGGTTTTTTATAGATGACTTTTGGTTAATTAAAATAAATATGAAAATAAAATATTTTTTGTGATATTTTTATATATTCATAAAATAGACATTGTAAATAAATAGTGTGCAAAAAATCAACTCAAAAGGATTTGTTTTGATTGGTTGGAAAAATTTTGAAGTTTGTTAAAAAATGAAAACAAACAAGTGATAAAAATTATTTTGGTCCTATCAAGGTTTGAACCCAGGTTCTCCACACCTTTCATTCAGAACAACCAACACCAAATATGTTATGAACCTTCATGTTAGTTTGGAAAAAATGACAAAATAAATACAAAAGGTCTTGCTGGGGCTCCGACCCAAGACCTTCTATATGGCAAGGCTTTAGCGTGCGCTGTTTGTACCAATGGGGTGGTTTGTTTCATTCGTTCATAAGGTAACTTCGATTAAATATAAAATGAACTCATTTCTGAATGTTTGAACATGACTTCATCTTATTCCTTTGCGCGTGCAGGGATGTATATCACCATTGTTAAGCTTCTAAAAGCTTCATTTCTCAACCAAATCAAAAAGTGTAAACATCAAACCTGCCTAAAATTTGAATACGAATCTAACCATGTAACTTGTAAAAGCTATGGATCAAAGGTTAGCACGATATTTTTTGGTACCAAAATCAAAACCTAACTAGTCGGAGTTGAAATTCACTATGGACATGGTCAGCTTCCTAGACGTGATATCTACATCTTTTCTTTTATTTATATGTACTGAAAATGCTTATATCAAGATACCATAGTTAAGAAATCTTACCTCTTGAAGTGAAATTTTAATGACCTCTGTATGACTTCCATAAATGGTTCGATGATGGATTAAGCTTGCCTAGACTTTCCTTGAGCTAGTGGGATCACTACTTTGCTTTAAAAGTCACTGAATTGAAAGGCTGGCATATGGAAGCTGGTAGTGAATCGAAAGGATCACTATCTTCCTTGAGAGGTTTTTTGAGGGCTTTGGGAGTGTTCTAAGGTTGGTATATGGAATCTTAGTGAATCGAAAGGCCAAAAAAACGCACGAAGGGATTTGAGATTTTTGTGTGTAAAGTCAGGATGTGCCAAGTTTTATGCTTGTGTGCATGTTCTAAGTTTTGTGAGAGTTTGGGAGTGTTTGAGGATTTGAGATCTCTGTAGAACTTTGATCTTTTTCTTTACTTTTGTCGAACACTCTGTCCTTTCGTTTTGATTACATAGATCCACAACCTTCGACCAAACTCATCTACAGACAAAACAATATTTGTTTCCACCAATTATGTGTTCTTCGAATGGACCACTTACAACCTTCGACCAAACTCATCAACGGACAAAACAATATTTTCTTCCACCAATTGTGTGTTCTTCGAATGGACCACATTCATCTGAATGTACCACTTTGAGTATGCAAGATGATCTCATTGGCATAGTCAAAATGAAAGAATTTTTGGATTGCTTTCCTACCAGTAACCATCAGTTGATTAGGTGGTCGAAAGTTCAAATGTCAAAACCTCAAATTGTAATTCATAGTGTAGAAACTATATGTTTTGAAGGGTTTAAATATGGATCGAAGCAGGTTGCTAGAAGGAAGCCATTGCCCAGTAGAAGCTTGTGGATCGAAGCAAGCATGAAGATAGCTATTTCCTAATCGAAGCTTGTGGATCGAAGAAAGCATGAAGATAGCCATTGCCCAATCGAAGCTTGTGGATTGAAGCAAGCATGAAGATAGCCATTTCCCAATTGAAGCTTGTGGATCTAAGTAAGCATGAAGTAGCGGTTTCCCAATCAAAGCTTATGGATCGAAGCAAGCTTTCAATTCTTCTATTTGTCAAAATATGCCCACCACTCTTTTTTGATCAGTAATGTTATTCAAACATCCTGAACCAGATTTTGAATTAGAACTGTTATCTGCAGCTGCACACCTTTCGATCTGCTTTGCCCTTTCGACAATTTCCTCTTCCTCCTTTCTTCGACCTGATGCTTGAGAGCCCAATATGATCCATGGAAACTATATGGGGCATTAAAAGTCCAATTGTATTTGTCCAAACCCAAACCTTAACTTGAGCCCAGTGTTGAGGAAGTGTCTTGAGCAGATCAAATCTTATGCAATTTTGAGCAATGGAGATTTTTGTGAGAGAATATTGAGAAATTAAGAGGGAAAATTTTGGGGTACAACACCCATCATTAGGCAAACTCTTATAGAGTTAGAATCCCCCCTTACCTTAGGTTCTTGGTTGATTCTTGATTCCTACGGATGAACTTCTTGCCCTAGCTTCCTAGTGCTCTTTCTCCTCTTCTCTCTTCTACGATTCTCTATCTCTATTTCTACATAGTGACTCATTCTCCCAATCTCAATTCTTATAATCTAATAATAATAATAATAATAATAATAATAACTATCCCAAATAAATAATTATTTAATAATTATTATATAATAATAATAATAATAATAATTATCCTAATAATATAATAATAATAATCCATATTATTATACACACCCCTGTGTTTCTACATAATTATCCAAACACTCCCATAACTTCAATTTCTATAATTCTAAGGCATCCAGTTCCCAACAAGGTATCGTACCGCATCATAATTCTACTGATTCATATAGTTTCACTGCATCATCTTATTATTTAATTAAAACTAAATTTTAATTAAATCGGGGTGTTGCAACGACAACTGGAAAAATGACTCATATTTAAACATGACCCAAAAATACTGCAAAACCATTGATACTTAAAACCATTGATACAATTAAAGTATTGCAGAAACATAACTATACCGACTGTCAAGAACCAAAAAATATTACATCACAAAATTCACTTAAAACATATTGCTAAACTATTAAAAAAACATCATCGATTTATCATAGCTTCTGCTTCAGATGTCCTTCTATTCCTTTTTCCACTACAGCGTGACATACATAATTTCTTCATCTGATTTGTATATGCAATAATGCTTATCCCTAACTTTGAGTTTTTTGGACTTGGAAAAAGAGTACCATCCTTTTCCAAGATGCATTTCCACATTAGGCCTATTTGATTTGAAGATCTTACATAGAAGATACTCACCCATGTCAAAATCCTGAATAAGACACGAAGTAATGTCGGGACGCAGTACCTTATGTATCGCTTCAACTGGTAAATGCTTCTTTTGTTCACTTGTAGTCAGTAAACATAATATCTAATGCTACATTATCACATATGTCATATTTTGTCATTTACTGTTTTAAATAAGACAATTACTAAGAAAATTTCATTACAAAAACTTGGTTTCCTCTTTTCCCTGAATTGTTGATTTCTTTCAACCAAGAAAACTCTTTCTACAACCCGCCTATACTTTTACCGGAATTTGAATGTTCTCCAACTTCACTCTCCTATTTTACTTCATTCAGTGTAGAATTAATCTCAGGAAATAAAACTTTAGTTGGTGCATGATCGACAGTCGTCTGTGGTTCTTCCTTAATGTTTAACAACATTCCATAAATTTGATCGGTGTCGAGTGGCTTAAATCTGTTAAAAAATATGTTGTACGATGGGTATAAAACTAAGTATAATAATTAAATGCACCCCATGAACTAACTACATAAATATGGATTTCAAGAGTTAATATTCCACTTACCCTTTCAATATTGGAGAAGACATCTTCAAGTTTTTTTGGACCTATCTAAATGATATTCAAAGATTTGTTTGTTGTTCCAATTTAAAAGAAATTTTCAATACAACGGAGACCTAAACTAACTAAGCCTTAGTTTAAATACAAAAATGAGCATGCATAGGTGACTTCTAAAAATGGTTAAACTTCCTTACTTGATTTGATGTAATAGAACCAAATATGGATAAAAATCCTCCCACCATAACTTTTATATTCCTTAGTATTACATGTCATCGTTTGCAACTTATAAGCCTTTGTCATTGCTACAAGAATATTCCCATTGTTTTAAGTTGTCAAGTAAAATAACAAAAACAATTAACACCCTTCATTTATTTATTGGCAAGTAAACTTTCACCATACAACAAAACTCAAATCATTTCTGACGATTACAACATAACCTTAAAATAGAAACCTATATACATGACATATTTTGTTGCGTGAACTAAACTCGATTCTAAATAAAATTTGTTCACCAGCATCAAATATATTGCATTCATAGAAATTATCCCAACCAGGATCTAATTCTGTATTATACGGATTATCAATGTTAAACAATTTCATCGTTTTTGATATGTTGTTCTTCCCGCATAATACCATACCTTCATAACCGCTGTTACTCAATATTGTTTGAGTATGTACCTACAACTTCTTCAATACACAATTAAATTGTTGACCTTGTGTGATACGGTGGGAGAACTGACTATGTGTTTTGCATTTGTTTTCGCAAATGTTTCAGTTGAGCAAGAGTCGCCACCGACTTTTTATTTTATCCTAAGGAAAGGTTTAAAAAGCACAGCAAAAACCTTTGAGATTTTTCTTGGGTTCAGGGAGTAGATTATAGAAAGGGAAGGTATTAGCACCCTTTCTATCCATGGTTATCCATGGGCTCTTAGGTACTTGCTTAGATCAACTTGCCTTGGTTTTCAATTGTTTGAAATGGTGCTTTGTGCGTGGTTTTGAAAAGGTTTTGAAAAAGATGCCTTGTTTAGGCTACCCTTGTAACAATTCTTTACTCGAATGGTTTACAAAAGGTGTTTGTCTTTTTGAAAAGATGTTTCAAGGTTTTTGAAAGTTTGTTTTGAAAGTGTTTGTGAAGTGTGGTTTGAAAAATAGGCAAGTGTTTTGTTTTGCAAGTCGACAAGTACTTAAGAGCTATCTACCCTAAAGTTCTCAAAGATTTTTACTATGTTTTAACCCTTTTGACAATTTTGTTCCACCATTGCATTTGGTGGACAATCTTGTATTAGGAGGTGAAAGGGACGGGCGCGGGTCATCGTTTATACCATGATTGCAATAGTGCTAAGTATCTTTGGGCAATTTCTCTTTGAAAGTGACTTGATCATTTTAGGCAACTTTTCGAAAGCGTCATCGAGGGACTATGATCATTTGGTTGTTTGTTTTACCCAAAGAAACCTAACATGCAATATGGCCTAATTTTGAAAGGCAACAAGTGGATGTAACCCTAGGGGTGTTAGTGTGCAAGTGTGTTTTATTGCATACAAGAGTTTTTTCTTTGAATTAAGTTTTTCTATTTCATTGATTTTATCTTGCCATACATGTCCTAATTACTAGCAATAAGAAGCGGAAATATAAAATCCTACGCTATTACAACAATTAGGGGAGGGGGATACACATTTGTACATGGGGGGTTCAACGAGAAAAATAGACAAAAAAGAAAATAGCAAAAAACAAGATATAGAGAGAGAGAGAGGGAGCCCGCGCGCTGCTGGGAGGTCATCAAAAGTTCTGACTCAGATCCGCTGCCAGATGATCAACCTCTTGGTTAAACTGTATGAGTCAGAACTTCTGACTCTGGCACCTCCAAAATAGAACCTTGTTAGTGGGGAAATCAGAAGTTCTGATTCCCCTGTGCTGCAAGACAGAAGTTTGTTAGTGGAGAAACCAGAAGTTCTGATTCTGCTGAAAAGGCAATAACTCTCAGAGGTTCTGATATCATTGACAGCAAAACAGGCTTCAGATGTGCTAACGTCAAAGTCAGCACTTGGCTTTTTCTTGTACTAATCAGAACATCTGCAATTCTGTTGTTAATCCACAAAACAGGAAACATATTTGGAACAGATCCAGCAAATACAAAAAATGTTTCAGAGGTCAGAACCAACAAGGTCACAGGCAAGTCCTATACTGGCTCAGAACGTTCTGAGGTATGAAAATCCTCAGAACATAAATAGCAACAACATGATATTTACATTATGTTTATTTGAGTATGCACAGCTGATGATGCTTAACAGCGTGATGAGGGTCAGCAGGTGCTTACCTGACTGTTGGAAAAGTTTGTGGGTGAAAGTTAGCTTTTGGCTCTGGTGGTGTTCTGGACAGATTTTCTTTGAGAAAGGGTAGGGTAAAGGTGTATATGTACGTAGGGTCAGAAGTTTGGAAAGGGTGTTTTTTTTTGGTTTACGAAGAAAACTGGGTATTTTGATGAAGTTTGAAGGTGAGGAACTCAAAGTTATGAAACAAACTGGAGATTTTGGCAGAGTTTCAGAACGCTATGTTGCTAAGGGTTGTTGTTTCTCTCTTTGCAATTTTTCTATTTCTTTTCTGAACGCCCTTTTGCAGTGGTGAAGACTCTCTATTTATAGGCAAAGTTCTTGTGGGTGCCTTGAACATTAAAGCGCCAACAGAGTTTGAATTTGTTCTTTGACAGAAATTCCTGGGAAGTTGTGATAACAGATAGCCTTCAGCCTAGGCTGCAGCAGCAGGCGTAGATTGGGGAGAAGTGACCTCTGAAGTGGGCGGTGGCGCGTAGACCCATGCCAGAATCTGCACAAAAGCGTTTTCCAAGCCACACGTGAATGTTCAGGAGTGGTTGGAAGCATTAATGGGCATTAAATGGTGATAAGACCTATCAACATCAATATTCTGGTAATGAAAACCAACGTTGAATCAGCAGTGTAAACCATGCACTGGCCTTGGCTTCCTGTTGTCTTAATAAGCTCTGGAGATTCTCCTGGTTTTCTGGTACGTTCCTTGGATTTACTTCTGGACCTCCTGGGCTTAGAGGTTCTGTATCAGTGTAACACCCACTCTTCTAACCTTTCATCTTCTGATTTCAGCATGTTCTGAAAGAGCCTTCATACTTTCCTGCTTCTCTTGCATCCCTTTAGCAAATTCTGACTGAGCTTGTGTAATTGCTGAAAGGGCATGTTCTGTCTGAGGCTTACATACTGAACCACGTTTACAACTTCTGATTGAGCTGATGTAGCTGCTGAAAAGCCAACTTCTGACTACGTTGAGCCAAGCTTGCAACTTCTGACCGTTTTTATCTGGAATGGGTCCAGAAGTTCTGAAGCGCTGATTTTTCTTAAACACTCATTTTTAGAGAAACGTTCCAAGTACTTAGAATTTGATTTTTCTCAAGATGAAAGCGTTGTTTTTGGAGCTCGTGAGATCATCTTGCTCTTGTAAGTGGCTTGCTTGGTCAAAAAGATAACTCAGGACTTGGATTTGTTTCAGAGGGACCTTGAAAATCCAAGATGGTTTCCTGAAGAAAGAGAGGGCAAATTTTGGGGTACAACAGTTGCCCCTGTTCAATCTTCTTGAACCTAAAGAGTTAGATTGGCGAGTTTGCCTTTCGCGACTCGAAGGTAAAAGGAGATTGGACACTAGAGTGCCCTTAAATTTGCACTCGTCAAAGCAATGGATGCGGAAACGGGATTAAAGATGCCATTTGGAGATGGGCTTAAAGATGCCATCTGGAAGGGTGGCAGAATCTTGTCGGGGATGGGCCTAAAGATGCCATCTGGAAATGGGCTTAAAGATGCCATCTGGAATGAAAATCAGAAAGGTGTCCCTGCTTTGGACCATCTTCGAACTGGGGGTCTGAATAAGCAATAGATTGACATCCGTTGTTGGGAGGAATCTGTAAACTGTTTTCAAAAGTTGCATCTGAACAAGTTGATAGATTAACATCCGTTGTTGGGAAAAATCCATAAGCTGTTTTCAGAAGTCTTGAGAAGTAACTGAACAAGCGATAGGTTAACATCCGTTACTTGGAGAACCCGTAAACTATTTTCAGAAGTCTTGAAGTTGAATAAGCAATAGAGCAGCATCCGTTGTTGGGAAGCGTCCGTAAACTGTTTTTAAAAGTTGCATCTGAACAAGTTGATAGATTAACATCCGTTGTTGGGAAGAATCCATAAGCTGTTTTCAGAAGTCTTGAGAAGAAACTGAATAAGCGATAGGTTAACATTCGTTACTTGGAGAACCCGTAAACTATTTTCAGAAGTCTTGAAGTTGAATAAGCAATAGAGCAGCATCCGTTGTTGGGAAGCGTCCGTAAACTGTTTTCAAAGGTTGCATCTGAACAAGCGATAGATTAACATCTGTTGTTGGGAAGAATCCATAAACTGTTTTCAGAAGTCTTGAGGTTGAATAAGCAATAGAGCAGCATCCGTTGTTGGGAAGTGTCCGTAAACTGTTTTCAAAGGTTGCATCTGAACAAGCGATAGATTAACATCCGTTACTGGAGAACCCGTGAACTGTTTTCAGAGCGTTTGAGAAGAGTCTGAACAAGCGATAGGTTAACATCCGTTACTGGAGAACCCGTGAACTGTTTTCAGAAATCTTGAAGTTGAATAAAGAACCGGCGTAGGGTTCCCTGATGATGAGCTCGCGTGAAACTGCATCTGAATGAATCTGGAATAAGAATCAGAATATTGTCATGTCTGGGTCACATCTGAACTATTCCTGGAGAGAATTTCGGGAGATAATGATTTTTGTCTGTCGACTGATCTTACCTGAAAAGGTAAAGGGTTAGTTATATGCAATGTCATGATGCATGATGCAATGTATGTTATATGATATGAATATAAATGGACGTGCATGTAAGCTGGAGAGCTGTCTTGCAAAGGATAGATGAATCCGAGACGGCTGAAGATAAAAGTATCTTGAATGATGCCGGGAAGAATAATTCCTTGGCTGTTGTTGGGGAAGAGAGTTCCTGATGACTTCTACGGGGGAGCTTCGATCTAATAGACTCATGTTGGGGAGGTAGGATTGAGAATCTTCAGTTTGGCGGAAAGTATTTCTGGCGACTTTACTGGGGAACTCAAGTTTTGCCCTCCAAAATTCCGTGGGGAGAAGGTTTATTAGTCTGGCTCCGCTGGGGACTTGATAATTTGAAGCTTTAACTCTGCCGGGAATACTGAAACTTAAACTCTGAGGGGAATTGAGCTTCTGGAAGGTTCTCTGGTTGGGGATAACAAAGATAAACTCCTCTGGGGATTGTATTGATAAGTTATGATCGGGAACTCTGATGAACTCCGTTGGGGATAAGAAGAAATTTGGCGAGTGCGATCTTCCGTGGCACTAAGCTGAGGATAACCCAGTTATAAGTCCTTGGGAGGAATAACTTTGAATAAAACTCGGGAGAGACGTCCGTGCTCTGCAGGGGATAAGCTTCCAGAATCTACTGGGGATAAGCTTCAAGCCTTGCTGGGGATATGGATTCCAAATCTCCTGGGGTTTTCGTTGAAAGGGTATCAAGATATCCAACTATACCTTCAACCTATCAGTAATCCTCTTTCTTGATAAGGAAATGATTATGTTCAAATGCATATGCCTATTTAACAAAACATTGGACGTTTCTCAAAAATAAACAAATAGTGCAAGAGAAAAGAAAAAAGGAAATGACACAAATTTCTGGGAAAAGTATTTGTATTGACTTTCTATGAGTATATTTGTACAAAGGAGACAATCATCCTAGTAAGAGGATTTTGTCGTAAATGTTGAAAGATTTATACAAAATAAAGATGGCTATGTGAAATAATTTCATGGGATTCCATTCCGCTATAGCCTTCACAACTCTGAATATCTGTCCATTTAATGCTTCGTTTGCCGATGACTGGATCGATCCGAAGCCTGGAACTGGTTGATGAAGAGATTGTCTTTGAAGTGATCCGACGAGACATAGTCATACGCTTTAATTCCCTAACTTTTGCCTAAATCTCCCTTTCGGGTTTTCGATCCACCGGGAAACCCCTTTTTGCCCAAGCCGCCCTTTCGGGTTTTCCACTTGCCGGGTGTACAGATTTTTTTGTTTTTATCCCTAATTTTTGCCTGAACCGTCCTTTCGGGTTTTCGATCCACCGGGATGCCCATTTTTGCCCAAGCCGCCCTTTCGGGTTTTCGACTTGTCGGGTTATTTTATGCGCAGTATCTTTTGACTATGTCTGCGTTCGCAGGGTGTGGCAAATCGTCGCCGTCCATGGTGGCCAGAATCATTGCGCCACCAGAAAATATGCTTTTGATCACAAATGGTCCTTCATATGTAGGAGTCCATTTGCCCCTGGGATCACTTTGCGGCAAGATAATCCGCTTGATCACGAGATCTCCAACTTGATACACTTGACGTCTGACTTTCTTATTGAAGGCCTTGATCATCCGTTTTTGATACGCCTGACCATGGCATATAGCAGCAAGTCGCTTTTTGTCGATCAGATTGAGTTGATCAAGTCGGGTCTGCATCCAATCATCTTCATTCAAACCTGCATCCTTCATAATCCTTAGAGAAGGAATCTGAACTTCCATAGGCAAAACAGCTTCCATGCTATAAACCAAAGAAAATGGGGTTGCCCCAGTTGAAGTACGTGTCGTCGTACGGTATCCATGCAGAGCAAACGGTAACATCTCATGCCAGTCTTTGTAAGTGACTGTCATTTTCTGAATGATCTTCTTAATGTTTTTGTTCGCAGCTTCAACAGCACCGTTCATCTTCGGCCGATAGGGAGATGAATTGTGATGATAAATCTTGAACTGTTCGCACAAAGCGGTGATCATTGTGTTATTCAGATTTGTACCGTTGTCTGTGATGATCCTGTCTGGAACACCATACCGACATATTAGATTTTTCTTGATAAAGCGGGCAACCACATTTTTAGTAACAGAGGCGAAGGAAGCTGCTTCGACCCATTTGGTGAAATAGTCAATGGCAACCAAAATGAAGCGATGTCCGTTGGAAGCCGTGGGCTTGATCTCTCCAATCATGTCAATGCCCCACATTGCAAATGGCCAAGGAGCAGTCAGAACGTTGAGAGGAACCGGAGGGATATGAACTTTGTCACCGTAGACTTGACATTTGTGGCAAGTACGGGAGTGTTGATGGCAGTCAGCTTCCATGGTAGAACTGTAATAGCCTGCCCTTAGGATCTTTTTAGCCATTGTATGCCCGCTCAAGTGAGTGTCAAATGTGCCGCTGTGTACATCAGTCATGATCAACTCTGCTTCAGCTTTGTCTACGCATCGGAGTAATACACAATCATGGCTTCGTTTGTAAAGGATGTCGTTGCTCAGGAAGAATTTGGCAGCAAATTTCCTTAAAAACATCTTGTCATTTACGGAAGCTCCTTCGGGATAATCTCTGGTCTCGAGATACCTTTTGATTTCATGGAACCAAGGTTGTTCCACTACTTCTTCGGTATTAATATCGTGACAATGCGCAGGTTCATCCATTCGCTCGATGCTGATTTGGGGAGCCTCGTTATCCCAGTTGAGTTTAAACATGGAGGACATTGTAGCTAGAGCATCTGCTAATTGATTCTCTTCTCGCGGGAAATGCTCGAAGGTAATTTGCTCGAAATGAGGCAACAATGTCAAGACATGTTCTTTGTATGGGATAAGATTAGGATGCTTGGTATCCTATTCTCCTTTGATTTGACTGATAACCAAAGCCGAATCCCCAAATACGATCAAAGATTTGATCCCCAAGTCTATAGCATCCTTGAGACCAAAGATGCAAGCTTCATACTCAGCCATGTTGTTTGTGCAGCTGAAGCAAAGTCGGGCCGTGAAAGGTGTGTGACAACCTTCCGGAGAAATGAGTACTGCGCCAATACCGTTTCCAAGTGCATTTGAAGCACCATCAAAGTACAGGGTCCATCGGGATCCCTTTTCGGGTCCGTCATACGGTCCGTTACCTTCAATGTTGTCCAAATTCATGATGCTCTCGTCTGGGAAGTCAAATCTCATGGGTTGATAATCTTCGATAGCTTGATGAGCCAGATGGTCAGCTAGTACACTCCCTTTTATAGCTTTTTGGGTGGTGTACTGAATGTCATACTCAGTTAGGATCATTTGCCATCTAGATATCCTTCCAGATAAAGCGGGCTTTTCGAAAATATACTTGATAGGATCCATTTTGGAAATCAACAAGGTAGTATGAGTCAACATATACTGTCTTAGTCGGCGAGCAGCCCATACCAAAGCGCAGCAAGTTTTCTCGAGCAGTGAGTAGCGGGTCTCACAGTCGGTAAACTTTTTGCTAAGGTAATAAATAGCATGCTCTTTTCTACCAGACTCGTCATGCTGGCCCAAAACACACCCCATTGAGTTATCCAAGACGGTCAAATACATGATCAATGGCCTTCCTTCGGCGGGTGGCATCAGAATAGGAGGTTCTAGCAAATACTCCTTGATTCTATCAAAATCAGCTTGGCAATCGTCGTTCCATTCGACTACCTGATCTTTCTTCAAGAGTTTGAAAATTGGCTCACAGGTAGAAGTCAGATGAGAGATGAATCTGGCAATATAGTTCAAGCGCCCCAAGAATCCTCTAACCTCCTTTTCAGTACGGGGAACAGGCATTTCTTGTATTGCTGTCACTTTTGCTGGATCGACTTCAATGCCTTTGTTGCTTATAATGAATCCCAGGAGTTTACCAGACCTAACTCCAAAAGTGCATTTACTTGGATTCAGCCTGAGTTTGTATTCTTTCAATCTGGCAAACATCTTTTCTAGATGTTCAAGGTGCTCCTCCTCCGTTTGTGACCGAGCTATCATATCGTCTACGTAAACTTCAATTTCATGGTGTATCATATCATGGAATAAAGCTACCATGGCGCGTTGATAGGTTGCCCCTACGTTCTTCAGCCCGAACGACATCACCTTGTAACAGAAAGTGCCCCATTGTGTGACAAAAGTAGTTTTCTCCATGTCCTCGGGGGCCATTTTGATTTGATTGTAGCCCGAGAATCCATCCATGAAGGAAAACACTTTATGCTGAGTTGTATTGTCGATCAAAATGTCGATGTGTGGCAACGGAAAATCATCTTTGGGGCTGGCCCTATTCAAATCCCGGTAGTCCACGCACATCCTGACTTTGCCATCTTTCTTAGGTACTGGCACGATGTTAGCGACCCATTGAGGATAGGACATAACAGCCAGAAAGCCAACGTCAAATTGCTTCATTACTTCTGCTTTGATCTTTTCAGACATATCAGGCCTCATTCGGCGAACTTTTTGCTTGATCGGTGGACAGTCTTCTCTCGTGGGGAGACGGTGAACCACGATGTCTGTGTCTAAACCCGGCATGTCTTCATAAGACCAAGCGAAGATTTCAACATACTCATTCAACAACTGTATCAGGCGTTCCTTGACACTCGGTTCCAGGTTGGCACCCACTTGCACGTCCTTCCGGTCTTCCTCGGTCCCTAGGTTGACAGTTTCCAATGACTCTTCGTGCGGTAAGATGGCCCTTTCCTCTTGTTGCAGAAGTCTGGCTAGTTCCCCTGGTACTTCACAACCTTCGTCATCTTCATACTCGGCTTGATTGACCAGATCTTTAGAGTTATTGAAGGATATAGCAGAATAGTCACCCATGGAATCCGGAGTGGATGGGTACCTGCATGGGTGAGTGTGGGTGTGTGTAAGGGATAGCCATCCTCAAACAAAAATGCAAAAGGAAAGAAAATGAACACAAGCAGTTTATCAAATGAAAAACGTCCAATGGATCATTAAACATGGCATATGAATATGAAAAATAATCAAAACCCTTACAAATGGACCTGCATGCCCCGGGCAAGGCATGAGGTGAAAAGATAGTGTGCGGATTGTTTGAAAATATTACAGACCAAATAGGAAATGTTTAACAGATAAATTACTGATGAATAAAAGTGATGGGGACAAAGTCTTTTTCCTCCCAGTTGCTCAATCCTCCTTTGACAGTTGGGTAAATCCATTCTTCGATGTTGCTCTCCTTGTCCTCGTTCTCCAAAGCGTTGACTCCGTAGGGAGAAATTTTGACTGGCGCTCTTTCAATCTTCGACCGGCGCATAGCTTTCTGGCCAGCGGCTGTGAACCCTAATCCAAATTTGTCTGTCTTATGTGGAATGTCAGGTAACTCCCCCCATGCTGAATTCTTCCCTTCCTTTATTGCGGCCCTTGCGTCTTCCAGAGATGCCATCCTGGCCATCTGCCTCGGTGTCTCAGCTGCCAACTTTGCTACTGCTATTTCAGGAAGGACTTCTTCGAAATGCTGAAAAGGCGTTTCAATGAACTCCCCTTCAACCTCCACATATCGGAAGGAATTCAAGTGGCTAATCATGTACTCTTCTTCACCATGGACAGTAATGATCTTTCCCTTGACAGGATACTTCAACATCTGATGCAGGGAGGAGGTGACTGCCCCAGCATGGTGTATCCAAGGCCTACCCAACAAGCAAGAGTATGATGGACGGATGTCCATCACATAGAAAGTAGATTTAAACACCTCAGTGCCTATCTTGATGGAAATTTCAACCTCTCCATGGACCATTCTCTTCGAACCATCGAAAGCTCTGACGACAATATCACTCGGCTTCAATTCCAACCCTTCACAATCTAGTCGGTCCAAGGCTTTCTTAGGAAATACATTCAGCGACGAACCAGTATCGACCAAGACATGTGCGAGAGTGGTTCCTCGACACTCGACTGAAATGTGCAAAGCATCATTATGGTTTCTACCTTTAGGAGTTAGGTCGGCATCAGAGAACCCTAATCCATTGTCCGCAGTCAGGCTAGCCATGCAATTTTGAAATTGATCCGCGGAGGTTTCCTGGGGCACATGGGCTGCCTTCAGGAATTTTATCAGAGCTTTAGCGTGCGCTTCCGAGCAAAGTAGCAGTGCCAGCATGGAGATCTTTGAGGGGGTTTGCCCCAGCTGTTCTACCACATCGTAATCACTTCTTTTGATTATCCTCAAAATCTCATCCATTTCCTTCTTGGAGGTTTCCGGGATGACCAAGGGTTGAGCCCTCGTCCTAACGAGCTCATCTTGGATTCCCTTACCTTTGTCAGCAGCGGTAGGAGAGACAGTACTAGGAACAACAACGTTTTCAATCAAAGGGGTTCTAGCAGAGAGTTTTATTGGTGCAGGGATGACCTTGTCAGCTGATGAGGGTCCCTAGATTGCTCTCGGAGGGGCAATCTCTGGAGAAAATATTCTCCCGCTCCTGGTGATTTTGCTAGTGCCTGCAATGTTGCTAATGCTGGCTTCTTCATCATCCAAACTTTCTTCAATTATTTCGATTTGTTTAATACCATGGTAGTAGACGTCGCCGCCGTAGTTCCATGGTATCGACTTCTCAGAAACATAGGGGACAGGCCCTGGCATTGTTATCTTCAAAGGAACAGATTTCGTAGCTGGCGTAATCTTAACAGGCTTTTTGACGGCCTTGGAAAGATTGGCGTGAATGGTTATGATTGAGACATCTTCAGTATGAACTGGAACAGCAGAAACTTTTTCAAACAAAATTTGTCGACTATCCATTAGGCCTTGGATGCCTTTCTTCAGTAACGGACAATCAAACGGCAGAGAGTAACAACAATAGCAGTCTTCTTTACATCCCGGGAAGATCCCGGCCCTTAACAAATTCAACTTGATGGTTAGCAATGGAGTAATCAGATCATTGACATCAACAACGTACAAATCTTCTTCAATGGCATTGACATTTCGGCCGTGCTTCGGCATGGGTGTAGATATCACATTAGGCTTCTCCGGAGCGTCGAACTCCATTTCCTTCGCCTCTATCAGGTCTTGGATTTTATGCTTGAGTGCCCAACAATCATTGGTGTCATGCCCGACACTGTCAGAATGGTAGGCGCATTTGGCATTAGGATGATAATGCGGAGAGGACGTATTCACAATTTTTGGTGCCTCTTTGATAGTGGCAAGATTCAACTTCAATAGATGGGGAAGCACTTGCGCTGGAGTCATATTAATATGGGTGAACTGCCGTTGTGGCCGTTCCACCCGTTGTTGATTTGGTCTGGACTGGTTATAGCGAGGTTGCTCACTTGAAGGATTTTGAATCATTACGGCCCCCACAGTTGGCCGACGCTCCGTCTTCCCTGCTCTTCTCTGGGAATATACCACAGCTGTTTCCTTCTTAAAAGGCTTCTTCTCAACACTTGCAGCAACACCCTTCTGAATCTTTCCTGACTTGATGCCAGCTTCTATTCTTTCGCCTGTTAAGATCAAATCGGTAAACCCCGCGGAAGAGTTACCAATTAGATGATTGAAAAATGTCCCAGATAGGGTCCCTAGAAACATATCAACGAGTTCACGATCGGTTAAAGGAGGCTGCACCCTGCCAGCCAAATCCCTCCATTTTTGTGCATATTCTTTGAATCCCTCGCCTGTTCCTAATGACATACCCTGAAGTTGGGTACGAGTAGGAGCAAGGTCAGAATTATATTGATATTGTTTGTAAAAAGCAGTGGCCAAATCTTCCCAATTTCGGACGCTGGTTCCCTCTAGCTGATAAAACCACTCCAACTGAGCTCCAGAAAGGCTGTCTTGAAAGAAATGAATCCAAAGGTTTTTATCTGCCGTATAGGGTTGAATCTTTCTCACGTAGGACCTGAGATGCATTTTGGGACAGGACAGCCCATCATACCTTACAAACACTGGCACCTTGAACTTTGGGGGAATCACAATCCCGGCAACCAAACCCAAGTCTTCAAAATCCAAACCCGGTACTCTTTGTAGCTCCATGGCGGCCAACCTGTCTTCTAAACCTTTGTATTTATCATCAGCCGGAGGGTATTGTTGATCAGAATAGTCTTCATCCCCTTCAACCTCCTCTTCTTCCACATCGGACTCGGAAGGTACCGCAGCCCCACCTCCTTTACTGGTTCCTTCATCAGAAGTAGGAGGAAATTCAAGCACTCTCCGGGTTTCTCCTTCAAATCTTCTCCCTAAAGTAGCCACCCCGAGTCTCTTTTTCTTCTTCTTCACTGGGTCTTTGTTCCCCAATTGAGTTTTGATATCCTCCTGACCCTTAGCCAAGGTCATCAGGAGTTGCTGGAACTGTGCATTCTGAGCTTGTAGGTCTTTGACTGTTTGCTCGAGATCCATCCTACTGACATAAACAGCAGACAGGTAAGGAAACCTGGTGTGAGACCTGCTTATGCACATGATGAATGGTATGCTTATGTATGCAATGCATTCAATGATTTAGAACATTCAAAATTGTTGCAAACAAAGAAGAACGCACGTCATATTAATAAGAAGAAATTTGTTAGTACATAAATGCCCCATGGGCCAAATATTACAAAATGACTTCTCAAGGCAGAAAGACATTGCGCATCCTCTTTGGTGCGATGTAGGTGTTGAGGGCCTCTTGCTAATGGAGTCGGCGGGTAAGCTCTAGAACCTTCTTCTCACTGGCGTAGAAGCTAGCTTCAAAAGTATTCTGTTCCTCCTTGAGCTGAATCCAACTTTTCTGCATTTCCTCCCACGATGTAGGCATGTCTGGATGTAGGATGGTGTAGGGAACCTCTCCTTCCTTAACAGGCTCTTTAATCACAGGGAGAACATGCGGATAAGGCATCATCAGACTTTGGGCTCGGGCTCGTACCCACTTGAGATAAGGCTCAAGAGGGATGGAGTTCTTGTGTCCCAGAGTCTTGCTATCAACCTTGTTGGGTATTCCCCAAGCTCTGATGAATCTTTGGCGAAGTCCTTGCGCATCGTTGTCGAAGTCAAAAACTAGGTCAGGAATCAACATATCATGAGGGCCATCCCTCCGTGCATATCCAAATTGCCTCAAAGCTAGGCAAGGGTTATAGGTGATACCTCCTCTAATTCCAAGTAAAGGAACATTAGGAAATTCTCCGCAACGATCGACGATGATGACATTTTCTCTGGACCGAGAACACCAATGTACATCAGAGTGAGTAAGCGTCATCAACCGTTGGGACCACCTTGAGCCTTGGTCATTCTTCAGGACAGATTGTGGAAGGTGCGAAATATACCACCTTGCAAGGAGAGGAGTATAACACATGAGAACACCCCTCTTTCTCATTGTTCGTGTGTAAAATGAGTGAAGGATGTCTCCAAGCAATGTTGGTATTGGATTTCTGGACAAGAAGATTTTGACGGCGTTGACATCTACCAATTGGTCAGGATTTGGGAACAAAACCAACCCATAGATAAGGAGTGCCACAATTTCTTCAAAGGCTTGTAGGTCAATGAATTCCAACATTCTTGTGCCTTCTCAAACAAAAATTTTGCTAAGAATCCTTTGACGCCGCTTCTGGTTTCCCAATGCCCCTTGATGTCGGATGGTTGTAGATGTAATGCTCGAGCAACATCTTCCGGCTTTGGTTCCTTTTCCGTACCATTGAAGGGTAGTTGATTAAGGATAGGAATTCTCAGGAGTTGAGAAAACTCCTCCAAAGTGGGCACCAACTGATAATCAGGGAAAGTGAAACAGTGGTGAAGAGGATCAAAGAACTGGAATAGCACTTTCATCATGTCTTCTTCAATGTTGGTGTTGACTAGGCTGAGCAGTCTACCATGTCTTTCACTGAAGGATGAGCTTTCCGGAATTCTTGAGGTGAGCTCCTTGAGTTGAGGAGAGATTCTCACAAGGTTAACTTGAATGGTGTTTCTGCGAGGAATTTCCATGACCTACAAAACAAGAACAAAGATGAAGATCCAAACCCTTGAAATGGTTAGTGAATGCATATGATGCTTCATGATGTTTATGATGTATGCACAAAACATATGTACAAGCAAATCACACCAAACCCTAGTTTCAGGCTTGCATGGGGTTTCATAGGTAAGTACCCTCTTGAGTGTAGTTTGCTTAAAAACCTGTCCTATAAATAGTAACCGGGTTCTAAGGAGCTCAATATCACTGGATTGTTTTCATTGTTCATTTTTTTGGTTTAGCCACTTAACTAGCGACCAAAATATTCCAAGAAAACAACCCTCAATGAGTGTAGTATCGAGTATCTACCAACTTCGGACTGCACCAAAGCCGGTCATCTCACTACCCCTAATAAAAGGCCAAGATGGTCAAGTAAGGTTCTAGGTCATTAGTGCTTACAAATATGTCGCACTAATATAGCTATTGCTTCGACCGTGTCGGTATACCCCGCACAGTTTCCACAACGTATTGCTATCTATGAATGTTTCCCAAAATCCGGGTGTAGGATTGCAAACCCAAACAATAGAGCCAAGATATAAAGCAAACAATTCAAACAAATAGTCATGCAAGAGGGTGATCTAAGCCCTAAGGTTACTCCACTTTTAAAACAATCCCCAGCAGAGTCGCCAGTTCTGTGATACGGTGGGAGAACTGACTATGTGTTTTGCGTTTGTTTTCGCAAATGTTTCGGTTGAGCAAGAGTCGCCACCGACTTTTTATTTTATCCTAAGGAAAGGTTTAAAAAGCACAGCAAAAACCTTTGAGATTTTTCTTGGGTTCGGGGAGTAGATTATAGAAAGGGAAGGTATTAGCACCCTTTCTATCCATGGTTATCCATGGGCTCTTAGGTACTTGCTTAGATCAACTTGCCTTGGTTTTCAATTGTTTGAAATGGTGCTTTGTGCGTGGTTTTGAAAAGGTTTTGAAAAAGATGCCTTGTTTAGGCTACCCTTGTAACAATTCTTTACTCGAATGTTTTACAAAAGGTGTTTGTCTTTTTGAAAAGATGTTTCAAGGTTTTTGAAAGTTTGTTTTGAAAGTGTTTGTGAAGTGTGGTTTGAAAAATAGGCAAGTGTTTTGTTTTGCAAGTCGACAAGTACTTAAGAGCTATCTACCCTAAAGTTCTCAAAGATTTTTACTATGTTTTAACCCTTTTGACAATTTTGTTCCACCATTGCATTTGGTGGACAATCTTGTATTAGGAGGTGAAAGGGACGGGCGCGGGTCATCGTTTAGACCATGATTGCAATAGTGCTAAGTATCTTTGGGCAATTTGTCTTTGAAAGGGACTTGATCATTTTAGGCAACTTTTCGAAAGCGTCATCGAGGGACTATGATCATTTGGTTGTTTGTTTTACCCAAAGAAACCTAACATGCAATATGGCCTAATTTTGAAAGGCAACAAGTGGATGTAACCCTAGGGGTGTTAGTGTACAAGTGTGTTTTATTGCATACAAGAGTTTTTTCTTTGAATTAAGTTTTTCTATTTCATTGATTTTATCTTGCCATACATGTCCTAATTACTAGCAATAAGAAGCGGAAATATAAAATCCTACGCTATTACAACAATTAGGGGAGGGGGATACACATTTGTACATGGGGGGTTCAACGAGAAAAATAGACAAAAAAGAAAATAGCAAAAAACAAGATATAGAGAGAGAGAGAGGGAGCCCGCACGCTGCTGGGAGGTCATCAGAAGTTCTGACTCAGATCCGCTGCCAGATGATCAACCTCTTGGTTAAACTGTATGAGTCAGAACTTCTGACTCTGGCACCTGCAAAACAGAACCTTGTTAGTGGGGAAATCAGAAGTTCTGATTCCCCTGCGCTGCAAGACAGAAGTTTGTTAGTGGAGAAACCAGAAGTTCTGATTCTGCTGAAAAGGCAATAACTCTTAGAGGTTCTGATATCATTGACAGCAAAACAGGCTTCAGATGTGCTAACGTCAAAGTCAGCACTTGGCTTTTTCTTGTACTAATCAGAACATCTGCAATTCTGTTGTTAATCCACAAAACAGGAAACATATTTGGAACAGATCAAGCAAATACAAAAAATGTTTCAGAGGTCAGAACCAACAAGGTCACAGGCAAGTCCTATACTGGCTCAGAACGTTCTGAGGTATGAAAATCCTCAGAACATAAACAGCAACAACATGATATTTACATTATGTTTATTTGAGTATGCACAGCTGATGATGCTTAACAGCGTGATGAGGGTCAGCAGGTGCTTACCTGACTGTTGGAAAAGTTTGTGGGTGAAAGTTAGCTTTTGGCTCTGGTGGTGTTCTGGACAGATTTTCTTTGAGAAATGGTAGGTAAAGGTGTATATGTACGTAGGGTCAGAAGTTTGGAAAGGGTGTTTTTTTTTTGGTTTACGAAGAAAACTGGGTATTTTGATGAAGTTTGAAGGTGAGGAACTCAAAGTTATGAAACAAACTGGAGATTTTGGCAGAGTTTCAGAATGCTATGTTGCTAAGGGTTGTTGTTTCTCTCTTAGCAATTTTTCTATTTCTTTTCTGAACGCCCTTTTGCAGTGGTGAAGACTCTCTATTTATAGGCAAAGTTCTTGTGGGTGCCTTGAACATTAAAGCGCCAACAGAGTTTGAATTTGTTCTTTGACAGAAATTCCTGGGAAGTTGTGATAACAGATAGCCTTCAGCCTAGGCTGCAGCAGCAGGCGTAGATTGGGGAGAAGTGACCTCTGAAGTGGGCGGTGGCGCGTAGACCCATGCCAGAATCTGCACAAAAGCGTTTTCCAAGCCACACGTGAATGTTCAGGAGTGGTTGGAAGCATTAATGGGCATTAAATGGTGATAAGACCTATCAACATCAATATTCTGGTAATGGAAACCAACGTTGAATCAGCAGTGTAAACCATGCTCTGGCCTTGGCTTCCTGTTGTCTTAGTAAGCTCTGGAGATTCTCCTGGTTTTCTGGTACGTTCCTTGGATTTACTTCTGGACCTCCTGGGCTTAGAGATTCTGTATCAGTGTAACACCCACTCTTCTGACCTTTCATCTTCTGATTTCAGCATGTTCTGAAAGAGCCTTCAGACTTTCCTGCTTCTCTTGCATGCCTTTAGCAAATTCTGACTGAGCTTGTGTAACTGCTGAAGGGGCATGTTCTGTCTGAGGCTTACATACTGAACCACGTTTACAACTTCTGATTGAGCTGATGTAGCTGCTGAAAAGCCAACTTCTGACTACGTTGAGCCAAGCTTGCAACTTCTGACCGTTTTTATCTGGAATGGGTCCAAAAGTTCTGAAGCGCTGATTTTTCTTAAACACTCATTTTTAGAGAAACGTTCCAAGTACTTAGAATTTGATTTTTCTCAAGATGAAAGTGTTGTTTTTGGAGCTCGTGAGATCATCTTGCTCTTGTAAGTGGCTTGCTTGGTCAAAAAGATAACTCAGGACTTGGATTTGTTTCAGAGGGACCTTGAAAATCCAAGATGGTTTCCTGAAGAAAGAGAGGGCAAATTTTGGGGTACAACACCTTGTCCTATTTCTTTTGCATTTTTAATTAAAAAAAATTATAAAATCTCATCACCAGTACTCAACTAATTTCAGAACAGATACACAAATAGGGATAAAAACAAGCTCAAACACATGTACATTGTCATCTAAGATATATCTGCTGTGAAAATGAGGTAAATCTTCCCATTTTGAAAATTCTTTAAACCAATTTATTCAAAAATTGTTGTCGCCATAATAACCAACTTCAACGACAACATCACACGGTAGATCGTAATATGCTTCCAACAAAGGCCATCCACTTATTATTATGGGATGATTTCTAACTTTGTTAAAGATCATCTCTTGGTGGACACATCGATTGTTCATCACTGTCCAAGTTTTGTTTAATTCTTCACTATAGTTCCTCACAAATTCAGGATCTATTTCATCATACATCTATAAAACTTAAAGGTTAAACATTCATTCATTAATAACTTATGATGTCGAAAGAAACATAAAAACAATAAACTAAGTCTTCAAATAGGTTGCACCACATACCTGTGAAGATACTTTACTAATTAAAAAGCAGTCAATCGGCTGGAGTGAATAAGGACTCCAGTTTTCTCCATTTCTTATGATGACACTCAAAAACAGACCCGGTGCGTTGGTGTTGCATGAGATAGAAATAACCCAATTTATCATTTAAATGCTTAGTGATCCATATTAATTTCTCCCTGGCCCACTAATGACACATTATGTATGCATGTAACCACTCATCTCCTTATTAAATGCATTCCACTATTTATTCAATGCATTAAACTATTCAACAATAACTAACTTCATATTTAACTTCAAATAATAACTGATAGGATACGTGCATTAACCTTAAAAATTGTTAAAACCCTTGGATACACCCTCCATTATGTTAATATGTCATTAATAATATTATAACATGTTGTTTAATCTACCTCGCCTATTCTAATATTGGAAATATTAAATTTGTGATAGCTTTGAAACTTTTGATAATCTTTGTCAGTAGTATACCATATCATTTTATTATGTTCACATTCTCAATTGTTTTATATACAATATTTTTCTTATAAATAACTCAACATGTCATCCATTTTACATCTGTTAACATTACTGATACTATATGGGACCACTAATTTATATTTACCCACAACATTTTGTTATTCTTACCACTTTTGTAATTATTAGTCAATTTTCCCCACATGCTTTTAGTGTGGGTTTGTATTACTATCCTTTATTCCAATTATAGTATATAACATGTGTTATTCTATCTACTGGTAAGCAGCTTATGTTATCATTCTTGCATACAAACACAATTGCCATGTGCTGCTTTACATATAAAATAACCATTACATATGTATAACATAACAATACATAATACAATAAACTTTTTGGACCTCAATTTGTATGCTTACCACCTTAATATTTATGGTTATAAATCGACAAAATCATTGGAAACTTAACTACAATAGTAATTGTTCATGTTACACAACATTTCAAAATATTGACTTAAATAGATATAATACTAATAAACTTCACTACATCATTCAAAACCATTTGCCTCTCCATCATAGCCCTTCGTTAAACTTCCTCGTGTTACATTCGACTCCCTCTAAACAATGATGACGTGTGAAAAGTGACAACAATCCTATTTAATGGAGGGTTATGGAGGGAAATGGCAACCTTATCTCCTTTTTTTAAATTAATCTTCTTAACAAATTCACACCACTCCTTACTAATGTATCTTTCAGTGTAATACACCCTTTCAACACGATAAAGTTTGCATTCAGTAATATTACTTGTGGCTGAGTCCGCTAACTAAATATGGCCTTGGAGATTTGGGATTCACTCCTTGATAACCTTTTGGGGGGTTGTTATATGTCATATAAAACATTTAATTTCAATATATGTAATCATACTGACTTAATATGAGTTATATAATATTATGGGATGTTTGATACAACTACCAATTCTAATATCTAATGGCTTCACACAACACAATACATACAATATCTATAAACCCTATCATACAAACACAATATGAGTAATTTAATAATATGGAATGAGTTTCTACTTAAGAAAAATTTTGGGCTACCGTTTTTCCACATGAGATTTCCTTTTTCCACAAATAGTACCAGGGGCCACTGTTGTTGTCACCATCATCCTCGGCTTCATCGCTACTGCATCATAATTTCAACCATTACAGTGTTATTGCAAATGTATTTTTCAATGTTTTAAAATATAATCAACAACATATAACACTTTTCGTACTTCATCACTTACCAATCACTATCAGAGCAGATATTTGTGTAAGTTAATCCATTAGAATCTAAAAATATATCTTTTGCCTTAAACTTGCGCTTCACAACAGCCACTTCACGGCGTTGTGACTTCTTTCCTGTACCCCCTTCTTACGTATTAATGTTTCATGCAGTTTCCTTTTATCAATAACACCAACAACATTCACAATATCTACATTTATTCAACCCTTTTCCTCTTTTGATCTTAACTCTATCTATAATACCACTGTTGTAAACAGATGATGGTGGTTTTTTCTCCACAAATATGTTACAAACATGGGATGCTTTACCTGCGGCGCATAACTCAACATCCGATTCAACTAGATTATCTCCATTTTTCACCGAATCTACACCTCCATGCCCTAACCCAACATAATGAACCAATGATCCACTGTCTTTTTTGGGTGTCAGTTCATCACCAACAACGGATGGTCCTCCAACTTTAATTTCTTGGTGCACATCAACCTTGTTTGTTGATAAATGTTTTCCCTACTGTGCTTTTTCCTTCGCTTTGTTGTATCTTTTAACCTCCTCAAGGTGCTTACGATACACCATGTCAAGCTTCTCTCTTCTCCGTTGGAACTCTTCCATAGATCTGCAACAAAAATATCACACAACAAGTTAATATAATTAAGAATAAATGGTTCAACTACAAAAACATGCAAGACATTTTGTATGTTGTTGTTTATTTACCTTCCTTCCTCAGATGTCATAGGAGTCTTGCTTGCCATTTTTTTAAACTTGGACGAACAAATAAAGCTAACTGATGCTTCTTGCCTTTCCACTTTATGTCTTTTTGTATAATCTTACAAGTTATATATAATTGAATTTCTTTTATAGATTTTTAACTATTTTATATTATTTTTCATTCTTATTTTTGTTTTACATTAACAAATGGACCGGTCTATCCATGTTTATTCCTGACCCAAATGATTTTGATATTAACATACCCAAAATTGTTTTCATTTCAATTAACCATACTTACAAAACCACTCATATTAAAACATGTTACATATGCGAACAAGCTTATTCATACAAAAATTAAAACACCATCATTACATTTTTTCATTTAAACTAACATACATACATGTGCTTAAATTACTTCATCAATAAATTAAGTTCTAATAATGTCCATATTAATCTTTTTTAATTGTATTATTTCATTAATAAATCACTTTTAAAGTAAATTCTAATTCAATATATTTTTATTCATAGAAAAATTTATAAGTTTCTATTCAAATTATTCTTTATAAATATCTGTTATTTGTAAAGCTTAAAATCAGGTTGAGAAATACAACTTCAATATCTAAACATGATAACAGCCACATAAAAAAATGAGTTTCTATTCAAATTATTCTTTATAAATATCCGTTATTTGTAAAGCTTAAAATAAGATTGAGAAACACAACTTCAATATCTAAACATAATATTGAAAATCAAAACTATTATATATGTTAAACACTAATTTGAACATCAAAATCCAGTTGAAAAAGACAACGTGAGTAACTAAACATACCATTGACAACTAATATTGCAGTATACATTAATACAATATCATCATCACAACTTACTAATACTTAGAGTTTGCAAAATACATGAATTATACATATTCTTTTAACATTGTAGTCAGAAAAATTCCATCCCCAACAAATAGCCTATGAAGAAACTTTCACAACTGCAAAGCTATCACAGACAACCCATATCATACCAACTGTTCAAACCATACAAAATGAACAATGTGAAATGAAATAAACTACAAACACAACTAATCCTTCTTTCAAATTATATAACCAACACAATCTGATTCAGCTTCTCTTCTTTCCCGAGTCAACATAAACCAATATTTTATCAACTGGAAGATATCGAATGCACAAATGAAGAGTGTCTCCTTTCTTTAACTTTTCCCGTTTAGAAAACTCGTACCACCCAGTGCTAATATACTTATTGCATTTCCCCACCTTCAATACACAATTTTCAGAGATACCCTTGTCAGAATCATATAACACAATCAAACTAACTGATCCACTTAAGCACTTCTTAATGACATCACGCGGTAATTGGTGCAAAACATATAGTGGAATTAACTTAAATTCAACCATACAAAAATTACATATATTGATGCAACAATTATCTTCTATCACTTACTAACACATTCCTATGCACAACCTTAGCATTACGTACAACCATACTCCAACTTTCTTCTTTTTCTTCCATATAGATTGGAGCATATAACCTGCAAACAATCACCAAACCAGATATATTCAAAATTAATCTGAATCTATTTTCCCCATACCTCTTATCCATTACATGTTTTCCTTCTAAACATCCTTAACTGCTTCAACATATACCACACTTTTTTTCATTTTCACTATAATTGAAGTCTTCAAACAGACCCACATCATAAAAACAAATGCCTCATTGTTCATCGCTACCGTTTTCTTAGTATTCTCTATAATTCTGCTAAAAATACCACCACAATTAACTCACTGTTGTACATTTACAGTCCTTCCAATAGAAACCCTACATAAATTAAACAAATTGAGAGCTTATTAACAGGAACGAACAACAATAATATATGCATAACATTTTGCAACATTAAATTTTACTTACACGTTACAGAAATTATAAGTCATTGTTTCAAAACCAACCATGAGAACAACAATATATATAAACATTACTTATAAAGTGATACATACCCCGACCTCTCACAACCTGCTTCCAAACTTGAGGATCCAGCAGCAGAATCACCTACGAATTTCTTTGCCTTCTTTTTTTCCTCCTATAGTTGACATCCATCTTTTGCATGCACCTTTCTCTTACCCTCAAGAAGTCTGCATACAACAGATCCTTCAGCAGATCCTACACCAGATTTTACACTTTTCCACTTTTCTATCCATTCAATCAGTGTTAGCCGCTTCTCAATAGCCACTGAAATATCCTGCCGCCTGCTCAAACGTTTCCACAGACATGCATGTTGTTTTGGGCTATTCGGAATCTCCTCAACTACCAGTTGGGTTTCTCAGTTGTTAATCCACTAACCCACACCATCAACCTTCTTAAGCACACGACGATTATCCCTATCTCTACTAAATCTTTCCCATGCCGTTTCTGTAGCCAACTCTTCAATGGATATACAAATAATAAGCGTGAAAACAATATTTTTAGTAACAACATATATGATAATAAATATGAAACATATTTGAAACCATATGTGTCCAAACTAAACCTTTCACAAATCATATAAGGAGATAACAATGACATTCTGATGTTCAACAAACCCTTAACTGAAGTTACCTTTTAGAATGCACTACTCTTAGGACCACTACACCACCTTTACAACACACCAAATATCTCATCTTTCCTCTTCCAATTTACCGTACAAACTTTATGTTGGGTTCGGGCCCAGCTTAAGGACATAATCCTTTTTTCATATGCAACCAAAATAATAAGGCCTCGAGCCTAGTTAAAGGACAACATACCTTTTTCTAACTCAATATTAATCACTGAACACATCATTTTTAATTCTTTCGCTCACACATGTTATATTTTGTAACATTACTTCTATATTCACACTTATTATATGGTGTTGTAGTACTTTTATATTGTGTTGCCACCATTTTTACACATTGTACTTTTATATTTTTAAATATTTATTACTATTTTTAACAATTTCTAAATGATCCCTCCTATTTTTTATATTTTTGTACTACATAATTTGTTTTGAAAATTATTCCTACTAAAATATTAATATTCTATCTTTTCACTTTTTTTAAGCATAACACTTGGGTATTTTTTCTAATGAATATTTTAAACTCCTTCAATGATTAAGTTGCTATGCATTTCATTTTTATGTTTCAATCCATGATTTGTGTTTATGTGCGAATAGTGTTAAACTATTAACGTAGCTTAATATACTGTTGTTATTTTCCTGAACACAATAACTTAAAGGATATAAGAAACACTGTTATTATTATTATTTTTTATCATAGTTTATTTTATGAACATGAAAACAAAGGCAATTTGGAAGAAAATAGACAGAAAATCAAGTCAATTCATTATTTATTCAATTACACAAAGAGGAAAACAGTTCATAACAACAGTACCAATATGACATACAACCTATTGATCTCCACTATGTAATAAACTCCTAACTAATATATAGTGTGGATAATATATGACATCAAAATATGAATTTCATTTCTTATTCTTAATCCATATGGAACAACATTCATGTTCAACAAAATTAACTAATAAATCTGCAAAGTAAAACAACACAATACATGAAATATTAAACATTTAACATAACCATTGTTAATCATTCCATATTACATTAATACTTAGAATATGAGCAAGATCAATAAAAAAGAAAGAACAAAACAAAACATCCTCCTGAACCTATGTTCCACTAAACATTAAACTGTTATAGCTTAATGTAGAAAGATTTTTTTAAACTAAACATAAGAATAAAAACAAACACGAATTAGACATGATTGTTCTGTCAACAAAATAAAATTAAACATCAACAAAACACTTCTAAAAGGCTACTGAAAATCTACACCATCCACTATGTCCTTATGGCAACAACAAATCTGATTCAGCGGTTCAAACGTGTCACCGTCATGCGTCAGCTGGAAGGAATGCTGATGCTAAAACCCAACACATCTCCCTTTTTCAGCTTCATGTCCTTTACAACTTCATACCACCCATCGCAAATAAAATTTTCGGCTCCATTATCCTTTGATTTTGTGTGGATATTACAAATACGGGTATCACCGGTTGCGGAATTAACAAAATCTATATATATTTTTCCTATTAGATCACATCTCTCTATCACACACTGGGGAATTTCCTGGACATTTTCATATCAATCATCATGAAATTATACAAGCTTGTTTTCTAAAACATAACATTTAACACATAGGTTTAATATAACACCAATAAGTAACTTACAACAACATTTCTCCGCATACTCTTGAGATTAACAACTTCCATCTTCCAGAGGCAGCATGTTGTCTTTATAGCGAGTTGGCCGCCTTTTTCACGATACACATCTATTCCTTTATCATTGTTGTCATCAAAAAATAAACCATACATGTAAACACCCCACATTAACAAATACTATATGATCTTCAAAAACGCAAAATATGTTCAACACAATATATATGCAGAACTCTACCAATTCGTAAATGTCGCATGTCATAATGGAAATAAAAATTTAAATCAAAATAATAGATATCTATTTTCTATACTATATCTCTAACCATTGTATACATTAATAACTTCACATAACAACTTTTCAAAACTTACCTCGAACTATCAGAGTATAATGCCATCACTTTTTCATTTTCATTTCCTTCTGTTGTCAACCACATGCATGGTACCTTCAGCTTTTATGGTATCGTCCTCTAAAAAATCTTCCCACAAGTTAAAACTTTCTCCTTACCACAAACATCATCAGAACGTTTCACCTTCTTCGTTGAACCGCATATTCATTTCATCCTCCTTAAGAAACCTGTAACAACACATATTATAAACTGAATATCAACCGAGAAAGTTACAATCAAACTTAACATTGAAACTCGACAATAATATCTATTACCTTCCCACTCCAGTTGAAGTCCTCACCTTCTCCATTGACATTGTACAAAGAAGATCTAAAATGGCTTAATAGTTGCAATGGTGTTTCACAAAAGACTTTCTAACTCACCAAAAAATCCAAATACATGTTTACCACTTATCATTGTTGAAATAATATAGCAAGTGTGAGTAAGTGGAGAAATAGTCCCATATTGGATAGGAATATGAAGACTTAAGCATATATAAGTGGGAGAACCTACTCACCTATCACTTTAAGGTTTTAGGTCGATAAGTGGTGTGTCTCTCACAAAGGTGATTATTCTTACACTATGTATCAATGCTCCTAGTATCTCCCCCAACATGGTATCATGAGCCTTTGGTTCGAGAAAGAGACCAAAAGGAACTTGTATCAGCCTTTGGTTCGAGAAAGAGACCAAAAGGAACTTGTATCGAAATTCGCCCAAGAAGTGGTGCGGTACAAGTGGGGGAGCATTGTGGACTCACACTTGAGGAGGAGTGTTGGAATAATATAGCAAGTGTGAGTAAGTGGAGACTTAAGCATATATAAGTGGGAGAACCCACTCACCTATCACCTTAAGGTTTTAGGTGGATAAGTGGTGTGTCTCGGATAAGTGGTGTGTCCCTCACAAAGGTGCTTATTCCTACACTATGTATCAATGCTCCTATTATTTCCCCCCAACAATCATACTCATTTAATATAAATAAATCAATAAAAAGAGTACAGATACTGAACAGTCGCCGCCTTACTTTAATTACTTTTCCAATAAGTTTTCTCAATCACTATTCAACTGCAATAATTGTTATTTCTCATTCATTATTATCTTGGTGGAACTTAAATAAATTGAAACACATATAATGACTTTATGTTATAATAATTTAATATTATTAGTGTTTGTTTTATAAAACTATTTTTTATCAATGATATCAAAAAATAAATAACAAGTAATATTATTAGTGTTTTTCCTAACTGGTAAGTATCTTATTATCATTTTGGTTAATTTTATATATTTATTTTATTTGTAGATATATTATTAATATAAGTATTATTCAATTATGTTTAATGGTGTCGCCTTGTTGTCAATTGTTTTATACAACTATTTTTTATCAATGATATCAAAAAATAAATAACTGGTATAATTTAAGAATAAAATAGTAATTTAATTATAAACATGTAATTCCCTAAATCTCTTACTAAACCTAATTTATAGTATAACAGATATCCAAAAAAAAAACATAACTACTCAATACAGACATAATATTTCAGGTATTGCTAATTTTCTTATCTTTTTTATCTGCAGCAACCCTTATATTATTACATTTATTCTCTATACTATTTTTCCTTTAATTATTATATAATTTTTTTTTTTTATATTTCTATTTTTATTTGACCCCATATTTTTATAATATATATATATATATATATATATATATATATATATATATATATATATATATATATATATATATATATATATATATATATATATATATATATATATTATTTTGCTATGCAATAATGTCAACATTGAACAAAATGAGAGAGCTAAAACGGATATCCGTGCCTTCGCACGGATATCACACTAGTATTTAAAATATTAATATATTACTCTAAATAATTTACCTTTTTGAAAGTCATAGCAAGATAACCTACCAGAGAAGGACCCTTATTAAAAATAATGAGTAAGAGATCAAACATATGCACATTTTATCAATTTCAATTTGCATGAATGAGAAAATCAATAAATGTATCACATTCAAATAAAAACATTAATGTATACTCAAAACATCCTCAAATCTATCAACACGTAAAAATATAAAGCAAAAGGGTCGTTCCTAATGAGGCTTAAGATTAAATTGGTAAAATTTCAATGTGGTTTCTATACATTTCAAATTCTTTTCTAACATTGTGGTTTCTTATTTGTTAAAATGACTTTATTTCCTTGTTAACTCATGGTGCCTTTATTTCCTTGTTAACTTATGATGCCAAACACTTGCATATTGCATACTTTATTAAGAAAATCACAAA
This sequence comes from Vicia faba, assembly GCA_948472305.1. Taxonomy (NCBI): domain Eukaryota; kingdom Viridiplantae; phylum Streptophyta; class Magnoliopsida; order Fabales; family Fabaceae; genus Vicia; species Vicia faba. The sequence goes on from OX451735.1 coordinate 557,267,698, forward strand.
TATCAACTTCATTATGTCATAAAATCTGGCAAGACCATTATGCAATCTCATTTTTGTTCAACTTCATCTCCAATAAGAAACAAAATACACTCAACTTGATATGTCATTTGTATATAAGTAAACACCACAAATATCAGATTTCTACTCCAAATCTCTTACTGGAACAAAGTCACTCCAAGTATTTTAGAGGTCCAAAAATTCTGTTGAATTTCATTAACAGAACTCCATGAAAATTTGTCCATAATGTCCTACAATCAACAAAAACAACATTAACAATGAGCAAATGTCAGAAATTCAACCTGTTATCAAACAACAATGAGTAATTTGAATAAATCAACAATTAATAAAATCAACAACAACATTGAAATAAAAAAGAAAGAATAAATATTCATAGATAATATGTAGTTGATAAATTGTCCTTATCAGTTAACTCAAAATAAATTCACATGTCCCTTAAATTATTCTTTATCCATTTGATTTATATTTTTCTCTATACATGATTCTCTTATAGAAACAAGTTTTCCACTCATACTCCTAAACAAGATGTGAGAATATATATAAAACTTGACAAAGGGAAAACAAATTAAATGAAGGGGGATTTTTCCTACATAACCCTAAAATATAAAGTTATAAAATTGACTATCTATGGTTAATTGGATGATATTAAAGGCTTCAAAAACGTATTTGTGACTTGGATAACTATTTTCTGAATAGAGAAGGGTGGAGAAAACTTTTTTGTGACTTGCATAGTTTCTTTTGGAACATAGAAGGGTGGAGAAAGAGAAGAGAGAATAGAAGGGCCTATAATATCTTGCTTTCTATTTTATTTGACAAACACATGAGAGACAAGAAGAGAGAAGGAGGAGGATATATGCGGCGAGTTGTAGTGGTGGAGGTGCCACTATAAGAAAGGGTGGAAGTAGATTGAGAGTGTATTGGTTGAGAGAGTTTAGGGTTAGAGAAAGTTTCAGAGAGATGAAAAAAATCTGAAAATATATGAAATAAAATTAGATTGACCATTTGAGTTAAGGGTGCAAAATCAATTTTTCAGGGTGTTCAAATTGTAAAGTACATAGCTACATAGGTGCATTTGTTAAAAATTCAGAGGGTTCAATTGAAGCCCTCATTATACTCTCCCTCAGCCACTGATCATTACACAACCCTTCAGACTGATCGATGTTTCTTATTACCATAATTGGTGCAATCTTCAGTTTGATGTGATGGTTAGGCAAACCGTAAGTTTTTAAAAGCTTAGAAACTCTGGTGTGAGAACATCAAGCGTGTTCCTGTCATATATTTCTGATTGGTCAACAAAATTACTGCTAAAGTAATTCCTTAATTCTCCTGCAGAAAAAAAATAAACGACATGAATAAGAATAACTTTAATCGTGATATGTGTGCATAACAGTTGGTTGTACGTAAGAATACCTGACATTATGGCCAATACATGATCATTAATTTTGTCAACCATTTCAATGTGTTATCTCTACAAGTGTTTCTTGAGAATTTTATTCAAACTGTTTATTGGTCTATTATTCCATCATGGACTAATTGTTGCTTTAGTGTTTGTGATCAATTCTGCAGATGTTAATGATAAGAAATGGTTATAGCTTGTATCCAGTGTCTTTATCCAAAGGATTGCGACCTACGGCGTTTTCTCAATGATTATTTAGTTGAGTTTAACACATACAGTTCAGGGTTGTAATTATTTAGTTCATGCTAAGTTGGTATTTTGAAAGATGTAATTATTGTGTTTTCTCAATGATTGTAATTATATAGTTATTGCTATATGCAATTCTGTTATATCAGCAAGTTTATCAGTAATTATTAGCAAGTTCATGCTAAGTTGGTATTTTGAAAAATGTAATTGTAGTTCTTGCCATATGTAATTGCAGTTCTTTTATATAGTAGCAACATCATGTAATTACGTTGCAGCATTTTATCATAAGTAACAGCAACCATAAAAGCAAGACAATATCGGATAAATAAGTAAATTCGGGACGGTGACATAACAAAAATAACATAACTCCGATTAAAGAAACATTGTTTAAACCATAGAAACATAAGAGGTACCTCTTTGTTATAATTTCCTGAAAATGAGTTCTATAATATTAGATATTTTTGTTAAAAAAATAATTTAATAATTTAAATAATTTTTTATTTAAATACTTTCTTATTAAAAAATATTTTTAAGTATTTTATTCTTCTTCTATTATTTTTTATAGTCAAATTTTATAAATTTAAACCTTTTTAGTAAATTTTTATAAAAATATATTTGAGTATTATTTTAAAATCTTTAAAAACAAATATTTAAATTAATAGATGTTAAAATTATTCTTATAAATAAAAATGATTTAAAATAACTTATATATTTTTTTTGAAAAAGTTTTAATAACTTTTCTATTAATCTTGGAAGTCCTAAATTATTGATTTAAACATTAAGAATGTATTGTCATTATTTTATTTTTATTATATCTTTAAAAATAAATGCGTGTAACACACGAGTACCCATGGTAAATATATAAGTAATCCATAAATATAAAATAGATATTCTGCTAGTCAAATAGTGTGCCACTAGTCAAATAATTGAATTGAAGTGTTCAAGATTGAAATTTTCAAACTTATGCATTGTATTTGCCTTCAATAAATAACTACTTTCTCTATAAATAACCTTCAACCTTTCCATAAGATCGATATTACTACAAAACACATAACACACTAACATTTTCATTTTCTACTATAACCTAGCTTCCGCGTCATTAATTATTCTGAAAGAAGAGGAAATCAAGTTTGTTGATAATAAAAACAACACTTTCTCATGGCACTTGCTACTGCTAGTTTCATCCCCATGCCAACCAATTATAAATATTCCCCTAAAATATCTATGACTATTACAATGTAAGTATATACTTATTTCATCCGATAATCATATATTCATATAATTATGAATAAACATTTGATAGTATTCTATGAATTAATCTTTTGTTTTTGTTGATATGATCAGAACATGTGGTAACCATAAATATAAAGCTAAACAAGTTGATAGAAGCAGAAATGGAGGGTATGGATCTGGCCCACAGACGACTAGTATTAAACTCCAAAGCACAACAAGGACCAGAAATCTTCAACTTGGCAACACTTATGCCACAACAATCTTGAGTAGTGTCGACGATGAAGATGATCTCAACACAAGTAGTCCTAATATGATTGGCAACATAGATTATCATTATGAAATATGAATTGAGTATGCATAATAATAGTCATGATAACAAGAAGTTGTAATTATGTAATGATACAAACTGGTGTCAAGAATGTATTTACTGAATAACAATATAGGTTTATTGAAACGTCTTTAAATCAAGTAGAGAAGGATTAAGAAACTACTTCTATAAAATTACAAATAAAGTTCCGTCGATTTATGTATCATATATTCAAAACAACACATACTGACATGAGCAATAGTATATGTCATATAGAAATCATACTGAACAATACACTATACACTACTCAGTATATTGTTGGAAATCCACCAAATATTTATGATGCATTTCTCCTCAATGACAATGAATTATGAGAACGAAAAGAAAAAAAATAAGACAATTATTTTCTGCAGAGTTTCTCTGTACCCACAAACTGTGAAAAACTTTGTTATTCACTTGCAACTGCAAATTCTATGAATACAACTTAATTGACTTGCTTACAAAAATAGGGGTTACTCCCTCTATTTATAACTGAACTTACACTCTAAGCTCAAAGTCCAAAATATCTATTTTGTTACTAAATCAAATCTAACATATTATAGACTTAAATCAAATCTATTTAAATCTAAAACAAATCTAATCTTTTCGACACTATGAATTACAATTTAACACACCACCTAATTCATTGTGTCTAAACTATATATATTCATCATGGCTCTTAGCCTTTTGAATACTTCGACTTGCACTCCCTTCGTCATGATGTCTGTAATCTGATTCTCAGTTCTGCAGTGTTCCAAATTCATCTTTCCATCTGCTACCTGCTCTCGGAGATAATGAAACTTCATTTCGATGTGCTTACTTCGACCATGTGCTATTGGATTCTTCGCCAGATTGATAGCTGCATGCTGTCGATCTTCATGGTAATTGTCCATGATCTTTCCCTGTTATCTCTTCGACCAAGTTCACCATCCAAGTTGCTTGACATGCACAAAGAGAAGCAACTATGTATTCTGCTTCGCATGATGATAATGCCACTACTGGTTCCTTTCTTGAATTTCAAGCAATTGGTGCATCACCTAGCGTAAACCCATATCTTGATGTTGACTTTCGATCTTCAGCATTACTACACCAACTCGAATTAGTGTATCCCACTAACTTGCATTCTTTTCCTTTATCAGCTGCAGGAAATAAAATGCCATAATCGAAAGTTCCTTTGAGATACCTTAGTATCCTATTCACTGCTGCTAGATGTGATACCTTTGGCTTCTGAATGAATCTACTTACCATACCTACACTATATGCTAAATCAGGCCTTGTATGACAAAGGTATCTCAATGATCCAATAAGTCTTTTGTATTGGGATGGATCAACATCATCTTTATTTGCATCTTTTGACAATTGCAGTCTTGGTTCTGCAGGTGTCGAAGTTGAGTTGCATTCTTCCATCTCAAACCTCTTGAGAATTTCTCCTGCATATCTTCTTTGATGTATCATCAAACCTCTGCTGCTCTTGTAGAATTTGATATCAAGGAAATTTGAAATCTCACCCAAATCATACATTTCGAATTCCTTGTTGAGATCACCTTTGAAGTCTTCAATCTCACTTTTACAGCTACCTATTATCAACAAATCATCTACATAGAGACATAGTATAAGCAATTTACTCTTGCTTCTTCTTACATATACTCCATCTTCAGTTGTGCACTTCATAAATTTCTTCTCCCTTAGGAAACTATCAATTTTCTTATTCCAAGCCGTGGGAGCCTGTTTCAATCCATACAGGGCTTTATGTAGCCTGTACACCTTTCTTTCTTTGTCATGTTTCACAAACCCAACTAGTTGTTTAACATAAACTTCTTCTTCTAAGGGTACATTCAGGAATGCACACTTTACGTCCATCTGATATATGTGCCAACTGTTTATTTCTGCTAGACCAACAACCAACCTGATTGTTTTGATCCTAGCAACAGGTGCAAAAACTTCATCGAAGTATATTCCTTCTTTCTGTAGAAATCCTTTTGCCACAAGCCTTGCTTTGTGTCGAGTTACTTCACCTTTCGAATTCGTTTTCACTTTGTATACCCACTTGACATTAATTTCCTTCTTGCCTTGAGGCAATTCGATAAGTGACCAAGTGTTGTTGTCTTCGATATACTTCACTTCTTCGTTCATTGCTTTCACCCACTTCCAATCCTTCAATGCTTCAGCTTCATTAACAGGTTCGACATCTGTATAGAAAGCATAATGTACCAGCTCACCTTCATTATCTATTACATCATCTGATGTAATCACACAATCTTGCAATCTTGCAGGCATGCATCTTGTTCTTTGAGGCCTGCTTGTACGTTGTATATTTGCTGGTTCCTCTTGTCGAACTTCTCTTTCGACTTAAGTTTCTGGCTCTTCAAGAAGGATTTCCACTGAATCTTTCTTGACATTTTCAGTCAAATCCCATTCTTTAAACTCATCTATGATCACGTCCCTGCTGATCACAATCTGATTTTTCACTTGATCGAACAACTTGTAGCCTCCTGTTGAATGATATCCAACTAGAATCATTTGACTTGACTTGTCATCAATTTTTCTTCTCAACTGATCTGACACATGTCTATGTGCAATAGATCCAAATATCTTCAGATGACTCAAGCTAGGCTTCACACCAGACCAACATTCTTCTAGAGTAATTCCTTCTAGCTTCTTCGTGGGACATCTGTTCAAAATGTATGTTGCGGTCGAAACAACTTCACCCCAAAACTCTTTAGATAAATTCTTGCCTTTCAATATACTTCTCACCATATTCATGATGGTTCGATTCTTCCTTTCTGCAATTCCATTTTGTTGTAGAGTATAGGGTCGCACCACCTCATGCATAATCCCTTCCTTTTCACATAGCCTGTCGAAGTATTTCGACACATATTCTCCACCACCATCAGTTCTTAAAACTTTGAGCTTTCGACCATGTTGTCTTTCGACCATAGAATTAAACCTGACAAATACTTCGATCACTTAACTGTTCTTCTTGATCAGGTAAGTCCATAGCTTTCGAATAAAATCATCTATGAATGTAACAAAGTATTTGTTACCTCCCATCAAGTCCACCTAGATTGGTCCACATACATCAGAGTATATGACTTCAAGACTAGCCTTCGACATGCTTCCTGCATCCTTGCTAAAGTTATTCTTGTGTTGTTTCGCCTACACACATTTCTATCATACCTCGTTTGGAATGTCGATTTCTGACAATCCTGAAACCATATTTCCTCTCTTCAAATCTCTTATGTCTTTGAAGTTGAGATGGCGTAGTCTATAATGCCATATCCATTAATCTCTGCTAGCTGCAGTCGAAAGGAACTTGTGCTCCATCACATTTACTTCAATCTTGAAGGTTCGATTCTGAGACATATGAGCCTTCAAGATTAATCTCCTATTTGCATCAACGACTCTCATCATCTTATCTTTGATTGAAACTTTATAATTCTTTTCGACCAACTATCCTATACTGAGCAAATTGCTCTTCATGCCTGGTATGTACAACACATTGGAGATTACTGACCTTTTGCCATCTTTCCTCATAATCATAACATCACCAATACCTTTAGCTGCTAGGGTATTGTCATTTGCAAATTTTACCATATTTTTCATTGAGGGCTTTATATTGACAAATCAGTCTTTCTTTCCAGACATATGTGATGAGCATCCTGAGTCTAAGTACCATTGGTCCTTGAATCTATCTTCATCTCTTATTGTGACCATCAGCATCATCTTTTCTTCTTCATATTTTGCAAGCTTTGCATCACTTTCTTGATTCTTTCGTTTTTCTGGACAATCACTCGAATAGTGTCCATACTTCTGATAATTGTAACATTGAATGTGACTCTTATCAAGTTTTCGACCACCACCTCTTCCTCTATTTGCAACACCGCCTCTTTGGTTGCCTTGGTATGGTCTTCTTTGATTCGACACGTCTCCTTCGATTTGGTTACCTCTACCATTCGATTTGTTGTAGCCACATCTACCTTTGTCGAAACACTTTCCTTTGCCTTTGGTTTCTTTTGCTGAATGTGCCTGCAAGGCCACATCACTCTTCGATTTGCCTGCAGCTCTTTCGTTCATTCTTTGTTCATGAGATTCAAGTGTCCCTTGAAGCTCTTCTTTTGTCGATTTCGACAAGTCTTTCCCCTCTTCTATCGCCACCACTATGTGGTCGAACTTAGGAGCTAAAGATCTCAAGATCTTCGAAACAACAGCTCTTGTTGTTAACGTTTCTCCACATATCTTGATTTGATTTACTACTTTTGTAACTCTAGTGAAGAAATCAGATATGCTTTCACTGTCTTCCATCTGAAGCAGTTCATACGTCCTTTTGTGAGTTTGTAACCTCACTTCTTTCACCTTCTCAGGGCCTCCAAAAGACTTCTCAAGAATTTCCCAAGCTTCTTTTGCAGATTCTGGATCACTAACATTTTCGAAATTGTCTAGGCTGACACATTGATGAATTATAAATAATGCTTTATAACTCAGCTTCTCAGATTCTGTATATTTCTTCTTTTCTTCTTCTGAAGCGTTTTCTCCAAGCGTTTCGACTCCGTCTTTTACAAGATCCCAAAGACCTTGACACCTGAATAAGACTTTCATTTGTTTCCACCAATTCTCATAGTTGTCAACTTTCAGAATTGGTAGCGTTGCTGGATAATTTGCATTCTCATAACTTGCCATCATGAATTCTTCAATCGTTCTTGATTGACACGTCCCTTGAATCGAAACAAAAGCTCTAGTTACCAGATATTGGAAATCCACCAAATTTTATGATGAATTTCTCCTCAATGACAATGAATTATGAGAACGAAAAGAAAAGAAAGAAGACAATTATTTTCTGCAGAGTTTCCCTCTGCCCACAAATTATGGAAAACTTTGTTATTCACTTGCAACTGCAAATTCTGTGAATACAACTTAATTGACCTGCTTACAAAAATAGAGGTTACTCCCTCTATTTATAACTGAGCTTACACCCTAAGCTCAAAGCCCAAAATATCTATTTTGTTACTAAATCAAATCAAATCTATTATAGACTTAAATCAAATCTATTTAAATCTAAAACAAATCTATTATAGACTTAAATCAAATCTATTTAAATCTAAAACAAATCTAATCTTTTCGACACTATGAATTACAATTTAACATATATGTCCGTCGACTTAAGGACGATGTATATTTTGCTCTTTTCTTAAGTAATTAGGTACGAATTTGGGCTCGAGATTTTCCAGATTAATTTTTAAAAATTATAGTGAAATATTTGTTGCTTTATATGACAGACAGGTTGATGATCTGAGAAAGAATGTTAAGAGAAGTTATCTTGTCAAAAGGTTAAACTAGTTATTGTTTTCCATTGTTAAGGTATAACTTTATTGCAATTTGAAATTCCCATTGTTTTTATACTGGTTGCATTTTGAACAAACAAATGAATTTTTATGGGCAATCAACCTGCTAAAATGCCTGCTGACAGATCTATGTCCAACTGTTAGGCAATAGGCATGTATTGTAAGTTATATCCTAAAGAAATATATCTTTTTGTTCAAAACATTTTATTGTCATTCCTTATTCCAACTAATTTAGCATCCAAATAATATATTTTTCTTCAGAAATATATTGAGTACACAATCTTATCCAAATAATATATTTTTGTTTGAACAATTTGATGTCATTCATTGCTTTACTAATTTTTAAAAGAATTTGAGTTCATCATACGCGACTTGTAGATATACAAGAACATAGTTGATAGGCTTAGAATGATACTATAAGCAAAATCATAATAGATTCATTCTTAACCAATATCTAATAAAAGAACTAACCATGTACTAAACATATGGATATAAAAAGGATAAAATACTTCAGAATTTTTTTTATTAATAACCATGTATTAAAAAAATATTTCGTAAATAACCGGATTTCGGAAAAAATTACGCAAATAATCATGTTTGAGATGGCTCCACAAAGGAGGAGCCATCTCAATTGGCGCATGCACCTCCTTTTTTAAGGGAGGCGCCATCTCACTTGGCGCCTAAGTGCTTAGGGCATGCCCTAAGCCAAATGAGATGGCGCCTATGTACAAAATTAGGGCAAATAAATTTTTTTTTTATTTTCTTTCCTGTGCGTTGCCTATTAGACAGAGATCGACAAAATGGATTTTTACTTAAAAAAAAGTAATTACATTCAACTGTTTTACATTAAAAGAACAGTAAAAAAAATGGATACAAAAAATACTGGGAAAAAAAAGATACATCAGTGATCCCCCAGAACCCGGTAATGACCCCCGGTTCCGCATCCCCGTCCTCGCCTTTCTCTTGCTGGGTGCCGCCGCGTTTCCTGCTGCGGCAAGGTCGATGGCCCAGCGAAGCCAATGCGATCCGAATCCATAAAATCAGTAAGATCTCCATATCTCGAAGATCCGCTCTGGTACAGTCGGTTACCCATACCCTCAAAGTTTGGTCGTGTTGGCGGTGGGTGGGGTTCCATGGTTGGTCGGTAGCATTGGTCGTCTGAGTATGGGGGGTAGAAAGGAAATGGATCTTGGGGTGTTTGGTATTGTGGATGTTGGGTTGTTTGGTGATATGGTGGTTGATGGTAGGTTTGGTCGGCTTGGTCATAATCTTCTGACATTCCCATATCAGGGCTAAGGCTGGATGTTGAGGGCGCCATATTGGGATATGTGGAAGACTGAAATTGTGTCTGGGGTATGTGGGTGTGCTGGTATTGGGGTTGGTATTGTGGTTGGGTTTGAGGCATATCCGGGTATTGGTAGTTTGGTGGTGATTGTGGTTGATAGTACGGCATTTGATTGTAGTTGTGTTGTGGTGGGGAATGTGGTTGTGTGTTTGTTGGTCTGTTTCTTCTTGGTGGTTGGTTTGAGGTTGATGGATTTTGGGTTTGTTGATGGGGAATCGAGGGTTGTGCCCATTGTGTGTGTGGGTCAACCAAGTACCTCGGATGAGACATGTGCATTTTTGGGTTACTAACCGACCTGTACCACGACATATATTGATCAGTGTGTCGCATGTTACCTTGAGTAAGGAAAACCGGGGATTGCAAGATGTAGCGGTGACGCCTTTGCCACATTTTACACTATTCCGGAGCGAAGTCTTTCCAGTTGGTAAGACCCCACTGGGCGTCGACCCTTTTTAGATGCCAGGGGGACAAATCTGTTGGATCACTTGGTATCTCTTGATGCATTCCAAACTGCATCTTCACACGGTCGCTGTGGTGCATCTCCACAATGTTGAACCGAATGAGTGCAGTCTTTGCAGTCCAAGTTGCTGCATCCTCTGGGTTTGGAGAATGGCCCAAACCCAAATATGGTCTCCAGACGAACTGCGATAAAATTTAAATTAGGTTAGCGCAAAAGTAATGTATATATATTTAAAATGAACAAAAGTGAAAAGCTACGACGTACGTCATCTGGGCCTAAGTGATCCAACAGATTCCGGTAGAGTGCGACATTGAATCTTGGATTCTTGCCGTAATCCATACCCCTCACGCAGTACCTAAAGGAAATGAGAAACATGTTATTTTTAGCATATATTTTGGAAAGAGCCGAATATTTATAAATGCTATAACTTAATGACTTACTTTGTTGCGTACGGGAAACCAAAAGTGTTGTTGTTGATGGGGTTTAAGGACTCCATCCTCCACCAACCCCAGGCTTGTAGTAAAAATGCGCACCCATAAAATGTACATTTTTCCTTGACTGCGTTTTTGCACAAGGAACTGTACAGGTGGGCTAATACTGCAGAACCCCAACTATATTTTCTAGTTTTTTCAAAATTTGTTAGTAAATGTAAGTACATGAAATTTACACTATCGCCCATTGTTAGAAGAGCCATTGTTCAGAATGCTTGTGAGTATGAAAGACTTAGGAAGAAATAGAGAGTATGATAGACTTAAGAAATATTTCGTAGCAAACAGTGAGAGTTGTGTGGGTGTGAGAGATGTTTCATAAGGTATGTATTTATAGGCAAATAAGTTTGATGTAGTGGTTGCTTGTGCTTTCATGCCTGCGATGTGTCACATTTGCATGCTTAGGGTGTTACACATATGCATGCATGCATTTACAAAAAATGTAAGGTGTCACTCTTGCAGGCTAGGTTCATAAGCCCATGCATGTATCACGATTGGACAGTAAGGGAGGCGCCATCTCACTTGGCGAAAGAGTACAAAAATGAATGGTGTCGCCACCCCATTTGGAGAATAAGAGGTGTCACTTCTTACAGCATTGGCTCAGGCTACGTGACAACCTTTGGGATTCCTTTCTTTGTTGCATGCAAGGCCATTGGAGTTGATGGGTGGAGTCTTACACAAAACATTTATGTGTGCAGAATAGGGCCAGGATAGGTGGCAGGCTAGGTGGCTTCATAAGCCCATGTGTGATCGGTGGATCTGGAACTGACTGTTTAACGCTGGTTCGCGAAATGTCGCGGAAGCAAGAGTCGCCACCGTCTTTTATTTTCTCCAAATGGAAAGGACAAAAGCATAGAAAAATTCCTTAAAGAGATTGCTCTCGGTTCGGGAGGTAGGTTATAGAAAGGGAAGGTGTTAGCACCCTTTCTATCCATGGTTATCCATGGGCTCTTAGATACTTGCTCATTTGTGTTTTCAAAAAATGGTTTGTTTGCTTTTCAACTGTGGGTTTTAAAAAGTTTCTTTGAAAATTCCAGTTCGACTCTTGTATCGGTCCTCAAGAGTGTTTGAAAAATTGCTTTCGAAAGCTTTTTGAAAAGGTGTTGGTGTGAAAAGTATTTTTTGATTTGTTTTTGAAATTAGAGCAAGTATCTAGAGTCGTCTACCTACCCTAAGGAATTTGTCTGTGTAAATGTCCTTTAAAGTAGTGCCATCCCACCATTGAGAGGTAGGTAGCACCACCATTGGAGGTGTTCGGGTCAATTCGAGGTTCGGGACATGGTGATCACCAGAGCAATAGGAAGACACCTTAGAAGCTACCCTCATGCCAGGTTCCCGGATCATGAGGACTTACTAAGACATCCTCTACTCGACGATCACCTTTCGAGGCAAGGCAACAGTGAGGCGTACCCTAGGGGTGGTGTGTGATTTGTGTGTCATTTTCAAGTATTTTTGTCTTTTGTCATGTTAAAGGTGATCTAACGTTTGTTTTTATTTTTGTCCATACATTCTTTCATACCTTGATTAACAGTTAAAAATTGCGAAAAGTAAAAGATTCTAAGCTATTACAAACGGCGCGGGTCCACATCGCCAAAATTAAACCAGGACCCGATTCGACAGAAAATAAAGAAATAAAGAAAAGAAAATAAAGAATTAAAAGTGCGACGGATTAATTACAAGGCCTTGGGAGAGATACATAAATATTTAAACGAAATAAAATAAATATGCGAATTAATAAGAATTAAAACGAGGGCGTTGGACCCTTTTGCAAAATTAAAATTACATGGAATTAATTAATAAAGAAAAAGAAAAGAAGATGTTTTTGGTATTTTTAGTATTTTAGGATTTAAATGAAAAAAAGAATTAATTGAAATTAAATGCTAACCCTAATTCTATTTGTTTTTTTTTATTTATTAAGTAGAGAAGATTAAAACCTAATATTAACCCTAATTAATTTACATGCAAATTTAATTATAAAAATAAATATCTAATATTTAATTATTATGGGATAAAAGAAAAAACAGATGAAAATTAATTAAACCCTAGTTCTATGTTTTTTAGATTTTTATTAAAAGAATTAAAATTACAACCTAATTTAAAACTAATTAATTTACATGCAATTTTATTTAAAATATACATACTAAAATAAAATATTTATTATATTTCTCTTTTCTGATTTTTATGTTTCTGGTTTTTTATGAAAATAATTAATTAATTGAAAACAATAATTAAAAGGAAAATAGAAAATAATAATAAAAAAAACAATAAAGAAAATATAAACTTTGCAAACCTAGGGGGGTTGCAGTCCCCAAAGTGGAGGTGAAGCCCATTAACCTTGAGCCCAAATCAGCATGGCCTTGTTGATTTTTTCTGGGAGCATACACACGCGTTGACTGGGATCCATGATGTTCTCTAACTCTCAGCCTTGTGATTGATCCCAACAAACGCGTGGCACGCTTGTGATCGTGGGTGTATGATAGAGCCTTGTATTGAACCTGCACGGGAATATTGATTGCAAAATAATATGGGAATAATGAAGACCTGGGGCTCGAACCCAGGTCATGTACGTTGCCAACACTCTCGCTTACCACTGAACCAATTCACGCGTGTTTAATATATAACAACTAACAAATATTATAAAAGAAAGATGGTCAGTGGCTTAAAAAACGCGCGCAGAATTTGAATCTTCCACTCATGGACAGCCACCTCACCTTCTTCTTCCTTGGCCTGATTTTTCCTGAAACATAAACAGAATAAGCAACGGTTTTGAAACGTTGTTGTAGGCACTATACAAGAAAATAGCGATTAGCACATGAACGTTCATAAATTGTTCGGACTAGGGCCATTAAAATCGTCTCTCTCTCGTGATTTCAACTATGTATCTCTCATGGCCTAATTATTCCAGGTTTGAAAACCCCCAAATTGATTTCCACGGAAACCTAATATGCTTTCATGGTAGATTCCTCGTTTGGGCATGAAACTTCAATCAAACTATGCAGTTAGTTTGCAAACATCATCCTAAACACAAAAACAACAACAAAACATGTTAAAAATGCATGAGTAATGGAAAACGATTTTGAAATTTTCTCTACCAATTCCAATGATGATTTCACGTTTCCTTGAGTATGGGGCTTAGGGAATGAATGGAATACGTCCTATGATCCTTGAGGAAGCTGATGGAGTAGTTATTTGGCTCTGAATCGCCCTAGAATTAGGTTTTCAGAATTGAATTTTCTTGATAAAATTTCAAGTTTGTGCAAGGGTTTTCTGCGCAGCGTAGTGGTCCCTGGCATTAGGTTTGTATTCCTTGTATATGTAGTAATGATTTAGGTCAAAAATCTGATCAAAAGAATCCAAGATTTGATTGTTCAATATTTGATTTTCCAAGCATTATTTTTTCAATCTTTTCCATGCAATTTGATACCAAATCATGCCAAAACTTTCCAAAATGATCATGCACGAATCTTGAATGTCCAATGAGAGTATTTTCTGCACAAAGAGATTTGATTTCATGTTTTGTATTTTTCATGTATTTTATTTAATTAAATGATTTATTAATAATAAAAAATCCAAATAAATAAATAAAATGGAGAAAAACTTCCCTTTGGGCCTAATGGTCGTGTGCATGCTTGGGATAATGAAATGTGGAAGAAAAATGGGCCCATTAGCAATTTTAGGTCATTTGAACCAATGTTGACTTTTCAAAATATCCAAAAATTTCCCAACTTCTACAAGGCATAACTTGCTCAATTTTTAAGCTTTGCTCATGTTCCTGGACATTTTGGAAAGGCCTTTGAGTCCTATAACCAATGCCTTTGGTCCCATGTCATTTTGATTTACCAATCTCAAGTTATGGCCTTTGACTTAAAGTCCCTTTTTGTTGACTTTTGAAAATGACCTATAATGTTGAAATTGATAACTTTTTGTGAGAGCATTTCTTGGACTTGAAGTATGAAGATGAGTTGTAGGAAATGTCTTTCTCTTAAAAATGAGCTTTGGATGGAATTTTTCTGATAATCCATGTGAAAGTTATGCCCTGGTCAATTTACATTTGACTTTTTCAACTGTCCAAATAAGGAAACTTTTGCATCTTGATGATTTTTGTGCCAAGCTTTGAGAATCATGATCAAGCATTGATCAAATGATGTTTGTGGCTTCAAAATGAGATGTTGATCAAAAATTTGAACTTTTGACTGTCAAATGACCATTTTGCCCCTACAGTTGACTGTAGTGCAATTAGGGTTTTTGACTGTGCAATTTTGTGCTGAAAGTCTTGAAACTTTGCATGAGGATGCTTGACCATATTTGTAGGCATGTGAGACTTGATTGGACCTTTGGAAACTTCATTTTCTTGATCAGAACCAAAACCCTAATCTTGACTGTTTAGGAGGCCCTTACACTGTGCAACCCTTGGGGAATTTTGAAGCTTGACTTGGCAAATCTTTGAAGAATATGGGAGGGCAAATTTTGGGGTACAACAGTTGTCCCTGTTCAATCTTCTTAGACCTGAGGATGCAGATTGGCTGACGTGCCTTTCGTAATCCGAGGGTAGAAGATGATTGAACACTAGAGTGCCCAGAAATTTGCGCTCACATAGTAGCAGTGTGATGATGGGAATGGGCTTATAGATGCCATTTAGAGATTGATGAATAGGATGACGGGCTTATAGATGCCATCTGGATGTTGATCGCGTAAGAGATTCCTTAGCGAGAACCTGCGTACCTGCAAAAGAAAAAAAGAGTACCTGACATGTTGCAGGAGTTGGTTTTCAGATGCTTGGTATAGATGTGTCCTGACTGGTTACAGGAGCTGGATCTAGAGCTTCACAAGATGATGAATGAACCAGGGATGGTTACTACCTCAGCATGAACGGTGAGAGAACCTTGGGTGACTTTAACTTCAACAACGCTCGTTGAGAAAATCTTGGTGGGAATTATCATCTCCGCACCGCTGGGGAGAGAACCATAGGAAATTATAATCTCAACAGCGGACGTTTGAGAAAAACCTGGAATGGAATTAACATCTCACGCACCGTCGGGGAGAGAACCATAGGAAATTATAATCTCAAAAGCGGACGTCTGAGAAAAACCTGGAATGGAATTATCATCTCACGCACCGTCGGGGAGAGAACCATAGGAAATTATAATCTCAAAAGCGGACGTTTGAGAAAAACCTGGGATGGAATTATCATCTCACGCACCGTCGGGGAGAGAACCATAGGAAATTATAATCTCAAAAGCGGACGTCTGAGAAAAACCTGGGATGGAATTATCATCTCACGCACCGTCGGGGAGAGAACCATAGGAAATTATAATCTCAAAAGCGGACGTTTGAGAAAAACCTGGGATGGAATTATCATCTCACGCACCGTCGGGGAGAGAACCATAGGAAATTATAATCTCAAAAGCGGACGTCTGAGAAAAACCTGGGATGGAATTATCATCTCACGCACCGTCGGGGAGAGAACCATAGGAAATTATAATCTCAAAAGCGGACGTCTGAGAAAAACCTGATAACTTCTACTGAGTCTTCATCAGAAAAATCTGTTGGGAGTCGATTTAGCTGGACTAGAGAAGGCCTTGGACTGGATAAGAAATCTTTGGAGTTGATTAACTGAACCGGTCTAGGTCTTGAAAGATGATTGAGAATTTAACTGAATCTTTCCTGAAAGGTAAAGGTCAGTCATATGCCATGCATGATATGGACCAAGCAATGATGTTCTCAACGTAAATGAGATTTGTATGATATGATGCGTACATGCATGCTATAATGATGTATGTGATGTTTATGTATGCTTTCGTCTAGGAATGTAAATCCTTGACGGGTGCCGGGAAGTCACTCCTGGGCTGATATTGAAGAATAAGCTTTTACTCCTGCTGGGGATGATAACTGCAAGAATACCGGTAGGAGAAGATGACTCCGTTGAGGAATAAACTTGGCAAATGGAAGATTCTGCGGGGAGAAAAATACTCTAGCGACCATGCTGGGGAGCGATACTCTGTGGGGAGAGAGATACTTTGTTGAATTGTTGATAATAATCTGCTGGGGATATCCTTGTTGTATCGGAAGTGTTAATAGACTTCGCTGGGGGTAAGAAAGAACTGCGTTAACGACGACCTTTCCGTGGCTTTTGGCTGAGGATAACCCAGTTATATCCTGTTAAGGAAATAACTCTTTAAATAAAGCCGGACGACGCGTTCGTGTTCTGCGAGAATAAGCTTCCAGAATCTACTGGGGATAAGCTTACTGCCTGGGGAAACGAATTCCAAATTTCCTGGGGAACTGGATTGGTCTCTCCTGGGGAAGTTTTGATATGCTGGGGGAAGTGATTCCTTTGAATGTTTGATACGCCGCCGGGGAACAATCTTTAGACCAAGACTGCCGGGGATGCTTGTTAGGAATGCATATATGTGCTGGGGAATGTTGAGATCTGCGGGAGGATACCCAACTTCCTTAAGGTTGATGAAAGCTTGGAGAAGAGTGCACTGACTTGCTGGCTCACTCTCTGGGGAATTAAGATACCTGGTTGTATTCTTCAGCAGAACCTACCTTGATACCTTGGAGGACAGAACAATTAGATCGCTTGGACAACTCTTTATTGCCCCTGTTTCTGAGGTATGAGAGGAAGACCTGTGAGGTGCTGATAGTTGTTGATGGGCAAACCTTCTTCTAGTAGGCCGGTGACAAGATGACAGGACATAGTCATACGCTTTGATCCCTAACTTTTGCCTGGACCGCCCTTTCGGGTTTTCAGTCCACCGGGATACCCATTTTTGCCCAAGCCGCCTTTCCAGGTTTTCGACTTGCCGGGTGTACAGATTTTTCATTTCATCCCTTCATTTTGCCCAAACCCTTTTGGTTCGCCGGGAAGCCCTTATTTTTGCCTAGGCACGTCAACCTAGCGGGTCTTTGATTATGCGTAGTATTTTTTCGACTATGTCCACGTTCTCAGAATGTAGGGAGTTGCCCCTGTCAGAAGTGTTTTGTCATGTCACCAGAAGGTGTTTGATTAGGCCAGATTCGTTGTTGGAATGCCCCAAGTGACTCAGGCGGAGATTTGCCCCAGGCTATTTGGCCTTTGAGAGATTCTCCGAATCTTGATTGGATTGCCCCAGATGATGGACCATGATCCTGTCGTGCCCCTTGGTTGGAAGTACTTTCGTTCATTAGGCATTCGTCGTGCGAATTTCCCTGCTGTTCAAACAAAAGGTCATATGTAAACAAAGTTATGTTAAAAATGCAAAGCCTATGTCTGTCTTGAAGATTTTGAAAATGCATTCTTTTTCATAAAACAAGTGAATGTTTGTAAAACGTGATGTCAACTCCGTATTTACCGTAGGCCTTAAGGAGTCAGGATACCTTTTGTAACAGTATGCTTTCGAACTAACCCATGCTTCAGCTAGGACTTTTAAGGGTCATAACGTGGCCTGGTTCATGGTTCAAGAAACAAAGGATAAAGGCTCAAATTATTTGTACCCACCCGCTCTTCGTGATGTTCTCCAAACCTAAACTCAGTTGATCGTGCGTTAGACCTTGTTTGAGTCTTTGCTCTGATTTTCCATTGATGATTCGGATATTGATGATTTCTTTTGAATAGGCAGTCATTTTTTGTCGAGGATTTGTAAGACCTCTTTCTCTTTTCTTTTTTTTTGACTTTGTTATCCCTATTTTTTGCCTGAACTGTGTCCCTTTTTTGGAATTACAGTCAGCGGGATGCCCCAGCTTTGTAAGTCTCCTTCATGGGTATTTTGACTTATTGGGCGTTTATTTTGAGAAATAATGACTGCCTTTCTTTATTGATTATTCGGAACCATCACTGTCTTCTTTTTTATAAGGACCTCTTTGGTGCCATTCGTTATGCACTTGGATCAACTGAGAAACTACCCTGCCCCAGGTTATGATTAAGGGTTTTAAATTTCGAAAAGAAAAACTCCTACTTCTTTGGCTCAGAGGGGTTGACGAGGGATTATCATCCTTATAACTCCAGTGTTTAGGGATTGAAACAATGCTTGTACCTCATCAGCGGGGTCTGTTCAAAAGCATACTGTAAAGATCGTGGTATCGTTTTCGTCATCCTCCCTCAAGAGGCTTAGAATTTTAGATCAAGAGTTGACATCAGAAAAAATATGAAGATAATTTGCATTTTAGTGAATACGAATATATTGTTTCAGAACAGACATATGCGATGCATTAATGAAATAACAATGTTTAACAATGAACAAATGTTTGATCAAAAGAAAATTGCAACTTGAACATTCGAATGAACAAAAATTCTTCTCATCTCAGGGCTTGTTACTTCAAATGGTGCCTCCTGTAGGGATGGTAGAAGCACTCAGCCTGGCCATCTTGTGTGAACTCCAATGCCCCTTCATCAATCAGGTCCTGGATCTTGTTTTTCAAGCTCCAACAATCATCCGTAGTATGCCCCGGGCTATCAGAGTGATAAGCGCAGCGGGCGTTGGGGTTATACTTCGATGACGTTGTATTTTGGTTCTTCGGAGCTTCTTTTAGAGTTACCAGCTTGGTCTCCAGCAACTGTGGCAATATCTGGGATAAGGTCATGCTGAGCCGAGTGAACTGCCTTCTCTCGCTCTTTTGCTGGTTGCGATGTTGAATTTGTGATACTGGAGCCATTTGGGGAGCTCTCTCCTTGCCTCTTTGTCTCAAAGGTGGTCGGACGATGACT
The DNA here is from genome assembly GCA_948472305.1 of Vicia faba. Classification (NCBI taxonomy): domain Eukaryota; kingdom Viridiplantae; phylum Streptophyta; class Magnoliopsida; order Fabales; family Fabaceae; genus Vicia; species Vicia faba. The sequence goes on from OX451735.1 coordinate 557,287,255, forward strand.
GGCTTCTTACCCTTAGACTTTTGCCCCAGCTGGTTACCCTGAAGCAGTTGGTTGACGAGAAACCAGAGCTCGTCTTGTCTTTGAGCTAACCCTTGAATAGCAGTCACCTGCCCCAGCATCTGGGCCCTCAATGCATCCACCTTAGCTTGTAGGTGTTCCAGCTTTTCATCCTCAGCACTGTTCCTGACAAAGGTCTCCGTGAGAAGTGTCCTTAGCTCTTCCTGCCCCTTGGATAGATTCAGGAGGATTTCCCCGAACCGAGTCTCTTGAGCAAGAAAGTCCTGGTTATCTTGTTGTGAAGCCATTGCTGAAATAAACAGCGAGAAAGGTAAGTGACCTGCAGAGAAAGGGCACCTGTTATGCAATGATGAGTATGACATGCAATGTTTTCAAGGACCTCGCAGGGTAAACAAGAAGATTAAGAAGATTGTTAGCATTTGAATCCGGTGGCTTGATTGAAGGAACTCCATGTTGCTGAGAATCCTTCTTCAAGGGTCAAAGGCTCACCATATCCAGTGGTTCATAGCCCCTGACAACCTTGGCTAGAGGAAAATAAATCCTCTTTCCCCCTTGCTGGGATAGTTGATTCACCATGACCTGCATCACAAGCCCTTGAGATCCTTGAAATGGGTTAGGATGTATGCAATGGTATGATGTCATGATGCATGGGGTAATGTAGGTAACCCTGTTATGAGTCCCAATTAAGGACTGCAAACCAAAACCTGCAAGAAACTCGGTAAAACCCATCATGAGTCCCAAGTAAGGACTAAAACAAACCCTGCAAGAAACTCGGTAAACCTTGTTATGAGTCCTAGTTAAGGACTAAAACAAAAACCTGCAAGAAACTTAGTAAGCCTTGTTATGAGTCCTAGTTAAGGACTATGAACAAAACCTGCAGGAAATTCAGTAAACCCTGTTATGAGTCCTAGTTAAGGACTATAAACAAAACCTGCAAGAAGTTCAGATGTCAGATAACAGGCATGCAAGTAATCCAAGTTTGAAGGCACACAAGTCACACAAGACAAAGCCCTTAGGGTTTAAGGCCAGCATGGGGTCTGGGTAGTACCCTCTTGAAGTTGGTGGGCTCAACCTGTCCTATTAGAAGTAACCGGGTTCTAAGGATCCCAACATCACGGGATTGCTTTCATTGTTCATCGTTTCGATTTAGCCACTGAACTGGCGACCGAAATATTCCAGGAAAGCAACCCTCAATTAAGTGTAGTATCGAGTATCAACCAACCTCGGACTGTACCAAAGTCAGTTATCTCACTACCCTAAAGAGGCCAAGATCGTTCAATTAAGGTTCCTAAGGTCTGTTGATGCTTCACGACACCACGCGGAGGCCCCGTACTCTCCTTGACTGAACTCAAGGGTTACCGGTACACACCAAAGTGCCACATCAACGTAGCAGACTGTTTCAACCATGTCGGTATACCCCGCACAGTTCCCTCACAACCTTGTTGCTACTTTCTAAGAAGGTATCCCCAGATCCGGATTAGGATCTATAGAACTCCCAAGCAACCCACAAATTTTGAAGCTTGACTTGGCAAATCTTTGAAGAATATGGGAGGGCAAATTTTGGGGTACAACACCATGCATGTATCACGATTGGACAGTAAGGGAGGCGCCATCTCACTTGGCGAAAGAGTACAAAAATGAATGGTGTCGCCACCCCATTTGGCGAATAAGAGGTGTCACTTCTTACAGCATTGGCTCAGGCTACGTGACAGCCTTTGGGATTCCTTTCTTTGTTGCATGCAGAATAGGGCCAGGATAGGTGGCAGGCTATGGGGTTTCATTATTGCATGTAATATTATTGGCAGCCTTGGGGGGTTGCATCCCTTACTTAATTGAAATTTTTTGCCTTACGTTGAACATAACATTCATTCACATAATCTGTAAAATTTTCCAACCTTCGAATCAGTCATCTAACCTTCAAACATTCCAGCATTCATACCTTCATACAATCAATAAACCTAAAACATTCCAACCTTCAAACCTTAAAACAATTCTACACAATGGCCTCTTCACCACAATTTGTTGTCAAAGCACATTTCAGCGGTGAGACATACATGTGTCCCACGGTTGGGTTTTTATTTAGAAACACCGACAACGTTCGATTTCTCTTAAACGGGAAAGCAAATTTCTCGTACTTTAAGAAAAGATTGGAGGCCAAACTTGAACGAGGCCCGGTATCCCAGATATTTTATCAGAGTCCAGTCTTTTTTGGAAACAACCAAGTTATTTTTTATAAGGTTGAAGTTCAAGATGACGAGGATTTCCAGAACATGATTTCCAGCCATGTCTATTCTGGAAACGACTCTATTGAGTTATACGTTTTGCTTCAAGAGCCTCCGGTGACACAGGAGGTAGAGCCTCCGGTGACACAGGAGGTTGATCCTTTGGAGAATGAGCAAGATGAGGTGGATGCAGTTGATGATGAAGAAGAAGATAACGAGTTAGAGTTTGATGAAATGGTGAACGACGATTCTGAAGATGATGGCATCCCAAGTATTCCTACTGACAAAATCTACACACCACCTACGCACATGACAAACTTCAACATGGGCGGAGATGAACCTTCTACGGACTTGTTTTTCCAACTGTATATGCAGTCGGATGAAAATTTAAAAGAGAAGGACAAGTTTCGTAACAGAGAGGAATGCATAAGGGCCATCAAAAAATTTCACATGCTCAACTCGGTTGATTATAAGGTGGATCGTGTAAACCCGGAAAGGTACAAGATCAACTGTGTCCACCCTGACTGTATGTTCAAGCTGACCGCATCATACCGACTAAGGGGTGACTGCTGGGTCATAGGTTCCATGACTACCCATACTTGTGTAAGTTCCACTCAATCACAAGACCACCGAAAACTCAACCATGATCTAATCTGTCAAGAAATCCTACCCCTGGTCAGCAACGACCCTTCTTTGAAGGTGAAAACAATCATCTCCCACATCACCACAGTTTTTAACTACACTCCGTCTTACCGTAAGGCGTGGTTAGCAAAGACTAAGGCGATTGAAAGGGTGTACGGAAACTGGGAGGAGTCATACCGAGAACTTCCCCGCTACCTAAATGCACTCAAGACATATTCTCCAGGTAGTGTTTATGTTCTGGAAACATTGCCAGCGTACGCCCAAGATGGTAGTCTACTGCATGGCAACGGAATATTCAGTCGCGTGTTTTGGGCATTTCAACCATGCATAACAGGGTTTGCATCATGCAAACCAATTCTACAAATTGATGGGACTTGGTTGTATGGGAAGTACAAAGGCACGCTTTTGATGGCAGTTGCACAAGATGGCAACAATAACATTTTCCCCGTTGTGTTTGCCCTTGTCGAGGGGGAGACCGGTGGTGCTTGGAGCTTTTTCCTGAAAAATCTTCGTACACACGTGGCTCCTCAACCAGATCTCTGTTGGATCTCGGACAGACATGCCTCCATTGAAAGTGCCTATAATAATCCAGCAAATGGTTGACATGACCCTCCTTCTACGCATGTCTATTGCGTCAGGCATATCGTCCAGAATTTCTCGAGGGAGGTCAAGGACAAAACATTGAGGAAAGCGGTGATGAATGCGGGATACGCACTGACACAGCCCACATTCAAATATTACCGCAACGAGATCCGTTTGTCTAACCCAGAAGCCGGTACGTGGATCGACAATATACCGGTCGAAAAGTGGACTAGGTCATACGACAATGGCCAAAGATGGGGGCATATGACAACAAATCTTATTGAATCAATGAATGGGGTATTCAAGGGCATACGAAACCTCCCAATCACTGCCTTGGTGAAATCCACGTATTTTAGGATGGCTGCGTTATTTGCCAAAAGAGGTGAAATATGGTATGCGGTCTTGCAATCAGGACAACTATGGAGTGAAAGCTGTATGAAATACATTAAGGCTGAAAGTGCTAAAGCCAACACTCACATGGTTACACGGTTTGACCGCCATAGCCACAACTTCATTGTGAAAGAGACAATCGACCACAATGAAGGCCTGGCAAGACAAGAATACAGGGTCATTTTACCTTCTCAATGGTGCGATTGTGGCAGGTTTCAAGCTTTTCGTATGCCTTGCTCTCATGTCATTGCCGCTTGTGCTCATACCCATCAAGACGCGCTTCAACTGCTCTCAAACGTTTATAAATCTGAAATGTTGCTCACTGTTTACAACAACAACTTTCCTTTGGTGGCAAAACCGGACTATTGGCCTGAATACAATGGCGATATAGTTTGGCACAATGACCAAATGCGAAGGAACAAGAAGGGTCGTCCCAAAAGCAGGCGCATCACAACAGAAATGGACGATCTTGACAGGTTGGAAAGAAAGTGTGGTTTATGCCGTCAGGTCGGACACAATCGCAAAAACTGTCCGAATCGGGCGTCTGGCTCGACCACATAAATTTTGTAATACAATAAATCTTTTCAATATTTGTGTTGTAAACATTATGGATTTTCCGTTAATAAAACTGTTAACACAATTTAAGAAATTCAATATAGGAAATTACATTAGGGTTTTCGCGTACAACAATGATTAACGATATTCAATCTAGGAAATTACAACTGTTAACACAATTTCATCTGACCCATGCATCATCAGCATTACATCACTGTCTGTTTTGACTTCCTCCAACCACACATTAGGTCTTCCTGTCGCATGCGAGGTTGTTGTTCGTTTTCGCTGGATCCTTCGAATTTTTTCCCCCTCCGCGATGTCTCCATCTAGCCACCGCATCAACTCCCGCTTCAGACGCTCCATGGAGTGAATGTGCCAGAATTTCATTTTCATCGCAGGTTTCGTGGCGGAGAATATAACGTAACCATCTCTGCTAAAAATCATAGGCGACGTCATTACGTAAATAAGGGAGTACAAAATAAAAATACAGTGCGAGAAATTGTGAGAAATTTCAAAGAAACGGATGAATTATTTATAAAACAGCAAAAAACCCTAGTTTTGCCCTAGGCGCCAAGTGAGATGGCGCCTCCTCTCATTTTTAAGGAGCATGCGCCATCTCACTTGGCTAAAAGACAAGGGAGGCGCCAAGTGAGATGGCGCCTAGGGCAAAACCCTAGGTGCATGCGCCAATTGAGATGGCTCCTCCTTTGTAGAGCCATCTGAAACATGGTTATATGCGTAATTTTTTCCGAAACCCGGTTATTTGCGAAATATTTTTTTAATACATGATTATTAATAAAAAAAATTCAAATACTTCACACAATTTTCACTTTTTATTTCATTTGCAGGTGGTTGAATTTTTGTTCTAGAAGGGACATTGCTGTATGGTTCGTAAAGCTACAAGTTTGGCTAGAATATCACATAATTGTTTTAGTATAAATTATACCGTATAATTGACTAGTTACGAAATTGTTAAATTTTTGGACTATCTGCTAAAGAAAATTTTGTATCCTATCTTAATTTTACTTATTCTATTATTAATATAATTATTCTGGCTCTTTAAAAATTAATAAAATAAAAGTTTTATTGCAACGATTTTTTTTGCATAAATATTTTGCGGGTTTAGAGCCTCCATTAATCAAATTCCCTAATTTATTAACTTAAATACCAGCGATTGTTCAAACTCTCAGCAGATAAATTGTGAGAATCGTACAAACTGCAGTTTTTAAAACTCCAGCACAATATTTTGGGGAGGTTAAAAACCCATAATAACAACCCACACTACTCAGACGCATTTTTTGTAGTGTTGCCAAGATGACAGTTCACATTGTTAATTTCGCACACGTTGATCATAATTTATTTTTCTAGTGACTACTACATATCATATATATATATATTTTTGGATTTTTATGACTTAAGTCCATGACTTTCTGAAGTCCAACTACAACTAACTGTTCGTTCTTGATTATAGAATAACAAGTCTAAACTCCTTACTATATTTTTCAGTCAGGGTGATGAGATATAATGTGAACATGATTATGTGGAATTATTCAAATCATGGTTAAATTAAACCGTAATATAAAAATAAGCTACATAGACCGAACATGTTCTTGATTAACAATTTAAATGAATGAATGTCATTTTACATTTATTCATAAAAAATAATAATATTTAGTCAACATTAAACCTAACCATGCTCTTTAAATATTGAGTTAACAACTGACAGTATAAAATAGTTTTATACTATTATTTAATAAAAAAATTTATCATTTAGTCGTATCGTATAATTTATTTTAAAATAATAATATGACTTAATATTTAAAATGATTGTGATTGATTAAAAATGTAAAATTATTTTACATTATCAATGCATTCCATCATTTTTCCCTTAAATATGTTTTTTTCCTTCTTATTCACTATGCAGCAAATACCCAAACTCACTAGCAATCTCATCAATCATGTTTCCTCTATTGGAAAATTTTACACAAACAAGACCAGTTCAAGTTCAGAATTCCATGTTAATCATAATTAGATCCTCCTTCAAGTAACTAACACTTCTTCTTTTTACTTTGATTTCCTCTCTTTTCTACCTTATCATTTATTTGAGCTAGTACGCTTGAATTTCCTCTAATTTCCTCAATATATATATATATATATATATATATATATATATATATATATATATATATATATATATATATATATATATATATATATATATATATATATATATATATATATATATATATATATATATATATATATATATAAGATTCAATCCGATTGTGTTACGTGAGATAGCCTGCTAACAACGACTGCCCACGAATAGCTCGAGCAGCAACCTCGTTTTTCTGGCTGACATGGCTTCGCCTTACAGGAACAACTCCGAGAATGGCGAGGAGGACCGAAGACGATCAGAAGGACCTCACGAGCATATCCCACTCTTCTTGTCGACCAAGACAAGTCCTCCATAGAAAACAACATAGCTGGCGAGGAGGGTCCACGACAGACAGAAGTACCCCACAAGCATTTTTCTCGTAGGGCTGACTCTCAACACTTCTTAATATCAGAGTCCTCTTGCTCCTAAAAAGACTGCATCCATATCCTCTTGATAGTTCAGAGGTGTCCATCCAGGTTGGGGACCACGCGCTGGCTCCCACTATGCACATAGGACCTGACAGTTTTCATTTTTGGGCCTACTTGCTCAGCCCAACGATGGAGATCTTGACCCAGCGCTTGGGGCTATAAATACCCTATCACTTGAGAGAGTCAAGTATTGATTCTTTAACACACATACTCTCATACTTGCCAACACTCTCCTTGAATCTTACTTTAGTATCGAAGTGCCTTGTAGGTATCCCTCCACTTCACATCAAACCGTTGCTGGACACCAAACTCGAAGGCCTTAACAGTCTCTTCTGGTCATGTACGGTCAGTGGCGCTGTCTGTGGGAAACTAGTTTCCTTGTCTCCATCACAATACTAAAGCAACCTTCCATTACACTCTGATTGTCATGGCCGATCAAGCTGCCAACAACAACCAAAACGCCCACCTCGTCGACACCAACAACAATGTTGGCGATAACTTTATAATTACAACACAATATTATTGCATAATCTTTTTGTTTTTCATTTTCAAAGCTTTTCTATTTTTTTTTCTTTTTCTATCACTTTTTTTCATTTCTTTTCAACCTCATAGCAATCAACCAATAAATACACAATCATTTTTCTTCCCAACTTGAATTCGACCATACGTTAAAGTGAATACTCCCTACTTTCTAAGATAAGGTAAAAGTTCAAACCAAAATAATGGTTGAGGGTTCAAGAAAACAACGAATCAACATCCATACAAAAAGGGAAACTAAACACTCATAGACAAGCATTTAGCAAATACAACATGGATATTGACAAAAAGCTCAAAGGGGTTATTAATGATCACACACTCATAAGGTGAATTGACTTATTTCACTACGCCAAAAATGATTTTTTGTATCACCTAATTTAATAGCACTTTTAAAAAAAATGCTATTAAAATGGAAAAAACACATTTATAATAGCACTTTTTAATCGGGCGCTATTATATAATACAGACTATGTAATTTTGATAGCACTTTGTACCAGAACGCTATTATTAAACTTCTTTAAGATAGCATTTTGTATAAAACGCTATTATTTGACTACCTATATAATAGCATTTATTAAAAAGCGCTATGTTATATATAATAATGAATTAATTAATTAATTGATAAAAAAAAAACAAAACACATTTTCAGAAAATTGGGTTTCCCGCATCCACTCACCGCCAAAAACAAAAACACTACTGTTATACCCCAAAATTTGCCCTCCCATATTCCTCAAGAAATTGCCAAGCCAAGCTAGAAAATTCCCCAAGGGTTGTGCAGTGCAACAGTCTCCCATACAGTCAAAATTAGGGTTTTGAGTCTGATCAAGAAAAGGAAGTTTTCAAAGGCTCAATCAAGTCTCATATGCTTACAAACATGGTCAAGCATCCCCATATCAAGTTTCAAGGCATTCAGCTCAAGATTGCACAGTCAAAACCCTAAATTGCACTACAGTCAACTGTAGGGGCAAAATGGTCATTTGGCAGTCAAAAGTTCAAATTTTTGGTCAACATATCATTTTGAAGCCACAAACATCATTTGATCAATGCTTGATCATGATTCTCAAAATTTGGCTCAGAAATCATCAAAGATGCAAAAGTTGCTATATTTGGACAGTTGAAAAAGTCAACTGAAATTGACCAGGGCATAACTTTCACATGGATTATCAGAAAAATTCCATCCAAAGCTCATTTTGAAGAGAAAGACATTTCCTACAACTCATCTTCATACTTCAAGTCCAAGAAATGCTCTCACAAAAAGTTATCAATTTCAACATTATAGGTCATTTTCAAAAGTCAACAAAAAGGGACTTTAAGTCAAAGACCATAACTTGAGATTGGTAAATCAAAATGACATGGGACCAAAGGCATTGGTTAAAGGACTCAAAGACCTTTCCAAAATGTCCAAGAACATGTGAAAAGCTTAAAAATTGAGCAAGTTATGCCTTGTACAAGTTGGGAAATTTTTGTGAAATGGCAAAAGTCAACTATCCTTGAAACTCCAATTTTTGACAAAAGGGCCCACTTTTTTCCACTTGGTTCATCCTTGTCATGCCACACACGTGTCCCATGATTAATTTCAAGACCAAATATTGATTTTTCTATTTTATTTAATTTTTGATAATTTAATTCATTTTAAATCTTTAAAAATTCAAATAAAATTCAAAAACCAATGGAATAGTGTCATGTGAATTTGGACAACTTCCATGTATCATGGGCCAACTCAAGAACTCAGGCTAGGGTTAAATTGCACACTAGGTCTAGGTTTTGGCTTAAAAGAAGGAAAATTGGTTAATGATGGAAACCCTAAGACTAATTCTTTCATGAGCTTGAATCTAGGTCAAAAAGCAAGCCAATTCTCTTCCATCATGATCACTAAGTCAAACCCTAAGCCTAACACATCATAAGTTGCGCCCAAACAAGCTTTTGAAGATTGAAATTTTGCCTTAAAAAAAACACTGAAAACTAATTGGGAGGTCGATTCAAGCATCAATTTTCATTCCATTAGCATCCTGGACAAATTCTGAACGTATCCCAATCACTAACCTCAATCAAAACGTGAAGAAGCTGTAGCTACAACTCAAACTGTACAGAAAAATTCTTGAAATCGCATAGCATAATCCAAGCATTCTTTTGCATTTTTCTTTGTGGATTCTTGCTCATAATGATGTTTCTAAGCTAACCAACATGTTCAATTACGTTTTTGTGTCATATATGCGCTTTTGCCATTGTTGAATTTCTAGGTTTTCAGGATTCAAAATTAGGGCTTCTCAAACGAAGCAAAATCATGACTCCAGACTCATACCATTACGCTCAGCTCATCAAGACGAAGAGAAGGCACTAGTCGCGATCAATTTATGCTCAAAGATGAGCTAATCGCTATTTCTTCTAAACCTGCTTCAGACCACGCCCTAAAACCGTTGCCTATAGCCCTTATGTTTCAGAAAAAAAAAGGGGAACGAGGACGATGATGTGCTGGCATGCAATGGTTGGGTGTTTTAAATTTCGCGCGCCCAATTATTAGTGCGCTTGGTTTTTCCTTTTGTTTTTTATTCCTTATAATATATCAATTAACATGTGATGGCTCAGCTGGCAGGTACCAATGCATATGACTCTCATGACCTGGGTTCAAGTCCCAGGTCTGGCAAAATTCCATATTATTTTTCAAAATAAAATTCTATGCTTTGCTAATGTCCAGGTGCACCATAGGCCATCCTGATCCAAACGCATACGTGTCCCAGACGATCATCCAAGGGCTCAGAGTCAAGGTGTACCATGAACAAAAGTCAATGCGCTGATACACAAGCCAAAAAGTCAATGGACTCAAGCAAATGGGCCTTAACCTTCCAGGCCTGAACCTCCTAACCTGGGGCTACACCCCACCCTGGTTTGCCAAATTAATTTATTTTTCTTATATTTTTATTTATTTTAATTGTTATGTTTATTTTAATTATTGTTTTATTTAATTTTTGATCAAAATATAAAAACATTCAAAAAATCAGAAAAGACCAAAAAATATAATTTTTATTTTATTATTTCCATAAATAAATTATATGTAAATTATTTAGTTTAATTAGGGTATAATTTTAATCCTTTTTAATAAAAATCCAAAAAAATAGAATTTAGGTTTAATAACTTTTTATTTTTTTTTAGTTTTCCTTTTTTTTCAGAATAATAATATTATTTATTTATTTTCATAAATTAAAAATTGTACATAAATTAATTTAGAGTTAAATTAGGTTAAAAGTCAATATTTTCATAATAAACTTAAAAAACATTAGAACTAGGGTTTAGCATTTTAATTTTTAATTAATTTTTCTTTTTTCTTTTAAATTTAAAAAATACAAAATACCAAAAAAAAAAAACATTTAATCATTTAATTTTTAATTCTCATTAACCATTAATATTTTGCAAAAGGGTCAAACGCCCTAGTTTAGTTTCAATTCCTTTACTTCGCGCATTTATTTTACAATCGTTTAAATAATTATGTAATTGTCCCTAAGCCTTGTAACTTTACTTTTCGCACCTTATTTTTCCGCTTTATTTATTTTCCGCTAAATCGGGTTCGGTTTATTTTGGCGATGTGGACCCGCGCCATTTGTAATAGTTTAGATTTATTTTCTCGCAAATATACAACTGTTAATAAATATGCATGAAAGAATGTATGGACTTAAAAATAAAATCAAGCGTAGATCACAACAAACATGACAAGACAAATAATTGAAACATGACACACAATTCGCACACACCACCCCTAGGGTACGCCTCACTGTTGCCTTTCGAAAGGTGATCGTCGAGTAGAGGATGTCTTAGTAAGTCCTCATGATCCGGGAACCTGGCATGAGGGTAGCTTCTAAGGTGTCTTCCCATTGCTCCGGTGATCACCATGTCCCTACAAACTCGAATTGACCCAAACACCTCCAACGGTGGTGCTACCTACCTCTCAATGGTGGGATGGCACTACTTTAAAGGACATTTACACAGACGAATTCCTTAGGGTGGGTAGGTTCTCGTAGATACTTGCTCTCTTCAAAACAAAAATTCAAAGACTTTTCACACCAACACACTTTCAAAAGCTTTCAAAGCAAACTTTTCAAACACTCTGACGTACGAGTCGAACTGAAACTTTTCAAAGAAACTTTTTTAAAACCCACAATTGAAAAGCAAGCAAACATTTTGAAAACACATTGAGCAAGTATCTAAGAGCCCATGGATAACCATGGATAGAAAGGGTGCTAACACCTTCCCTTTCTATAACCTACCTCCCGAACCGAGAGCAATCTCTTTTAAGGAATTTTTCTGTGCTTTTGTCCTTTCCATTTGGAGAAAATAAAAGACGGTGGCGACTCTTGCTTCCGCGACATTTCGCGAACCAGCTTTAAAACAGTCAGTTCCAGATCCACCGATCACAGAACTGGCGACTCTGCTGGGGAGATCTTATAAAGTGAGGTGTACCTTAGGGCTAGTTCATAACTGTGTTTTCAATTGTCTTCCTTGTGTGCTTTAAATTGTGGGTTGCTTGGGAGTTCTATAGATCCTAACCCGGATCTGGGGGATACCTTTCTTAGAAAGTAGCAACAAGGCTGTGAGGGAACTGTGTGGGGTATACCGACATGGTTGAAACAGTCTGCTACGTTGATGTGGCACTTTGGTGTGTACCGGTAACCCTTGAGTTCAGTCAAGGAGAGTACGGGGCCTCCATGTGGTGTCATGAAGCATCAACAGACCTTAGGAACCTTAATTGAACCATCTTGGCCTCTTTAGGGTAGTGAGATAACTGACTTTGGTGCAGTCCGAGGTTGGTTGATACTCGATACTACACTCAATTGAGGGTTGCTTTCCTGGAATATTTCGGTCGCCAGTTCAGTGGCTAAATCGAAACGATGAACAATGAAAGCAATCCCGTGATATTGGGAACCTTAGAACCCGGTTACTTTGATTAGGACAGGTTGAACCCACCAACTTCAAGAGGGTACTACCCAGACCCCATGCTGGCCTTAAACCTTAAGGGCCTGTCTTGTGTGCCTTGTATGCCTTACATGTTTGTCTTTGTAAATATCTGTGTTTAATCATAGCATCATGACATCATCCAACATCATATGCATTAACTAACCATTTCAGGGGTTCGAATTTTCATCTTTGTTCTTGTTTTGTAGGACATGGAAACTGTTCGTAGAAAGACAATTCAAATCAGTCTTGTAAGGGTTCCTCCTCAGCTTAAGGAGCTTATATCCAGGATTCCCGAGAACTCTTCATTCAGTGAAAGGCATGGAAGCCTCATCAGCTTGGTCAACACCAACATTGAGGAAGATATGATAAAGGTCCTGTTCCAATTCTTTGACCCTCTGCATCACTGTTTCACCTTCTTGGACTATCAGTTGGTACCTACATTGGAGGAGTTCTCCCGACTCCTGAAGATCCCCATCCTTAATCAGCTACCCTTCAACGGTACAGAAAAGGAACCTAAGCTTGAAGAGATTGCTAAAGCCTTGCACCTCCAGTCATCTGACCTCAAGGGACATTGGGAAGTTAGAAGTGGTATCAGAGGGTTCTTAGCCAGGTTTCTGTTTGAAAAGGCCTATGAATGTTGGAACTCCCTTGACTTACAAGCTTTTGAAGAGGTTGTGGCCCTTCTTGTTTATGGTTTGGTGTTGTTCCCTAACCCAGACCAGCTCGTTGATATCAATGCTGTCCAGATCTTTATGTCCAGGAATCCTATACCTACGTTGCTGGGGGACCTCCTTCACTCATGTTACACTCGAACCATGAGAAAAAGAGGTGTCCTTATGTGTTGCACTCCTCTCCTGGGAAAGTGGTTTATTTCGCACCTTCCACAATCAGTCCTGAAGAACGAGCGGGGTTTGAGATGGTCACAACGGTTGATGACTCTTACACATGCAGATATACATTGGTGCCCTAGGTCCAGGGAAGATGTCACTATCATTGATCGTTGCGGGGAGTATCCTAATGTTCCTTTACTTGGAATCAGAGGGGGTATTACTTATAGTCCATGCCTGGCTTGGAGACAATTTGGTTATGCTCGGAGGGATGGTCCTCATGACATGTTGATTCCTGACATAGTTTTTGACTTCGACAACGATACTCAAGGACTTCGCCAGAGATTTATCAGAGCTTGGAGGATGCCTAGTAGGATAGACAGCAAGACACTGGGGCACAGGAACTCCATCCCTTTGGAGCCTTACCTCAAATGGGTGCGAGCCCGCTCTCAGAAGTTAGTAATGCCTTATCCTCACATGCTACCAGTAATCAAAGAGCCTGCCTTGGAAGGAGAGGTGTCTCACGTTGTTCAGCACCCTGATATGCCCACATCCTGGGAAGAGATGCAGAAGAGCTGGATCCAGCTTAAGGAAGAGCGGAATTCTCTTGAGACTAGTTTGCATGCCAGTGAAAAGAAGGTCTTGGAGCTCACCCGCCTGTTGCACGAGGAAAGGAACCTCAACACTTACATAGCTCCAAAGAAGATGCGCAACATATTTTGGGATTGATTTGATCTTTTTGTTACTTTTGCCCATGAGGCTTTGATGTATTAAACAATGATTTTCTTAATAATAACGTGCGTTCCTTTTGGTCTACAACAAATTTGAATTTTCGAACTCTTGAATGCATCGCATAAACACATATCATTCATCATGTGCATCATAGGTACTCTTCTTTTCAGGTTGTTTACTGTTCTTCGCTGTTTATTTCAGCATCATGAATCCTGAATCATCAACCGAGGCGTCTATCAAGGCTCTTCAAGCGCAGAACGTCCAATTTCAGGCGCAGAACGCCCAATTTCAGGAGCTGATCAAGGGCTTGGCTCAGGGTCAACAAGAGTTGAAGACCATGCTTCTGAAGAAGACTAAGAAGAAGAGGAGGACTGTGCTATTTAACACTGGGCGCAGACTCGGGAACACTTTGGTTGAAGCTGAAAGGACTCCTCCATCTGTGACGGAAGGTAGTCACCAAGAAAGGGAGGTCACTACTCCTGTGGGCTCTGATACTGAAACAGACTTCAACGACGAACAGTACCCTCCTGCTGAAGACCGGTACAAACAGCTGGAAGACAGATTAAAGGCTATGGAAGTTCAACGGGTACCTGGATTGGATTTCGGAGACTTGGGGTTATCTACTGGGGTGGTGATCCCCCACAAGTTCAAAACACCTGCCTTCGTGAAGTATGATGGGGCTTCCTGTCCCAAGATGCACCTCCGTTTTATGTAAGGAAAATCCAGCCTTACACAGCAGACAAGAACCTTTGGATCCACTTCTTCCAGGAGAGTCTTTCAGGGACTCACCTCGACTGGTTCTATCAGCTGGATGGAATCAGCATTCGTAACTGGGAGGATCTGGCCACTGCTTTTTACAAGCAGTATCAGTATAATGCCGACCTCGCTCCTACGCGTACCCAACTCCAGGGTATGTCGCTAGGGTCGGGTGAAGGTTTTAAGGAGTACGCCCAGAAATGGAGAGACCTGGCTGGCAGGGTGCAGCCACCATTGACGGATCGGGAGCTGGTAGATATGTTCTTGGGGACCCTATCTGGTCCATATTTCAATCATCTCATTGGTAATTCCTCTGCTGGGTTTACTGATCTGATCCTGACTGGTGAAAGGATCAAGGCCGGTATAAAATCAGGGAAGATACAGAAAGTTGCCTCCTCCAGTACTGAGAAGAAACCCTTCAAAAAGGAGGCTAGTGCTGTATATAGCTCCCGGAGAACAGAGCGACCTGAACACCGCCAGTCTGTCAGTGCGGTAATGATTGCCAAACCTGCTGCCGCTCCTCGGCCAACTAATCCTCAAAAGTTTGAAAGACCCCGGAGAGAGTATACCCGGTTAAGCATGACCTTATCACAGATCCTGCCACAGTTGCTATCCACCAATTTAGTGACTGTCAGGGAGGCTCCAAAGTTTCCCAATACTGCATCCCCCAAGTTCAATCCAAATGCTCGCTGTGCTTATCACTCTGATAGCCCGGGGCATAACACAGATGACTGTTGGGCCCTAAAGAATAAGGTTCAAGACCTCATTGATGCAAAGGAAATACAGTTTGAGGCGCCCGAGAGGCCGAATGTTGTAACTGCTCCCATGCCCCAGCATGGAGTGAATGCTGTTGAGGAGGATTTGTATGTAGCTTCGGTGGATGATGTTGCTACTCCGTTGCTGATGGTCAAGAGGAATCTGTTGCTAGCCGGTTTATTTCCGGGATGCAGCGAAAGTTGCCCTCTATGTGTTGCTTCCCCTGCCGGTTGTTCTCTGTTGAAGTCAGGCATCCAAAACCTGATAGATAGTAGAGAGATTTTGTTCAGAAAGACTGCTGTTCCTGCTGCTCCTGTTGAAGAAGTGTCGATCGTTACCATCTTCAACAACCATTCCAAGGCTCCTTCAAAGAAGCCTATACAAATTTTGTCAGTTCACAAGAGTGCTCCCATCACCATTACTGTTCCGGGGCCTATGCCCTACAAATCTGATAAGGCTGTCCCATGGCACTATGGGGCGGATGTTTATGTTCTGGGTGTGAAACAAGAGTGCAACATTGATACTGGTGTCTCCAACATCACCGGACCTGCTAAGGTCACTCGTAGTGGAAGACTGTTCTCGCCAGACATTGCTCCTCCGGCAATTCATAGGCCTTTGATCTTCACACCTGCCAGAGAGCCTGTTTCTCCCCCTGACCAAGTATCTACCCCTGCTACTGATTCATCTGATACTCGGGGCAAGGGAATTGCTGCTGATATGCCTGCCAGGACGGAGGCGCCAAAGACCATTGTTGAGGCTTCCAAGCAGGAAATGGAAGAAATCCTCAAGATAATAAAGAAAAGTGATTTCAACGTTGTAGAACAGCTGGGGCACACCCCCTCTTAAATCTCCATGTTGTCACTGCTGCTGTGTTCAGAGGCCCATGCAAAGGCTCTGATTGCTTTCTTAAAGACAGCCCACGTACCCCAAGAGACGTCTGCTGACCAGTTCACCGACTGTGTGGCCAACCTAACTGCTGATAATGGCCTGGGTTTCTCTGATGCCGATCTGACAGCAAAGGGGAAGAACCATAATGATGCCCTGCATGTCTCCATTGAATGCAGGGGCACTACTCTTGCTCATGTGCTGGTTGACACAGGTTCTTCATTAAACGTGCTGCCCAAGAAGGCTCTGGATAGGCTGGATTGTGAGGGTCTAGAGCTCAAACCAAGTAACATTGTTGTCCGGGCCTTTGACGGGTCCAAAAGAATGGTGCATGGTGAAGTGGACATCCCAATCAGGGTTGGGTCACAGGTATTCGATTCAAAATTCTATGTGATGGACATTCATCCGTCCTATTCTTGTTTGCTGGGTCGCCCGTGGATCCACAAGGCTGGAGCTGTGACCTCCACATTGCATCAGAAGCTCAAGTACCCGGTCAGGGGGAAGATTGTAACAGTGCAAGGGGAAGAGGAGTACATGGTCAGCCATCTCAACTCCTTCAGATACGTAGAAATGGATGGGGAGTTCATTGAAACCCCCTTTCAACATTTTGAGGAGGTACCACAAACCTTGGCAGCAACAGAAGCAGATGAAGAGGTTTCTCCTTTGAAGATGGCCTCCTTAAAGGATGCCCGGGCTGTGATCGAAAGAGGGGAATGTGCAAACTGGGGCAAGCTCCCTGATCTTACTCCTAAGACTAACAAGTTTGGGCTGGGTTTCACCACAGAAGCTCAGAAAGCGGTGCGCAAGGCGAGAATTGGAAGACCTCCTGTGCTCATCACCCACTCAGAAGTGAATGCTATTGGAGAGGAAGACAAAGTGGAAGAGACAGAGTTCGATAGCTGGATCTACCCGACGGCCGACGGTGGATTGACCAATTGGACTGCTAAAGATTTTACACCCATAACTTTTGTTCCCCAGTAATGAATTTCTTTGTTTTTGATTTGTAATAAACAATAATTTGAGACTATATGGCCCGGTGTCTTACCCGGGGCACCGTGGTTTATTTTGTGAGGGCTTTTGTTTGTCACTATCATATGCCATGAATAAAAGCATTGGACGTTTTTCACAATTCAAATTTTGCGCTCCTTTTCTTTCCTTTCTTTACATATTGCAAAACAGCTGTATTTACACACACACTCACTCATACAGGTTTCAATCCACTCTGGATCTCACTGGTAACGACTCTGCTACTGCCAGTTACGACTTCGAAAATCCGATCAACTTAGCCGAAGACGAAGGTGAAGATGATTGCGAAGTGCCTGGTGAACTTGCAAGACTGTTACAACAGGAAGAGAGGGCAATTCAACCCCATGAAGAGCCAGTAGAAATAATAAACTTGGGTACTAAGGAAGACAAGAAAGAGGTGAAGATTGGTGCCAACCTAGAACTCGGCGTGAAGCAACGGTTGACTCAGATGCTGCATGACTATAAAGAAATCTTTGCCTGGTCCTACGAAGATATGCCCGGATTAGATACCGACATTGTGGTCCATCACTTACCAACTAAAGAGGATTGCCCTCCGGTTAAGCAAAAGGTCCGCCGTATGCGTCCAGAGATATCTGAGAAGATTAAAGCCGAGGTTATGAAGCAATTTGATGCCGGGTTTCTTGCAGTGACTTCTTACCCTCAGTGGGTTGCTAATGTGGTGCCGGTACCTAAGAAGGACGGCAAGGTCAGGATGTGTGTCGACTACAGGGATCTGAACAGGGCCAGCCCCAAAGATGACTTCCCCTTACCTCACATTGATGTCCTTGTTGATAATACAGCTCAGCACAAGGTGTTCTCTTTCATGGATGGCTTTTCAGGCTACAATCAGATCAAGATGGCACCTGAAGACATGGAAAAGACTAACTTTGTTACTCAGTGGGGCACCTTCTGTTACAAGGTCATGTCGTTCGGGTTAAAGAATGCTGGGGCAACCTACCAACGTGCCATGGTTACTTTATTTCATGACATGATCCATCATGAGATAGAAGTGTATGTTGACGACATGATCGCTAGGTCCCAGACTGAGGAAGAACACCTTGATCATCTACAGAAACTGTTTGACCGGTTGAAACTGTACAAACTTAGATTGAACCCTAACAAGTGCACCTTCGGGGTAAGATCTGGGAAGTTGCTAGGCTTCGTGGTGAGTGACAAGGGAATTCAAGTGGACCCTGCTAAGGTCAAAGCCATTCAAGAGATGCCAGTTCCTAAGACAGAGAAGGAAGTCAGAGGCTTTCTAGGACGTCTGAATTACATTGCTCGGTTCATCTCACACTTAACTGCTACCTGTGAACCAATCTTCAAGCTGCTGAAGAAAGATCAGGTAGTACGTTGGAATGATGAATGTCAGGCTGCTTTTGACAGAATCAAAGAATATCTCCAAGAACCACCCATCCTGATGCCACCAGTTGAAGGGAGACCTTTGATACTCTACCTGACAGTGCTTGATAATGCAATGGGGTGTGTGCTGGGGCAGCATGACGAGTCTGGCCGAAAAGAGCATGCCATTTATTACCTTAGCAAAAAGTTTACCGACTGTGAGACCCGATACTCACTGCTTGAGAAAACTTGCTGCGCTTTGGTATGGGCTGCTCGCCGGCTGAGACAGTATATGCTGACTCACACTACCTTGTTGATCTCAAAAATGGATCCTATAAAGTACATATTCGAAAAGCCTGCTCTGTCTGGGAGAATTGCAAGATGGCAGATGATCTTGACGGAATACGACATTCAGTACACGACCCAAAAAGCCATCAAGGGAAGTGTATTGGCAGACCACTTAGCACATCAAGCTGTGGATGACTACCAATCAATGAATTTCGAGTTTCCAGATGAAAGCATTATGATAGTAACTGACTGTGAAGTACCTGGGCCGGATGAAGGACCTGAACCAGGATCCCGATGGTCTATGCACTTTGACGGAGCTTCCAATGCTTTGGGAAATGGTATCGGCGCCATAATCGTATCTCCACAAGGTACTCATACTCCACTCACCGCCCGGCTGTGTTTCAACTGTACCAACAACATGGCGGAGTATGAAGCGTGTATTATGGGTCTTCAAGCTGCGATCGACCTGAGGATCAAATTTCTGAGTGTCTTCGGAGATTCCGCCCTCGTGATCAATCAGATCAAAGGAGAGTGGGATACGAAACATCCAAACTTGATTCCTTACAGAGAATGCGTGTTGGCCCTGATCCCCCACTTCACAGAGATAACATTTGAGCACTTTCCAAGAGAAGAGAATCAGCTGGCGGACGCGTTAGCTACAATGTCTTCAATGTTCAAGGTTAAATGGGATAATGAAGCTCCCCGGATCATCATCTGGAAACTGGATGAGCCGGCATACTGTTGTGATCTCGAAACTGAATTGGTGACTGAGAAGCCTTGGTACCATGAAGTGAAGAGATACCTAGAAGCTCAGGAATACCCTGAAGGTGCCTCTGTCAATGATAAGAAATTCCTGAGGAGGTTTGCAGCCAAGTTCTTTCTTAGCAACGGCATCTTGTACAAGCGAAACCAGGATTCAACCCTACTGCGTTGTGTAGATAAGACTGAAGCAGAAAGAATCATGGAAGAGCTACATGAAGGGACCTTTGGTACACACTCCAGTGGACACACCATGGCAAAGAAGATCCTACGGGCAGGGTATTACTGGTCTACAATGGAAGCTGACTGTTACCAACATTCCCGGACATGCCACAAGTGCCAGATCTACGCAGACAAGGTGCATGTTCCTCCGGTTCCCCTGAATGTTCTGACTGCGCCTTGGCCATTTGCAATGTGGGGGCATAGACATGATCGGTGAGATTAAACCTACGGCATCTAATGGACATCACTTCATCCTAGTGGCAATTGATTACTTCACGAAGTGGGTTGAGGCAGCATCCTATGCTACTGTAACCAAGACTGTTGTAGCACGGTTCATTCGGCATAACCTGATCTGTCGGTACGGCGTCCCTGAGAGAATTATTACAGACAACGGTACCAATCTAAACAATAAGATGATCGCTGAGCTCTGCGAACAGTTCAAGATACAGCACCACAATTCCTCTCCTTACAGACCGAAGATGAATGGGGCTGTAGAAGCAGCTAATAAAAACATCAAGAAGATCGTGCAGAAGATGACAGTAACGTATAAAGATTGGCACGAGATGTTACCGTTCGCTCTGCATGGGTATCGTACTTCAGCTAGGACGTCAACTGGGGCAACTCCTTTCTCTCTGGTTTATGGCATGGAGGCAGTCTTGCCGATTGAGGTACAAATTCCTTCTCTCCGGATAATGAAGGATGCAAACCTGAACGAAGATGATTGGATCCAGACGCGACTTGATCAGCTCAACCTTATTGACGAAAAGAGACTTGCTGCTATCTGTCATGGTCAGACGTATCAGAAACGAATGATCAGGGCATTTAACAAAAAGGTCAGACCACAGGAATATCAAGTCGGGGATCTGGTAATCAAGCGAATCATCCTTCCTCAGAGTGATCCAAGGGGCAAATGGACCCCTACGTACGAAGGGCCATTTGTGGTTAAGCATGTGTTCTCAGGAGGAGCAATGATATTAACCAACATGGATGGTGACGACCTTCCTCACCCCGCCAATGCAGACATAGTTAAAAAATACTACGCATGAAAAAAGACCCGCTAGGCTGACATGTCTAGGCAAAAATTAGGGCTTCCCGTCGAACCAAAAGGGTTCGGGCAAAATGAAGGGATGAAAATGAAAAATCTATACACCCGGAAAGTCGAAAACCTGAAAAGGCGGCTTGGGCAAAAATGGGTATCCCGGTGGACTGAAAACCCGAAAGGGCGGTCCAGGCAAAAATTAGGGATAAAAGCGTAATACTATGTCTCATTGGATCACTTTGCATCCAGAATCCGGTATCTATATCAAGTTCAGACGGCATCGATCAGTCAGCTTCACCTTCAACCAAGGTCATCAAGTGATGAGACGCACGGAGCGTGAAGGCAATAGCAGAGTTGAAACCCAGTGGATCATTCATCTTTCACACAGCTGTTTTATTTTCTTTTGTACAAAACTTGTATAAACTCTTTTGCTCGGCGACGTTTCTCTTACTAGGACGCCAGCCTCTTGTACACAAAAAAGCCTATTCACAGGCTATTCAAAATCAATACAAATATACTTTTCAGTTAAACGTGCCAACTGTTTTTCTTTTTTGTTTTGTTTTGTGAAGAACGTCCAAGGTTCAATTTGTGATATATGCATTGACAATAATTTGCTAGCTCATAAATATTTGCATACGAAACAAAGAATTAATTGCAGGTGACACTAGAAACAGGGGCAATAAAGAGTTGTCTGAGCTCTAATTGTTCTATCCTCCAAGGTACCAAGGTAGGTTCAGCTAAAGAACCTAACCAGGCATCTTAAATTCCCCAGAGAGTGAGACAGCAAGTCAGTACATTCTTCCCCAAACAAAGTTAACAAGTCTCAAGGAAATTGGGTATCCTCCAGTAGATCCCAATATTCCCCAGCAGCATATATTCTTAACAAGCATCCCCGGCAGTCTTGGTCTAAAGATTGTTCCCCGGTGGCATACATCAACATTCAAAGGAATCACTCCCCAACATATCAAAACTATCAAAATTTCCCCAGGAGAGTCCCATCCAAGTTCCCCAGGAAAGATGGAATTCATCTCCCCAAGCAGTAAGCTTATCCCCAGTAAATTCTGGAAGCTTCTCCTTCACAGGACACGAACGCGTCGTCTGGCTTGATTTAAAGAGTTATTTCCTCAACAGGATATAACTGGGTTATCCTCAGCCAAAAGCCAAGGAAAGGTCGTCGTCAACATGGTTCTTTCCTATCCCCAGCGAAGTCCATTAATACTTCCAACAACAAAAACATCCTCAGCAAATAATAGTCAACACTTAACGAAGTATTTCTCTCCCCACAGAGTATTGCTTCCCAGCATGGTCGTCAGAGTATCTTTTCTCCCCGCAGAATTGTCCATTCGCCAAGTTTATTCCGCAATGGAGTCATCTTCTCCTACCGGTATCCTTGCAACTATCATCCCCAGCGGAAGTACAAGTTTATTCTTCGACATCAGCCCAGGATACGACTTCCCGGCACCCGTCAAGGATTTACTTTCCTAGACGAAAACATACATAAAACATCACATACAACATTATAGCATGCATAACACACTGCATCATACAAATCTCATTTATGTTGAGAACATCATTGCTTGATCCATATCATGCATTGCATATGACTGACTTTTACCTTTCAGGAAAGATCCAGTTAAGTTCTCAAGCTACATTTCAAGACCTAGACCGGTTCGGTTAAATCGTCCCAAGATTTTCCCGATGCTTATCCAGTCAAAGGCCTTCTCTGGTTCAGTCAGATCGACCCTAAGATCTCCCTGATGCTTATCCAGTTGAAGACATTTCAAGACCTAGACCGGTTCGGTTAAATCGTCCCAAGATTTTCCCGATGCTTATCCAGTCAAAGGCCTTCTCTGGTTCAGTCAGATCGACCCTAAGATCTCCCTGATGCTTATCCAGTTGAAGACATTTCAAGACCTAGACCGGTTCGGTTAAATCGTCCCAAGATTTTCCCGATGCTTATCCAGTCAAAGGCCTTCTCTGGTTCAGTCAGATCGACCCTAAGATCTCCCTGATGCTTATCCAGTTGAAGACATTTCAAGACCTAGACCGGTTCGGTTAAATCGTCCCAAGATTTTCCCGATGCTTATCCAGTCAAAGGCCTTCTCTGGTTCAGTCAGATCGACCCTAAGATCTCCCTGATGCTTATCCAGTTGAAGACATTTCAAGACCTAGACCGGTTCGGTTAAATCGTCCCAAGATTTTCCCGATGCTTATCCAGTCAAAGGCCTTCTCTGGTTCAGTCAGATCAACCTTAAGATCTCCCTGATGCTTATCCAGTTGAAGACATTTCAAGACCTAGACCGGTTCAGTTAAATCAACCCTAAGATTTTCCTGATGCTTATCCAGTCAAAGGCCTTCTCTGGTTCAGTCAGATCAACCCTAAGATCTCCCTGATACTTATCCAGTTGAAGACGTTTCAAGACCTAGACCGGTTCAGTTAAATCGTCCCAAGATTTTCCTGATGCTTATCCAGTCAAAGGCCTTCTCTGGTTCAGTCAGATCGACCCTAAGATCTCCCTGATGCTCATCCAGTTGAAGACATTTCAAGACCTAGACCGGTTCAGTTAAATCGACCCTAAGATTTTCCTGATTCTTACCCAGTCAAAGGCCTCTCTGGTTCAGTCAGATCGACCCTAAGATCTCCCTGATTCTTATCCCAGCAGAAGACACCCAAGATTTTTCTCAACGAGCGTTGTTGAAGTTAAAGTCGCCCAAGGTTCTCTTACCATTCATGCCAAGGTAGTAACCATCCCTGGTTCTTTCATCGCCGTTTGAAGCTCCAGACTCAGCTCCTGTAACCAGTCAGGACGCATCTATACCAGGCATCTAAACATCAGCTCCTGCAACGTGTCAGGTACTCATTTTCTGTTTTGCAGGTATGCAGGTTCTCGCTAAAGAATCTCCTACGCGATCAACATCCAGATGGCATCTATAAGCCCATCATCCTATCCAACAACCTCCAGATGGCATCTATAAGCCCATTCCACCATCATTGCTAACATGTGAGCGCAAATTTCCGGGCACTCTAGTGTCCAATCATCTTTTACCCTCGGATTACGAAAGGCACGTCAGCCAATCTGCATCCTCAGGTCTAAGAAGATTGAACAGGGGCAACTGTTATACCCCAAAATTTTCCCTCCCATATTCCTCAAGAAATTGCCAAGCCAAGCTAGAAAATTCCCCAAGGGTTGTGCAGTGCAACAGTCTCCCATACAGTCAAAATTAGGGTTTTGAGTATGATCAAGAAAAGGAAGTTTTCAAAGGCTCAATCAAGTCTCATATGCTTACAAACATGGTCAAGCATCCCCATATCAAGTTTCAAGGCATTCAGCTCAAGATTGCACAGTCAAAACCCTAAATTGCACTACAGTCAACTGTAGGGGCAAAATGGTCATTTGGCAGTCAAAAGTTCAAATTTTTGGTCAACATATCATTTTGAAGCCACAAACATCATTTGATCAATGCTTGATCATGATTCTCAAAATTTGGCTCAGAAATCATCAAAGATGCAAAAGTTGCTATATTTGGACAGCTGAAAAAGTCAACTGAAATTGACCAGGGCATAACTTTCACATGGATTATCAGAAAAATTCCATCCAAAGCTCATTTTGAAGAGAAAGACATTTCCTACAACTCATCTTCATACTTCAAGTCCAAGAAATGCTCTCACAAAAAGTTATCAATTTCAACATTATAGGTCATTTTCAAAAGTCAACAAAAAGGGACTTTAAGTCAAAGACCATAACTTGAGATTGGTAAATCAAAATGACATGGGACCAAAGGCATTGGTTAAAGGACTCAAAGACCTTTCCAAAATGTCCAAGAACATGTGAAAAGCTTAAAAATTGAGCAAGTTATGCCTTGTAGAAGTTGGGAAATATTTGTGAAATGGCAAAAGTCAACTATCCTTGAAACTCCAATTTTTGACAAAAGGGCCCACTTTTTTCCACTTGGTTCATCCTTGTCATGCCACACACGTGTCCCATGATTAATTTCAAGACCAAATATTGATTTTTCTATTTTATTTAATTTTTGATAATTTAATTCATTTTAAATCTTTAAAAATTCAAATAAAATTCAAAAACCAATGGAATAGTGTCATGTGAATTTGGACAACTTCCATGTATCATGGGCCAACTCAAGAACTCAGGCTAGGGTTAAATTGCACACTAGGTCTAGGTTTTGGCTTAAAAGAAGGAAAATTGGTTAATGATGGAAACCCTAAGACTAATTCTTTCATGAGCTTGAATCTAGGTCAAAAAGCAAGCCAATTCTCTTCCATCATGATCACTAAGTCAAACCCTAAGCCTAACACATCATAAGCTGCGCCCAAACAAGCTTTTGAAGATTGAAATTTTGCCTTAAAAAAAACACTGAAAACTAATTGGGAGGTCGATTCAAGCATCAATTTTCATTCCATTAGCATCCTGGACAAATTCTGAACGTATCCCAATCACTAACCTCAATCAAAACGTGAAGAAGCTGTAGCTACAACTCAAACTGTACAGAAAAATTCTTGAAATCGCATAGCATAATCCAAGCATTCTTTTGCATTTTTCTTTGTGGATTCTTGCTCATAATGATGTTTCTAAGCTAACCAACATGTTCAATTACGTTTTTGTGTCATATATGCGCTTTTGCCATTGTTGAATTTCTAGGTTTTCAGGATTCAAAATTAGGGCTTCTCAAACGAAGCAAAATCATGACTCCAGACTCATACCATTACGCTCAGCTCATCAAGACGAAGAGAAGGCACTAGTCGCGATCAATTTATGCTCAAAGATGAGCTAATCGCTATTTCTTCTAAACCTGCTTCAGACCACGCCCTAAAACCGTTGCCTATAGCCCTTATGTTTCAGAAAAAAAAAGGGGAACGAGGACGATGATGTGCTGGCATGCAATGGTTGGGTGTTTTAAATTTCGCGCGCCCAATTATTAGTGCGCTTGGTTTTTCCTTTTGTTTTTTATTCCTTATAATATATCAATTAACATGTGATGGCTCAGCTGGCAGGTACCAATGCATATGACTCTCATGACCTGGGTTCAAGTCCCAGGTCTGGCAAAATTCCATATTATTTTTCAAAATAAAATTCTATGCTTTGCTAATGTCCAGGTGCACCATAGGCCATCCTGATCCAAACGCATACGTGTCCCAGACGATCATCCAAGGGCTCAGAGTCAAGGTGTACCATGAACAAAAGTCAATGCGCTGATACACAAGCCAAAAAGTCAATGGACTCAAGCAAATGGGCCTTAACCTTCCAGGCCTGAACCTCCTAACCTGGGGCTACACCCCACCCTGGTTTGCCAAATTAATTTATTTTTCTTATATTTTTATTTATTTTAATTGTTATGTTTATTTTAATTTTTGATCAAAATATAAAAACATTCAAAAAATCAGAAAAGACCAAAAAATATAATTTTTATTTTATTATTTCCATAAATAAATTATATGTAAATTATTTAGTTTAATTAGGGTATAATTTTAATCCTTTTTAATAAAAATCCAAAAAAATAGAATTTAGGTTTAATAACTTTTTATTTTTTTTTAGTTTTTCTTTTTTTTCAGAATAATAATATTATTTATTTATTTTCATAAATTAAAAATTGTACATAAATTAATTTAGAGTTAAATTAGGTTAAAAGTCAATATTTTTATAATAAACTTAAAAAACATTAGAACTAGGGTTTAGCATTTTAATTTTTAATTAATTTTTCTTTTTTCTTTTAAATTTAAAAAATACAAAATACCAAAAAAAAAAAAAACATTTAATCATTTAATTTTTAATTCTCATTAACCATTAATATTTTGCAAAAGGGTCCAACGCCCTAGTTTAGTTTCAATTCCTTTACTTCGCGCATTTATTTTACAATCGTTTAAATAATTATGTAATTGTCCCTAAGCCTTGTAACTTTACTTTTCGCACCTTATTTTTCCGCTTTATTTATTTTCCGCTAAATCGGGTTCGGTTTATTTTGGCGATGTGGACCCGCGCCATTTGTAATAGTTTAGATTTATTTTCTCGCAAATATACAACTGTTAATAAATATGCATGAAAGAATGTATGGACTTAAAAATAAAATCAAGCGTAGATCACAACAAACATGACAAGACAAATAATTGAAACATGACACACAATTCGCACACACCACCCCTAGGGTACGCCTCACTGTTGCCTTTCGAAAGGTGATCGTCGAGTAGAGGATGTCTTAGTAAGTCCTCATGATCCGGGAACCTGGCATGAGGGTAGCTTCTAAGGTGTCTTCCCATTGCTCCGGTGATCACCATGTCCCTACAAACTCGAATTGACCCAAACACCTCCAACGGTGGTGCTACCTACCTCTCAATGGTGGGATGGCACTACTTTAAAGGACATTTACACAGACGAATTCCTTAGGGTGGGTAGGTTCTCGTAGATACTTGCTCTCTTCAAAACAAAAATTCAAAGACTTTTCACACCAACACACTTTCAAAAGCTTTCAAAGCAAACTTTTCAAACACTCTGACGTACGAGTCGAACTGAAACTTTTCAAAGAAACTTTTTTAAAACCCACAATTGAAAAGCAAGCAAACATTTTGAAAACACATTGAGCAAGTATCTAAGAGCCCATGGATAACCATGGATAGAAAGGGTGCTAACACCTTCCCTTTCTATAACCTACCTCCCGAACCGAGAGCAATCTCTTTTAAGGAATTTTTCTGTGCTTTTGTCCTTTCCATTTGGAGAAAATAAAAGACGGTGGCGACTCTTGCTTCCGCGACATTTCGCGAACCAGCTTTAAAACAGTCAGTTCCAGATCCACCGATCACAACTACCATTGATTCTCCCAAAAACATTATCTTCCTCTGCTTCCTTCTTAGCCATTGATTCTCCCAACTGATTCACCGCCGTCAAATCTTCCTCTGCTTCCTTCGGTTTTCATTGATTCACCGCCGTTAGTCATTGATTTACCACCGTCATCCCTTCCTTCGGTTTTCACCCGGATCCATTCTTCAGCCATCGGATTCACCATCGATTCAGATTCAGATTCACTTCTCAAACGACACTCAAACAGAAGGAGGAAACACCGAAAAGAAAGAACAACCAAATCTCATTCTCCGTCGAACTCAACCCTTTGTCATCTCACCTACGTCGTCGTCATCCCTCTCTTCATTTGTATCCGGTAATATTTCTTTTTTCAGTTTCTGCTATCCGTTGATTCTCTGTGTTGTTTGTGAGCGTTATGATGTCTTTGTGTTGACGGATATTCGTGATTTTGAGTAGCTGTAATGAGGGTTTGTGAGGTTAAGTTGCAGTTGTGAGGGTTCGTGAAATTTGAGTGATAAGGCTTGTGTTATTGATGTGTGCCTGAATGGTGAGAGATGAGCTGGTTATTGATGTGAGCAGTTGTGAGTAGTGGCATGAAGTGTAAGGTATTTGGCCATTGAATTAGTTTTAACTAAGGTCTATGTGTTGAAGTTGTGTGCAATTTTCAATTTCTAGTCCTAGTTAACCGTAAATATCAATGTTGAGAGAGATTACACGGTGGAAAGAGTTGTATTTGAGACCAGCCCATGAGTATGGTTTTGAATGAGAAGGAACTCATGTTGAGTTTATGAGAGGCGGAAGTGATATCTAGTGGGAATTGAATGATATAAGTGCTATGCCATCTGAGTTGAGTGCAGAAGAAAGAATGTAGACATGGAAGAAGGAAGAGAAGAGAGGAATGAAGTTTTATGGAGAGCAAAAAAGTCAGTACATTGGTTGAAGATGAGTTGAAAAGTTTGTTCTAGTTTGAGTGATAAGGCTTCTGTTGTTTTGGTGTGATTTAGTCACAATTAATCGATTCTTCTTTTCAATCCAACAAAAATTGGCATTTCGTTAATGTTGGATGTTTTTTTGATTTCAGGAAAAACTTGATCAGTGGCTCTGTAGACAGCAAGAGGGTGGATCAAGACTTGCAAACTTTGATATAATTAACTACATTTAGGTTGGTTTCATCACTGTTCTATGTTTTTCATACAATGTTGAGGTTTTATTATTGTTCTCTGTTTTATCATTGTCTTTTGACATTTATTCCTAAAGTTAAAGAACATAGCTGACATAATAAGAAGTATAACACATGACAGTTTTTCTTTTTCTGTTAACTTTAATTGACACATTGTCCTATTTTCTTTTGTTTTCTTATGCATTTATATATTCAATATTTTTCCATTCTCGTCACTGTTTTCACCAGAACACACAGTAATTATATATTTCCTGTTATTGGTTTTGGTTATAAAGATTTGGTTTTTGATATACATTGTATACTTCTGGCAGCTATGAACTTGAAATTTTGGTTTATGAATTTTGACTGATTCTTATAAATATTTAGCTCTCACTCAGATATGTTCATTTGTTTAGTATTTTGACACTTAAGCTTATTGTCTTAATATTCTGATACATTATGCTGATGTCTGCATTTTTCATACCAGTATCTTGCTACTGAGCTATATCTATATGCGGTTGATACATACATTCAACTCAAATTAGATGTTGAATCTTAGAATTATCATAATCAAATGCAGTTTTGTAGACTTTTATCCTGTATCAGCCTGAAGTACTATTGTTAATCTGATACATGTAAAATGAATGTTGGGTTGGATTTACATCTAGATAGTTTATTGCAAAGGTAATACTTCTCACATCTTTTTTCTCAAAAATTTGTGTCATTTTCTGCACTACAATATATATATATATATATATATATATATATATATATATATATATATATCACTACAAAAAAGAAGCTTAGTTGCCACGTGAAAATCACGTGGCAAACATCAAAATCACGTGGCAAAGCAAAATTAGCGACGTGGTGAGTTATGTCGCTGGGGAGTAAGTGGTAAGCAAGTAGCGACGTGATTCCCACGTCACAAAGTTGTGACGTGGTATTCACGTCGCTACATATTTGTTAATGGCAGCTTTATTAGCGACGTGAGAGTCATGTCACTAATTTGTGACATGATTCCCACGTCGCTACAGGGGACGTTTTTATTTTTTTAAAAATTGTTAATAATTATTTTTTATATTAATTCATTAATGTAATAAAATTTAAATAATAAAATTTATATGATAAAATTTAAATAATAAAATTTATATAATAAAATTTATATATTAAAATTTATATAATAAATTTTATATAATAAAATTTATATATTAAAATTATTAGAATAATAGTATTTTATTTTATATTTCGAATAATAGAATTTTATAAAATAAATTCATATAATTAAATGTTATATAATTTAATAATTTAAAATGATAAAAATAAATATCTTACATAAATGCAAATATAAAAACGAAATAAAAAAAATGTTTTCACGGGGCATCTTCACCCGGAAAATTATCAAGATCAAAGTCATCAAGTCCGTCATCATCCGGCTGTGTATGATCAGGAACATTTTGATTTCGACCGCCTTGCATAAACTGTCTCATCTGCTCCTCCATATCAGATTGCCGCTTCCGCATGATCTCTAACTGACGCTCCTACTCTTGCCTCATTGTCGTCATTTGGGCCTCCATTTCGCGTCTCACTTCACTGGCCGCCAATTGTCGTACTGTTTCAAGTTGAACCTGAGTCAGATTGGGTTGACGTGACCCCCCTTCTCCATCTCTAAGTCTTTGAAACAGATTACGATCACCAACTCTCAAGCCGGCGGCCAAATTTCCTCCCGCAAAAAAGCAACCATTAGGCCCTTTTCCATTAACAACCTCATTCCAAATATAGAAATCAACATCCCCATTAAGCGGCTCCCCCTCTGCTGGCCTATATTGCGGATTGTGTTCCATAAAACGTGCTAGCAATGTCTGATAATCATCCTACACATACATTAAATAATACAATTAAAAAAAAATTAAAACATTTATATATTAATTTATACTAAATTCAAATATATTAAAAATTTGTCACGTGATTTTCACAAATCAACTTATGAATTGCCACGTGAGTTTCCCGTGGCAATGTATCAGTTGCCACATGAAAATCAGTCACCTGGCAATTTATCAGTTGCCACATGATAATCACGCCACAACTTATAGATTGCCACGTGGAAATAACGTCACTATTTTTGTTATTAACTTAAAAAAAAACATAAGTTTAATTACTTACAAAAGCTTTCTGGGTGCGGTCGTCGACAAAACCTCCCGATTTCTTTGTCCGAGTCCTCGTAATCAACTCAATGATCAATGGTGGTCTCCCCATCTCCTTAGTCTAAACAATAAAGTTAAAAATAATTAGTAAAAAATATTATGAATAAAAATATATATAACTTAAAAAATTAGTAATATTTACCATCCGCCGGACATGCTCTGCAGTGCTAATACTTCCAACAGTATTGACACATCCCCCCTTTTCGGATGCCCTCATCTTCTTAAAATTTTCGGATTTGGCCTTGAATTCTGGCGAACCCCAATATGTACGAAGTTCGCCAAAAACCTCTACGCCTATCCAATTAGGACGAATACCATGCAGCTCATAATTCTCCCTAACCCGCTGCATTATATCAGAAAATCTTCTAGAAGTTCTGCTATAATAGATTTTTTCCATAATTTTCTCATTCAACGGATCCCACACACATTTTTCCTGCAATGTTGTATGACATTAAAATAAAAAGTTAAGCAATTATCATTAAAATGTGACTTAAATAACAATACTAAAAAAATATAATAAATTTACAACTTAAATAAATAACAATACCTTAAATTTTTTAAACCATTCTTCTTTATTTGTAACCTCGCCAAAGTTCTTCCAAGAGGATTTATACATCTGCTGGATTATATAATTAATAACCTTGGCAGCCGTCCGACTCGGCGCGAAACTAAACAACAAGATTTTGAATAAACAATATTAATTATAAATTTATACAAAATATTAAAATGAATATGTACTTAAATAAAAGTTTATATAAGAAACTTACTTGCTTCCTTCGGGCCAAATCCAAAACCTCCCGTCAATGACATGAATCTCACTCGGATCATCTGATCTCTCACGAATATCAGCTCCATCTATATCATCAGCTACGACATCTGCATCACCGTCAGCCTGTGTAGGACGTAGGGTGCTGGATCCTGCAGCCTGTGTGGGATGAGGGGTGCGTGACCCTTCGGTCCGTCTAGGACGTGGGGCGCGGGATCCTGCAGCCTGTGTCGGACGTGGACTGCTGGGTCCTCCAATGTGTGTGGAGTGTGGGGTGCTGGACCCTCCCGCCTGCTGGAAGGATGAATACATCTGTGTGGGTCCCCCTGTCTGCTGGAATGATGAAGGCACGCCAGTCTGTATAAATGGAAAACTGGGTCCTCCCCCCGTCTGCTGGAATGATGAGGGGACACCAGTCTGCTGGAAAGATGAAGGCACCTGGGTCGGTGGGAAAGGGAAACTAGATCCTCCCGCATGCTGGAAGGAAGATGGCATCTGAGTCTGTGGGAAAGGAACACTAGATCCTCCCGCCTGCTGGAAGGATGACGGCATCTGGGTCGGTGGGAAAGGGAAACTAGATCCTCCCGCATGCTGGAAGGAAGACGGCATCTGAGTCTGTGGGAAAAGGAAACCGGGGCCTCCAGGTGGCACAAAAGATGCAGGTACCCCAGACGGGAATGTATGGGAGGAGAGTAATGGGACAAAACCCTGAGTACTGGCCAGGGACATATGATCAACCTGACTCTGAGGGGGTGGGCACATGGCTGAGTGAGGAGACTCACATGTTACTACCCTCGGACGCTGAGACTTCTTACCGGTATCCTTATTCTTCGGTGCCATTTTACCTAGTTATATATATTTTCATAAACAAAGATAATAAAGTCATTGACATAAATATATATTCATTGACAAATTCAATATATACATGTTCAATAGATATTCATTAATATTACATTAAGTGATTAATTAATCTAAATTTTCATGCTCGTTATCCATATCATGTTCATCATCCGATGTAATATTGTCCTCGGATTCAAACTCTTCATCATTGTCTTCATCCACATTATTATCAACCAACAATATAGACGCATCAACTTGAAGGCCCTCAACAGTTGTATCGGACAAAGTTGTAATGTCTTCAGCTGCAACCACATCATTAATCTGTTCAACGTCATCAACTTGGTAGGCAACATCTTCCACTAGATCTCCAGTTTCAATATGACCTAGCGGTTTTGTTTTTTATTACAACACACCATCCTCTTTTACGTATACACACACCATAAGTTTAAAAAGTTTTGGTAAACTCACTCAAGATATGGTTTAACTTCAACGCAGTTGATCAAGACATGGACATGTGCAGATTGCATTTCTTTTTGGGTCAACCAATGCACTTGTTTGGGTAGCGATCCAAATGCAATTGGTAGCAACTGTTCCATAAAAATGTGACAATCATGACTTTTCATACCATGTAATTTTCTAGTGTTAGGGTCAGCACACCTTGCTAAATTTGATGAATACCCATCGGGCATTCTCAATTCTTTTAACCATCGACAAACCGCTTTAGCTTCTTGGGAAGTCAGACTGAAACAAGCCTTGGGTTTTAATAATTTTCCATTCGGTTGAGGCTTCAACTCCAACTCTCTTCGATTACACCAAATTCCCATGTCTTGTCTGGCCTTCTCATTATCTTTTGTTTTTCCTGTCACATCCATCACTGTGTTAAATACATTATCAAAAAAATTCTTCTCAATATGCATAACATCAAGATTATGGCGCAACAAATTATCTTTCCAATACGGAAGATCCCAAAATATACTTCTTTTTGTCCAATTGTGGGTGACGCCGTATCCTTCAATTCGGCATGCTTTCCCAGTATCTGTAAATTTTGGTAGTTCACATACTTGGTTCCATATAACCCCTGGTGGCAATCGAGGCGGAGGCAAATCTTTCTCTCGTACATCTTTTTTAAAATTTGTCTTGTTTCTTCTATACGGGTGATTTGCTGGTAGGAATCTGCGGTGACAGTCAAACCATGAGCTTTTCCCACCTTTATCCAACGTAAATGCTTTGGTGTATCCCATGCAATGCGGACAACCCATTTTTCCATGCGTACCCCAACCAGACAACATGCCATATGCTGGAAAGTCATTAACGGTCCACATCAAGGCAGCTCGTAATGTGAAGTTCTGTTTACGGGATATATCATAAGTCCATTCTCCAATCCACATCTTCTTCAAATCATCAATTAAAGGTTGTAAGTACACATCAATTCCGGCTTTTGGACTGTGCGGGCCTGGAATAACACACGTCAAAAACATGTATGGTTTTGTCATGCACATCTCAGGAGGGAAGTTGTAATGTGTTACAATAACTGGCCAACAAGAGTACGCACTTCCTGACGCTTGCACGTATGGGGCAAATCCATCAGAGCATAATCCAAGCCTGACATTTCTAGGTTCTGCAGCAAAATCTGGATGTGTCCGATCAAAGTGCTTCCATGCCTCACCATCAGATGGATGTCGCATAGTGCCAGAACTTGTTTGGTTTGTATGATGCCATGTCATTTGACTTGCACTGTGCATTGAAGCAAACATTCTTTTTAACCTTGGTATTATAGGAAGATAAAACATGGATTTTACTGCTACACGCTTTTGCTTGCTGTTAACGGCTCTACTGCGAACTTGATATCTTGGACTATTACAAAACTTACACTCCTCTAACGATCCATCTTGAGTACCAAACTCATTGTCATAAAACAACATGCAACCGTTAATGCAACAGTCAATCTTTCTTACTTTTAAACCCAACTTCGACACCCACTTCTTTGCATCATAATAACTTGTAGGCAAATTGTCTTTCGTAGCGGTGGAGTCCAACATCATTTTTGCAAAATGTTCCAAACATTGATCAGAAACATTCCAATTTGACTTGGCAGCCAATAATCTCACACACATTGATAGCTTCGAGTCTGACGACCCCTCAAACAACGGCGTATTCATCTCGTTCAATAATTGATAAAATCTTTGCGCTTCCTCATTCGGCAACTCTTCCCCGTCAAAATCTTCAGGTTCATCATATGTCACGTTCACACCAAAAGCATCCTCAACCATGTCACCGATCAAATTAAAGTTCTCCTCATACTCCATAACCGGTCGACTACTTGAAGCATGCGTGTTGCTAGTCTCTGGTACATTAACCGGTAGTTCTTCACCATTATACGTCCAAACCCAATAATTTTCAATGAATCCCCTTCTATGCAGATGACGTGTTACTTCCTCTGGGTCACTAATTATTGGTCTACATTCACACTTAAGACAGGGACATCTAACCCCTCCTTCGCTTCGACAACAATCCTGAGCAAACGCCCACTTAATAAACCCATCAACTCCTACTATAAAATTGGGTTTAAGTCCACTTCTTCCTGGATATGTTCTATCGTACATCCAACTGCGATAATACCGATAATATTCCATACTGCACATTTATACAATCATTGTCTTTTTCATTAGAAATATTAATCAACTTAATAATATTATTCTTAAACTATTTAATACTATTCTTAAAAATATAAATTTTGCTTTTTTATATATATACTAACATATAAATAAATATTCAAATGTAAAATATATAATTTTTTATTACATAACAATAATATCAAAAAACAATAATATAACATATTTACTTTTTATTATATATACAACAATAATATTAGAAAACAAATAATGTAAGATACATACTTTTTATTATATATATAACAATAATATTAAAATAATAATATAATATATATATATTCTTTTTTTAATTATGTTTTTTATAAATTCTTATTTTAATATATAATTTTTTTTCCATATCTTTAACATATAAATAAAAAAATAAAATTATTATAATAAATATAATATACATCTATAAAAAATATGTTATTAAATATGTTATTAAATTTATGTTTTCTAAAATTTTTTAAATAATATATTAAATATGTTATTAAAAAATATGCAATCTGAACAAATATATTTGTTAACATATATATATATATATATACATCTATAAATTTTTTTTTTTAATTTTATGTTTTCTAAAATTTTTTATTATCAGTACATATATACCACTAACAATATATACATATATACTTCCTAACCACAAAATACATATACAAATCTAATCTATATAATACATATAAAATCTAAAAAAAAATGCATAAATACCTCTATATAATTTCTTCAATAAATTTGCGTCTTCTTGGATAGTTCTTGGTGTTCTTCAAATTTCTCTACAAATAATAATGAACAAACGAACAAATACCATTTTTAATATTTCATTCCAGTATAAAAAATAACGAACAAACGAAATAAACATTTAACAAAATATGAATACCTTAGATTTCTTCAACAAATTGGAATGGAAGAAAATTGATTCGCGAAATTGGGTTTGAGAGGAACAATTTTGGGTTTGTGAGAAAGTTGCTGTAATGTTTGAGAGAGGAGCAAGGAAAGGAAGAAGAAAGCACGCTACTGTAAATCAAAATTTTGAACATATGTAACTTCTAGTAGCGACGTGACTGTCACGTCGCAACGTTGCCACGTGATAATCACGTCGCTACAAACTAAACATAAATACTATTCTCTCTCCAACACTGCAACTCTGTCATCAGCGAAATTATTTTTCCCCCCAAAAATATAGCGACGTGGCTATCACGTCGCTACAAAATTTCAAACTTCCCCCTGAAAAACGTTCACCAATTTGCATTAAATGTCATTAAAATATATTAGCGACGTGGTTATCACATCGCTACTACCCACGTGATAAGCACGTCGCTAATATATGTCGCTGGGGACATATATATATATATATATATATATATATATATATATATATATATATATATATATATATATATATATATATATATATATATATATATATATATATATATATATATATATATATATATATATATATATATATATATATATATATATATATATATATATATATATATATATATATATATATATATATATATATATATATATATATATATATATATAGCTGTGTAGTTATTTTTATTAAATTGGTTATTGCAAAAAAATCTTTAATTTTAGCTACGGAAGTTCTCCCAAAGCCTTAGCAATGAAACATGTCATTTTTGCATTGTCTGTAGTGTTTTGAAAGAAAATAGACAATATCTTTCAAGGGATTACATTATTTTGATTGTATTTTATACATGTTTTCCTATTGACAAACAAAAATATTTTTTTGGCATAAGAAATTTTATATAGTGCCCCGCATAGTTTTAAATTATTCTTATGGAATTATGAAAATTTTTAAGTCATTTTTTTGCAAGTATATTTTGAATACTATAAAAAGTTTCTTTATCAAATTTTATAATTTTTTAAAATAAATAGAATTAAGTACAATTTTTTTTTAAATTTCAAAGATAATGATGAAAGTAATACAAATTCAAAGAAACTTTTTATAATGTTTTAAAAAGTAATGACTTTTTAATAGCAAAATAAATATTCAAAAATACACATTGATTTAATAGTAATGACTAAAATTACGTGTATGATAATTTTGTAAGACTAAAACATATTATATAAGTTTTGATAATTTTATAGGAATCAAAAATATATTTAATTCAAAGAATAGGTGAAATTAAAGAGGAATAGAATGAAAGTGTTTATTTAAAATAATTTTAACGAATTACAACGTATGACGAGAGTATATATTGTCAAAAAATCAACTAATTAGTATAACTTCGAAACATTGAAGTTGTTACTTTTTGTTTGTGTTATAAGTCACTTACTTGTCCTACAATTAAACCTACAATTAAATAGAAAAAGTAGTAAACCCAATATTAGTATTATCTGAATTGAATACTTCCTGATGATGCTATAATTCCTGAGTGATAAAAGTGATGTATATAAAAATTATCCTAATTTAATAAAACTCTTTATTGATGATAATAAACCTTCTGCTATTGAATATATAAAAAACAATGGTTTACTATCCAACGATGAATTAATATTACTTAATAACTTTGATCAGTATACTTTAGAGGGTATTATGATATATGTATTAGGCAATCTATACCACTCTCTTGATAATGAAATTCCAGCTGTTCGAGTTTTTACTCTGATAGATCATATTGATAAGCATGTTAGATACCATTATAATACAGTTCATAATATGTGAAATAATCAATTTAAAAGTAGAGTTTCAAATGTGAAATGATCCAAGATGGAACATAATTTGGTTGTTAGAACCAATTTTTAACTAGTTATATATGTTACTTGTTAGGAAATATGGATCGAAAATGGATGTTTGCCAATCGAGCGTCAAAAGAATATGAAGATGGAGTTCGTGAGTTCGTTAGGTTTGCTATTGCTCATGCTGAAGACACTAGTAAAATCATATGCCCTTGCTTAGAATGTTGTTATACGGATGTTAGTGCAAATGTTTTGGAAGATCACTTAATATGTAATGGAATTGATAAAAGCTACACATGCTGGATAATGCACGGGGAAAAAAAAACCAAGTCCACAAAAAGGAGCAATGGGAGAGATTCATCAAATGATTTTGAAAAAGATACGAATTATGCATTTGATCGAGTTGAAGAATTTGTCAATGTAATTGAGGAAGATCTTCGTGATTGTCCTCAAATGTTTGAGCGGATAGTAAGTGATGCAGAGACTCCGTTGTATAATGGATGTACTAAATTCACAAGACTGTCAACGGTCTTAAAGTTGTATAAATTAAAAGCACGCCATGGATGGTCCGATAGGAGCTTCACAGACTTGTTGACTCTGTTAAAGGATATTTTGCCTGAGAACAACGTGCTCCCTAGTCGAACGTATGAGTCTAAACAATTGTTATGTTCTATTGGCATGAGTTACGAGAAGATACATGCTTGTCCAAATGATTGCATTTTATTTCGTAAGGAGTATGCATCGTTGAATATGTGTCCTAAATGTAGTGCCCCACGCTATAAGAAGAAAGAAACAGCTCCAGCCAAAACGCTATGGTATTTTCCGATAATACCAAGATTTAGGCGCATGTATCATAATGCAGAAGACGCAAAGAACTTAACATGGCATGCAAATGAAAGGGTTGTTGATGGAATGCTCCGACATCCCGCAGATTCTCCTCAATGGGCAAAAATTGATCATGATTACCCAAATTTTGGGAAGGAAGAAAGAAACCTACGTCTTGCATTGTCTACTGACGGAATAAATCCTCATGGTATTCAAAGTAGTAAACTTACTTCTTGGCCAGTCATTTTGTTGATTTATAACCTACCTCCATGGCTATGTATGAAGCGCAAATACACGATGTTGAGTATGTTAATTTCTGGGCCCAAACAACCAGGAAATGATATAGATGTATACTTGGCTCCATTAATTGAAGATTTAAAGCATATGTGGGAGACAGGTGTGGAGGTATATGATGAGTATAAAAAAGAATCCTTCAACTTGAGGGCTATGTTATTTGGAACAATCAATGATTTTCCTGCCTATGGGAATCTATCAGGCTACAGTGTCAAAGGAAAATTTGCATGCCCCATATGTGAAGATGGTGCACATTCAATACGATTGGAGTATTGTGTGAAGAATTTATTTCTTGGACACCATAGATTTTTAAATACCAACCATCATTTTCGAAAATGGAGAAAAGCTTTTAATGGTGAATCAGAAGAAAATAGAGCTCTTTTGGCTTTGACGGGTGATCAATTATACCAAAAGGTAAAGCTTTTGAGCACTAATTTTGGAAAGCCATTTTCAAGTGAACTTGTAAAGGGAGGATGGAAAAAAAAAAGTCAATTTTCTTTGAATTGTCGTATTGGAAGTCATTGTATGTTAGACATTTCCTTGATGTGATGCATATAGAAAAAAATGTGTTTGAAAGTGTCGTTGGTACATTACTCAATCTTCCAGGAAAGTCTAAGGATGGCATTAATGCAAGGTTAGACCTGCAAAGTATGGGATTAAGAAATGAGTTACAACCGGTTAAGAGGGATGGGAAGCGTACATTTATACCTCCAGCAGCTCATACTCTGTCAAGAAAAGAGAAAAAGATCTTGTGTAAGGTTCTTCACAATGTTAAAGTTCCAGAGGGCTACTCATCAAACATTAAGAGTTTGGTATCTATGAAAGATCTCAAATTGAAGGGTTTAAAGTCTCACGATTGTCATGTTTTAATGGAGAACTTTCTTCCAGTGGCTATACGTTCCATTTTACCTGAAAATGTGCGATGGACCATAACTAAACTTTGTTTTTTCTTCAAAGCTATTTGTAGCAAAGTTATTGACCCTGAGAAGTTACCGACGTTACAAAAGGAAATTGTTGTCACATTATGTGAGCTTGAGATGTATTTTCCACCCTCATTTTTTGACATAATGGTTCATCTTACAGTCCATCTTATAATGGAAACACAATATTGTGGACCAGCTTATATGAGGTGGATGTACCCGATTGAGCGTTACATGAAGATAATAAAAGGGTACGTGAAGAATCGAAGTCGACCAGATGGTTGTATTGTTGAACGATATTTAGTTGAAGAAGCCATTGAGTTTTGTACTGAATACCTCTCTAATATTGAGCCCATAGGGATTCCAATGTCACGACACTCTGGAAAAACAACAGGGGAAGGGATTGGTGCAAGTAAACTAGTAACCATGTCAGACATCGAATTGGAGCAATCACACTTGTATGTTCTACACAATGCTGATGAGGTTGAGCCATATGTTGAAAAGCACAAAGAAATACTTCAAAGTTTGAACCCTAATAAGAGTGAAAATTGGTTAACAAGAGAACACAATCGAAGTTTTATACCGTGGCTAAAAGAACACATTTTTTCAGAATTTGCTAAAAATCCTGATTCAATTTCAGAAAGATTGAGATGGCTAGCAAATGGTCCAAATTCAAATGTTCTATCGTACTCTGGTTATATAATTAACAAGTATACATTTTATACAGAAGAACATGATCATCAAAGCACTGTGCAAAATAGCGGTGTCACACTCGTAGCTGAATCTGTGCATATCTCAAGTTCCAAAAATAGAAATCCCGCATTTTCCAAATTGTCATATTTTGGGGTCATTGAACGTATTTGGGAATTGGATTACTCATGCTTTCAAGTGCCCGTGTTTGGTTGCAAGTGGGTTGACAATAACAATGGCCTTCAAGTTGACCCTGGGTTCATGAAGGTCGATCTTAATAAAGTAGGGTATAAAGACGAGCCTTTTATTTTAGCATCACAAGCTCACCAAGTGTTCTATGTCACTGATCCTGCTGATGAAAAGTGGTCTATTGTGTTTCTAAGTAACAAAATAAATGATCACACCACTCCAAATATAGATGTTGAGGATGACCCTTTCTTTAATACTTCACAATCCCTTGAGTCTGAATCAATTATAGATGATATTCTTTATATGAGAAACGATCACAGTGATGGGATTTGGATCAATCCATCATTTTATGTAACTAGAAAACAGAAAAGTAGGAATCCAACTACAAGGAAGAGGAAAAGGCCGACTTAATCTTGTATGGTTTATTTATTTGTTTTTCATTTTTTTATTGTTATTGCTTCTTAATGTTATTCTTGTATGGTATATAACTTTTTAAATTTTTATAGGTGAAATATGGCTTCTATTGATGATGAAAGTGGTTCGTCTAGTAAGAAAACAGTTGGTAAACATGGTGTGACCCGATTGCAAAAAATTCACAAAGCCAAAAGCAATGGAAAGAGAATTGAGGTAAAATAGCTAGAGTTTTATGATACTGTTTACTCTCTTGGCAATTTTCCTTTTACTGAACTATGTATGAGTGATGGCTACATACATGATTATCTTTTATGAGTTAGTTGTTTGAAACTATTTGAATGTTAAACACTATTAGTGAGACTGTTGATTCTTTATTTGCACTTTAATTTTGTTATAGGTTCAATGGAATTCCAGAGGTCAACCAATCAAGCATAATAGCAAGACTTTTGCTAGTTTCATTGGTGTCACAGTTCGTCGGTTAGTTCCAATAAGCTTGGACAATTGGAGCGCGAAAAAAAATAAAG
Source organism: Vicia faba (assembly GCA_948472305.1). Classification (NCBI taxonomy): domain Eukaryota; kingdom Viridiplantae; phylum Streptophyta; class Magnoliopsida; order Fabales; family Fabaceae; genus Vicia; species Vicia faba. The sequence goes on from OX451735.1 coordinate 557,329,365, forward strand.
AGGCTGTGGGGGTTTATAAACAAAACATTTGGGATGAAATTGAAGTAACACACTAACTTAAGCTAGTTGTAAAATTTTAATTTTGTTAATCTATCCATTGGGATGTTTAAATAAACTGAACTATGTTTTAATAAACTGAATTATTTGCATAAAGCTTTTATAATTGGCGAGGAACATCGTGCCTTTGTATATAGAGAAGCTGGAAAGTTGCACAGGGCATTCAGAACAAAAATGGCGAGGTCATATCTAAAAGATAGTAAGGGTGGTTTTGTTAAACATCGTCCGGCCAAATATTCTTTTTGTATAAAACAAGATGATTGGGATAAATTTGTAGCCCAACATATGACTGCAAAGTTTCAGGTAATACTTTTATCACTTGGATATGGATCCTTAAAGTTTTGCATGATTATAGTATTAGTGATAGTGTTGTGGGATGCATTTTTTATAATAAATGCAGAAAGTTAGTGATGAGAATCGAGAAAGAGCGTTAAATCCTCAACATCCCTATAGAAAGTCACGTTTAGGGTGTGCTCGTCTTGAAGCTGATATGGTAAGTATGTGTATAAATGTACTATACAATATTATAAAAAAATTTAATTGCTATGTTAATTTGTAAAAATGTATATACAGGTAGAAGAGTCAGAAGTTGGTGAGATAAACCGTAGTCAAGTGTGGAAGGCTGCCCGCGTCAATAAGAGCGGGGTGATTGATAATGAGAATGTTCAAAGAGCTGTGGATCAATGTGTAAGTCGAATTTTAGATGTGACACTATAGATGTTATTTCCAAAATGCTCACATTATAGATGTGACACTTTTTCTATACTCATCATTGTTACCGAATTTGTATTTTGTTAGTTAGTTTGAAGTCATTAAACTCGATTTTCCTTAATTAATTGAGTCTTTGTGTCTTATTTTGATAGAATAGCCATTAATTGCAACTTGTATCTAACTATTGGTTATTTCTTTTATACTTATCAATGTCAGGAGAAGTTAACAGAAGCTCTATCTGAAGAAGAGAGACAAGACCTTGGTCCCACAAACATATTATTTGAGGCTCTTAATCTCCCAAACTACTCTGGACGTGTTAGGGCTTATGGTTTTGGGGTATGTTCTAGGGACATATTACCACGCCAAAATCGCCCCACACAAATGGATTTTGAAAAATTGTATGGCTTTTGTAATTCACTCAAAAGTAGATTGGAGGTGCTAGAGAGAGAAAAGATTGAGAGAGATAAGTTGGATAGAGAGAAGCTAGAGAGGCAACAAACTGAAGAAGTGGAAGAAAGGCAACAACCTAAACAAGTGTCAGAGAGGTTGCAACAACCTGAAAAAGTGGCACAGAGGCAACACCTTGAACAAGTGGTAGAAAGGAAACAACCAGAAAAAGTAGCTGAGAGTCGACTACCTAGTGATAAAGGTTCTTGCAACCCTGGATCATTTGGCAACATTCCCGAGGTAATTGGTTTCTTTATTATCTCTCAAATTCGATATGTTTGTTCTTTCAATAATGATGTTAATCTTTTTATTCATATCTTATTGGTTTAGGGTCTCTTTCCTGTTAATATATATTTATCCTCCCCGAGTCGTTGTTTGGTTGCTCGTGGAAAACTATATAACACCAAAGGTAACACGGTACATGGCATGACGTTACCACCTGGATATGTCAAGGTTAATATCGAAGTTGCTATTGTGCCAAATGCCCCATTGCCTATATCTGTTGAAGATGGAGATGTATCCATGGTTGATCAAGCAATAGGAACAATTGTGCCATGGCCAACGAAACTTCTTGAATTTGTTGCTGAATGTGAAAAGGTAAATTACTTATAATCAAGTTGCTTGATCGCTACTTGTTTTATTATTTGATCACTAATATTAATTAATACAACTTTTTAGATTCCTGGTCAATCCCAAAACAAAGGTAACAATATTCAACACAGTGTTGAATATTCAGTTTCATCACCCAACAAAAGTAACAAAAAATTCAAAATCGAAGAGTCTCCTAGAGTTGGCGGTTCAGCTGGTATTGCAAATTTACCTTTCCTTGATATGTATGTGAAAAAGATGATGAGGGTTGGATCATTAATTCAAATAAAAATGGAGGAAAGTATATTTGGTGAGGAGTTTTTAGAGCAACTACGTGTAGAGAGTATAAAGGAGATTCTTGATCACAATTGGTTAAGTGCATCTATTATCACTGTATTTTCAAGGTACCTCTATTATTACAAATATTCTCTTATTTGACAAATATATTATTAATATTAATGTTATTTGTATTGTTGACTAATATTCACATTGGTGACAAATATATTAATATCAATTGTTGTTCATTTCTAGGTATTTGTATGACAAGTTTATTAGTCCAAATGGATTAATAAATAAGTTCTCTTTCATATCTCCACATGTATCACGGGAGGATAATCTAGGAAATGGTATAGCAAAAATACTTTTGAAAGATGAGGAGTTCAAGGATAAGATGATTCTTGCACCTTGTAATCTAGGGTGAGATTTATATTCAAAAAGTTATTAAATTAACGAGAAAAAACTCTAATGAATGTGAATCTTTAATGCAATATTTAAATGTTGGGTGCAGGAAACATTGGGTGTTGCTTGTCATCAATCTCAATGCTGAGGTGATATATTACATGGATCCGTTGAATGGTGAGCCAACAAAACATCAAAATTTTAAAACAAAGTTTGAGAAGTGAGTATAGACTCTTTTAATTTAAAATTTATGTACGTATTATTATTTATATAATTACTCATTTGAAGTTAATTTCATTTTGTTAGCGCTTTGCAAATTTATCGTGCTAATAGTAGTTCTAAAGTGCCTAAAGTGTCAAAGTCAAAGAAAATCTCATGGAAAAAAATAAAGGTATGTGTCTAAATTAATGTTATTTTAAAACAATTATGTGGAGTAAAATTAATCGATATAAATTTTTTTTTTTGTAGTGACCTCGTCAAATTAATGGCGTTGATTGTGGATACTTTGTAATGCGATTTATGAAAGAGGTCATCATGGAAAATGAATTTATGATCCCCACAAATGTACGTGATTTTAATTATTATTATTATTCTTTTGTAAATTAAATTAATATAATTTAATTCTAACACGATTAATTGTTGATGTTTTCATATTTGAAGTACTTTTTTGACCACAAATGTCGTACCTACTCTCATGATAAGTTAACTGAGGTTAAGGAGGATTGGGCTACTTATGTGGTGGATGATGTTTTCGGTGAGTTTTTCCTTGACTTGATAAACAAGACAAATATTACTCATGGATTTAGAGTTCAAATGTTTTGACTTAGATGTTTAATTTTAATTTTTGAGTTGGATTTAGAGTTGTCGTATAAATGATTTTAGTATTTTATTGGTTTAGAAGATATGGCACAGAGGTACTGAGTGTTCTTTCTTGGTCTCGAATTTAAATTTTGAAATAGGAAAATACGGAAAAATGACTTATATCTTATTGTATGATTGATTTATAGTTTTCCGTTTCTACTTGAAATTTTTAGATATTCGTAGTAACAATTGTAAGGTGTTTGATATCTAGTTCTGGATCATGAAAAGAAAGTTACACACAATTAAGTGTTTATGTATATTTTGAGAATTTGAATTATATTCTATTTAGTGTTTATATGCATCTAATAATGGAAATTGTGGTCTATATATTTACAAGTCATGTTCTTGTTAGACTTAATTAGTTCAATTATTACATTAGTTATATCGATTTATTGTTATTAGTTTATAATAATCATTCCTTATTTTACGCGCTTCTTGTTAGACCCATATTAAATGTTTGATTATTCTTTATATGTTGAATTAGTTTTTATTGTACAATATATAATCAATATTCCTTCTATGATACAGGAAAACAAGAAGCAATTATTTTACCTAATTAGTGATTGTATCTATGAGTTCAACGCTTTTGGATCATGAAGGTGGTTACTACATGGGATTGTTTTGTTATCCTTTCTTATTTTTTTGGTGTTTTGTTTAGAGAATTTGATTGTATGTTTTTGGATTTGGATTGAAGTACTCATAGATGGGCATCTACAAATTTGGCTATGCAAACGCCCTCTTAATATTCTATATGTTATGATATTTGGAAACAATAGGATTTGGTAATTTAAAATGTTATTTGGTATTTGATGGATCATAATATATATGCAATGAGTAACTTAAAGCGTTATTTGTGTTGAATTGAATATAGTTATTTTATATTTACACCAAAAAAATGATTGTGTAAGAAAAAATATTGTACTGTACTTATTAAAAATATTGTACCAAATATGTACCATTTATTAGCACTTTATTTGAAAGCGCTATCAAACATATGTTATATATTAGCGCTTTTTGTTTAGAGTGCTATAAAAAAACAAACAAAAAACATGCAAAATACTGACTTTGATAGCACTTTAATTAAAACGCTATTATAAATTGGTACTTTAATAGCGCTTTTAAAATGCTATTAAATAAGAAATATTTACAATAGTGGCGCGGTTAATAGCACTTTTAAGCGCTATCAAAAACAAAAAAAAGCGCTATTAAATAGCTTATTTGGCGTAGTGTTTGGCCAAGGTAGTTGTGCTCAAATGAAACAAAAAATACATTGATCATGTTCAAGCTTTCATACAATAAACACAAACAAAAGATTAAGCATAATAAAATCCAGTTAAAACAAGAATTATGGTCTTTAGCATATGTAAACAATGGAAAGCTACCTCACAAAAGGATAGGAACTAAAGTGATTCATAAATGAACAAGTATACAAAAGAATGAATGTCATAAAAATTGTAAAAAGTCTAAGTATCATGAATATACTAAAGTATGGAAAGCGATAAACACATACCTCGAACGTGTACAAAACTTTAACAAAGTCATTACCACACATTCGCAAGTCAAAACGATTAAACTTGACAAATCACCTCAATATTCTACAAGTTACCGGACCATAACTTGAGCACAAACAACAACAAAAGAATTAGAAAAATAATACTCTTACAAAATTTCAATGTACAAAATTTACAATATATATAACGAACAAAACTCCTCAAGCTAAACACGAAAAGCTTTTGGAAAACACAAATTGACATAACAAAACAAATACAAATAACAATATGAAAACCGGGTGAAAATGAATTAACAAGTTAAAAAGTAAAGATTTAAAATTAAGAACATTTCCTTATTTCAACTTGCTAAAGCACAAATAACCACACACATAAACAAATACAAACAAACATGTTTGTTTTACATCGTAAGCTCAACGCCTTTATTATGCGAGCTAGTAACCTCCTCTCATCATGTCATGGTATTGTCACACCGTGCAAACCTAAAAAATGTATCCTAACAATCACACAACAAATATTACGAAAACGAGATAATTCACAACAATACGTGAAAACACATATATACACAAATATCATATACATGTTAATGTACAATTTCTATACAATATATACATTAATTACAAAACTCAAAACAAAAGAATTATCACAATGTAAAGACAATAGAACCAATCCTCGGCAACGATGTCATTTTGTTGGAAGCGGTGTAGCGGCAAGCAACAAAAAATTTGGAAATATTTATCCATGAAATTATCGTGTCCACAGAGATTGGTTATTGATATGCCGTTCGACAAATCTCTCGTTAATGAGTTTGGGGATAAATGAGTTTGTAAAGAAAATGTTATCAACAAAAAATAAATGTAAACAAAAGTAAAAACTAAAGAAGAACTTATCAAGCCTGCATATAATCTACTCATTAAAGACTTAAATCTATCTACCAGTTACATTCAACTAAACAATACTCATCAATGTCACCACGTATCACTCACAACCTAAGTGATTTCTAACCTAAATTGAGAGATCGATTGTATCACCAAGGAAATGATCTCTCTACCTCCTCAACAACACAGAAGACAACTATGTTACTCGCGCTGACGATTTCTCAGCATAGTACAACCAACACAGAGGTATTAAACTATGATACTTTATGTGAATGCTAGCTCTAAATCTATCTCTAGAGTTTAGAAACTAACAGATAATCATCCATGATAAGAATCTAAGCAGTATATGTCTATAACAACTCAAATCCCTAGAACAGATATTTATAAAGCAAGTTTATTATAACGCCATGGGTGACAAATATACATAAGTTCAGAGTAAATATATGTACAAACTCAACACATAAAGAATAAACAAAGAAGAAGAGAAATGAATCATAAATCTCCCAGTTTGTCAACACCAATTGATGAGCAATCCACCCCGGATCATCTGTATGCAAGATTCAATGTTGTTTTCTAAGTTAATCCTATCACAAAAAGAAGTTTGATGGAGTTGGGGTCAAAAATACCCAAAACCATACCCAAAAATGTGTTCTTACACCTAAATACGCATTTCTGACTGTCCAGTATCGCCCGACGACCAAAAAGCATCGTCCGACGACTAAAACAGTGTTTTTCCCACGCTACAGCTTGCCTAGCGTCGCCCGATGACCAAAAGTTTCATCTGGCGACAGATGACAGAAGGTTGAAAAATCAGCACAACATTCTGCACTATTTCGGCCATAACTTTTGAACCATAACTCTGATTCGCGCCCGGTTTGAAGCGTTGGAAAGATTATTCAATGCTCTTTCTAACAATGACAAAATATAAACCAAATTGATGATTTTTATTCTTTGATTTTGAGCCTTATTCGTTGATGAGCTTCTTAAAATCACGCGTATGAAGCCTTGCCTTCGACACTTTATTGCTCATGCTCCAAATACGCATCAATAGCTACAAAATGAATGGAAAAACATCAAACGGTACCCTATGTATACAAAAACACAAATAAACACAAACTAAATGTATTTATACAAAAGTCGGGTTTATTCAACGATATTAACAACAAAAAGTCGATAAATACAACAAAAAGTATATATAAAAATAGCTACAATTTGCACTTATCACGGGGACAAGGACTTCCTGGAACTCATTCGGTTGGTAGTTATGAGGAGGAGGTCGGTCATCTTCGAATCGTCGGGACAGTGATGACGACGAGGTAGTTACTCCTTCTCTGTATTTTGATGGGTCGGGAACATCGACGGTGGGGCCGACATTGTGGCCAGTGAGACCAGCATTGTTGATGTCGGCGTTAGTATCAGCGACATTGTTGTTGGTTTCGGAGAGACAGACATTCAGATTGTTTTCTGCAAGACACTCCGATGATAAAATAAGTTCCGGAATAAGCAAGCAAGCAAGTGAATAAGAAGTGTTCAATACATGACCCTCTCGTAAGAGAGGGTATTTATATCCCTCAGCGCTGAGCCAAAGTCTCCTCATTAGACTGGTCAAGCAGGCCCAACATGGAGACTGCCAGGTCCTATGCGAGTAGTGGGGACCCACACATGATCCCCTACCTGGATGACTTTCTCCGCAAGATCAGGAGGACATTCCAGGGCCACAACACTCTGTGAGACTCGGAGGCGTTGATAGTCAGCCCTACGAGGAGTATGCTCGTGAGGTGCTTCTGCTCGCCATGGATACTCCAACTGACCGTGAGATCGTGCAATAGAATCATTATTGGTCGAGGATAGGATTGGAGTGTGACCTCGAGGTCCTCCTGACCGATATGATCTTCCTAAGGGTAACTGGGTTTGTTCCCGTGCAATGATGTCGTTTCCCCGCAGAGAGTAGTTTCTGTCCGACATAATTTGATTGGACCTCACATAGAGTTGGATCAAGGACAGACCCAGTCCAGAACAGTAACCATATCAAAATTTGTGCTAATGCAAGAGTTTAATATATGAAAAATTAAAACCTATATTATTAGTTTAAAAAATATTTAGTAAACCAATTTTGTTTTTCTTTTAAAAAGATAGATTTCTTTTAAAAATGATAAATTTGTTTGATAAAACAATTTTGTTTTTTGATTTACATTTTTATGTGCCTACCACACGCATATAGAATTAAAATTAAGTTATTGATTTAAATATTGAATAATAACAGGAACAAATTTTTTATTAATTTAATTTTATATTTATAAAAAAATGTTTATATATAAGATTAATTATAATATTGATTCAAATGTTTTTATATACGAAATAAATTATAGAAACTAATTTATTTTCTCTTTTAAAAAAAAATTGGTTAGGCAATTTTGTTATTTTTTCCTTTATTTTTTATTATATCTTTGAAAATAAATGTGCGTAATATATCAGTACCCATGCGAACGCACGAGTAACATACCAGTAATGTGTGAAAGTTCGAGTAACCTTCAAATGTACGAGTTATTACATTTTTTGTACAATTAAAAAAAATATAAATAAAAATAATGTATTAATTCAAAGACGAGAAAAATATGTTGCTTTTTATATATTTATGTATTTAATATTTTTATTTTATTATTATTTTTAATTTAACATATAAAGTTTTTAAGATGATATTTGAAAAAATTGAAACATATATTATTGATGTAAAACAATTTTGATAAAAATATTTTTATTTTTATTTTAAAAATATGTTTTTCTTTTAAAATTGATAAGTTCTTTTGATAAAATAATTTTATTTTTCTTATTTATAATTTAATTACATTTTAAAAATAAAGTGTGAGTATCACACCTATCCATATAATGGATAACCGCGTATCCTACTAGTTAAACTATCTGATTTTACAAACTAGTGAAAGGTCTACCTCTTTAAAAAATTTGATGAAAAAAAAAAAAAGAAACAGTTCAAAGTCACATATAACATCTTTTGGAATTCACATATTATATCTTCCCATTTTTATATTATTATAAAATATACAACTTTAATAAAAATAGTAAAATCCCGCATTGAACCCTTTTTGAGATTTCACATTAAAATGTCCCTTTATTATAAAGTAGATATACTGCTAGTCAAATAGTGTGCCACTAGTCAAATAATTGAATTGAAGTGTTCAAGATTGAAATTTTCAAACCTATGCATTGTATTTGCCTTCAATAAATAACTATTTTCTCTATAAATAACCTTCAACCTTTCCATAAGATCGATATTACTACAAAGCACATAACACACTAACATTTTCATTTTCTACTATAAGCTAGCTTCCGCGTCATTAATTATTCTGAAAGAAGAGGAAATCAAGTTTGTTGATAATAAAAAGAACACTTTCTCATGGCACTTGCTACTGGTAGTTTCATCCCCATGCCAACCAATTATAAATATTCCCCTAAAAGATCTATGACTATTACAATGTAAGTATATACTTATTTCATCCGATAATCATATATTCGTATAATTATGAATAAGCATTTGATAGTATTCTATGAATTAATCTTTTGTTTTTGTTGATATGATCAGAACATGTGGTAACCATAAATATAAAGCTAAACAAGTATTAAACTCCAAAGCAAAACAACGACCAGAAATCTTCAACTTGGCAACACTTATGCCACAACAATCTTGAGTAGTGTCGATGATGAAGATGATCTCAACACAAGTAGTCCTAATATGATTGGCAACATAGATTATCATTATGAAATATGAATTGAGTATGCGTAATGATAGTCATGATAACAAGAAGTTGTAATTATGTAATGATACAAACTGGTGTCAAGAATGTATTTACTGAATAACAATACAGGTTTATTGAAACGTCTTTAAATCAAGTAGAGAAGGATTAAGAAACTGCTTCTATAAAATTACAAATAAAGTTCCATCGCCCTCTTTTTTAATCTGATCAAATCAAATATGTCACATATTCTTTTATTACATTCTATCAACATAGTTTGTGAAGTGGGAGGGAACATCCCATCACAACTAATTGATTTTAAAAAATATATATGACGTTCATTCCCTCACGCGTTCTCTAAAGCATTTTGTTCCTTTAGGCATCATGCATGTACGTAAGGACGGTGTATATTTTGCTCTTTTCTTAAGTAATTAGGTACAAATTTGGACTCGAGATTTTCCAGATTAATTTTTAAAAATTATAGTAAAATATTTGTTGCTCTATATGAGAGGTCGATGATCTGAAAAAGAATGTTAAGAGAAGTTGTCTTTTCAAAAGATTAAACTAGTTATTGTTTTCCATTGTTAATGTATAACTTTATTGCAATTTGAAATTCCCATTGTTTTTGTTGAAATTGTTATAAATTTCTAGAATATTCTACATATAATATGTATGATAATGGTAGAATATCCTAGAAAATATAGCGTGTATGAGTATGGTAGAATAATCTAGAACTATAAGTGTATGTAAAAGATAGAAGAACCTAGAACTATCATGATACTAACATATCATGAAAACTCTAGAAAAATCTAAAGTAATATAGAAACATTCACCACCATTGAGAGGTTGGTGACTTGAGCCTATAAATAAGCATTTGGTATCTTATAATGTATCATCCAAGAAATCAATGACATAGTTTTATTTCTAAACAACTCTCTAAAACTATCTTTTATCAACTATCTACTACACCACTACTAACAGTGGCATCAGAGCTACGTTCGGTCATATATTGAGCGTAGTTAAATTAATATATATCATTTCAAATTCCTCCCAACTACTTTAAAAATTTCCCTTGTACTATTAAACCACTCCAATATTTGTCTAAGACATGGGTAACATCACTCAATCATCAACTATTTCTGTCCCTATTTTCAATGGTGAAAATTTTGATTTCTGACGTGTTAAAATGGAAATATTTTTTTCTTCTCAAGATTTATGAGACATAGTAGAAGAATGATTCATTGTTTCTGCAGATACTTCAACTCTTAATGCATCTCAAGAAAAAGAGTTGAAGAAAAATAAACAGAAAAATTCAAAGGCATTGTTCACCTTGCAACAAGCGGTAACTGATACAATTTTCTCAAGAATTATGGGAGCTAAGACTGCCAAAGAAGCGTGAAACACATTGCAGGAGGAGTTTCAAGGAAGCGTTAAGGTACGTGTTGTCAAACTTCAATCTCTAAGAAGAGATTTTGAACTATTGAAGATGAAGGAGTCTTAGACAGTTAAAGATTACTATTCTAAAGTTAAAGAAATAGTTAATCAAATGATAGCTTTTGGGAAAGACATTCTTGACAAGAAAATTGTTGAGAAAATTCTAATTACTATGCTCCTAAAGTTTGACCCAATCGTGACAACGATTGAAGAAACCAAAGATATGTCCACTCTATCAGTGACATAACTTGTGGGCTCTCTTGAAGCATATGAGCAAAGACTGTATAGACATAAAGAAGATACACTTGAAAATATCTTTCAGTCAAAGCTCAAATTTCATTCCCAAAACAAAGAAAATGGAGGAAAGAAAAATTATGGAGAAACTTCAAGAAGAAGAGAAGGTTCTAGGAATTTCCTTAAGAACAAAACAGATAAAAATCCTCCATGCATTATATACAAAAGACTGGGGCACAGAGAGAAAAATTGTTGGTTCTGTAATATGCCACAATGCAACCATTGCATGAAGTTTGGGCACGTAGAGAAAAATTGTCGCAACAAAAATAGGCATCAAGCTAATATCGCAGAGGAGATGATCAAGAACAATGTATGTTTTATTCCACTCAAGACTAAGTCAAAGAAAAAGGAGGAAGTTGGTACTTGGATAGTGGACGTAGAAATCACATGGCCAAGGATGAGACTATTTTCAAAAGCATTGACGAGTCTGTCAAAGTCAAAGTTCGACTGGGAAATGGCAGTGTGGTTGAATCAAAAGGAATAGGCACTGTTAGGGTGGAGATAGATAAAGGTACACAACTCATCCATGATGTCTTACAAGTCCCCAACCTTAAAGAAAATCTTTTAAGCATTGGTCAAATGATGGAGATAGGCTACACACTTCACTTTGAAGGAGGAATATGCAAATCTTATATAACAAAAATAAAAGGGCCGAGATAATCCAAGTGAAGAAGAATAAGAGCAATAGAAGCTTCCCGCTAAATTTAAAACATACAACTAACATTGCTTTGAAGGTACAAGTTGATGATTCATGGCTCTGGCATCAAAGATTATGCCACTTCAACACACATGCCTTAAAGTAATTACATGAGAAGAACATTATGAGAGATTTTCCAAGCATAAAGGAGAACAATGAAGTGTGTGAAGGATGTCTCCTTGGTAAGCAACACCGATTTCTATTCTTAACAAGTGGAGCATGGAGAGTAAAAGATATGTTGGAGCTAATTCATACTGATGTATGTGGACCGATGAGGACGCCATCACACGAGAACAATAAGTACTAAATACTCTTCATTGATGACTTCTCTAGAATGACATGGGTTTATTTCCTAAAAGAAAAATCAAAATTCTTTGGAGTATCCAAAAAGTTCAAGGCCCTTGTTGAGAATCAAAGTGGATAACATATAAAAGTACTAAGAAGTGATCGCGACAAAGAATACACCTCCCGCGAGTTTGACAGATTTTGTGAGGATGAAGGCATAGAGCGACAACTTACAGTCGCATATTCTCCTCAACAAAATGGTGTATATGAGAGAAAGAATCGCACACTTATGGAGATGGCTAGATCGATGCTCAAGGAGAAGGGACTTCCTAACATATTCTGGGCTGAAGCAGTCTACACTGTTGTTTACATACTTAACAGATGTCCAACTAAGTCAGTACAAGATAATACTCCAATCGAAGTTTGGAACGGGAAGAAGCCATCAACAAAGCACCTAAGGGTCTTTGGATCTATATGCTACATTCATATTCCAGACGTGAAGAGGCACAAGCTTGAAGAGAAAACTATACGAGGTATCTTCCTGGGGTACAACACAATCTCTAAACGCTACCGTGTCTACAACTTGCAAACTAAAAAACTCATCATCAGTCAAGATGTTAAAGTTGATGATAATGCTTCTTAGAATTGGGTTGAAGAAAAAGTGGAGAAGAACATCCTTATACCAGCTCAACTACCTCAAGAAGAATCTGAGGAAGAAGGCACAGGTGAACCTTCTTCACCTCCACCACAACAACATGATCAAGAATTATCATCACCAGAGTCTACTCCAAGACAAGTAAGATCTTTGATGGACATATATGAAACATGTAACTTGGCCATACTTGAACCTGGAAGCTTTGAAGAAGCATCAAAGCAAGAAGTATGGGTCAAGGAAATGGAAGAAGAGATAAAGATGATCGAGAAAAATAACACATGGGAGTTAGTAAATCGTCCCCGTCGAAAAGATATCATTGGGGTTAAGTGGGTCTATAAGACAAAGCTCAACCCTGATGGCACCATACAGAAACACAAGGTAAGGTTAGTAGCTAAGGGTTACTCACAGCAACCTAGGAGTGACTACAATGAGACATTTGCACCAGTAGCTCGTCTTGATACCATTAGAGATCTAATAGCTATTGCGGCACAAAGAGGGTGGAGTATCCAACAACTAGATGTCAAATTAGTCTTCCTCAATGGTGTACTTGAAGAAGAGATCTATGTGGAGAAGCACAAGGATTCATTTCTGAAAGCGAAGAAAGCGAAGTGTTAAGACTAAGAAAATCACTTTATGGTTTGAAGCAAGCACCTCGAGCATGGTATAGCAGAATTGATCAGTATTTCATAGATCAAGGATTCAGGAGGAGCAAGAGTGAGCCTACACTTTACATTAAGTCTCAAGGTCAATACACTCTTTATATGTAGATGACCTTATCTACATGGGAAACAATACCAAGATGATGATGGAGTTCAAAGAAGACATGATGAAGACCTTTGAGATGACCGACCTTGGTTTGATTAGTTACTTCCTCGGTATAGAGGTAAGTCATAGAAATGAAGGGATATTCATCTTGCAAAAGATATACACAAAAGGCTTACTCAAGTAATTCAATATGTACGGTTGCAAACCTGTCACTACTCCACTCATAACAAATGAGAAACTACAGAAGAATGTTGGAACACCAGAAGATGATGCATCCAGATATCAAAGTCTAATTGGAAGCCTTCTATATTTGACAGCTACACGGCCAAACATAATGTATGCTACAAGTCTTCTACAAGATTCATGCAAAGCCCAAGTCAAATACACTTTGGAGCAGTAAATTTTTTTAAAGATATGTACAAGGAACAAAAGAGTTTGGTATATGGTACACTATAGAAACCAACTCAAGATTACTTGGCTACACCAATAGTGATTGGGCAGGTTCGGTAGATGACATGAAGAGCACCTTTGGCTATGCTTTCTCACTAGGATCGGGAATTCTCTCTTGGGCGTCGAAGAAGCAAGCTACAGTTGCATAATAAACAGCAGAAGCAGAGTATGTGGTTGCTGCTGAAGCAACGAGTCGAGCTATATGGCTTCACAGGATACTTGAAGACATGAGAGAAAAACAAGATGAGCCTATTAAAATTAACTGTGACAACACATCAACAATTGCAATGACGAAAAATCTAGTGCATCACTGTAGAACAAAACACATAGCAATTAAGTATCAATTTATTAGAGAAGCTGAAGCAACTAAGAAGATCAAAGTCGACTACTGCAGAACAGAAGAAAAAATTGCAAACATATTCACAAAGGCGTTACCGAGACCAAGATTTGAAGAGTTGCGAACTATGCTTGGAGTTACAGAAATTTGCATCAAGGAGGAGTGTTGAAATTGCTACAAATTTCTAGAATATTCTAAATATAATATGTATAGTAATGGTAGAATACCCTAGAAACTATAATGTGTATGAGTATGGTAGAATAATCTAGAACTATAAGTATATGTAAAAGATAGAAGAACCTAGAGCTATCATGATACTAACATATCATGAAAACTCTAGAAAAACTAAAGTAATGTAGAAACATTCACCACCATTGAGAGATTGGTGACTTGAGCCTATAAATAAGTATTTGGTATCTTATAATGTATCATCCAAGAAATCAATGACATAACCTTCTTTCTAAACAACTCTTTAAAATTATCTTCTATCAACTATCAACTAAACCACTGCTAACAAGTTTGGCTAGAATATCACTTAATTGTTTTAGTATAAATTATACTGTATAATTAACTAGTTATGTTAATTGTTAAATTTTTGGACTATTTGCTAAAGAAAATTTTGTATCTTATCTTTATTTTTCTTATTCTATTATTAATATAATTATTCTGGCTCTTTAAAAATAATAAAATAAAAATTTTATTGCAATGATTTTTTTTGCATAATTTAAATATTTTGCAGGGTTTAGAGCCTCCATTAATCAAATTCCCTAATTTATTAACGAAAATATCAGCGGTTGTTCAAACTCTCCACAGATACATCGTGAGAATTGTATAAGCGGCAGTTTTTAAAACTCCAACAAAATATTTTGCAGAGGTTAAAACCCCATAGTAACAACCCACGCTACTCAGACGCATTTTTTGTAGTGTTGCCAACATGCCAGTTCACATTGTTAATTTCACACATGTTGTTGATCCTAATTTATATTTCTAGTGACTACTACATATCATATAGTATATTTTTTGGATTTTTATGACTTAAGTCCATGACTTTCTGAAGTCAGACTACAACTAAGCAAGAGTCGCCACCGACTTTTATTTTATCCAACAAGGAAAGGAAAAAAGCACAGAAAAATTCCTTTTTCGAGATATGTCTCGGGTTCGGGGGGTAGATTATAGAAAGGGAAGGTGTTAGCACCCTTCATATCTGTGGTTATCCACGGGCTCTTAGGTACTTGCTCATATTGTTTTCAAAATTGCTTTCTTTGTGCTTGTGGGTTTGAAAACTTCGATTTAACTCTTGCTTTTGTCCTCAAGAGTGTAATGAAGTGTTTTTTGAAAACTTTGTTTGAAAAGGAGTGTAAGTGTGAAAAATTTATTTTGTTTTGAAAGAGCAAGTATCTAAGAACCATCTACCTACTCAAAAAAGGAATCATTCTATGCTATTTTCTTTTAGACAATGTTATCCCACTATTAATGAGTAGGTAGCAACGTCGTTGGAGTTTGAGGGTCAATTCGAATGCGGGACTTGCCGTCACTAAAGCAATGTTAGGACACTTTAGAGGTAACCCTAATGTCTTAGATCATTTGTTTGAGGCAACAATATCCGAGGCAACCGTTTCGAGGCGACTATGATCTTTAGACAAGAGGGCGACCTCTAAAGTGACCTAAACTCAATGACCGCGTACGAAGGCAACCAAGTGGGGTGTACCCTAGGAGTGCGCATGTGCGAGTGTGTCGTTTTCAGTTATTTTTATCTTTGTACATGTTAAGGGTGATCTAAGTTGTTTTAAGATTAACATTCAGTCTTGTCATGCAAACCCTATTATCAAACATCTAGCAGTTTATAATTTGCGGGAAATAAAATGCGGAATTTAAATTACAAGGTGTCGGGTATTTACATCGCCAAAGACAAACCCTTTTTAAAAATAAATAAAGCGATAAAAATAAATAAAAGTCCTATTTACTATTACACTCTGAGAGCAAGTACATTATTGGTAAAAGAAAGTAAATCGCGGCGCAAAATTTAATCGGACGCATGATTAGGGTTTTGACCCTTTTTTTTGTTAAAGAAGAAATCTTTTTGTTGTTTTTATTTTACCAATTGATTACAACTTTGATTGAAGAACGTCCTATCATTGAATGTCCTTCCACGAGAATCAAGCTCACCATGTCAAGTGGGTCATAGCCCTTGACTCAAGTTATTGCACTTTGGTCTTTGACAACATTTGGTTAGAGGAGAATAAATCCTCTTGCCCCTTGATAGACGTATGGTTTATCATGACCCTGCATCACAGGCCTTTGAGATCCTTGAAATGGTTATTGACAATGCTATGGTATTATGTCAGGATGTTATGTACAAGTAATCATACATAAGCAAAAGCAAACAAGTCGTTATGTACAAACAAAGCAAACAAATCCTTAGGTTTAGGCTTGCATGGAGTTTATAGGTAAGTACCCTCTTGAAGTTTAGTTGGCTCAACCTGTCCTAGAAAGTAACCGGGTTCTAGGGGATCTCAATATCATTGATCTTTCTTCATCGGGCATTTTTTCAGCGCAAGCCTCTTTATTGGCAACCGAAATATTCTGAAAGTTCGATCTCAATGAGCGTAGTATCGAGTATCAACCAAATTTAGACAACACCAAATCCGGCTATCTCATACTTCCTAATGGCCAAGTTTTTCAATTAAAGGCTCTAGTTAGTGCTTCATGACACCACACAGCGGCCTCATATTCTGCTTGACTAAACTCAAGGGCTAATGGTACCAACAAATGTGTCGCATTAACGTAGCAATTGCTTCAACCATGTCGGTATACCCCGCACAGTTTCCATTATCTATTGCTACTTACCTAATGGTGTTCCTCGATCCGAGTAGAGGATCAATTCAAGCCCAAACAAGGAACCATAAATGTAAAGCAAACAAATCAAACAATGAAAGCAAGTAAATGTGATCTATCTCTAAGGTAACCCCACTTTTAAGAAATCCCCAGCAGAGTCGCCAGTTCTGTAATACAGTGGGAGAACTGACTTGGTTGTCTTGTATTTTAATCGCAATTATTGCGGATAGAAAGAGTCGCCATCAGCTTTTCTTTTATCCAATAAGAAAAGGGTGAAAAGAACAGGAAAGACCTTTGAGATATTTTCTTAAGTTAGGGGGGTAGATTATGAAAAGGGATGATGTTAGCACCCTTTTCATCCATAGTTATCTATGGGCTCTTAGTTGCTTGCTAGATCACTTTTGAAATTGCTTTATTTGAAATGTGTTTGTGGTGGGTTTTGAAAGTATTTTTGAAAAACGCCTTCGTTTAGGCAAACTTTGTAATGATTCTCGTCTCTATAAGAATGCATACAAAGTGTTAGACTTTTTGAAAATATTTCATGTTTTTAAAGTGTTTGGTGTATTTGAAGAGATGTTTATTTTAAAGATGGATTGTGAGCAAGAAACTAAGAACATTCTACCTACTAAAAAAGTCTTTTGTTCATTTCTTCCTTCCTTTGATATTGCTACGTTACCATTGATTGGTAAGAAGCCTTATCTTTGGATGTAAAGGGACATGTGTGGGTCATTGTATAGTCACGAATAGCAATGTTGTGAGATATCTTAGCATTTCTCTTAAGGGACTAAGATAATTTATAAGGCAACATTCTAAGCGTCATCGAGGGACTATGATCTTGTATTTTTTATTGTTTTTGCTAAGATGTCTCACATGCATATTATGACCATTTTCTCAAGGCAACAAGTGGAGTTAACCCTAGAGGTATAAGTGTGCAAGTATTTATTTTTCATGCTAGATTTATCTTGATTTATGGTTCTCTAAGTATTGATTTTATATTTCCATACAAACCCTAATTTACTAGCATTGATATGAAAATAATAAATTGCGGAAAGTAAATTTACTATGCTATTACATCAATTGGGGGATGGGGATACAAATTTACAAATGGGGATTACAAGAAATTAAATCCTAATTATCTATTACAATCATATTGAAACTTGAATAATGTACACGAAATGAAATATATAATGTACATGGAATGAAAAGAAATGGATTTTGCTTTGGATTTTTGTTAGGAAATTTTTTTTGGCCTAATTAACCTAAAGGGATGTGATTAATAAAAAATAGGAAAATTAATCCCAAGTTAAAAGGAAATCAAATTAATCAAGAAATCATTTTTTAGGGTTTTTTATAGAAGACTTTTGGTTAATTAAAATAAATATGAAAATAAAATATTTTTTGTGATATTTTTATATATTCATAAAATAGACATTGTAAATAAATAGTGTGCAAAAAATCAACTCAAAAGGAGTTCTTTTGATTGGTTGGAAAAATTTTGAAGTTTGTTAAAAAATGAAAACAAACAAGTGATAAAAATTATTTTGGTCCTACCAAGGTTTGAACCCAGGTTCTCCACACCTTTCATTCAGAATAACCAACACCAAATATGTTATGAACCTTCATGTTAGTTTGGAAAAAATGACAAACTAAATACAAAAGGTCTCGCTGAGGCTCCAACCCAAGACCTTCTATATGGCAAGGCTTTAGCGCGCGCTGTTTGTACCAATAGGGTGGTTTGTTTCATTCGTTCATAAGGTAACTTCGATTAAATATAAAATGAACTCATTTCTGAATGTTTGAACATGACTTCATCTTATTCCTTCGCGCGCGCAGGGATGTATATCACCATTGTTAAGCTTCTAAAAGCTTCATTTCTCAACCAAATCAAAAAGTGTAAACATCAAACCTGCCTAAAATTTGAATACGAATCTAACCATGTAACTTGTAAAAGCTATGGATCAAAGGTTAGCATGATATTTTTTGGTACCAAAATTAAAACCTAACTAGTCGGAGTTGAAATTCTCAATGTACAAGCAAAGATAATCAAAACTATGGACATGGTCAGCTTCCTAGACGTGATATCTACATCTTTTCTTTTATTTATATGTACTAAAAATGCTTATATCAAGATACCATAGTTAAGAAATCTTACCTCTTGAAGTGAAATTCGAATGACCTCTGTATGACTTCCATAAATGGTTCGATGGTGGATTAAGCTTGCCTAGACTTTCCTTGAGCTAGTGGGATCACTACTTTGCTTTAAAAGTCACTGAATTGAAAGGATGGCATATGGAAGCTGGTAGTGAATCGAAAGGATCACTATCTTCCTTGAGAGGTTTTTTGAGGGCTTTGGGAGTGTTCTAAGGCTGGTATATGGAAGCTTAGTGAATCGAAAGGCCAAAAAAACGCACGAAGGGATTTGAGATTTTTGTGTGTAAAGTCAGGATGTGCCAAGTTTTATGCTTGTGTGCAGGTTCTATGTTTTGTGAGAGTTTGGGAGTGTTTGAGGATTTGAGATCTCTGTAGAACTTTGATCTTTTTCTTTACTTTTGTCGAACACTCTGTCCTTTCGTTTTGATTACATAGATCCACAACCTTCGACCAAACTCATCTACAGACAAAACAATATTTGTTTCCACCAATTATGTGTTCTTCGAATGGACCACTTACAACCTTTGACCAAACTCATCAACGGACAAATAAAAAATATTTTCTTCCACCAATTGTGTGTTCTTCGAATGGACCACATTCATCTGAATGTACCACTTTGAGTATGCAAGATGATCTCATTGGCATAGTCAAAATGAAAGAATTTTTGGATTGCTTTCCTACCAGTAACCATCAGTTGATTAGGTGGTCGAAAGTTCAAATGTCCAAACCTCAAATTGTAATTCATAGTGTAGAAACTATATGTTTTGAAGGGTTTAAATATGGATCGAAGCAGGTTGCTAGAAGGAAGCCATTGCCCAGTAGAAGCTTGTGGATCGAAGCAAGCATGAAGATAGTTATTTCCTAATCGAAGCTTGTGGATCGAAGATAGCCATTGCCCAATTGAAGCTTGTGGATTGAAGCAAGCATGAAGATAGCCATTTCCCAATTGAAGCTTGTGGATCTAAGTAAGCATGAAGTTGCGGTTTCCCAATCAAAGCTTATGGATCGAAGCAAGCTTTCAATTCTTCTATTTGTCAAAATATGCACATCACTCTTTTTTGATCAGTAATGTTATTCGAACATCCTGAACCAGGTTTTGAATTAGAACTATTATCTGCAGCTGCACACCTTTCGATTTGCTTTGCCCTTTTGACAATTTCCTCTTCCTCCTTTCTTCGACCTGATGCTTGAGAGTCCAATATGATCCATGGAAACTATATGGGGCATTAAAAGTCCAATTGTATTTGTCCAAACCCAAACCTTAATTTGAGCCCAGTGTTGAGGAAGTGTCTTGAGCAGATCAAATCTTATGCAATTTTGAGCAATGGAGATTTTTGTGAGAGAATATTGAGAAATTAAGAGGGAAAATTTGGGGGTACAACACCCATCATTAGGAAAACTCTTATAGAGTTAGAATCCCCCCTTACCTTAGGTTCTTGGTTGATTCTTGATTCCTACGGATGAACTTCTTGCCATAGCTTCCTAGTGCTCTTTCTCCTCTTCTCTCTTCTACGATTCTCTATCTCTATTTCTACATAGTGACTCATTCTCCCAATCTCAATTCTTATAATCTAATAATAATAATAATAACTATCCCAAATAAATAATTATTTAATTATTATTATATAATAATAATAATTATTATTATTATCCTAATAATATAATAATAATAATCCATATTATTATACACACCCCTATGTTTCTACATAATTAGCCAAACACTCCCATAACTTCAATTTCTATAATTCTAAGGCAACCAGTTCCCAACAAGGTATCGTACCGCATCATAATTCTACTGATTCATATAGTTTCACTGCATCGTCTTATTATTTAATTAAAACTAAATTTTAATTAAATCGGGGTGTTGCAACGACAACTGGAAAAATGACTCATATTTAAACATGACCTAAAAATACTGCAAAACCATTGATACTTAAAACCATTGATACAATTAAAGTATTGCAGAAACATAACTATACCGACTGTCAAGAACCAAAAAATATTACATCACAAAATTCACTTAAAACATATTGCTAAACTATTAAAAAAACATCATCGATTTATCACAGCTTCTGCTTCAGATGTCCTTCTATTCCTTTTTCCACTGCAGCGTGACATACATAATTTCTTCATCTGATTTGTATATGCAATAATGCTTATCCCTAACTTTGAGTTTTTTGGACTTGAAAAAAGAGTACCATCCTTTTCCAAGATGCATTTCCACATTAGGCCTATTTGATTTGAAGATCTTACATAGAAGATACTCACCCATGTCAAAATCCTGAATAAGACACGAAGTAATGTCAGGACGCAATACCTTATGTATCGCTTCAACTGGTAAATGCTTCTTTTGTTCACTTGTAGTCAGTAAACATAATATCTAATGCTACATTATCACGTATGTCATATTTTGTCATTTAGTGTTTTAAATAAGACAATTACTAAGAAAATTTCATTACAAAAACTTGGTTTCCTCTTTTCCCTGAATTGCTGATTTCTTTCAACCAAGAAAACTCTTTCTACAAGCCGCCTATACTTTTACCGGAATTCGAAGGTTCTCCAACTTCACTCTCCTATTTTACTTCATTCAGTGTAGAATTAATCTCAGGAAATAAAACTTTAGTTGGTGCATGATCGACAGTCGTCTGTGGTTCTTCCTTAATGTTTAACAACATTCCATAAATTTGATCGGTGTCGAGTGGCTTAAATCTGTTAAAAAATATGTTGTACGATGGGTATAAAACTAAGTATAATAATTAAATGCATCCCATGAACTAACTACATAAATATGGATTTCAAGAGTTAATATTCCACTTACCCTTTCAATATTGGAGAAGACATCTTCAAGTTTTTTTGGACCTATCTAAATGATATTTAGAGATTTGTTTGTTGTTCCAATTTAAAAGAAATTTTCAATACAACGGAGACCTAAACTAACTAAGCCTTAGTTTAAATACAAAAATGAGCATGCATAGGTGACTTCTAAAAATGGTTAAACTTGCTTACTTGATTTGATGTAATAGAACCAAATATGGATAAAAATCCTCCCACCATAACTTTTATATTCCTTAGTATTACATGTCATCGTTTGTAACTTATAAGCCTTTGTCATTTCTACAAGAATATTCCCATTGTTTTAAGTTGTCAAGTAAAATAACAAAAACAATTAACACCCTTAATTTATTTATTGGCAAGTAAACTTTCACCATACAACAAAACTCAAGTCATTTCTGACAATTAAAACATAACCTTAAAATAGAAACCTATATACATGACATATTTTGTTGCGCGAACTAAACTCGATTCTAAATAAAATTTGTTCACCAGCATCAAATATATTGCATTCATAGAAATTATCCCAACCAGGATCTAATTCTGTATTATACGGATTATCAATGTTAAACAATTTCATCGTTTTTGATATGCTGTTGTTCCCGCACAATACCATACCTTCATAACCGCTGTTTCTCAATATTGTTTGAGTATGTACCTACAACTTCTTCAATACACAATTAAATTGTTAACCTTGTCCTATTTCTTGTGCATTTTTAATTAAAAAAAATTATAAAATCTCATCACCAGTACTCAACTAATTTCAGAACAAATACACAAATAGGGCTAAAAACAAGGTCAAACACATGTACATTGTCATCTAAGATATATCTGCTGTGAAAATGAGGTAAATCTTCCCATTTTGAAAATTCTTTAAACCAATTTATTCAAAAATTGTTGTCGCCATAATAACCAACTTCAACGACAACATCACACGGTAGATCGTAATATGCTTCCAACAAAGGCCACCCACTTATTATTATGGGATGATTTCTAACTTTGTTAAAGATCATCTCTTGGTGGACACATCGATTGTTCATCACTGTCCAAGTTTTGTTTAATTCTTCACTATAGTTCCTCACAAATTCAGGATCTATTTCATCATACATCTATAAAACTTAAAGGTTAAACATTCATTCATTAATAACTTATGATGTCGAAAGAAACATAAAAACAATAAACTAAGTCTTCAAAATTAGGTTGCACCACATACCTGTGAAGATACTTTACTAATTAAAAAGCAGTCAATCGGCTGGAGTGAATAAGGACTCCAGTTTTCTCCATTTCTTATGATGACACTCAAAAACAGACCTGGTGCGTTGGTGTTGCATGAGATAGAAATAACCCAATTTATCATTTAAATGCTTAGTGATCCATATTAATTTCTCCCTGACCCACTAATGACACATTATGTATGCATGTAACTACTCATCTCCTTATTAAATGCATTCCACTATTTATTCAATGCATTAAACTATTCAACAATAACTAACTTCATATTTAACTTCAAATAATAACTGATAGGATACGTGCATTAACCTTAAAAACTGTTAAAACCCTTGGATACACCCTCCATTATGTTAATATGTCATTAATAATATTATAACATGTTGTTTAATCTACCTCGCCTATTCTAATATTGGAAATATTAAATTTGTGATAGCTTTGAAACTTTTGATAATCTTTGTCAGTAGTATACCATATCATTTTATTATGCTCACATTCCCAATTGTTTCCTATACAATATTTTTCTTATAAATAACTCAACATGTCATCCATTTTACATTTGTTAACATTACTGATACTATATGGGACCACTAATTTATATTTACCCACAATATTTTGTTGTTCTTACCACTTTTGTAATTATTAGTCAATTTTCCCCACATGCTTTTAGTGTGGGTTTGTATTACTATCTTTATTCCAATTATAGTATATAACATGTGTTATTCTATCTACTGGTAAGCAGCTTATGTTATCGTTCTTGCATACAAACACAATTGCCATGTGTTGCTTTACATATAAAATAACCATTACATATGTATAACATAACAATACATAATACAATAAACTTTTTGGACCTCAATTTGTATGCTTACCGCCTTAATATTTATGGTTATACATCGACAAAATCATTGGCAACTTAACTATAATAGTAATTGTTCATGTTACACAACATTTCAAAATATTGACTTAAACAGATATAATACTAATAAACTTCACTACATCATTCAAAACCATTTGCCTCTACATCATAGCCCTTCGTTAAACTTCCTCGTGTTACATTCGACTCCCTCTAAACAATGATGACGTGTGAAAAGTGACAACAATCCTATTTAATGGAGGGTTATGGAGGGAAAAGGCAACCTTATCTCCTTTTTTTAAATTAATCTTCTTAACAAATTCACACCACTCCTTACTAATGTATCTTTCAGTGTAATACACCCTTTCAACACGATAAAGTTTGCATTCATTAATATTACCTGTGGCTGAGTCCGCTAACTAAATATGGCCTTGGAGATTTGGGATGCACTCCTTGATAACCTTTTGGGGGGTTGTTATATGTCATAGAAAACATTTACTTTCAATATATGTAATCATACTGACTTAATATGAGTTATATAATATTATAGGATGTTTGATACAACTACCAATTCTAATATCTATTGGCTTCACACAACACAAAACATACAATATCCATAAACCCTATCATACAAACACAATATGAGTAATTTAATAATATGGAATGAGTTTCTACTTACGAAAAAATTTGGGCTACCGTTTTTCCACATGAGATTTCCTTTTTCAACAAATAGTACCAGGGGCCACTGTTGTTGTCACCATCATCCTCGACTTCATCGCTACTGCATCATAATTTCAACCATTACAGTGTTATTGCAAATGTATTTTTCAATGTTTTAAAATATAATCAACAACATATAACACTTTTCGTACTTCATCACTTACCAATCACTATCAGAGCAGATATTTGTGTAAGTTAATCCATTAGAATCTAAAAATATATCTTTTGCCTTAAACTTGCGCTTCACAAGAGCCACTTCACGTCGTTGTGACTTCTTTCTTGTGCCCCTTTCTTACGTATTAACGTTGCAGGCAGTTTCCTTTTATCAATAACACCAGCAACATTCACAATATCTACATTTATTCAACCCTTTTCCTCTTTTGATCTTAACTCTATCTATAATACCACTGTTGTAAACAGATAATGGTGGTTTTTTCTCCACAAATTTGTCACAAACATGGGATGCTTTACCTAAGGCGCATAACTCAACATCCGGTTCAACTAGATTATCTCCATTTTTCACCGAATCTACACCTCCATTCCCTAACCCAACATAATGAACCAATGATCCACTGTCTTTTTTGGGTGTCAGTTCATCACCAACAACTGATGGTCCTCCAACTTTAATTTCTTGGTGCGCATCAACCTTGTTTGTTGATAAATGTTTTCCCTACTGTGCTTTTTCCTTCGCTTTGTTGTATCTTTTAACCTCCTCAAGGTGCTTACGGTACACCATGTCAAGCTTCTCTCTTCTCCATTGGAACTCTTCCATAGATCTGCAACAAAAATATCACACAACAAGTTAATATAATTAAGAATAAATGGTTCAACTACAAAAACATGAAAGACATTTTGTATGATGTTGTTTATTTACCTTCCTTCCTCAGATGTCATAGGAGTCTTGCTTGCCATTTTTTTAAACTTGGATGAACAAATAAAGCTAACTGATGCTTCTTGCCTTTCTACTTTATGTCTTTTTGTATAATCTTACAAGTTATATATAATTGAATTTCTTTTATAGATTTTTAACTGTTTTATATTATTTTTCATTCTTATTTTTGTTTTACATTAACAAATGGACCGGTCTGTCCATGTTTATTCCTGACCCAAATGATTTTGATATTAACATACCCAAAATTGTTTTCATTTCAATTAACCATACTTATAAAACCACTCATATTAAAACATGTTACATATGCCAACAAGCTTATTCATAAAAAAATTAAAACACCATCATTACATTTTTTCATTTAAACTAACATACATACATGTGCTTAAATTACTTCATCAATAAATTAAGTTCTAATAATGTCCATATTAATCTTTTTTAATTGTATTATTTCATTAATAAATCACTTTTAAAGTAAATTCTAATTCATAGAAAAATTTATAAGTTTCTATTCAAATTATTCTTTATAAATATCTGTTATTTGTAAAGCTTAAAATCAGGTTGAGAAATACAACTTCAATATCTAAACATGATAATAGCCACATAAAAAAATGAGTTTCTATTCAAATTATTCTTTATAAATATTCGTTATTTGTAAAGCTTAAAATAAGATTGAGAAACACAACTTCAATATCTAAACATAATATTGAAAATCAAAACTATTATATATGTTAAACACTAATTTGAACATCAAAATCCAGTTGAAAAACACAACGTGAGTAACTAAACATACCATTGACAACTAATATTGCAGTATACATTAATATAATATCATCATCACAACTTACTAATACTTAGAGTTTGCAAAATACATGACTTATACATATTCTTTTAACATTGTAGTCAGAAAAATTTCATCCCCAACAAATAGCCTATGAAGAAACTTTCACAACTGCAAAACTATCACAGACAACCCATATCATACCAACTGTTCAAACCATAAAAAATTAACAATGTGAAATGAAATAAACTACAAACACAACTAATCCTTCTTTCAAATTATATAACCAACACAATCTGATTTAGCTTCTCTTCTTTCCCGGGTCAACATAAACCAATATTTTATCAACTGGCAGATATCGAATGCACAAATGAAGAGTGTCTCCTTTCTTTAACTTTTCCCGTTTGGAAAACTCGTACCAACCAGTGGTAATATACTTATTGCATTTCCCCACCTTCAATACACAATTTTCAGAGATACCCTTGTCAGAATCATATAACACAATCAAACTAACCGATCCACTTAAGCACTTCTTAATGACATCACGCGGTAATTGGTACAAAACATATAATGGAATTAACTTAAATTCAACCATACAAAAATTACATATATTGATGCAACAATTATCTTCTATCACTTACTAACATATTCCTATGCACAACCTTAGCATTACGTACAACCATACTCCAACTTTCTTCTTTTTCTTCCATATAGATTGGAGCATATAACCTGCAAACAATCACCAAACTAGATATATTCAAAATTAATCTGACTCTATTTTCCCCATACCTCTTATCCATTACATGTTTTCCTTCTAAACATCCTTAACTGCTTCAACATATACCACACTTTTTTTCATTTTCACTATAATTAATTAAAGTCTTCAAACTGACCCACATCATAAAAATAAATGCCTCATTGTTCATCGCTGCCGTTTTCTTAGTATTCTCTATAATTCTGCTAAAAATACTACCACAATTAACTCACTGCTGTACATTTACAGTCCTTCCAATAGAAACCCTACATAAATTAAACAAATTGAGAGCTTATTAACAGGAATGAACAACAATAATATATGCAGAACATTTTGCAACATTAAATTTTACTTACACGTTACAGAAATTATAAGTCATTGTTTCAAAACCAACCATGAGAACAACAATATATACAAACATTACTTATAAAGTGATACATACCCCGACCTCTCACAACCTGCTTCCAAACTTGAGGATCCAGCAGCAGAATCACCTACGAATTTCTTTGCCTTCTTTTTTTCCTCCTATAGTTGACATCCATCTTTTGCATGCACCTTTATCTTACCCTCAAGAAGTCTGCGTACAACAGATCCTACACCAGATTTTACACTTTTCCACTTTTCTATCCATTCAATCAGTGTTAGCCGCTTCTCAATAGCCACTGAAATATCCTGCCGCCTGCTCAAACGTTTCCACAGACATGAATGTTGTTTTGGGCTATTCGGAATCTCCTCAACTACCAGTTGGGTTTATCAGTTGTTAATCCACTAACCCATACCATCAACCTTCTTAAGCACACGAAGATTATCCCTATCTCTACTAAATCTTTCCCATGCCGTTTCTGTAGCCAACTCTTCAATGGATATACAAATAATAAGCGTGAAAACAATATTTTTAGTAACAACATATATGATAATAAATATGAAACATATTTGAAACCAGATGTGTCCAAACTAAACCTTTCACAAATCATATAAGGAGATAACAATGACATTCTGATGTTCAACAAACTCTTAACTGAAGTTACCTTTTGGAATGCACTACTCTTAGGACCACTACACCACCTTTACAACACACCAAATATCTCATCTTTCCTCTTCCAATTTACCATACAAACTTTATGTTGGGTTCGGGCCTAGCTTAAGGACGTAATCCTTTTTTCATATACAACCAAAATAATAAGGCCTCGAGCCTAGTTAAAGGACAACATACCTTTTTCTAACTCAATATTAATCACTGAACACATCATTTTTAATTCTTTCGCTCACACATGTTATATTTTGTAACATTACTTCTATATTCACACTTATTATATGGTGTTGTAGTACTTTTATATTGTGTTGCCACCATTTTTACACATTGTACTTTTATATTTTTAAATATTTATTACTATTTTTAACAATTTCTAAATAATCCCTCCTATTTTTTATATTTTTGTACTACATAATTTGTTTTGAAAATTATTCCTACTAAAATATTAATATTCTATCTTTTCACTTTTTTTAAGCATAACACTTGGGTATTTTTTCTAATGAATTTTTTCAACTCCTTCAATGATTAAGTTGCTATGCATTTCATTTTTATGTTTCAATCCATGATTTGTGTTTATGTGCGAATAGTGTTAAACTATTAACGTAGCTTAATATACTGTTGTTATTTTCCTGAACACAATAACTTAAAGGATATAAGAAACACTGTTATTATTATTATTTTTTATCATAGTTTATTTTATGAACATGAAAACAAAGACAATTTGGAAGAAAATAGACAGAAAATCAAGTCAATTCATTATTTATTCAATTACACTAAGAGGAAAACAGTTCATAACAACAGTACCAATATGACATACAACCTATTGATCTCCACTATGTAATAAACTCCTAACTAATATATAGTGTGGATAATATATGACATCAAAATATGAATTTCATTTCTTATTCTTAATCCATATGGAACAACATTCATGTTCAACAAAATTAACTAATAAATATGCAGAAGTAAAACAACACAATACATGAAATATTAAACATTTAACATAACCATTGTTAATCATTCCATATTACATTAATACTTAGAATATGAGCAAGATCAATAAAAAAGAAAGAACAAAACAAAACATCCTTCTGAACATATGTTCCACTAAACATTAAACTGTTATAGCTTAATGTAGAAAGATTTTTTTAAACTAAACATAAGAATAAAAATAAACACGAATTAGACATGATTGTTCTGTCAACAAAATAAAATTAAACATCAACAAAACACTTCTAAAAGGCTACTGAAAATCTACACCATCCACTATGTCCTTATGGCAGCAACAAATCTGATTCAGCGGTTCAAACGTGTCACCGTCATGCATCAGCTAGAAGGAATGCTGATGCTAAAACCCAACACATCTCCCTTTTTCAGCTTCATGTCCTTTACAACTTCATACCACCCATCACAAATAAAATTTTCGGCTCCATTCTCCTTTGATTTTGTGTGGATATTACAAATACGGGTATCACCGGTTGCGGAATCAACAAAATTTATATATATTTTTCCTATTAGATCACATCTCTCTATCACACAGTGGGGAATTTTCTGGACATTTTCATATCAATCATCGTGAAATTATACAAGCTTGTTTTCTAAAACATAACATTTAACACATAGGTTTAATATAACACCAATAAGTAACTTACAACAACATTTCTCCGCATACTCTTGGGATTAACAACTTCCATCTTCCAGAGGCAGCATGTTATCTTTATAGCGAGTTGGCCGCCTTTTTCACGATACACATCTATTCCTTTAGCATTGTTGTCAACAAAAAATAAACCATACATGTAAATACCCCACATTAACAAATACTATATGATCTTCAAAAACGCAAAATATGATCAACACAATATATATGCAGAACTCTACCAATTCGTAAATGTCGCATGTCATAATGGGAATAAAAATTTAAATCAAAATAATAGATATCTATTTTCTATACTATATCTCTAACCATTGTATACATTAATAATTTCACATAACAACTTTTCAAAACTTACCTCGAACTATCAGAGTATAATGCCATCACTTTTTCTTTTTCATTTCCTTCTGTTGTTACAACCACATGCATGGTACCTTCAGCTTTTATGGTATCATTCTCTAAAAAATCTTCCCACAAGTTAAAACTTTCTCCTTACCACAAACATCATCAGAACGTTTCACCTTCTTCGTTGAACCGCATCCACGATTCATTTCATCCTCCTTAAGAAACCTGTAACAACACATATTATAAACTGAATATCAACCGAGAAAGTTACAATCAAACTTAACATTGAAACTCGACAATAATATCTATTACCTTCCCACTCCAGTTGAAGTCCTCACCTTCTCCATTGACATTGTACAAAGAATATCTAAAATGGCTTAATAGTTGCAATGGTGTTTCACAAAAGACTTTCTAACTCACCAAAAAATCCAAATACATGTTTACCACTTATCATCGTTGGAATACTATAGCAAGTGTGAGTAAGTGGAGAAATAGTCCCATATTAGATAGGAATATGAAGACTTAAGCATATATAAGTGGGAGAACC
Organism: Vicia faba; assembly: GCA_948472305.1. NCBI lineage: Eukaryota > Viridiplantae > Streptophyta > Magnoliopsida > Fabales > Fabaceae > Vicia > Vicia faba. Next base: position 557,360,380 of record OX451735.1, read on the forward strand.
TACTCACCTATCACTTTAAGGTTTTAGGTGGATAAGTGGTGTGTTTCTCACAAAGGTGATTATTCCTACACTATGTATCAATGCTCCTAGTATCTCCCCCTAACATGGTATCACGAGCCTTTGGTTCGAGAAAGAGACCAAAAGGAACTTGTATCGAAATTCGCTCAAGAAGTGGTGCGGTACAAGTGGGGGAGCATTGTGGACTCACACTTGAGGAGGAGTGTTGGAAGGAGTGTTGGAATAATATAGCAAGTGTGAGTAAGTGGAGACTTAAGCATATATAAGTGGGAGAACCCACTCACCTATCACCTTAAGGTTTTAGGTGGATAAGTGGTGTGTCCCTCACAAAGGTTCTTATTCCTACACTATGTATCAATGGTCCTATTATTTCCCCTCAACAATCATACCCCTATTATTTCCCCTCAACAATCATACCCATTTAATATAAATAAATCAATAAAAAGAGTACAGATACTGAACAGTCGCCACCTTACTTTAATTACTTTTCCAATAAGTTTTATCAATCACTATTCAACTGCAATAATTGTTATTTCTCAGTCATTATTATCTTGGTGGAACTTAAATAAATTGAAACACATATAATGACTTTATGTTATAATAATTTAATATTATTAGTGTTTGTTTTATAAAACTATTTTTTATCAATGATATCAAAAAATAAATAACAAGTAATATTATTAATGTTTTTCCTAACTGATAAGTATATTATTATCATTTTCGTTAATTTTATATATTTATTTTATTTGTAGATATATTATTAATATAAGTATTATTCAATTATGTTTAATGGTGCTGCCTTGTTGTCAATTGTTTTATACAACTATTTTTTATCAATGATATCAAAAAATAAATAACTGGTATAATTTAAGAATAAAATAGTAATTTAATTATAAACATGTAATTCCCTAAATCTCTTTCCACTACGAAAAAAACAATTTTTGGCAGCGCATCTACGAAAGCGCTTTTAAAAGAAAGCGCTTTCGTAGCCCTAAAAAAAATCGCTTAAAAAAAGCGCTTTTATAGGGTTTCCTATGAAAGCGCTTTTCAGAAAGCGCTTTCATAGGTATTTGAAATATCTAACCTACGAAAGCGCTTTTGAAAAACGCTCTTACAGGTGGCCCTATAAAAGCGCTTTTGAAAAGCGCTCTGAAAGGGGGACCTACGAAAGCGCTTTCTAAAGCGCTCTTATATGGGGGACATACGAAAGCGCTTTTTACCTCAGAAACGCTCTCATATATGGGTCTTAGAAAGCGCTTTTAAAAGCGCTTTCGTAGCCTATATCCCTAAATACGAAATTTGCCCTCACTTGTTCATTTCTTCGTCTTCTTCATTTCTTCTTCCTTGCCGCCGTCGTTACCGTTCGTTTCTCTCATTCCTGCCGCCGTTCCTGTTCTTGTTCGTGTTCGTCCCATTGTTGCGTTTCCAACTGCTTTCATGAACCACCACCGCACCTCCGTCCAGATCTGATCTACGCCCAAGCTCCACCTTCAGCCCTCACCGACAACCTCATCGGAAACCGAATCCAGTCATCCCCTGCATCTTTCACCATCATCACTATGTTAGTTGTTGTTTTTATTTATCTTAATTTCATGTTTCTTATGTAGCATATGTATGTTGTGAGAAGCTTGAAAAAGAGTGAATAAAATTATGAATAACTGCCTGAAGAAGAAGCAGTATAGAGAAAAAGAAGAAAGTAGTCCTGGTATTTTATTCTCTATTTTAATTATAAGTTGTTTTTTTATTTAGAACCAAGTTAAGCCCTTAATAGAACCAAGTTCCTTAGGAAGTGTTTGGTTTAGATTGTTCCATGACACATTAAGATAGTTAAGTATGTGAATTTGTGAAACCTGAATTGGAATAGGACCTGATAATTGATTCTGACTCAAATCTAAATAGGTAAGTGAAGAACATTCACCTATCTCAACAGGAATTTTTCCTGAAAAGTTGTTGAAACTCATATCCAACCTTAGAATTTTCTTAGATATAACTTCTCATAGGCACTTGATTGACATATTGCTATATCTCACAACCACAAACCCCATATGTCACCTTTATTACACAACAACTGGGCTAATTCCTCACCATTCCAACAAGCACACGCTATAATATAGCTATAAGAATGCTCATATACTTTAAACTGTGTCTTACTCGAGGTTTGTTCTTCCCTAGAAACTTTACTGTGCAATTGATTCATTTTCAAATGTTGATGGTAAGGATGTATGGAACTTTAACAAGGTAATAAAGTGATTCTTCTTTACTCGTATTAATTAGAAAGCTCTGCTATATCAGAACACTTAGAAAGCTCTGTTATGGTTTTCTCATGCAATATGGTTTGTGATAGTCATAGAGTGAGAAAGTAGAACAAAACGTAATTTGTCTAGGACTGTTACTCGGGCGGATTAGGATACCTGCAGTCCACTCTTTGCTATTTGGGCCCGTCCATCTATAACCAGTTCAACACGATTATTACACCCGTTCAACCCAATGACCCCTTTGAATCCACCCAACTCTATTTTTCTCAATTATTTACAGTTTGGATTGGGTCGCAGGTCCTTCTCCAGCCTTACTAATAGCAGCTTATGTTGACAATGCAATGTTGATAATAGTAAAATATTGGTTTTTCCAGCTAGTCTAGTATCTAATAATTTTGGGTTTTGATTTTCTTTTATTAATAGTATTAAACAACTACCTATGAGAGAATACAATCTAATCTAGTATTTGAAATGTTTGGTACCTGAAAGAAAAACATATTAAAATGTAAAATATGATATTTTGAGCATATCTACTAAAGTACTATTTTCTGCCTTTGATAGACCCTGACATACCTCTCATATCAACTTTATATATAAAAGTAATTTGTTATGATTATAAGAAATCTATAATTTAGATATGACAATACTTTAATTTATACATTAATTTATTGCTTATTTATAAGAGGATGTTTTATGCTTGTGTTGATGTGTCAACCTTGGAACTTTAAGGTCAAAAGCTTTAGATAATCTTTGGAAATCTAAAGTTCTTAATAAATTTCTTATTTTTGGTTGGCGGCTAATTCTTAACAAATTTTTCACGAAGGTTGAGTTGGTTGGGCGCGATATTATTGAGGGTCATTTGGAAGCGGTTTGCCGTTTTTATTTTATGGTAGAAGAGGATGGTGGCTTATGTTTGGTTCTTTCTCTTTTTCCTCATTTTTTTTATCCAAGTTTTGTTCTTGGATTGGTCTGGGCGATTCATCCCTTTTGAGAACCTTGTTGAAAAAACTTCAAGATCTTAACTCGTATATTTCTTTTTAATTCTTTGGTCTTATTTTGTGTTGATTCATTTGGTGTTGTAGGAATGCCATCCTTTTTAAAAGGAGTATCATTATCAACATGTATGTTATGAGTTTCTTTGAGTTTATCTCTTAGAATTGGTTTAATGTTTTTTTATAGAAATGGAAGAATCATTTCTTGGTTGGATTGGTGCAACAATCTTAGAAATTGTTGGGAGTAGTGGGTTGCCTTTGTTGATTTTGGTGGTTTTAGCTTTGTTGGTAAATGTTTTTGTTTTTGTTTGCCTTATCTTTTAGTTCTCTTGGTTGTAAAAGAGTGAGCACATCTTGTGTCTCTTTTTAATTACAAGATATCATAAAAAAAAACTATGGTGACAAAGTCACATTTCCATATAATAATATATTTTAAAATATCATATTTTGCTAATTTAATTATATTTTACTTGTTGTGCTACAGTATGTTTAATATTGGTTACTCTGGATTGTTTGTAGTTGATGACACTCCAAAGATGTTATGTGGCCTGTCTTGATTCCATATACCGATTTTTAAACGCACCCGTGTCATTCATTATATATTCTTGCATGTTTACCCAATTTGGCTAATTTGTATTATTGTCATAGCTTTCCCAAACATTGAAAATATATATGTGACATTTATTGTGAACCTTTATGTTAAAATAGTATATATCTTTCGACAATCGATCCGAAATATTGAATAACATTCTATGAATTTGCAGCGTTTCCCGGCCTAGTTCGACGTACGACGCTCATTCTCCGCGTTTCTTAGAGTTCGAAACATCTGAGAGGTAACTTTCTTCCTCAAATTACGGGTATATATTGTGATGAATTTGTCTTAAATTGTCTTTCGTATGTTGCATTTTCTTGATACGGATTCATTCCGTGTATACTTTGCGTTTTGACAGAAACGCAGTATACTACTGTTTTGTGCACTAATTAGTTGATATGGATAAGACATGGATGTATTTCAATCGATTGTCGAAAGACTACGAGAATGGTGTTTCCGAGTTTGTTAAGTTTGTTGTTGCGCACGCCAAAGACCCCAGTCGTATGACATGTCCCTGTTTGTATTGCTGTTATGGGAACCGGGTTGACGCAGTTCAGTTGGCATCGCATTTAATTCGGTATGGAATTGATAGGAGTTATACATGTTGGAATATGCATGGTGAGAAAAGTAACGGGAATGTTGAATCAGGGTATGCAAGGACCTATGTTTCAAATGATGATTGCACAGATACATACGATTATGATCGAGTCGAAGAAATTGCAGAAGCGCTTGAAGAAGATCTTAACGATTGTCCCAAAATGTTCGAGAGGTTGGTAAGCGATGCAGAGAAACCGTTGTATAATGGTTGTACAAAATTCACAAGATTGTCTGTGGTGTTAAAGTTGTACAACTTAAAAGCCGGCAATGGATGGTCAGATAAAAGTTTCACAGAGTTATTAGCCCTTATGAAAGATATGCTACCAGAGGATAATGTTCTTCCCAATCGAACGTATGAGGCCAAAAAGATGTTGTACTCCATTGGCATGAGCTATGATAAGATACATGCGTGTCCAAAAGATTGCGTTTTGTTTCGAAACGAGTATGCATCGTTAAATGAGTGTCCTAAATGCGGTGCCCCTCGATATAAGAAAAAGTTGTCTCCGGCAAAAGTCTTATGGTATTTTCCTATAATCCCGAGATTTAGACGGATGTATCGTAGTGAAACCGATTCAAGACACTTGACTTGGCATTCATATGAAAGAATTATTGATGGAAAATTTCGACATCCGGCAGATTCTCCACAGTGGATGAAAATTGATAATGATTATCCTGAATTTGGAAAAGAAGCAAGAAACCTTCGCTTGGCATTGTCTACTGATGGAATGAACCCACACGGTATTCAAAGTATCTCGCATAGCACATGGCCTGTGATTCTTATGATTTATAACCTACCTCCATGGCTATGTATGAAGCGTAAGTACATGATGCTGTCTATGTTAATTTCTGGGCCTAAACAACCAGGAAATGACATAGACGTATACTTGGAACCATTAATCGAAGATTTGAAGATTTTGTGGGGGAACGGTGTGGAGGTTTATGATGGTTATAGGAAAGAAAGTTTCAACTTGAGGGCGATGTTGTTTGGAACAATTAACGATTTTCCAGCATACGGCAATCTATCCGGGTATAGCATTAAAGGTGAAAAAGCGTGTCCTGTTTGTGAAGACGGAACCGATACCATGCGATTGAAACTTTGTCAGAAGAATGTCTTTCTCGGTCATCGTAGATTCTTAACTTCTAAACATCAGTATCGTGGATGGAGAAAAGCGTTCAACGTAGAGCTCCGCCTGGTTTGACAGGTGATCAAATTTTTGAAAAGGTGAAAGATGTGAATATTCAGTTTGGCAAGCCTTTTGCACATAAAGTTGTCACAGGTGGGTGGAAGAAGAGGTCGATTTTTTTTGAATTGCCATATTGGAAATCTTTGTACGTAAGACATTTTCTTGATGTGATGCATATTGAAAAAAATGTATTTGACAGTGTTATTGGTATGTTACTCAATATAAAAGGGAAGTCTAAGGATGGCCTTAAATCAAGGGAGGACATGGTAGACATGGGAATAAGAACTGAACTGGGACCCGTGAAGAAAGGAAGACGGACATACCTACCACCTGCTGTTTACACTCTATCTAGAAAGGAGAAAAAAATATTGTGTAAGTTTCTGAGTGAAGTTAAAGTTCTAGAAGGCTACTCATCAGATATTAGAAGACTTGTGTCTATGAAAGACCTCAAGTTAAAGAGTTTAAAGACGCATGATTGCCATGTTATAATGGAACATTTTCTACCGATAGGTATACGTTCTATTCTGCCAAAAAAGGTAAGAAGCGCAATAACTAAATTGTGTTTTTTCTTCAAGTCAATTTGCAGTAAGGTGATCGATCCTGAGATCTTGCCAACATTGCAAAAAGAAATAGTTGTTACTTTGTGTGAGCTTGAAATGTATTTTCCTCCCTCGTTTTTTGACATAATGGTTCATCTTGTCGTTCATCTTGTGAAAGAGACACAATTGTGCGGACCAGCTTATATGAGATGGATGTACCCTGCTGAACGTTATATGAAAATATTAAAAGGGTATGTGAAAAATCGGAGTCGACCAGAGGGTTGTATTGCCGAAAGATACATTGTTGAAGAAGCGGTTGAGTTTTGTACTGAATATTTGTCAAATGTTCAGTCAATTGGACTCCCCAAATCTCATGTTGTTGAAAAAAAAGAAGGTAAGAAGCTAATTGGAAATAAAGTTGTGACAGTATCAAGGGTCGAACGGGATCAAGTGCATTTGTATGTTCTGCACAATGAGATTGAGGCTGAGCTGTATGTCGAAATACACAAGGGTGTTCTTCGAGGTTTAAATTCGAATAGAAATGAGAATTGGATTGTACGAGAGCACAATCGAAGTTTCATACCATGGTTTAAGGAACATATTTATTCAAAGTATCGTTCAGATCCCGCCTCAGTGACAGAAAGGTTGAGATGTTTAGCATATGGTCCAAGTTTGGTTCCGTTTTCTTATAGCGCATACGCAATTAATGGATACACATTTTATACCAAAGAACAAGATGATAAAAGTACTGTGCAAAATAGTGGTGTCACCTTGGTAGCTGAAGCAATGCACATATCTAGTGTGAAGGACTTAAACCCGAAATTTGCAAATCTGTCGTATTTTGGGGTTATCGAGCGCATTTGGGTCTTTGATTACGAGAAATTTCAGATTCCTATATTCGGTTGCAAGTGGGTTGAAAATAATAATGGTATACGGATGGATAAGTCAGGATTTTTGCAAGTGGATCTTAACAGGGCGGGGTACAAAGATGAGCCTTTCATTCTAGCCTCTCAAGCTAAACAAGTGTTCTATGTCACTGATCCGACAAGTACGAAATGGTCTATAGTGCTTTTCTCTAACAAAGTAATTGATGAAAAGATTGGAGACCAAGGCGATACTGGTGTTGACATTGAATCTTTTACCAAAAATGATCAAAATGAGAATGAATCATGCATTAGAAATGATCATAATGAGGGTATTTGGATCAATCCAACCGTCCGCGTTGTTAAGAGACGAGTAGAACATATTCCTACCAAGAAAAGAAAGAGATGTTAGTGAAAAAGGTAATAGTATATATAATTATAGACAATGTCATTCAATAAAATATATATATATGCCATTTCATTTTTTTCATTATAGTATAATATATATAGCCTATATCATTTCATTTTTTTCATTATAGTATAATATATATAGCCTATATCATCCAGTAAAATTTAAATATACGTCATTTCATTTTTTTGCTTTATGGAATTTTATACATGTCATTTAATTTAATCTAATTTTTCTTTATTACAGGTCAAATGGCTAGTAACCAAGATAATTCAGAAAATGTTCCACAAGGAGATGTTCCACAAGATAATGTTCCACAAGATAATGTTCCACAAGACACTTCAGATAAGGACATCACACGAGGCATAACTATCATGCGGGGAATCATCCGTGATAGAGATAGAGGTATTAAGTATAATGTAGATTGGAATAATGATGACCAACTAATTGGGCCTAATTCTGCAAAGCTGACAAGCTACATCGGTACGCTTGTTCGTATGCACATTCCGATCACCACTCCTAGCTGGAAAAAAGGAGAGTTGGATGCTAAAGAAAGAATTTGGACCGAGATAAAGGTATCATATATGGTTGTTGTTATTTGCTTTATTTTGACGAAAATATTGTTTTTAAATTACATATACTAACACCCTCTATGCGTATGTTTTTTTGTAGAGGTCTTTTAACATTGAAGATGCCCGCAAAAAGTATATAATGGGCTTGGCCGGAAAAAGACATAGAGGGTGGAGAAATTTTTTGACAAATAAGTTTCTTAAAGACGATGAAGGAAATTTTGTTGAAGAGGATCCTGAACGACCAAAAAAATATGAGTGCTTCATTACACCCGAAGAATGGGTTGCTTTCGTGGGCCAAAGAAGAGACGAGAATTTCAAGAAAGTGAGTGCTGTAAATCGGGATAGAGCGTCAAAACCCGCATATCCATATAAAAAAGGTCGTTTGGGATATGCACGCTTACAGGAAAAAATTGTAAGTAAATCTCAATTCTACGATCTTATTAATTATCTCAATGTGTATTATTAATTTGTAACAATGTGTATTGATGATTTTATTATTTGTAACAATGCGTAGTTGGAGGAGACGCAGAGTGACGAAACATCACTACCTGCACATGTGCTGTGGAAGGAAGCTCGTGTTGGCAGAGATCAAGTTGTTAACCCCGATCTGCAACATATTTATGATGAGTGTGTAAGTATAGCATTATGTCTTTAATTAATATATAATTAACGTTGTGTCTTTAATTATCGATAATTAAATGAATTACAGGAGACTATATCGCAATCGGTATCCACGGGTGATGACTCGAATATCAGGAGCATACTCAGTCGAGCACTATGTGTTGCTGAGTATCCGGGACGAGTGAGGGGTAAAGGCCATGGTGTGACTCCTACCTCTCTGTATAACAATCCAAGAAAAAGAAATCCTAGCAATGCAGAAGTGATGCAAACATTGCAGGATTTACAAGCACAAGTCCGTGAACTGCAGAGGGACAAAGAGAGATATATGGCAGAAAGGAGCAGTTCACAGTTGAAAGAAACTAGTGACAAGGCTAGTATCAACCGTCAACAAAATTTTCCCGAGGTAATTAAGATGATAATCCATTATATTTAGAGAAAGTATAATTATAACGGTTATTATTGTCAACATTAAAGGAAGTCTAACGGTTATTATTGGTTTAGGGCATTTCATGTTGTCAGCTGTATCTAGCGTCTCCGACTTATCGGGTAGTTGGCAAGGGAAAAGTGCACAACACCTCGGGAGATTTAATTCACCATAGACCGCTCCCGGATGGCCACATGAAGGTATCGGTTGATGTTGTTTTAGATATGAATGCATTGCTACCGGTACCTGACATTGTTGCGGAGACCACATTGCTGTGAGATGCAGTAGGATCTTTTGTGGCATGGCCATCAGACCTCATCTGCATAGATGATCAGGTATGTTGAAAACCATTATGAATCTTTAAGTATTCAACTGACAGTTCTGACCTGAATTTTATACATGGTAATTTTAGACTCCTACAAAACCCGCATCTAAGGATAAAGGGATTTTGCAGCGCGGCGAGTCTATTGCATCGCAAAGACAGGTACTTTTAAAGTGTTTCATTTATGATCGGAATAAAAAACTGCATAATTTTGTATCTTACATAATTCTATATGATTTTTAAGGTACTTTCTCAAGATCAGTCACAGCAGGTGAGCCAGAAAGTTAGTAGGGTTCCACCTAAGAAGAAGGTTCCTGTCCGTAAATTTGTGCCTAGGTATCGACAGTGTCTGGAGACACTAGTTGGCACATCAGATTTGATGAATGATGGAATTCGTCAAATCGATGTGGATGAAATTGTCTTTGGTTTTCCATGTACCGAAACAATTGGATTAGAGGACATGGAACAAATCTTTCATCATCGAGAGTTAGGCATCAGTGTGATGCACTCGTACATCCGGTAACCCGATCAATATATTATTTAATTGGTTGAACATTTTTTTTAAACATTTAATTGAAATAGTCTAATATTAATTATGTTTTTATTTAAGGATGTTATTTGACAAATTGATGCGCGGGAATCAATTGTCAAATAGATTATGTTTCGTGTCTTCCTCCCGTGTCAGCGGAGCAACAATTTCTAGGGAACCTGATTCAGTAAGAGAACACTTGGTCGAAAGATTCAGGACAACTGCCAGTACAGAGAGCTTGTATCTTTTGCCTTATAATACATGGTTAGATTTTCATTCTAAGCTCCTTTTAATATTTTTATTTTTTACATTAAAATTCGCTTCTAAATTGTTGCTTTAATTTATAGATGTCACTGGTTGTTGCTTGCAATCAATCCCATAAAAGAAGTGGTCTATTACCTGAATTCGGTTGACGGTGATTGGACAAATTATCCGGAAATGAAGCTAGTGATTGATACGTAAGTGACATTATTCTAAATATTCGTTTGTGTTTATATATTTAATTATTTCAATGTCATTGTTCTAAATAAATATTTTAATTTTGTCATCAGTTCAATAAAAGTATTCCGATGTCAAAGGGGAGTACGAGTACCACGGTCTAAATCAAACAACATTAATTGGATCAAAGTACAGGTATATAAATTTCAACAATTTTGCTTATAATATTTATGCTACTTGATAAATCAATAGATGTGTATAATCTTATTTGTTTTTCTATGTAGTGCCCTCAACAACAAAACGGCATAGATTGCGGATACTTCGTTTTGATGTTTATCAAAGAAATCATTCAAATGAATGAAATCGAGATTCCAATCACGGTATGGATTTATACTTTGTTTTATTACTTATCGGATTTTGCATATAATTTATTACATTAAACTAAATCATGCATATATTTTGTTTTGTAATGTAGTATTTTGATCAATACAATTGTCCATATTACTCGCCACATCAATTGGAAGAACTCAAAGAGGAGTTGTGCCAATATTTTATTGAGCTAAGAATCTTATAATAAGGTACGACTACATTGTTGTGTGAAAATTGGTTAATTATGAATATATTGTTTTGTGTATACAACACTGACCGTGTTATTATGTTCATATTGCAGGATCAGGACCTTGGATATATATGTAGATTAGGATTGATTTACTTAGTGTTATATAGCTGATTTCTTAGGGTGTATTTTGTTACGTTTAAAAACATGTTAATATTGAATTACCATGGTGTATATATATTTTGGATATGAATTGATTATAATGGTATTTGTATATATATATATATATATATATATATATATATATATATATATATATATATATATATATATATATATATATATATATATATATATATATATATATATATATATATATATATATATATATATATATATATATATATATATATATATATATATATATATATATATATATATATATATATATATATATATAATATTTGGTATTTGAATTACATTTGGTATTTGGATTAAAACTAATATATATTGGTATTTCTAGATTAGATTGTAAAATACCGGTTTAAGAATTACAGGTTTGCTGCAAAAAAATGGAGGTTTAGAAATTTTTTAAATTTTAGATTTTTCAGTAGAAAACCTATGAAAGCGCTTTTAAGAAAAAAGCGCTCTCGTAGGCCTACCTATGAAAGCGCTTTTTGATTAAAAGCGCTTTCATAGGTAGGCCTACGAGAGCGCTTTTTTCTAAACAAAAAGCGCTCTTATAGGCCTACTTTATACGCATTTTGAATACACCTATGAAAGCGCTTTTTCAGAAAAAAGCGCTCTCGTAGGCCTACCTATGAAAGCGCTTTTTACCAAAAAGCGCTTTCATAGGTAGGCCTACAAGAGCGCTTTTTTCTGAACAAAAAGCGCTGCTAAAATCTTTAGCAACGCCAAAAAAAGCGTTTTCGTAGGTTATTTCTGGCATAGTGTACCAAACCTAATTTATAGTGTAACAGATATCCAAAAAAAAAAAAAACATAACTACTCAATACAAACATAATATTTCAGATATTGCTAATTTTCTTATCTTTTTTATCTGCAGCAACCCTTATATTATTACATTTATTCTCTATACTATTTTTTAATATGATAGAATCAAAATGATTTTCCTTTAATTATTATATAATATATTTTCTTTTTTTTTATATTTCTATTTTTATTTGACCCCATATATATATATATATATATATATATATATATATATATATATATATATATATATATATATATATATATATAGTGTGTGTGTGATACCCGTGCGAAGACACGGATATCCGTTTTAGCTCTCTCATTTTGTTCAATATTGACTTTATTACATAGCAAATATATATATATATATATATATATATATATATATATATATATATATATATATATATATATATATTATTTTGCTATGCAATAATGTCAATATTGAACAAAATGAGAGAACTAAAACGGATATCCGTGTCTTCGCACGGGTATCACACCAGCATTTAAAATATTAATATATTACTCTAAATAATTTACCTTTTTGAAAGTCATAGCAAGATAACCTACCAGAGAAGGACCCTTATTAAAAATAATGAGTAAGAGATCAAACATATGCACATTTTATCAATTTCAATTTGCATGAATGAGAAAATCAATAAATGTATCACATTCAAATAAAAACCTTAATGTATACTCAAAAAACATCCTCAAATCTATCAACACGTAAAAATATAAAGCAAAAGGGTCGTTACTAATGAGGCTTAAGATTAAATTGGTAAAATTTCAATGTGGTTTCTATACATTTCAAATTCTTTTCTAACATTGTGGTTTCTTATTTGTTAAAATGACTTTATTTCCTTGTTAACTTATGATGCCAAACACTTGCATATTGCATACTTTATTAAGAAAATCACAAATATCAACTTCATTATGTCATAAAATCTGGCAAGACCATTATGCAATCTCATTTTTGTTCAACTTCATCTCCAATAAGAAACAAAATACACTCAACTTGATATGTCATTTGTATATAAGTAAACACCACAAATATCAGATTTCTACTCCAAATCTCTTACTGGAACAAAGTCACTCCAAGTATTCTAGAGGTCCAAAAATTCCGTTGAATTTCATTAACAGAACTCCATGAAAATTTGTCCATAATGTCCTACAATCAACAAAAACAACATTAACAATGAGCAAATCTCAGAAATTCAACCTGTTATCAAACAACAATGAGTAATTTGAATAAATCAACAATTAATAAAATCAACAACAACATTGAAATAAAAAAGAAAGAATAAATATTCATAGATAATATGTAGATGATATATTGTCCTTATCAATTAACTCAAAATAAATTCACATGTCCCTTAAATTATTCTTTATCCATTTGATTTATATTTTTCTCTAACATGATTCTCTTATAGAAACAAGTTTTTCACTCATACTCCTAAACAAGATGTGAGAATATATATACAACTTGATGAAGGGAAAACAAATTAAACGAAGGGGGATTTTTCCTACATAACCCTAAAATATAAAGTTATAAAATTGACTATCTATGATTAATTGCATGATATTAAAGGCTTCAAAAACATATTTGTGACTTGGATAACTGTTTTCTGAATAGAGAAGGGTGGAGAAAAAAAATTTTGTGACTTGCATAGTTTCTTTTGGAATTGAGAAGGGTGGAGTAAGAGAGGAGAGAATAGAAGGGCCTATAATATCTTGCTTTCTATTTTATTTGACAAACACATGAAAGACAAGAAGAGAGAAGGAGGAGGATATATGCGGCGAGTTGTATTGCCGTTATTTTATTTTTATTATATATTTAAAAATAAATGCGCGTAATACACTAGTACCCATGTGAATATATAAGTAATAAGTAAATATAAAATAGATATACTGCTAGTCAAATAGTGTGCCACTAGCCAGGACAAAAGTTTGACCATGGACCCATAGAAATAATTGAATTGAAGTGTTCAAGATTGAAATTTTCAAACTTATGCATTGTATTTGCCTTCAATAAATAACTACTTTCTCTATAAATAACCTTCAACCTTTCCATAAGATCGATATTACTACAAAACACATAACACACTAACATTTTCATTTTCTACTATAAGCTAGCTTCCGCGTCATTAATTATTCTGAAAGAAGAGGAAATCAAGTTTGTTGATAATAAAAAGAACACTTTCTCATGGCACTTGCTACTGGTAGTTTCATCCCCATGCCAACCAATTATAAATATTCCCCTAAAAGATCTATGACTATTACAATGTAAGTATATACTTATTTTATTAATGTTTTCATCCGATAATCATATATTCATATAACTATGAATAAACATTTGATGGTATTCTATGAATTAATCTTTTGTTTTTGTTGATATGATCAGAACATGCGGTAACCATAAATATAAAGCTAAACAAGTTGATAGAAGCAGAAATGGAGGGTATGGATCTGGCCCACAGACGACTAGTATTAAACTCCAAAGCAAAACAACGACCAGAAATCTTCAACTTGGCAACACTTATGCCACAACAATCTTGAGTAGTGTCGATGATGAAGATGATCTCAACACAAGTAGTCCTAATATGATTGGCAACATAGATTATCATTTTGAAATATGAATTGAGTATGCATAATGATAGTCATGATAACAACAAGTTGTAATTATGTAATGATACAAACTGGTGTCAAGAATGTATTTACTAACAATACAGGTTTATTGAAACGTCTTTAAATCAAGTTCCATCGACTTATGTATCATATATTCAAAACAACACATACTGACAGGAGCAGTAGTATATATCATATAGAAACCATACTGAACAATACACCATACACTACTCAGTATATGTCTTCCCCAATAAATATATATATATATACCATCGCCCTCTTTTTTAATCTGATCAAATCAAATATGTCACATAATTCTTTTATTGCATTCTATCAACATAGTTTGTGAAGTGGGAGGGAACATCCCATCGCAACTAATTGCTTTTACAAAAAATATTATGTTCATTCCCTCACGCGCTCTCTAAAGCATTTTGTTCCTTTAGGCATCATGCATGTACTTAAGGACGGTGTATATTTTGCTCTTTTCTTAAGTAATTTGGTATGAATTTGGGCTCGAGATTTTCCAGATTAATTTTTAAAAATTATAGTGAAATATTTGTTGCTCTATATGACAGGTCGATGATCTCAGAAAGAATGTTAAGAGAAGTTGTCTTTTCAAAAGATTAAACTAGTTATTGTTTTCCATTGTTAAGGTATAACTTTATTGCAATTTGAAATTCTCATTGTTTTTGTTGAAATTGATACACCCTAGAAACTATAGCGTATATGAGTATGATAAAATAATCTAGAACTATAAGTGTATGTAAAACATAAAAGAACCTAGAACTATCATGATACTAACATATCATGAAAACTCTAGAAAAATCTAAATATCGAAACATTCACCATCATTGAGAGGTTGGTGACTTGAGCCTATAAATAGACATTTGGTATCTTATAATGTATCATCCAAGAAATCAATGACATAGTCTTATTTCTAAACAACTCTCTAAAACTATCTTCTATCAACTATCTACTACACCACTACTAACAGTGGCATCAGAGCTACGTTCGGTCATATATTGAGCGTAGTTAAATTAATATATATCATTTCAAATTCCTCCCAACTACTTTAAAAATTTCCCTTGTACTATTAAACCACTCCAATATTTGTCTAAGACATGGGTAACATCACTCAATCATCAACTATTTCTGTCCCTATTTTCAATGGTGAAAATTTTGATTTCTGACGTGTTAAAATGGAAATATTTTTTTCTTCTCAAGATTTATGAGACACAGTAGAAGAATGATTCATTGTTTCCGCAGATACTTCAACTCTTAATGCAACTCAAGAAAAAGAGTTGAAGAAAAATAAACAGAAAAATTCAAAGGCATTGTTCACCTTGCAACAAGCGGTAACTGATGCAATTTTCTCAAGAATTATGGAAGCTAAGACTGCCAAAGAAGCGTGAAACACATTGCAGGAGGAGTTTCAAGGATGCACTAAGGTACGTGTTGTCAAACTTCAATCTCTAAGAAGAGATTTTGAACTATTGAAGATGAAGGAGTCTGAGACAGTTAAAGATTACTATTCTAAAGTTAAAGAAATAGTTAATCAAATGATAGCTTTCGGGAAAGACATTCTTGACAAGAAAATTGTTGAGAAAATTCTAATTACTATGCCCCCAAAGTTTGACCCAATCATGACAACGATTGAAGAAACCAAAGATATGTCCACTCTATCAGTGACATAACTTGTGGGCTCTCTTGAAGCATATGAGCAAAGACTGTATAGACATAAAGAAGATACACTTGAAAATATCTTTCAGTCAAAGCTCAAATTTCATTCCCAAAACAAAGAAAATGGAGGAAAGAAAAATTATGGAGAAACTTCAAGAAGAAGAGAAGGTTCTAGGAACTTCCTTAAGAACAAAACAGATAAAAATCCTCCATGCATTATATACAAAAGACTGGGGCACGGAGAGAAAAATTGTTGGTTCCGTAATATGCCACAATGCAACCATTGCATGAAGTTTGGGCACGTAGAAAAAAATTGTCGCAACAAAAATAGGCATCAAGCTAATATCGCAGAGGAGATGATCAAGAACAATGTATGTTCTATGCCACTCAAGACTAAGTCAAAGAAAAATGAGGAAGTTGGTACTTGGATAGTGGACGTAGAAATCACATGGCCAAGGATGAGACTATTTTCAAAAGCATTGACGAGTCTGTCAAAGTCAAAGTTCGATTGGGAAATGGCAGTGTGGTTGAATCAAAAGGAATAGGCACTGTTATGGTGGAGACAGATAAAGGTACGCAACTCATCCATGATGTCTTACAAGTCCCCAACCTTAAAGAAAATCTTTTAAGCATTGGTCAAATGATGGAGATAGGCTACACACTTCACTTTGAAGGAGGAATATGCAAAATCTTATATAACAAAAATAAAAGGGCCGATATAATCCAAGTGAAGAAGAATAAGAGCAATAGAAGCTTCCCGCTAAATTTAAAACATACAACTAACATTGCTTTAAAGGTACAAGTTGATGATTCATGGCTCTGGCATCAAAGATTTGGCCACTCCAACATACATGCCTTAAAGTAATTACATGAGAAGAACATTATGAGAGATTTTCCAAGCATAAAGGAGAACAATGAAGTGTGTGAAGGATTTCTCCTTGGTAAGCAACACCGATTTTTGTTCTTAACAAGCGGAGCATGGAGAGTAAAAGATCTGTTTGAGCTAATTCATACTGATGTATGTGGACCGATGAGGACGCCATCACACGAGAACAACAAGTACTAAATACTCTTCATTGATGACTTCTCTAGAATGACATGGGTCTATTTCCTAAAAGAAAAATCAAAAGTCTTTGGAGTATCCAAAAAGTTCAAGGCCCTTGTTGAAAATCAAAGTGGATAACAGATAAAAGTACTAAGAAGTGATCGCGACAAAGAATACACCTCTCGCGAGTTTGACAGATTTTGTGAGGATGAAGGCATAGAGTGACAACTTACAGTCTCATATTCTCCTCAACAAAATGGTGTATATGAGAGAAATAATCGCACAGTTATGGAGATGGCTAGATCGATGCTCAAGGAGAAGGGACTTCCTAACATATTCTAGGCTGAAGCAGTCTACACTGTTGTTTACATACTTAACAAATGTCCAACTAAGTCAGTACAAGATAATACTCCAATCGAAGTTTGGAACGGGAAGAAGCCATCAACAAAGCACCTAAGGGTCTTTGGATCTATATGCTACATTCATATTCCAGACGTGAAGAGGCACAAGCTTGAAGAGAAAACTATACGAGGTATCTTCCTAGGGTACAACACAATCTCTAAACGCTATCGTGTCTACAACTTGCAAACTAAAAAAAATCATCATCAGTCAAGATGTTAAAGTTGATGATAATGCTTCTTAGAATTGGGTTGAAGAAAAAGTGGAGAAGAACATCCTTATACCAGCTCAACTACCTCAAGAAGAATCTGAGGAAGAAGGCCCAGGTGAACCTTCTTCACCTCCACAACAACAACATAATCAAGAATTATCATCACCAGAGTCTACTCCAAGACAAGTAAGATCTTTGATGGACATATATGAAACATGTAACTTGGCCATACTTGAACCTGGAAGCTTTGAAGAAGCATCAAAGCAAGAAGTATGGGTCAAGGCAATGGAAGAAGAGATAAAGATGATCGAGAAAAACAACACATGGGAGTTAGTAAATTGTCCCCGTCGAAAAGATATCATTGGGGTTAAGTGGGTCTATAAGACAAAGCTCAACCCAGATGGCACCATACAGAAACACAAGGTAAGGTTAGTAGCTAAGGGTTACTCACAGCAACCTAGGATTGACTACAATGAGACATTTGCACCAGTAGCTCGTCTTGATACCATTAGAGATCTAATAGCTATTGCGGCACAAAGAGGGTGGAGTATCCAGCAACTAGATGTCAAATTAGCCTTCCTCAATGGTGTACTTGAAGAAGAGATCTATGTGGAGAAGCACAAGGATTCATTTCTGAAAGCGAAGAAAGCGAAGTGTTAAGACTAAGAAAATCACTTTACGGTTTGAAGCAAGCACCTCGAGCATGGTATAGCAGAATTGATCAGTATTTCATAGATCAAGGATTCAGGAGGAGCAAGAGTGAGCCTACACTTTACATTAAGTCTCAAGGTCAGTACACTCTCTATATGTAGATGACCTTATCTACACGGGAAACAATACCAAGATGATGATGGAGTTCAAAGAAGACATGATGAAGACCTTTGAGATGACCGACCTTGGTTCTATGAGTTACTTCCTCGGTATAGAGGTAAGTCAGAGAAATGAAGGGATATTCATCTTGCAAAAGATATACACAAAAGGCTTACTCAAGTAATTCAATATGTACGGTTGCAAACCTGTCACTACTCCACTCATAACAAATGAGAAACTACAGAAGAATGATGCAACACCAGAAGATGATGCATCCAGATATCAAAGTCTAATTGGAAGCCTTCTATATTTGACAACTACACGGCCATACATAATGTATGATACAAGTCTTCTACAAGATTCATGCAAAGCCCAAGTCAAATACACTTTGGAGCAGTAAATTTTTTTTAAAGATATCTACAAGGAACAAAAGAGTTTGGTATATGGTACACTATAGAAACCAACTCAAGATTACTTGGCTACACCAATAGTGATTGGGCAGGTTCGGTAGATGACATGAAGAGCACCTTTGGCTATGCTTTCTCACTAGGATTGGGAATTCTCTCTTGGGCGTCGAAGAAGCAAGCTACAGTTGCACAATAAACAGCAGAAGCAGAGTATGTGGTTGATGCTGAAGCAACGAGTCGAGCTATATGACTTCACAGGATACTTGAAGACATGAGAGAAAAACAAGATGAGCCTACTAAAATTAATTGTGACAACACATCAACAATTGCAATGACGAAAAATCTAGTGCATCACAGTAGAACAAAACACATAGCAATCAAGTATCAATTTATTAGAGAAGCGGAAGCAACTAAGAAGATCAAAGTCGACTACTGCAGAACAGAAGAAAAAATTGCAGACATATTCACGAAAGCGTTACCGAGACCAAGATTTGAAGAGCTGCGAACTATGCTTGGAGTTACAGAAATTTGCATCAAGGAGGAGTGTTGAAATTGCTACAAATTTCTAGAATATTCTAAATATAATATGTATAATAATGGTAGAATACTCTAGAAACTATAGTGTGTATGAGTATGGTAGAATAATCTAGAACTATAAGTATATGTAAAAGATAGAAGAACCTAGAGCTATCATGATACTAACATATCATGAAAACTCTAGAAAAATTAAAGTAATGTAGAAACATTCACCACCATTGAGAGATTGGTGACTTGAGCCTATAAATAAGTATTTGGTATCTTATAATGTATCATCCAAGAAATTAATGACATAGCCTTCTTTCTAAACAACTCTCAAAAACTATCTTCTATCAACTATCAACTAAACCACTACTAACAAATTTGGCTAGAACATCACTTAATTGTTTTAGTATAAATTATACTGTATAATTGAATAGTTATGTTAATTGTTAAATTTTTGGACTATTTGCTAAAGAAAATTTTGTATCTTATCTTTATTTTTCTTATTCTATTATTAATATAATTATTCTGGCTCTTTAAAAATTAATAAAATAAAAATTTTATTGCAATGATTTTTTTTTTTTTTTGCATAACTTAAATATTTTGCGGGATTTAAAGCCTCCATTAATCAAATTCCCTAATTTATTAACAAAAATACCAGCGGTTGTATAAACTCTCCATAGATATATTGTCAGAATTGTATAAGCGGCCGTTTTTATAACTCCAACAAAATATTTTGCAGAGGTTAACCCCACTAACAACCCACGCTACTCAGACGCATTTTTTGTAGTGTTGCCAACATGCCAGTTCACATTGTTAATTTCACACATGTTGTTGATCCTAATTTATATTTCTAGTGACTACTACATATCATATAGTATATTTTTTGGATTTTTATGACTTAAGTCCATGACTTTCTGAAGTCAGACTACAACTAACTGTTCGTTCTTGATTATATAATAACAAGTCTAAACTCCTTACTATATTTTTCAGTCAAGGTGATGAGATATAATGTGAACATGATTATGTTGAATTATTCAAATCATGGTTAAATTAAACCGTAATATAAAAATAAGCTACCTAGACCGAACATGTTCTTGATTAACAATTTAATTGAATGAATGTCATTTTACATTTATTCATAAAAAATAATAATATGATTAACAACTGGTATTATTTAGTCAACATTAAACCTAATCTATGCTCTTTAAATATTGAGTTAACAACTGACAATATAAAATAGTTTTATACTGTTATTTAATAAAAAAATTTATCATTTAATTATATCGTATAATTTATTTTAAAATAGTATTACTTAACATTTAAAATAGTTGTGATCGATTGAAAGTGTAAAATTATTTTACACTATAAATATATATCCATTATTTTTCTCTTAAATATGTTTTATTTTCTTATTCACTATGCGGCAAATACCCAAACTAACTAGCAATCTCATCAATCATGTTTCCTCTATTGGGAAATTTTACACAAACAAGACCAATTCAAATTCAGAATTCCATGTTAATCATAATTAGATCCTCCTTCAAGTAACTAACACTTCTTCTTTTTACTTTGATTTCCTCTCTTTTCTACCTTATCATTTATTTGAGCTAGTGCGCTTGAATTTCATCTATATATATATATATATATATATATATATATATATATATATATATATATATATATATATATATATATATATATATATATATATATATATGAAAAATTTCTTGTACATGCAACACATATTAATATTGATATTCCAATATCAGAATAATGTCAAGACAAATGTTACAATATCTATTAACAGATTGAACAAATTTATTGAGATGCAACTGATACTGAAATAAAATTACAGAATAATAAATAACACATAGTATTTATTCTGGATTGTGTCTGCACTTGGCTCAAACATCATACAAGACTCAATCTGATTGTGCTGCGTGGGATAGCCTTCTAACAACGACTTCCCTCGAATAGCTCGAGCAACAATCTCAATTTTCTGGCCGACATAGCTTTGCCTTACAGGGACAACCCCAGGAATGGTGAGGAGAGCCGAAGACGATCATGAGGACCTCGCGAGCATATCTCACTCTTCTTGTCGACCAAGACAAGTCCTCCGGAGACAACAGCATAGCTAGCGAGGAGGGTCTACGACAGACAGAAGTACCACACGAGCATTTTCCTCGTAGGGCTGACTCTCAACACCTCTGAATATCACGAAATCCTCTTGGTCCCAAAAAGGCCGCATCCATATCCTTCTGATAGTTCAGAGGTTTCCATCTAGGTTGGGGACCACGTGCTGGCTCCTACTATGCACATAAGACCTGACAATTTTCATTTTTTGGCCTACTTGCTCAGCCCAATGATGGGGATCTTGGTCCAGCACTGGGGGCTATAAATACCCTATTGTGATACTGTGGGAAGAACTGATTGTTTTTCAAAATGCTGGTTTGCATTTTGCGTTTGTGTTTGCAAAATGTCGCGATAAGCAAGAGTCGCTACCGACTTTTATTTTATCCAACAAGGAAAGGAAAAAAGCATAGAAAAATTCCTTTTTCGAGATATGTCTCGGGTTCGGGGGGTAGATTATAGATAGGGAAGGTGTTAGCACCCTTTCTATCCGTGGTTATCCACGGCCTCTTAGGTATTTGCTCATATTGTTTTCAAAATTGCTTTCTTTGTGCTTGTGGGTTTGAAAACTTCGATTTAACTCTTGCTTCTTTCCTCAAGAGTGTAATGAAGTATTTTTTGAAAACTTTGTTTGAAAAGGAGTGTAAGTGTGAAAAATTTATTTTGTTTTGAAAGAGCAAGTATCTAAGAACCATCTACCTACTCGAAAAAGGAATCATTATATGTTATTTTCCTTTAGACAATGCTATCCCACTATTAATGAGTAGGTAGCAACGTCGTTGGAGTTTGAGGGTCAATTCGAATGCGGGACTTGCGGTCACTAAAGCAATGTTAGGACACTTTAGAGGTAACCCTAATGTCTTAGATCATTTGTTTGAGGCAACAATATCTGAGGCAACCGTTTCGAGGCGACTATGATCTTTAGACAAGAGGGCGACCTCTAAAGTGACCTATACTCAATGACCGCGCACGAAGGCAACCAAGTGGGGTGTACCCTAGGAGTGCGCATGTGCGAGTGTGTCGTTTTCAGTTATTTTTATCTTTGTACATGTTAAGGGTGATCTAAGTTGATTTTAAGATTAACATTCAGTCTTGTCATGCAAACCCTATTATCAAACATCTAGCAGTTTATAATTTGTGGGAAATAAAATGCGGAATTTAAATTACAAGGCGTCGGGTATTTACATCGCCAAAGACAAACCCTTTTTAAAAATAAATAAAGCGATAAAAATAAATAAAATTCCTATTTACTATTACAATCCGAGAGCAAGTACATTATTGGTAAAAGAAAGTAAATCGCGGCGCAAAATTTAATCGGACGCATGATTAGGGTTTTGACCCTTTTTTTTGTTAAAGAAGAAATCTTTTTGTTGTTTTTATTTTAAGAAAGAAATAAATCCTAAATTAATTACTAAATTGAATTAATAAATTAATTAACAAAAATAAATTATTTTTGGGTTTTTGTTATTTTTAAGAAAGAAAAATAAAATAATTAATGTTAGTAATTAAAACGTAATTAAATCTAATTTAATTTTAATTATTTACAAAAAATAGGTTAAAATTATTCTAATTAAAACCTAAATTAATTAATTAGTGTTTATTAATAAAAATAAAAATTTGATTGAATAAAAATATTTTTTTGGTGATTTTATTTTATAAAAGACTGAATTTTAATTGGTTAGTAAATCAAATGAAAATAATAAAACAATTAAATAAACAAATAAAATAAATGAGAATAGGGGAGTATGGGCCTGAATTTTGTGGTGTAGACAGCAATTGGGAGGCCCAAAAGCGCTGGCCCTGGTTGACTTTTTGGATCTGGTGTGCGCGCTTGGACCTTGCCTACGATGGACCTTCAGTTTTAGCCTCTGGCCATCTGGCGTTTGGAGGATGAATGACCATGGTGGGCTGCACGCTTTAGTATGTATGTGATCATCTGAAAAGCAAAATTGTTAAGGAAATGGGGGGACCTGGGATTCGAACCCAGGTCCTGGAGAAATTACATTGCTTGCCTTGCCACTACGCCGCTTTGATCTGTTTGTTAGTAATATACAAATAAAACATAATATAATAAAACAAGTCATATGCCAGCAAAACAAAAGAATGCGCGAAAATTATTTGAATTGGCCAATCGGAGGATGACACGATCTCATCCATGTCCTCAGACCTGTAACAATATTACCCGCGGATTTGAATCCGCAGCAAAAAACGCAGGCTTATGCTAAAAATCTCCCTAGGCTAAATAAATCCATTCCAAGAACATGATTGGATTCGTTATGGCCTCCTGATCACAGCCACGTTCTTCTTGAGTCCCAATTTTTCCTAAAACAGAAAACCCTAAAAACGCTTCCAAGAACCCTAGCTATGGCGTTTTGCATTACAGATTAGATAAACAAAATTGAATGATGCAAATAGCTTAGAAATGTTGTAAGGATTACAAATATGCCAATAGTTTTCTCAAATGATGCAAGAATAAGCCAAATCTATTTCAAGAACAAAGGTAGTTATCGTGACACTTACAGCGCGCTATGGAGTCTGAACAAGGTTGCTTTGGATTGGTTTGGCTTGAGTGAATGCCCAGGAAGCGTTTGGGACAGGTCTCAGCCCTTGAAAACACCTCTAAACATGATTTTAATCTCAAGCTTTTTGTGACTTTCTTCAAATCTTGTTCTGCCTCTCTCTGCAATTGCCAACCCTGATCTCGATTGCTTTTGCTTGCTTATGTATTGTGTGGTGTATTAGGGTAGAAATTATGGACTGAATCCTTCCAAATCAATGCACATGATTTTGATTTGATCTCCATTATTAACCTTTCCAAATTTGATTTGATTCAATCTTTTTGTACATGTTTTTCTTTGATACGAATTCCATGGTGTTTCTAGCTGTAAACAAAGCCTAAAATAATCAATAAATCAAGAGTTATTAATTATTTGGATTTTCTATGATTTTATTTGATTTAAAATGAATAAATTTAATTAAAAAAATAAAATTAAATAATAGAAATGAAATAAGGGCTCATGGATGAAGCTAGGACACGTGGACAATGATGCAAACTCAAATCAAGTGGAAAAGAATGGGCCTATTTGACAAAATTTGATGTTTTGGGGATAGTTGACTTTTGGCAATTTTGCAAAAATGTCCAACTTCAACAATGCATAACTTCTTCAATTTTGAACTTTTGGAGGTGTTCTTGGACTTTTTAGAAATATTGAGATGTCCTATAACCAACCCTTTTGGTCTTATCTCATTTTGATATTCCATGCTCAAGTTATAAGCTTTGGAAAAAATGTGTTTTTGTTGACTTTCAAAAATGTCCTATAATGTCCAAATTTATAACTTCTTGTGAGTGCATTTTTTGATCTTGGGGTATGAAGATGAATTGTAGGAAATTTCATCCTCTTAAAAATGATATTTGGATGGGTCATTTCTCATAAAGTATGAAAAAGTTATGCTTGGTCAAAGTTGAGTTGACTTTTCCTACAAAACCCTAATTTAGCAACTTTTGAGTCTTGATGAATCTTGAGCAATCATTGATGAATCATGGTCAACCCTTGATAAAATTATTAAATATCCTTCAAAATTAGAATGTTGACAAAAAATCATGAAGTTTGACTGTATTTGGGTCACAGTTGACTTTTGCCCTAGCACTGTCAATTTTGGACCTTTGAGCAATTGACTGAGCAAACTTCCTCTGTAAGGCTTGAAATTTGACATGGATGATCTTGAGAACATATTAGGACACTAGTGAGCATTTGAGGTCATTTGGACTCAAAGATCTTGATGCAACACAAAACCCTAATTTGGGGTAGACTGCCTTAGGAGATAACTTGTCTGACCAACTCTTGAGCAATCTTGAGCCATTTGGAGACTTTTCTTGAAATGTTTTGAGGAATATGAGAGGGAAAATTTTGGGGTACAACAGCTGCCCCTGTTCAATCTTCTTAAACCTGAGGATGTAGATTGGCTTTCGTGCCTTTCGTGATCCGAAGGTGGAAGATGATTGAACACCAGAGTGCCTAGAAATTTGCACTCGCATGAAATGGTATCAGCCTTGTGATGTCGGGAATGGGCTTACAGATGCCATTTGGAGATTGCTGATGGGAGGATGGGCTTAAAAGACGCCATCTACAGGAGTGTCGATCGCATAAGAGATTCCTTAGCGAGAGCTCGCACTTGTTGCTTGTACTTCAACTGAGAGAACTTCTCTGCTGAGTTTTAAGAACTTGTCCGTAATTCAACTGGGGGGAATCTGTCGAGATTTAGAACCTTATCTGTAATTCAACCGAGGATAATTCAGTTTAGATTTAAGAATCGGTCAGTAGTTCGACTAAGGGAAACATCTTCATCAAGTTCTAGGACTGTCTGTACTTCAACGGAGGATAATTCTATTGAGATTTAAGAACTTGTCCACATTTCGACGGAGGAAAATTGTCGAGATTTAGAACCTTATCTGTAATTCAACCGAGACTAATTCAGTTGAGATTTAAGAATCGGTCAGTACTTCGACTGAGGGAAACATCTTCATCGAGATCTAGGAACTGTCTGTACTTCAACGGAGGATAATTGTGTTGAGATTTAAGAACCTGTCCACACTTCGACGAAGTAAAATTGTCGATATTTAGAACCTTATCTTTAATTCAACTGAGACTAATTTAGTTGAGATTTAAGAACCGGTCAGTACTTCGACTGAGGGAAACATCTTCATCGAGATCTAGGACTTGTCTGTACTTCAACAGAGGATAATTCTGTTGAGATTTAAGAACTCGTCCACACTTCGACGGAGGAAAATTGTCGAGATTTAGAACCTTATCTGTAATTCAACCGAGACTAATTCAGTTGAGATTTAAGAACTGGTCAGTACTTCGACTGAGGGAAACATCTTCATCGAGATCTAGGACTTGTCTGTACTTCAACGAAGGATAATTCTGTTGAGATTTAAGAACTCGTCCACACTTCGACGGAGGAAAATTGTCGAGATTTAGAACCTTATCTGCAATTCAACCGAGACTAATTCAGTTGAGATTTAAGAACTGGTTAGTACTTCGACTGAGGGAAACATCTTCATCGAGATCTAGGACTGTCTGTAATTCAACGAAGGATAATTCTGTTGAGATTTAAGAACTCGTCCATACTTCGATGGAGGAAAATTGTCGAGATTTAGAACCTTATCTGTAATTCAATCGAGGATAATTCAGTTGAGATTTAAGAACCGGTCGGTACTTCGACTTGGGTAAAAGCTTCATAGCTGAGAACTTAACTGCATCCTTCCTGAAAGGTAACGGTCAATCGTATGCGATGCATGATATATATCAAGAAATGATGTTCTCAAAATAAATGAGATTATGTTGTATGATGCGTATATGCATGTGTCATGATGTATGGAAATGTAATATTTTTATCTGGGGAAAATAAATCCCGGATAGCTGCTGGAGAAAAGAGTTGAATTCTTCGTTTCCGCTGAGGATGGAGAATGAAGATGTTGTGAGAATAATCCTGCAGGAGAGGATAACTCCGTTGGGGAATAAACTGAGGAGGAGATTACTCTGTGGGGAAGAGATGTTTAGCTGAGGATTCCACCGATAAATTCCGCTGGGGATGAATTACCGTTGCTGGTGATACTGAATCTTGTTTGGGGATTGACTTCTTGTTTGTGAAAGGAAAGAACTCCGCTGGGGATGATCTTTCAGTTACTACTTCATTGGGGATAACCCTCTTAGACTCTAATAGGGATAACCCTTTGAGCTCTACTGAGGACAATCTTCCAAAGTGTACTGGTGATGATTCTCCAAACTCCACTGGGGAAGCTTTTTTCAGATTGCACTGGGAAAAATTTCAAACTCCACTGGGGATATCTTGTACTCTGTCGGGGAACATTCTTATACTTCGCTGGGGAATATTAAGACTGCTGGGGATATTAAGCCTCTTCAGTGTTGATGTTAGATAAACTCTTCTCGGGGATAATATTACTGATTCATTCATAGTTGCAAGTCTCAGCGGGGGATAGTTATCATTACTGTCTTTTCTTACTCTACGGGGAATGAAAGTGCCTTAGCCACATTCTTCAGTTGAATCTATCTTTGTACCTGGTGGATAGAGAAACTGTAAAGCTTGGACAATTCTTATTTGCCCCTGTTTTTGATATTACAAGTAATGGTCTTTTGTTTTGTATGTAAATATTCATGAGCTGCAATTAATGTCAAAATGCATATATCAAAAATGAACATTGGACGTTCTTTGCAAAACAAAACAGATAAAGGAAAAACAGTTTGAAATTTCTGTGAAAATGAATTGTATTGATTTTGAAGTTTGGCCTATAAATAGGCGTTTTTGTACAAGAGGCTGGCATCCTAGTAAGAGAACGCCGCCGAAGAATAGAATTTACACAATTTGTGAAAAACTAAACAAAACAGCTATGTGAATAATCCCACTGGGTTCCAACTCTGCTATTGCCTTTATGTCCTCGAGCATATCATCACTTTGCTACTGGTTAAAGGTAGATCAGATTTGATTATTGTCGTCCGAGCTTGATAGTTGATACCGAAGTCTGGTTGCAAGGTGTTCCAATGAGACATAGTGTTACGCTTTAATCCCTAATTTTTGCCTGGACCGCCTTTTCGGGTTTTCAGTCCACCGGGATACCCTTTTTTGCCCAAGCCGCCTTTTCAGGTTTTCGACTTGTCGGGTGTACGGATTTTTTTCCATTTTCATCCCTTATTTTTGCCCGAACCCTTTTGGTTCACCGGGAAGCCCTTATTTTTGCCTAGGCCAGTCAACCTAGCGGGTCTTGGTTTATGCGTAGTATTTTTGCACTATGTCTGCATTGACGGGGTGAGGAAGGTCATCACCATCCATGGTAGTTATAATCATAGCTCCTCCTGAGAAGATGTTCTTAACCACAAATGGTCCTTCGTAGGTAGGGGTCCATTTTCCCCTGGGATCACCTTGAGGTAAGATAATGCGCTTGATTACCAGGTCCCCAACTTGATACTCTTGTCGTTTGACTTTCTTGTTAAACGCCTTGATCATCCGTTTTTGATACTGTTGTACCCCAAAATTTTCCCTCCCATATTCTTCAAGATATGGCAAGGGTCATCCTCAAATTGCTCAAGTCTACTCAAGGATTGCACAGTCCAGATGCCTCCTAAGCCAGTCAAAATTAGGGTTTTGGTTCCTTCAATGAATTTGAGGTTTTCAATGGTTCAATCAAGTCCCATAAGCCTATATACATCCTCAAGCATCTACATGTCAAGTCTCAAGGCTCATAGTGCCAAATTTTACAGTCAAAAGCCCTATTTGCTCTACAGTCAACTCTAGGGGTAAAATGGTCATTTTGTAGTCAAAAATCAGAATTTTTGGTCAACATCTTATTTTGAGTCCACAATCATCATTTGATCAAGTCTTGATCATGATTCCACAAGGATAGCTCAAAAATCATCAAGATGCCAAAAGTTACTATTTTTAGACAGAAGAAAAGTCAACTGTATCTTGACCAGGGCATAACTTTCTCATGGTTCATCAGAAAAATCCCATCCAATGCTAATATTGAAGGGGATAACATTTCCTACAACTCATCTTCACATTCCAAGTCCAAGAAATGCTCTCACAAAAAGTTATCAATTTCTACATTATAGGTCAATTTCAAAAGTCAACAAAAATGCACTTTAAGTCAAAGACCATAACTTGAGATTGGTAAATCCAAATGACATGGGACCAAAGGCATTGATTAGAGGACTTCAAGACCTTTCCAAAATTTCAAAGAACATGTTCATATGATCAAAATTGAGCAAGATATGCATTGGATAAGTTGGGAAATTTTTGTGAATTTGCAAAAGTCAACTTTGCTCAAAACACTTTGTTTTTGCTAATGGGCCTCAAATTTCTTCTTGAAACTTTATCCAAGGCCTATGCACGACCCATCAAGCTTAAATTGATTTATTTTCTTATTTTTATTAAATAATTGGATTTTTAAATTGATTTTAATTCATTTAATTAATTTAAATTGTAGGAAATTCAAAGATATGATTTTTTCAATCTTTTGTGAAACAAACAAGCTCAATATATGCTGGCAAATTCGTGTGAACATCAAGGGGACAAAAATCTCCAAGTTTGGCAAGTTTTTCCAATCAAAAATATTGAAAAATATTTGATTTTCAATCAAATATACAAACATCAATTCCATGGATTTCTTGGCCAAGATTTAACCTAATACCATTCTACTATAAGTATGCAAGTCAACCCTAATGCATTGGACGAGAATTTGCTGCAGAAAAAAGCCATAGCCATTCAAGAAAATTCAAAGAAACTTGAAAAATGTTTTCAATCTTCCATGCCAATTCAAAGCTTTTAATTGTTTCTAATACATTGCAGGGGTTCCCAGGAACGTGTATGGATCAAAACCAAGTGCTAAAGCTCAAGGAAACGCCAAGAACAATCGCACGGTTTGCATAATTTTCTCAGAATCGAAATTCATATTTCATGCATCATTAACACGATTTGTTGTTTGTTTTGTATTGTATGAATCCATAGGAAGCTAATGGTACAGGTTAATTGAATTATAGAGCCCTAAATCAAAAGATACCATTGACAAATTCTAGGATTCCTAAGCTTTGATTTTGGGGCTTTGCTATCCAGGCAAAATTGGGACCTCTAAAACCTATGGTTGAAATCGTTGCAACCAGACGAATTGAATGCCATACTCGCGAAACATTTATGTAGCCCATACGCCTAATCGCTATTATTCCTCGATCCATATTGTGGGGGTTAAAAACCCCCGCTATTTGATTTGTTTTTGCAGGTATTCAGCGAGGAAGATGAAGACGTGTTGATATACCATTGGGCCATTTGAAAAATATGCACGCGTTTTGGTTTTTACAGCATAGGAATTAATTATTTAATATATTAATTATTTGTTGTTTTACTAATGACTGAAGCAAGTTGGTGGAGTGGTTAAGGCAAACGCGCAATAGGCATTGGGACCTGGGTTCGATTCCCAGGTCCCCCAATATTTGTTTCTATTTTTCATAACATGATCATATGCAGGATTCCCAATGATGTCCACCGTGTACGTTCCAATCCCAGGCGCCATGTGTCCTTAAGCATTGATCTAATGACCATGAAGTGCTGACCATGATGTTCCCTAGTCAACTATACCTGGACAATTCAATAAAGTCAACAAGGCTTGATGTTAATGGGCCACCAATTTCCAGAACAAACCTCCATCTGGGCCCAACACCCCCCCTGGTTTATATTTCCTCTTTTATTTTCTTTCTTTTCTTTTAATAATTATTATTACTATTATTTAATTGACTCGTAAATTATTTTTCATAATAAAATCAGAAACCTAAAATATTATTTATTTTTATTAATTTCACTATTAATTATTATTTTGTAAATAAATTCTAACAAATTAATTTAGTTTAATTAGGTTTAATTTTGACTTTTTTTCATAATAAATAAAATAAATTTAGAATTAGGGTTTTCTTGACAACTTTTAATTTCTTTTATTTTATTTTCATTAAAGACCTAAAAAACAAAAAAAAATACTTTTTTCTTTTAATTATTTAATTAATTAGAATTAGGTTTAGTTAATTTCAAAAAGGACCAAATCTCATTCTTTTCTCAAAAAGGGTCAAAACCCTAAGGACGTTCTCGATTCAAGCTCTTTCACGCATTATTATTATTTTGATCATATTTATGTAACTGCTCCGAGAATGTAATCGATAATTAGGACTTTTATCGCTTTCTTTATTTTCCCGCAATTTATCTTTTCAAGGGTTATGTTTTTGGCGATGTAAATACCCGACGCCTTGTAATAGCGTAGATTTACTTTCCGCAATTTACTTTCCGCACAATTATTAACTGTTAACTATGCATGACAAGACTTGCCTGAAAAATAAAACCAACTCGTAGCTCACCATAATACTTGTGCAAAGATAATCTTAACATGAAACCTGACACACACGCACATGCCACTCCTAGGGTACGCCTCACTTGGTTGCCTCGACGTGGTCATTAAGTATAGGGTGTTTTAGAGGTCGCCCTCCTGTCTAAAGATCCAGTTTCCTCGAAACAGTTGCCTCGGATAAAAAGGATCTAGGACATTAGGGTTACCGCTAAGGCATCCTACTATTGCTTTGGTGACCACACATGTCCCTACAATCGAATTGACCCGAATAACTCCAACGACGGTGCTACCTACTTCTCAATAGTGGGATAGTACTGTCTAAAGGACATTTACACAGCTTAATTCCTTAGAGTGGGTAGATTTCTCCTGGGTACTTGCTCTTTTCAAAACAAAAACAACTTTTCGCACTTACACTTTCAAAAAGTTTTCAAACAACACTTCATACACTCTTGAGGACAGATACAAGAGTTAAAACGAAGTTTTCAAACAAACTTTTTTCAAAACCCACAAACACAAGAAAAGCAAACATTTTTGAAAACATAGTGAGCAAGTACCTAAGAGCCTGTGGATAACCATGGATAGAAAGGGTGCTAACACCTTCCCTTTCTATAAATCTACCTCCCGAACCCGAGAAACGTCTCGAAAAGGAATTTTGATGTGCTTTTGTCCTTTCCTTGTTGGAGAAAATAAAAGACGGTGGCGACTCTTGCTTACCGCGACATTTCACGAACCAGCATTAAAAACAGTCAGTTCTATTTCCACCGATCACAGAACTGGCGACTCTGCTGGGGAAATTTAAATAAGTGAGGTGTACCTTAGGATTAGATCATTCTATGTTTTCAATTGTATGCCTTGTTTGCTTTAATATTGTGGGCTTGCATCGGAGTTTCATAGATCCTAACCCGGATCTGGGGGATACCATTTTAGAAGTAGCAACAAACTGTGAGGGAACTGTGTGGGGTATACCGACATGGTTGAAGCAGTTGCTACGTTGATGTGGCACTTTGGTGAGTACCGGTAACCCTTGAGTCAAGTCAAGGAGAGTACGGGGCCGCCGCGTGGTGTCGTGAAGCATCAACTGACCTTAGGAACCTTACTCGACCATCCTGGCCTCTTTAGGGGTAGTGAGATGACCGACTTTGGTGTAGTCCGAAGTTGGTAGATACTCGATACTACACTCATTGAGGGTTGTTTTCTTGGAATATTTTGGTCGCCAGTTCAGTGGCTAAATCAAAACAGTGAACATAGAAAACAACCCAATGATATTGAGCTCCTTAGAACCCGGTTACTTTTGATAGGACAGGTTTTGAGCCAACCAACTTCAAGAGGGTAGTACCTAAACCTCATGCTGGCCTAAACTCTAAGGGCTGTCTGGTGTGACTTGTGTGCCTTATCATGTTTGCCTTTTATGAATACTTGTGGTGTGCTTTTATCATAACATCATAACATCATAAAGCATCATATGCATTTACTAACCACTTCAAGGGTTCGAATCTTCATCTTTGTTCTTGTTTTGTAGGACATGGAATCTCTTCGCAGAAAGACAATTCAGGTCAACCTTGTAAGGATCCATCCTCAGCTCAAGGAGCTTACATCCAGGATTCCCAAGAACTCTTCCTTCAGTGAAAGACATGGTAGACTAATCAGCTTGGTCAATACCAGCATTGAAGAGGATATGGTGAAAGTGTTGTTCCAGTTCTTTGACCCTTTGCACCACTGTTTTACTTTCCCGGATTATCAATTGGTGCCTACTTTGGAAGAGTTTTCTCAGCTTCTAAAAATTCCTATCCTTAGTCAACTACCCTACAATGGTACGGAAAAGGAACCAAAACTTGAAGAGGTTGCTCAAACATTACGTCTGCAGCCATCTGACATCAAGGGGCATTGGGAAGTTAGAAGTGGTATCAAAGGATTCTTGGCAAAGTTCCTGTTTGAGAAAGCACAAGAATGTTGGAATTCTCTCGACCTACAAGCTTTTGAAGAAGTGGTGGCACTCCTTGTCTATGGGTTGGTCTTGTTCCCAAATCCTGATCAACTTATAGACATAAATGCTGTCAAGATCTTTATGTCCAGGAACCCTATACCTACGTTGCTTGGGGACATCCTCCACTCATGTTACACTCGAACCATGAGAAAAAGAGGTGTTCTCATGTGATGCACTCCTCTCCTGGCAAGGTGGTTTATTTCACACCTTCCACAATCAGTTTTGAAGAACGAGCGGGGTTTGAGATGGTCACAACGGTTAATGACTCTTACACATGCTGATATACATTGGTGTTCTCGGTCCAGAGAAAATGTCACTATCATTGACCGTTACGGAGAATTTCCTAATGTTCCTTTACTTGGAATTAGAGGAGGCATCACTTATAACCCGTGTCTGGCTTTGAGACAGTTTGGATATGCTCGGAGGGATGGCCCTCATGACATGTTGATTCCTGACATAGTTTTTGACTTCGACAACGATACGCAAGGACTTCGGCAGAGATTCATCAGAGCTTGGAGGATGCCTAACAAGGTGGATAGTAAGACCCTGGGGCACAAGAATTCCATCCCCCTTGAGCCTTATCTCAAGTGGGTACGAGCCCGCTCCCAGAAGCTTGTGATGCCATATCCTCACATTCTCCCCGTGATCAAAGAGCCAGTTATGGAGGGAGAGGTTCCGTACACCATTCTACATCCTGACATGCCAACGTCTTGGGAAGAAATGCAAAAGAGCTGGATCCAACTTAAGGAAGAACGGAATTCTCTTGAAACCAGTTTACATGCCAGTGAGAAGAAGGTCTTGGAGCTCACCCGCCTACTTCACGAGGAAAAGACCCTCAACACCTGCATCGCTCCAAAGAGGACGCGCAGTGTATTTTGGCATTAAGTATTTTGTAATATTTCGCCCATGAGGCATTGATGTACTAAACAATTTACTTCTTAATATAACGTGTGTTCCTTTTTGTTTACAACGAATTTGAATTTTCGAACCCTTGAATGCATTGCATAAATAGCATACCATGCATCATGTGCATAACAGGTACACTGTTTACAGGTCACTTATCTTCTTCGCTGTTTATTTCAGCAGTCATCATGTCTTCTGAACCTACTAATGAACAAGCTATCAAGGCCCTCCAGGCCCAGAATGCCCAGTTCCAAGAGATGGTTATGAGCCTAGCCCAGGGTCAACAGGAGTTGAAGACCTTGCTTACAAAGAAGAAGAAGAAGAGGACTGTCTTGTTCAATACCAGACGCAGATATGGGAATGCACTGCAGAATGAGGTCGAGCTGACTACCCCATATGTAGGGAAGGACAATCCCCAAGAAGGAGGGGTCCCTAGTCCCGTGGTCTCTGACAACGAGATGAATTATAATGATGAACAGTACCCTCCTGCTGAGGATAGGTATAAATAGCTAGAGGACCGTTTAAGTGCCATGGAGATTCAACATGTGCCTGGATTGGATTTTGGAGATCTAGGTTTATCCTCTGGGGTGGTGATTCCCCATAAGTTCAAGGCGCCTGCTTTTGCAAAGTACGACGGAGCTTCCTGTCCTAAGCTGCACCTCTGATCGTATGTAAGGAAGATCCAACCTTACACTACTGACAAGAATTTATGGATTCATTTCTTCCAGGATAGTCTTTCAGGGACTCAACTCGAATGGTTCTATCAGCTAGATAGAGCCAGTATTCGTAACTGGGAGGACTTGGATACTGCGTTCTATAAGCAGTATCAGTATAATTCCGACCTCGCTCCTACTCGTACCCAACTCTAGGGTATGTCACTAAGGACGGGTGAAGGATTTAAGGAATATGCCCAAAAGTGGAGAGACTTGGCTGGAAGGGTGCAACCACCTCTGACTGACCGTGAACTCGTGGATATGTTCTTGGGGACCCTGTCTGGTCCGTTCTTCAACCATCTGATTGGAAATTCTTCTGCAGGGTTTACAGACCTCATTCTTACTGGTGAGAGGATCGAAGCTGGTATCAAGTCTGGAAAAATACAGAAGGGTGCTTCCTCGAGCTCTGAGAAGAAACCATTCAAGAAAGAATCTAGTGTTGTTTATGGCTCAAGGAGACCAAACAAATCTGAACATCGCCAAGCTGTCAACGCGGTGGTCATTTCAAAGCCTGCTGCTGCTCCTCAGCAATATAACCAACCAAGGGAAGAGAGACCTAAAAGGCAGTTTAATCGACTCAGCATGACCTTGTCCCAGATATTGCCACAGTTACTGTCAACCAATCTGGTAACTCTGAGAGAAGCCCCAAAGAATCCCAACAAGACATCTCCAAAGTACAACCCCAACGCCCGCTGCGCTTGTCATTCTGATGGTCCGGGACATAATACGGATGATTGCTGGACTTTGAGGAATAAGGTTCAGGACCTTATTGATGCTAAAGATATAGAGTTCGAGGCGCCCGAAAGGCCCAATGTTGTGACTGCTCCCATGCCCAAGCATGGAGTGAATGCTGTAGGGGAAGATCTGTATGTAGCCTCTGTGGACGATATTTTTACTCCGCTGTTGACTGTCAAGAGGAACCTGTTGCTAGCCGGTTTATTTCCGGGATGTAGTAAAGGTTGCCTTCTATGTTCTGTTTCACCTGCTGGTTGTCCATCTTTGAGGTCAGGTATCCAAAGCCTGATGGATAATAAAGAGATCTTGTTTGAAAAGATTGTTGTTCCTGCTACCCCTACTGAAGAAGTGTCTATTGTTATTATTTATTCTCCCAAGGCTCCTTCAAAGAAGCCTGTCAAAGTCATGCCTACTCAAAAGGTTGCTCCCATAATCATTACTGTTCCGGGGCCCATCCCCTATACATCTGACAAAGCTGTCCCTTGGCACTATGGGGCAGATGTTTATGTTCTCGGAGTAAAACAAGAGTTCGATACTAGTACCGGCGTCAGCAACATCGTCGGGCCCGCCAAAGTCACCCGTAACGATAGACTCTTCTCATCTGACATCGCACCACTAGCTATTCAGAGACCTATTGTTATCACACCTGCAAGTGTGCCTGATTCCCTTCCTGATCAAGTTCCTGTTTCTACCCCTGCTGCCGAGTCATCTGATGCTCGGGGCAAAGGGATCGCCATTGATATGCCTGCCCAGATGGAGGCGCCTAAGACAACCACTGTTGAAGCTTCCAAGCAGGAGATGGAAGAGATTCTTAAGATTATCAAAAAGAGTGATTTTAATGTAGTTGAGCAGTTGGGGTATACCCCATCTAAAATTTCTATGCTATCACTGTTGTTGTGTTCAGAGGCCCATGCCAAGGCTCTGATTTCCTTCCTGAAGACGGCCCACGTGCCACAAGAGACGTCAGCGGATCAATTTACCGATTGTGTGGCCAACTTAACTGCTGATAATGGTTTGGGTTTCTCCGACGCTGATTTGACTGCAAAAGGGAAGAACCATAAAGATGCCCTGCATGTCTCCATTGAGTGCAGGGGCACTAATCTTGCCCATGTTCTAGTTGACACTGGTTCCTCGTTGAATGTATTGCTCAAGAAAGCTCTAGACAGGCTGGATTGTGAGGGTTTAAAGCTGAAGCCAAGTAACATTGTTGTCCGGGCCTTTGACGGGTCTAAAAGGATGGTGCATGGTGAAGTTGACATTCCAATCAGGGTTGTTTCTCAGGTCTTGGATTCTACTTTCTATGTGATGGACATCCGACCATCCTACTCTTGTTTGCTGGGTCGTCCATGGATCCACAAGGCTGGAGTTGTGACCTCCACACTGCATCAGAAGCTTAAGTACCCGGTCAGAGGGAAAATTGTTACAGTTCAGGGGGAGGAGGAATATATGGTCAGCCACCTCAACTCGTTCTGGTACATAGAAATGGATGGGGAGTTCATTGAGACCCCCTTTCAACATTTTGAAGATGTTCCTCAGACACTGGCATTGGCAGAGACCGTGGTTGAAGATTCTCCTTTGAAGATGGCTTCCTTAAAGGATGCCCGGGCTGTTATTGAGAAGGAGGCTCAGAAGGCTGTTCGTAAGGCAAAGATTGGAAGACCTCCTGTATTCATCAGCAACTCGGGAGTAAATGCTATTGAAGACGAAGCAGGAGAATCTGAATTCGACAGCTGGATTTATCCAACGACCAACGGTGGACCAAGCAACTGGATTGCGAAAGACTTCATACCTATTACTTTTGTCACTCAGTAATGAACTCCTTTGTTTTGAATTTGTAACAGACAATAACTTGAAACTTTATGGCCCGGTGTCTTACCCGGGGCACCGTGGCTTCATTTGTGAGGGCTTTTGTGTGTCATTTTCATATATCATTAATAAAAGCATTGGACGTTTTTGCATTTCAAATCTTGCGCTCCTTGTCTTTATTTATTATATATTGAAAAACAACTATATTTACACACACTCACATATACAGGTTCCAATTCACTCTGGATCTCACTAGCAACGACTCTGCTACTGCCAGTTATGACTTCGAAAATCCGATCAACTTAGCCGAAGACAAAGTTGAAGATGATTGCGAAGTGCCTGGTGAGCTTGCAAGACTGTTACTCTAGGAAGAGAGGGCCATTCAGCCACATGAAGAGCCAGTGGAAACGGTAAATCTGGGTACTGAGACCGACAGAAAGGAAGTCAAGATTGGTGCCAATCTGGAGTCCAGTGTGAAACAACGGTTGATTCAGATGCTGCATGACTATGTGGAAATCTTCGCCTGGAATTACGAAGACATGCCTGGGTTGGATACTGACATTGTGGTTCATCACTTGCCTACCAAGGAAGAATGCCCTCCGGTAAAACAGAAGGTCCGCCGTATGCGTCCAGAGATGTCTGAGAAAATCAAAGCTGAGGTTATGAAACAATTTGATGCCGGGTTTCTAGCAGTGACTTCTTACCCTCAGTGGGTTACCAACGTGGTTCCAGTGCCAAAGAAAGATGGTAAGGTCCGAATGTGTGTTGACTACAGGGATTTGAACAGGGCAAGCCCTAAGGATGATTTCCCTCTGCCTCATATCGACGTCCTGGTCGACAACACTGCTCAGCATAAAGTATTCTCATTCATGGACGGTTTCTCCAGTTATAATCAGATCAAGATAGCTCCTGAAGATATGGAGAAGACCACCTTTGTTACTCAGTGGGGCAC
Source organism: Vicia faba (assembly GCA_948472305.1). Lineage (NCBI taxonomy): Eukaryota > Viridiplantae > Streptophyta > Magnoliopsida > Fabales > Fabaceae > Vicia > Vicia faba. The sequence continues at coordinate 557,399,110 of OX451735.1, forward strand.
CTTTTGCTACAAGGTTATGCCTTTCGGGTTGAAAAATGCTGGGCCAACCTACCAACGTGCCATGGTTGCTTTGTTTCATGATATGATCCATCATGAGATCGAAGTGTACGTCGACGATATGATCGAGGTCCCAAACTGAGGAGGAGCACCTTGACCATTTACAAAAGCTGTTTGACTGGTTGAAGTTGTACAAGTTGAGGTTGAACCCGAACAAGTGCACCTTCGGGGTGAGATCTGGAAAACTGCTAGGCTTCGTCATAAGCGACAAAGGTATTCAAGTGGACCCTGCCAAGGTGAAAGCCATACAAGAGATGTCAGTCCCCAAGACAGAGAAAGAAGTCAGAGGCTTTCTAGGACGGCTGAACTACATTGCCCGATTCATCTCGCACCCAACTGCTACCTGTGAACCAATCTTCAAGCTACTGAAGAAAGATCAAGTAGTACGTTGGAACGATGAATGTCAGGCCGCTTTCGAAAGAATCAAAGAGTATCTCCAAGAGCCACCCATTCTTATGCCACCGGTTGAAGGGAGACCTCTAATCTTATACTTGACAGTACTTGACAGCTCAATGGGGTGTGTGCTGGGGCAGCATGACGAGTCTGGCCGAAAAGAGCACGCTATTTATTACCTTAGGAAAAAGTTTACCGACTGTGAGACCCGATACTCACTGCTCGAGAAAACTTGCTGCGCTTTGGTATGGGCTGCTTGCCGGCTGAGACAGTATATGTTGACTCACACTACTTTGTTGATTTCAAAAATAGATCCCATCAAGTACATCTTCGAAAAGCCTGCCTTGTCCAGAAGAATAGCAAGATGGCAGATGATCTTGACTGAATATGACATCCAGTACACGACTCATAAAGCAATCAAGGGAAGTGTATTGGCAGATCATTTGGCACATCAGGCAGTGGATGATTACCAGTCCATGAACTTTGAATTTCTAGACGAGAATATCATGGTAGTGACTGATTGTGAAGTACCGGGACCGGATGAAGGACCTGAGGAAGGATCCCGATGGTCTATGCACTTTTACGGAGCCTCAAACGCTTTGGGTAACGGTATTGGCGCTGTGATCATATCTCCTAGAGGCACTCATACTCCACTCACCGCCCGGCTGTATTTCAACTGCACCAACAACATGGCGGATTATGAAGCATGCATCATGGGTCTTCGAGCTGCAATTGACCTAAGGATCAAGTTTCTGAGTGTCTTCGGAGATTCCGCTCTCGTGATAAGTCAGATCAAAGGTGAGTGGGATACGAAACACCCAAACCTTATTCCTTACAAGGAGTATATGTTGACATTGATCCCCCATTTCGAGGAGATAACTTTTGAACACTTCCCGAGAGAGGAGAATCAGTTGGCGGACGCGCTAGCTACAATGTCTTCTATGTTCAAAGTCAAATTGGACAACGAGGCTCCCCGGATCATTATTTGGAAATTGGATGAACCTGCACATTGCTGTGATCTTGAGACCAAAGAGATAACAGAAAAGCCTTGGTATCATGAAGTAAAGAGGTATCTGGAAGCTCAAGAATACCCCGAGGGTGCATCTGTTAATGACAAAAAGTTTCTGAGAAGGTTCACGGTAAAGTTCTTCCTTAGCAATGGCATTCTCTATAAACGAAACCATGATTCAACCTTGTTGCGTTGTGTGGATAAGACTGAAGCAGAAAGGATCATGGCAGAACTGCATGAAGGTACCTTCGGAACTTATTCCAGTGGACATACCATGGAAAAGAAAATCCTTCGGGCAGGATATTACTGGTCCACAATGGAAGCCGACTGTTATCAACATTCTCGGACGTGTCATAAATGCCAGATCTATGCTGATAAGGTGCATGTTCCTCCGGTCCCTTTGAACGTCTTGACAGCACCTTGGCCTTTTGCAATGTGGGGCATTGATATGATCGGCGAGATCAGACCTACGGTATCCAACGGGCATCGCTTCATCCTAGTAGAGATCGATTACTTTACGAAGTGGGTTGAAGCAGCTTCCTTTGCTACCGTAACCAAAAACGTCGTGGCACGGTTCATTCGGCATAACCTGATCTGTCGCTACGGTGTACCAGAGAGGATCATTACGGATAATGGTACCAATCTTAACAACAAGATGATCACTGAGCTCTGCGAGTAATTCAAGATACAGCATCACAACTCTTCTCCTTATCGGCCGAAGATGAATGGGGCTGTAGAAGCGGCAAATAAGAATATTAAGAAGATTGTGCAGAAGATGACAGTGACCTACAAAGATTGGCATGATATGTTACCGTTTTCTCTTCATGGGTACCGTACCTTAGCACGGACGTCAACAGGGGCAACACCCTTCTCCTTGGTATACGGCATGGAGGTAGTCCTGCCCATCGAAGTTCAGATACCCTCTCTCCGAATAATGAAGGATGCAGGTCTGAGTGAGGATGACTGGATCCAGACTCGGCTTGATCAATTAAACCTAATCGACAAAAAGAGACTCACTGCTATTTGTCATGGTCAGACGTACCAAAAACAAATGATCAAGGCATTTAACAAGAAAGTCAGACGACAAGAATATCAAGTCGGAGACCTGGTAATCAAGCGCATCATTCTTCCTCAAGGTGATCCCGCGGGCAAATGGACCCCTACGTACGAAGGGCCATTTGTGGTTAAGCATATCTTCTCAGGAGGAGCTATGATTCTAACTACCATGAATGGTGACGACCTTCCTCAGCCCGCCAATGCAGACATAGTAAAAAAATACTACGCATGATTAAAGTCCCGCTAGGTTGACACACCTAGGCAAAAATAAGGGCTTCCCGGCGAACCAAAAGGGTTCGGGCAAAAATAAGGGATGAAATGAAAAAATGTACACCCGGCAAGTCGAAAACCTGAAAGGGCGGCTTGGGCAAAAATGGGTATCCCGGTGGACTGAAAACCCGAAAGGGTGGTCCAGGCAAAAGTTAGGGATAAGCGTAATACTACGTCTCATTGGATCACCCTGCATCCAGACTTCGGTATCGACCATCAGGCTCAGACGGCACCGATCAATCAGCTTCATCTTCAACTAAGCAGCAGAGTGATGAGACGCTTTAAGATATAAAGGCGATAGCAGAGTTGGAACCCAGTGGGATTTTTCACATAGCTGTTTTGTTTCCTTTTCAAATTGTATAAACTCTATTTTTCAGCGGCGTTCTCTTACTAGGACGTCAGCCTCTTGTATACAAAACGCCTATTTACAGGAAAATTTCAAAATCAATACAAGTCTATTTTTCAGACAAATTGCCAATTGTTTTTCCTTTATCTGTTTTGTTTTGCAAAGAACGTCCAATGTTCATTTTTGATATATGCATTTGACATTAATTGCTAATCACAAATATTTGCATGCGAAATAAAGGACTAATTACAGGTGACATCGGAAACAGGGGCAATAAGAATTGTCTAAGCGATCTAGTTGCTCTGTCCACCAAGGTACCAAGGTAGGTTCGGCTGAAGAACATAACCAAGATACCTTCACTCCCCCAGCAGAGTTAGTCTCCCATCAGCCCTAAAAAGCCACAGTATCACCAGCAAGTCAGCAATACTCTCCCCCAAGCAGAGGTAGTCTACCATCAGTCCTGAAGAAGTTGGGCATCCCCAGAAGATCTTAATATTCTTCAGTAGAGTATACAGATATTCCCCAAAAGCATAAAAGTATCCCCGGCAGTCTCAATATTCCTCAACAGAAATATAAGATTGTTCCCCGACGGAATACAAGATACCCTCAATGGAGCCATTTCCCCAGTACATTCCAAAAAAAAAGTTTCCCCAGGAAAGTTGAATCATTCTCCCTAATAGATTCTGGAAGCTTATTCCCTACAGAGAGCAAATATCTCTCCCCAGCCAAGTTCAGAAGGTTATTCCCCACCAGGGTCTAATTGGGTTATCCTCAGCCAAATTGCAATGGAAAGGTCGTCCCCGGCGAAGTCCTTTCTATCCCCCGACGGAGTCCATCAAAATCCCCAACAAGCTTATCAACGGAATCCCCAACGGAGTTTATCGTTAAAATCTCAGCAAAGCATCTCTTCCCACAGAGTAATTCCCTGCAGAGTGATCTCTTCCCCAGGTTTATTCCCCAACGGAGTCATCCTCTCCTACAGGTTTATTCGTGCAATCAGCACCGTTCATCATCCCCAGCGGAAACGAAGAACTCTACTCTTCAACATCAGCCCAGGATTTAACAAGCTCCCTGGCATTCGTCAAGGATTTATTTTTCTAGACGAAAATACATTCATAAACATTTTGCATTTCATATCTTTTGCTTACATACATGATAAAGTGCATACGACACGATCTTATTTATTTTTTAGAACATCATGACATCATGCATCTCATACATCCTGACATCGCATACAACTAATGTTTTGCCTTTTCAGAAAAAAGGTCAATCCGAAGATGATTACTATCAACTTTTGAAGTTCCAGATTCGATACCTGTATCTAGCCAGGGCATATCTGTGAGCGACTATTTGTAGATCTATACCTGAAACCAGACAGGAAAGTTATCTACATGAAGAGATTGAAGACCAATACCTGTATCCAGCCAGGAAGACTATCTTTCATTCTCAGTTCAGAGATCTACACCTGTATCCAGCCATGAAAGCTATCTTGACCAACCTTTTGGAGTTCCAGATTCGATACCTGTATCTAGCCAGGGCATATCTGTGAGAAATTGATTGTAGATCTATACCTGGAACCAGACAAGAAAGTTATCTACATGGAGAGATTGAAGACCAATACCTGTATCCAGCCAGGAAGTTATCTTTCATTCTCAGGTCAGAGGTATACACCTGTATCCAGCCAGGAAAGTTATCTCTACCAACCTTTTGAAGTTCCAGATTCGATACCTGTATCTAGCCAGGGCATATCTGTGAGCGACTGATTGTAGATCTATACCTGAAACCAGACAGGAAAGTATCTGCATGAAGAGTTTGAAGATCAATACCTGTAGTAAGCCAGGAAGTTATCTTTCATTCTCAGGTCAGAGGTCTACACTTGTATCCAGCCAGGAAAGTTATCTCTACCAACCTTTTGAAGTTCCAGATTCGATACCTGTATCTAGCCAGGGCATATCTGTGAGCGACTGATTGTAGATCTATACCTGAAACCAGACAGGAAAATTATCTGCATGAAGAGTTTGAAGATCAATACCTATAGCAAGCCAGGAAGTTATCTTTCATTCTCAGGGTAGAGGTGTACACCTGTATCCAGCCAGGAAAGTTATCTCTACCAACCTTTTGAAGTTCCAGATTCAATAGCTGTATCTAGCCAGGGCATATCTGTGAGCGACTGATTATAGATCTATACCTGAAACTAGACAGGAAAGTTATCTACGTGAAGAGATTGAAGACCAATACTTGTATCCATCCAGGAAGACTATCTTTCACTCTCAGGTCAGAGATCTACACCTGTATCCAGCTTGGAAAGTTATCTTGACCAACCTTTGAAGTTCCAGATTCGATACCTGTATCTAGCCAGGGCATATCGGTAAGCGATTGATTGTAGATCTTTACCTGAAACCAGACAGGAAAGTTATCTACATGAAGAGATTGAAGACCAATACCTGTAGCAAGCCAGGAAGTCATCTTTATTTCTCAGGACAGAGATATATACCTGTATCCAGCCAGGAAAGCTATCTCAACCAACCTTTTGGAGTTCCAGATTTGATACCTGTATCTAGCCAGGGCATATTTGTGAGCGATTAATGGTAGATCTATACCTGTATCCAGACAGGAAAACTATCTTATCAACCGACCTCTCTCAAATTACCGGATCAACACCTGTATCTAGCCAGGAATATCTGTGGACGATGAATTGTAGATTAATACCTGAAACCAGACAGGACAACTATCTACTCGACCAGCTCAAACCATTCAAACAATCACTCTTGGATGGCATCTTTAAGCCCATCCCTGACATCACATTGCTGATACTCTACTATGCGAGTGCAAATTTCTGGGCACTTTAGTGTTCAATCATCTTCCATCCTCGGATCACGAAAGGCACGTAAGCCAATCTACATCCTCAGGTCTAAGAAGATTGAACAGGGGCAACTGTTGTACCCCAAAATTTGCCCTTCCATATTCTTCAAGATATGGCAAGGGTCATCCTCAAATTGCTCAAGTCTACTCAAGGATTGCACAGTCCAGATGCCTCCTAAGCCAGTCAAAATTAGGGTTTTGGTTCCTTCAATGAATTTGAGGTTTTCAATGGTTCAATCAAGTCCCATAAGCCTATATACATCCTCAAGCATCTACATGTCAAGTCTCAAGGCTCATAGTGCCAAATTTTACAGTCAAAAGGCATATTTGCTCTACAGTCAACTGTAGGGGTAAAATGGTCATTTTGCAGTCAAAAATCAGAATTTTTGGTCAACATCTTATTTTGAGTCCACAATCATCATTTGATCAAGTCTTGATCATGATTCCATAAGGATAGCTCAAAAATCATCAAGATGCCAAAAGATACTATTTTTAGACAGCAGAAAAGTCAATTGTATCTTGACCAGGGCATAACTTTCTCATGGTTCATCAGAAAAATCCCATCCAATGCTCATCTTGAAGGGGATAACATTTCCTACAAATCATCTTCACATTCCAAGTCCAAGAAATTCTCTCACAAAAAGTTATCAATTTCTACATTATAGGTCAATTTCAAAAGTCAACAAAAATGCACTTTAAGTCAAAGACCATAACTTGATATTGGTAAATCCAAATGACATGGGACCAAAGGCATTGGTTAGAGGACTTCAAGACCTTTCCAAAATGTCCAAGAACATGTTCATATGATCCAAATTGAGCAAGATATGCATTGGAGAAGTTGGGAAATTTTTGTGAATTTGCAAAAGTCAACTTTGCTCAAAACACTTTGTTTTTGCTAATGGGCCTCAAATTTCTTCTTGAAACTTTATCCAAGGCCTATCCACGACCCATCAAGCTTAAATTGATTTATTTTCTTATTTTTATTAATTAATTGGATTTTTAAATTGATTTTAATTCATTTAATTAATTTAAATTGTAGGAAATTCAAAGATATGATTTTTTCAATCTTTTGTGAAACAAACAAGCTCAATATATGCTGGCAAATTCGTGTGCACATCAAGGGGACAAAAATCTCAAGGTTTGGCAAGTTTTTCCAATCAAAAAGATTGAAAAATATTTGATTTTCAATCAAATATACAAACATCAATTCCATGGATTTCTTGGCCAAGATTTAACCTAATTCCATTCTACTATAAGTATGCAAGTCAACCCTAATGCATTGGACGAGAATTTGCTGCAGAAAAAAGCCATAGCCATTCAAGAAAATTCAAAGAAACTTGAAAACTGTTTTCAATCTTCCAGGGCAATTCAAAGCTTTTAATTGTTTCTAATACATTGCAGGGGTTCCCAGGAACGTGTAGGGATCAAAACCAAGTGCTAAAGCTCAAGGAAACGCCAAGAACAGTCGCACGGTTTGCATAATTTCCTCAGAATCGAAATTCATATTTCATGCATCATTAATACGATTTGTTGTTTGTTTTGTATTGTATGAATCCATAGGAAGCTAATGGTACAAGTTAATTGAATTATAGAGCCCTAAATCAAAAGATACCATTGGCAAATTCTAGGGTTCCTAAGCTTTGATATTGGGGCTTTGTTATCAAGGCAAAATTGGGACCTCTAAGACCTATGGTTGAAATCGTTGCAACCAGATGAATTGAATGCCATACTCGCGAAACATTTATGTAGCCCATACGCCTAATCGCTATTATTCCTCGTTCCATATTGTGGGGGTTAAAAACCCCCGCTATTTGATTTGTTTTTGCAGGTATTCAGCGAGGAAGATGAAGACGTGTTGATATACCATTGGGCCATTTGAAAAATATGCGCGCGTTTTGGTTTTTACAGCATAGGAATTAATTATTTAATATATTAATTATTTGTTGTTTTACTAATGACTGAAGCAAGTTGGTGGAGTGGTTAAGGCAAACGCGCAATAGGCATTGGGACCTGGGTTCGATTCCCAGGTCCCCCAATATTTGTTTCTATTTTTCATAACGTGATCATATGCAGGGTTCCCAATGATGTCCACCGTGTACGTTCCAATCCCAGGTGCCATGTGTCCTTAAGCATTGATCTAATGACCATGAAGTGCTGAACATGATGTTCCCTAGTCAACTATGCCTGGACAATTCAAGAAAGTCAACAAGGCTTGATGTTAATGGGCCACCAATTTCCAGAACAAACCTCCATCTGGGCCTAACACCCCCCTGGTTTATATTTCCTCTTTTATTTTCTTTCTTTTCTTTTAATAATTATTATTACTATTATTTAATTGACTCATAAATTATTTTTCATAATAAAATCAGAAACCTAAAATATTATTTATTTTTATTAATTTCACTATTAATTATTATTTTGTAAATAAATTCTAACAAATTAATTTAGTTTAATTAGGTTTAATTTTGACTTTTTTTTCATAATAAATAAAATAAATTTAGAATTAGGGTTTTCTTGACAACTTTTAATTTCTTTTATTTTATTTTTATTAAAGACCTAAAAAACTATAAAAAAAATACTTTTTCCTTTTAATTATTCAATTAATTAGAATTAGGTTTAGTTAATTGCAAAAAGGACCAAATCTCATTCTTTTCTCAAAAAGGGTCAAAACCCTAAGGACGTTCTCGATTCAAGCTCTTTCACGCATTATTATTATTTTGATCATATTTATGTAACTGCTCCGAGAATGTAATCGATAATTAGGACTTTTATCGCTTTCTTTATTTTCCCGCAATTTATCTTTTCAAGGGTTATGTTTTTGGCGATGTAAATGCCCGACGCCTTGTAATAGCGTAGATTTACTTTCCGCAATTTACTTTCCGCATAATTATTAACTGTTAACTATGCATGACAAGACTTGCCTAAAAAATAAAACCAACTCGTAGCTCACCATATTACTTGTGCAAATATAATCTTAACATGAAACCTGACACACATGCACATGCCACTCCTAGGGTACGCCTCACTTGGTTGCCTCGACGTGGTCATTAAGTATAGGGTGTTTTAGAGGTCGCCCTCCTGTCTAAAGATCCAGTTGCCTCGAAATTGTTGCCTCGGATAAAAAGGATCTAGGACATTAGGGTTACCGCTAAGGCGTCCTACTATTGCTTTGGTGACCATAAATGTCCCTATAATCGAATTGACCCGAATAACTCCAACGACGGTGCTACCTACTTCTCAATAGTGGGATAGTACTATCTAAAGGACATTTACACAGCTTAATTCCTTAGAGTGGGTAGATTTCTCCTGGGTACTTGCTCTTTTCAAAACAAAAACAACTTTTCGCACTTACACTTTCAAAAAGTTTTCAAACAACACTTCATACACTCTTGAGGACAGATACAAGAGTTAAAACGAAGTTTTCAAACAAAATTTTTTCAAAACCCACAAACACAAGAAAAGCAAACATTTTTGGAAACATAGTGAGCAAATACCCAAGAGCCCGTGGATAACCATGGATAGAAAGGGTGCTAACACCTTCCCTTTCTATAAATCTACCTCCCGAACCCGAGAAACGTCTCGAAAAGGAATTTTGCTGTGCTTTTGTCCTTTCCTTGTTGGAGAAAATAAAAGACGGCGGCGACTCTTGCTTACCGCGACATTTCGCGAACCAGCATTAAAAACAGTCAGTTCTATTTCCACCGATCACAGATACGTTTGACCAAGACAAATAGCAGTAAGTCTCTTTTCATCGATTAAGTTCAGTTGATCAAGCCGGGTCTAGATCCAGACATATTTGCTCAAACCTGCATCCTTCATAATCCGAAGAGAGGGTATCTGAACTTCAATGGGAAATAAGACCTCCATACCATATACCAAGGAATAAGGGGTTGCCCCTGTTGACGTCCGTGCTGAGGTGCGGTACCCATGAAGATAAAATGGTAACATCTCGTGCCAATCTTTGTATGTCCCCGTCATCTTCTGCATAATCTTCTTAATGTTCTTATTAGCCACTTCTACAACCCCATTCATCTTCGGCCGGTAGGGAGAAGAGTTATGATGTTGTATCTTGAACTGCTTGCAGAGCTCGGTGATCATCTTATTGTTGAGATTGGTACCATTGTCCGTAATGATCCTCTCTGGTACATCGTATCGATATATCAGGTTATGTCGAATGAACCGTGCCATGATGTTCTTGGTTACCGTAGAAAAGGAAGCCGCTTCAACCCACTTTGTAAAGTAATCAATAGCTACCAGGATGAAACGATGCCCGTTAGATACCGTAGGTCTGATCTCGCCGATCATATAAATGCCCATATTGCAAAAGGCCACGGATCTATCAAGACGTTCAGAGGTACTGGAGGTATGTGCACCTTATCAGCATAGACTTGGCACTTGTGACAGGTCCGAGAATGCTGATAACAGTCGGCTTCCATGGTGGACCAAAAATATCCTGCCCAAAGGATTTTCTTTGCCATGGTGTGTCCACTGTAATGAGTCCCGAAAGTACCTTCATGTAACTCTGCCATGATCTTTTCTGCTTCATTTTTATCCATACAACGCAGTAAGGTTGAATCATGGTTACGCTTGTAAAGGATGTCATTGCTGATGAAGAACTTTGCCGCGAACCTTCTTAGAAACTTCTTGTCATTAACAGATGCACCCTCGGGATATTCTTGAGCTTCAAGATACCTCTTCACCTTGTGGAACCAGGGTTTATCTATTACCTCTTCAGTCTCAATGTCACAACAATGTGCAGGTTCGTCCAACCTTTCAATGATAATCCGGGGAGCCTCGTTATCCCAATTGACTTTGAACATAGAAGACATCGTAGCTAACGCGTCCGCCAACTGATTCTCCTCTCTAGGGAAGTGTTCAAAGGTTATATCTTCGAAGTGTGGAAGCAACGTCAATACATACTCCTTGTAAGGAATAAGATTCGGGTGCTTCGTATCCCACTCGCCTTTGATCTGACTGATCACGAGAGCAGAATCTCCGAAAACACATAAGAACTTAATCCTTAGGTCAATTGCTGCTCGAAGACCCATGATGCACGCTTCATACTCCGCCATATTGTTGGTGCAATTGAAACATAGTCGGGAGGTGAACGGAGTATGAGAGCCTTTAGGAGATATGATCACGGCGCCAATGCCATTACCCAAAGAGTTTGAAGCTCCATCAAAGTACATAGACCATCGGGATCCCTCCTCAGGTCCTTCATCCGGTCCAGGTTCTTCGCAGTCAAACACTATCATGATGCTCTCATCCGGGAATTCAAAGTTCATAGACTGGTAATCATCCACTGCCTGATGTGCCAAATGATATGCCAACACACTTCCCTTGATTTCCTTTTGGGTCGTGTACTGGATGTCATACTCAGTCAAGATCATCTGCCATCTTGCTATTCTTCCGGATAAGGCAGGCTTCTCGAAGATATACTTGATTGGATCCATCTTTGATATCAATAGAGTAGTGTGAGTCAGCATATATTGTCTCAGCCGGCAAGCAGCCCATGCCAAACCGCAGCAAGTTTTCTCAAGCAACGAGTATCGGGTCTCGCAGTCGGTAAACTTTTTACTAAGGTAGTAAATAGCATGCTCTTTTCGGCCAGACTCGTCATGCTGCCCCATCACACACCCCATTGAATTGTTGAGTACTGTCAAGTATAAGATCAAAGGTCTCCCTTCAACTAGAGGCATCAGAATAGGTGGTGTGATCGGTGGATTTAGAATTGACTGTTTAACGCTGGTTCGTGAAATGTCGCGGAAGCAAGAGTCGCCACCGTCTTTTATTTTCTCCAACATGGACAGGACAAAAGCACAGCAAAATTCCTTATGAGATAGTTTCTCGGTTCGGGAGGTAGATTTATAGAAAGGGAAGGTGTTAGCACCCTTTCTATCCATGGTTATCCACGGGCTCTTAGGTACTTGCTCATTGTGTTTTCAAAAGTGTTTGCTTTTCAATTGTGAGTGGGTTTGAAAAAGTTTCGTTTTAAAGATTTCAGATCGACTCTTGTATCAGTCCTCAAGAGTGTTTGAAAAATTGTTTTGAAAGCTTTTTTTGAAAGTGTCAGTGTGAAAAGAGTTTTGATTTGTTTTTTAGAGAAAGTATCTATGATTCATCTACCTATCCTAAGGAATTAGGTTGTGTAAATGTCCTTAAGGTAGTGTCATCCCACCATTGAGAGGTAGGTAGCACCACCGTTGGAGGTGTTCGGGTCAATTCGTTTGTTAGGGACAGTGTGGTCACCAGAGCAACAGTAGGACACCTTAGAAGCTACCCTTATACCATTGATCCTTTTTAATTCCGAGGCAACCGTTTCGAGGCAACTGGATCATGTCATGGACATAAGGACTTATTAAAACGTCCTATACTCGACGACCACGTTTCGAGGGCAAGGCAACAGTGAGGCGTACCCTAAGAGTGGTGTGTGAATTTATGTGTTATTTTCATGTTGATATTTATCTTGTACATGCATCATGGTGATCTACGCATTGCTTTTAATTTAGTCATACATTCTTTCATGCAAGGTTTAGCAGTTTAAAAGTGCGGAAATTTAAATGCGGAAAGTAAAATCCTACGCTATTACAAGGCGCGGGTCTATACATCGCCAAATTACAAAGACCCGTTTTTGATAAAGATGCGGAAAGTAAAGACGGAAAGATAAACCTAATTACTATTACATCTGAGAAACAGTTACATAATGATCGAAAGAAATAATGCGTGAAAAGAATTAAAATTAGGACGTCCGAGGGTTTTGACCCTTTGCATGAAATTAAATTAAATTAAAGTCCAATTAATTATTTAATTAAAGAAAAGAAAGTGTTTTAGTGTTTTTTTGTATTTATGAAAAATAAAGAACAAGAATTAAAAGGAAACCCTAAATCTAGATTATTTTAATTATTAATGAAAATATTAAAGTTAACCTAATTTACTAGTTAATTAATTTATTTACATGTTTATTTACAAAATTAATGATAATTAATAATAATGATAAATAATGATGATTAATAATTTATTTAAGAAAAAGATGAAAATGTCAAAAAAACCTAATTCTAGATACTTTTTATTTATTAAGAAAAAGATTAAAGTTTAAAAACCTAAATTAAACTAAGTTAATTGTTAGAGTTTATTAAAAAAAATAGGTTAGTGATGAAATTAATAATAATTAAAGATATTTGTATTTTTGATTTTTCTGTTTTTATTATAGAAATTATTTTATGGTAAAAAAAACAATTAAAACAATTAAAAAAGAATTAGAAAAGAAAAGAAAAGAAAATTAAAAAGGATGCAAACTAATGGGGGTTTCAGGCCCAAGGGGAGGTTTTTTTGAACGGTCTGCATTCTTTGGCCATTGGATTGGGTTTCATGGCCATTTGTGTTCTGGCTGTTGGTCATTTGTGTTCTGGCCTCAACGTTCCTTAATCTTCTCAGGATGTCTGTCTCGCCATGTATTGGTGTCATGCATAAGTTGTTCTTTTGGCCATTTGGCTTTTGGCTTTTGGCTTTTGGCCATTTGGCTTTTGGCTTTTGGCCATTTGGCTTTTGGCCTCAACGTTCCTTAATGAACCTGCATGGGATCCTGTCTAAATCTGCAGTGTTGAATCTCATGAACACATTAAATAAAATCATAAAATGCAAATAAAGCCAATATATGAAGAAATTTAATGTTTAGGCACAATATGACATGTATGAATGATTATACCCTTTTGATCATGGAGATCAAATCAATCTTACTCTCACTGGAAAATTAGTGACATGAATGCTTTTATGCCTTTTGGGTCATGGAGATCAAGTCAGCCTTACCCTTACTGAAGAAGTAGTGAGGTGTTGGTTTGTAACTGTGATGGCTTGTTTGTAGTGAGAGAGAGATTTGTAATAAGGATTTCAAGGTTTTAGGGTTCTTGAAAGAATTTGATATTCTGACAGTGTTGTGGCCAGGTTTTTTCTCTCTTTTTCTCCTCCCTGGTTTGTGTGAAAAGAAGGTGATTATATAATGGAAATTAGGGTAAAGAAAATGGTCTTTGAATGTGCAATTGGGCCTCCAATGTTCACTTGAGTTCGTCACTTTCCAGGCTAAATCGCAGGGACTTAAGTGCAATTTTTGAAGTTGAAATGTGAAAACAAAATGTAGCCGATATCGAGAACTAACTCCTGTCCGAAAATCGGCTCAATCGGATAAACGGTGAATTAGTTATGAATTTTTGAAGTTTCAGCTCAGACAAACTTATTTTGGGCTCCAGTGTCGACTCTGACACGTACTTCAATAAAAAACTGTTATTGATCGGAGCATAATCCGGTCTCGACTTTTGATGCAAAGTTGTAGATCTACGAGTCAGGGACCTTGTGTAAAAATATGAGCCCAATCCGATAAAAATTGACCGAGTTATGAATTTTCGAAGTTTCGGCCCAGATAAAATAATATTCAGCATTCAGGATTTTCGGTGTGTCACGCACTCTGAGCAAAAAACGAAGGCCTTTTGAATACCGTTTGAACTTAATACCTTCTGTGAAAATGTAGCCAACTCAATTTGTGAAATTTTGGCGCCGGAACCAGCTCGATACGATGAAAATCGACCAAGTTATGATTTTCTGAACATGACGCAAATAAACTTCTATCACAAATTTTCTGTACGAAAATACTTGATAAATCCACATTTTTGAAGACCTTCTGATCGAAATTGGCTTCCAGCCGTGAGAGATGAAAACGTAGATAATGTCAAGACGGAATTTTGGCCACCGAAACGGGTTCAAAACGAGTCACGATCTTCAAGTTATGAATTTTTTAGCGCGTAAAAACTGCACTTTCAGCACACTTTTTCACCATATTTCTTCGAGAAAACTCACACATTCGGATACCTTCTTTAAAGAATTGACTCTTGAGCCGAACCTGAATTTGAGAATACGTTATCAGAGATATCTTGGCGAAAGAATACCTGAATATGACGCGCCGGGTTGGACTTGTGAATTTTTCTTGAAATATTTTGAGAAATATGGGAGGGCAAATTTTGGGGTACAACAGGTGGCTATTGAAGATACTCTTTAATCCTTTCGAAAGCGGCCTGACATTCATCGTTCCATCTTACCACTTGATCTTTCTTCAGTAGCTTGAAGATTGGCTCACAAGTAGTAGTCAAGTGCGAGATGAATCGGGAAATATAGTTCAAACGTCCCAGAAAGCCTATGGCTTCTTTTTCTGTTCGTGGAGCTGGCATTTCCTGTATAGCCTTCGCCTTTGTAGGATCCACCTGAATACCTTTATCGCTTACGATGAAACCCAGCAGCTTACCAGATCTCACCTCGAAGGTGCACTTGTTCGGGTTTAACCTTAGCTTGTACAACTTCAACCTGTCAAATAACTTCTGAAGGTGGTCAAGATGTTCTTCCTCAGTTTGGGACCTTTCAATCATGTCGTCGACGTATACCTCAATCTCATGATGGATCAGGTCGTGGAATAAAGCAACCATGGCACGCTGATACGTTACCCCAACATTCTTCAATCCAAAAGGCATGACCTTGTAGAAAAAGGTACCCCATTGAGTAACAAAGGTTGTCTTCTCCATGTCTTCAGGAGCCATTTTAATCTGATTATAACCGGAGAAACCATCCATAAAGGAGAATACCTTATGCTGAGCAGTGTTGTCAACCAGAACGTCGATATGAGGCAGAGGGAAATCATCCTTGGGGCTCGCCCTGTTCAAATCCCTATAGTCAACACACATTCGAACCTTACCATCCTTCTTCGGCACCGGAACCACGTTGGCCACCCACTGTGGGTAAGAAGTAACTGCTAGAAAACCGGCATCAAACTGCTTCATCACTTCAGCCTTGATTTTCTTAGACATCTTTGGGCGCATTCGGCGGACCTTCTGTTTTACTGGAGGACAGTCTTCCTTGGTAGGAAATCGACGAACTACAATATCGGTATCCAACCCAGGCATATCTTCATAAGACCAGGCAAAGATCTCAACATAGTCCCGCAGCATCTGAATCAGCCGTTGCCTAACACTAGACTCCAAATTTGCACCAATCTTGACCTCTTTCTTATCTTCTTTCGTACCCAGATTTATTGTTTCCACGGGCTCCTCATGCGGCTGTATGGCCCTCTCTTCCTGAAGTAGCAGTCTAGCAAGTTCACCAGGCACTTCGCAATCATCTTCACCTTCATCTTCGGCTAAGTTGATCGAACTTTCGAAGTCATAACCGGGAGTAGAAGAGTCGTTATTAGTGGGATCCAGAGTGGATGTTGACCTGTATATGTGAGTGTGTGTAAAATAGCTGTCTTGCAATATGTAATAAAAGAAAGGCAAGGAGCGCAAAATTTGAAATGCAAGAAACGTCCAATGCTTTTATTAATGATATATGTAGATGACACACATAAAGCCCTCACAAATGAAGCCACGGTGCCCCGGGTAAGACACTGGGCCATAAAGTTTAAAACATTATCTGTTACAAATTCAAAACAAAAGTCTCATTAATGGGTAACAAAAGAAATTGGGATGAAGTCTTTTGCTGTCCAGTTGCTTAGCCCACCATCAGTAGTAGGATAGATCCAACTATCAAACTCAGATTCTTCAACATCGTCTTCAATGGCATTCACTCCTGAATTGCTGATGAACAGGGGAGGTCTTCCGATCCGTGCACTCCAAACAGTCCTTTGAGCTTCTGCAGTGAAACCCAAACCAAACTTGTTAGTCTTATGTGCAAAATCAGGGAGTTGGCCCCAATTTGCACACCCACCTTTCTCAAAAACATCCCGAGCATCCTTGAAGGAAGCCATCTTCATTGGAGGATCTTCAACAACAGTTTCAGTTGATGCCAGCGTCTGGGGAACCTCTTCAAAATGCTGAAACGGGGTCTCAATGAACTCCCCATCCATCTATACATATCGGAAAGAGTTGAGGTGGCTCACCATGTACTCCTCTTCTTCTTGCACTGTCACAATTTTCCCTTTCACTGGGTACTTTAGCTTCTGGTGGAGCGTAGATGTTACTGCCCCAGCTTTGTGGATCCACGGACGACCCAGCAAGCATGAATAAGATGGCCGAATGTCCATCACATAGAAAGTAGATGAGAAAACTTGAGAACCGACCTTAATCGAAATATCCACTTCTTTGTGTACCATTCTCTTGGACCCATCAAAAGCCCTGACTACAATGTTACTCGGCTTCAACTCCAATCCCTCACAGTCTAACCGGTCTAGTGCTTTCTTGGGTAACACATTCAGCGAAGATCCAGTATCCACCAATACGTGAACAAGAGTAGTGCCCCTGCATTCAATGGAGACATGCAGGGGGTCATTGTGATTCTTCCCCTTAATAGTCAAGTCGGCATCAGAGAAGCCCAACACATTATCTGCTGTCAGACTAGCCACACAATCTCTAAACTGATCAGCTGGTGTTTCTTGCGGTACGTGTGCAATATTTAGGAAAGCAATCAGAGCCTTGGCATGGGCTTCTGAGCATAGCAACAGTGACAACATAGAGATTTTGGATGGGGTTTTCACCAGCTGCTCGACTACATTGTAGTCGCTCTTTTTGATGATTTTTAAAATTTCCTCCATCTCTTGTCTAGAGGCTTCAACAGTAATCTTCTTCGGTGCCTTCGTCTGGGCAGGCTTATCAGTGGTCCCTTTGCCCCGAGTGTCAGCTGACTCGGCCACAGGGGTAAGAATTAGAACTTGAACCTGGATAGTAGCAGGTGTACTGGCAGGTGTGATAACAACAGGCTTCTGCACAACTGGCGGAGAGATCTCAGGGGAGAAAAGTCTTCCGCTACGGGTGACTTTACTAGATCCAACAATATTGCTGACGTCAGTATTAACATCCAAATCTTGTTTAACTCCGTGATAATATACGTCAGCCCCATAATGCCAAGGGACAACTTTATCGGATGTATAGGGGATAGGCCCAGGAACAGTGATGATCAATGGTGCAATTCTTGGAACATATGTAATTCTAACAGGCTTTCTCGTGGAAGCCTTGGAAGAATTGTCGAAAATGGTGATTATAGCAACTTCTTCAGTAGGAACCAAAGGAACAAAAGTCTTCTCAAACAGAATTTCTTTATTATCCATCAGGCATTGGACACCTGACTTCAAAAGATGGCAACCGGTAGGTAGAACAGAACACATATGGAAACCTTCGTCACAGCCCGAAAATAAACCGGCTAACAGAAGGTTCTTCTTCACAATCATTAAGGGAGTAACAATGTCTTTCACAGAAACCACAAACGAGTCTTCATCTATAGCATTCACTCCATGCTTGGGCATAGGAGCAGTCACAACATTAGGTCTTTCGGGCGCTTCAAACTGAATTTCCTTAGCATCAATCAGGTCCTGTACTTTGTTCTTCAAGACCCAACAGTTATCTGTATCATGCCCCGGGCTATCAGAGTGAAAAGCAAAACGGGCATTCGGATCGTACATCGACGATGTTGTATTTGGATTCTTTGGGGCCTCCCTCGGAATCACCAAGTTGGTCTTCAATAACTGTGGAAGAATCTGAGATAAAGTCATTTTGAGCTGAGTGAATTGTCTTCGTGGCCTCTCGGCCCTTGGCTGATTATTGCGCTGAGGCGCACCAGCAGGTCTTGATATAACTACCACATTAACAGCTTGGCGGTGTTCAGGTCTATTCTGACTTTTCGAACTGTAAACAACACTGGACTCGTTCTTAAAAGGCTTCTTCTCGGTGCCTGACGAAGCACCCTTCTATATCTTACCAGATTTGATACCAGCCTCAATCCTTTCCCCGGTCATAATCAGCTCCATAAACCCGGACGAAGAACTTCCAATCAGATGGTTGAAATACGGACCAGACAAGGTCCCTAGAAACATATCCACTAGTTCCCTATCATCCAAGGGTGGTTGCACTCTTCCAGCAAGGTCCCTCCACTTCTGAGCGTAATCTTTGAAACCTTCGCCCGCACCCATAGACATACCCTGGAGTTGGATACGCGTGGGAGCAAGGTCGGCATTGTATTGGTACTGCTTGTAGAAAGCAGCAACCAAGTCTTCCCAATTACAGATACTAGCTCCTTCCAGCTGGTAAAACCATTCAAGCTGTCCCTAAGAAACTGTCTTGAAAGAAGTGGATCCAGAGACTCTTGTTAGCGGTGTATGGCTGAATATTCCTAACATACGACCGGAGGTGCAGTTTCGGGCAAGAAACTCCATCGTATTTAGTAAATATTGGTGCTTTAAACTTGTGGGGAATTACCACCCCAAATGACAGACCCAAGTCTCCAAAATCCAGACCAGGCACTTTCTGAACTTCCATCACGCTCAACCGGTCTTCCAGTTGCTTGTATCTATCCTCGGCCGGAGGATACTGGTCTTTGTCGAAGTCAGTCTCGTTTTCAGAAACCACAGGGCTAGGAGCCCTCCTTTCTTCCTGATTATCTCCCCCTCCATATGAGTGGGTCAAATCAACCTCTTCTCGCAAGTCGTTTCCGAATCTGCGACCCATATTAAACAGGACCGTCTTCTTCTTCTTCTTCTTCTTCTTCTCTTTCAGGATAAGGGTCTTCAGATCTTGCTGACCCTTAGCCAAACTCATGAACAATTCCTGGAACTGGGCATTTTGAGCCTGTAGAGCCTTGATCGCGTGTTCAGTTGATGTTTCAGAAGACATGATGTTGAAATAAACAACGAAGAAGATGAGAAAACCTGTAAGGGTACCTGTTATGAGATGCATGGGAATGATATGCGCATGATATGATTTCAAAGACTTTAGGGATTCAAACTTGTAAACCACAATGAAACACACTTTTATTAGATAAACTTGAAATTCAATTGTTCAACAGATGCCTTTAAGGCGTTACAAGAACGAAGAAAAAAAACTGAAAAGTAAATCAAAAGTAGAAATAATAAAAAAACAATCAGTGCTCCCATGGTGGTTTCTTGTCGGTGCGGACATAGTCATTGAGGATCCGCTCATTCTCCAGTTGTCTTGTCAACTTCTGAATCTTCTGCTCTTGCTCGTGATACTTTTCTCTGTAAGTATCCCACTCTTCTCTCAGCTGCATCCAAGATCTCTTTAATGCCCCAATGTTAGTAGGCATGTATGGATGGAGGATGGTAGGAGGAACCCCCTCTTCATCAGCAACCTCAACAATGATAGGCAAGACAGCTTCGTACGGCATTCCCAGCTTTTGGGCACAGATTCGAACCCATCGGAGATATGGCTTCATCGGAAGAGAAGTCTTTGCACCTAGCTCGTGCGGATCAGACCTGTGTACTCTATCCCAAGCTCTTATGAATCTGTGGCGTTGCTCGTCACTATCCCCTTGGAAGTCAAAGACAATACTCGGCATCAGTAACTCATGAGGTCCTTCCCTTCTAGCTCGCCCAAACTGACGTAAAGCCAAGCACGGATTATAAGTGATCCCTCCATTGGTTCCTATAAGTGGGACATTGCGGTATTCCCCACAACGATCAATAATAGCCACGTCTTCCATACCCTTAATAGTCCAAATGATGTCATCATGAGAGAGAGACATAATCCTATAGGCCCAGCCAATGCCTTCCTTGTTCTTCAGAACTGATTTGGGGAGGTGAGAAATAAACCACCTCGCCAGCAATGGAGCATAGCACATAAGGGTTCCCCACTTTCGAGCAGTACGGGCATAAAGAGAATGAAGAATGTCACCCAAGAGAGTGGGTACAGGATTACCGGATATGAAAATCTTCACAGCATTCACGTCGATGAAAGCATCTGAGTTAGGGAACAACACCAAGCCATATATGAGAAGAGCCAGAATGTCTTCAAATTCCTGGAAGTCTAGACTGTCCAAGAACTGATTAGCTTTACCAACCAAGAATTTAGTCAAATAGCCCTTTGCTCCACTACGAGTTTCCCAATTAGACATTACCTCAACCTTTATCAGATGGAGGGCTGAAGCAATCTCTTCTGGCCTAAGGATCTTCTCCCAACCTGTGAACGAGATTTACTCCAGAATAGAGATACCAAGTAGATCAGAGAACTCTTCCAAGGTAGGGACCAACTGGTAGTCCTGAAAAGTAAAGCAATGGTATAGTGGATCAAAGAACTGGACTAAGACACTCATCATCTGCTCGTCCAATTTGGAAGTGACCAAACCAAGGAGGTGCCCATATCTTCTGATGAAGGAGGTAGTATCTGAAACCTTTGCAACCAATTCCTTAAGCTGAGTGGGAACCTCGACAAAGTTGATCTAGATGGTGTTTCTACGCATGGGTGCCATGACCTACAAAAAAGAACAAAGATGAATCCCTCCTGTCTTTGAAATAGGTTAGTCCAATGCAAGATGCATGCAATGTCATGATGTCATGATGTCATGATAGAAAACACACCACAAGTATTCACAAATAGCAAACATGGTAAAGGCACACAAGTCACACAGAGAGCCCTTAGATTTCAGGCTGGCAAGGAGTCTAGGTACTACCCTCTTTCAGTTCAGTTGGTTCAAACCTGTCCTAAAAATAGTAACCGGGTTCTAGAGGATCTCAATATCACTGACTACCCTCGATCGGTCATAATTCCAGTTTAGTAACCTTTTCTTGCAGCCAGAATCATCGCGAGAGTTTAGTCTCAATGAGTGTAGCATACTGCTACTGTTCTATGGCCAAGTTGGTCAATTTAAAGGTTCTAAGGTCAGTTGGTGCTTAATGACCCCTTAGCAGACCCATATTCTCCTTGTTGTGCCACAAGGGATATCGGTACATACTAAAGTGCCACACCAACGTAGCCACTGCTTCAACCGTATTGGTCTACGCCATACAGTTCCCTCACAGTTTATTGCTACTTACCTAAAGGGTACCCCCCAGATCCGGGTTAGGATCTATAGTAACTCCGATTCAAGCCCACAAAGATAAAGCATACAAATCAAGCAATTGAAAACATTATGAACTATTCCTAAGGTACACCCCACTTATTAAGCGTCCCCAGCAAAGTCGCCAGTTCTGTGATACAGTGGGAAGAACTGATTGTTTTTCGGAATGCTGGTTTGCGTTTTACGTTTGTGTTTGCAAAATGTCGCGGTAAGTAAGAGTCGCCACCGACTTTTATTTTATCCAACAAGGAAAGGAAAAAAGCACAGAAAAATTCCTTTTTCGAGATATGTCTCGGGTTCGGGGGGTAGATTATAGAAAGGGAAGGTGTTAGCACTCTTTCTATCCGTGGTTATCCACGGCCTCTTAGGTACTTGCTCATATTGTTTTCAAAATTGTGCTTGTGGGTTTGAAAAAGTTTTTGTTTGAAAACTTTGATTTAACTCTTGCTTCTGTCCTCAAGAGTGTAATGAAGTGTTTTTTGAAAACTTTGTTTGAAAAGGAGTGTAAGTGTGAAAAATTTATTTTGTTTTGAAAGAGCAAGTATCTAAGAACCATCTACCTACTCGAAAAAGGAATCATTCTATGCTATTTTCCTTTAGACAATGTTATCCCACTATTAATGAGTAGGTAGCAACGTTGTTGGAGTTTGAGGGTCAATTCGAATGCGGGACTTGCGGTCACTAAAGCAATGTTAGGACACTTTAGAGGTAACCCTAATGTCTTAGATCATTTGTTTGAGGCAACAGTATCTGAGGCAACCGTTTCGAGGCGACTATGATCTTTAGACAAGAGGGCGACCTCTAAAGTGACCTATACTCAATGACCGCGTATGAAGGCAACCAAGTGGGTGTGTACCCTAGGAGTGCGCATGTGCGAGTGTGTCGTTTTCAGTTATTTTTATATTTGTACATGTTAAGGGTGATCTAAGTTGATTTTAAGATTAACATTCAGTCTTGTCATGCAAACCCTATTATCAAACATCTAGTAGTTTATAATTTGTGGGAAATAAAATGCGGAATTAAAATTACAAGGCGTCGGGTATTTACATCGCCAAAGACAAACCCTTTTTAAAAATAAATAAAGCGATAAAAATAAATAAAAGTCCTATTTACTATTACAATCCGGGAGCAAGTATATTATTGGTAAAAGAAAGTATTGCGACGCAAAATTTAATCGAACGATTGATTAGGGTTTTGACCCTTTTTTTTTGTTAAAGAAGAAATCTTTTTGTTGTTTTTATTTTAAGAAAGAAATAAATCCTAAATTAATTACTAAATTGAATTAATAAATTAATTAACAAAAATAAATTGTTTTTGTGTTTTTGTTATTTTTAAGAAAGAAAAATAAAATAATTAATGTTAGTAATTAAAACCTAATTAAATCTAATTTAATTTTAATTATTTACAAAAAATAGGTTAAAATTATTCTAATTAAAACCTAAATTAATTAATTAGTGTTTATTAATAAAAATAAAAATTTGATTGAATAAAAATATTTTTTTGGTGATTTTATTTTATAAAAGACTGAATTTTAATTGGTTAGTAAATCAAATGAAAATAATAAAACAATTAAATAAACAAATAAAATAAATGAGAATAGGGGAGTATGGGCCTAAATTTTGTGGTGTAGACAGCAATTGGGAGGCCCAAAAGCGTTGGCCCTGGTTGACTTTTTGGATCTGGTGTGCGCGCTTGGACCTTGCCTATGATGGACCTTCAGTTTTGGATCTTCAGATTTGACCTTTGGCCATCTGGCGTTTGGAGGATGAATGACCATGGTGGGCTGCACACTTGAGTATGTATGTGATCATCTGAAAAAGCAAAATTATTAACAAAATGGGGGGACCTGGGATTCGAACCCAGGTCCTGGAGGAATTACATTGCTTGCCTTGCCACTACGCTGCTTTGATCTGTTTGTTAGTAATATACAAATAAAACATAATATAATAAAACAAGTCATATGCCAGCAAAACAAAAAAATGCGCGAAAATTATTTGAATTGGCCAATCGGAGGATGACACGATCTCATCCCTGTCCTCAGACTTGTAACAATATTACCTGCGGATTTGAATCCGCAACAAAAAACACAGGCTTATGCTAAAAATCTCCCTAGGCTAAATAAATCCATTCCAAGAACATGATTGGATTCGTTATGGCCTTCTGATCACAGCCACGTTCTTCTTGAGTCCCAATTTTTCCTGAAATAGAAAACCCTAAAAACGCTTCGAAGAACCATAGCTATGGCGTTTTGCATTACATATTAGATAAACAAAATTGAATAATGCAAATAGCTTAGAAATGTTGTGAGGATCACAAATATGCCAATAGTTTTCTCAAACGATGCAAGAATAAGCCAAATCAATTTCAAGAACAGAGGTAGTTATCGTGACACTTACAACGTGCTATAGAGTCTGAACAAGCTTGCTTTGGATTGGTTTGGCTTGAGTGAATGCCCAAGAAGCGTTTGGGACAGGTCTCAGCCCTTGAAAACACCTCTAAAAACGATTTCGATCTCAAGCTTTTTGTGACTTTTTTCAAATCTTGTTCTGCCTCTCTCTGCAATTGCCAACCCTGATCTCGATTGCTTTTGCTTGCTTATGTATTGTGTGGTGTATTAGGGTAGAAATTATGGACTGAATCCTTCCAAATCAATGCACGTGATTTTGATTTGATCTCCACTATTAACCTTTCCAAATTTGATTTGATTCAATCTTTTTGTACATGTTTTGCTTTGATACGAATTCCATGGTGTTGCTAGTTGTAAACAAAGCCTAAAACAATCAATAAATCAAGAGTTATTTATTATTTGGATTTTCTATGATTTTATTTGATTTAAAATGAATAAATTCAATAAAAAAATCAAATTAAATAATAGAAATGAAATAAGGGCTCATGGCTGAAGCTAGGACACGTGGACAATGATGCAAACTCAAATCAAGTGGAAAAGAATGGGCCCATTTCACAAAATTTGATGTTTTGGGGATAGTTGACTTTTGGCAATTTTGCAAAAATGTCCAACTTCAACAATCCATAACTTCTTCAATTTTGAACTTTTGGAGGTGTTCTTGGACTTTTTATAAAGCTTGAGATGTCTTGTAACCAACCCCTTTTATCTTATCTCATTTTGATATTTCATGCTCAAGTTATAAGCTTTGGCATAAAAGGTGTTTTTGTTGACTTTCAAAAATGACCTATAATGTCAAAATTTATAACTTCTTGTGAATTCATTTTTTGATCTTGGGGTATGTATATGAATTGTGGGAAATTGCATCCTCTTCAAAATGAGCTTTGGATGGGTCATTTCTCATAAAGTATGAAAAAGTTATGCTTGGTCAAAGTTGAGTTGACTTTTCCTACAAAACCCTAATTTAGCAACTTTTGAGTCTTGATGAATCTTGAGCAATCCTTGATGAATCATGGTAAAACCTTGATAAAATGATGAAATATCCTTCAAAATGAGAATTTTGACAAAAAATCTTGAAGTTTGACTGTATTTGGGTCACAGTTAACTTTTGCCCTAACACAATCGATTTTTGGACCTTTGATCAATTGACTGGGCAAACTTCCTTTGCAAGGCTTGAAATTTGACATGGATGATCTTGAGAACATATTAGGACATTAGTGAGAATTTTAGGTCATTTTGACTCAAAGATCTTGATGCAACACAAAACCCTAATTTGGGGTAGACTGCCTTAGGAGATAACTTGTCTGACCAACTCTTGAGCAATCTTGAGCCATTTGGAGATTTTTCTTGCAATGTTTTGAGGAATATGAGAGGGAAAATTTTGGGGTACAACACCTATCACTTGAGAGGGTCAAGTATTAATTCTTTAACTCACATGCTCACAAGCTTTCTAGCCCTCTCCATGAATCTTACTTTAGTATCGAAGTGCCTTGCAGGTACCCCCACTTTACATCAAACCGTTGCTGGACACCAAACTCGAATGCCTTAACAGTCCCTTCTGGTCAGGTACGATCAGTGGCGCCGTTTGTAGGAAACTAGTTTCCTTGTCTCCATCGCAATACTAAAGCAACCTTCCATTACACTCTAATTTTCATGGTCGATCAAGCTTCCAACAACAACCAAAACGCCCACCTCGCTGACGCCAACAACAATGTTGGCGATAACATTGGTCACAACAATGCCGGGAACAAAATCGACATGGCCAGTCTCGAGCAGAACTGTAGAGACAGGCTGACCTCCTCTTCGTCATCCCACTCTCGACCACATGAGGATGTCCACGCCCCCCAGAACTATGAGTTGAACACTTTCCAGGAGGTCCCTTTCCCTACTGGCGCTGATGCCACGACCAGAGCATTGTTCGCGGCCATCATCCAAACAAACTACTTGATTTTCTCGCAGGATGAGCGACTAAAAGCACTCAAACAGACTCGTCGGGCCCCGAGGAGACACATGAGACCTGACACTCCTCCCTATCAGAATGAAGACCATCCTCGATCTCCCCCGCGGAGACACGGGCGGGACATGTCACGAAGCCTCTCTCCCCGATGGACTGGGCGACGCCCTGCATTGAAAATGACATTTCCCGAAACAACCGGGAGACGGGGCCTCACCCCCCACCCCCGCGCAGGGAACGAAGATCCCCTAAAAACAGAAATAGGGGAAACGGAGAAATACAACCTCGGCCAAGGGATCCTCCCCGAGGCCAAGGCCATCACTACGACTGCCACTACAACCGGTCCCCTTCTCACTCTCCCTACAAGAGCGACAAAGACGACCCCTGTGGTCCCTTATCACAAGCAATTATAGAGGCGCCCATTCCCAGAGGAATGGAGAAACCTCCCCCACCTGAAGGAATATGGCTGCATTGTAGACCCTGTCGACCACATCTATGAGTTCGAGGCAATGCTCCACTATCACAACATCGGGGGACCGATCAAATGGTGATTGTTCCCCATGACCTTGAGGAAAACTACAATAGACTGGTACAAGAATATCTCCCCGGGGTCGATCACCTCCTGGAGAAACCTCAAGACCCAGTTCATTAGCTCCTTTACAGTGTCTCGTTGACACCCAAATATTGAGGCTGCCCTTGAGGATATCTTTCAGATAAGCGACGAGACCCTCAAGGAATACATTGATCGGTTCAACCGCGGGGTCATTCAGGTCTCGTGCACCAATCACATGAAGAGGTACTTGCTTGAGAGAGGACTACTCTCGGGCCCTCTTTGAGAAAGCTATAGCCTACATGGACTACGAGGAGAAGGAGGAAGCCAACAAAGCCCACGACTCGAGGAATCGCGGACTGGACAACATCCAATGACACAAGGATGTGGGCCCTTCTCGAAGGACTGGCGAGAAGAGAAGAGATGAGAGGCCACGATATCCCCGCGAGCACAGGGGACCGGTAGGGCGTTTCACAGAGTACACTCTGTTGACTGCCTCCCGCGAGTGCATCTTGGCGGAGTGCTCCAACATTGACTTCAAGGACGGCGGCGCCAAACGTCCCGACCTGCTCCTGCCAAGCTCGGGACTGATAGGAAAAAATAGTATTAGTATCATCAGAGTCATGGGAACCTGACAAAAGACTGCATCCACCTCAAGGATTCCATTGAGACCCTTATCAAGGGTGGCAGACAAAGGTAGTACCGATGCAATGATGCCCCTCACCGAGACATCCACGATGTGAAAGAAGTCTAGGAAGAAACCCGACCAACAGACGAGTCGGGTCCCATACATATAGCTTTCTCCGTGACAAGGGCGGAGGACTTCCATGTCCCAAACAACTACGAGGATGAACCCTTGTCCATGCATAGCAGGTGGGAGAAATTCCCCTCCGCCATGGTCATAACTAGCGGGGGACTAAACGACCTCTCTGTAAACTCCGCGAAGAGGAAGCTTGATGAGCTGGTGGACGCATCCCCAGCTCAAGCGGTGACACTCGAGAGGTTCAAAGGAAAATATGAATCAATCACTTTCTACCTTGAGGAGTTTCTCGACAAGGCCGCTAACTCGAGTATCCCTCTGCTAGTAAGGGCAAGGATGGCTAACTTTGACGTGCATCGTATTCTGGTTAAGGAAGGAAGTTTCGTCGATGTCATGTACAGTCATCTGCTTCGAACCTTACAGCTCGACATCACCCATCTGTCACCATACGTGGGCCCTAACCTGCAAGGCTTCAATGGCTCGACCTCCAAAATGTGGGGCTACGTGGAGCTTTTTGTCACATTCAGGGAAGATACCGCCTTACGAAAAATCAAGGCACAATTTCTAGTGATTGACTGCCCATCTCTCTACAACTGCATCCTAGGGAGACCAACATTAGTCGACTTGACCGTCGTGCCCTCCACTATCCATTTAAAGATGAAGTTCTACACACGGAAAGGGAGCATCGCCACTATCCACAAAGACATCTTAGCTTCCAGAATATGTTTGAATGTAGCTTCCAAAGGGCAGAGCACGGTCGGCACTGGAGTGCGACCTGCCAAAAGAGCTACCACTGCTCGACCTGAACCATAGCCTTCCCGATCAAAAGAATAAAGGGCTCCACCAAAGGTTGGCTCCATCTCGTTCGAAACCTGCTTCGACAAAGATGAAGCCCCCAACAGCAAACATGAACTCCTCCGACCCATCCCAGACGGAGATTTCGAGTTTGTCCCCCTCAGTGAAGACCCTCACAAAGGCGTGAAGATCGACACTGGACTCCCTGACTTGGAGAGGAAGAAGATCAAAGCTTGCTTGAGGGAGAACGCGGACCTGTTCGCATGAAGCACTACGGAGATGCCCAGACTGGAACCCGAGGTCGCCTTTCACCAACTGGCCATTGATCCAACTGCTAGGGAAGTTCAAAAAGTAGGCTCATTGGTCTAAGAATGCAATTTTTCTCAATTTGTACTTCTCGAATTTCTTCAAAATTCCCCAACTTGTGCAACTCATAACTTGCTCAATTTTCATCTCTTGAAGATGATCTTGGACTATTTGGAAAGGCTGAGATTCTTCTAAAATCTCTATGTTGATCAATTTTGGTTTTGGAGACATTATTTTAATGTAAGTTGCCTTGACAAAAAGTGTCTTTTGTTGACTTTTTGAAAAATGACCTATAATGTATGAGATCATGTCATCCAAATGAAGCATTTTTGGACTTGAGAATAAAAACAAAGTTGTAGAGAATAGAATTTTATTTAAAATAGGATTTGGTTGGGGAAAAGTGATGAAGCATGTGAAAGTTATGTCTGGTCAATGTCCAGTTGGCTTCTCCTAAGGAAACCCTAATTTGGCAATTCTTGACTTTTGATGATCTGAGGACTTTCCTTGAGGAATCATGATCAATCCTTGATCAAATGATGAATATCACTTCAAAATGTTGAAGTTGACCAAAAATATTGAAGTTTGACTGTATATTGACCATAATTGACTTTTTGACCAATATAATTGATTTTTAAACATTTGAGTCATTGATTGAGAAACTTTGTGATGCAGGGCTTGAATCTTGACACGAACCTTATTGAGGACCTATGAAGAACTATTGAATCCATTTGAGACCTTTGCAAACCAAATTTCCTTGAGAAATTCCAAACCCTAGTTGTGGACCTTTGGCTTAGGAGGAGCATCTTGACTAGCCAATCCTTGAGTGTCTTGACCATTTGAAGAGCCTTGAAAGAATGCTTTAAAGAAAAATGAGAGGGACAATTTTGGGGTACAAAAATTGCCCCTATTCAATCTTCTTAAACCTGAAGAGTTAGATTGGCATGTCCGCCATTCGTGACTTGAAGGTAGAAGATGATTGAACACTTAAGTACTTAGAAATTTGTACTTGTCTGTGCAAGAGGTAATGCTATTTGTTGATTGTATCGGGAATGGGCTTAGAGATTAAATTTGGAGGGGTGACGGAGAATCGTCATAGATGGGCTTATAAATACCATCCTAAATAACTGCTGACTTCAACTGGAAGAAATATCAGAAAAATATCTGAGCGACTTTAACTGAACCAGAGGAAGCGTCCACCATATAACAAATCAGCATAAATCATTGATCGATTTAAGCTAAACCAGCAGAGGTCTCGAATTTAACTGGAGACAAATCAGAAAAATCTTAGGATCGATTTAGCTGAACCAAAGAAAGAAGTCTACTGGAAAATAAATCAGGATAAATTGTTTATCAATTTAAACGAAACCAGCAGAGGTCCTGAATTATATTTATCAGAAAAGAAATCAAGATAAATCATTGATCGATTTAAACTGAACCAACAGAGGTCTTGAATTATCCTTAACTGGAGACAAATCAGCAAAATCTTCAAGTCGATTTAGTCGAACCAGAGAAAGAAGTCTACTGGGAAAAAAAATCAGGATAAATCATTGATCGATTTAAACTGAACCAGTATAGATCTTGAATTATCTTTAACTGGAAACAAATCAGCAAAATCTTCGAGTCTATTTAGCTTAACCAGAGAAAGAATTCTACTGGAAAACAAATCAGGATAAATCATTGATCGATTTAAGCTGAACCGGCAGAGGTCTTAAATTATCTTTAATTGGAGATAAATCAGCAAAATCTTAGGGTCGATTTAGCAGAACATGAGAAAGAAGTTTACTGAAAAATAAATCACGATAAATCATTGATCGATTTAAACTGAACCAACAGAGGTCTTGAATTATCTTTAATTGGAAAACAAATCAGTAAAATCTTTGAGTCGATTTAGCTGAACCAGAGAAAAAAGTCTATCGGAAAACAAAACAGGATAAACCGTTGATCGATTTAAACTAAACCAGCAGAGGTCTCGAATCATCTTTAACTAAAAACAAATTAAGCAAAATTTTCAAGTCCATTTAGCTGAACCAGAGAAAGAAGTCTACCGAAAATAAATTAGGATAAATCGTTGATCGATTTATACTGAACTAGATGAGGTCTTGAATCATCTTAAACTGGAGACAATTCAGGAAAATCTTAGGGTGGATTTAGTTGAACCAGAGAAAGAATTCTACCGAAAAATAAATCACGATAAACCGTTGATCGATTTAAACTGAACCAGCAAAGGTCTTGAATTATCTTTAACTGGAAAATAAATGAGTAAAATCTTCGAGTCAATTTAGCTTAACCAGAGAAATAAGTCCATCGAAAAATAAATCAGGATAAATTGTTGATCGATTTAAATTGAACCAGCAGAGGTCTCGAATTATCATTAACTGGAAACAAATCAGCAAAATCATCAAGTCGATTTAGCTAAACCAGATAAAGAAGTCTATCGGAAAACAAATCAGGATAAATCGTTGATTGATTTAAACTGAACTAGTAGAGGTCTTGAATTATCTTTAAATGGAGACAAATCAGCAAAATCTTAGGGTCGATTTAGCTGAACTAGAGAAAGAAGTCTACCGAAAAACAAATCAGGATAAATCGTTGATCGATTTAAACTGAACTAGTAGAGGTCTTTAATTATCTTTAACTGTAAAATAAATAATTAAAATCTTTGAGTCGATTTAGCTGAACTAGAGAAATAAGTCTACCGGAAAACAAATCAGGGTAAACCGTTGATCGATTTAAACCGAACCAACAGAGGTCTCAAATTATCTTTAACTGGATACAAATCAGTAAAATCTTCGAGTCGATTTAGCTTAACCAGAGAAATAAGTCCACTGGAAAACAAATCAGGATAAATCATTGATCGATTTAAATCGAACCAGCAGAGGTCTCGAATTATCTTTAATTGGAAACCAATAAGCAAAATCTTCGAGTCGTTTTAGCTAAACCAGAGAAAAAAGTCCACCGAAAAACAAATCAGAATAAACCATTGATCGATTTAAACTGAACCAATAGAGGTCTTAAATTATCTTTAACCAGAAAACAAATCAGTAAAATCTTTGAGTCGATTTAGCTGAACCAGAGAAAGAAGTCTACCGGAAAAAAAATTAGGATACATTTTCGATCGATTTAAACTAAACGAGCAGAAGTCTCAAATTATCTTTAACTGGAAAAAAATCAGCAAAATCTTTGAGTCGATTTAGCTGAACTAGAGAAAGAAGTCTACCGGAAAACAAATCAGGATAAATCATTGAACGATTTAAACTGAACCAGCAGAGGTCTTAAATTATCTTTAATTGGAAAACAAATCAGTAAAATCTTAGGGCCGATTTAACTGAACTAGAGAAAGAAGTCTACAGGAAAACAAATCAGGATAAATCGTTGATCGATTTAAACTGAACCAGCAGAGGTCTTGAATAATCTTAAACGGAAGACAATTCAGCAAAATCTTAGGGTAGATTTAGTTGAACCAGAGAAAGTATTCTACCGGAAAACAAATCACGATAAATTGTTGATCAATTTAAACTGAACCAACAAAGGTCTTGAATTATCTTTAACTGGAAAACAAATCAGTAAAATCTTCGAGTCAATTTATCTTAACCAGAGAAAGAAGTCTACCGGAAAACAAATCAGGATAAACCGTTGATCGATTTAAACTAAACCAGCAGAGGTCTCGAATTATCTTTAACTGGAAACAAATTAGCAAAATCTTCGAGTCGATTTAGCTACACAAGAGAAAGAAGTCTATCGGAAAAAAAATTAGGATAAATCGTTGATCGATTTAAACTGAACCAACAGAGGTCTTGAATTATCTTTAAATGGAGACAAATCAGCAAAATCTTAGGGTCGATTTAGCTGAACTATAGAAAGAAGTCTACCGGAAAACAAATCAGGATAAATCGTTGATCGATTTAAATTGAACTAGTAGAGGTCTTTAATTATCTTAAACTGGAAAACAAATAAGTAAAATCTTCGAGTCGATTTAGCTGAACTAGAGAAAGAAGTCTACCGGAAAACAAATCAGGGTAAATCGTTGATCGATTTAAACTGAACCAACAAAGGTCTCGAATTATCTTTAACTGGAAACAAATCAGCAAAATCTTCGAGTCGATTTAACTTTACCAGAGAAATAAGTCCACTGGAAAACAAATTAGGATAAATCGTTGATCGATTTAAATCGAACCCGCAGAGGTCTCGAATTATCTTTAATTGGAAACCAATAAGCAAAATCTTCGAGTCGTTTTAGCTAAACCAGAGAAAAAAGTCCATTGAAAAACAAATCAGAATAAACCATTGATCGATTTAAACTGAACCAATAGAGGTCTTGAATTATCTTTAACCAGAAAACAAATTAGTAAAATCTTTGAGTCGATTTAGCTGAATCAGAGAAAGAAGTCTACCGGAAACAATATTTGGATAAATTGTCGATCGATTTAAACTAAACGAGCAGAAGTCTCGAATTATCTTTAACTGGAAAAAAATCAGAAAAATCTTTGAGTCAATTTAACTGAACTAGAGAAAGAAGTCTACCAGAAAACAAATCAGGATAAATCGTTGATCGATTTAAACTGAACCAACAGAGGTCTTAAATTATCTTTAATTGGAAAACAAATCAGTAAAATCTTAGGGTCGATATAACTGAACTAGAGAAAGAAGTCTACAGGAAAACAAATCAGGATAAATCGATGATCGATTTAAACTGAACCAGCAGAGATCTTGAATTATATTTAATTGGAAAACAAATCAGTAAAATCTTTGAGTCGATTTAGCTGAACCAGAGAAAAAGTCTATCGGAAAACAAAAAAGGATAAATCTTTGATCGATTTAAACTAAACCAGCAGAGGTCTTGAATTATCTTTAACTATAAACAAATTAGCAAAATCTTCGAGTCGATTTAGCTGAACCAGAGAAAGAAGTCTATCGAAAACATATCAGGATAAATCATTGATCGATTTAAACTGAACCAGCAGATGTCTTGAATAATCTTAAATGGGAGACAATTCAGCAAAATCTTAGGGTGGATTTAGTTGAACCAGAGAAAGTATTCTACCGGAAAACAAATCACGATAAATTTTTGATCGATTTAAACTGAACCAGTAAAGGTCTTGAATTATCTTTAACTGGAAAAAAATCAGTAAAATCTTCGAGTCAATTTATCTTAACCAGAGAAAGAAGTCTACCAGAAAACAAATCAGGATAAACCGTTGATCGATTTAAACTGAACCAACAAAGGTCTTGTATTATCTTTAACTGGAAACAAATCAGCAAAATCTTCGAGTCGATTTAGATACACAAGAGAAAGAAGTATATCATAAAGCAAATTAGGATAAATCATTGATCGATTTAAACTGAACCAACAGAGGTCTTGAATTATCTTTAAATGGAGACAAATCAGCAAAATCTTATGGTCGATTTAGCTGAACTATAGAAAGAAGTCTACCGGAAAACAAATTAGGATAAATCGTTGATTGATTTAAATTGAACTAGTAGAGGTCTTTAATTATCTTAAATTGGAAAACAAATAAGTAAAATCTTAGAGTCGATTTAGCTGAACTAGAGAAAGAAGTCTACCGGAAAAGAAATTAGGATAAATCGTTGATCGATTTAAACTGAACCAGCAGAGGTCTCAAATTATCTTTAACTGGAAACAAATCAGCAAAATGTTCGAGTTGATTTAGCTTAACCAGAGAAATAAGTCCACTGAAAAACAAATCAGGATAAATCGTTGATCGATTTAAATCGAACCAGCAGAGGTCTCGAATTATCTTCAATTGGAAACCAATAAGCAAAATATTCGAGTCGTTTTAGATGAACCAGAGAAAGAATTCCACCGAAAAAAAAGTCAGGATAAATCATTAATTGATTTAAACTGAACCAACAGAGGTCTTGAATTATCTTTAACCAGAAAACAAATCAGTAAAGTCTTTGAGTTGATTTAGTTGAACCAGAGAAAGAAGTATACCAGAAAACAAATCAGGATAAATTGTCGATCGATTTAAACTAAACCAGCAGAAGTATCGAATTATCTTTAACTAGAAACAAATCAGCAAAGTCTTTGAGTCGATTTAGCTGAACTAGAGAAAGAAGTCTACCGGAAAACAAATCAGGATAAATCGTTGAATGATTTAAATTGAACCAGCAGAGGTCTTGAGTTATATTTAATTAGAAAGCAAATCAGTAAAATCTTAGGGTCGATTTAACTGAACTAGAGAAGAAGTCTACAGGAAAACAAATTTGGATAAATCGTTGATCAATTTAAGTTGAACCAGCAGAGGTCTTGAATTATCTTTAATTGGAAAACAAATCAGTAAAATCTTAGGGTCGATTCAACTGAACCCGAGAAAGAAGTATACTTGGAAACGAATAAGGATAAATCATTGGTCGATTTAAACTGAACCAACAAATATATTCTTAGAATGACCTTCCGAGGAAAATGCTGAAATAGCCCTTTGTCAGATGTAGTCTTTGAGAAGATTATCATTATGAAATATGTGCTTTCTGAGAAAACTCTGCTGGAGAGTATTATCATTATGAAATATGAATTGAGTATGCATAATGATAGTCATGATAACAAGAAGTTGTAATTATGTAATGATAGAAACTGATGTCAAGAATATATTTACTTAATAACAATACAGGTTTATTGAAACGTCTTTAAATCAAGTAGAGAAGGATTAAGAAACTGCTTCTATAAAATTACAAATTAAGTTCCATCGACTTATGTATCATATATTCAAAACAACACATACTGACAGGAGCAGTAGTATATATCATATAGAAACCATACTGAACAATACACCATACACTACTCAGTATATGTCTTCCCCAATAAATATATATATATATACCATCGCCCTCTTTTTTAATCTGATCAAATCAAATATGTCACATAATTCTTTTATTGCATTCTATCAGCATAGTTTGTGAAGTGGGAGGGAACATCCCATCGCAACTAATTGCTTTTACAAAAAATATTATGTTCATTCCCTCACGCGCTCTCTAAAGCATTTTGTTCCTTTAGGCATCATGCATGTACTTAAGGACGGTGTATATTTTGCTCTTTTCTTAAGTAATTAGGTACAAATTTGGGCTCGAGATAACAAGGTCAGGCAAGAGAGCCCATATACAAACATATTTTTGAAGAGATTTTACTCTGTCACCTTCACCTTGATCTCTTGACATGACACTCCCACATATTTTCATAATATCTATGTTATTCTTGTAAAAGAAATTTCTAAAAATTCAGATAACAATTCTTGTAGAACAATAAAAAAATCTGGTACAAATCAAAAAATTTAATAGTGTATAAGAAAGATCCAGTGTACATGATATGTCAAAAATCCGGAATCCGGTATGTTATGGTACATACCGGTTTTTTAAAAGTATCTATATTTGCCGGATTTTTTTATTAAAGATGAAAAATTTGATAATTTAATAAGTATTAGTTTTTCAAATCAGTCGTCACTTATTGAATATTTCGTGGATCAGTGAAAAATATGGTATTGTTAGGTGAGTGTTAATTAAAGGGTTGAGATTTTGCCAACAGTCTTGTAAGACTGGGATTGCACCGATTGTTTAGTGTGGTCCATAATGAACCCAAAGTTGTATAAATAGATGTGTGTTAAGAAAAACATCTTACGATGCCTTAGTTTTTATTTAAGGCGGAAATGCACTTCAACGGAGTGAAATCTCCTATAGGGTTTCGACTCCCGGAAAGCACCGCATGTCTCGCTCTTCTGAGATCTAAGTTGAATAATATGTTTTCAAACACCAACAATTTAAAGGTGAGTAAGATCGAGTTTCGTGCAGACTGGATTGATATTGATGGAAGTGTAAAATACGACCTTATTGAGTTGAAGACTGGTGAAGATTTGAAAGTTATATGGAGAACATATCACTGTTGGCGAACTGAAGGACCAATCGAGTTTGATGCGACAATTTTTAGATTTCTCGATGACATAATCAAGATGTTGAAACGTCTAGAATCATCTAACAGTGTTTAGGTTTTCTTATTTATTATTGTTTTCTTAAGTTACGTAATCACCCGCCTAAGTTATATAACTGTTTGTCAAATGTTAAGTTATGTTCATCATGCCCCAATGGAAGTGCCAAAATACTATCTAATAAACATTGTTGTGCAAATGTTTGAGCAATACCACATATAATATACAAATAATAAAGAAATGATAATAAAGTCTAAATAGGTCCATGTGATCGGTGGATCTGGAACTGACTGTTTTAACGCTGGTTCGCGAAATGTCGCGGAAGCAAGAGTCGCCACCGTCTTTTATTTTCTCCAAATGGAAAGGACAAAAGCACAGAAAAATTCCTTAAAGAGATTGCTCTCGGTTCGGGAGGTAGATTATAGAAAGGGAAGGTGTTAGCACCCTTTCTATCCATGG
Organism: Vicia faba; assembly: GCA_948472305.1. Taxonomy (NCBI): domain Eukaryota; kingdom Viridiplantae; phylum Streptophyta; class Magnoliopsida; order Fabales; family Fabaceae; genus Vicia; species Vicia faba. Next base: position 557,436,078 of record OX451735.1, read on the forward strand.
TTATCCATGGGCTCTTAGATACTTGCTCATTTGTGTTTTCAAAATGTTTGTTTGCTTTTCAATTGTGGGTGGATTTTGAAAAAAGTTTCGTTTGAAAAATTTCTAAGTAACTCTTGTATCTGTCCTCAAGAGTGTATGAAAAATTTGTTTGAAAACTTTTAGAAAGTGTAGGTGTGAAAAGTATTTTGTTTGTTTTTGAAAAGAGCAAGTATCTACGAGAACCTACCTACCCTAAGGAATTCGTCTGTGTAAATGTCCTTTAAAGTAATACCATCCCACCATTGAGAGGTAGGTAGCACCACCGTTGGAGGTGTTCGGGTCAATTCGAGGTTCGGGACATGGTGATCACCAGAGCAATGGGAAGACACCTTAGAAGCTACCCTCATGCCAGGTTCCCGGATCATGAGGACTTACTAAGACATCCTCTACTCGACGACCACCTTTCGAGGCAAGGCAACAGTGAGGCGTACCCTAGGGGTGGTGTGTGATTTGTGTGTCGTTTTCATTTGCATTTATCTTGTCATGTCATTGGTGATCTACGTTTTGATTTTTTTTTTTTGGGCATTCATTCTTTCATGTTATTGTTTAACAGTTAAAAGGTGCGGGAATTTAAAGTGCGGAAAAGATAAAGGGTCATACCCTATTACAAAGGCGCGGGTCTACAACGCCAAATTAATCCAGACCCGATTTAAAATAAAGTGCAGAAAATAAATGCCTAACTAACTATTACAGGGCTTTGGAACAAGTACATGATATTTACATCAAAGAAATAAATAAAACGCGCGAAAAGAGAATATAATCGATCGTGAGGGCGTTGAACCCTTTAAAGAAATTAAAATGAATTTATTAATTAATTAAGTTAAATAAAGGAAATGACTTATTTTTTATATTTTTTGGATATATGACATTAAAGAAAATTAAATTAATTAAAAGTCAAATAATTTATTCTAATTCTAATTGTTTTTAATTTATTAAAGAAAATGCATTAAAGTTAAAACCTAGAATTAAAACTAAATTAATTATAAAATTTATTTACAAAATTAATGGTTAATGATACTTATAATAAAATATTTAATTAATTAGAAAAAAGGGGAACAAGTGTTAAAGATCTATTTTTATTATTTTTTGGTTTATTGTGAAAAAAAGAATTAAATTATAACCTAAAATTAAATCTAAATTAATTATGGGATTTATTTACAAAATTAATATTAAAATAAAATATTTATTATTTTTTATCTTTTCTGATTTTTGTGTTTTTTTTTATATTTTGAAAATATTAATTAAAGCATTTAAAAAGAATTAATCAAAACAAAGAAAAGAGAAGAATATATAAAAAAGTTAAAAAGAAAGCAAACTAGAGGGGTGCAGCCCAAGTAATTCTGGCCCATTTTGGAGGCTTTGTTGACTTTTCCAGGATGCATGTGGGATCTTTGACTTGGCCTCACCATGTACCTCAGAGCGTGGCCTTTGGATTGGTGGATTTGGACAGGTGGATGGCTTGATTATGGAGGTGTAGGGTGTGCCTCAATATGGAACCTGCGTATGAAAATCAACTGAAAAATAATATTGAGAATGCTGAAGACCTGGGGCTCGAACCCAGGTCATGTGCTTTGCCCATCCTTACGCTTGCCAACTGTGCCAGGAATGCGCTTTGTATATTAAGGAACAAACAAATAATATAAAATAAAATGCGTGTTAGCGTTATAAAATAAAAAAAGCGTGCGCTGGATTCAAACCAGCCATTCACAGCATGACACACAATCATCTTCTCCACTGTACCTGTAACAAAATGAAATAGCGGGGGTTTTGAACCCCCCCCCCCCCCCCCCCCAAAATTCAAGCTATTTGAAAATAGCGAATAGGCCATGCCTAAACATAAATTGAGCGCGACAACAGAAATGGAACCCTCATGTTGTCACGATTTCATTCATGCCAGTGTCAAAGTCCAATTTTTCCACATCACTAAAGCCCTAATTTTAAGCTTCAGGAACCCTAGCTTTTGTTCATGGTGAAATCGTGCATAGGCTTGGAAACTTCAATCAAATCATGCTATCAGCTTCACAACATCCATATTAGTCCAAATCCATAATGAAAACTGGAAAATGCTACATGATTAATGCAATACGAATGTCAAAAAATTTGAAGGAAACCTGACTTAATTATACCTGTTCCTGGAGTATGGAGTGTCGAATCTGATTGGAAAAGGTTCTGTGATCCTTGAGGAAGGTGTTTGAACAATTCTTTTACCTTGAATCAAGCTCTAACCTTGTTTTCAGATTTGAGATTTTTGCTAAAAATGTGAGTTTTCTTTTGAGTAATAGGGCGCAGCTTCTGTGTCAATTTTGATGTGTATCACTTGTATATACTCTAGGCAATGTGTTTGGATGATAGTTATGGCCAATAATGCCTTGCATTGATGTTTAGGATTTTGGCATAAACCACCATTATCACACTTTCCATTTTTTGCTTTATTTTGAATTCTTGCCTTATTTGAGCCTTAGCACGAAAATGGTATAGGCTTAATGATGTTTCAAGGCTAGTTAAGGCCAAATATTTCATTTAATCAAACTTTTTGATTTTTTCTTGATTTTAAAAGATTTAAACTTAATTAAATCCAATAAAATCAATTAAAAATGAAAAAATTAATTAAAAAATATGAAATAAAAGGTGGGACACGTGGGAGGCATGGCCAAGTTAATTCAAGTGGAAAAAGTGGGCCCCTTTTGTCAAAAATGAGATTTCAAGGATAAATGATTTTGGCCATTTCACAAAAATTTCCCAACTTCTCCAATGCATAACTTGCTCAATTTTTAAGCTTTGCTCATGTTCTTGGACATTTTGGAAATGTCTTTGAGTCCTCTAACCAATGCCTTTGGTCCCATGTCATTTTGATTTACCAATCTCAAGTTATTGCCATTGACTTAAAGTCCCTTTTTGTTGACTTTTGAAAATGACCTATAATGTTGAAATTGATAACTTTTTGTGAGAGAATTTCTTGGACTTGAAGTATGAAGATGAGTTATAGGAAATGTCTTTCTCTTCAAAATGAGCTTTGGATGGAATTTTTCTGATAATCCATGTGAAAGTTATGCCCTGGTCAATTTCAGTTGACTTTTTCAGCTGTCCAAATAAGGAAACTTTTGCATCTTGATGATTTTTGAGCCAAGTTTTGAGAATCATGATCAAGCATTGATCAAATGATGTTTGTGGCTTCAAAATGAGATGTTGACCAAAAGTTTGAACTTTTTACTGCCAAATGACCATTTTGCCCCTACAGTTGACTGTAGTGCAATTAGGGTTTTTGACTGTGCAATTTTGTGCTGAAAGTCTTGAAACTTGGTATGAGGATGCTTGACCATATTTGTAGGCATGTGAGACTTGATTGGGCCCTTGGAAACTTCATTTTCCTGATCAGAACCAAAACCCTAATTTTGCCTGCTTAGGAGGCCCTTGACTGTGCAACCCTTGGGGACTTTTGAAGCATGACTTGGCAATTTCTTGAAGAATATGGGAGGGCAAATTTTGGGGTACAACAGTTTCCCCTGTTCAATCTCCTTAGACCTGAGGATGCAGATTGGCTGACGTGCCTTTCGTAATCCGAGGGTAGAAGGTGATTGAACACTAGAGTGCCCAGAAATTTGCGCTCACATAGTAGCAGTGATGTGGTGGGAATGGGCTTATAGATGCCATTTAGAGATTGACGAGTAGGATGATGGGCTTATAGATGCCATCCGGACGTTGATCGCATAAGAGATTCCTTAGCGAGAACCTGTATACCTGCAAAAGAAAAATGAGTACCTGACATGTTGCAGGAGCTGATCTTCAGACGTTTGGTATAGATGTGTCCTGACTGGTTACAGGAGCTGAGTCTGGAGCTTCAAAAGATGATGAATGAACCAGGGATGGTTACTACCTCAGTATGAACGGTGAGAGAACCTTGGGTGACTTTAACTTCAACAACGCTCGTTGAGAAAATCTTGGTGGGAATTACCATCTTCGCAGTATCGGGAAGAGAACCAAAGGAAATTATAATCTCAAAAGCGGGCGTTTGAGAAAAACCTAAAATGGAATTATCACCTCCACAACGTCGGGAGAGAACCAAAGTAAATTATAATCTCAAAAGCGGGCGTTTGAGAAAAACCTAAAATGGAATTATCACCTCCACAACGTCGGGAGAGAACCAAAGGAAATTATAATCTCAAAAGCGGGCGTTTGAGAAAAACCTAAAATGGAATTATCACCTCCACAACGTCGGGAGAGAACCAAAGGAAATTATAATCTCAAAAGCGGGCGTTTGAGAAAAACCTAAAATGGAATTATCACCTCCACAACGTCGGGAGAGAACCAAAGGAAATTATAATCTCAAAAGCGGGCGTTTGAGAAAAACCAAAAATGGAATTATCACCTCCACAACGTCGGGAGAGAACCAAAGGAAATTATAATCTCAAAAGCAGGCGTTTGAGAAAAACCTAAAATGGAATTATCACCTCCACAACGTCGGGAGAGAACCAAAGGAAATTATAATCTCAAAAGCGGGCGTTTGAGAAAAACCTGATAACTCTACTGAGTCTTCATCAGAAAAATCTGTTGGGAGTCGATTTAGCTGGACTAGAGAAGGCCTTGGACTGGATAAGAAATCTTTGGGGTCGATTAACTGAACCGGTCTAGGTCTTGAAATATGATTGAGAATTTAGCTGAAACTTTCCTGAAAGAATAGAGGTCAGTCATATGCAATGCATGATATGTGATGTTTTATGAATGTATGTTTTCGTCTAGGAGATTAAATCCTTGACGGGTGCCGGGAAGTCATATCCTGGGCTGATGTTGAAGAATAGATTTTGCTTCCGCTGGGGATGATAACTGCAAGAATACCGGTAGGAGAAGATGACTCTGTTGCGGAATAAACTTGGCAAATGGAAGATTCTGCGGGGAGAAAAGATACTCTAGCGACCATGCTGGGAAGCAATACTCTGTGGGAAGAGGGATGCCTTGTTGAGTGTTGATGATAACTCGCTGTGGATACCATCGTTATATTGGAAGTGTTAATGGACTTCGCTGGGGATAAGAAGACTCCGTCGAGGACGCTCTTTCCGTGGCTTTTGGCTGAGGATAACCCAGTTATATCCTGTTAAGGAAATAACTCTTTAAATAAAGCCGGACGACGCGTTCGTGCTCTGCGAGGGGATAAGCTTCCAGAATCTACTGGGGATAAGCTTACTGCTTGGGGAGATGACTTCCAACTTTCCGGGGGAAACTGGATTGGGTTCTCCTGGGGAAGTTTTGAGATGTATCGGGGGAAGTGACACCACTGAATGTTTGATATACCGCCGGGGAACAATCTTTAGACCAAGACTGCCGGGGATGCTTGTTAAGAATATATGCTGCTGGGGGATACTCAACCTTCCTTAAGGTATGATAACTTTGCTTGGAGAGGAGTGCACTGACTTGCTGGCTCACTCTCTGGGGAATTAGGACATACTGGTCATGCCCTTTAACTGAACCTACCTTGGTACCTTGGAGGATAGAACAATTAGATTGCTTAGACAACTCTTTATTGCCCCTGTTTCTAATGTTACCTGTAATTAATCCTTTGTTTCGTATGCAAATATTTATGAGCTAGCAAATTACTGTCAATGCATATATCACAAATCGAACCTTGGACGTTCTTCGCAAAACAAAACAGAAAAAGAAAAACAATTGGCACGTTTAACTGAAAAGTATATTTGTATTGATTTTTGAATAGCCCGAAAATAGGCGTTTTGTGTACAAGAGACTGACGTCCTAGTAAGAGAACGCCGCCAAACAAAGAATTTATACAAGTTTTGTACAAAAGAAAATAAGACAGCTGTATGAAATATAAATGATCCCACTGGGTTTCAACTCTGCTATTGCCGTTATATCTCCGAGCATCTCATCACTTGATGACCTAAACGAAGATGAAGTTGACTGATCGATACCGTCTGAACTTGATGTAGATACCGGATTCTGGATGCAAAGTGATCAATGAGACATAGTATTACGCTTTTATCCCTAATTTTTGCCTGGACCGCCCTTTCGGGTTTTCAGTCCACCGGGATACCCATTTTTGCCCAAGCTGCCTTTTCAGGTTTTCGACTTGCCGGGTGTACAGATTTTTTTCATTTCATCCCTTCATTTTGCCCGAACCCTTTTGGTTCGACGGGAAGCCCTAATTTTTGCCTAGGCATGTCAGCCTAGCGGGTCTTTTTACGCGTAGTATCTTTTTACTATGTCTGCATTGGCGGGGTGAGGAAGGTCGTCACCATCCATGTTGGTTAGAATCATGGCTCCTCCTGAGAACACATGTTTAACCACAAATGGCCCTTCGTACGTAGGGGTCCATTTGCCCCTTGGATCACTCTGAGGAAGGATGATTCTTTTGATTACCAGATCCCCAACTTGATATTCCTGTGGTCTGACCTTTTTGTTAAAAGCCCTGATCATCCGTTTCTAGTACGTCTGACCATGGCAGATAGCAGCAAGTCTCTTTTCATCAATAAGGTTGAGTTGATCAAGTCGTGTTTGAATCCAATCATCCTCGTTCAGATTTGCATCCTTCATTATCCGGAGAGATGGTATTTGCACTTCGATTGGTAAGACTGCCTCCATACCATAAACCAAAGAGAAAGGAGTTGCCCCGGTTGACGTCCTAGCTGAGGTACGGTACCCATGTAGAGCGAACGGTAACATCTCGTGCCAATCTTTATAGGTCACTGTCATCTTCTGCACGATTTTCTTGATATTTTTATTTGCTGCTTCTACAGCCCCATTCATCTTCGGTCTGTAAGGAGAAGAATTGTGGTGCTGTATTTTGAACTGTTCGCAGAGCTCAGTGATCATCTTGTTATTCAGATTGGTACCGTTATCTGTAATAATTCTCTCAGGGATGCCGTATCGGCAGATCAGGTTATGCCGAATGAACCGTGCCACAACAGTCTTGGTTACCGTAGCATAGGATGCTGCTTCGACCCATTTTGTAAAGTAATCAATCGCTACAAGGATGAAGCAATGCCCGTTAGATGCCGTAGGTCTGATCTCACCAATCATGTCAATGCCCCACATTGAAAAAGGCCAAGGTGCGGTCAGAACATTCAGGGGAACTGGAGGAACATGCACCTTGTCTGCATAAATCTGGCACTTATGGCATGTCCTGGAATGTTGGTAGCAGTCAGCTTCCATTGTGGACCAGTAATATCCTACCCGAAGGATCTTCTTCGCCATAGTGTGCCCACTGGAATGTGTACCAAAGGCCCCTTCATGCAGCTCTTCCATGATCCTTTCTGCTTCAGTCTTATCCACACAACGCAGTAAGGTTGAATCATGGTTTCGCTTGTACAAGATGCCGTTGCTAAGGAAGAATTTTGCCGCGAACCTCCTCAGGAACTTTTTATCGTTGACAGAGGCACCTTCAGGGTATTCCTGAGTTTCCAGATATCTCTTCACCTCATGGTACCAAGGCTTCTCAGTCACCGTCTCAGTCTCGAGATCACAACAGTATACCGGTTCGTCCAATTTCCAGATGATGACCCGGGGAGCCTCATTGTCCCACTTGACTTTGAACATAGAAGACATTGTAGCTAACGCGTCCGCTAACTGATTCTCCTCTCTCGGGAAATGTTCAAAGGTTATCTCTGTGAAGTGGGGGATCATTGTCAACACACATTCTTTGTAAGGAATAAGATTTGGATGTTTCGTATCCCACTCGCCTTTGATCTGGTTGATCACGAGAGCGAAATCTCCGAAGACACTCAGAAACTTGATCCTTAAGTCAATTGCAGCTTTGAGTCCCATGATGCACGCCTCATACTCCGCCATGTTGTTGGTGCAGTTGAAACATAGTCGGGCAGTGAGTGGAGTATGAGTGCCTTGAGGGGATATGATTATGGCGCCGATACCGTTACCCAAAGCATTGGAGGCTCCGTCAAAGTGCATAGACCATCGGGATCCTGGTTCAGGTCCTTCATCCGGTCCAGGTATTTCACAATCAGTTACCATCATGATGCTTTCATCCGGAAACTCGAAGTTCATTGATTGATAGTCATCTACGGCCTGATGTGCCAAGTGGTCTGCCAATATACTTCCCTTGATGGCTTTCTGGGTCGTGTACTGAATGTCGTATTCCGTCAAGATCATTTGCCATCTTGCAATTCTCCCAGTTAGAGCTGGCTTTTCGAATATATACTTTATAGGGTCCATCTTTGAGATCAGCAAGGTAGTGTGAGTCAGCATATACTGTCTCAGCCGGCGAGCAGCCCATACCAAAGCGCAGCAAGTTTTCTCAAGCAGTGAGTATCGAGTCTCACAGTCGGTAAACTTTTTGCTAAGGTAATAAATGGCATGCTCTTTTCGGCCAGACTCGTCATGCTGCCCCAACACACACCCCATTGAGTTATCAAGTACTGTCAGGTATAGTATCAGAGGTCTCCCTTCAACCGGTGGCATAAGGATAGGTGGTTCTTGGAGATACTCTTTGATTCTGTCGAAAGAAGCCTGACATTCATCATTCCAACGCACTACCTGATCTTTCTTCAGCAGCTTGAAGATTGGCTCACAGGTAGCAGTTAGGTGTGAGATGAATCGAGCAATGTAATTCAGGCGTCCTAAAAAGCCTCTGACTTCCTTCTCTGTTCTAGGAACTGGCATCTCTTGAATAGCTTTAACCTTGGTAGGGTCCACTTGAATACCCTTATCACTTACAACGAAGCCTAGCAACTTCCCGGATCTTACCCCAAAGGTGCACTTGTTCGGGTTCAACCTCAGCTTGTACAGTTTCAGACGGTCAAACAATTTCTGCAGATGATCAAGGTGTTCTTCCTCAGTCTGGGACCTTGCGATCATGTCATCAACATACACTTCTATCTCATGATGGATCATGTCATGAAATAAAGCAACCATAGCACGTTGGTAGGTTGCCCCGGCGTTCTTTAGTCCAAAAGGCATGACCTTGTAGCAGAAGGTGCCCCACTGAGTAACAAATGTAGTCTTTTCCATGTCTTCAGGAGCCATCTTGATCTGATTGTAACCTGAGAAACCGTCCATGAAAGAGAACACTTTGTGCTGTGCTGTATTGTCAACAAGGACGTCAATGTGAGGTAGGGGGAAGTCATCTTTGGGGCTGGCCCTGTTCAGATCTCTGTAATCGACACACATTCTGACCTTACCGTCCTTCTTAGGTACCGGCACCACATTAGCAACCCACTGAGGGTAAGAAGTCACTGCGAGAAACCCGGCATCAAACTGCTTCATAACCTCGGCTTTAATCTTCTCAGACATCTCTGGACGCATACGGCGGACCTTTTGCTTAACCGGAGGCTTTGTTGACTTTTCCAGGATGCATGTGGGATCTTTGACTTGGCCTCACCATGTACCTCAGAGCGTGGCCTTTGGATTGGTGGATTTGGACAGGTGGATGGCTTGATTATGGAGGTGTAGGGTGTGCCTCAATATGGAACCTGCGTATGAAAATCAACTGAAAAATAATATTGAGAATGCTGAAGACCTGGGGCTCGAACCCAGGTCATGTGCTTTGCCCATCCTTACGCTTGCCAACTGTGCCAGGAACGCGCTTTGTATATTAAGGAACAAACAAATAATATAAAATAAAATGCGTGTTAGCGTTATAAAATAAAAAAAGCGCGCGCTGGATTCAAACCAGCCATTCACAGCATGACACACAATCATCTTCTCCACTGTACCTGTAACAAAATGAAATAGCGGGGGTTTTGAACCCCCCCCCCCCCCCCCAAAATTCAAGCTATTTGAAAATAGCGAATAGGCCATGCCTAAACATAAATTGAGCGCGACAACAGAAATGGAACCCTCATGTTGTCACGATTTCATTCATGCCAGTGTCAAAGTCCAATTTTTCCACATCACTAAAGCCCTAATTTTAAGCTTCAGGAACCCTAGCTTTTGTTCATGGTGAAATCGTGCATAGGCTTGGAAACTTCAATCAAATCATGCTATCAGCTTCACAACATCCATATTAGTCCAAATCCATAATGAAAACTGGAAAATGCTACATGATTAATGCAATACGAATGTCAAAAAATTTGAAGGAAACCTGACTTAATTATACCTGTTCTGGCATATGGAGTGTCGAATCTGATTGGAAAAGGTTCTGTGATCCTTGAGGAAGGTGTTTGAACAATTCTTTTACCTTGAATCAAGCTCTAACCTTGTTTTCAGATTTGAGATTTTTGCTAAAAATGTGAGTTTTCTTTTGAGTAATAGGGCGCAGCTTCTGTGTCAATTTTGATGTGTATCACTTGTATATACTCTAGGCAATGTGTTTGGATGATAGTTATGGCCAATAATGCCTTGCATTGATGTTTAGGATTTTGGCATAAACCACCATTATCACACTTTCCATTTTTTGCTTTATTTTGAATTCTTGCCTTATTTGAGCCTTAGCACGAAAATGGTATAGGCTTAATGATGTTTCAAGGCTAGTTAAGGCCAAATATTTCATTTAATCAAACTTTTTGATTTTTTCTTGATTTTAAAAGATTTAAACTTAATTAAATCCAATAAAATCAATTAAAAATGAAAAAATTAATTAAAAAATATGAAATAAAAGGTGGGACACGTGGGAGGCATGGCCAAGTTAATTCAAGTGGAAAAAGTGGGCCCCTTTTGTCAAAAATGAGATTTCAAGGATAAATGATTTTGGCCATTTCACAAAAATTTCCCAACTTCTCCAATGCATAACTTGCTCAATTTTTAAGCTTTGCTCATGTTCTTGGACATTTTGGAAAGGTCTTTGAGTCCTCTAACCAATGACTTTGGTCCCATGTCATTTTGATTTACCAATCTCAAGTTATGGCCATTGACTTAAAGTCCCTTTTTGTTGACTTTTGAAAATGACCTATAATGTTGAAATTGATAACTTTTTGTGAGAGCATTTCTTGGACTTGAAGTATGAAGATGAGTTATAGGAAATGTCTTTCTCTTCAAAATGAGCTTTGGATGGAATTTTTCTGATAATCCATGTGAAAGTTATGCCCTGGTCAATTTCAGTTGACTTTTTCAGCTGTCCAAATAAGGAAACTTTTGCATCTTGATGATTTTTGAGCCAAGTTTTGAGAATCATGATCAAGCATTGATCAAATGATGTTTGTGGCTTCAAAATGAGATGTTGACCAAAAATTTGAACTTTTTACTGCCAAATGACCATTTTGCCCCTACAGTTGACTGTAGTGCAATTAGGGTTTTTGACTGTGCAATTTTGTGCTGAAAGTCTTGAAACTTGGTATGAGGATGCTTGACCATATTTGTAGGCATGTGAGACTTGATTGGGCCCTTGGAAACTTCATTTTCCTGATCAGAACCAAAACCCTAATTTTGCCTGCTTAGGAGGCCCTTGACTGTGCAACCCTTGGGGACTTTTGAAGCATGACTTGGCAATTTCTTGAAGAATATGGGAGGGAAAATTTTGGGGTACAATGAAATAAAAGGTGGGACACGTGGGAGGCATGGCCAAGTTAATTCAAGTGGAAAAAGTGGGCCCCTTTTGTCAAAAATGAGATTTCAAGGATAAATGATTTTGGCCATTTCACAAAAATTTCCCAACTTCTCCAATGCATAACTTGCTCAATTTTTAAGCTTTGCTCATGTTCTTGGACATTTTGGAAAGGTCTTTGAGTCCTCTAACCAATGCCTTTGGTCCCGTGTCATTTTGATTTACCAATCCCAAGTTATGGCCTTTGACTTAAAGTCCCTTTTTGTTGACTTTTGAAAATGACCTATAATGTTGAAATTGATAACTTTTTGTGAGAGAATTTCTTGGACTTGAAGTATGAAGATGAGTTGTAGGAAATGTCTTTCTATTCAAAATGAGCTTTGGATGGAATTTTTCTGATAATCCATGTGAAAGTTATGCCCTGGTCAATTTCAGTTGACTTTTTCAGCTGTCCAAATAAGGAAACTTTTGCATCTTGATGATTTTTGAGCCAAGTTTTGAGAATCATGATCAAGCATTGATCAAATGATGTTTGTGGCTTCAAAATGAGATGTTGACCAAAAATTTGAACTTTTTACTGCCAAATGACCATTTTGCCCCTACAGTTGACTGTAGTGCAATTAGGGTTTTTGACTGTGCAATTTTGTGCTGAAAGTCTTGAAACTTGGTATGAGGATGCTTGACCATATTTGTAGGCATGTGAGACTTGATTGGGCCCTTGGAAACTTCATTTTCCTGATCAGAATCAAAACCCTAATTTTGCCTGCTTAGGAGGCCCTTGACTGTGCAACCCTTGGGGACTTTTGAAGCATGACTTGGCAATTTCTTGAAGAATATGGGAGGGCAAATTTTGGGGTACAACAGTCCACCTTGAGCTATGTGTGATGTCTGCAATGGCAAAGTATAAACATTACCATCTGGATTCACCAAACTCATGAGGTTATCCATAATGATTTTTATCATCTATAGGCGTTGAACATCATCTACGCCATGTGAGGCAGCGACATGTCATCAAAATATACCCCATCATGAGAAGATCTAGCACGATAAGATCTAGCATGAGAAGGTCCAACATGTGAAGGTCTAACGTCATATATATGCTGCTTAGGTGGGATGATGCGAGGGTGTGATACAATAAGGAACAACTCCAGGTACCCATCCACACACTCCACAAGAAATTGAATATCCACTACTCGGCCTCTAATGGCACATGCAAAACCCAAAATGTGACCAATAAACCAGCTATCAATACCCTTAGATGGAATAACTGGGACATGTTGTGGAATGTCCTGAACATATCCAAACTGGCGCTCACACCTCTCAGGTAAGTGTTTAGCCACTAAAGTCTCCCATCTCAGATGATAAGAAAATCATGAAGTGTCTTTGAACTCATGATGCACTCTATTGTCTGTGTAGGATACCCAGATGACATTGTCTATAATCATTGTATTAATCCTCTTCCTATACTCTTTAACACTTCCCAGGTTTGCATGCCTGACCCTCTTATAAGCAAACCACAAGCCATATCTTTAACCAATATGGGGATGAATTCACCCCTTAAAACCAACACAGTGATTGTATTGAGGGATGTAATTAAGGAAGCCAAATTTCACAATTAAGGTGACTAGGGCGGACCACAATTAAGGCGTAAACTCCAACACACCCCCTCACGCTCGGACCTTAATGATCCCGAAGCATGGACGATGTGGGAAGCCCAATAATAGATCATTGATAGGCTCTGATACCATCTTAGCATTTGGGTTGAGCCTAACTCATTCATACAAAACCGACATGTAAGATGAGGATTACTCCACTTATAAACACAAAATATACCATATCTATAACCAATATGTGACTAAATTTACCCCTTCAAGCCCAACACAATGAAGGTGATTCTACAATTAAGGAAAGCCAAATGTCACAATTAAGGCAACTAGCGACATGCCACAATTAAGGAAGATATTCCAACAGACATAGCTCACCTTTCACAAATGGACGAGAAATGCTCGTATATCAGACACTGTACAATAAATGTCATTAAACAAGTAAAAATTTGTCATAAAAGGACTCATATAACCAAAAAAAAGTCATAAAAATAACTAAAATGATAAAAAAAAAAGAAGGTCATTTTTAAACCTGAAATATACTTATATAACCGACAAGCTGCCTTATCTAAAAAATAGTTGCCTCTCCAAGCGCACCTTTAAGAAATATCAATACAAATCACCTTCATGCCCAACTACAAGCTCAAGAGAACTAAAAAACCACATGTACTTTGCATCGATAAATACATGAGAATTATCCACTAAGATAGTACATTCTACATATGTAGCATGTAGCATGTATACCCTAGTGGCTGCCTCACACATACCCTAATGCACTAGATCACCATACATATCTTGTAACCATGATAGAAGAAAGTGAGAACCCCTGTTAATATAAACTCCTCTAACGCCTACTCATTAGTAGCCCCCATGTCATGTACAACAGTCATACATTCAAGATCCTAGCTAACGAGAGGCGCAATGAAGAAACTATCTGCCATCGAAATAAGGAACATGTATGAGACATCATCCAATGTAATCGTCATATATCCAAATGGAAGATGGAAGGAATATGTATCCTTGTGCCATCGCTCAACAAAGGTTGTCAATAGTTAAATTCCAAGCATGGTTAACAAATAGTCAACCAGTGAAAGGAGACCGTAATCCTCAACAATTGCCTTGACCTCCATTGGCGTCAAGACATCTGAGAACTTCGTTAGCTTCTTCCCATGGGAGGACTCCTTAAGCGGAAGTCAATCATGTAACAAACAAAGTCAAAAACATTAGTTATTTTCAATGTATGAATAATAAATAAAGTCACAATAAATTCACATAATCGACATATCATATACATATATCTCCCTGTCATAATCTGAATGCCACATGATCGACATATCTAGTGAGCATGAAATAGTTACTGGGCCCTCCAGGAAACTCTTCATTTGTATGTAGAGATGGATCTGTTAAATTCGGAGCAATGATCTATGCCTCAACCAGAGCAATGACCTATGTCTCAACCTGAGAAGTGACATCCAAATCATCAGTAGCAGGCACCTCAATAGTCATCTGCAGAGTAACCTATATAGTAGTAGGGGCTTTTGTCTCAGAAAGATGAGGCACATATGTCATCTCAGAAGGATATGGTACATATGACTCTAAAACCATCTGCATGATATCCTCAACTGATGTCTGGACATCCTCAGCAACAGGCTCACCATCAGTATCTCTAGTTCATCCAACGACATCTTTAGATCCTCTACACTGAGTATTGCAGGGTGCATGAAATTGATCGGTCTCCAACCCCCTCTTGTGCGAATCGGTCGGAGCAACTGTACCCGCACGTAGATGAGAGTTTTCTACATTACCTCGCCTCGCTCGAGCCGTAGCTGCATCAACTTCAGCTCAATCACACTACCAAGAAGCAATCGTGCGATCTAATCCTCCAGTCCTCACTGGAAAAAATAAAAAATATTTAACCTCTACCAAAATTTTCAAAATATTCGGAAAAAAATTGTATATTATCGTATTTTTTGAAAAAACCGATATAAT
Source organism: Vicia faba (assembly GCA_948472305.1). NCBI lineage: Eukaryota > Viridiplantae > Streptophyta > Magnoliopsida > Fabales > Fabaceae > Vicia > Vicia faba. Next base: position 557,451,150 of record OX451735.1, read on the forward strand.
TCATACATATTTCCGCATTTTTTGAAGTAATCGGTATTAGGTATGCAATTTTACCGATTTTTTCAAAAAAATCTAATATAATGTATATATTTTTACCAATTTTTTTTATAAAATCTGATAAAATTTTATCCATTTTTACCGGGTTTTTCATAAAGTGCAGTAAAATGTATAGATTTTTATCGAATTTTTCAAAAAATCCGGTAAAAATACATACATCACATGTGTTTTTATTTTTTATTTTAAATGCATTGTTTCTTACTAAAATTTCTATTTACTAGTCATTAAATTCAAAAAAAACGGTAGAAGCTTTTTAAATTTCTTGTAATCTCCAAAGCTTTTTGAAAATTTGATAGGTTCTAATACTTTTGTGAAATGAATTGTAATATTATACGAAGCTAATATAAAAGCATAAGGTGTATGGGAGACCCACCAAATCAAGGTGGCTAGTGGCAGGATAAAATCTCATCTTTGGACCATGAAGGAATAGTCGTCCAAAGTTCGATAGGCCTCATTTAACTTTAGGATCATCTCTACACGAATACATATCTTAAAATTTGGTTAATAGTTATAAATGCAGATCGTAGAAACTTGTTAATAGCTATAAATGGCCACGTCATTCCAAATGTTGTGTTTTAGTAAAGTTTCCTTTCAAAATTTTGAGTAAAGATATTGTTTTTATCTTTTATGAGGTCCTAGGAACACATATCTTATATCACGTCAAAGATTTTGTAGAAAAAGAAAAATCAGTGAAAAAATATCTAACGAAGAAAAAAATATAATATTCTTTTAAAATACACTATTACAAAAAACATATTTATCCTCAACATGAGACAAGGTAACGAACGAACACCATTTTTATATTTTTAAAACAAGTGTCACATACCTCTTAGTTTTTGTTCAAAATCAAAGGGAAAAAGATATGTACTTTTTCAAAAAAACAAATTAAATTGTTTACACATAATATTGAATTATTTTGTACACATAAATTAAAATATAAAATTTTAATTTACAAGTACAATTTTTTTATAAATCTAATTCATCATTGTCACTGTTATTGTTGGAGAAGAACAAATTCATATTTTATTGCATATCCGTTGCTTTTCAAGTTCAATAATTTATCATAGATTCAATTTCTGATATAACATAAAAAAAGTTAGATATATAACATACAATTTCATTCTAGTTAAAAGATAAGATATATTATGTAACAACATCAACCTTGATCCAATTTTTCATACATTTACAATTCACCCCAGAGGCAAAAGGATGCAAACTCATTGCTTCTTTAATGATAAGTTATGGTGGTGTTCACACTCTTATTGAACGTAGATGGTTTCACAAGATAGCGTCTAATATATAGAGTGACAATGTTTGCGTTCTTATTGGTGTAGAGGTTTTCTTGTGGATAGATGTGTTGGAAATATCTCGAGCGTTGTTACTTTATGAATGTATGTCATAAATGAATTCTAGGTTATTTTATGAATGTATAGCCGTCGGTTTTGACTAAAACCGAGCGTAAAGGTTATTTCCTTTTTAATTAAAACATAAAATACAATAGAGACATACCTCTAGGTTATTAACAAAACAAAGGAATACATCATTTAATTTACAAATATAAAATAAAAAATAAATAAATGCACCACTTTTTCTCTAGGTTTTGGCATTTAACTTACATGTTAAATAAAATTGAGTTTATTATGTCTAATGTGAATTGCTTATTTCACTAAATCCAAACTGAATATATAACTTCTCAAAATTGGTTAGGAAAATAATTATATGAATAATTGTGCTATATATGGAGAACAACTTACATTAATCAATAATTTTCTAGCATTCTCTAATTCATCATTCACCTCACGCTCTTTAATAGTTAAAATCTCTTCAATATTTCAAGTTTTTATTCAACATTTCCTTTTCTACTAATTCATTCTTGAAAGCATAAAATTTGATGCTTTGAAAAAGAAACAAATATGAAATAAAGTTGAATGAAAACTACAAGTATTGGAGAAATTTTAACAACTAGAAAACATGAGATAAATGATGAGTTGTAGAATGCTAGGAAAATATTAATTAGTATAACATATGTTTCAAATGAAACATAATTTTTATATGATTATTTCCAAAAAAATAACATCAACAACTCAAAAACAACGACTTACATTAAAAAAACAACTAAAAAAACAATCTTTCAACAAAACTATAACAACATCATCAATAAACCTCTAGGTTTAGATAACAACAATAACACCAACAATAAAATGAGTAGTGATGTCTTACACATTAGATCTCTTAAGAAGAAGTGAAAGAAAGTGTTTTGGATCTCTGAAGAAGAAACGAGAGACCTAAACACATATAATCTTCGTTAGAGTTTAGACAAATGAAATGGAATGCTACAAGCTAAAGCTTTATATATTAGGGAAATAATTTCACCTCAGTTGGAAAATAAAACTGAGGTGAAAAGTGGCTTATTTTAGATTAAAAATAAAATATTCAATAAGGCACCAGTTTTAATGACATAAAAACATAACTTGATGTTGTTGGAATTCAAAGTATGTACACTGAATTAGTTTACCCCTCGATTTTAAGGAAAAATCGACGAAATCTAGTATGTATTTTTAAAAAACATGACACATACATGATATATACCTTGGTTTTACGATATTTGAGGTGAAATAGTTGTCATAAAAAGTAGTTCAGTACTACAAATTACACTTTTTTAATCGATATTTCACATCGGAAAATAAAAAGCTGAGGATTTAGGCCATAGGTAAGCCATGTTTTATTTGAAAAAAATTAATCAATTTCCGCCACTTTTTAAAAAAATCGAGGAATTATAGCTATAAGGAGTTCGCTTTGAATCCCAGACACTGCATTATAAGTTTTATTTCAATAGTTCAAATAGTATTTCTCTCTTGTCCCTTTCCAACTTCCCCTTTTTTCTTTGTTAATTTTGTTTCATTTTTTATCCGTATTAATCTCGGTTACTTGGACCAACTTAGAGTTAAGATTTTTTGCATCAATATTTTCAAATTACTATTTGTAAAAGCCCATTCTAATTTTTTTAATTTTGTATATCAATTCCCTCGGATTTAACCAAAAACCGACGTGATATATATTTTAATTGAATTCCTAGAATATGGCGCTATTGTTCTTTTTTATATTTTCTATTTTTAATTAATACTTTCATAAAATTAGCTAGTTTTTAACTTTTCATTTATCAATCAACGCTCATTTCTTTATTCTCTTTGCCAAAAAAAACCTAGGTGATTTTCATTGTCACTCTCATCAAAACTCTTCCAATAGATATTCATCAAAACTATATTCCAACCAAAACACATTCAGTTTTTTCCATGTGTTTTTCACTGAAATATTTCTTTTTGATTCAGGTTGTTTGATTCACTGAAATAGTTTCTCTTGATCATTTTAATTTTTCATTTATTTTTCACTAAAATGTTGCTATTTGATTCACGTTGTTAGATTCAGGTTAGTCTCTTGATAGTCATGGTCGATTCGACAAGCACCTCCCATACAACATATGTTAATGCAAAACGTAAAAGAAAAATTAGAGGTGCCACAATGTATACCAGGGTGAAAAAAAACCTACAAAAGTGGTGTTCGCTACCCGCTTACAGTTGATATAAAAACCGACATGGCTTATGGTGAACATGCCGAGGATTTTATGGTTTACATTGTGTTACAAGGTAGAAGTAAAGTGAGTATTTTGTTAGATAGTTGGCATGAATTTGGCGACGACTTCAAAGACGCCATGTGGGAGGATTTTGGTATTTATTTTAAATGCATTGAGTATATATGATCATTTATTTTTTGTTTAATATATACTAATAACATCTCTATTGTGTAAGCATAAATAATGTTTATTGTTAGTCTAGAGGATAGTATCGTGAAAAAGAAATTGATTGCATATTGTGTGAAGCATTAGAGGTGCTTTAAAACACAACTCACCCATGATTATATTCATTGTCCAAGTGATAAAGACAAACCTCCATACAAGGAGTTTTCATATATTGATGAGGTTGATTGGGAGAAATTTGTAGAGTCTTGCTCCACTCCATAATTCTTGGCTAAAATCCAAAAAATAAAGAAAAATTAAGCTAGAAATAGCTATCACATAGATTGTCTCGTGGAGAATATCAAAAACTTGAAAAGAAGATGATTGAAGAAAAAAAGAAAACAATGGGAGGAAGATCTGAGAGATTATATAAGTCTTGATCTCACTCCATCTCCACCATCACATCACAATAAATGGAAGAGGGCACATCAAAGGAAAGACAGAGAGTTCGCATCAGATTCTACACGCAAAGTGGCTCAAAAGATTGTAAGTAGATACTTTTTTCAATAATATTTATTTAAGTTAAATCAATTTAGTAAAGATGAAATTTCAGTTGTGTTGTAGGATGATCTTGTTGAACAAGCTAAAGTCAACCACTTCCTTTCACAAGATCATCGTGACATCTTGGCAGAAGCAATTGGAACCGAGGAGCATTTTGGGCGTGTCCGTGGACTTAGAAGAGGTGTTGGCTTCAAGTTATTTTTTGGACCATCTAAATCACCTAGAAGAGTAAATTGTAAGAGAGATTGAAGAGATTGTCACTGATAAGTTAGGGAAGGAAAAGGAGAAGTGAATGGAGGAGCAGGGGAGGATGTTGAAGGAGGAGAGGGGAGGTGGAAGGAGGAGCAGGAGATAATGTTTGAGGAGGAGAGGGAGAACTTGTTGCAGAAGGTGCGGGAGAGAGTCCAGAAATAGCAAGAGGAGCGGGAGAGGATGGTTGAGAAGGAGTGAAAGAAGTTAAATGAGGAGGAACTTGATAAGATGTTAGAGAAGTGTATCCGTGATGTGCTTGAGGTATAAGTAAAAGTTCAAAAAAATGTTGTGTATGTTGTTGTTATTATTGTTTACATATTTTAATTTGGTATTGTATTTCGGTTGTTCTAATAATAGAGAAATTAAATTAGTTGGGTATATTCAGCCACACAAGTTCAAATCAGCTGGAAATTCATGAGAATGTAGTTGAGAAAGTTATCGATTGTACAAGCACAAAGTTGTTATACCATTCAGGGCAGTATTGAAACCACACCACCAAAACTAGATAATACTAAGAGACTATCAATGATGTTAGATAGTATTTCAGACCCATGCATGGGTATTAAATTAAGTCATAATCCAGAATATTTATTCGTACTTTCTAAGATTTCTATTGAGGAGTTTTTTAAGGGAGATGTGTACCTAGACAATTCTGTATTACAAATTTGGGTCTCGTAAGTATAATTTTTATGTTGATTCCTATTTATATTCATATGTCCTTGTACTTTAACATAAAATTTTGATTCTTGCAGGTTCTTGCACGAGTTATATGTTCAAAGGAATATAATGAAGTATTATTTCTTAGATCCATCGCACATTGGTCTACCTCATTGTTCAAATGGAAACCATATCCTTATTTACGTACAAAACAAGTTGAAAGCGAATAAAGAATGTTATTTGGCCCCTTTTTACCGCAAATAAGTATATATTAATTTGTGTTTTCATATATAAATCAATTTTATACATAATACTAATTATTTTGAATGTTTATGCAGTGATCATTGGAAACTAATTGTTTTATGTTCAATCGTAAATGCTATATTTTTTTTTGCAACTCCAAACTTTCTGAAGTTTTGGTTAACCATTTGAATGTGTAAGTGGTATTCTTATTATCACTCAATTTCTGTCTTTAGATTTGAATAGTTTTTATTCAGGTTTAATTTTAACTGATATGTATAGAGTTGTGGAGGGATACACTACATTAAAACATAATGCACTTGGTAAAAAGTAAAAATTTTATTCTCCAAAAGTAAGTATATTACTTGTGCATTTTGATATTATACTATTTGCGTGTATTAGTGATATTAATATATGAAAATCATTCTTAGTGGCGACAACAACCCGATAATTCTTGTGGATGCTATGTTATGAGATATATGCTCCGTATTGTCTCCAGAGGCATTACACAATGATGGATGAATAATAATGTTGTTGTTGTTGTTGTTAGCTTATCATAATTTAAATTTTGTTCTAATTATAGGAGTTTAACGATAGAATATTATACTCAAACGTTGAGCCGACTTCTTCATATCTAGTTTTGAATCTTGACAAAAACAATAGTTCTTCTTGGTTGTTATAAGCTTAATTTGTAAATATACAGTGGTTTTTGTCATTTTTTAAAATTTACATGTGTATTCTGTCTGAATGAGAACAATATAAATTTGTATATTTTTGGTTTTAAAACAATGATAGTTTGTTCTTTTGGGTTTACTGTATTTAAAATGATATGATATATTCTGATTCTGTCACATATTTTGTAGTTTATGTGTAAAAAATGATAAAGACCAGTGAAACTAAGATTTAAAATATGCTAGTGAAAATGAGATTTAAACAAATTATATATGACAATAAATAAGATTTAACCCCTCTGTTATTACTAAAAATCAAGGTAAAAAATAACTTATTACCTCGGTTATTAATTAAAACGAGAGGTTTGTGGCGCACGCTAAAAAAATGGAAAATAAAAATATGTTGTTGCTAGGGGTCGAACCAATGACCATTTGCTTTCTAACCTCGGTTTCATAAAATCCGAGGGGTAATGTGACAAGTTATCATGTCACCCTTTATTACCTCCTCAGTCTAGCCAAGGTAAAAGTAATTTCGTGTCCGAGGTTAGATGTGTTATTTGAAGTAGTGACTTTTCTAGTAGTGGTAAGTTCATTTCTCCCCATTAAGTGAATGATCATTTTTTCGACGATGAAGAGAAACTTTTTATACTAGTTGGATAAAAGTTCAACTAGAAGTGACTTTGTTAAAAAGTCTGCATGATTATAACATGATCGAATTACTTGATGTTTATAATACCACTCTTCTTAATATCATGAGTGAAAAATAATTTTGGAGAAATGTATTTTGTTATTGTCTCTTTTTATGTAATCATCTTTAAATTGAGCGGTATATACATTATTATCTTCATATATGATCATTGTCTTTATTGTTGAGATATGTGCTTGCAGGTGCAGTCATCTACTAATGATCTAAGTAGGAGATGATCCTTAGTGGTTTTGATTTTGATAATGCCTAATGTCTAGTGGCATTCGAGGGAATCAATGGATACCTCTGGTCTATAAACTTCTAGTGATGACATCTATCAGAGAAGTCATATAAAGCCTCATTAGATAAAATTAGTCAACTCTCATACGAAGTGCTGAATATATGATGAATCTAGCAAGGGATCTTGAATATTCTAGGCTATGAAAGAGAGGTAGTACCAAAGCTTGTTTCAGTCAATAGATTGAGGGATTAGTATATTGTAAAAGTATAAGAGTGTCTCATGAGATACTAAAACAACTCTCTCACACACACTAAATTGTTTTTGAAGCCTCTATTTTTTCATAAAATCACTAGAAAATGTTCTACGCAAGTATCGGTTGTCATATTGTTTTTGAATAATCATTTAGGAGGGTAGTTGACACTAGATAATCACCTATCATATTAAGGTTAATCGATTATCTCTTTGGTAACGCCTCCTAATTGATTATTAGTGTGTCTAATATATTAGTGATGACGAATTTGAAAATTTTCCATATTTGAACAACATAATTGATTAGACCTAACTCATAATTAATTATGAGCATTAAAAAGCTCATTGCTCAATTTTCCTTTTTCAGCTATATTTTCTTTCCTATATAACTAAAGTTAGGGATGGCAATGAGGTGGATTTAAGCACACCCAGACCTGCACCCGCCACCCAGACCCAGACCCGCCCCTGCCCCTAAACTCGATCAGGGCTAATATTTGTTCCCCCACCCCCACCCCCGCCCCCAACAAGAAATGTGTTTCCCCGCACCCGCTCGAATAAAATTTTAATTTTTTTTAAATATATACTTTTTTTCAATAAAAATAAAAATTAATAATTAAACTAAATAATTGATTATTTTAAAAGCATTTTTTATGTTTGATATTTTTATTTAAATTTTATTTAAAAATAATAATAATAATTCTAATAAACATGATATTATAACATTAAAAAGTCTAAATGTGTAAGAAAACAATTAAAAATAAATGAAATAAATTAAATTTAGTTGGCGGGTACGGGGCGAGTGCGGGTGCAGGACGGGTACTAATATCACCCGCCCTTGCACCCGTAAATAAAAATTGGTTTTCCCTGCACCTGCACCCGCCCTCGATTAAACCGGGTTTTCCCTGCTAATTTCGGGGCGGGACGGTCGGAGCCTGGCGGGGGCGGATTTATTTGCCATGCCTAACTAAAGTTTCTCTGTATTTCAAAACACACCAGAATTTAGATTTTTACTATCATTTTTCTTATTTACTCTCTTCTCTCCTTTAATTCTCTTTCACAAAAAATATCTTTAATTCTTTGTGAGTGAAATATATTTCAATTTTTTTATTGTCCTAATATTTGTGCATAATTGTTTTTCATTTAAGTTATGGTTCTCTTGTTTAATATCTTTATATCTTAAAATTATCTTGGTAAAATCACAATTTAGTTATTGAAATTTTCCCATTAAATTTTTTTCTTGGTTATCCCAATATAAATCCCCACCTTTCAATTATTTTTTCAATTAGTTAATTACATGTTTTTGAAACAAGGAAGGGTTGATATCTCACTGAAAACTAATTTCATGTGAGAGAATCTATCCTCATCCCTATCATGTCTTTATTAAACTATGCATAATGATCGTACCTGATCAGAAGGGATCGTTGGTGATCCACAAACTTGGACTGAACTGCGGTGAATGTGAAGTAGGGGGTACCTGCAAGACACTCTGATGTCAAAGCAAGGTTCAAAGTAGAATGCAAATAATGAAAGTGTAAAGAATAATGTACCTGAAGCTCTAGTGAAAGAGAGTATTTATATCCCCTACTGTTGGGCCAAGGTCTCTATTTTGGGCTGGATGCCCAGGCCTAAAATAGAGACTGCCAAGATCCTACATGGTAGTGGAGACCAGCTCATGGTCTCTACTCTGGTTCAACTGCTCCGGATTCTCGGAGGGTGAATACTTGTTCTTTTCGGGAGCAAGATGACTATGTGATAGTCGGAGGAACGTAGGCTGCGTATCGTTAGTGTGCATGCTCGTTCTAAGGAGAAGGTCTCCGATGGGTACACTTAGGAGAGGCTCGTCGTGCACGTGCTGAGGAGCAGGTCCACGACGGCCATACTCAATGATGTTCTTGATGTGCACGTGCTGAGGAGCATGTCCTTGTAGGACATGTGTGAGAGATGTTCTCCAGCGATGATAACAACGTGGGCTTGCCCGACTGGGGATCAGGTCCAAGTTAGGGCCCCATTAGGTTATTGGGCCTATAATGGCATTGGACTGGACCTTATCCAACAGCAGATAAGCTCCCTCCATCTCAGAACATGATCCCCCAAGTTTTTGCTCCTAAGTATATGAGTTATGGATTTAGATCAACTCTAGTGTCGATGAGGAAATGATGTCGAGGATCTTCGTGGCTTCTCTTGAGCTTCCATCGGCGGTATGTGTCATGGGATTGATTCGCCCGTGCATCAGTTTTTAGTCCAACGTATGCTAGAAGAAAGAAGGGAACATGTTCTCCCAGATTAACAATCTTCCTCACAAAAGGGAAATGATCATTCTGATTAACAATCTTCCTTTCTGAGAGATGAACGAGATGTGGATGCCATGAATGGGAGTAGCGGTATTCCCTCAGAGGAGGACATTTTTCCCGCTCGTCGTTGGGGAGTCGTAGAGTTTCAGTTTGCATGCGCTAGCTGGGCCACGTGTTACATAATTTAATTTGTAATGATGGCATAGGTGTTGGGGTTATTATGACCTAGGCGCATGGGTGGTTGTGTGTCAAGGTGATGTTTCGTCTTCCGTGCAAGGTTTATAAATAGTGGTTTAAGGATTCATTTGTTATTTTTGCAATCCTTGCTCTCCCTCTCACTTTTCTCTCTCTGGTCCATATCTTGTCGTTGTTGCCTCCACCGTCGTACCCCCTAAGGATGAATCCCTAACCAGGTATGCATTTTACCTTTTCTCTGCAATCAATTTAGTCTTTGCAACATTCATGTTTTATGAAAATTTTGCACCCTGGAAAGGTTTTACTCGTGATATTCATGCGAGATTTGCACCTTTTGCTGGTGGGACTCATCCACTCCCCGTAGGATTCATATTTTTGCTCACGACATTCATGATTTTGTCCGAGTTATTCATGTTTCTCCTCGGGTGATTCATGTGTTCCCAGAGATATTCATGTTTATCCTCGGAAGATTCATGTGTTCCCCAAGATATTCATGATTTCTCCCGAGGTATTCATGTTTCTCTTCGGGCTATTCATGGATCCTTCGTGTGATTCCTTGCCTTCGTTTATCTGGCCTCTTTCGATCACACCCTTGGCCTTAGGGTTGGATGTGATTTTCTTGTGAAATGTCGAGTAAGGGCTTGGTCAGGGGTTGTTCCCTCGTCATTTGGTGAGCCCTTTAATTTGACTTGTGGGGGAAGGGTGGATTTGATTTGAAAGTCAGAATTCACTGTTCCCCCATACTTTTTAGGTGAAATAACTGAAACTGTCAAAGTTGTCGAAGAGGTTGAGATGGTCGACACGGTCATTGACCCCCACCTGGGCTAGGATGATTCCGAGTCGCGTGGCATAGCTTCTCATTATGTGGGGTCTCAAGAGAACACATTCGCGCATGTTGCTTACGAGGAGCACAAACCAGATGTCAAGCATTGTAAATTACTCAGGCCCTCTATGAGTAAACAAATATGCTTGTTTTACAAAAACAACCACATCCCTATGTACGAGATAGTTTTCAAAGAGTTGGGGTTTTAGCCACCCTTAACCGACTTCCAGGTTGCGGTATTTGTGAATCTGTCTTTAGCTCCCTTCCAGCTACACCCAAACATGATTGAATTTATGTCAGCATTCAAGATAGTGTCTAGATATCGATAGATTGGCGCGATGATCCCCCTCTTCTTCCACTGCTTTTGTATCCAACGGCAGACCGTGAAAAGGAAACATGGTTGGGTCTCTTTTAAGTAGACAAAGAACAAGATATTTAAGATGTTCCTGGAGTCTGTACGTGACTTTAAGGACAAGTACTTCCTCGTCAAGCCAGTGTAGGGAAAAGCGTTTGATTAGGCGCTGGAGGAAGTGAACATGATCGATGATGATGGTCACCCACTTCTCCATGACAATGGGAAGGTGCAAACGGAGGTGGTTTCGAAGTTCCCCCTCCACTTTACTTCGTCTCACTTCGATCATCTCCTGACTATTATGCTATCCCGAATGGTCCCATAGGCGAGGAGGATGAGGCAGCCCATGCCAAACTTTGCAGATTCGTCGAGGGCTTCTATCCTGCCCAATGGGTGGCGATGGAAGGGACAAATTACCTTGATGAAAATGGGGAGCCTTTATTTAAGGCTCGAGTGATAAACACGGAGGCGTTCCTCGAGTGCCATACTGTCTAGTAGTGTGTCACTCTTTTAGGTATCTGCCCATGTAGGTTTTCTTCTCAATCTCTTCACTAGTTTGATTGTGGTCGACTCTACTATGTTAACGCACTGACTTTGGTTTGTTGTTCTCTATAGGTAAAATGGCAGAATAGTGCAAGCACATACTCAAATTGGTGTAGGATGCATCAAAGGAAAAATAGAAGAAAAATTCTCAATTTTCTCCGGGTAAGGGCAAGGACGGCTCCAACATCTCTTCGCAGTCACCGAACCCTGGACACTTCCCAAGCGTGCAACAACTTTTGAGCAAAAAGTGGAATCAGCCTGAGGGCGATTTTTGGATCTGACCGAGAAAGATAATGAGGTCAGGGGTTTCACCTTGCCCCCTTTCTTTGATCATAAGGGATTTTTTGACGAAGTCCCCCTGAATGTGCTCGACACTGAAACTACAATCATCTGAGGATTAGATGTAGCGAGCAGGAGGAAACAAATGGTAAATAGTGTTGTTGGCATGATGAAGGTCCCGAAGATGGCTGTATTTCTCTCTGGTGAGGAAACTGGCTTTGTAGTTGAGTTGGACAAGCTTTAGGCGGCAAAAGAGGCCCTTGAGGCTAAAGCGAAGAAGCTTTAATCCACCCTTGATGGTTACAAGGAGAAGTTCCGAGTCTATGGTGTTGAGCCCGAGAAGAAGGAGGATATGGCGACCAGTCTATCCACCGAAAAGGAGGCTTGGTTTCTTGAGAAGAAAAACTTCAAGGAAAATTTTTTCGATTTGAAATCTGTCACGGTGTCTTCCGATGATGAGTTTCATGAAACAAAGGCCTTGAAGACTCGGGTTGAACTTGTTGCTTGGATCTGGGTTCTCGAGTCTGACTGTTTGGCAGCAACGATAATGGTTTTTCATATCCCGGTGTCTCAACTCGAGTTGTTGACCCGTGGGCTTAATGTCGAAAGGATTGGGTTGTTGTCTCAAGTGGTTGATGATAAGTTGATTCCTTCCAACACCCTGGGCGATGGAGAAGACGATGGTTCTCATGAAGAGTGATTTCACGTTGTTTTTTTATTTTGTTCAGGCGTGCGTGCCTGTATTATTGTAATGTTTGGACAGGGGCCTACATGCTCGTATTTTCTGTAAAATTCGGACAAAAGGGCTTTTCCTAACATTTTTTGTTTCGGCTTGCACGCCCTAAGTTCTGTAATATCTAGACAACACTGGCCTTCGTGGTCGGCCTTTTGCATGCCTTTACTTTTCCTGTTTATTTCGTATTGATATTTTTTGTACCCCAAAATTTGACTCTCATTTTCTCAAGAAATCACCCTGGATTCTCAGGTTTACTTCCATCCAATCCCAAGCTTTGAATTACAAATTTTTCAAGAAAGTCGTCTGCAAGGGAAAAGTAGTCATTTTCACATTAAAAGGTCAAACTTTGACTTTTGATCAAAAAATCAAATCTCTGAAATCATATTCATCAAGACATGTTGGAATGTGAAGTTTGTATCATCAAAAAAGTTCAAAAGTCAAATTTACTATGGAAAAGCCAAATTTCTAAATACTTGGATTTTTTTTCTAAAGTATTTAAGAAAAATGACACTTCATAACTTCTGAGCCAACCTCCAGGCAGGTGCAGTCAAAAGTTGTAACATGGTTCAGCACATAGTCTTCAATCAGAACTTGGCTTTTCAGCATCTACGCAAGTTCAGTCAGAGTTTTCTAGGGTAATCCAAAAAAGGTAATAACGCGTGATACGAAGCCTGAAAACTCCTTCAGAACATGCTGGAGCCAGAAGGTAAGAGGATCATAAGATTGGATGCTACACTGAAGCAGAACTTCTAATCCAGAATTTGCAAGGGTAAATCAAAGAAGGTTACTGGAAAACCTGGGGAATCCTTCAGAACATGCTGAGGCAACGAGGTACAAAGATCAGAAGTTGGATGTTTGTCCTAAATGGAACTTCTGATCCAGAATTAAGCAATGATGCAAAATCTCACATTACAGGATTTCTGATTTTGACAAATCTCATCATCATTTAATTCTCATTAATGCTCACAACCACTTTTGAGTCTCTGTCCAAAGGATCTCTCCACGTGTAGTGTAGAAATACTTTTGTACATATTTGGGTAAGGCTCCATGCGCTACTTTTGGCTATGGGTTCACTTTTCCTTAATCCCTGCTTGCTAATCCAACCTAGGCTAAAAGTTGTCAACTATCACACCTTTTTTGAACTTGCTTCAAGAGCAAGTCAGCATCTAACGTATGATGTTGGCGCTACTTGACATTTCAAACACACAAAACTTTGCCTATAAGTAGAACACCATTGGTCACTGAGAAAGGGGAGAGAGAGAAATATTTGTGAAAAAGGTCGAAAAATTGAGAAAGAAAAGCCTTGAACCCCTGTCAAAATTCCAAGAGTTCCAAGAATTGTAAACACAACACATAAAACTTTGTTAACTTTTGATTCTTTGCATTCAAAACTCCACTTGTTCTCAAATATTTCTTGACTAAAAAAAACCATTCACATAGTTTCTGATCTACACGTTGGAAACTGCCTAAACTTTTGTATTCATACTATCTCACATTCTCCGTCCATCTACTCAAAGAAATCAGAACATCACCTCTTTGCTGTTCCAGAAGTTGAGAACCTCCATCCTGCTGAGCACATGAAGAAATTTCTCATAACCTCATAAGAATTCAGGATCAACCTCTGTCCCATAGAATCTTTTCAGCTGCAAGGTAAGCTTCTGCTGACTCTTATCACGTTAATTGGAACATTACCAGATTTACAGGCTCAAAAATACAATGTAGATATCATGTTTCTAATGTTGTACATATTCTGAGATTTCATGCACCTGCCTGTTTAAGTAGAGGATAAATCAGTTCAGAACTTCTTGGAGAGACTAGAACTCAGAGTTAGGATTAGCAAATGCATGCTTGCCTCTGATTTATAGTTCTGATATTTCTTATCTTCTGAAACGCTATGACACCTGCTATAACTGTTCTATGCATGTCTTCTGTTTTGTGGAGAAATAACCAAATTACAGATGTTCTGACTAGCATAGAGAGAGAGAGAGAGACCAAGTTCTACCAGTGGTCTCAGAACTTCTGAAGTCTGTTTAGTTACCAGTTGTATCAGAACTTCTGAAGCTTGTTTTTGCTACCAGTGGTATCAGAACTTCTGAAAACTACTGTGTTCCCAGTGGGTTCAGATCTTCTGACCTTATACATTTTCACTAACAGGTTTCTGTTTTGCAGCGTGCCATGGTCAGAACCTCTGACTTCATTTTTATTAGCAACACGCTGATTCCTTTTCTTTTTTTTTATTTTTTTATTTTGATATCACTCTCCATTCCATTAATCATCAAACATCAAAAATATTTTCTTCACACTTTATTTTGGTTTCTTAAAACAAAAGATCAAAAATATTTTCTTAAAACAAAACAAGTTCGTTTTCACATTTCCTTGTACATTCTTATACATTTTCAATATGGTTGTAATAATAACTTAGGATTTATTTTTACTTGCAATCCCCATTCATAAATATGTATCCCCATCCCCTAAATATTGTAATAGCGTAGGACTTTACATTTCTGTAATCTATCGCTTTCAAATGTAAATGCTAGTAATTAGGCGTGTATGGCAAGTTAAAACCAACAAGTAGACCACCAAAATTAAAAGACAAATGCATGCAATCAAACACACTTGCACACATGCACCCTTAGGGTAATCTCACTTGTCGCCTATCGGGAAAATAGTCATGTCCCTTGGACATGGACGTTTTAGCAAAGATACTCGATAAAAGATCGTAGTCCCTCGACGACCCTCAATGTTGCCTTCGGTAAATGATCTAGTCCGTAAAACGACATTGCTAAAATGTTCCATAGGTTACCTTCTATGACTATACAAACGTCCCGCGCTCGTCCCTTCATATCCAACGATGGGGATTCTTATCAAATCAATGGTAAGATAGCAACATCTAAAGGAGGAGGAAAAGTACATCTAAGACCTTTTGAGTAGGTAGGTTCGCTCTCAGTTACTTGCTTGCTCACAACAAAAACATTTTATACACCAACACTCTCACTTTGAAATATTTTCGAAAGACAACACTTTGTATACTTTATTATAGAAACGAGAGCCATTACAAAGGAAACCTTTTTCAAAATCACTTTCAAAAACGCATCTCACAAACACCTCTTTGAACTATTTTTGAAACAAACACTTTGTATGCGTTCTTATAGAAACGAGAATCATTACAAAGTTACATTTTCAAAATACTTTCAAAAAACATACCACAAGCACATTCAAACAAAAGCAAGTGATCTAGCAAGTAACTAAGAGCCCATGGAAAACCATGGATGAAAAGGGTGCTAATACCTTCCCTTTTCATAATCTACCCCTCGAACTCAAGAAAACATCTCGAAAGGTCTTTCCTGTGCTTTTTCACCTTTCCTTATTGGATAAAAGAAAAGTCGGTGGCGACTCTTGCTAAACCGCAACATTTGCAGACACAAAATGCAAAACCTCAATTCAATTCTCCCACCGTATCACATAACTGGCGACTCTGTTGGGGACTATTATAAAAGTGGGGTTACCTTAAGGCTAGATCACATTTATTTGCTTACATTGTTTGACTTGTTTGCTTTACATTATGTTTCTTTGTTTGGGTTTGAATCCTCCACCCAGATTTGGGATACATTATAGGTAAATAGAAATACATTGTGGAAAGTGTGCGGGGTATACCGACATGGTCTAAGCAATAGCTATGTTAGTGCAACATATTTGTGGGTACCGATAGCCTTTGAGTTAATCAAAGAGAATACGCGGCCGCTGAGTGATGTCATGAAGCACTAATGAACTTCTAGAACCCTTTACTTGACCAACTTGGCCTTTAGGATGTAGTGAGATGACCGGCTTTGGTGCAGTCCGAAGTTGGTAGATACTCGATATTACACTCATTGAGGGTTGGTTTGTTGAGATATTTTGGTCGCCATTAAAGAGGTTTGAGCTGAAACAATGACCAAGGAAACAATCAGATGATATTGAGCTTCTTAGAACCCGGTTACTATTAGGACAGATTTAAGCCAACTAAACTTCAAGAGGGTACTTACCTATAAAATCCCATGCAAGCCTAAACTAAGAACTTGTGTGCTTTGCTTGTATATGCATACTTGTACATAACATCATGGACATCATAAGCATCACATACATCTACTAACCATTTAAAGGATTTTGGAGATTCATCTTTGTTCTTGTTTTATAGGATATGGATTCACTTCGCAGGAAAACTATCCAAGTCAACCTTGTAAAAATTCCTCCACGACTTAAGGAGCTAGCTTCAAGGATCCCTGAGAACTCTCCATTCACCGAGAGGCATGGTCGTCTACTCAACTTGGTCACCTCCAACACAGATGAGGATATGATGAAAGTGCTCTTCCAGTTCTTTGATCCTTTGCACCATTACTTCACATTTCCCGACTATCAGCTTGTGCCTACTTTGGATGAATTCTCCCAACTCTTGAGGATTACCATTCTCAATAAACTAACTTTCAACGGTACGGAAAGAGACCCAAAGCCAGAAGATATTGCTCAAGCTCTGCACTTGCACTCATCTGATGTCACAACTTATTGGGAAACTAGAAGTGGTGTCAAAGGCTTCTTAGCAAAGTTCCTATTTGAGAAAGCCCAAAGCTGATGGAATTCCTTAGACTTGCAAGCCTTTGAGGAAATTGTGGCTCTTCTTATCTATGGGATGGTCTTGTTTCCAAATCCTGACCAACTCATAGATGTGAGCGCCGTAAAAATCTTTATGTCACGCAATCTGGTGCCTACATTTCTAGGGGATATCCTACACTCTTTTCACACTCACACAATGAGGAAAAGTGGTGTCCTTATATGTTGCACTCCTCTCCTGGAAAGATGGTTTATTTCTCATCTTCCCCAATCAGTCTTAAAGAATGAGCAAGGTTCAAGGTGGTCACAAAGGTTAATGACGCTCAAACATTCAGATATTCATTGGTGCTCCCGATCCAAAGAGAATGTTATCATTATTGACCGTTGTGGGGAATTCCCTAATGTCCCTCTTCTTTGCATTAGGGGAGGCATCACCTACAACCCATGGTTAGATTTAAGACAGTTTGGTTACCCTCGAACGGATGGCCCGCACGAGATGCTGATTCACGGTTTGGTATTCGACTACGACAACGACGATCAAGGTCTTCGCCAGAGATTCATCCGAGCTTGGAGGATGCTAAACAAGGTGGATAGCAAGACTTTGGGGCACAAGAATTCCATCCCTGTTGAGCCTTACCTGAAATGGGTACGAACCCGTGCTTAAAGCCTTATGATGCCTTATCCTTCCATTCTTCCAGTAATTATTGAGCCTGTTAAGGAGGGAGAAGTTCCATACACTATCCTATATCTTGACATGCCCACATCTCTTGAATACCTACAAAGGTATTGGATACAGCTCAAAGGAGAGCGAGATACTTTTGAAGCCCAATTCTACGCAAGCGAGAAGAAGGTTTTGGAACTCACTAGGCTACTTCATGAGGAGTAGACTCTAAATGCCTCCATTGCACCAAAGAGGATGGGCACTACTTTTTTATCTTGGAGTTTTGTATTATTTTGCCCAAGGGGCATTGATGTACTCAAACTTTATCTTATTAATATAACGTGTGTTTCCTTTTTATCTAAAACGAACTTGAATCTTTAAAATCCTTGAAAACACTGCATATGCACATATCATCATAACATAAACAGGTATTTTGCAACAAGTTTTCTCATCTCTCTACTGTTTATTTCAGTAAGATGGATCTTGAACAAACAATCAAAGATTTCCAAGCTCAGAACACGCAGTTTCAACAGTTGCTTATGACCCTAGCCAAGGGGCAGGAAGAGTTGAAGACTCTACTGGCTGAGGAAAGAAAAAAGAAAACAAAGAAGGTCATTGGGGTTTTAAACATGGGGATAAGGTTTCAAGGGCAGACTAGAAGAACCTTGAATTTTGCTACAACATCCGGTGAAGGAGAAAGGAAAGGAAAGGAAACAGCGGTTCCATCAGAATCTGAAGAGGAGGAAGAAGAGGAAGACTACTCTGAGGAACAATATCTTCCAGCTGATGATAAGTACAGACATCTTGAAGAGCGTTTGAGCACTATGGAAATACAAAAGGTGCCAGGCCTAGACTTTGAAGAATTGGGGCTAATGTCAGGAATTGTGATCCCTCTGAAATTCAAAGTACCCTTGTTTGCAAAATATGATGGAGTGTCATGTCCTAAGATGCACCTCCGATCATATGTGAGAAAGATCCAACCACACTCCGCTGATAAAGACTTGTGGGTGCATTTTTTCCAAGATAGTCTATCTGGAACACAACTCGACTGGTTTTACCAACTGGAAAAGGCCAACATCCACAATTGGGAAGATCTTGCCGCAACTTTCTACAAGAAATATCAATATAATACTGATTTGGCGCCTACCCGTACTCAACTTCAGAGTATGGCTATGGCTTCTAATGAGGGTTTCAAGGATTACGCGTAGAAATGGAGAGATCTAGTTGGAAGAGTTCAACCCCTCTGTCTGAAAGGGAATTGGTGGACATGTTCTTAGGCACTCTATCAGCCCCTTTCTTCAACCATTTAATTGGAAGCTCATCTGCAGGATTTACTGAGTTAATACTGACCGGAGAAAGGGTGGAAGCTGGCATAAAAAGTGGAAAGATTCTGAAGGATTCATCTTCTTCTACAGCTGTGAGGAAGCATTTTGTTGGGAAGAAAGAAGTAGCTGCTGTATATCCACAAAGGAACCAAGGGAGAGCCGAACGCCAACCAATGGTAGGGGCTGTTATGATCCCAAAGCCTACATCTGATCAACCAAGAAGTAATCAACCAAGGGTGGAAAGGCCAGTCCGACAATTCACCAAAATGAATATGAATCTGTCCCAAGTATTTCTGCACCTTCTGAAATCCAATCTGGTAACTCTGAAGGAAGCTCCAAAAAACCCCAACACAAAGTCCCCTCATTATCATCCAAATTCCCGTTGCACATATCACTCTGAAAGTCCGGGTCACGACACTAACAACTGTTGGGCTTTGAAAAACAAAATTCAAGACCTTATAGAGGCGAAATAAATTGAGTTTAACGCACCTGAGAAGCCAAACGTCATTTCTGCTCCTATGCCCAGACATGGTCACAACACCAATGCTATTGAAGAAGATTTGTTTATTACCATAGTTGTTGAACTCGTAACTCCACTCCCAATCATTAAGATAAACTTGTTAAAAGCCGGTGTTTTCCCGGGTTGTAATGAAGACTGCCACCTCTGCTTATCCTTACCAACTGATTGCCCTTTGTTGAAAACAGGCATTCAACGCTTGATAGAAAACAAAGAGATCTTGTTCGAAAGTACTTCTGTTTCACCTGTTCCTGTTGAAGATATTTCAATCATTACCATCTACGCCAATTCTTCCAGGGTCTCCAAAAGACCCGTTAGAATTAAATTTGTTCCAAAAGCTACTCCTCTTATAATCACAATGCCTGGGCCAGTCCCATATGAATCAGACAAAATTGTGTCATGGAATTACGGTGGGGACATCTACTACCATGGAATCAAACAAGATGGGCCAGCCACCGAAGAGATAAGCTCCGAAGAAGAAGACTCCGACATTAGCAATATTGCCGGAACCAGTAAGATTACCCAAAGCGGTAGAATCTTTTCTCCAAAAATTGCCCCCGCAAAGGCAAGTTTTAGACTTGGGGCTGCTCCAAAGGTTACTTCCATACCAGTAATCATCTCTGCAAGTGCTCCTATTGACGAAGACGATACAACCCCTAATGTTACTCCTACCAACACTCTTGCTGCTGAAGCTCGAGGAAAAAGTATTCAAGTAGAGCCTGTCCGGATGAAGGCTCAATCACTGACTATCCCCGAGGCCTCCAAGAAGGAAATGGAGGAGATCCTGAAAATAATAAAGAGGAGCGACTACGACGTAGTTGAACAGTTGGGGAAAACTCCCTCCAAAATCTCCATGTTGGCATTATTGATGTGTTCTGAGGCACATGCGAAAGCCCTGGTGAAGTTCCTAAAGACAGCCCATGTGCCTCAAGAGACATCTGCTGACCAATTTCAAGATCGCGTGGCCAGCTTGACGGCGGATAATGGCCTAGGCTTCTCGGATGCTGATCTGATACCAAGGGGAAGAAAGCACAACGAGGCATTGCATGTCTCTATGGAATGTAGAGGCACAACTCTGGCCCATGTCTTGGTGGACACTAGTTCATCTTTGAATGTTTTACCGAAGGAGGCTCTCGACAGACTAGACTACGAAGGACTGGCGCCTAGTAACATAGTCGTAAGGGCATTTGATGGCTCAAAGAGGATGGTACATGGGGAGGTGGATATCCCCATAAAGGTTGGGACTTAAACTTTCAATTCAACCTTTTTTGTAATGGACATCCGCCCCTCTTACTCCTGTCTGCTAGGACGGCTGTGGATCCATAATGTTGGCGTTGTCACATCTACACTGCACCAGATGCTGAAATATCCGGTCCAAGGAAAGATTATCATTGTCCACGGAGAGGAAGAATATATGATTATCCACCTCAATTCCTTCAGGTATGTGGAATTGGATGGCGAGTTCATTGAAACTCCTTTTCAACACTTCGAGGAGGTCCCCCCAAGTGGTAGCAGTGACCAAAGTTGTGTCCCAGATTCCCAAGATTACGAGACCTCCACTTCGGATGTCATCTCTGAAGGACGCCAAAGCAGTAGTAGAGGAGGGTGGATGCACCATCTGGGGGCAACTTCCTGATATTCTGTATAAATCTGACAAGTTTGGCTTAGGGTTCACTTCAAATGCTCAGAAGGTTGTACGTCGTGCCCGTGCTGAAGGGCCACCCTTGAAGATTAGCAACCAAGAGGTCAATGCGGTAGAATATGGTGAAGAGGATTGCAACTTGGAGGATTGGATCTTTCCTACTATCAACGGAGGACTTCGCAATTGGGAGGCCAGAGACTTTGTCCCCATAACTTTCACCCCTCAGTAATTTATCTTTATATTTCTGTTGGACTTGGAATATTCACAAACAATTCGCACTATCAAAACCTTGTGTCTTACCCGAGGCACATTGGTCCATTTGTAAGGGTTATTATTTCATCTTCATATGACATTCAATGAATCATGGACTTTTTTCTCATACAAACTTTTATGCTCATTGTTTTTCTTTTACATTTTATTTTTAAGGATGGATATACCCTTACACACACCCACACTCAAAATGCAGGTACCCCTCCATTATGGATCCCATGGGTAACGATACTGCTATGGCCTTTTGTGACTCTGAGGATCTAATCTACCAAGCCAAAGACGAAGGTGAGGAAGATTGTGAAGTACCAGGGGAACTGGCCAGACTACTACAACAAGAGGAAAGAACCATTCAGCCTCATGAGGAACTTGTGGATACAATCAACTTGGGTACCGAGGAGGATAAAAAAGAAGTCAAGGTGGGTGCCAACCTAGAACCTAGTGTCAAGGAGCATATGATTCGGCTGTTGCATGATTATGTCAAGATCTTTGCCTGTTCATATGAAGACATGTCGGGACTTGATACGGACATCGTGGTACATCGTCTTCCTACAAGAGATGATTGTCCACCAGTAAAACAAAAGGCCCGCCGCATGAGACCTGATATGTCAGAAAAGATCAAAGCGGAGGTCATGAAGTAATTCAATGTTGGATTCTTGGCTGTCACTTCCTATCCTCAATGGGTTGCCAACATTGTTCCCGTACCTAAAAAAGACGGTAAAGTACGAATGTGCGTGGACTATAGAGATTTGAATAGGGCAAGCCCTAAAGATGATTTTTCACTTCCCCACATTGATATCCTGGTTAACAATATGGCTCAACACAAAGTGTTTTCCTTCATGGATGGATTCTCAGGTTACAACCAAATCAAAATGGCACCTGAGGACATGGAGAAAACAACATTTGTCACATAGTGGGGCACATTCTGCTACAAGGTAATGCCATTCGGATTGAAGAATGCTGGGGCAACCTATCAACGCGCCATGGTAGCTTTATTTCACGACATGATACATCATGAAATAGATGACTACGTAGACGATATGATAGCCAGATCATGAACAGAAGAAGAACACCTTGATTACTTACAAAAGTTGTTTGAGAGACTGAAGAAGTACAAGCTAAGGTTGAATCCAAACAAGTTCACATTCGGAGTACGGTCCGGTAAACTCTTAGGTTTTATCGTCAATAACAAAGGTATTGAGGTCGATCCCGCCAAAGTTAAAGCAATACAAGAGATGCCTGCTCCTCATACTGAGAAGGAAGTCAGACGATTCTTGGGACGCTTAAACTATATTGCCAGATTCATTTCTCACCTAACAGCTACTTGTGAGCCAATCTTCAAGCTATTGAAGAAAGATCAAGTAGTCAAATGGAATGATGAATGCCAAGTTGCTTTTGACAAAATCAAAGAGTACTTACAAGAGCCTCCTGTGTTATTGCCACCAGTCGAGGGAAGACCGTTGATCATGTATCTGACTGTTTTAGAAAACTCAATGGGGTATGTATTGGAGCAGCATGACGAGTCTGGCCGAAAAGAGAACGCTATTTATTACCTGAGCAAAAAGTTTACTGACTGTGAAACCAGATATTCACTGCTCGAGAAAACTTTCTGCGCTTTGGCATGGGCTGCTCACCGGCTAAGACATTATATGCTGACTCATACTACCTTGTTGATATCTAAGATGGATCCGATAAAGTACATCTTCGAAAAGCCTTCTCTTTCAGGGAGAATAGCTAGATGGAAGATGATCCTAACAGAGTACGACATACAATATACTACCCATAAAGCTATAAAGGGCAGTACGCTAGCTGACTATCTCGCTCACCAAGCTGTAGAAGATTATCAGTCCATGAAGTTTGAGTTCCCGAATGAAGACATCATGACATTAGACAACTGTGAAGAAATCAGGCCATATGACGGACCTGAACAAGGATCCCGATGGACCCTGTTCTTTGATGGGGAATCCAATGCACTTGGTAATGGTATCAATGTTATACTCATATCTCCGGAAGGGTGTCATTCTCCTTTTACTGCCAGACTTTGCTTCAATTGTACAAACAACATGGCAGAATACGAAGCGTGCATCTTTGGTCTCAGAGCTGCCATAGACTTGGGACAAAT
This sequence comes from Vicia faba, assembly GCA_948472305.1. Lineage (NCBI taxonomy): Eukaryota > Viridiplantae > Streptophyta > Magnoliopsida > Fabales > Fabaceae > Vicia > Vicia faba. Next base: position 557,474,833 of record OX451735.1, read on the forward strand.
CCTTAAACGTATTTGGAGACTCAACTTTGGTCATTAGTCAGATCAAAGGGGAATGGGACACTAAGCACCCAAACCTTATCCTTTACAAAGAACATGTTTTGACATTGCTACCACATTTTGAGAAGATTACCTTCGAGCATTTCCCGCGAGAAGAAAATAAACTAGACGACGCTCTAGCCACAATGTCATTTATGTTTAAACTTAATTGAGATAATGAGGCTCCCCAGATAACCATCGAATGAATGGATGAACCAGCACATTGTCACGAGATTAATACTGAAGAAATAATGGACCAGCCTTGGTTTCACGAAGTCAAGAGGTATCTCGAGGCTTAAGAATATCCAGAAGGAGCTTCAATCAATGATAAGAAGTTCTTAAGGAGATTCTCTGCTAAGTTCTTTTTTAGTAATGGAATCCTGTACAAACGCAATCATGACTCCATTTTGCTTCGGTGCATGGATAAGGTTGAAGCTGAAAAGATCATGGCTGAATTACATGACGGTACTTTTGGCACCCACTCCAGTGGGCATACGATGGCGAAGAAAATCCTACGGGAGGGCTACTATTGGTCTACCATGGAAGCAAATTGCTATCAACACTCTCGGACTTGTCATAAGTGTCAAATTTATGTTGACAAGGTGCACGTACCTCCGGTTCCTCTGAATGTCTTGAAGGCTCCTTGGCCCTTTGCTATGTGGGGAATTGATATGATTGGAGAGATCAAGCCTACAGCCTCCAATGGACACCGCTTCATCCTAGTGGCCATTGACTATTTTACAAAGTGGGTCGAAGCAGCTTCCTTCGCTTCTGTTACTAAGAATGTTGTTGCCCGCTTCATCAAGCAAAACCTTATTTGTCGGTACGGTATCCCGGAAAGGATCATTACTGACAATGATACAAATCTCAACAAAACTGTGATCACCGCCTTGTGCAAGCAATTCAATATTCATCATCACAATTCTTCTCCCTATCAGCCAAATATGAATGGTGATGTCGAATCTGCGAATAAAAACATTAAGAAGATCATACAGAAAATGACAGTCACATACAAAGACTGGCATGAGATGCTACCATTCGCTCTCCATGGGTACCGTACCACGGCTCGCACATCAACCGGGGCAACACCCTATTCTTTGGTTTACGGCATGGAGGTTGTCTTGCCTATTGAGGTTCAGATCCCCTCTCTGAGAATTATGAAGGATGCAGGATTGAATGAAAACGATTGGATCCAGACTCGACTTGATCAGCTGAACTTAATTGATGAAAATAGACTTACTACTGTTTACCATGGTCAGATGTATCAAAGGCGGATGATCAAGGCTTTTAACAAGAAAGTCAGATGCCAAGTATATCAAGTTGGGGATCTAGTGATCGATCGTATCATTTTTCCTCAAAGTGACCCAGGGGAAAATAGACTCCTACCTATAAAGGACCATTTGTAATCAAGAACATATTCTCCGGTGGGGCAATGATCTTGACCACCATGGATGGCAAAGACCGGCCACACCCTGCGAACGCGGACATAGTTAAAAGATACTATGCATAAGAGACCCGCTAGGTTGACACACCTAGGCAAAACAAGGGGAATCCCGACGAACCAAAAAGGTTCGGGCAAAAATTAGGGATAAAATGAAAAATCTGTACACCCAGAAAGTTGAAAATCCGAAAGGGCAACTTGGGCAAAAAAAGGGTTTCCCGGTGGACTGAAAACCTGAAAGGGCGGTCCAGGCAAAATTTAGGGAATTAAAGCGTATGACTATGTCCCGTCGGGTCGCTTTACGGACAACCTTTGACTTCCACTGACAAATTTAGAGTTTCTGATCAATTCAATCATCTTCAGACGAAGCAATAAATAGATAAGATGCTCAGAGATACGAAAGCTATAGCAGGATGGGAACCTCATGGGATTATTACACATATTCATATTTCTTTGTATCAAAGTTTTCTTGTTTTACGACGGCATTCTCTTACTAGAATGTTTGTATCCTTTGTACAAATATTTTGTTCAAAATCAATACAAAGATATCCCTTTAAAAGTGCAAAAAAAACTATTTGTCTTTTCTTTACGCTTATGTTTTGTTTGCAAAAAATGTCCAATGATTCATCGATGAACATATGCATTTGAACATGATTACTGTTTACAAATAAACAAAAATAAGAGAGACAATTAATGATGGTTCGAATGGATAGGGAAATACCTCTAAACTATTACCCAAGAAGTCCCTACAGTACATCATTTAAATCCGCAGCGGAACAAAATTTCAAGTTTTTAATCCCCAGTAGAAATCGTCAAATTTCTCAGGATTCTCCAAGCAGATCTTACAAGCAGTACATGGCATTGCCCTCACAATGGAATTTACTTCTCTCAACAAGAGTTCACCAGTATTTCAGCATCAAGACATGTTAATTCAACATATCCTCAGCAACATTCAGGGATTTATTTTCCTCAATCAAACAGCAATACAGCAAATCAGCTTACATGCCCATACATTGCATCCATATATCATAAACATTGATAAAGCAAATACATTGCATCATACATTTCATGCAAATGTAACTTGGTGTTTCAACTAACATTTTACCCTTTTCAGGATAAGATTAATAGCTACCATTAACAATATGCAATCAGATACAATTCAGATATGCTCCAGACACGGATGCCATTCCGATACTCATTCAGATTCAACTTTCAGATACAGTACGGATACGCTCCAGACAAGGATGCCATTCTAATACTCATTCATATTCAACTTTCAGATACAGTATGTATACGCTCCAGACACGGATGCCATTCTGATACTCATTCAGATTCAACTTTCAGATACAGTACAGATACGCTCCAGACACGGATGCCATTCTGATGCTCATTCAGATTCAGCTTTCATGATACAGTATAGATACGCTCCAGACACGGATGCCATTCTGATACTCATTCAGATTCAGCCTTCAGATACAATTCAGATACGCTCCAGACACGGATGCCATTCTGATACTCATTCAGATTCAGCCTTCAGATACAATTTAGATGCGCTCCATACATGGATGCCATTCTGATAATCATTCAGATTCAACTTTCAGATACAGTACGAATAAGCTCTAGACACGAATGTCATTCTGATACTCATTCAGATACAGTACATATACGCTCCAGACACGGATGCCATTCTGATACTCATTCAGATACAGTACAGATACGCTCTAGACATGGATGCCATTCTGATACTCATTCAGATTCAACCTTCGGATACAATTTAGATACACTCTAGACACAGATGCCATTCTGATACCCATTCAGATTCAACTTGCTTGATGCAGTTCAGATATGCACCAGACACGGATGCCATTCTGATACTTATAAAGATTCAGTCTCCAGATACAGCTCAGATACGTTCCAGACACAGACACCATTCTGATACTTATTCTTTCAGCTCACAACTTACAATTCAACAAACATTCTTGGATGGCATCTACAAGCCCATCTCTAACAAAGATTCTGTCACCTCTCCAAATGGCATCTGTAAGCCCATTCCTTCTATCGACACATCATCGAGTGCAAATTTCTGGGCACTCTAATGTTCAATCATCTTTAACCTTCAAGTATCGAATGGCAGACTCTCCAATCTAACTCTTCAGGTTTAAGAAGATTGAACAGGGGCAGCTGTTGTACCCCAAAATTTGCCTCTCATTTTCTCAAGAAATCACCCTGGATTCTCAGGTTTACTTCCATCCAATCCCAAGCTTTAAATTACAAATTTTTTAAGAAAGTCGTCTGCAAGGGAAAAATAGTCATTTTCACATTAAAATGTCAAACTTTGACTTTTGGATCAAAAAATCAAATCTCTGAAATCATATTTCATCAAGACATGTTGGAATATGAAGTTTGTATTATCAAAAAAGTTCAAAAGTCAAATTTACTATGGAAAAGCCAAATTTCTAAATACTTGGATTTTTTTCTAAAGTATTTAAGAAAAGTGACACTTCAGAACTTCTGAGCCAGCCTCCAGGCAGGTGCAGTCAGAAGTTGTAAACATGCTTCAACACATAGTCTTCAGTCAGAACTTGGCTTTTCAGCATCTATGCAAGTTCAATCAGAGTTTGCTAGGGTAATGCAAAGAAGGTAATAATGCGTGATACGAAGCCTGAAAACTCCTTCATAACATGCTGGAGCCAGAAGGTAAGAGGATCAGAAGATTGGATGCTACACTGAAGCATAACTTCTAATCTAGAATTTTCAAAGGTAAATCAAAGAAGGTTACTGGAAAACCTGGGGAATCCTTCAGAACATGTTGAGGCAACGAGGTACAAAGATCAGAAGTTGGATGTTTGTCCTAAATGGAACTTCTGATCCAGAATTAAGCAATGATGCAAAATCTCACACTACAGGACCTTTGATTTTGACAAATCTCATCATCATTTAATACTCATTAATGCTTACAACCACTTTTGAGTCTTTGTCCAAAGGATCTCTCCACGTGTAGTGTAGAAATACTTTTGTACATATTTGGCTAAGGGTCCATGCGCTAATTTTGGCTGTGGATTCACTTTTACTTAATCCCTGCTTGCTAATCCAGCCTAGGCTAAAAGCTGTCAACTATCACACCTTTTTTGAACTTGCTTCAAGAGCAAGTCAGCATCTAGCGTATGATGTTGGCGCTACTTGACATTTCAAATACACAAAACTTTGCCTATAAATAGAACACCATTGGTTACTGAGAAATGGGAGAGAGAGAGAGAGAGAGAGAGAGAGAGAGAGAGAGAGAGAGAGAGAGAGAGAGAGAGAGAGAGAGAGAGAGAGAGAGAGAGAGAAAATTTGTGAAAAAGGTTGAAAAATTGAGAAAGAAAAGCCTTGAACCCCTGCCAAAATTCCAAGAGTTACAAGAACTGTAAACACAACACATAAAACCTTGTTAACTTTTGATTCTTTGCATTCAAAACTCCACTTGTTCTCAAATATTTCTTGACTAAAAAAAACCATTCACACAGTTTCTGACCTACACGTTGGAAACTTCCTAAACTTCTGTATTCATACTACCTCACATTCTCGGTCCATCTACTAAAAGAAATCATAACATCACCTCTTTGTTGTTCCAGAAGTTGAGAACCTCCATCCTGCTGAGCACGTGAAGAAGTTGCTCAGAACCTCACCAGAATTCAGGATCAACCTCTGTCCCATAGAATCATTTCAGCTACAAGGTAAGCTTCTGCTGACTCTTATCATGTTACTTAGAACATTACCAGATTTACAGGCTCAAAAATACAATGTAGATATCATGTTTCTAATGTTGTACATATTTTGAGATTTCATGCACCTGCCTGTTTAAGTAGAGGATAAATCAGTTCAGAACTTCTTGGAGAGAGTAGAACTCAGAGTTAGGATTAGCAAATGCATGCTTGCCTCTGATTTATAGTTCTGATATTTCTTATCTTCTGAAACGCTATGACACCTGCTATAAATTTTCTATGCATGTCTTCTGTTTTATGGAGAAATAACCAAATCAGATGTTCTGACTAGCATAGAGAGAGAGAGACCAAGTTCTGCCAGTGGTCTCAGAACTTCTGAAGTCTGTTTTGTTACCAGTGGTATTAGGACTTCTGAAGCTTGTTTTTGCTGCCAGTGGTATCAGAACTTCTGAAAACTACTGTGTTCCCAGTGGGTTCAGAGCTTCTGACCTTACACATTTTCACTAACAGGTTTCTATTTTACAGCGTGCCAGGGTCAGAACCTCTGACTTCATTTTTATCAGCAACACGCAGATTCCTTTTTCTTTTTATTTATTTATTTATTTATTTTTCTATCACTCTCCATTCCATTAATCAGCAAACATCAAAAATATTTCCTTCACCCTTTATTTTGGTTTCTTAAAACAAAAGATCAAAAATATTTTCTTAAAACAAAACAAGTTCGTTTTCACATTTCCTTGTACATTCTTATACATTTCAACATGGTTGTAATAATAACCTAGGATTTATTTTCACTTGCAATCCCCATTCATAAATATGTATCCCCATCCCCTAAATATTGTAATAGCGTAGGACTTTACATTTCTGCAATCTATCGCTTTCAAATGTAAATGCTAGTAATTAGGCGTGTATGGCAAGATAAAACCAACAAGTAGATTACCAAAAATCAAAGAAAAATGCATGCAATCAAACACACTTGCACACATGCACCCTTAGGGTAATCTCACTTGTTGCCTATCGGAAAAATAGTCATGTCCCTCGAACATGGACAGTTTAGCAAAGATACTCGATAAAATATCGTAGTCCCTCGATGACCCTCAATGTTGCCTTCGGTAAACGATCTAGTCCCAAAATGACATTGCTAAACCGTTCCATAGGTTACCTTCTATGCCTATAAGAACGTCCCGCGCTCGTCCCTTCACATCCAACGATGGGGCTTCTTATCAAATCAATGGTAAGATAGAAACATCTAAAGGAGGAGGAAAAGTACATCTAATACCTTTTGAGTAGGTAGGTTCGCTCTCAAAAGACCCTCAGGCTTGAGGATGTTGCTGCAGCTCTTCCCCTGACACATCAAGAGGTAATGGACAACTGGGTAACTAGAAGCGGAGTTAAGGGTTTCTTGGCCAAGTTTCTGATTGGTAAAGCTAACAGTTTCTGGAATGACCTGGACTTTAGGGCATATGAAGACATCTTGGCTCTCTTAATCTATGGGTTAGTCTTGTTTCCTAATCCTGACAACTTCATCAATGTCACTGCCATAAGGATCTTTATGTCTCAGAATCCGGTGCCCACTCTCTTGGGTGACATCTTGCAACAACTTCATGCTCGTACCACCCGAAGACGAGGAACCCTATGGTGTTGTATCCCTTTGTTGGTGAGGTGGTTTATTTCGCACCTCCCTAAGTTCGTACTGAAGAACCAAGAAGGAAGAGGTTGGGCTCATAGGTTAATGTCTCTCACCGATAAGGACATCATTTGGACTTGCAGAGGTTTGGATGAGATAGCTATTATTGATCGATGCGGGGAATACCCTAATGTTGCTCTGATTGGTACCCAAGGAGGAATCTCTTACAATCCATGTCTAGCCCTCCGTCAGTTTGGAAGAGCAAGAAGAGCAGGCCCCCATGAGATGTTGGTGCCTCACGTCAGTTTTGAGTTTCAGGTGGATAGTGACGAGCTGCGTCGTAGGTTCATCAAGGCTTGGGACAAAGTTCATAAAGCTGACCCACAAGAGTTGGGGCCAAAGACTTCTTTACCTATGGAAGCCTACTACAAATGGGTTCGCATCCGTGCTCAGAAGTTAGGTATGCCGTATGAAGCTGTCAGACCCGTCATTCTTGAGTCTCCTGACAAAGATGGTGTTCCTCCAACTGTCCTGCCTCCTCAGATACCTACTGATTATGAGACATTGAAGAGATCTTGGTCGCAACTGCGAGAAGAACGGGATTCTTACTGGGAAAAGTTCAACGAGCAGGAATTAAAGATCCAAAAGCTGACAAAGCAGTTGGAGAATGAGCGAGCTCTGAATGCCTACATCCGTACTGAGAAGGGGAGACCATGGGATCCATAAGGAGCTCTGGATGTTCTTTTACAGTTTTACTTCCCTTTTCAGTATTTCCTTTCATGTAACGCCTAAGGGCAACCTGTTGAATAATTTCAGTTGAATCTAATAAAGTGTGTTCCTTTTTGTTTACAAAGTTGATTCCCGATTGTCTTTGAAAACATAAATCATACGCATTCCATTCATCATGTGCATAGCAGGTTTTCTTCTTTTCAGGTTGCTTACCGTTCTTCGCTGTTTATTTCAGCATCATGAATCCAGACTCATCATCAACTGAGATGTCCATCAAGGCTCTCCAGGCGCAGAATGCGCAATTTCAGGAATTAATCATGGGTTTGGCTCAGGGCCAAGAAGAGCTGAAGGCTCTGCTCCTGAAGAAGGAAAAGAAGAAGAAGAGGAGAACTGTTCTCTTTAACTCGGGCCGAAGGTTTGGCAACACTCTGCAAAATGAAGAGGCTGGTTCTTCTATTGACAAGGGTACTCCTCAAGCGGAAAAAGGTCCAAGTCCGGTAGTCTCCGACAACGAGACTGATTTTGATGAAGAGCAATATCCTCCGGCAGAAGACCGTTACAAGAAGTTGGAGGACAGGTTGAATGCTATGGAGATACAACAGGTACCTGGGCTGGATTTTGGAGATTTGGGTTATTCTACCGGTGTGATTATTCCTCGTAAGTTCAAAGCACCATCTTTCACTAAGTACGACGGGGCGTCTTGTCCCAAGCTACATCTCAGGTCCTATGTTCGGAAGATTCAACCGTACTCAGTGGATAAGAATTTGTGGATCCACTTCTTCCAGGAGAGTCTTTCAGGGACTCATCTCAAATGGTTCTATCAGCTGGATGGGACCATGGTTCGTAACTGGGAGGAGTTGGCTACTGCTTTCTATAAGCAGTATCAATATAATGTCGACCTTGCCCCTACACGTACCCAACTCCAGGGTATGTCGTTAGGTTCAAGTGAAGGTTTTAAGGAGTACGCTCAGAAGTGGAGGGATCTGGCTGGCAGGGTGCAGCCTCCGTTGACTGATCTGGAGTTGGTAGACATGTTCTTGGGGACCTTATCTGGGCCATTTTTCAACCATCTTATCGGGAATTCGTCTGCAGGGTTCGCTGATCTGATTCCGACTGGAGAGAGAATTGAGGCTGGGTTGAAGTCTGGAAAGATCCCGAAGGGTGCATCGTCTAGTTCTGAGAAGAAACCCTTCAAGAAGGAGGCTAGTGCTGTATATGGCTCTAGAAGACAAGAGAAATATGAGCGACGCCAATCTGTCAGTGCGGTAATGATTGCCAAGCCTGCTGCCGCTCCTCGGCCAACCAATCCTCAAAGGGCTGAAAGACCCCGAAGAGAGTTTACCCGTTTGAGCATGACCTTATCGCAGATCTTGCCACAGTTGCTATCCACCAATCTAGTGACTGTTAGAGAGGCACCCAAAGGTGTGAACACTGCCTCCCCCAAATACAACCCAAATGCTCGTTGTGCTTATCATTCTGATAGCCCGGGGCATTCCATTGATGACTGTTGGGCATTAAGGAATAAGGTGCAAGACCTTATTGACGCAAAGGAGATACAGTTTGAAGCGCCTGAGAGGCCGAATGTGGTTACTGCTCCTATGCCTCAGCATGGGGTAAATGCTGTTGATGAAGAGGTGTACGCTGTTTCTGTGGATGATCTAGCCACTCCCTTAATGACTGTCAAGAGGAACCTACTGCTGGCCAGTTTATTTCCGGGTTGCAGTGAGGGTTGCCTGTTCTGTGCTGTTTCCCTATCTGGTTGTCCCTTGCTAAAGTTAGGCATCCAAAGCCTGATGGATAGTAAGGAGATTCTGTTCAAGAAGTCTGTTGTTCAGTTGGTTCCGGTAGAAGAAGTTTCTGTGGTTACCATCTTCAATAATCCAATAAAGGCTCTCCCGAAGAAGCCTGTCCAAATCATGACTGTTGCACCTGTGGTTATTACTGTTCCGGGGCCTCTCCCCTACGTATCTGATAAGGCTGTCCCCTGGCACTATGGGGCAGATGTGTATGTGAATGGAATCAAACAAGAATTCAACACTGGCGCCAGTATCTGCGATATCACTGGCCCAGCCAAGGTTACCCGCAGTGGCAGGCTCTTCTCGCCTGACATTGCACCGCCCGCTACTCGAAGACCCCTCCTTATAACACCTACAAGTATACCTGTTCCTGTTGCTGATCAAGTTGTTTCCCCTGCCGCCGAGTCGTCTAATGCTCGGGGCAAAGGGATTGAAGTTGAGCCTGCCCGAATGGAGGCACCGATACCTATAAATGCTGAGGCCTCCCAACAAGAAATGGAGGAAATCCTGAAAATAATAAAGAAGAGTGACTTCAATGTTGTGGAACAGCTGGGGCATACGCCCTCCAAAATCTCCATGCTCTCCTTGCTCCTATGTTCAGAGGCCCATGTTAAGGCCTTAATCTCATTTCTCAAGACGGCCCATGTGCCACAGGAGACATCTGCAGTCCAGTTCACTGATTACGTAGCAAATCTGACAGCGGACAATGGCTTGGGTTTCTCAGATGCTGACCTGACTGCGAAGGGAAGAGACCACAATGATGCCCTGCATGTCTCTATCGAATGCATGGGCACTACTCTGGCACATGTATTGGTGGATACTGGTTCTTCCTTGAATGTTCTACCAAAGAAGGCTTTAGACCATTTGGATTGTGAAGGCCTGGAATTAAAACCCAGCAATATCATCGTCAGGGCCTTTGACGGTTCAAAAAGGATGGTTCATGGAGAGGTTGACATTCCTATTTGTGTGGGCTCTCAGGTGTTTGACTCTACTTTTTATGTGATGGATATCCGTCCATCGTACTCTTGTCTACTGGGTCGACCTTGGATCCATAAAGCTGGGGCAGTGACCTCTACCTTACACCAGAAGCTAAAATACCCCGTCAGAGGGAAGATCGTCACTGTGCAAGGAGAGGAGGAATATATGGTGAGCCATCTGAATTCCTTCAGATACATTGAGATGGACGGGGAGTTTATTGAAACCCCCTTTCAGCATTTCGAGGAGGTGCTTCCAATTTCAGCAGCAGCAGAAACAGCAGTCGAAGAGAATGTTCCTTTGAAGATGGCTTCTCTGAAGGATGCCCGGGCTGTGGTTCAGAAAGGTGAGTGTGCTAACTGGGGCAGGCTTCCCGACTTTACACAGAAAACTGACAAATTTGGGCTGGGTTTTACTGCAGAGGGTCAGAAATGAAGGGGTGAAAAACACAAGAAGGGGGGGTTGAATTGTAAAACTGAAATCTTAAAGCAATTGACAAGATATTTTTATCCTGGTTCGTTTGATCTCAAACTACTCCAGTCCACCCGTCAAGGTGATTTCGCCTCTCTCCAACGAGGTCTTAATTCACTATATTCAACTGAATATTACAGACTGCTTTAACAACTGCTAAAGCCTTCTTGATTCAAACCACAATCCGGTTTGTCAAGGCAACACTTTCTTACAAAGGTATAAAACAATGTGTGTGAATGTTTTCTAAAAAACTTTATCACAACTGTGATGTATACACAAATGAAGCTTAGAAACTAGATTGCTAAACAATAATGAATATCAGAGTTTGGTTTAGCAAAACTGGTAGAGTGAAGATAATGGTTCAGCTTTTTGCGTGTAGAGATTTGGAGAGCATTAGCCATTATAATCTTCGAAGCCTTGTTTATATAGCACTTGACAAGATGAACGTTGAATGCAATATTCTTGATTCAATGCTAATAACAAGCTTTCCTTTTTGAGCAGATCTTGTCTAGAATGAGGCCGTTGGTATTGATTAGCTTTCAATGCACAGTACCGTTGCTTCTTCAATGCACATTCTGGCTTGGCTCATTCTGATTCTGCTTCGCTGCTGATGAACTATTGTGTTTCTGTATCAGAGTGTTTACGCGCAGTTCTGTTCATCAAGCTTCAGCATGTACGTGAGTTGATCATCTGATCTTGACGTTCTGATTCAGCAACTTCTGATGCTGGTGTATGAAATCAAATTCTGATGCTGAAGAAGTGATCTTGCTTATTTTAATCAGCGTATCTGCAAGTCAGAGCATAGTAATTTTAGGCAGCATATAGTTCAAACATGAAACATATAAATACTATATCTTTTCACTTTGTTATCATCAAAACTCAAATATAGGGTAGTAGATTCAAACATTGTTCTAACAATCTCCCCCTTTTTGATGATGACAAAAACTAGATATTTTAAATGAAAAATAACGTGAAAAGGTGTCTGGGAAATGTTTCAGAGTTAAGAAGTAAGGAGAAATCAGAGTTAAGAGATACTCTCCCTGAGTTTGTTACTTCCCTTTGATATACGTGTTCTTCAGGATCAGATCTTTTTCTTTCTTTGAACATCAGATTATAAGAGTCTTTGACTTATCAGAGAGCAGAGCTTCAGAGCTTTTCCTGTCAGAGCTTTGCTTTGGATCAGAGTATTTGGTCGATCAGAACTTCATATTTGATCAGAGCAGCATTAGCTTCTACATTTTGATCAGAGCTTCTAGTCTTCATAGTGTTCGGGAGCTTCCTTGTGCCTGTAGACTTTAAACAAAACAGAAAAACATTTCAAGTAATAGAGTTAGAATGTTTGAGAATTTCTGTCTAGTTAGCCGTTATTGATTTTAAATATCATTCTTGTTCTCCCCCTTTTTGTCAGCAATCAAAAAGTGTTGGTGATGTGCTAAAACAAATTTAGATCAGAAAAACAAATTATATTAAAATAGTTCAGAATCAGAGCAAAAGAACATTACAAAACATAGTCAAAACAGTACATCAGAAAATGAAGAAAGCATGAAAAAGTTATGCATGAAAAAGATTTAAGGTTGAGGGGGCATGCGTGAGAACAGGCTTTCCAGCATTGCTTGAATCTTTTCAGAAGTTTCATTCTGCTTCTGAACCATGTTGACAACAGTGTCAATCTTGCTGTCCTGTACATCCATTCTTGCTTTCATCTTCTGATCATTCTCTTCCATCCGCTGCTGTAGACGCAAGTCATTCAGCCTTAATTCTTCCAGAGCCTGCCTGTCCAAGGCAGCTTGAGAAGCATCAGAAGGAGGAAGCTTCTCAGAACTTTCAGCGACATCTTCTGCTTGACTTTCAGCCTGAATGGTCTTGTCTTCTTCTGATGGTTGCACCTGTGCAGCTTGCTGTTTCTCCAACCAAGGTTCACTGTCCAGAGGGAGCACAACTTCTTGAGGCAGCTGACTTTCAACTTCCTTCAGCAGCTTGCTGAAGTTCTGTTGAGCCTGCTCATAGTTGACGTCCTGCAGCTTGAGGGCTTCAGCACGTACCCATAGTCTGAACTGTGACCAGAGCTGATCAGAAGCAGCTGGGTCAATCATCCCAGGACAGACTTGCTTCAAAGAAGCAATCCATTGCAGCATACCTGTTTCAAAATTCAAAATACCAGAGCCAACATCTGGTTGCTTTGGTTTTGGGATAGCAATTTGTGTCTTAGATCAGCAAGACGTTCAAGACTGGTTAAGTCAATGAAGATCCTGCTGGGGTTTTCAGAGGATTGGTTTTCAGATGTTTGCTGAGATGCTGTTTGTTTTGGAGGAGGGGTATCAGAGTCAGATATTTCGATTGGAGTGGTAGGAGTTTTTGGAGGTGTTGATTCTAATGAGGATGGCAACTGGGGTCTGACGATAGTGGTTCCACATGGCAACTGGATTGCCAACGGTGAAGGTTGAGGTGAGTGAGGGTCAGAATGATGAGGAGAAGGGGTTTCATAGTGGTGAAACTCTGTTTGTGGTGAAGGTGGATTATTTTCTGGTTGAGGAGGTGGAATCTCTGATTGCTCAGGGATCAGAGGTTCTTCTGTGAGTGGTTGTTGTTGTTGTGGTTCTGGTTCTGGTTGTTGTTGAGGTTCAGGTTGTTGTTCTGGTTGTGGAGGAGGAATATTTGGTGGTTCAGAAATTGGTTGAGCAGAAACATGTTCACGCTCAATATCAGCTAGCACTCGATCAAGTGCTGGTGTTGTTGAAACAGTTGGTTGTTTGGGAATCTTAATTCTGGTTCTTCTGAGTTGTAAGGCCTCAGAAGGGTCTTCTGGTATGGTTTCATCAATGGTAGGGATTGGGATTGATATTCTGTGAGAGGTTTGAGGAGGGGCAGCAGATGTTGGAATAGTAGATGAAATTGAAATAGGGGCAGCAGATGAAATACCTCTTTTCTTTGGAGTCTGATGAGATGATCCTTCTGTTGGCGCTTTCCTCTTCTTTGTCTTCTTCTGAGTCACTTCTGGTTGGATTTGACTCAGATCTTTGATCTTCAGCTTTGAACCTGTATCTTCTGCCTTGTATGTATCTGGATACTTGAGAAACATATCAGGTTTGGATTCCATTTCAGAAAATATTGGAAAATCAGTCAGAGGCACTCTTCTGCTGGAGATATCAGCAGTTGAAGTAGCTCTGGGTTCCTTCTTAATATTTTCTATCAGCTTCATCTTTTTCAGGTTCTTAGCATTCAGCGGTTTTCCAACAGTTGGTTCAATAGTGCTCAGCACTTGAGCTTCGCTCAGATACTCTATCAGCTTATTCTCTGTCAGAATATCTGATATGAGCCTTCCAAACGGTATCCAGTCCCTTTTGGTCCTTTCTTCTTCTCTTGTTTCTTTGACACTGGTCTTGAGATGGTTGAACAGGAAGTGTGCCAGATTGATCTTTACCCTCTGATCAATAAAGTAGATCAGAAATTGCTGATCCACGTTTATATAATCAGGAGAACTTGTTGGTTTCCTGTGATTGAAGCATCCAAGAACAATCTTAGCCCATACTCTGCAGTGATCCTTCAGATCCTTAATTTTGCTGCTGGGCATTCCAAGAGTGAAAATTCTGTTGGCTACCACACCTACATCAGGGCATCTATCAGCCATGTCCACACAACGGACTCCACCACCACTTTGACCGATTAGCTTTGCAATGAGATCTTCAGAAATCACTATCTTCTTTCCCATAACAGAAGAGATGACTAGATGTTTAGAAATCTTGGCGTGAATCCAAAATTCCTTGACAAGCGCTGGGAATGTTGGTCCAACCAACCTATCGAAGTACCTCTCCCACTTTTGAGCCCTAATTTCTTCAGTTAGGTCAAATCCATTTTCCTTCAAACTTTCAAAGTCGATGATTAACTCAGAGAGAACTTCAAGATTCTTTACCGGTGTGAGAAGAGTTCTGAGGGGCACCTGATATTGTTCAGAGGTTTCTTTCTTCTGATTGCCTGCAGAAATGCTGGAGGATGCCATTGTTCTCACTAAAAAAGCTTTGAGAATGATTTGAGAGAAAAAGGTTTGTAGGAGATAAACTCAGAAATATGCAGAAAATACTTGAATGATTATGAGAAAGCGTAAAGAATAAGAATGAAGGATTAATGTGCTTAAATAGAGTTTTCAAAAATTATTTTGAAAAATTAAACGTTTTTAAGAGAGAGAAAAAATAATGATTGCCATTTAACAAGTGTGATTACTTTTCATTAAATGCTTGCTGATTTTGGGGGATTTGAGAAAGATACTTAAAAACGGTTACCAGACATGTGTCTCAATGCACCCAATCAGCGCTTTGCCTTCTCAGAAGCGTGCACGCGTTCTGCTTCAGAGATTTGCTGATGATTGGATGACACTTGTTTGATGTAGTGATCAGCACGTCTGTCTTTGAGATTAGACTCTCAGATCTTTAGACTTGCATCTGATACAATCTGCATGTTCTATCTTTCTGAAAGAAGATTGATCAGAAGTTCACAGTAATATAATTACATTCTGAAGATAAATATGTGGAATTAAAACATTTTCATTCTGGGCATACTTTCATGCTGAGATGTTTCAGAATGAAGTTAAACCTATCTTCTGAAAGGGGTTTAGTAAAGATATCAGCCCATTCATGGTCTGTATCTATAAATTTTAAGTTTAAAATACCTTTCTGAATATAGTCCCTAATGAAATGATGTTTTATTTCTATATGCTTAGCTCTAGAATGTAAAATAGGATTCTTACTTAAGCAAATAGCAGAAGTGTTGTCACAAAGAATAGGAATGTTACTCTCAAAAATCTGGAAGTCTTCAAGCTGACTTTTCATCCAGAGCATTTGTGTGCTACATCCTGCTGCTGCTATGTACTCAGCTTCTGCTGTTGACAGAGCAATTGTTGATTGCCTTTTGCTGGACCACGAGATCAGATTTTCTCCCAGAAACTGGCAGCTTCCAGAAGTACTTTTATGTTCCACTCTGTCTCCAGCAAAATCAGCATCACAGTAGCCTACTAAGCTGTAATCACTAGATTTTCTATAAAACAAACCCAGATTAGTAGTACCTTTCAGATACTTGAAAATTCGCTTAACAGCTGTTAAGTGAGATTCTCTAGGATCTGATTGGAATCTAGCACAAATACATACGCTGAATAAGATATCAGGTCTTGAAGCTGTCAGATAAAGGAGAGAACCAATCATACCTCTGTAGACTTTCTGTTCTACACTTTTGCTTACCTCTTCTCTTTCCAGAATGCACGTGGGATGCATTGGAATCTTTGATGGCTTACATTCTGAGAGGTCAAATTTCTTCAGAAGATCTCTGATGTATTTGCTCTGATGAATGTAAGTTCCTTCTGGAGTTTGATTGATCTGAATTCCTAGGAAGAATTTCAGTTCCCCCATGAGGCTCATCTCAAATTCTGCCTGCATACACTTAGCAAATTTTCTTCCAAGAGAAGGATTAGTAGAACCAAAAATAATATCATCAACATAAATTTGACAGACTAAAATGTCACTCTTAACTGTTTTACAGAATAGAGTAGTGTCCACTTTCCCTCTGGTGAATTCGTTTTCAAGCAGAAAGTTACTTAGCCTTTCATACCAAGCTCTGGGAGCTTGTTTCAGACCATACAGTGACTTCTTTAGTTTGAAAACATGTTCTGGATGTTTTGTATTTTCAAAACCTGGGGGTTGGTGAACATAAACTTCTTCTTCTATATAACCATTTAAGAATGCACTTTTGACATCCATCTGATACAGAGTGATGCCTCTATTAACAGCAAATGAGATTAAAAGTCTGATAGATTCTAACCTGGCGACTGGGGCAAAGGTTTCTGTATAGTCTATCCCCTCTTGCTGACTATAACCTTGTGCAACCAGTCGTGCCTTGTTTCTAATGACTTCACCTTGTTCATTTAACTTGTTTCTGAACACCCATCTTGTTCCAATGACGTTGAATCCTTTTGGTCTGGGAACGAGATCCCATACGTCGTTTCTGGTGAACTGATTCAGCTCTTCTTGCATTGCCAGAATCCAGTCATTATCCAGAAGTGCTTCATCAATAGAAGAAGGTTCAATCAGAGACACAAGTCCCATAAGAGTTTCTTCAGAGTTTCTGAAGCTTGCTCTTGTTCTGATTGGATCTTCCTTTCTTCCTAGGATAGTCTCTTCTGGGTGATCCAAACTGCTTCTGGGCAATCTCTTCTGAGGTTGATCAGTAGCTGTTGTAGGATTTCTAGCATTGCTCCTTTCAGACGTTGAAGGAATGTCTGTGTTGAGAGCTTCTGATGACTTGTCTTCAGAACCTGCAAATTCAATTTCTATACCTGCAAGATTTTCATTCTGCTTTGACTTTTCAGAGTCAAGCTTGTCATCAAAACGAACACTGATTGATTCTTCCACAATCTGTGTTTCTGTATTGTATACTCTGTACCCTCTTGAGCGTTCAGAGTATCCTAACATAATACACTTCTGTGCCTTAGAGTCAAACTTGTTCAAATAATTCTTTGTATTTAACATAAAGCAAGTACATCCAAATGGATGAAAATATGAAATGTTGGGCTTTCTGTTCTTCCACAATTCATATGGAGTCTTTTCCAGAATAGGTCTTATTGAGATTCTATTCTGAATGTAGCACGCTGTGTTTATTGCCTCTGCCCAGAAAGTCTTAGCAACGTTTGTCTCATTGATCATGGTTCTGGCCATTTCTTGCAATGTTCTGTTCTTTCGTTCTACAACTCCATTTTGTTGGGGAGTTCTAGGACAAGAGAAATCATGCAGAATGCCTTTGTCATTAAAGAATGACTCAAAATCTTTATTTTCAAATTCTCCACCATGATCACTTCTGACTTTAACGATTCTAAGATCTTTTTCATTCTGAACTTGGTTACAGAAGGTAACAAACACAGAGTGTGACTCGTCCTTGTGTCTTAAGAACTTTACCCATGTCCATCTGCTATAGTCATCTACGATTACTAACCCATACTTCTTACCACTGACTGAAGCAGTTTTAACTGGTCCAAACAAGTCAATGTGCAGAAGTTCTAATGGCTTAGAGGTAGAAACAACATTTTTGGATTTAAAAGAAGGTTTTGCAAATTTGCCTTTCTGACATGCTTCACACAGAGCATCTGAATTGAACTTCAAATTAGGAAGTCCTCTGACCAGATTGAGTTTGTTAATCTGAGATATTCTTCTCATACTAACATGCCTCAATCTTCTGTGCCAGATCCACTGCTCGTTGTTAATAGACAGAAGACATTTTACGTTCTGACTCTTTAGTTCAGAAAGTTTGATTTTATAAATGTTGTTTTTCCTCTTACCATAAAACATGATAGTCCCATCTTTCTGACTAACAGCTTTACATGATTTTTGATTAAAGATTATATCATAACCGTTATCACTTAATTGACTTATGGATAACAGATTATGCATCAATCCATCTACTAGCAGAACATTATTAATAGAGGGAAGATTTCCATTACCTACAGTTCCAGAGCCAATTATCTTTCCCCTCTGATTGCCTCCAAAGCCAACGTGGCCTCCAGGCTTAAGTTCCAGGCTTTGGAACATATGCCTTCTTCCCGTCATGTGTCGTGAGCAGCCAGAGTCCAGGTACCATGACTGGTGTTTCTGACTTGCTGCTAAAGATATCTGCAACATGTATTATTTTATCCTTAGGTACCCAGATCTTCTTGGGTCCTGATTTGTTAGTTTTACCAAAACTCTGGTTGAATTTTGGTTTCATAGAGTGCTTACTACTAGTATATTTGATGTCATGTGTGTGACCATACACAAAGTGTGAATTTAAAGGAGTGTGTTTAATGGTTAAATCCATGACATTCTTTGGTGTAGGAACCTTACCTAGGTATCCTATTCCTTTCCTGCCGTTTCTGCTAACTCCATAGATCATTGAAGCCATTCTGCTTCTATCTATGCTTTTAGCTAAGAACTTCTGGAAACTATGATCATACTCCTTGATGATCTCATCAGCGTTGCTGGGAGTTTCAGAAATTGGTTCCTTCTGAGAGTTTTGTAAAGAGTTTTCTAATTTTGAAATTTTATCTCTCAGCTCAGAGTTTTCCAATTTGAGACTCTCAGACTTATTAGAGTCAGATTCAAGATTCCTTTTCAGGTCTCTGAATTTAGCTCTAATCTGCTGATAACGTTCCAGAATTTCATTGAGGCTTTCAGCAAGTTCAGCCTTTGTAAAATTAACAGCGAAGTTAGGGAATACCTCTTCTGTGTCTGATTCTGAGTCTGATTCAGAAGCTTCACTATCATCTGGAATGTTAGCCATGAGCGCTATGTTTGCCCTTTCATCATCTGATTCTGAGTCAGCTTCAGACGAGTCAGAGTCATCCCATGTGGCCATGAGACTTTTCTTCTTCTCTCTTCCAAACTTCTTTTTGGGCTTTTCCCTCTGAAGCTTTGGGCAGTCACTCTTGTAGTGTCCTTGCTCATTGCACTCGTAGCAGATGATGTCTTTTGTGTTTGGCTTCTTGCTACTGGAGGAGCCTTCAGATCTTCTGTATCCAGAGGAAGAATCTGTCCTTCTGTATCTGGAAGAAGACTCGTTCTGATCAGATCTTCTGGGATTCCTGAACTTCCTTTGTCTTTGCTTCCACAGTTGATTTACTCTTTTGGAGAGAAGGGAAAGTTCGTCTTCTTCTGATGAGGATCCATCAGATGTTTCTTCAACTGCCTGCAAAACTTTAGACTCAGATTTTCTGTTAGATTTTAAAGCTAAAGGCTTACCTTGCTTCTGAGGCTCATCAGCTTCTAGCTCTATGTCATGACTTCTGAGGGAGCTTATAAGTTCCTCCAGAGTGATTTTGTTGAGATCTTTCGCTAGCTTCAGAGCAGTAACCATAGGCCTCCACTGCTTGGGTAAACTTCTGATTATCTTCTTGACATGGTCAGCAGTAGAGTATCCTTTGTCCAGAACTTTGAGACAAGCTACCAGAATCTGGAATCTAGAGAACATAGTTTCAATGGATTCAGATTCTTCCATTTTGAACGCCTCATACTTCTGAATGAGCGCCAGAGCTTTTGTTTCTTTGACTTGAACGTTGCCCTCATGCGTCATTCTGAGAGAATCAAAGATGTTCTTAGCTGTGTCTCTGTTGGAGATCTTTTCATACTCAGTATAGGAGATGGCACTGAGGAGGATGGTTCTGGCCTTATGGTGATTCTTGAAGTCACGCTTTTGTTGATCAGTCATTGATTTTCTTTCAATCTTCTGACCAGTTGCATTCACAGGGTGCGTGTATCCATCTGTCACCATATCCCACAGATCAGCATCATGTGCTAGAAAGAAGCTTTCAATTCTGTCTTTCCAGTAATCAAAGTTTTCTCCATCAAAAACTGGAGGTTTGCCGCTGAATCTGTCTCTGTCCTCATTGTTGTCATTGCTGAAATGAGAGTTGTTTCCTGCCATTGTGTTTTTCTGACGCTGGATCTTGTACTGACACGGTTAAGTGTTTTAGCTCAGAACCAGGCGCTCTGATGCCAATTGAAGGGGTGAAAAACACAAGAAGGGGGGGTTGAATTGTAAAACTGAAATCTTAAAGCAATTGACAAGATATTTTTATCCTGGTTCGTTTGATCTCAAACTACTCCAGTCCACCCGTCAAGGTGATTTCGCCTCTCTCCAACGAGGTCTTAATTCACTATATTCAACTGAATATTACAGACTGCTTTAACAACTGCTAAAGCCTTCTTGATTCAAACCACAATCCGGTTTGTCAAGGCAACACTTTCTTACAAAGGTATAAAACAATGTGTGTGAATGTTTTCTACAAAACTTTATCACAACTGTGATGTATACACAAATGAAGCTTAGAAACTAGATTGCTAAACAATAATGAATATCAGAGTTTGGTTTAGCAAAACTGGTAGAGTGAAGATAATGGTTCAGCTTTTTGCGTGTAGAGATTTGGAGAGCATTAGCCATTATAATCTTCGAAGCCTTGTTTATATAGCACTTGACAAGATGAACGTTGAATGCAATATTCTTGATTCAATGCTAATAACAAGCTTTCCTTTTTGAGCAGATCTTGTCTAGAATGAGGCCGTTGGTATTGATTAGCTTTCAATGCACAGTACCGTTGCTTCTTCAATGCACGTTCTGGCTTGGCTCATTCTGATTCTGCTTCGCTGCTGATGAACTATTGTGTTTCTGTATCAGAGTGTTTACGCGCAGTTCTGTTCATCAAGCTTCAGCATGTACGTGAGTTGATCATCTGATCTTGACGTTCTGATTCAGCAACTTCTGATGCTGGTGTATGAAATCAAATTCTGATGCTGAAGAAGTGATCTTGCTTATTTTAATCAGCGTATCTGCAAGTCAGAGCATAGTAATTTTAGGCAGCATATAGTTCAAACATGAAACATATAAATACTATATCTTTTCACTTTGTTATCATCAAAACTCAAATATAGGGTAGTAGATTCAAACATTGTTCTAACAAGAAAGCTATGCGAAAGGCGAAGACCAGAAGACCTCCTGTGCTCATTACAAATCCAAGAGTGAATGCTGTTGGGAAGGACAATGAAGTGGACGAAGCTGAGTTCAATAGCTGGATCTACCCGACGACTGAAGGCGGATTGACCAATTGGATTGTCAAAGACCATACTCCTGTTACTTTTGTTACGCAGTAATAAACTTCTTTGTTTTGTTATTTGTAATAAACAATAAATAAACTCTATGGCCCGGTGTCTTACCCGAGGCACCGTGGTTTCATTTGTGAGGGCATATAAATTGTCATTTCATATATCATAAATGAAAATCTTGGATGTTTTCTCGCATTTCAAATCTTATGCTCCTTTTCTGTCTTTCCTTCCTTTACATATTTTTCAAAACAGTTGTATTTACACACACTCACTCATACAGGTTTCAATCCACGCTGGATCTCACTGATAACGGCTCTGCTACTGCCAATTATGACTTCGAAAATCCGATCAACTTAGCCGAAGACGAAGGTGAAGATGATTGCGAAGTGCCTGGCGAGCTTGCAAGATTGTTACTTCAGGAAGAGAGGGCAATTCAACCACATGAAGAGCCAGTGGAAATAATAAACTTGGGTACTGAGGCAGACAGGAAAGAGGTAAAGATTGGTGCCAACCTAGAGCTCAGCGTGAAGCAACGGTTGACTAAGATGCTACATGATTATATGGAAATCTTTGCCTGGTCCTACAAAGACATGCCCAGGTTGGATACCGATATTGTGGTCCATCACTTGCCTACTAAGGAAGACTGCCCTCCGGTTAAGCAAAAGGTTCGTCGTATGCGTCCAGAGATGTCTGAGAAGATTAAAGCCGAGGTTATGAAACAGTTTGATGCTGGGTTCCTTGCAGTGACTTCTTACCCTCAGTGGGTTGCTAATGTGGTGCCGGTACCTAAGAAGGACGGTAAGGTCAGAATGTGTTTTGATTACAGGGATCTGAACAGGGCCAGCCCCAAGGATGACTTCCCTCTACCTCACATTGATGTCCTTGTTGACAATACAGCTCAGCATAAGGTGTTCTCTTTCATGGATGGTTTTTCAGGGTATAATCAGATCAAGATGGCACCTGAAGACATGGAAAAGACTACCTTTGTTACTCAGTGGGGCACCTTCTGCTACAAGGTCATGCCTTTTGGACTAAAGAACGCTGGGGAAACCTACCAACGTGCCATGGTTGCTTTATTTCATGATATGATCCATCATGAGATAGAAGTGTATGTTGACGACATGATCGCAAGGTCCCAGACTGAGGAAGAACACCTAGATCATCTGCAGAAGTTGTTTGACCGGTTGAAATTATACAAGCTGAGGTTGAACCCGAACAAGTGCACCTTCGGAGTAAGATCTGGGAAGTTGCTAGGCTTCGTTGTAAGCGATAAGGGTATTCAAGTGGACCCTGCCAAGGTTAAAGCTATTCAAGAGATGCCAGTTCCTAAGACAGAGAAGGAGGTCAGAGGCTTTTTAGGACGCCTGAATTACATTGCTCGCTTCATCTCACACCTGACTGCTACCTGTGAGCCAATCTTCAAGCTGTTGAAGAAAGATCAGGTAGTACGCTGGAATGATGAATGTCAGGCTGCTTTTGACAGAATCAAAGAGTATCTCCAAGAACCACCCATCCTTATGCCACCGGTTGAAGGGAGACCTCTGATACTATACCTGACAGTACTTGACAGCTCAATGGGGTGTGTGTTGGGGCAGCATGACGAGTCTGGCCGAAAAGAGCATGCCATTTATTACCTTAGCAAAAAGTTTACCGATTGTGAGACCCGATACTCACTGCTTGAGAAAACTTGCTGCGCTTTGGTATGGGCTGCTCGCCGGCTGAGACAGTATATGCTGACTCACACTACTTTGTTGATCTCAAAGATGGATCCTATAAAGTACATATTTGAAAAGCCTGCTCTGTCTGGGAGAATTGCAAGATGGCAAATGATCTTGACAGAATATGACCTTCAGTACACGACCCAGAAAGCCATCAAGGGAAGTGTATTGGCAGACCACTTGGCACATCAGGCCATAGATGACTATCAGTCAATGAACTTCGAGTTCCCGGACGAGAGCATTATGATAGTAACTGATTGTGAAGTACCTGGACCGGATGAAGGACCTGAGGAAGGATCCCGATGGTCTATGCACTTTGACGGAGCCTCCAATGCTTTGGGAAACGGTATCGGCGCTGTAATCATATCACCGCAAGGCACTCATACTCCGCTCACTGCCCGACTATGTTTCAACTGTACCAACAACATGGCAGAGTATGAGGCGTGCATCATGGGTCTTCAAGCTGCGATCGACATAAGGATCAAGTTTCTGAGTGTCTTCGGAGATTCCGCTCTTGTGATCAATCAGATCAAAGGAGAGTGGGATACGAAACATCCGAATCTTATTCCTTACAGAGAATGTGTGTTGACCTTGATCCCCCACTTCACAAAGATAACCTTTGAACACTTTCCGAGAGAGGAGAATCAGCTGGCGGACGCATTAGCTACAATGTCTTCTATGTTCAAGGTCAAATGGGATAATGAGGCTCCCCGGATCATCATCTGGAAACTGGACGAACCGGCATACTGTTGTGATCTCGAGACTGAATTGGTGATTGAGAAGCCTTGGTACCATGAGGTGAAGAGATACTTGGAAGCTCAGGAATACCCTGAAAGTGCCTCTGTCAATGATAAGAAGTTCTTGAGAAGGTTCGCAGCGAAGTTCTTCCTTAGCAACGGCATCTTGTACAAGCGAAACCATGATTCAACCTTACTGCGTTGTATGGATAAGACTGAAGCGGAAAGAATCATGGAAGAGCTACATGAAGGGACCTTTGGTACACATTCCAGTGGGCACACCATGGCGAAGAAGATCCTACGGGCAGGGTATTTCTGGTCCACAATGGAAGCTGACTGCTACCAACATTCCAGGACATGCCATAAGTGCCAGATTTATGCAGACAAGGTGCATGTTCCTCCAGTTCCTTTGAATGTTCTGACTGCGCCTTGGCCGTTTGCAATGTGGGGCATAGATATGATCGGTGAGATTAAACCTACGGCATCTAATGGGCATCGCTTCATCCTAGTGGCGATTGATTACTTCACAAAGTGAGTTGAAGCAGCTTCCTACGCTACGGTAACCAAGACTGTTGTGGCACGGTTCATTCGGCATAATCTGATCTGTCGATACGGCGTCCCCGAAAGAATTATTACAGACAACGGTACCAATCTCAATAACAAGATGATCACTGAGCTCTGCGAGCAGTTTAAGATACAACACCATAACTCTTCTCCTTACAGACCGAAGATGAATGGGGCTGTAGAAGCAGCGAATAAAAATATCAAGAAAATCGTGCAGAAGATGACAGTGACTTATAAAGATTGGCACGAGATGTTACCGTTCGCTCTACATGGGTACCGTACCTCAGCCAGGACGTCAACCGGGGCAACTCCTTTCTCCTTGGTTTATGGCATGGAGGCAGTCTTACCGATCGAAGTACATATACCCTCTCTCCGGATAATGAAGGATGCAAATCTGAACGAAGATGATTGGACCCAGACACGACTTGATCAGCTAAACCTCATTGATGAAAAGAGACTTGCTGCTATCTGTCATGGTCAGACGTATCAGAAACGGATGATCAGGGCATTTAACAAAAAGGTCAGACCACAGGAATATCAAGTTGGGGATCTGGTAATCAAGCGAATCATCCTTCCTCAGAGTGATCCAAGGGGCAAATGGACCCCTACGTACGAAGGGCCATTTGTGGTTAAACATGTGTTCTCAGGAGGAGCCATGATTCTAACCAATATGGATGGTGACGACCTTCCTCACCCCGCCAATGCAGACATAGTAAAAAGATACTACGCATAAAAAAGACCCGCTAGGCTGACATGCCTAGGCAAAAATTAGGGCTTCCCGGCGAACCAAAAGGGTTCGGGCAAAATGAAGGGATGAAATGAAAAAATCTGTACACCCGGCAAGTCGAAAACCTGAAAAGGCGGCTTGGGCAAAAATGGGTATCCCGGTGGACTGAAAACCCGAAAGGGTAGTCCAGGCAAAAGTTAGGGATAAAGCGTAATACTATGTCTCATTGGATCACTTTGCATCCAGAATCCGGTATCTACATGAAGTTCAGACGGCATCGATCAGTCAGCTTCATCTTCAACCAAGGTCATCAAGTGATGAGACGCTCGGAGTTATAAAGGCAATAGCAGAGTTGAAACCCAGTGGGATCATTCATTTCACACAGCTGTTTTATTTTTTCTCTTGTACAAAATTTGTATAAAATCTTTTGTTCGGCGGCGTTCTCTTACTAGGACGTCAGCCTCTTGTACACAAAACGCCTATTTACAGGCCATTCAAAAATCAATACAAATATATCTTTCAGTTAAAAGTGCCAATTGTTTTTCCTTTTCTATTTTGTTTTGCGAAGAACGTCCAAGGTTCAATTTGTGATATATGCATTGACAATAATTTGCTAACTCATAAATATTTGCATACGAAACAAAGGATTAATTACAGGTAACACTAGAAACAGGGGCAATAAAGAGTTGTCTAATCAATCCAATTGTTCGACCCTCCAAGGTACCAAGGTAGGCTCAACTAAAGAACACAACCAGTATATCTTAATCCCCCAGAGAGTGAGCCAGCAAGCAATACACTCTCCTCAAGCAAAGCTACTATCAAACCTTAAGGAAATTGGGTATCCTCCCGCAGATCTCAACCTTCCCCAGCAGCATATTCTTAACAAGCATCCCCGACAGTCTTGGTCTAAAGATTGTTCCCCGGCGGTATACCAGCATTCAATGGAGCTACTTCCCAATACAGTTCAAAACTTCCCCAGGAGAATCCAAACCAGTTTCCCCAGGAAAGTTGGAAACCATCTCCCCAAGCAGTAAGCTTATCCCCAGTAGATTCTGGAAGCTTATCCTCGCAGAGAACGAACGCGTCGCCCGACATTATTCAAAGAGTTATTTCCTTACCAGGATATAACTGGGTTATCCTCAGCCAGAAGCCACGGAAAGATCGTCCTCGACGAAGTCCTCTTATCCCCAGCGAAGTCTATCAACACTTCCAGCACAACCAGGGTATCCCCAGCAAGTTATTATCAACAACTCAACAAAGTACCTCTCTCCCCACAGAGTATTGCTTCCCAGCAAGATCACTAGAGTACTTTTCTCCCCGCAGAATATTCCATTTTCCAAGTACATTCCCCAACGGAGTTACCTTCTCCTACCGATATTCTTGCAACTATCATCCAGCGGAAGCAAAATCTGTTCTGCAACATCAGCCCAGGAGTGACTTCCTGGCACCCGTCAAGGATTTATGTTCCTAAGACGAAAACATACATTCATAAACATCACATACATCATAGCATGCATATATGCATCACATCTTACAAATCTCATTTATGTTGAGAACATCATTGCCTGATCCATATCATGCATTGCATATGACTGACCTTTACCTTTCAGGAAAGATTCGGTTATATTCTCAATCATATTTCAAGACCTAGACCGGTTCAGTTAAATCGACTCCAAAGATTTCTTATCCAGTCAAAGGCCTTCTCTGGTCCTGTTAAATCGACCCCAAACAGATTTTCCTGATAAAGACTTAGTAGAAGTTATCTATGGTTCTCTCCCCGATCCTGCGGAGGTGGTAATCCCAGATTTCGCTCAACGATTGCTGTTGAAGTTGAAGTTATCCAAGATTCTCTCAATATTTGCTATTGAGGTTGTAGTCGCCTATGGTTCTCTCCCCGATCCTGCGGAGGTGGTAATCCCAGATTTCGCTCAACGATTGCTGTTGAAGTTGAAGTTATCCAAGATTCTCTCAATATTTGCTATTGAGGTTGTAGTCGCCTATGGTTCTCTCCCCGATCCTGCGGAGGTGGTAATCCCAGATTTCGCTCAACGATTGCTGTTGAAGTTGAAGTTATCCAAGATTCTCTCAATATTTGCTATTGAGGTTGTAGTCGCCTATGGTTCTCTCCCCGATCCTGCGGAGGTGGTAATCCCAGATTTCGCTCAACGATTGCTGTTGAAGTTGAAGTTATCCAAGATTCTCTCAATATTTGCTATTGAGGTTGTAGTCGCCTATGGTTCTCTCCCCGATCCTGCGGAGGTGGTAATCCCAGATTTCGCTCAACGATTGCTGTTGAAGTTGAAGTTATCCAAGATTCTCTCAATGATTGCTATTGAGGTTGTAGTCGCCTATGGTTCTCTCCCTGATCCTGCGGAGGTGGTAATCCCAAATTTTGCTCAACGATTGCTGTTGAAGTTGAAGTTATTCAAGATTCTCTCAGTGATTTCTATTGAGGTTGTAGTCGCCTATGGTTCTCTCCCCGATACTGCGGAGGTGGTAATCCCAAGATTCGCTCAACGATTGCTGTTGAGGTTGAAGTTATCCAAGATTCTCTCAATGTTTGCTGTTGAGGTTGTAATCGCCCAAGGTTCTCTCACTGTTCCTGTTGAGGTAGTAACCATCCCTGGTTCATTCATCACCATTTGAAGCTCCAGATACAGCTCATGTAACCAGTCAGGACACATCCATACAAAGAATCTGAAGACCAGTTCCCGTAACAGGTCAGGCAATCATTTTTCTTTTTTGCAGGTATGCAAGTTCTCGCTAAGGAATCTCTTATGCGATCAACATCCAGATGGCATCTATAAGCCCATCCACCTTCCATCATCTCTTAGCATGACATCTATAAGCCCATCACCCTATCCACGAATCTCCAAATGGCATCTGTAAGCCCATTCCACCATCATACTACTATGTGAGCGCAAATTTCTGGGCACTCTAGTGTTCAATCATCTTCCACCTTCGGATTACGAAAGGCATATCAGCCAATCTGCATCCTCAGGTCTAAGAAGATTGAACAGGGGCAACTGTTGTACCCCAAAATTTGCCCTCCCATATTCTTCAAAATTTGCCAAGTCAAAGCTTCAAACATCTCCCCAAGGGTTGCACAGTGTAAGGGCCTCCTAACAGTCAAAATTAGGGTTTTGGTTCTGACAAAGAAAATGAAGTTTCCAAGGGTCCAATCAAGTCCCACATGCCTACAAATATGGTCAAGTATCCTCATGTCAAGTTTCAAGACTTACAGCACAAAATTGCACAGTCAAAAACCCTAATTTCACTACAGTCAACTATAGGGGCAAAATGGTCATTTGACAGTCAAAAGTTCAAATTTTTGATCAACATCTCATTTTGAAGCCACAAACATCATTTGATCAATGCTTGATCATGATTCTCAAAGCTTGGCTCAAAAATCATCAAGATGCAAAAGTTTCCATATTTGGACAGTTGAAAAAGTCAACTGTAAATTGACCAGGGCATAACTTTCACATGGATTATCAGAAAAATTCCATCCAAAGCTCATTTTGAAGATAAAGACATTTCCTACAACTCCTCTTCACACTTCAAGTCCAATAAATTCTCTCACAAAAAGTTATCAATTTCAACATTATAGGTCATTTTCAAAAGTCAACAAAAAGGGACTTTAAGTCAAAGGCCATAACTTGAGATTGGTAAATCAAAATGACATGGGACCAAAGGCATTGGTTAGAGGATTCAAAGACCTTTCTAAAATGTCCAAGAACATGAGCAAGGCTTAAAAATTGAGCAATTTATGCCTTGTGGAAGTTGGGAAATTTTTGGATATTTTGAAAAGTCAACATTGCTTCAAATGACCTAAAATTGCTAATGGGCCTCTTTTTCTTCCACAATTCATTATCCAAGGCATGTGCACGACCATTTGGCCCAAAGGGAAGTTTTTTATCATTTTATTTTATTTATTTGGATTTTTAATCATTAATAATTCACTTAATTAAATTAAATAGGTAAAAAATACTAAACCTAATGTTTTGAATCTTTTTGTGCATAAAATATCTCCAAGATTTCGTGCAAATCAGATTAGGAAAGAATTGAAGGTAATTGGACATGATTTGGTGGCAAATATGCATGAAAAGATTGAAAACTAATGCCATAAAAATCAAATATTGATTCATCAATTCATGGATCTTTTTGACCAAATTCTTTGACCTAATCATTCACACATAAGTATAGAATGCAAACCTAATCCTAGAGAGCTCCCAGCTGCGCTCAAAAGCCATAACCAAGTTGGCAATTTTTCAAGAAAACTCAAGAACTGAAATCACGATTGCAAGGCCTTTCAAGATCAAACAACCATTCCATTAGCTTGCCAAGGTTGCCAGGAGACGATTCCAATCAAAAACTTTGTCCCATACTCAAAGAATTGGTAAAACGATCACACCCTGTACAGGAAATTTTTTGCATTCTTGCATAATGATTCGTACGTTTTCTGTAGTTTTTGATATTTGATTCATGTTATGTGACTTATTACGAAGCTAACCACATGATCCAATTGAGTTTTTAGGCATTCGGCGTGATTTCACCATGGTCATATGCTAGGGTTTTCAGAACCTTGAATTAGGGCTTTTTAGTTAAGGAAAAATTAGCACTCGAGACCTGGACCATTGGAACAAGCGTGTTTGGACGAAAAGGATAGGACCCTCGTGCCTAATTTATGAGGCCACATGGCCTATTCGTTATTTTCTGGAATGATACATAAGGGAGCGGTTCAAAACCGTTGCCCATTCCTTTTTTATTTCAGGAAAAAAAAGCAAAATGAAGAGGATGACTAGGTGGCTGAGACTGGTTGGTCCATTCAAATTTCGCGCGAAAGCGCCCCACTAACTCTTATTTTATTTCATATTATTTGTTAGGTATTATATATACAAAACGCGTTGGTGGCTCAGTGGCAAGCAAGCTTAGAGGTAAACAATAGGACCTGGGTTCGATCCCAGGTCCCTCACCCTTTCCATATTATTTTTCCATTAATGCTTATGTGTAATTTCAACGCTAGGGTGCATCATATGGCCTCAAATCCAGCTTGCCACTTGGCCAATCTCACCAATCCAAGGGACCAGATCTGGAGAGCATGGTAAACCTCAGTCAACGCACTCACACGCTAGCATGGAAAGTCAGCCAGGCCAAAGGCCATTGGGCC
Source organism: Vicia faba (assembly GCA_948472305.1). Taxonomy (NCBI): domain Eukaryota; kingdom Viridiplantae; phylum Streptophyta; class Magnoliopsida; order Fabales; family Fabaceae; genus Vicia; species Vicia faba. The sequence goes on from OX451735.1 coordinate 557,505,135, forward strand.
CAAATTGCTAAGCAAAAACCTTCTATTTGGGGACAGACCCCCCTAGGTTTGAATTTTTTTTCTTTTCTTTATTTTACTTATTTCAATTATTATTTTTTTGTCTAGTTTCCTTAATTTAATTATTTTTATAGAAAACATAAAAACAATAAAAAAAATCAGAAAAAGACAAAAATTAAATATATTTATTTAACTAGTATTTTTTGTAAATAAAATTCATTAATTAACTTAGTTTTTAATTTAGGATTTAATCTTAACATTTTTCAATAAAAATCTAAAATTGGTAGAATTAGGGTTTCTAGCATTTTTCATATTTTTTTTTTATTTTTCTATATTAATTATTAATTCTTAATTAGTTATTTTTATAAATCATGTTGCAATTAATTAATTAGGCTTAATTTTAGATAATTGTCATATTTTCTTAATAAATAAAAAAAATTGTAGAATTAGGTTTTTAATTTCATTAAATTCTCATAAATACAAAAAAACCAAAAATAATTTCCTTTTTTTCTTTAATTTAACAATTTAATTTAATTCCATTAAAAAGGGTCCAACGCCCTCGTTTCAATTTAAAATTTTAATTCGCGTATTTATTTCTTTTTCTTTTAATATTTATGTACCTCTCCCAAAGCCATGTAACATTTATATTTCGCACTTTATTTTTATTTACTTTATTTACTTTCTGTCAAATCGGGTCCTGGAAATTTCGGCGATGTGGACCCGCGCCTTTTGTAATAGTTTAGAACTTTACCTTTCTCGCACTTTTTAACTGTAAATAAATGCATGTAAGAATGAATGACAAAAAATAAAAACAAACGCGTAGCTCACTCATAACATGACAAGATAAAATAAATGAACATGACACATAAATTCACACACCACCCCTAGGGTACGCCTCACTGTTGCCTTGCCTCGAAAGGTGATCGTCGAGTAGAGGATGTCTTAGTAAGTCCTCATGATCCGGGAACCTGGCATGAGGGTAGCTTCTAAGGTGTCTTCCCATTGCTCTGGTGATCACCATGTCCCGAACCTCGAATTGACCCGAACACCTCCAACGGTGGTGCTACCTACCTCCCAATGGTGGGATGGCACTACTTTAAAGGACATTTACACAGACGAATTCCTTAGGGTAGGTAGACGACTCTAGATACTTGCTCTAAATTTCAAAACAAATCAAAAATACTTTTCACACCGACACCTTTTCAAAAAGCTTTCGAAAGCAATTTTTCAAACACTCTTGAGGACCGATACAAGAGTCGAACTGAAATTTTCAAAGAAACTTTTTTAAAACCCACATTGAAAAGCAAACAAACCATTTTTGAAAACACAAATGAGCAAGTATCTAAGAGCCCATGGATAACCATGGATAGAAAGGGTGCTAACACCTTCCCTTTCTATAATCTACCTCACGAACCGAGAGCAATCTCTTTAAGGAATTTTTCTGTGCTTTTGTCCTTTCCATTTGGAGAAAATAAAAGACGGTGGCGACTCTTGCTTCCGCGACATTTCGTGAACCAGCGTTAAACAGTCAGTTCCAGATCCACCGATCACAGGTGGCAAGTGGGACTTGTCCAGTTAGAGAGTCTGGAACAACTTGGTGTACATGACATCAATGGAATTCCCCCCGCACCCCAGGATGCGATGCACGTCGAAGTTGGCCATCTTTGCTCTTACGAGCAAATGGATGTTCGAGTTTGGAGCTCCACTGAGCAATTCCTTGAGATAGAAGGTGATGGGATCGGATTTTCCCTGGAACCTGTCTAGGGTCACAGTCTGGACTGGGGCTGCATCTATCAACTCATTGAACTTTTTTCCCCACCGAATTCATAGAAACTCCTGTGAATTCCCCATCGGAGGGGAATTTTTCCCACTTGCTGTGGGTAAACAAGGGCTCCTTCTCGCCGATGTTGTCGGGGATGTAAAAATGCTCAGGTCGTCAGATGCTCCGAGCAACTTGGAGGGGGCCATCCTGGTCGGAGGGTCGTGTCTCCTCCCCGATCTCTTTCACCTAGCGATTATCACGGCGAGGGGTGTCATTCCTTCTGTGCTACCCGAGTCTCCCTACCCTAATGAAAGTCTAAATGACACCCTTCTGGTGAACACAATCTTCAGTGGCGTGGCCATGACTCCGGTGGTATTGGAAGTACTTGGTTCTGCCAACCCCGGGCTTGAGTGCTATAAGTTTGGGTCGTCGAACCCCACTGTTCTTGAATTTGACATTGGTACACTCTGGAAGGATATTATCATAGGGAGCGGTCAGGTAAGTGTACTCGGTGAAGAGTCCAATTGGGCCTCTGTGTTATCGAGATTCGTCGGTTTTCCCATCTATTCTCTTGTCCCCGGTCGTCGAGACGTCCTGACATCATTGTGCCTTGAGGCGTCAGTCCTTCGCGGTTTCTGGGAATGTGAACATTATTGGACGCCTCTATCTACTCGTACGTGACATAGGACAAGGATTTTTACAGGAGTTCCTCCAACGATTTGGGGCTCTTGATGCTGACTGCCTTTCGGAAATTGCTGCCCTGACAGAGTCCTCTCTCGAGAAGGTACCTTTTCATGTTATCAGTATTATGGACTTGGATGGCCTCACGTTTGAACTGCTCGATGAGGCTCAGAGGGATTCTTTTCTCCCCTGAACGATTTCCTCGGGGGATGCTTCAGTCTTCGGGTGTCATAGTGGGGAATACCCTGCATTTAACGGCGCCCCTAACATTATGGAAATGGAGCATTTCCTCGAAGCTCTCAAGGTGGTCATCGGGATCTGTAGTTCTATCATAGGTATTCATATGTGAAGGCTTCTCCATCTATTTAGGAATAGGGGCCTCTATAATTGCTCGAGACAGTGGTTCATACTTTTAGATTCGGGAATACGCTTTATTAAGAGCGCCCTGAGAGCTCGCAGCCTCATCATTCAGCGTCAAAGCAGTTTCAAGAACCCTCATCACGGAGGCCACATTTTCTGACAGGTTCTTCCGCCGGGTTTCTTTGTCCTCATACAATATGGCTTCCATCTCCTCCTCATAAAGACTTAAGGAACTCTCCCCGCTGAAGATACCTCCATTGAGATAGCAGGGAGGAAACACAAAAACCACCCCGACACCCTTGTCCCCTTTGACACGCACCACATGCTCGGGGTCCTCGCATTTACTTTTCACTGCTTGTTTAGGAGGGGGTCCTGGGTCCATAAAAGGGAAGATGAACCGCTTGGATGGATAGAAGTTTTGGCCTATTCCTAAAGCTGAGCAACCCGATTTTAGGCCCCATGTTAGATCCATTCTTGGGCCTCAACTTGAGAAAATTTTCGGAGAGAGTCGCCATCCGATATGCAATAAAAAAGAAACTGTCACTCACAAGACAAAAGTACAGAGATAAAATTACGGGCATGTCCCCTATCCAGAAGTCTCAAAGCCTCCTCGTCAGAGGAGCACTTTCATGTGAATCAGTCTGAGAACAAAGAGACGTTCCCCTTTATCGTCAAAGAGGAAGTTATTGTCCATGTCCATGCACTTCGCCAGGAAGAAGATTTTGACATAAGCCGCCAGCTTGTCGTAAGAGAACTAATCCTGGCCCTCTAAGTCCCGGGCTTCACCCCGTAATACCCGAGCTTCTGATTAAAGTGTTTCCATTGCCACTCAAGAGGAAACCTATCCACCAATCGAGCCACTGTCCGACCACCCTCGACCTCTTCCGAGTGATCGCACAAAGAATCCATGACCGCATCAGTAACAAGCTTCATGATGAAATACATGTCTTTGAAGTTGCATACAGATTCAAGGTACGGTCGGAAGAGTTTTTCAAACTATTTAAACGACACCCAGGATTGTCTCCATCTAATGGTCTGTCGTTGTAGGTGAAATATATGAAAGAAGAGGGTCAAAGTGGCACCAATCTAGAGATATTGACATACTAGCTTGAATGCTCTCATAAACACGAGCGCATTCGGATGAAGTTGGGAGGGTGCCAGTTGCAACCATTGGAAGACCCCCACGTGGAAATCGTTGAAGGTCAAATGCTTCCCTGCTTCTTTAAAAGAAAACTCATACATAGGGAAGCGTTTTACCAGAAATGTCGAACATATCCTCCGCTTCGATGAGGGATTTGAAACACCCAGTTGGCAAGGGCACCCTCTGCTCGGCCCTCGGGGACATTGAACCCATCAGAAGCATCCTGCAAAAAACACAACCTTTTACTCTAGAGCTCGGGCGCAACCCAAGACAAAGGATCACCCGCAACCATAGTGTCACCCTCGTGGGTATCGGGAATGATGTCTTCCTGGACTTGGTGTGTCATCGTACCTGAAAAGCAGAGGAAAATAGTGAGTTCGAAATCATCAAACTCACCCTTCCACCGTAAATTAAGTGAAAGGGCATTGAATGTGTTGACGAATGAACCTCAACCCAAGCCCTCGACAACCAACACCAAAATGGGCGACGCTCTATGCGGGGAGATTTCTTCGAACGAGCAAGTTCCCTAAATCCTCCCCACTATTTGGGGGGACGACCCCGACGCAAGCCAAAACGAAATTTTGGACCATTGAATCTTTATCCACATCCATGAACTTTGGTGAACATCCACGGAGATTCATTTCAGAACCTATAGATATTTATCTAGAGATTCATCCGTTCATGGCAAAACCTAAGTGTTTAATATAAAAAATCTAAGAAAAAGTACGATGAAGAAGAAATCACTTACTTGGAGAAGATTATCGTTGAAGACGTTACGGTGGCGTTAGAGCAGCTGATCCATGGGAGAACGTAGGAGAGGAGAAGCGGGCTTGAAAATGACAAATGAACCTCTTGATTCTCCTTTTTATAGATAACTCCCACCTCACAAGGTAGCACACGAAAAGTCATCATTACTTAGGCTTTTGGACTTCCCTATGTAAGATGGCACCCCAAACAGCTGCCACGTGGGGCTGGCGAGAGGACACGTCGCCCACAACAGTCTCACGCAAAACCACGCGCCTGCACCATTCCTCTCTCGATGGTGGGAAAAAGCTCGACATCATTACAACGCCTTATATACGGTCACATCGATGTCATTCCACTCTCAATGGCGGGAAAACGCTCGACATCATTATAATGCCTTACAGATGATATGTCGAAGACGCGCACTCGAGGAAACTCCTCGCATCCCCGCGAATCTAGGTCCCTAATGGGCACCGCGTCGATATGAGCAGAGGATGAAGTCGACCACTAAAATTCTCCCTGGGTGGGTCGACCATATCACACACGAATTTATGAGTCCCCCTCAACATGAATCAAAGGGCATTCCCCGATGGGAGTTGATGGTTCCCCCTCTCGGGAAACACTTCCCTGACACTTGAATTGATCTCAAGTCATTAATCTTTCGCCTGAGGGTAATAACTTGGGGGCTCATGTTCTGGACTGGGCCGACACTTGCACCACCGTTAGGGAGACCCCATCCAGCACCTTTGCAAAGGCCCAAAAGCGTGCGGCCCAAACTGAGGACCGTTGGGCATTTCCTCACGTGTCTACTAGGAGAACATGACTTGTGTCTATAACGTCATCATCCCGCCCTCCAAGAATAACAAGTCCAACTTCTCTGTTTTCTCGGGGTAATTGACCAGGGAGGAGGTTACGTGTTGGACTTCATACACCCGTAAACCCTGGCAGTCTTCGTTATTCGGCCTCATCGTGGCTCAGTACTGAAGATCTTGGCCCAATGTCGGGGGCTATAAATACCCTCTCACTTGAGAGAGCCAGATATTCATTCATTCACCCACACTCTCATATCCTACTTACACTTACTCTGAACCTTACTTTGACATCGCAGTATCTTGCAAGTACCCCCACTTCACTCAACCACTACTCGACTTGAAACTCGTGAGCCTTAACAATCTCTTCTGATCAGGTATGATGAATAATATAAGAAAACTGGGTATGTTAGTTTATCTCGTCTAAAATTAAATACTATGATATTTTTGTTCTAAGCGGTTTATAACAAAAGTAGTTAGTGTAATTTATTTTAATAACAAAAATATTAAAATATTTTTATTTATTATACTCCCTCTGTTCATTTATAATTGTCACTTTAAAAATTTTTCACGTATCAAAAAAGATAATCATTGTTGTTACTTTTAAAATAATAAATTACATTTTACATATAATATCATTAATTATTTGTCATATGCATTTGACTTTCTCTCTATATATAATAAATGATTATGAGTAATTTTGATTAAAGTGCAATTAATACTACCTTAAACTTTGTAAACCACAATTAAAAAAGAAAAAAAAATTATTTCACAAATAACACTTAAAAAGGAACGAAGGAAATAATTAATAAAACAAAATTTAATAAATTAAGATATAATAATGAAATTAAAATTAAAAATTCATTTGTATTTTCATGACAATTATTAAGATAAAAATGTAAATATGACCTTGTTAAGAAAACAAAATTAATTTAAATTTTATTTATTATATATTCAACGTGATTTTTGCCCCCATGATTGGGTCCGTCCATACCAATGAGTTATATTGTTTGATAAAATCAAAACACATTGATAAATAGGCCATAAGTCCAGTATGTTTCATTTTAAAAAAGAAGAGTTAATATCTATTTTATCCATGGTTATACCAGCGAGTTTTGAAAAAACTCTTTATATAAAAAAAAAATTTAAAATATGAAAATTCTTCTGTTTTGATCTCTCTTAAAATTCAATCACAAAAATGTTTAACGTGACAACTTTTGCAAATTTAAACACACCACTACGTTGCATACTTTAATTTGTAAATATTATAGAAATAAAATATTATTTATATAATAATAGAGTAAAATCTTGTCATAATATATATATATATCATAATATATATATATATATATATATATATATATATATATATATATATATATATATATATATATATATATATATATATATATATATATATATATATATATATATATATATATATATATATATATATATATATATATATATATATATATATATATATATTAGTTTTTGAAAATTTTTTTGGAATAACCAAGTATTAAAAAAAAACGCAAATAACCATGTTTCGAAAAAAATTACGCAAATAACCATGTTTCAGATGACTCCTCAAAGGAGGAGCCATCTCACTTGGCGCCTCCACTAAACATTATGCCTTAGGCGACATTCCACTTGGCGCCTCCTCTCTCTTTTAGCCAAGTGAGATGGTGCCTACACTTTAAAAGTGAGAGGAAGCGCCATCTCACTTGGCTCCTAGGGCAACATGTCGTTTTTATAAATAATTCGTTTGTTTCTCCGTCATTTCTCACACTTTCTCGCAGTGTTTTCTTATTTTTTACTCTGTGTTTTGCGTCATGACATCGCCCATGATTTTTATCAGAGATGGTTACGTTATCTTCTCCGCCATAAAAGCTCCGATAAAAATGAAATTCTGGCACATTCACTGCATGGAGCGTTTGAAGCAGGAGTTGATGCGATGGCTAGATGGAGACATCGTGGAGCGAAAAAAATTAGAAGGATTCAGCGAAGTCGAACAACAACCTCACATGCGACAGGAAGACCTAATGTTTGGTTGGAGGAAGTCAAAACAGACAACGACGTAATATTGATGATGCATGGGTCAGATGATATTGTTTTAACAGTTGTAATTTCGTAGACGAAATATCGTGTTTTTTTTCTTGTTCGCGCAATGTTTATTGTAACAAATACTGTTAACGAAAAACCCTAATGTTTACAACATAATAAAGGAAAGATTTTATGTAATACAATTTTTATGTGATTGAGGCAGTAGCCCGATTCGGACAATTTTTTTGATTGTGTCCGACCTGACGACATAAAGCACACTTTCTTTCCACCTTATCAAGGGAGTCCATTTCGGTTGTGATGCGCTTACTTTTGGGATGACCCTTTTTATTCCTTCGCATTTGGTCATTGTGCCATACTATTTTTCCATCGTATGCAGGCCAATAATCTGGTTTTGCTACCAAAGGGAAGCTATTGTTGTAAACGTTGAGCAACATTTCAGATTTGTAAATGTGTGACAGAAGTTGTAGTGCGTCTTGATGAGTATAGGCACACGCGGAAATGACATCAGAGCAAGGCATACGAAAGGCTTGAAACTTGCCACAATCGCACCAACGAGAAGGTAGTACAACCCTATATTCTTGTCTTGGCAGGCCCTCGATGTGGTCGATTGTCTCTTTCACAATAAAGTTGTGACTGTGTCGGTTAAACCGTATAACCATATGGGTGTTGGCTTTGGCACTTTCTGCCTTAATGTACTTCATGCAACTTTCACTCCATAGTTGTCCAGATTGCAACACCGCATTCCACATTTCATCTCTTTTGGCAAACAACGAAGCCATCCTAAAAAATGTTGATTTTACCAAAGCAGTGACCGGGAGGTTTTGTATGACTTTGAATACCCCATTCATCAATTCAATTAGATTTGTTGTCATATGGCCCCATCTTTGGCCATTGTTGTATGACCTAGTCCATTTTTCTACCGGAATATTATCGATCCACCTACTGGCTTCCGGATTTGACAAACAGATCTCGTTGTGATAATATTTGAACGTAGGTTGTGTCAATGCATATCCCGCATTCATAACCGCTTTCCTAAGTGGTTTGTCTTTGATCTCCCTCGTGAAATTTTGGACGATATGTCTAACGCAATAGACATGCATAGAAGGAGGGTCATGCCAACCGTTTGCAGGATTATATTATGCAATTTCAATGGATGCATGTCTATCCGAGATCAAACAGAGATCTGGTTGAGGAGCCATGTGTGTTCGTAGATTTTTCAGAAAAAAGCTCCAAGTACCACCAGTCTCCCCATCGACTAGGGCAAAGGCAATTGGGAAAATGTTGTTGTTGCCATCTTGTACAACTGCCATCAGTAGCGTGCCTTTGTATTTCCCATACAACCAAGTCCCATCAATTTGTATAATTGGTTTGCATGACGCAAACCCTGTGATGCAAGGTTGAAAAGCCCAAAACACTTGACTGAATATTCCATTTCCGTTAAGTTGACTACCATCCGGGGCGTATGCTGGCACTATTTCCAGAATGTAAACAATACCCGGAGAATAAGTCTGGAGTGCATTCAGGTAGCGAGGAAGTTCTTGGTATGACTCCTTCCAGTTTCCATATACCTTTTCAATCGCCTTGTTCTTTGCTAACCACGTCTTTCGGTAAGACGGAGTATAGTTAAATACCGTAGTGATGTGGAAGATTGTGGTTTTCACCTTCAAAGATGGATCGTTGCTGACGAGTGGTAGGATTTCTTGACAAATGAGATCATAATTAAGTTTTCGATGATCCTGTGATTGAGTAGAACTGACACAAGTGTGGGTAGACATGGTGTAACACCCCAGTTCTATTTATTTGGAATTATCTTAATAAGAGTTATTTTATTTGAAACCAATAAAATTATTTTATTTGGGTTAATATAAAATAAAAGGATTATTATTTATTTTATAAATAATTGTAGAAAATAAGGATTATTGGGCTATGATGTTGTTGGTAAAAGAGGGGGTACAAGTGAAGTAAAATTTTATTTGGGACTTATATGTCACTTTTGCTCACTTTCACGTAAAACTGAGATTTTGGGATTTTGGAACTCAGAGAACGTGTAAAGAAGAGAAAGGAGAAGAAGGAGAAGATTGATCGAGGAAGTTGCAGGAGCTGCAGATTATCCAAGGTAAGGGGTTGATCATTCTTTTACTATGAATAAATTGTGATATATATTCTATATGAGTTAGGGATTTGTAGGGATGATGGATTCTTGATGCCATGGTTGTTGTGATGATGAAACATGAATGTAATTGATTGGGTTTTGATGTGGTATTGATCCTATTGTATGCTTTAGATCATTGCTATATGATAGGAATTCGATTTTGATGGTTTTAGGATGTTTGGGGATGATTAGGAATGAGTTGGGGTGATTTTGGGAAGCTTAAAAACGTGAAATATGGTGTTGCAGAGTCATCAACACGGGCCGTGTTGCACAACACGGGCACCCGTGTTGATCTTCTGTGTGATGCTCGGGTAGGTTTTTCCCAAAAATCGTTTCGGCCATAACTTTTGAACCGTAACTCCGATTTAGGCGCCGTTTGATGCGTTGGAAAGCTAGTGAAATTTTCTATATGATTATGAGGAATTAAGTAGCTTTAAGAGCTTATTTTAATAAGTGATTACTGGAGAAAGTGTTTATGTTTATAAGTGAATTTGGTTGTTATGTATTTTAGTGAGGTGTTTGGAGATATTTGGGATTGGAGCTCTGAAGAACGACGGACAATCGCTCAAGAGTTCGAAGCTGCAATTTGATAAGGTAAGGGGGGCTACTACTCGATTTACTTTTGCTTATGGGTTTAGGTACGGTTGATTTTGGATAATCGTAGGGAGAACCCCAATTTTTAGATGTTCTTAGGGATCAATAACCTTAGGGTTGAACCTTGTTAGAAAAGGTTTAGGTTCCCAAATTTTATGAATCAATTAAGGATTTTAGGTTCCTATGGTGGATTTGGAGTATATTTGCATGATCGAGAGTTTCCCTTAGGTAATTCTAGGGATAACCTCAATGTTGTTAGGATTTCCCTAAAGGACGGGTAATATGTAACTTAAGGTCAATTTTATAAACTTGTTGTTGATGAAAGAATTGTTGATAAAATAGGATGTTTTGAGACGAAAATTCTGAGTTGTGTATGATTTGAAAAATAAGACCTTAAGTGAAGTAATGCTGTCCTTAAGATTGGAAATTGACTAACGTAGAAAGGAATTGTGTTTTCAATCGATGTGTTGCTTTGAGTTATGCAAAATGGATATTGTTATGTACGGATTGATCCTGTTTTGATGTGCAGTGTTTGACATGTTTTGAATATGCTGTTTATTGATTTCCTAGTGTTGATTGATGCTTGTATCGAATAACGTTTGTATGTTATGATACCAACACTACATGGATGTTATTGTCATGCTTTTAGATGATGTTATCAAGCATGAATTATGATATAACTTGATATGATTGGTTGATGTTTAATAGTATGCTGAGTGGTTACATACTATCCATATCCTGTTATGATTGATATTGTTGATGTTGCATGATATGTTTTCTTGATGTTAATAGTATGCTGAGTGTTACATACTTTACATATCATGTTGTATTTGTTAATTCCCATTGTGTGGAATTAACATGGTGGCCAATATACGTGTCCGCGATTTAATGGAACGTTGAGGTGGTAGCCGTGTCCGCGATATAATGGAACGGTGAGTTATCCGTGACCCGAGATTTAATGGGGCGGTAAAATGGTACCACATGCATGGGTGTGTTGCATTATATTGAATATAACATGAATGGATGATTTTCGAATGTTGTATTTAATTGATCGTATGCATGTATTGTTGCTAAATTGTTAATGATGTGTGATGTTAATTATAAGTACGAAAAGTAATATATTATGAACATATGAATTGTAAAGGTTTTCGTAAACTATGAAACATGCTAACTGTTGGGTGATGCTTATGATTTTTCTGAATTGATCGTTATGAACGTATAATCAAATGTATAGTTGAGATGCTCACCCTTACTGTTGAATATTTCAGATTGAGGAGCTTCGTTCAGGTGCTTGGCGAAGGCTTGTTGTTTCTAGTTTATTTCCGTTTAAGTATTGTCCGGGTCATGCTCTGGTAGTTGTAACTCCGGGAACGTTTGTTTGTCGAGCTGTTTTAGTCAGACTCGTTTATTTCCTTATGTTTGTTATAATATGATGTTGATATTTTCCAGGTGTTAATCCCTGATGATTTTAAAAATATTATAACATTGGTTTTGTTAATTAAATTATTCCGCTGTGTAAACATGTATGAGTTGCTTCTATGTTATGCATGACAGGAACTTGTTTTTGTTAAAAGAGAATTGTGACATCCTCGTTATTACATGTACTCTGAAATTATAATTTTAATTATTTGCGAAAATTTATTTGGGGTTTTAGAGGGTGTTACAATAGTGGTATCAGAGCATGGTCGGTCTGTCCGGCCAAGTTGTTATGTCAGTGTCATTACCCTTGGTACGCAATAAGTGTTTGAAAACACTGTTGGTACTTCTTTGTTTTGGATCACTTGATTGCAGGGATAAGATTGCGATAAGTGGGAGAGAAGCTTTTCTTCTCGGATGCGCTTCAGTTGTGATATGCCGGTTCAGAATGTTGCTGACGGCGACAATGCAAATGTTGTTGAAGTTTGGATGCTTCCTGAATGCGAAGGTGATATAGATTCAAGAATTTTGGTATGCTAGTGAACTCGTATGGGAAATTGGATTAAACTGCGTTGAAGAGATGCCGTCATGCAAAAATCCCTTTCTGTCTCGTACAGTTCGCGGCGCCAACTAGTGGTCGCGGCGCAAACTGCATATTTTTGCTGTCATCGCAGTGCGCGCTGGCCTTCACGGCGCGTACTGTGTGGTTTTGTGGAAAATGGCTAAATTATGTTTTGATCTCTAATGGTCGGAAAGTGGAACTGAACCTTAGTTGATTACCTTGAGGAATATTTTGGATACTATTAGTGTAGTAATTGGACTAATCTCCTATGGTAGCATGCCACTAAAGTCAATGTATGTTGTTATGTTCGAAGAATTGTGTTGAAAACTTGGTGTGCGAGTTATTTTGGATGGTTGTAATTTACACTATTTCATCAAGTATCATGAAGTTGTTGAAGGCGACGTTGATTGGAAGAGTGCAAAGGTCATTGAGTCGCTGTTGTTGCGAACCGGCGAGAGTATGGACTCATGAATCTGTATCGGTCAAGTTGAAAATGTGGGTAGGTGTTTTGACGGTGAATTTAATACAATTGAGAATAAAGTCTATTCCAAAGAAAATGATAAGTTGAAGGGATTAACTCGTCGGATTGTATGTCTTTAGTATAGTTGGATTAATATCGGATGATTTTCGTAGTTGGATAAAAAGAAAGGATGTGGGTAAATTTTGGAAGAAAGAGAGAAAGATGGAACTTATGTTCGTCAATCTCAAATTCAGATTTTTGTAATTTTGGAGAAGCTGTTAGTAAAAGTGGTATAACTTTTTACTCGTGATTCCGATCAAAGCGGTTATTGACTTTTTGGAAAGCTTACGAAATTCCATATAGTTTGCATATAAGATTTGTCTTCGGAAAGTTCGTGAAGAAGGAGAAAAATGCATTTTAATATTTGGGTCTGATGCTGAATTTTGGAAAATTCTGCATGCGGGAATTATGAACCAGTCCCATTGCAAAGATGATAACTTTTTACTCGTAACTTGGATTTGAGCGATTCATGAAGTTATTGAATCTACAAGTAATTACCTTCATTATAGAATATAATTTTATGCTTGGGAGGCATGTATCGAAGGAAATAATTGTGTTGGACGTTGAGTATTTCTTGTTGAAAAATTGAAAGAGTGAAGAAGGATGTAAAGTATGGATAAAGAAATTTTATTCCGATGTTGTCGTAAGATGTGTTGTAGTAGGTTGTTGTATGACGTTAGTGTTCGTATTTTCGGATAACTTTGGGATCCGTATCTTGTGTTTGGATTGTTGGATTGATGTTCTGTTTGAACCTGCAAGGAGATAAAAGTATATTTCTTTTATATGAAAATGTTTCCAAGTGTGGTAGAAGTATTCTCATAGGAAGAGACTTTGAAATCGGTTGAGGAAGTATAAACTTTTTGGACATGGGTGGTTGTTATTGCAGTTGTTGAGACGAGTTCAATCGTAAAATGTTGTTTGGAAATGAGTTGAGAGACATGTTGTTCTGCATGGAAGGATGCGAAAGTGTCAGAGGTGGATCTTATGATGATTGGTAATTGTTGGATTATGATGTTGTGAATGATTTGAGAAAAAGTTCGGAAGGAACACTATTATAGTCTGGTAACGATGGTTTATGCTCCGTTATGGTTTTCGTCTATCTATTGGCAAATTGAGGAACTGATCACCCTTAATCTATTGTTGATAGTAGACGGAATCATAGTTGATGGATAGATGTGTTGTGTCGACTAGTATAGTGCATTCTGAAGAATATGTTGTTATTCTTGTTTCTTGTTGCTATTTAAAAGAAGTGAAATTATAAGTTTGTTTATTAAAGTGCGAGTTTGGTTGGAAGAAGATGAGTCATCCTGTTGGAATTAATTGGACCCATGTACTGTATGTGGTTGTAATGTGGTTATGTTTTTAAGACGATTTTGAGGATTATGTTACTAAAAAGATGATAAAGTCGTAGTTATGTTTTATGACAATTGGGAATTCATGGAAGTATATGAATGTTTCATCCAAGAGTGGCAATTGGAGTAAACTTGGTAGAGTTGATACTTTATAAGTAATTAGAGTTGCGCATCTGAAGCGTGATGTGCCAGAGTATGTTGGTCTATTATAAATGTCAGTTGATTTAATAAGGATATTAATGTGGTTGTTGGTTTATGGAGAGTTGTATATAATTTTTGGATTAAGACCCGTAAGCAGATGTTATGAGAATTTTGTTTTCGTTGTTGTGATGTCAGTGTTGATTACTAAAAGGAATGGTAATATTTCAGATTGTGTTAAAGGTGATTTGGTCGGTTATGTGGATGTCACTATAAGAGTGATATGACGAGAGTAATCAAGTTGTAAGTATTTGGTTGATAATTGGAATTCGTATATTAAGGAATGAATTGGCGCGCGAGTTTGTATTAAGAATGTTGTCAAGATGATAATATGATGGTTGTATGTTCAAGTATAAGTAGTTTGCGGATGTTATTACTTCATAAGCGATGTATCAAGATGGTGTTGAGGGTGTCGATGAGCTAATATCGGGTATATCGTTATGATTAGTTGTGTATGTTTTGGTGTCGATATGGTCGCTAAGTTGACCATGTAATATTGTTAAGACGAAAAGACGACGCTGTGTGCCTGAGTGCAACAGTTGTTGGTTGATAATACGTTGAGTGTTTGGTATGTCCAGAATTGGTGTTGAGAGTGATTGTGTCGATTGGATTTTCGAGGACGAAAATATCCTAAGTGGGGGAGAGTTGTAACACCCCAGTTCTATTTATTTGGAATTATCTTAATAAGAGTTATTTTATTTGAAACCAATAAAATTATTTTATTTGGGTTAATATAAAATAAAAGGATTATTATTTATTTTATAAATAATTGTAGAAAATAAGGATTATTGGGCTATGATGTTGTTGGTAAAAGAGGGGGTACAAGTGAAGTAAAATTTTATTTGGGACTTATATGTCACTTTTGCTCACTTTCACGTAAAACTGAGATTTTGGGATTTTGGAACTCAGAGAACGTGTAAAGAAGAGAAAGGAGAAGAAGGAGAAGATTGATCGAGGAAGTTGCAGGAGCTGCAGATTATCCAAGGTAAGGGGTTGATCATTCTTTTACTATGAATAAATTGTGATATATATTCTATATGAGTTAGGGATTTGTAGGGATGATGGATTCTTGATGCCATGGTTGTTGTGATGATGAAACATGAATGGAATTGATTGGGTTTTGATGTGGTATTGATCCTATTGTATGCTTTAGATCATTGCTATATGATAGGAATTCGATTTTGATGGTTTTAGGATGTTTGGGGATGATTAGGAATGAGTTGTGGTGATTTTGGGAAGCTTAAAAACGTGAAATATGGTGTTGCAGAGTCATCAACACGGGCCGTGTTGCACAACACGGGCACCCGTGTTGATCTTCTGTGTGATGCTCGGGTAGGTTTTTCCCAAAAATCGTTTCGGCCATAACTTTTGAACCGTAACTCCGATTTAGGCGCCGTTTGATGCGTTGGAAAGCTAGTGAAATTTTCTATATGATTATGAGGAATTAAGTAGCTTTAAGAGCTTATTTTAATAAGTGATTACTGGAGAAAGTGTTTATGTTTATAAGTGAATTTGGTTGTTATGTATTTTAGTGAGGTGTTTGGAGATATTTGGGATTGGAGCTCTGAAGAACGACGGACAATCGCTCAAGAGTTCGAAGCTGCAATTTGATAAGGTAAGGGGGGCTACTACTCGATTTACTTTTGCTTATGGGTTTAGGTACGGTTGATTTTGGATAATCGTAGGGAGAACCCCAATTTTTAGATGTTCTTAGGGATCAATAACCTTAGGGTTGAACCTTGTTAGAAAAGGTTTAGGTTCCCAAATTTTATGAATCAATTAAGGATTTTAGGTTCCTATGGTGGATTTGGAGTATATTTGCATGATCGAGAGTTTCCCTTAGGTAATTCTAGGGATAACCTCAATGTTGTTAGGATTTCCCTAAAGGACGGGTAATATGTAACTTAAGGTCAATTTTATAAACTTGTTGTTGATGAAAGAATTGTTGATAAAATAGGATGTTTTGAGACGAAAATTCTGAGTTGTGTATGATTTGAAAAATAAGACCTTAAGTGAAGTAATGCTGTCCTTAAGATTGGAAATTGACTAACGTAGAAAGGAATTGTGTTTTCAATCGATGTGTTGCTTTGAGTTATGCAAAATGGATATTGTTATGTACGGATTGATCCTGTTTTGATGTGCAGTGTTTGACATGTTTTGAATATGCTGTTTATTGATTTCCTAGTGTTGATTGATGCTTGTATCGAATAACGTTTGTATGTTATGATACCAACACTACATGGATGTTATTGTCATGCTTTTAGATGATGTTATCAAGCATGAATTATGATATAACTTGATATGATTGGTTGATGTTTAATAGTATGCTGAGTGGTTACATACTATCCATATCCTGTTATGATTGATATTGTTGATGTTGCATGATATGTTTTCTTGATGTTAATAGTATGCTGAGTGTTACATACTTTACATATCATGTTGTATTTGTTAATTCCCATTGTGTGGAATTAACATGGTGGCCAATATACGTGTCCGCGATTTAATGGAACGTTGAGGTGGTAGCCGTGTCCGCGATATAATGGAACGGTGAGTTATCCGTGACCCGAGATTTAATGGGGCGGTAAAATGGTACCACATGCATGGGTGTGTTGCATTATATTGAATATAACATGAATGGATGATTTTCGAATGTTGTATTTAATTGATCGTATGCATGTATTGTTGCTAAATTGTTAATGATGTGTGATGTTAATTATAAGTACGAAAAGTAATATATTATGAACATATGAATTGTAAAGGTTTTCGTAAACTATGAAACATGCTAACTGTTGGGTGATGCTTATGATTTTTCTGAATTGATCGTTATGAACGTATAATCAAATGTATAGTTGAGATGCTCACCCTTACTGTTGAATATTTCAGATTGAGGAGCTTCGTTCAGGTGCTTGGCGAAGGCTTGTTGTTTCTAGTTTATTTCCGTTTAAGTATTGTCCGGGTCATGCTCTGGTAGTTGTAACTCCGGGAACGTTTGTTTGTCGAGCTGTTTTAGTCAGACTCGTTTATTTCCTTATGTTTGTTATAATATGATGTTGATATTTTCCAGGTGTTAATCCCTGATGATTTTAAAAATATTATAACATTGGTTTTGTTAATTAAATTATTCCGCTGTGTAAACATGTATGAGTTGCTTCTATGTTATGCATGACAGGAACTTGTTTTTGTTAAAAGAGAATTGTGACATCCTCGTTATTACATGTACTCTGAAATTATAATTTTAATTATTTGCGAAAATTTATTTGGGGTTTTAGAGGGTGTTACACATGGAACCTATGACCCAACAATCACCTCTTAATCAGTATGATGCAGTGAGCTTGAACATATAATCAGGATGGAAACACTTGATCTTGTACCTTTTTGATGGCTCTGATACATTCTTATCTGTTATGAAATTTGTCTTTCTCTTTTAAGTTTTCATCTGACTGCATATACGGATTGAAAAATAAATCAGAAGACGGTTCATCTTCGCCCATGTTGAAGTTTGTCATGTGAGGAGGTGGCGTGTAGATCTCGTTTGCAGGAATACCAGGTATCCCATCATCTTCGGAATCATCATTGACCATTTTGTCAAACTCCAACTCGTCATCTTCTTCTTCTTCATCAACTGCATCTACTTCTGCTTGTTCGGTCTCCAAAGGATCAACCACTTGTGACAGCTGAGGCTCTCGCAGCATAATGTACAACTCAATAGAGTCGTACCCAGAATACTCATGACTGGAAAACATATTCTGAAGATCTTCGTCATCTTGAACCTCAACCTTATAAAATATTATTTGGTTGTTACCAAAAAAACCGGATTCTGATAAAATATATGTGTCACGGGGCCTCGTCTAAGTTTGGCCTCCAATCGTTTTTTGAAGTACAAGAAATTGACTTTCCTGTTTAAACAAAATCAGATGTTGTCTGTGTCTCTAAACAGAAACCCAGAGGTGGGACAAATGTATGTCTCACCGTTGAAATATGCACTGATGACATATTGGGGGTGCAGAGGCCATTGTGTATGACTGTTTGAAGGTTTGAAGGTTGGAAGGTTTGAAGTTTATGAGTTATTGGCAGGAATTTTTGAATGTTCTAGTGTTTGAGAGATTAAGTGAATCAGTGTTTTGATAAATGTAAGACTAAATAGGTCATATTGAATTTGAATTAACCAAGGTTGTAACCTCTAAGGCTCCTCCCATCACGTCCAATAGTGTTACATGCATTCAGAGATGCCTTCTCCAAGGCTGCCACCTAGCCTACGCCTACTCTGCACCTACACTGTAACCTCTCAGGCTCCTCCCATCACGTCCAATAGTGTTACATGCATTCAGAGATACCTTCTCCAAGGCTGTCACCAAGCCTGCACCTACTCTGAAACCCATGCCACCTCTTATTCTCCAATGGGGATGACGACACCTTTTATTTTTGTACTCTTTCACCAAGTCCAATGGCGCCTCCCTTCATGTCCAATCGTGTTACATGCATTCAGAGATGCCTTCTCCAAGGCTTCCACCTAGCCTGCGCCTACTCTGCACCTACACTATAACCTCTAAGGCTCCTCCCATCACGTCCAATAGTGTTACATGCATTCAGAGATGCCTTCTCCAAGGCTGTCACCTAGCTTGCGCCTACTCTGCAACCCATGCCACCTCTTATTCGCCAATGGGGATGGAGACACCTTTCATTTTTGTACTCTTTCGCCAAGTCCAATGGCGCCTCCCTTCATGTACAATCGTATTACATGCATTCAGAGATGCCTTCTCCAAGGCTGCCACCTAGCCTGTGCCTACACTGCAGGAGTAACACTTATCATGCATGCATGCACCCACCTACCACCTCACTTACTCTATGAAATTTTTTGCCTATAAATATAGAGCATTACACACTTCTCTCGCATCCACAATCATATCACTCTCTGCTACAAACTCTTTCATAATCTCTTACAATTTCAAACTCTTTCATAATCTCAGGAATTTTCAACAATGGCTCTTCTCACAATGGGTGATTCTCACAGAGGCACAAGGGACAACATTGCAGCATTTGTAAATTTATTTTATAGTTATACATTTTTCATACTTCTAGTAATGCCCTGTTCATCTTACTTACTCTTACAACTTTTAAGTTATTAACTTAGGATACCAAAAGATTCATAATCCGGTCACACAACTACCTTGCTCCAGACCCATTGATTGTACCATATCTGGAATATGCAGGTTTTGGAAACGTTATAAAGATCTCCAACTGCACAATTGATTCAAAGTTCATACTTGCAATGTTGGAAAGGTGGAGACCAGAGACCCATACATTTCACCTACCAATAGGTGAATGTATCGTCACACTAGAGGACATGTACATGTTATTGGGTCTCTCTGTCGACGGTAAGGCCGTTAACGGGTCGGCTCAACAACCCAATTCTCTGTGTGAAGAATTGTTGGGCAGGGATATGGTTGACGATGGTAGTGTGAGAGGTCAGGGTATACTACTAACTGAGCTAAAAAATCATTATGCGACTCTGGAATTAAACGAAAATTCCTCTGAGCTAGCCAAGGTAATAAAAGCTAGAACTTATATAATGATACTATTTGGAACCTTTTTATTTCCCAAAAGTACGGGAAATAGTGTAAATTTTATGTATTTAAATTTACTTAGAGACTTCGAAAAAACTAGAAAGTATAGTTGGGGTTCTGCTGTTTTAGCCCACCTATACAGTTCCTTGTGTAAAAATGTAATCAAGGAAAAATGTACATTTTATGGCTGCGCTTTTTTACTTCAAGCCTGGGGTTGGTGGAGGATGGAGTCCCTAAACCCCGTCAACAACAACACACTCGTTTTCCCATACGCAACAAAGTAAGTCATCAAGTTATATCATTTATTACTATTCATCTCTTCACCAAATATATGATAAAAAAAATTAATTTCCTTTAGGTATTGCGTGAGGGGTATGGATTACGACAAGAATCCAAGATTCAATGTCGCACTATACCGCAATCTATTGGATCACCTTGGCCCGGATGATGTACGTCGTACCTTTCAACTTTTCTACTTTTAAATTATTTATATATTACGTTTTCATTAACTTGATTTAATTTTATCTGCAATTTGTCTGGAGACCATATTTGGGTATGGGCCATGACCAAACCCCGAGGATGTAGCAATTTTGAGCGCAAAGACTGCAATCATACGGTTCAATGTTGTGGAGATGCACCACAGTGACCGTGTGAAGATGCAATTTGGAATGCATCAAGAGATACCCAACAATCCGACTTGTTTGTCCCTGTGACATCTCAAAAGGGTCGACGCCCAATGGGGTCTTACCAACTGGAAAGAATTTACTCTAGAATGGTGTAAGATGTGGCAGAGGCGTCACCGACATGTCTTGCAATTCCCAGTTTTCCTCAACCATGGTAATATGCGACACACGGATCAGTACTTATCTTGGTACATATTGATTAGTACCCCTGAAATGCACGTGTCTCATCTAAGGTATTTGGTTGACTCACGAACACAATGGGCACAACTCTCATTTCTCCAACAACAAACCCAACACACATCAACCTCCCACCAACCCCCCAGACGAAATAGAACCACAAACACTCAACCACAATCACCACCATGATACAATTACACCCACATGCCCCACAACCAACCACAATCACCACCTCAGTACCAATACCCCAAATTCCTCACACCCAACCGCAATTTCAATCACAATACCAACACACCCGCATACCCCACACACAATTTCAGTCTTCTGCATATCCAAATATGGGCCCCTCAACATCCAACCTTAACCCTGATCTGGGAATGTCGGAAGATTATGAACCAACCGACCCAACTTACCATCAACCACAATATCACCAAACCACCCAACATCCTCAATACTAAACACCCCAAGATCCATTTCCTTTCTGCCCCCCGTACTCAGACGAACAATGCTACAGACCAACCATGGAACCCCACCCACCGATAACACGACCAAACTTTGAGGGTATGGGTAACCGACTGTAGCAAAGAGGATCTTCTAGATATGGAGATCTGATTGATTTCATGGATCCGAAATGCATTGACTTCGTTGGGCCATCAACCCTGCCACAGCAGGAAACGCGACGAAACCCAGCACGGGAAATGCGAGGATATGGATGCGGAACAGGGGGTCATTACCGGGTTCTGGGGGACCACTGATTAATCTGTTTTTTTACATAATACTTATATGTGTAATCATATTTTGTAAATAAAAAGTCAATTTTGTTGATCCTATATCGAATACGTAACAAACCACATTGAAAAAAAAACGCGAAAATTACCCTAAAAAATGCACTAAGGCGCCATCTCACTTGGCTTAGGGCAAGCCCTAAGCACCTAGGCGCCAAGTGAGACGGGGCCTCCCCTTAAAAAGTAGGTGTAGGTGCCAAGTGAGATGGCTCCTCCTTTGGGGAGTCATCTGAAACATGGTTATTTGCGTAATTTTTTCTGAAACATGGTTATTTGAGATTTTTTTTAATACATGGTTATTCCAAAACAAAATTCTAAATACATTCCCCCCTGTATTGCATGCTTCAATTTATTAATTTGTTGCTTCAATTTTTTGATATTACATAATTATATAATTATAATGAAATAAATAGCATGCTTATATATTTAATATTATTAATACATAATAAATATGTTTAATATTATTATTCACTTATATGTTTAATATGAATATTTGTTATTTTTATAAATACTATTTTATATAAAATGATATAATTGAAATAATATTTATATAATATGATACTTAATATTATTATTCACTTACATATTTGTTTAATAAAAATATTAGTTGAAAATATTGAAATATATTAATTGAAAAAACAATTCAACTTGAAAATATATAATAAATAATTTATTAAATATGAAATAATATTTAAATAATAAAATAATAATATTAAATATAATAAAATATTTACTAACATATAATAATATGTTTCAAAATAATTATGTTTCATAATATTAAATAATTATGAAACATTTACAAACACAATTATGTTTAATATTATTAAATATAATTCATTATATTTTGAAATATAATTGTGTCACTAAATGTTTCATAATTATTTAAATTATTTATTTCATATTATTTAATAATATACTCAATAAATAATAATATAATAATATATAATAAACAATTTAATAATTTTATTTAAACAATTCAAATTATATATATATATATATATATATATATATATATATATATATATATATATATATATATATATATATATATATATATATATATATATATATATATATATATATATATATATATATATATATATATATATATATATATATATAATTTACTAAATATGAGCAAATATTTGAAAGCAGTTACATTTTTATTTACGGTTACATGCAAATATCTTATTAATTAAAGTTGTTAAGTCTTTTAAGTAAATTTTGGAACAAAAAATAAGGTTAATTTAGTAATTTTATCTTATTAATTAAAGTTGTTAAGTCTCTTAAAAAAAATTTGAAGTCAAAATTAAGATTAATTTAGTAATCGTATTAATTAAAATTGTTAAGTCTCTTAAGTAAATTTTGAAAACAAAACTAAGATTAATTTAGTAATTATTAATATTAATTAATTTTAATTAATAAAATATTAACACGCTAACTTCATCATCTCTCTTTATCATTTTTAATTAATTATGATATTATTTAGTTTTAATTAAAATAGTCATTCAAAAACTAATTCCATTATCTCTTCATTATTTACATTCAAAAATTAAGAATTTTTTTTTTTGGAATAACCATGTATTAAAAAAATCGCAAATAACCATGTTTCAGAAAAAATTACACAAATAATCATGTTTCAGATGACTCCCCAAAGGAGGAGCCATCTCACTTGGCGCCTACACCCACTTTTTAAGGGTAGGCGCCATCTCACTTGGCGCCTAGGTGCTTAGGGCTTGCCCTAAGCCAAGTGAGATGGCGCCTTAGTGCATTTTCTAGGATAATTTTCGCGTATTTTTCAATGCGGTGCATTACATATTCGATATAGGATCAACAAAATTGACTTTTTATTTACAAAATATGATTACACACATAAGTATTATGTAAAAAAAATAGATTAATCAGTGGTCCCCCGGAACCTGGTAATGACCCTCGGTTCTGCATCCCCGTCCTCGCCTTTCCCTTGCTGGGTTTCATCGCGTTTCCTGCTGTGGTAGGGTTGATGGCCCAACAAAGTCAATGCGTTTCAGATCCATGAAATCAGTCAGATCTCCATATCTAAAATATCCGCTTTGGTACAGTCGGTTACCCATACCCTTAAAGTTTGGTCGTGTTGTCGGTGGGTGGGGTTCCATGGTTAGTCTGTAGCATTGGTCGTCTGAGTACGGCGGGTAGAAAGGAAATGGATCTTGGGGTGTTTGGTATTGAGGATGTTGGGTGGTTTGGTGATATTATGGTTGATGGTAAGTTGGGTCGATTGGTTCATAATCTTCCGACATTCCTAGATTAGGGCTAAGGTTGGATGTTGAGGAGCCCATATTGGGATATGCAGAAGACTGAAATTGTGTATGGGGTATGCGAGTGTGTTGGTATTGTGATTGAAATTGCGGTTGGGTGTGAGTCATTTGGGGGTATTGGTACTGAGGTGGTGATTGTGGTTGGTTGTGAGGTATGTGGGTGTAATTGTATTGTGGTGGTGATTGTGGTTGGGTGTTTGTGATTCTGTTTTGTCTGGGGGGTTGGTGGGAGGTTTATGTGTATTGGGTTTGTTGTTGGGGAAATAAGGGTTGTTCCCATTGTGTTCGTGGGTCAACCAAATATCTTAGATGAGACACATGCATTTCAGGGATACTAACCGATCTGTACCAAGATAAATACTGATCCGTGTGTCGAATATTATCATGGTTGAGGAAAACTGGAAATTGCAAGACAAATGCCTCTGTTGCGAACAACCAATTATAAAATTTCTCCTGCAAAACCTATGACTATTACCATGTAATTATATCTATACATGATTGATGTTTTCATCTAGTAATTATATATTCTTATACATAAACAAGAAGTAATCTTTTGTTTTTGTTGATATGATCAGAAAATGTGCTAATCATAAATATAAAGGGTTGGAAATCTTGGTATGATGTTAATTTGGAGTGGAAGTTAGAATAATTTATTGACATTAAATGGGCAATAAATGAGCACAAGTAAGAACTAATATAAAAGTGAATTTGAAAGGATTCATTTTAGTTCCACATAAGAGGGAATACAAATATTAGTAGTGTATATATATTTCAACTTGGCCAATTGGGATGGGTCCTAAAGGGCGCCTCAATTTTGTAAAGGAGTGATAACACACTCATAAGCCATCTAGACACATGCGCGTGTGCTGCCGCTGTCCGTCCGGCTCGGATCGGATCGATCTAGATGAATTAATTTTTTGGAACCTGAATTAGTGGAAATTAATTATCATTAATTAATTAATTCGATGGAAATTAAATACTATTATTTAATTATAAAAAAAGTAAGAAATTAATTAATATTAATTAAATACAAAATGGTGAAGTGTCCTACACAGAAATCAAGTCTTAACCTATATTTTGATTGGTTTTTCTTTCCCTCTAAGAGTCATACGTGTATGTGTGACTTGCTGACCAAGTGAAAACGATTACATTTGACTGACCCAATTTCACTATCTCCCACGATTTTCTCCCACGATACTTACTCCATTCAGTTGGATCCTTTGCCTATAAATAAAGTTCTTCAGTTCATTTGCAATTCACTCCAGAATTCACAATTCAAATTCTCTCTTCTCTCTCTATCTCTCTCTCTCTCTATCTCTCTCTCTCTCTCTCTCTCTCTCTCTCTCTCTCTCTCTCTCTCTCTCTCTCTCTACTCTGCTTCATCTACAAAATTTTCTTTTCTGTTTTCGTCTAGCTTACTGCATCATCAACGATTGGAAAATTTCAGATACTACGACTGGTTTTATACCATTTGAAGGTGTAATTCTTCGAAAGATTTATTACAATGCAAGTAATAATCGTAATTCTGAACGGGTTATTTTATCTTGGAGACATCATCGAAAGTCGAATGCTTTGTATAATTATTGGCAATACGATGAAACGTCTTAAAGAAAGCGACCTAGTACGCGACTCAACCCGATAATTTTCTTTGTGGCATTTTTTCAAAACAGGAAACAATATTTTTAAGACATTTTCTTATCTTCATGGCTACTGAGGAAATTATCAGTACTACTACGGCCACTTCTGTCTTTGACAACCCATTTAAGTTTGAGGGTTCCAATTTCAAACGTTGGCAAGCTAAGATGGAATTTTTCTCAACTTTAAAGAAGGTTGCCCATGTTCTGACTGAGGATATCCCTGTTTCTCCTTCTGGATCAAATAAAAAAAATAATGGTAAGATAATTATGGAATTAGACGAGACTTCAAAAACATCTGACTTAGACTCTGCTGCAAAAGCTAAAGCTGCGGAAAATAACTTACAGCTCAGAAAAGAAATTCCTATGACAAGAGAATGACTACCTATGCGAAAATCAAATTCTGAACAGTCTTGCGGATGATCTGTACAATTACTACAGTAATTACAAGACTACTAAACAGGTATGGGAGACTCTGTAGAAGAAATATGATACTGAAGAAGAATGTGCAAAGAAATATGCTGTCAGCCGCTACCTAAATTAAAAAATGGCGGATGAAAGGTGTGTGGAAGCACAAAGCCACGAAATTTAGAAAATTGCTCACGAAATCCTAATTGAAGGTAAGCCACTCGATGAATAATTTCAGATTGATGTTATAATTGACAAACTGCCCCCTAGTTGGAAAGATTTCAAAAATTTGCTTCGACATAAAACTAAAGAATTTTCAATCGAGAGTTTGATTACTCGCCTCTGAATTGAAGAGGATGCTCGAAGGCAAGACCAGAAAGATGAATTCTTAGTTGTTTCAAACAACAAAAAGAAATTTAGTGAGGTTCTGAAGCCTACGGGCAGACCTCTTGTGAACTGAATTAAGAATGGGAATCCCTCTAGGACCCTATATGCTCCAATTGCTAGGCAGCAACCACCACCTCAGAGAAATGATACTCCGGTTTTCACTCGCTACAATTGTGGGAAACCGGATCATATGGCTAAGAAGTGTAAGAGAAGGCCTAAACCTGTTGCTGGCTCAATTGCACAGGTTAAACTTACTGATGAGTAATTCATTGCTATGATCACTGAAGTTAACATGGTTGGTGCAAGTGATTGTTGGTGGATAGACATTGGCGCCTCTCATCATGTCTGTTATGATCGTGCTATGTTCAAGACATACATGAATACTGAAGATAAGAAAGTGTTGTTGGGAGATGCTCACACCACTAATATTGCTCAAATTGGAGATGTTGAACTGAAGTTCACCTCAGGAAAGACTTTGATCTTGAAGGACGTCATGCGCGTTCCTAAAATTAGGAAGAATCTTATTTATGGTTTTCTTTTAAATAAGGCTGGGTTTAGTCAAACTATAGGGGCAGATTTGTTATCCATCACTAAGAATGGTATTTTTGCTGCGAAAGGGTAGGCCACTGATGGCATGTTTAAGTTGAATGATGATTTGAATAAGATTTGTCCTTCTATTTACTTTTTGTGTGATTTTAATATTTAGCATGCTAGGTTTTGTCACGTTAATAAGCAGATTATGTATAATGCAAGCAACTCAGGCTTGATCCCTAAATTAAATGTCAATGATTCAAATAAATGTGAATATTATAGTCAAGCTAAAATAACTAAGACCTCACATAAATCAATTATTAAAGAATCTGATACCCTAGATCTTATACACTCTGATATATGTGAGTTAGATGGAACATTAACTAGAAACAGTAAATGTTATTTTATCACTTTTATTGATGATTGTTCTAATTATACTTATGTATATTTAATGAAGAATAAAAGTGAAGCGCTTGATATGTTAAGTTGTATGTAACTTGAATTGAGAATCAACTTAGTAAGAAGATTAAGAGACTTCATAGTGATAGTGGAACTGAATATGATTCTGGTTTATTAAATGATTTTTATAAAGAACATAGAATTGTACATGAAACGACTGCTCTATATTCTCTTGAAGTGAATGGTAAAGCAGAAAAAAAGAATAAAACTCTTATTGAACTTGTTGTTGCAATTATGATGCATTTTGGTGGTGCACCTAATTGGTGGGGGGAAATTTTATTGACTGTTTTCTATGTCCTGAATAGAGTCCCCGAGTCAAAATGTAAGATCTCTCCTTATGAGATATTAAAGAAAAGACAACCAAACTTGTCTTATTTGAGAACTTGGGGCTGTCTGACTTTTGTCAGAATTCCGGATCCGAGACGAGTTTAACTCGCTAGTAGAGCATATGAATGTGTATTCATTGGGTATGCAACAAACAATAAAGCATATAGGTTTAATGACCTAAATGTAAAAGTGATCATAGAATCAAATGATGCTGAATTCTATGAAGACAAATTTCCTTTCAAATCGAGAAATATTGGGGGCACATAATCGAGTCACATTCCTGTGATAAGAAGCTGAGAAAGTAACGACAATATAGAAACAGAACTTCGACGAAGTAAACGAGTAATATTTTCTAAAGACTATGGGACCGATTATGTGGCTTATAATGTAGAAGAATATGCAATGAATCTTCAAGAAGCCTTGTCATCTTTGAATGTTGATTTATGGCAAGAAGCTATCAATGATGAGATAGAATCTCTAAAATCTAACAAGACCTGGCACTTAAGAGAATTGCCTCCTGGTTGTAAACCAATAGGTTGTAAATGGGTTTTGAAAAAGAAACTAAAACCTGATAGAACTATTGATAAATACAAGGCTCTCCTTGTTGCCAAGGGTTTTAGACAAAGAGAAAATATTGATTTCTTCGACACATTTTCTCTTGTCACTAGAATTACATCCATTAGGGTACTTTTCAATAGCTTCTATTTATAACTTAATAGTACACCAAAAGGATTTTAAAACAACTTTTTTAAATGGTGACCTAGAAGAAGAAATCTATACGGAACAACTGGAAGGGTTTGTGATCTTTGGACAAGAAAACAAGGTCTGTAAGTTAGACAAGTCTTTGTATGGAATAAAACAAGATACTAAGTAATGGCATGAAAAGTTTGATAACTTAATGATATCAAATGGGTACAAAGTGAATGAAAGTGACAAATGAGTTTACTATAAATATGAGAATCGCATATGCATTATGTAGACAATCTACTCATATTGGAATCAAACATTTAGAGCATTAATGATGTGAAATCACTGTTGTGCAACAACTTTGATATGAAAGACCTCGGAGAAGAAAGTGTGATCCTTGGCATTAAGATCACGAGATCCGAACAAGGAATTTCTTTGGATCAATCACACTATGTGGAAAAGATATTAAAGAAATATAAATACTTTGACTGTAAATATGTGTGCACACCATATGATACAAGTGTGAAACTATTTAAGAACACTGGAGAAAGTGTCAGACAATCAGAATATGCGAGCATCATTGGTAGTCTTAGGTATGCCACTGATTGTACTAGACCCGACATTGCATATGTCATAGGATTGTTATACAGGTTTACGAGTAGGCCGAGTAAAGAGCATTGGAAAGCTATTAAGTGAGTCATGAGGTACCTCAAAAGGACCATGGATCTCGGCCTACATTATCAGAAGTTTCCTGTTGTACTAGAGGGGTACAGTGATGTAGATTGGAATACTTTGTTAGATGATTCCAAAGCTACTAGTGGCTATATATTTAATATAGTTGGAGGAGATGTATCTTGGAAAACAAAGAAACAAACTATACTAACTTAGTCCACAATGGAGTTTTAGATGATAACACTAGGCACAACTAGTGAAGAAGCAAGTTTGTTGAGATGCTTGCTAGCTGAGATCCCTTTATGGGAGAAACCTATGCCAGCTGTGTTGATCCACTGCGGTAGTACCGCGACTATTGCAAAAATTGAGAACCATTTTTATAATGGTAAAATATGTCAAATAAGAAGAAAGAACAGCACTGTCAGAGACTGTATCTCTAAAAGAGCTCTAAGAGTGGATCATGTACACACTGATGAAAACATAGCAGATCCTTTGACGAAAGGATTAACTAGAGAGAAAATTTGTAATACATCTAAGAAGATGGGACTAATTCCTATAAAGAAATGAGTTTCTCATGATGGTAACCCGACCTAGATGATTGGAGATCCCAACAAATAGGTTCAATGGGTAATAACAATTTATGAGTAATATGAGATGATCATGCAAATAAAGCATGAATCCTGAAGTAATAAGAGGATGAATTAATAGAAGCTCTTAATGAGATCTATACTCTATATGAGGGAGTACCTAGGCTACAGGAGTGCTCTTGATAGACTCACCTTTGTGATTGTGGAACTTGGGTCGGTTCCTATGGAATTGCGAGGAAATATTCCTAGAGCCTTCACTAAACCGGGATACACGTGTAAGGCCATTAAAGCATGGGATATTAGAATACACCTTAAGAAAAGGTTGTGTGCAGGTGATTAATGGTTTTAACACAGATATTTAGCATTTATTTTAGTTACCATTTCTTTTAATTGTCGAAGTTTTATTTCGTTTTATCACATATTATGTTTGGTTTTGTGTTTTAGTGTTTTCAAGTTCAAAAGAATAAAATAGGACAAATCGGGGCAGAAAAAGTGAAAAATTCAGAGTTTCAAAGAAAGTTCTACAGGAGCCCTGACATTGGTGTCTGTGTATCTTGACACGGGCCGTGTCATGGGGAAGACTTGGAAAGCAAGGAAAACCAGGGGGCTAACACAGGCGACCGTGTCACCTGAAATGGGCCGTGTCAACATGCTTAGAGTAGAAAAAGAAAATAAATTACTGATGGCCAACACGGGCGATCGTGTCGCCTGACACGGGCCGTGTTAGCCAGTGACCCTGATTTTATGTGTTTTTTCACTATTTGGGACTCAAAGGGGCGTTTTGGGAATTTTCGACCGAGACAAATGGATTGTTCACTATTTAGCCAAGTTTGAAAGAGGAATAACGAGGGAACTTTTTTTCCAGCAAATAATAGTTTACACGATTAAAGATTGGGGAGCTCAAGATTTCTGGAGAGCGGAAGATTCTCACGAGCGGAAGCAATTGAAGATCAAAGCTATCCAATTACTTGTAATGACTAATATTTATCTTGTGATTATTTTGAACAATATGAGTAGCTAAACCCCAAAATGCTAGGGGCTGTCCCTAATTTGACTCTGTAAACGATTTTGATTCCTGAATTTCTTTAATACAATAGTCTTCTCTATTCAATTTAATCATGCATTATTTTCATGTTTTCTTGATCGGACCAATTAGGATTGATTTACGGTTAACAACTAGTTGGAGCGCAGTTGTTAAGGTTTTTGTACGATTAGGCTATACTAGATATCACCTAGGACTAGGGATACCCTATAGTTACCGGATTTAACCCTTGATAAAACAAAGGCTTGATTTCATCATAATTCTCTAAAGACTTAGGATTTAGGATGAAGTTTAAAAGGTTTTCCCACTAAGGACTTAGGGGAAGATATCCTAAAGGGTTGGTAATTAAAGGATATGAACTTGTTGAAGAGATCAAAATTCAAGGTAGTTATAGGGAAAATTATACAATTACCCTATCACGCTCCTCATATTAGTAAAAAAGCCTTAATTTACATTCTGCTTAATTTTAATAATTGCAAGGATAAACTCCAACCCAAAACTAAATGTTAAGTTTTTTGTTTAATTGAACCACACATTAAACTCAGTACTTATACACAGTCCTTGGGATCGATAGTCGGGGAATTTCCCTACTATTACTACATTGGAAAAATAGTACATTTGCTATTTTAGCGATCAAGTTTTTGACGATGTTGCCATGGATTGCCTAGTTATTGAGTGTAATTTGAGTTCAATTAAAAATTTGTTGCTCTTCAACTAAAATTTCTTTTCTGTAATTTTTATATTTTTTTATTATTAATTTTTATAACATTTGCATGCGAGGAAATCCCTCAGTTGAATTTCCTTTTGACACAGAAATCGAAAGAACTTTTCACGTAAGGCGCAGACAAGATCGATTAGTTAGACATGAATTAGAAGGTTCATCAGATCATTCAGGTTCAGAGTCTAAAAAGGAAAACTCAATGGCTGAAGACCCACCACCACTTGAGAGACTTCTTGGGGACTATGGAGGAGCAAAATGCTCCAACAGGTCGGTTGACTATCATCAATCAACCGGTAACTGTTGCAAATTTTCAGTTGCACCCTTCAACCATTTGTGATTGCATGCACTCCAATCAAAGTGTTTTGATGAATACCACCATACATAATGTCAAAGAAATATCAAGGCTGTGGAAAAGAAGATATTCAAGATCATATAATATTTCAAGATCACTCTTTGAAGTCTTCTACATGTGTACAATCAACTTTCAAGATGAAGAATTATGAAGATTCATCAACAAGTTAGGTACAAGTTTTAATTTAACGTTTTTAAGATGATATAGTGCTCAAAATATACTCTAAACATTTTACATAAGTGTCATGATCATTTAAGAGTAAAACATTGCATGTCCATCACTTAGAAAATATGTTTTTATCACTTTCACTCAGTGGTAACCGGTTACAGGGTTACATTAACCGGTTACAGGACTTCACGAAATAAAAATAAAAATTCGGGTTCAGTGGTAACCGGTTACATCTTTTGGTTAACCGGTTACAAACATGCATATTTGAAAACATATATGTTATCATACATGTGTTTTGTACCCCAAAATTTGCCCTCCCATTTTCTTCAAGATTTGCTAAGAGCATGCTTCAAAATCTCCCAAAGGTTGCACATTCCAATGGCCTCCTAACAGTCAAAAATTAGGGTTTTGGTTCTGGCAAAGAAATTGAAGTTTCCAAAGGTCCAAACAAGTCCCACATGCCTACAAATATTGTCAAGCATCCATATGCCAAGTTTCAGGGCTCACAGCACAAAATTGCACAGTCAAAAACCCTAATTGCTTCACAGTCAACTGCAGGGGAAAAATGGTCATTTGACAGTCAAAAGTCCAAATTTTTGGTCAAAATCTTATTTTGAAGCCACAAACATCATTTGATCAATTCTTGATCATGATTCTCAAAGCATGGCTCAAAAAGTCTCAAGATGCAAAAGTTTCTATTTTTGGACAGTTGAAAAAGTCAACTGCAAATTGACCAGGGCATAACTTCCACATGGTTTATCAGAAAAATTCCATCCAAAGCTCATTTTGAAGAGAATGACATTTCCTACAACGCATCTTCATACTTCAATTCCAAGAAATGCTCTCACAAAAAGTTATCAATCTCAACATTATAGGTCATTTTCAAAAGTCAACAAAAAGGCACTTTAAGTCAAAGACCATAACTTGAGATTGGTAAATAAAAATGACATGGGACCAAAGACATTGGTTAGAGGACTTCAAGACCTTTCCAAAATGTCCAAGAACATGATCAAAGCTTAAAAATTGAGCAAGATATGCCTTGTGGAAGTTGGGAAATTTTTGGGAATTTTGAAAAGTCAACTTTGCTTCAAATGCCTCAAAATTGCTAATGGGCCTCATTTTCTTCCATGAATCATCACCCAAAAGCTATGCACGACCCATTGACATCCAAGGGAGTTATTTTATCATTTTTGATTAATTATTTGAATTATTATTATTATTAATTCACTTAATTGAAATTAAATATGACAAAAATAGCAAATCATGTTTTCCAAATCCTTTTGTGCAGCATATTCTCTCATTAAGGCCTAAGCATTTCGTGTACCATATCAAAGGGACCAAATCTTCCAAATAGCCAAGTTCCATGGCAAGAAAAGATTGAAAAAGATGCTTGAAAATCAAATATTGAAAAGCATTAAAACATGGACTTTGGGCTTGGATTGTTGACCTAATTCGTTCATATACATGTGCATAACAAAACCTAATGCTCAAGGAAAAAAAAAGCTGCGCTGAAACAAAGAAACCAAACTTGCATTTTTTGACCAAAAAACTCAAAACTGAAAACATAGTTGCAGTGTTTTTCAAGGCCTAAAAAGTGTTCCAAACGATTGCTGGAACCTTCCTGAACGTGACTCAATACTTTTCCAGTCTCCATACATCCAGAAGTGGTATAATGGCTTTGCCCTGTTCATGATATTTTTCACATTCGTATTTTGATTTACACGCATTTTCCATACATTTTAATGCTTGATTTATACTAACCTGATCATTCTAAAGCTAATGGTGTTATCCAATTGAACTAATATTGCCTGTATGCAAAGTTACCATGAGAGATTTCTAGGGTTTCAGAGACTTTGAAAGAGGGTTTCGTTCCTCTGGAAAAATTGGCCAGTCACACCTATACCATTGGAATCAGGACTTTCTGACGATTTAAAACCATACCTCGCGCTCAATTTATTATGAACCATGTCCTATTCGCTATTATTCGCAGGTACCATTTAGTGGGGGTTTAAAACCCCCGCTATCTATTTTGTAATTTTAGGCAAATGAAGAAGAAGGTGTACGTGTCCCAGGATGGTTGGCTCATTTGAATTTCTGGCGCGTGATGTACCATAAGCGTGTTGTTCTCTTATATTATTTCTATTCCATTAAATTAACAAAGAAACGGTTTGGTTGGATTGGTAGCTTAGCTGTCATGCAGGTA
The DNA here is from genome assembly GCA_948472305.1 of Vicia faba. Taxonomy (NCBI): domain Eukaryota; kingdom Viridiplantae; phylum Streptophyta; class Magnoliopsida; order Fabales; family Fabaceae; genus Vicia; species Vicia faba. The sequence continues at coordinate 557,539,174 of OX451735.1, forward strand.
CTGGGACCTGGGTTCGATTCCCAGGTCCCCTTGTATATTCCATAATTTTTTCTCCAACATGTTCCAGCGCTGCACTCATCCAGTGGTCCACCAAACGCCTTGCCTGCTTGCCTGCCAAGTGTCCCCAGGGATCCATCCAAGGGCCAGAATGTGCTGACTACCATGTACGCTAGTCAACTATCCCACATACGCGCTGGAAAGTCAAAAGGGCCTTGCATCTGTTGGGCCAGATTACTCACAATAAGCCTCCAGATTGGGTCAACCACCCCCCATGTTTGCATTTTCTTTCTCTCTTTTTATTCTTTTTATTTTATTTATTTTAATCATGTTAATTGTTTTATTTAATTCCATAAAATATTTTTCATAAAAAACAAAAAAATCAGAAAAGTAAAAATAAAAATATGTTTTATTTAATAGTTTTGTAAATAAATTTAATAATCAATTTAGTTTTAATTTAGGGTTTTAATTTTAACTTTTTTCTAAATAACTAAAATAGGTAGAATTAGGTTTTAGATTTTTATTCTTTTTCTCAGTAAAATAATTTCATCTTATTCTTATTATTATTAATAATTAATTATTTTTGTAAATAAACTTGTAATTAAATAATTTGAGTAAATTAGGTTTAAACTTTAATTCTTTTCCTTAAATAATTAAAAAAACATGTAGAATTAGGGTTTGTTTTTCCTTTAATTTTATTTATTTCCATTAAATACAAAAACATTAAAAAATAATTGCTTCTCTTTATTTAATCATTAATTAATTTGTAATTTCAATTTAATATCTTTAAAGGGTCCAACGCCCTCGCACTTTCGATTCCAAATTCCTTTCGCGCGTTTGCTTCTATTTTTCATTTTAAATTTATGTAATTGCCCCAAAGCTTTGTAATAGATAATTAGGCCATTTACTTTCTGCACTTTTATTCAAAAACGGGTCTTTGTTTAATTTGGCGATGTATAGACCCGCGCCTTGTAATAGCGTAGGACCTTTATTTTCCGCACTTTAAATTCCGCACCTTTAAACTGTTAATCACATGAAAGAATGTATGCCCAAATAAAAATCAAAGCGTAGATCACCAAAAGCATGTACAAGATAAACATAACTGAAAATGACACACAATTCACACACCACTCCTAGGGTACACCTCACTGTTGCCTTGCCCCTCGAAACGTGGTCGTCGAGTATAGGACGTTTTAGTAAGTCCTCATGTCCATGAACATGGCATGGGGGTAGCTTCTAAGGTGTCCTACTATTGCTCTGGTGACCACACTGTCCCTAAACTCGAATTGACCCGAACACCTCCAACGGTGGTGCTACCTACCTCTCAATGGTGGGATGGCACTACCTTAAGGACATTAACACAACCTAATTCCTTAGGGTAGGTAGATGACTCGTAGATACTTGCTCTAATTCAAAACAAATCAAGAACTTCTTTTCACACCTACACTTTTCAAAAAGCTTTCAAAAATAATTTTTCAAACACTCTTGAGGACTGATACAAGAGTCGATCTGAAATCTTTAAGCGAAACTTTTTTCAAACCCACTCACCTTGAAAAGCAAACAAACATTTTGAAAACACAAATGAGCAAGTATCTAAGAGCCCATGGATAACCATGGATAGAAAGGGTGCTAACACCTTCCCTTTCTATAAATCTACCTCCCGAACCGAGAGCAATCTCATAAAGGAATTTTTCTGTGCTTTTGTCCTTTCCATGTTGGAGAAAATAAAAGACGGTGGCGACTCTTGCTTACTGCGACATTTCGCGAATCAGCGTTAAACAGTCAGTTCTAAATCCACCGATCACAATGTGTAACCGGTTACTACTGAAGAAAAATTCAAAAATTATATGTTTTACATGATTGTTGGATGATACCTCTTGGGGTCCAACCATTGCATCTTTTTACTCATTTAGGGTGTAATGAAAGGGTGCATTTCATATATAAATTTCATTTTCACTCATATCATAACATAAGACATATCATTCAAAATTTTAAAAATTCTTAAGTGTTGTAAAACTTTGAGAATTGACATATTGCATGAAACATAATTTAGAACTTTCATACTCATCACTGTTTCCGCATATATTGAGTACTAGATCTGACTATAAAATTCCTATTAAAATCTTGTCTTAGTATCTTGATAACCATTGTGTTATTGAGGAATTGATCATACTTTGTAAAAAATAAGTTTGTATAAGATTAACCTTGCATTCTAGGATTGTTAGAGCAAGTGTGTGCATTGAAGAGGATTGTTCTTCTTGTACTTAGTGTTGAAGATCTTAAAGGTTTTAAGAGCCTTTGATCTCCCTATAGAGTAGATAGTAAGGCATCACCTTTGGTGTGATTAGGCTTATGAAATTATTCTAAACTATAGTGAAATTTCTTCTGTGTTGGCAAGAGGACTTGAGTACTCTCGATCTGTGAGGGGAACCAGTATACATCTTGTGTTCATTTACTTTCCACACTTTATTGTTTTGCTCACCATAATCATAAAAATAAGAACTTTAAAAATAAGGGAAAAATTAACCATCACCTAATTCACCCCCCGTATTGGGCGCATTATTAACTTACATTTGGAATAAAGTTGCTCTTATATCTTGAAACTTGTTTTTTCTTAACAACTCTTTTATTTTTCTTTTGATGATTATGCTTAATTTGCACATTGTTGACTTTCTTGGTTTCAGGTTGATTACTAGCCTTTACGAAAATGGTTTAGTTGGAAGTCGAGTTATTATTAGACCTATATTGAAAAAGACTCCATATTATCTCTTTAAAGGAAGAAAGCAAAACATTGATCACCTTCATATTTTTGGATGCAAGTGCTTTGTCCTCAACAATAACAAAGACAATATCGGTAAGTTTGACAAGAAATCTGATGAAGAGGATATAGTCTCTTGTGATGATGATGATATTTTAGATATGCCAATAGAAGATGCTACCAAGGACAATGTGATACGGTGGCAGAACCGACTATTAATACTGATTTGCGTTTTTTGTTTGCAAATGTCACGGTAAGCAAGAGTCGCCACTGACTTTTCTTTTATCCAACAAAGGAAAGGGTGAAAAGAACAGAAAAAGACCTTTTTTCGAGATTTCTGAGTACGGGGGGTAGATTATAGAAAGGGAAGGTGTTAGTACCCTTTCCATCCATGGGTTTCCATGGGCTCTTAGGTACTTGCTCATTTTCTAAAATTGCTTATGTTTGTGTGTTTGAAAAGCTTTGAAAATGCCTTAGTACGGCGATTCACTTAATGGTAACCCTTCTATCAGTCCTCAAGAGTGTGATAAAGTGTTTTGAAAACATTTGTTTGAAAAATATGTTTGAAAGTGTGGTGTGAAAATTTATTTAAGCAAGTACCTAACAATTATCTACCTACTCGAAAAAATACTGTTCTTTTCCTCCTACCCTTTAGACCGTGTTATCCTACTATTAGTGAGTAGGTAACCCTAGCCGTTAGATATTGAGGGACTATCGAAAGGGACGTGATGGTCATTAAAGGCAACATGTAAGGATACCTTAGCATTTCGAAGGGACTATCATCATAAGATCATTTCTCGTAGGCAACTCGAGGGACGTTTTAGGGACTATGATCTTTATGATGATTTTAAACTGAGGGTCTTTGCTAAGAGTATCCCTACGTTCGAGGGACATGACCATTGTTTCCGAAGGCAACCAAGTGAGGTAATACCCTAGGGGTGCAAGTCTGCAAAAGTGTGCTTTTTTAAATTATATTTTATCATGTGAAATTAGGGTTATCTAGGTCCAATTAATCATTATCTTTCAGGCAACCCTATTAAACATTCATCTAAGCAGTTTATCGTGCGGGAAAATAAATGGCGGAAAGATAAAAAATCCTAACTATTATAAGGCTTTGGTGCAATTACATAATTAATGACTGAAAGGTAAAAATGCGGAATTAAAACCCTAATTAAACTATTACAAATCGGACGCAGTTACATCAATAATGAAAAATAAATCGTATGGCCAAAATAATTTAGCGCGATAATTATAATTTAAAAAAAAGGTGCAAAACCATAAAAAAACTAATTTGATCATTAAAATATTTTTTGGATTTTTTTTATATAAAAATGATTTGAAATTGACCTAATCTTCTAATTAATTTTAATTAATGAAAATAAGTTAAAATTGATTAAAATAATTAATTTGCAAAAATTAATTTAATAAAAAAAACTAAGTCTTATTTTTGTGATGATTTTTTGATTTTATAAAAAAAATTGATTTAAAAAAAATTAAACTAATTGAATAAAATAAAAATAGTAAAATAACTAAGAGTGAAGGAATGGGCCTGAGGGGTGTAAACCCAAATTTGGGGTGGTGTGTTGCTGAATTTGTCCAAAGCTCAATCCTGTGGCCCATCATCAGCACTAGATCCAGTGAGAGGAATGTTTGGAGGTCCACCATAGGGATGCGCCTCCAAGCGCTGGATCTGGATGAAGGGGTGATCCTATGGCTCAGCGTGAGAGTGTATGATGTGCGCCTGGGGTAATGATGCATTGGAACCTGCAAGAAATTGAGAGAAAATAGAAAATGTTGGAGGCAGGGGTCGAACCCCTGACTTGCCACACACAACGCCTTATGTCCCTTCCTTCTTACCACTGGGCCAACGCTTCATTCATTATATGAAATACAAATAATATATTACATAGCATAATGAATCAATGATGTAACAAACGCGCGCGCAGGTTTGAATGGTCGTACCAAATCATGCCACGCCTTTGTCTTCCCCAGCCATTCGTCGTGTTAGAGTAGTAACTTATAGTGACGGTTTTTTGCCGTCACCATAGCACCTGCCAAGCTCAAAACATCACACATACACAATAAATCAAAACCAAAAACATGGTTCCACTCGAAACTAGTCCCTAAACGTGATGGCGTCCTTATTGTGGCCCAATTTGGCCTGTGTACAGAATTCCCAATTTGGGACCTCAAAACCCTAGCAATGGCATATCACATATCCTGCATCTAAACACGAATTCAACTATACATAAACTTTCTATGCATCTATGCAAACACAAATATGCAATCAAAACAGATTAATAATGCAAGAATGCACAGATACAAATTTGAAAAAAATATAGCAAACTGTGATGATATAGGTGATGATTCTTGGAGCTTTGGCGTCCGGGAGTAATGCAACTAGCTTCAGAGTACCTCCAGTAATCGATTGCAAACCTCTGGATGCTTTGAATCCCTCTGCAACTATGAATCCGATTGGCACTTTTTTATGAAAAATTTGGAACTTTTCTAGACTTGTGGAGGAAGCTTTTTTCGTCCTCTTTGACCTAGGGTTCTTTTGTTTATGTAGTGTATCTCATTAGGGTTGCAAATGTGGAAAGAAATCAATGATTTCATGAGAAAATATCCTCCTTTCAATTATGTGATTTTTTCTTATTTTTGGACCAAACCCAATCTTTTCCTTCCTCTACGATTTTGCTTTGATTCGCTAGCATGTTTTGATGATTATTTGACAAGGAAAAGATTTGAAAATCATATCTTACATATTTTCTATTATTTCTTTATTTAATTTTGAATTTTAATGAATAAATAATCAAAATAAATAATCAAAATAATGGAATAATATATGAGTGAGCTCAAGGGTCATGGACCATGTTAGGAACAAGTTGCAAGCATGAAAACATGGGCCCATTTGGAAAAAAATCAAGTTAGGTCAATGTTGACTTCATGCACATTTCCAAAATTTGGTCAACTTTAGCAATGCATATCTCTCTCATTTTTAACCCTAAGAGGGTGTTCTTGAACTTTTTAGAAAGCTTAGGATGTACTCTAAACTACCCTATTTGTTTCATCTCAATTGGATCTTCCATGTTCATGTAAGGAGCTTTGACCCAAAATGTGTTTTTGTTGACTTTTTGAAATGATTTATAATGTATGAACTTGTATATTTTGATTGAGGCATTTCTTGACCTTGAGGGGTGAAGAGAAGTTGTAGGGAATTGTACTATATTTAAAATGAGCCTTGGTTGGAAAATTTCTGATAAAGTATGAGCAAGTTATGCCTGGTCAAAGTTTGGTTGACTTTTCCTATAGAAACCCTAAATTGTCATTTTTTACTTTTGATGATTTGGGAGCATTTCTCGAGGAATCATGATCAACCCTTGATCAAATGATGGATAATACTTAAAAATGTTAATGTTGACCAAAAATATTGAAGTTTGACTGTATTTGGGCCACAATTTACTTTTGACCCAGTATAGTTGATTTTCAGGCATTTGAGCAGTTGACTGAGCAAACATGTAGTGCAAGGCATGAAACTTGGCATGGATGATCTTGAGGACATATTAGGACAATGGATACCATTTGGGACCATTGGAACTCAACCATATTGATGAGGAGTGAAACCCTAGTTTGGGCTTATTGTCTTAAGAGGAGGATTTGTCTGGTCAATCCTTAGTCAACTCGAGCAATTGAGGACCTCTAGGAGTATGTCTTATGTGAAATAGGAGGGAAAATTTTGGGGTACAACAGCTGCCCCTGTTCAATCTTCTTAAACCTGAGGATTTAGATTGGCTTGTCTTCCTTTCGTGATCTGAGGGTGGAAGATGATTGAACACTAGAGTGCCCATAAATTTGCACTCGCATGAAGTAATACTGATGGTTGATGACGTCGAGAATGGGCTTACATATTCCATTTGGAGAAGATGACAGACGATTGTTGGAGATGGGCTTAAAGATGCCATCCAGAGAATGTGACGAAGAGTCGTCGGAGATGGGCTTAAAGATGGCATCCAGAATAATGATGATTTCGTGAGATATTCCTTTGTGGGAATTCCTGTTCTTATTGTTATGGGGGCCTTCACTGAGTAATGTTGGTCTCTTTCTTGGGGAATAGAGCTTAGGAGCTTCAGTTTTCCATTACTCTATTGGGGAGTCATCTCTTGATTGAAGAGACGGAAGTGAACTGCTATCTGGTCAGGATCCAGGCTTCACTGTAACTTGCTGAGGATAATAAGGCTGACTGCTATCTGGTCGTATTCCAGACTTCACAGTGACTTACTGGGGAAATGATAATAAAATGTTATCTGGTTGTACTCCAGGCTTTACAGTATCTTGATTTGTTGATTGACTATTATCCGGTCAGTTTCTGGGCTTCATAGCTTCTTTAACTGGAATAGAAATCTTAGTATCGATTTGACTGAACCAGAGAAAGGTCTCAAGTTGTCTTCAACTGGGGTAGAAATCTTAGTGTCGATTTGACTAAACACGGGAAAAACCTTGAATTAACTTTGACTGGAATAGTAATCAGGAAGATCTTAGTAGCGATTCAACTGACCCAGACGAAAGTCTTGGCACATCTTCCACTGGCATAATAATCAGAGAGATCTTAGTGTCGACTTGTCTGACCTAGGGAAAAACTTAGGTTAAATTTGACTGGCATAGTAATCAGGAGGATCTTAGTAGCGATTCAACTGACCCAGACGAAAGTCTTGGAATCTCTTCTACCGGCATAGTAAGCAGAGAGATCTTGGGTTAACTTTGACTGGCATAGTAATCAGGAGAATCTTAGTAGCGATTCAACTGACCCAGAAGAAATTCTTGGAATATCTTCCACTGCATGGTAATCAGAGAGATCTTAGTGTCGACCTGTCTGAGCTAGGGAAAATCTTGCGAGGACATCTTTCTGAGGAAAATCCTGGAATAGCCCTTTGTTAGACGTAGCTTGTTGATTTGATCTTTTCCCTGAAATGTAAAGAGTTAATCGTATGCAATGTCATGATGTATGAAATGCATTGTGATGATGTTCTCAAAATAAATGAGATTGTACTGTATGCAATATGTATGCGCATGCTATGATGTATGAATATGGGATGCTATTAAGGTATTTCTTAGTCGGGGAAAATAAATCCCTGACTGCTGCTGGAGAGCATTAGGGAACTGAATTATTTATTTCCGTTGGGGATGGTGAATGGAGATGTCTATGCTGGGGATTTACTCCTTTCTGTTTGCAAATATCCTGTCAAGGAGAGACTCTGCCTGAGAATAACTCTGTGGGGGAATAACTCTGTTCGCGAGAGGAGATGCTTTGCTGAAAGATTTTTCCGATTTGGATAAATAAACTCCACCGGGGGATGGACTTTCGTAGCTGGAGAAATAAACTCCATTGGGGGTTGAGCTTCCGCAGAGAAATAAACTCTGCTCGGGAGAAAACTTTATAAACTGCTTGTGATTATAAAATTCGGCTGGGGGGTATAAATATTGGCTCTCTAAAGGAACTTTGTCGGGGAAAGTATCTCCTGTTTGGGGAAGCCAATGTCAAAGCTTTTGGTTTCCTCTACTCTGTGGGGAGCATAGGCATCACGGGGGCGCATGTAATGTTGACTCCGTTTCAAAGCTGTCTCTGCCCCTGTACCTACTGGAAGGAGTAACTGTCGGGATTGACACGGTTTTTTAGTCTTTGCCCCTGTTCCTTAAGTCATAAGCATTTGTCTTTCCATTTCTTATGCAAATATTTGTGAATAGCAATCATATTCAAATTCATATGTCAAGAATAAATCATTGGACATTTTTGGAAAGAGGTTGACGCTCTAGTAAGAGAACGTCGTCGTGAAAATGAAATCTATACAATATTGTGTACAAAGAGAAGAAAACAACTATGTGTAATGATCCCATTGAGTTTCAATTTTGCTATTGCCACTATGTCTTCGAGGGTCTCATCACTTTGCTACTTGTCCGAAGATGACTGGATTGATCGGTACTGTTTGAGCTTGATAGCTGATGTCGAAGTTTGGTCGCAAGGTGATCTAATGGGACATAGTGATATGCTTCAAATCCCTAACTTTTGCCTGGACCTCCCTTTCGAGTTTTCAGTCCACCGGGATACCCTTTTTGCCCAAGCCGTCTTTTCAGGTTTTCGACTTTTTAGGTGTACAAATATTTTTGTTTTCATCCCTAATTTTTGCCCGAACCCTTTTGGTTCGCTGGGAAGCCCTTATTTTTTCCTAGGCCAGTCAACCTAGCGGGTCTTATTTATGCATAGTATCTTTTCACTATGTCTGCCTTGACAGGGTGAGGAAGGTCATCACCGTCCATGGTGGTCAGGATCATGGCTCCACCAGAAAATATGCTCTTGATCACAAATGGTCCTTCGTATGTGGGAGTCCATTTGCCCCTGGGATCACCTTGCAGCAATATGATGCGCTTGATCACTAGATCCCCGACCTGATATACTTGACGTCTAACCTTTTTGTTGAAAGCCTTGATCATCCATTTTTGATACATTTGACCATGATAGACAGTAATAAGTCTCTTTTCATCAATCAGATTCAGTTGATCAAGTCGAGTCTGGATCCAATCATCTTCATTCAGACCTACATCCTTCATGATTCTTAGAGAATAGATCTAGACCTCGATAGGCAGGACAACCTCCATGCCATATACCAGAGAGTAGGGTGTTTCCCCTGTTGACGTTCGTGTGGAGGCGCGATAACCATGGAGGGAAAATGGTAACATCTCATGCCCGTCTTTGTATGTCACCGTTATCTTATGTATGATTTTCTTAATGTTCTTGTTAGCAGCTTCGACAATGCCATTCATCTTCGGCCAGTAAGGGGAAGAATTATGATGATCTATCTTAAATTGTTTACAATGTTTGGTGATCATCGTATTATTGAGATTCGTACCATTGTCAGTGATGCTTCTCTCTGGCACACCGTACCGATTGATCAGGTTATGCTTGATAAATTGCGCCACAAATTTCTTGGTAACGGTAGCAAAAGAGGCGGCTTCCACCCACTTTGTGAAGTAATCAATGGCCACCAGGATGAAGCGATGCCCATTGGAAGCAGTAGGTATAATCTCTACGATCATGTCAATGCCCCACATTGCAAAGGGCTAAGGAGCCGTCAAGACGTTCAAAGGAACCAGAGGTACATGCACCTTATCAACATAGATCTGGCATTTGTGACAAGTTCAGGAATGCTGATAGCAGTCTGCTTCCATAGTGGACCAATAGTATCCTGCCCGTAGGATCTTTTTAGCCATGGTATGTCCACTCAAATGGGTTCCGAAGGTACCTTCGTGTAGATCTGTCATAATGCTCTCTGCTTCACTTTTGTCTATGCACCGAAGTAAAGTAGAGTCATGGTTGCGCTTGTAGAGGATTCTATTACTGAGGAAGAACTTTGCGGCGAACCTTCTCAGAAACATCTTATCATTGACAGATGCTCCCTCGGGATACTCTTGAGCCTCAAGATATCTATTTACTTCATAGAACCAAGGTTTGTCTGCTACTTCTTCAGTGTCGATCTCGTAGCAATATGCAGGTTCATCCAAACTTTCAATAGTGATCTGAGGGGCCTTGTTATCCCACCTGATCTTGAACATAGATGACATGGTAGCTAGCGCGTCTGCTAACTGATTCTCTTCTCATGGAAAATATTTAAAGGTTACCTCCTCAAAGTGTGGAAGCAATGTCAGCACGTGCTCTTTGTATGGGATGAGATTCGGGTGCTTCGTATCCCACTCTCCTTTGATCTGACTTATTACCAAGGCTGAATCCTTGAAAATGCTCAAGAACTTGATCCTCAGGTCAATAGCAGCTTTGAGACCCACGATGCATGCTTTATACTCTGCCATGTTATTGGTACAATTGAAGCATAGTCGGGAAGTGAAAGGAGTATGATAACCCTCAAGGGATATGATTATAACACCAATGCGTTATCGAGTGCGTTCGAGGCTCCGTTAAAACCACAGTCCATCAGGATCCCTATTCAGGTCCTTTATCCGGCCTAAGTTCTTCATAGTCAGTCACTAGCATAATATTCTCGTCCGGGAACTCAAAATTCATGGGCTGGTAGTCATCCACGACCTGATAAGCCAAATGATCAGCTAATACACTTCGCTTGATTGCTTTCTGGATCGTGTATTGGATATCGTATTCGGTTAAGATCATCTACCATCTCGCTATTCTTCTGGAGAGAGCGGGCTTCTCGAAGATGTACTTGATCAGATCCATCTTAGATATCAGCAAAGTAGTGTGGGTCAACATATACTGTCTCAGTCCGAGAGCAGCCCATGCCAAAGCGCAGCAAGTTTTCTCGAGCAGTGAGTATCTTGTCTCACAGTCGGTAAATTTTTTGTCTAAGGTAGTATATTGCGTGCTCTTTTCGGTCGGACTCGTCATGCTGCCCCAGCACACACCCCATTGAATTGTCTAACACTATTAAGTACATTATCAAAGGTCTTCCTTCAATCAGAGGCATCAGAATTGGTGGTTCTTGAAGGTATTCCTTGATTCTTTTGAAGGCAGTCTGGCATTCATCGTTCCATTTTACCACTTGATCTTTCTTCAGGAGCTTGAAGATTGGCTCACAAGTAGCAGTTAAATGGGAAATGAACCTGGCAATGTAGTTTAGGCATCCCAAAAATCCTCTAACCCCCTTCTCAGTGCGAGGAGCCGACATCTCTTGTATAGCCTTTACTTTTGCAGGGTCTACCTGAATGCCCTTGTCACTGATAATGAAACCTAGTAACTTACTCGACCTTACCCCAAAGGTGCACTTGTTCAGATTCAACCTCAACTTGTATGTCTTCAACCTATCAAAAAACTTTTGTAGATGATCAAGGTGCTCTTCCTCAGTTTGAGATCTGGCTATCATGTCATCCACATATACCTCTATCTCATGGTGAATCATGTCATGAAATAAGGCGACCATAGCTCGCTGATAGGTTGCCCCGACATTCTTTAATCCAAACGGCATCACCTTGTAGCAGAAAGTGCCCCATTTCGTGACGAAGGTTATCTTCTCCATATCTTCGGGTGCTGTCTTGATCTGATTGTAACCAGAGAAACCATCCATGAAGGAAAAGATCTTGTGCTGCACGGTGTTGTCAACCAGGACGTCAATATGGGGGAGCAGAAAGTCATCTTTGGGGATTGACCTGTTCAAATATTTGTAGTCCACACACATCCGTACCTTACCATCTTTTTTAGGCACCGAAACCACGTTGGCAACCCATTGGGGATAAGAGGTGACAACTAAGAACCCAATGTTGAACTGCTTCATAACCTTTGCTTTGATCTTCTCTGACATTTCAGGGCGCATGCGATGGACCTTCTATTTTACCGGAGGGCAATCTTCTTTAGTTGGCAGTCGGTGAACCACAATATTCGTATCCAGTCATGGCATGTCCTCATATAACCAGGAAAAGATCTTGATATAGTCATGCAACATTTGTGTCAACTACTGTTTGACATTTAGCTCCATATTTGCGTCGATCTTGACTTCTTTTCTATCTACCTCTGTTCCCAAGTTTATTGTCTCAATTGGCTCTTCATGAGGCTGTATAGCCCTCTCTTCCCGCTATAATAGTCTAGCAAGTTCCTTAAATACCTCACAATCTTCCTCACCTTCGTCCTCGACTTGGTTGATCGGATTTTTGAAGTTATAACTATGGCCATAACAGAACTGTTATCAATGGGATCCATAGTGGATGTGGATCTGTAGTTTGATATGTTAGTGTGTGTAAGAGCATAGCTGTATTGATAAAGTAAAAAGCAGAAAAGAAAGACAGAGAGTGAAAAATTTGTATGCAAAACGTCTAATGCTTTATTAATGCCATATGAAAGTGAAACATGATAACCCTCACAAATAAACTGATGTGCCCCGGGTAATACACATGGCCATAAAGTTATATTGTTTATTACATATCAAAAAAACAAGAAAGACAATTACTTCTGAAAAAAAGTAATAGGTACAAAATCCTTTTCCGTCCAGTTACTAGGCCCACCGTTGGTAGTAGGAAAGATCCAGCTATCCATGTCATTGTCATCGTCTCCGTCTTCTACAATAATGACCCCGTGATTACTGATGCGTAGGGGAGGTTTTCCAGCACGAGCACGTCGAACAGCCCTTTGAGCCCCTGAAGAGAAACCCAAACCAAATTTATCAGACTTGTACAGAATATCAGGGAGTTGACCCCAGATGGTAGACCCACCTTCTTCAATAACAACTTTTGCATCCTTGAGAGAGGCCATCTTCAAGGGAGGTCTGGTGATCTTTTGCACGTTGGTAACAGTTTCACTTGCATCCAGAGTCTGAGGTACCTCATTGAAATTCTGGCACGGAGTCTCGATGAAATCACCCTCCATTTCCACATATCTGAATGAATTCAGGTGACTTACCATGTATTCTTCTTCTCCGCGTACAATGACAATTCTCCCTTTGACTGGGTATTTCATCATCTGATGCAAAGTGGATGTAATAGCTCCAGCCCCATGTATCCAAGGGCGGCCCAACAAACAAGAATAAGATGGCCTGATGTCCATCACGTAGAAGGTAGAGCCGAAAGTATGAGAACCAACCTTGATGGGGATGTCCACCTCCCCGTGCACCATTCTCTTTGATGCGTCAAAAGCCCTCACTATAATTTTGCTGGGATTCAAAGTCAAACCTTCACAGTCTAGTCTATCCAGGGCATTCTTAGGCAGCACATTTGATGATGAACCAGTATCTACAAGGACATGGGCCAAAGTGGTGCCCTTGCATTCGATAGAGACATGCAACGCATCATTATGCTTCCTCCCTCTAGGGGTCAAATCAACATCAGAAAAGCCCAAACCGTTATCGGCCGTCAAACTAGCCACACAATCTTCAAATTGGTCAACAGAAGTTTCCTGGGGCACATGGGCAGTTTTCAGAAACTTCACCAAAGCCTTCGCATGAGCTTCGGAGCACAACAACAAGGCTAGCATGAAGATCTTTAAAGGGGTCTACCCCAGCTGTTCGACCATGTTGTAGTCATTTTTCTTAATAATTTTCAGAATTTCTTCCATTTCCTTCTTGGAAGCCTCTGAAACAGATACTGACTGCGCCTTCGTCTGGATAGGCTCAATTAATATGTCTTTTCCCTGAGTCTCGGTCGACTCGATGATAGGGGTTTCAACAGGAGTAATCAAAGGAATTGCAATAGTAGTAAGAGCAGGAACAAAAGTAGGAATAATCACAAGACCAATAATAGCTTTCAGAGGAGAAATCTCAGGGGAGAACACTCTTCCACTTGTTATTTTGTTGGTTCCAACAATATTGACAATGTCGAGATCAGCATTCTCAAAGACCTGGTATTCATCAGCCAACCAATCTTTCTTGACACCATGGTAGCAGACGTCGCCCCCATAGTTCCAAGGGACAATTTTATTAGAGAAGTACGGGATTGGCCCTGGCGCAGTGATTATCAGCGGAGTAATCTTCGGAACATATGTAATCCCGACAGTTCTTTTGGTGGAGACCCTGGGAGGATTGGTGGAAATGGTTATTATTGAAATATCCTTGCACAAAATGGTTGGAACGAGAGTCTTATCAAACAAAATATCTCCAACATCCATCAGGCGCTGAACACCTGCCTTCAACAAATGACAACCAATCGGTAGATATAAACAGAAGTGGCAACCTTCGCCACAACCCGGAAATAAACCGGCCTTCAACAAGTTCCACTTAATGGTCATAAGCGGAGTAACAAGCTCTTCAACAGTATTAACAAACATATCGTCTTCAATAGCGTTAACACCACGACCGTGCTTGGGCATAGGGGCAGTGATAACATTTGGCATCTCAAGGGAGTCAAACTTAATTTCCTTCGCCTCGAGAAGGTATTGTACTTTGTTTTTCAAAGCCTAGTCGTCATTTGTAACGTGACCTTGACTTTCCGAATGATAAGAACAATGGGAATTTGGATTGTAGCGGGGAGAGGTAGTGTTTGAATTCTTCGGCACTTCTCGCAAGGTTACCAGATTGGATCTCAGCAAATGGGGAAAAACTTGGGCTAGAGTCATATTTATCCGGGTGAATTGTCTTACCGGAATTTCTGTTCTCTGCTGATTATTCCTCTATTGAGTGGGTGCAAGCTTAGGAATCACGACAGCCCCTACTGTTGGACGGTGTTCAGTTCTTTCCTAACTCCGTTGATGGTACACAACACTAACATCTTTCTTTCCAGCAAATGGTTTTCTCACGGCACTGGAGGATGCATCCTTTTGGATCTTTCCATTCTTAATTCCAGCTTCCACTCTCTCCCCTGTCAAGATTAGTTCAGTGAAACCGGACGATGAGCTTCTAATTAGATGATTAAAGAACGGACCAGACAGGGTACCCAGAAACATGTCCACTAGCTCCCTATCAGACAGGGGGGGATGGACTCTTCCTGCTAAGTCCCTCCACTTATGAGCATAGTCTTTGAAACCCTCGCTCGAACCTATAGCCAAACTCTGGAGTTGAGTACGGGTGGGAGCAAGATCTGCATTATACTGATATTGCTTATAAAAAGCAGCAGCCAGGTCTTCCCAATTATGGATGTTGGCCCTCTCCAGTTGATAGAACCAATCTAGCTGAGTTCCGGATAGACTATCCTGAAAGAAATGGACCCAAAAACCTATGTCAACAGTGTGAGGAAGTATCTTCCTCACATAATATCAGAGGTTCATATTGGGACACGAAACTCCGTCGTACTTAGCAAACACTAGTGCCTTGAACTTTTGCGGAATAACAATCCTAGACACCAAACCCAGCTCTTCAAAGTCCAGCTCGGGCACTTTCTGAATCTCTATTGCACTCAGATGCTCTTCCAACTGCTTGTACTTCTCGTCGGCCGAAGGATACTGCTCTTCATTGTAATCAGTGTCATTATCAGATTCCTCCGAACTAGGGTCTTCCTCTCTTGTCTCACCCTCTCAATTCTCCCCTTCCTTGGATGAAGAGGTCAGATCAACCATTTCTTTCAACGGTCCCTTGAATATTCTTCCCAGGTTTACCACACCAGTTGTCCTTCTGGACTTCTTAGCCTTGTCTTTAACAATCAGGGCTTTCAATTCCTCCTTCTCTTTGGCTAGAGCCATGATCATCTGTTGGAATTGTGCGTTCTGAGTCTGTAAGTCTTTCACAGGTTGTTCGAGAGCCATTTCTTGCTGAAATAAATAGCGAAGAAGATGAGAAACCTGTTATGAAAGTTGTTTATGCACTGATATGTATGACATGTGTATGCAATGATTTCAAGGACCTTATTGGATTCACGCTCTTTTAAACAAAACAAAAAGCAAAACCTTTTATTAGAAAGTTTTTAAAGAAATAAAAGATTACACAAGGATAAACATTGAAAGGAAATTCCTAAGTCTCCCATGGGCACTTCCTCTTGGTGTTGAGGTAGGTGTTGAGGTTCCTCTCTTCATGAAGTTGTTTTGTTAATTCCAGCACCTTCTTCTCACTTTCATAGAATTGAGCCTCAAAAGTATCCCGTTCTTCCTTGAGTTGGATCCAATAATTTTGCGACTCTTCGAAGTTGGTTGGCATATCAGGATGGAGAACAATACGGGACTCGCCCCCTTGAACAATAGGTTCTAAGATCACCAGTAAGATGGAATCGTACGACATCAAAATACTTTGGGCTCGAGCTCTCACCCATTTGAGGTAAGGTTCCAAAGGGATGGAGTTCTTACGCCCCAAAGTCCTACTATCAGTCTTCTTAACAATGCCCCAAGAAAGGATGAACCTCTGACGATAATTATGCAAATCATATGAGTAGTTGAACATAATACCCTGGATGAGCATATCCGGTGGACCATCTCTCCGTGCATATCTAAACTGACATAGTGCTAAAGAAGGATTGTAGGTGATGCCTCCCATAATTCCCAGGAGTGGCACATTAGGAAATTCTCCGCAACGATCAATAAAAGAAATGTCCTCTTGAGAGCGAGGACACCAATGGATGTCAGAGTGAGAGAGAGACATTATTCTTTGACTCCATATTAAGCCTAAATAATTTTGCATTACTGACCGAGGAAGGTGCGAAATAAACCACCTATATAGCGGAGGGGTGCAACACATGACAGTTCCTCGCTTCTTCAGAGTACGAGTATGGAGAGAATGTAGGATATCCCCGAGCAATGTAGGAACCAGATTGTGAGCAAGAAAGATGTTGATGGCATTCACATCTATAAGTTGATATGAATTAGGAAACAAGACTAACCCATAGATCAAGAGGGCTAATACATCTTCGAAGGCATGATAGCTCATAGCATCCAGGAAAATCCGAGCTTTCTTCATCAGGAAATTTGCAAGGAGACCCTAAACTCCACTTCTTCTTTCCCAATTCGCCTCAATGTTATATGGTTTCAAGTGCAAAGCTACATCAACATTTTCAAAAGATGGGTCTTGTTCTAAACCAGTGAAAGGTACTCTCTCCAATATAGGTAAACCAAGTAACTTAGAGAATTCTTCCAGCGTAGGCACCAGTTGATAATCGGGGAATGTGAAGCAATGGTGCTTAGGGTCGAAGAACTAGAATAAGACACTCATCAAACCTTCGTCAAACCCGGTGGTAACCAAACTGAGCAAGTGACCATGTCTTTTGTGGAATGATGAGTCCTCAGGGACTTTCAAGACTAATTCCTTGAGCTTAGGAGGAACTTCTGTGAAGTGAATTCGGATGGTTTTTCTACGACTTGAATTCATATCCTACAAAAAAACCAAGAAGTAAATCCAACAGGTCCATGAAATGATTAGTATGTATGAATGTCATGATGTTTATGGTGTCATGATTATGCTAAAAATCACAGATAAACATAATAAAGTCACACAATAGACCTTAGGTTCAAAGGCTTGCATGAGTTTTTAAGGTATGTACACTCTTGAATGTTCAGTTGGCTCAACCTGTCCTATTAATAGTAATCGGGTTCTAAGGAGCCTCAATATCACTGACCTTTCCTTCAGAAATTGTTTCAGCTCCGCATCGAAGTATTGCAGCCAAAAAATCCTGAAAGTCCAGCCTCAATGAGTGTAGTATCGAGTATCAACCAATCTTTGGCCGGAACCAAAGCCGGTTATCTCACTACTTCCTAATGGCTAGGATGAGTCAATTAGAGGTTCTAAAGGCCAGTTAGCGCTTAGTGACACTACGAGGAAGCCTAATGTTATCCTTAACTTACTTAAGGAACATTAGTACAATTAAAAAGTATCGCGCTAACGTAGCCACCAATTCGTCCGTATCGGTCTACGCCATACAACTTCCATGGTTTATTTCTCCTTACCTAATAAGGTGCCCCAGATCCGGGTATAGGATATCTACAAGAATACCCCCAACAAAATCCTCAAAGATAAAAGCAGTCAAAGAAAAACAGAGAAGCAATTTAAAATGATCTAGACCCTAAGGTAAACCCCCCTTTATAATTGTCCCCAACAGAGTCACCAGCTCTGTGATACAGTGGCAGAACCGACTGTTAATAATGGTTTGCGTTTTTTGTTTGCAAATGTCAAGGTAAGTAAGAGTCGCCATCGACTTTTATTTTATCCAACAAAGGAAAGGGTGAAAAGAATAGAAAAAGACCTTTTTCGAGATTTCTGAGTACGGGGGGTAGATTAAGGAAAGGGAAGGTGTTAGCACCCTTTCCATCCATGGTTTTCCATGGGCTCTTAGGTACTTGCTCATTTTCTAAAATTGCTTGTGTTTGTGTGTTTGAAAAGCTCTGAAAATGCCTTAGTACAGCGATTCAATTAATGGTAACCCTTCTATCAGTCCTCAAGAGTGTGATAAAGTGTTTTGAAAACTTTTGTTTGAAAAATATGTTTGAAATTGTGGTGTGAAAATTTATTTAAGCAAGTACCTAACAATTATCTACCTACTCGAAAAAATACTGTTCTTTTCCTCCTACCCTTTAGACCGTGTTATCCTACTATTAGTGAGTAGGTAACCCTAGTCGTTAGATGTTGAGGGACTATCGAAAGGGACGTGATGGTCATTGAAGGCAACATGTAAGGATACCTTAGCATTTTGAAGGGACTATCATCATAAGATCATTTCTCGTAGGCAACTCAAGGGACGTTTTAGGGACTATGATCTTTATGATGATTTTAAACTGAGGGTCTTTGCTAAGAGTATCCCTATGTTTGAGGGACATGACCATTGTTTCCGAAGGCAACCAAGTGAGGTAATACCCTAGGGGTGCAAGTCTGCAAAAGTGTGCTTTTTTAAATTATATTTTATCTTGTGAAATTAGGGTTATCTAGGTCCAATTAATCATTATCTTTCAAGCAACCCTATTAAACATTCATCTAAGCAGTTTATCATGCGGGAAAATAAATGGAAGAAAGATAAAAATCCTAACTATTACAAGACTTTGGTGCAATTACATAATTAATGACTGAAAGGAAAAAATGAGGAATTAAAACCCTAATTAAACTATTACAGACCGGACGCAGTTACATCAATAATGAAAAGTAAATCGTACGTCAAAAAAACTTAAGCGCGATAATTAAAATTGAAAAAAAAGGTGCAAAACCCTAAAAAAACTAATTTGATCATTAAATTATTTATTGGATTTTTTTTATATAAAATGATTTGAAATTGACCTAATCTTGTAATTAATTTTAATTAATAAAAATAAGTTAAAATTGATTAAAATAATTAATTTGAAAAAATTAATTTAATAAAAAAAACTAAGTCTTATTTTTGTGATGATTTTCTGATTTTATAAAAAAAATTGATTTAAAAAAATTAAACTAATTGAATAAAATAAAAATAGTAAAATAACTAAGAGTGAAGGAATGGGCCTGAGGGGTGTAAACCCAAATTTGGGGTGGTGTGTTGCTGAATTAGTCCAAAGCCCAATCATGTGGCTCATCATCGGCGCTGGATCCAGTGGGAGGCATGTTTGGAGGTCCACCATAGGGATGCGCCTCCAAGCGCTAGATCTGGATGAAGGGGTGATCCTATGGCTGAGCGTGAGAGTGTATGATGCGCGCCTGGGGTAATGATGCATTGGAACCTGCAAGAAATTGAGAGAAAATAGAAAATGTTGGAGGCAGGGGTCGAATCCCTGACCTCCCACACACAATGCCTTATGTCCCTTCCTTCTTACTACTGGGCCAACGCTGCATTCATTATATCAAATACAAACAATATATTATATAGCATAATGAATCAATGATGTAACAAACACACGCGCAGGTTTGAATGGCCCAACCAGATCATGCCACGCCTTTGTCTTCCCCAACCATCCATCGTGTTAGAGGAGTAACTTATAGTGACGTTTTTTTGCCGTCACCATATTACCTGCAAAGCTCAAAACATCATACATACCCAATAAATCCAAACCAAAAACATGGTTCCACTCGAAACTAGTCCCAGAACGTGATGGCGTCCTTATCGTGGCCCAATTTGGCCTATGTACAGAATTCCCAATTTGGGACCTCAAAACCCTAACAATGGCATATCACATATCCTGCATCTAAATACAAATTCAAATATACAGAAACTTTCTATGCATCCATAGAAACACAAATATACAATCAAAACAATTAATAATGCAAGAATGCACGGATACGAATTTGAAAAAAATGTAGCAAACCATGATGATATAGGTGATGGTTCTTGGAGCTTTGGCGTCCGGGAGTAATGCAACTAGCTGCAGAGTACCTCCTGCAATCAATTGCAAGACTCAGGATGCTTTGAATCCCTCTGCAACTATGAATCCGATTGGCACTTTTTTGTGAAAAATTTGGAACTTTTCTAGACTTGTGGAGGCATCTTTTTTTGTCCTCTTTGACCTAGGGTTCTTTAGTTTATGTAGTGTATCTCATTAGGGTTGCAAATGTGGAAAGAAATCAATGATTTCATGAGAAAAATTCCTCCTTTCAATTATGTGAGTTTTGCTTATTTTTGGACCAAATCCATTCTTTTCCTTCCTCCACGATTTGTCTTTGATTTTCCAGCATGTTTTGATTATTATTTGACAAGGAAAATATTTGAAAATCATATCTTACATATTTTCTTTATTTCTTTATTTAATTTTGACTTTTAATGAATAAATAATCAAAATAAATAATAAAAATAAATAATCAAAATAATGGAATAATATATGAGTGAGCTCAAGGGTTGTGGACCATGTTAGGAACAAGTTGCAAGCATGAAAGCATGGGCCCATTTGGAAAAAATTCAAGTTAGGTCAATGTTGACTTCATGCACATTTCCAAAATTTGGTCAACTTTAGAAATGCACATCTCTCTCAATTTTAACCCTAAGAGGGTGTTCTTGGACTTTTTAGAAAACTTAGGATGTCCTGTAAACAACCCTTTTGGTGTCATCTCAATTGGATATTCCATGTTCATGTAAGGAGCTTTGACCCAAAATGTGTTTTTGTTGACTTTTTGAAATGACCTATAATGTATGAACTTGTATCTTTTGATTGAGGAATTTATTGACCTTGAGGAATGGAGAGAATTTGTATGGAATTGGAGTATCTTTAAAATGATTCGTGGTTGGAAATTTTTTGATAAAGTATGAGAAAGTTATGCCTGGTCAAAGTTTGGTTGACTTTTCCTATAGAAACCCTAAATTGCCATTTTTGACTTTTGATGAGTTGGGAGTATTTCTTGAGGAATCATGATCAACCCTTGAAAATGATGGATAATACTTCAAAATGTTGATGTTGACCAAAAATCTTGAAGTTTGACTGTATTTGGGCCACATTTGACTTTTGACCTAATATAGTTGATTTTCAGGCATTTGAGCAGTTGACTGGGCAAACTTGTAGTGCAAGGAATGAAACTTGGCATTGGAACTCAACCATCTTGATGAGGAGTGAAACCCTAGTTTGAGGCTTATTGTCTTAAGAGGAGGATTTTCCTGGTTAATCCTTAGTCAACTCGAGCAATTAAGGACCTCTAGGAGTATGTCTTGTGTGAAATGGGATGGCAAATTTTGGGGTACAAAATCCAATCAAAATAAAAATCAATATTCTTTTATAGAAGAAACTTCTCAACAAGATTTACCCAAAGAATGAAGAACTCATTGAGATCACCCAATTGACAATATTATCGGTGACATTAGCAAATGAGTATCAACAAGACTCAATCTTCAAGATGCATGTCTACACATGGCATATGTATCTCAAATTGAACCTTCCAAAATAGACTAATCTTTGTTGGACGATCATTGGATGATTGCTATGCAAGAAGAATTAAACCAATTCGAAAGAAGTAAAGTTTGGGAACTAGTACCAAGATCAAACAGAAAACATATCATTGGAACTAGATGGGTATTTAAAAACAAACTCGATGAAAATGGGATAATTTTCCAGAACAAAGAAATATTGGTCGCACAAGGATATAATCAAGAAGAAGGAATTGATTTTGAAGAAACCTTCGCTCCAGTTGCAAGGTTAGAAGCAATTAGATTATTATTGGCTTACGCTTGTTCTATGAATTTTACGCTTTTCCAAATGGATGTCGAGTGTATTCTTGAATGGATACATCAATGAATAAGTCTATGTCAAACAAACTCCTAATTTTGAAGACTTCAAGAATCCTTCACATGTCTTCAAGTTGAAAAAGGCACTTTATGGCTTAAAACAAGCACCAAGGGCATGGTACGATCGACTTAGCAATTTTCTATGTGAAAAGGGTTTTGAAAAGGGACAAGTGGACGAGACACTTTTTATCAAGAAGATCAAAAATCACACTTTGCTTGTTCAAGTGTACGTCGATGATATCATATTTGGATAAACAAATAAAGACTTGTGTGAAGAATTCTCATCCATGATGCAAGGAGAATTTGAAATGTCCATGATGGGAAAATTGAACTACTTTTTTGGATTACAAATCAAGCAACTTGCAATAGAGACTTTTATTCATCAATTAAAATACTGTAAAGAGTTATTGAAGAAATTTTACATGGATGCATGCAAACCTATTTCCACCCAAATGGGTTTGGGAACTTATGTGGATCTTGATGAAGCCATTGTGCCCATAGACGTATCAAAATATCGAGGAACGTTTGGCTCCCTATTATACCTAACAACAAGTCAACCCGACATCATGTTTAGTGTATGTATTTGCGCTAGATTTCAAGCCAATCCAAAGGAGTCTCACCTTGCTGCAGTGAAACACATTGTGAAATATCTTAAGGGAACTACGGACGTCGGCTTATTGTATGCTAAAGGTAGTATGTGTTTGTTACTTGGTTACTCTGATGCAGATTATGCAGGATAAAAAACAGATAGAAAAAGCACTAGTGGCACATGTCATATTCTTGGGAATGCTCTAATATCATGGTCATGCAAGAAGCAAATATGTGTGGCTCTTAGCACGGCTGAAGCATAATACATTGCGGATGGAAGTTGTCGTGCTCAAATTCTATGGCTAAAACAACAACTACGTGACTATGGAATTAATCTTGGATGCATCCCTCTAAAATGTGACAATACAAGTGCAATCAACATCACGAAAAATCCAGTCATGCACTCTCGAACAAAGCATATTGATATTCGACATCATTTTCTCCGGGATCATGTGCAAAATGATGACGTAGAAATCTCATTTGTTGATACACACAACCAACTAGCATACATCTTTACAAGTCCTCTAGAAAAAGATTCATTCTTCAAGATTCGAAGGGAACTTAGTATATTAGATGAACATGACATATGATTTATATCTCTGAAACGTAAAAGGTGCATTTATTCTTTTCATTAAATTTTATATTATTTTTACCAATTATATCTCTCTTCATCCCACATTCACTTTGAATGGTTCTATATAATGGTTATCTATATGTTTTAATGTCATATATACCTGCGAATATGTTGTTATACATGTTTGATAGAAGTTACAATAGATAGGTGCAAGTTCTAGACTGGTATATATTATATTTCCACTTTTTTCACTATCAGTAACCGATTACCCTCAATCAATAACCGGTTACCATGCAAACAAAAGCGTTTTTCACTTTCCAGGCACCTTCCGGTTACCCATATCCTGTAACCGGTTACCGCATGAAATTTCTCAAATTTTCAAATTTTGTCAAGGCATTTATGATTTCCCACATCATTTCCCTCCAATTATTTTTCCTCTTTGACCAAAATTATTTCCCACCTAAAATAATTCCACCAAAAATTACTCCCTCAAATATTTACTTCACCAAAAGGGTAAGTCCCTCCAAAAATTATCAATAAATACCCACTCATACTTACATCTTCAACTCACAACACAAACACTTATCTTACATAAATTTCTTCATCCGAAACCCTTTCTCTCTGTTGTACCCCAAAATTTTCCCTCCCACTTTTACTCATGACATGCTCCTAGAGGTCCTTAATTGATCAAGGTTGACCAAGAACTGGTCAGACAAATTCTGCTCCTAAACAATGATCCTCTAATTAGGGTTTCACTTTTCACCAAGATGTGTGAGCTCCAAAGGTCTCAAATATTTTCCATTGTCCTAATATGCCTTCAATATTTTCCATGCCAACTTTCATGCCTTACACTACTAGTTTGCTCAGTCAATTGCTCAAATGCTTGGAAATCAACTGTACTAGGTCAAAAGTCAATTATGGCCCATGTAAAGTCAAACATCAAGATTTTTGGTAAACATCAACATTTTGAATTTATATCCATCATTTGATCAAGGTTTGATCATGATTCCTCAAGAAATGCTCCTAATTTATCAAAAGTCAAAAATTGCTAAATTAGGGTTTCTATAGGAAAAGTCAACTGAAATTTGACCAGGCATAACTTTCATACACTTCATCCATTTTTACCCAACCAAATATTATTTTGAAGATAATCCAATTCCCTACAACTTTTATTTTGTCCTCAAGTTCAAGAGATGCACCATTTGAAAGATACAAGCTCATACATTAAAGGTCATTTTCAGAAAGTCAACAAAAGGCACTTTTTGTCAAAATCATTTACATCAAGATACAATTTTCAAATGCAAAATTGATAAAAATAGGTATTGAAGTAGACATCTTGGTATTTCCAAAAAGTCGAAGATCATCATCATGAGATGAAAATTAAGCAAGTTATGACTTGCCCAAGTTGGGAGAATTTTGGAAATTTCAAGAATTGTGCATTGGGCAAACTTAAACTTTTAGGTCAATGGCTTAATTTCTTGGACTTCAAACATCTTCATAACCTTGTAGGGGACCTCTAATATCAATTTAACATTGTCTTATCATTTTAATCTATTCTGTTTATATTTATTTTAATTTATTTCAAATAAATATAAAATAAATTGCACAGAATGTATAGAGATGGGCCTTGACCTTTGGGCTAGTGTTTTGGTCAGCCTTAGGCCCAAGAATTTGTGCAAGAGGTGTCCAGGTACATCCAAGTCCCAACATGGCATGCGATCTCAAGTTTTGGCAATTTTTCAAATTATGAATAATGGCTTGAAACATTACCATAATGACTTGATTTCTATCCTTGTAACTTTGTTCCCTCCTCTGCTCTATATATACTACCTTCCTGCAAGCATTGTACACGCGAAAAGAAGCCTAGAAGAACTCTACAAAAATTGCAAAAAATATCCTAAATCGTGAAAATCCAAAACCACATTCCAAGCTTCCACATGCCAAACAAACCTCACCACTCCATCCCTGAGGTTCCCAGATAGATATACCATCTCTTATCCACGCCTGAAAAGCCCTGAGATTAGTCAACTGAATCTCCATCTTTGGTAAAAATTTCATGATCTCAAACTTTTTCTACAGGCGATATAAATAATTTTTACATGCATACATTTATTCATATTGATGGTTGCGAATGTTTATATCCATTACATGCAAGGTTTGGCGCGAGGACAAAGACTTTCCATTTTTAGGGAAAATTTATATGCGAGCTTCCTTTTCGTTGATGCAAGCCATTTCAGGAGAAACTAACTCCATGGTTGAATTCGCAGACCCCAATTTAGGGGGGGGGGGGTAACCTAGATCTTGAGCTTTGGTTTTTACTTTTTAGAGGTTTTTAGATTTTGAGGTAGCCGGAGAAGGTGACCGGGTTTGACTCCGGCGGCCCTGCAAATCTTTGACTACAGTGGAGTCCGCGTGGAAAAATGATATAATTTTATTCGTCCACTGAAGTCAGCGTGCGCGTTTCTTATTTTCAAATATATTTCTGACCTTATTTCACATATTATATTGATTTGTTATTTGTATAAATGAATGAAACGGCAGCTCAGTTGGCAAGGCAGCGTGTGAGAAAAGGGAGAGGGCCTGGGTTCGAGTCCCAAGTCCAGCAATTTTACATTTTCTAACATTTTCTTGTAGGATCCAACATGTTGAAGCACCAAGCGCCTACCATGTGCCTTCACATCTGGGTCAACGAATGTCAACAGGATAAAGATCCAACGCCCTGGGGTACTAGCCCATCGTGCACCCTCATGGGTCAGAAGTACAGGATCCAGCGTGGCCTGGGCTTTTCATCTCATTGGCCTAGCAATTTCAAAAAGCGCACCCCCCATTTATTTTTGATATTACGCCCAGTTTAATGTTTTTTTCTTTCTATTTTTCTTTTTAGCTTTTTATTTGTTTTATATTTTACTTTTAAAACCTTTTTTTAATCAAATCATAAAATAAATAAATAATAATAATAATTAGACTTAGGATTTTTCTAAAATTAATTTTTAATTTTGTAAATTAATTAATTAATTATTTTGACTTTTATTTTATCAATTTAAAATCAATTAGAAATAGTTTTTTTTTTAAAATTCAAATACTTTCTTAACAAAAATACAAAAATAGTAGAATTAGTTTTATTAGAATTAATTTTAATTAACAATCATTTTCTCTTATTTAATTAATTAGGACTAGTTTTAGTTTTCATTATTTAATTTAACCATTTTTTTAAATAATTAAAAACAACCAAAAATATTTTCTCGCTTACTTAGAATTATTTTTTAGGGTTTTAGACGACTCTTCCCATTTTGCACGCATTATTTTTTCCCACATTTTTTATACTAATGTATTTGCTGATGGAATGTAATAGAATTAACTAGGGCTTTTACTGCTTTTCTTTATTTTTCCTCCCATTTTTTGGACATGTAAATACACCCTCCCCAAAGAATTGTAATAGCGTAGATTTAACTTTCTGCACTTTAAATTTCCCCAATATATTAACTGCTAGACTAATAGAATTGTATGGAAAGATCCCAATAATCAAACGATTAGCAAACTTAACTCAAGACTAAAATAACTGAACATAACACACCTTGCACATATGCACCTCTAGGGTACGCCCACTTTGGTTGCCTTTCGGAAAGTAAAACAGTCATGTCCCTCGAAAATGGGGAAGCTTTAGCAAAGACCCTTAAATCAAAAGATCAAAGTCCCTCGATGACCCTACAATGTTGCCTTTTCGGTAAATGATCTGGTCTCTTAAACAAAATTACTAAAGCGTCTCCACATATTTCCTTTATGACTGTACGTCCCTTCGAATGTCCCTCAAACATCCAATGATAGGGCTACCTACTCGCTAATTGTAAAATAGCACTGTCTAAAGGATAGGAGGAAAAGAACAAACCTTTTCGAGTATAAATAGATAGTTCTTAAATGCTTGCTCAAAACAAACTTTTGGCACTTACACAATACATTTCAAAAACACTTTCAAAACAACGCTTTATCAACTCTCTTTAGGACTGATACAAGAGTTACCATAAAGCGAATCACTTCACTAAGGCATTTTCAAACATTTTTTTAAAACCCACAAAAGCACGTGGTATTTCAAAAATGAGCTAAGCATCTAAGAGCCCATAGATAACTAAGAATGGAAAGGGTCCTAACACCTTCCCTTTCCATAATCTACCCCCGTTACTCAGAAAACTCTCGAAAAGGTATTTTTCTGTTCTTTTCACCCTTTCCTTAATTTTGGATAAAAGAAAAGTCGGTGGCGACTCTTGCTTACCGCAACATTTGCAAACACAAATGCAAAACCAGTATAAACAGTCGGTTCTTCCACAGTATCCTAGAACTGGCGACTATGTTGGGGATATGAATAAAAAGTGGGGTTACCTTAAGAGTTAGTTCATTTTAAAACTGTTTTAAATGCTTGCTTTGTATGCTTTATCCTTGGAGGGTTGTTTGGGTTGTTACTATAGATCCCACACCAGGCTCTAGGGGCATCTTTTTAGGTAAACAACAATAGATTGTGGAGACTGTACGGCGTAGACCGATATGGTTGAAGCGATAGATGTGTTGGTGTGACACTTTGGTTGGTACCGGTATCCCTTGTGTTGAATCGAGGAGAATATAGAGCTGTCGCGTGGTTTCGTGAAGCACTGACGAGCCTTAGAACCTTAGTTGAACAAACTTGGCCATTATAAAGTTGTGAGATAGTCGGAATCAATATAAAGCTGGGGATTGGTTGATACTCGATGCTACACTCATTGAGATCGGACTTTCGAGATGTTTCGACCGCAAGAAAAGATTGATAAGCTGAAAAAATTCCCAATAAAGAAAGATCAGTGATATTGAGACTCCTTAGAACCCGGTTACTTTTCTAAGACAGGTTGACCCAACTAAACTTCAAGAGGGTATTTACCTATAAACTCCATGCAAGCCTAAACCTAAGGTCTTATGTGTTTTGCTTGTGTGTGATTAATTTTCTTAAACATGACATCATGCATCATAACATCCATTTTTCATTACACTGACCATTTAAAGGACCAAGGGAATTTATCTTTGTTTTTTTGTTTTGCAGATCATGGATTCCGCTCATAAAAATAATATCTGAATCAGCTTTGTAAGAATACCTCTCCAACTCAAAGAGCTAGTATCAAGGGTTCCTGAGACTTCTTCGTTCACCAAGAAATATGGTCGACTTCTCAATCTAGTTACCTCGGGCTTTGATGAGAAGATGATGAGTGTACTCTTTCAATTCTTTGACCCTAAACACCATTGCTTCACTTTGCTAGACTCTCAGTTGGTACCAACCATGGAAAAATTCTCTCAAATATTGGGTATACCTATTCTGGATCAGATGCCTTTCACCGGTTTAGAAGAAGCTCCAAAGCCATAAGTCATTGCAACAATTTTGCATCTGAAATGGTCTGACATTGTATCCAAATGGGAAACAAGAAGCGGAGTCAAGTGTTTTCTAGTCAAATTCCTATTAGAGAAGGCTCAGCTATTTTAGGATCATTTATATTTCCAAGAATTTGAGGAGGTTCTGGCCCTTCTAATCTATGGTTTAGTGTTGTTCCCTAATCCAGAATTACTCATAGATGTGAAAGCTATCAAGGTCTTCCTCTCTCGTAACCCCGTGCCTACTCTACTCGAAGACATCTTGTATACCCTCCACACTCGCACCATGAAGAGAAAAGGGATTTTTATGTGTTGTGTGCCATTTCTGTCAAGGTGGTTTATTTCTCACCTCCCTAAATCAGTATTAAAGAATGAAGAAGGTTTGGGTTGGTTGTGAAGGATAATTTCACTTTCTCACTCGGATATTCTCTAGTATTCCCGATCTATGGGAGATATTTCTATCATTGACCACTGCAGGGAATTCCCTAATGTCACACTACTTGGCATTAAGGGAGGCATAACTTATAATCCTTCTTTGGCTCTGTGACAATTTGTTTATGCTCGAAGGGATGGTCCCCATGATATACTTATCTAGGGCATTATGTTTAACTATGAGGATGATGTTCAAGGGTATCGTCAAAGGTTCATACGAGCTTGGGGAATAGTAAACATATTTGATACCAAGACTTTTGGACCTAAGACTTCCATCCCTATGGAACCTTATCTCATATGGGTACGAGCTCGCGCTCAGAACCTTATAATGTCGTATATAGCCATCTTACCAGTGATTATGGAGCCCATCACCAAAGAAGATGTTCCTTATACAGTTTTCCATCCTGACATGCCCACTGATCTTGAAGAGCTGCAGAGATCTTGGATTCAGTTGAAGAAAGAACATGATACCTTTAGAGATCATTTCTATGTCACTGAGAAGAAAGTGTTGGAGCTCACAAAGCAACTTCACGAAGAAAAAAGTCTTAATGTCTATATCGGCACAAAGAGGAAGCACCCATGGGAAACCTATTTTTTTTTATTTTAGAATTTTTTTTCAATTGTAAGCCTAAAAGGCAATTGTATTTTGAATTCTACTAATAAAATCTTTGTTTCATTTTGGTTCACAAATTTAGATTTCCGGAAGTCCTTGAAAACATCGCATAAGCATATCATACATTTCATTGCATAAGCAGGTATTTCAAGACATGTTTCTTATTCTTTTTTCTGTTTATATCAGCAAAAGAAATGGCTCTTGAATAAATAGTGAAGGACCTCCAAGCTCAGAACGTTCAAGTTCAAAAAAGTTCCTGGCTCTGGCCCAGGGGCAAGAAGATCTGAAAGCTCTGATCGTCAAAGAGAAGACCAAGAAAGCAAAGAAACCAACTGGTGTCTTAAATTTGCGAAGAAGGTTCAGAGGTCTGGCTAAGCGAGCTCTAGATTTCGCAACCCTGTCAAATGAGGGGGACAATCAAGAAGAGAAGCCAGTGGAAGAAAACAACAATCCAGGGTCTGAGGAAGATGAAGCTGACTATTCTGAGGAGCAGTATCCTCTTTCCGATGATATACACAAATAGCTGGAGGATCTACTCAATGCTATGGAGATCTAGAGGATGCCCGAGCTGGATTTTGAAGAGCTAGGACTGATCTCAGGGGTGGTCATCCCGCAGAAATTAAAGGTCCCTACATTTGATAAGTACGTCGGTGTCTCCTGTCCTAAGCTGCATTTAAGGTCGTATGTCAGAAAGATTCAGCCTCACATGGCTGATAGGAATTTGTGGGTACATTTCTTCCAGAAAATTTTGGCAGGGACTCAGCTGGAATGATTCTATCAACTGGAAAGAACCAATGTTCGTAATTGGGAAGATTTGGATGTTTCCTTCTACAAGCAGTACCAATATAACCCTGACCTTGCCCCAACTCGTACACAATTGCAAAATATGTCTATGGGTTCTAGCGAAGGTTTTAAAGATTATGCCCAAAAGTGGAGAGACCTTGCGGGAAGAGTCCAGCCCCCATTGTCTGATAGAGAGTTGGTGGACTTATTCTTGGGCACGCTATCTGGTCCATTCTTTAATCACCTGATTAGAAGCTCATCTATTGAGTTTACTGAATTGATCTTGACTGGTGAATGGGTATAGGCTGGCATTAAAAGTGGTAAAGTACAAAGGGATGCATCCTCCAACACAACAAAGAAACCTTTCACCGGAAAGAAGGAGATCAATGCTGCTTATGGCCAAAGAAATCAAAATAAAGTTGAACGTCTCCTGACGCTAAGGGCTGTTATGATTTCCAATCCTACCTCAGACCAGCAACAAAATAATCAGCGCAGACCCGATACGCCCAAAAGACAGTTTACTCGGATCAACATGACCCTATCCCAGATTTTTCCATACCTATTGAAGTCTGACATTGTGACCCTAAAGGAGGCCCCTAAGAATCCCAATACGACATCTCCTCGCTACAACCCAAATGCTCGATGTGCCAACCACTCTGAACCTCTAGGGCATGATATAAATAACTGTTTGGATTTGAAGAACAAGGTGCAAGACCTTATTAATGCAAAGGAAGTTGAATTTGATCCCCCTGAGACTCCCAACGTTATAACTGCACCTATGCCCAAGCATGGCATGGAAGTCAGTGCTATTGATGTTGTCTCTGCTACAGAAGATGCTTACAGTAGTTATGACCTGGACAAATGGATCTTCCCGACCATCAGCGGTGGACTCAACAATTGGGAGGCCAAAGATTTTGTGCCCATTACATTTATTCAAGAGTAATTTGTCTTTTTTTTTTAGGATATGTAATATTTGAACAATTGAAACTTTAAAGCCTTGTGTCTTACCCAAGGCACAATGGTCTATTTGTGAGGGTCATTACTTCATTTTCATATGTCATCAATAAAACATTGGACGTTATGCATACAAATTTTGCGCTCTCTGTTTTTCTTTTCTGCTTTTTACTTTATTAAAAAAATATACAACTATGCTCTTACACACATCCATATATCAAACCGCAGATCCACATCCATTCTGGATCCCATTGATAATGGTTCTGCTATTGCCCATTATGACTTTGAAAATTCGATCTACCAAGCCAAGGACGAAGGTGAGGAAGTAACAGGAGAACTTGCCATACTGTTACAACAAGAAGAAAGGGCTATACAACCTCATCAAAAGCCGGTTGAGACAGTTAACTTGGGTACTAAAAAGGACAAGAAATAATTCAATATAGGTGCCGATCTGGAGCATAGTGTCAAAGAACGGTTAATACAGATGCTACATGGCTATGTTTATGTTTTTTCCTGGTCATACAAATACATGCTGGGACTTGACATTGATATTGTGGTTCATCTCCTACCTACAAAAGAGGACTGCCCCCTAGTGAAACAAAAGGTTCGTCGTATGCGGCCAGAGATGTTAGAAAAGATCAAAGCCGAAGTCATGAAATAATTCAACGCTAGTTTCTTAGCTGTTACTTCTTATCCACAATGGGTTGCCAATGTTGTTCTAGTACCTAAGAATGACGGTAAGGTACATATGTGTGTGGATTACAGAGACCTGAATAGGGCAAGCCCCAAGGATGACTTTCCGCTTCCCCATATTAATGTTCTGGTTGACAATACGACACAACATAAGGTGTTATCCTTCATGGATGGTTTCTCCAGGTAAAATCAGATCAAAATGGCACCTGAAGATATGGAGAAAATGACCTTAGTCACACAGTGGGGCACTTTCTGTTACAAAGTTATGCCATTTAGACTAAAGAACGTCAGGGAAACCTACCAGCGCGCCATGGTAGCTCTGTTTCATGATATGATCCATCACGAGATAAAGGTTTATGTTGACGATATGATAACTAGGTCTCAGACTGAGGAGGAGCACCTTGATCACCTACAGAAACTGTTTGAAAGGCTGAAGAAATACAAGTTAAGGTTAAACCCAAATAAGTGCACATTTGGAGTAAGATATGGTAAGTTCTTAAGTTCCGTTATCAGCGGTAAAGGAATTGAAGTATACCCTGCAAAGGTTAAAGCTATACAAGAAATGCCTGTTAGAACATAGTTTGATTCTACAACCCTTAGTTAGAGTTTTGATGATAACAAATACAAAGAACAAATATGCACCCTAAAATTATGTTATTGTGTATACAGAAGTTCTGACCAAAGCAGCATCAGAAGTTAAGTTATAGAAGCTACACGCTGAAGCAATCAAAATTTACGCTGAAGACTGATGACCAGAACCTGCGTGTAAGTGAAGTAAACTCTGATTTTGAACAAGAGCATAATAATCTAAGTCATTAATGTTCTGAAGTATCAGCAGCATGCAAGGATGTAAGATTCTGAAGCGTTACTATTCATTCAAGACAACATCAATTACAACGGCTTCATTCAGACATGATCTTCTCCAAATGGAAACTGAGTTAATGACATTTATCACGCTTAATGTTCAACAGGAATCCATTGCCTATATAAACAAGATCAGTGATCAAATCGTTCACGATTTGCATATACTACTACACGAGAATTCAAAAATGCTTTAAGCTTACTCATCTTTCCACGCTCTAAATTTGTGAAATATCACAGTTGTGATAATTGTTTTTGTAACGAAAAACATATGTGCACATATTCTTGTATCTTTGTTTAAGACAGTGTTCCTTGAGATTAACCGGATTGTGGTTGTACCCAAGAAGACTTTAACAGTTGTTAAAGTAGTGATTGTAATCCTTTTGAGTTTAATGGATTAAGACCTCGTTGGAGAGAGGCGAAATCACCTTGATGGGTGGATTGGAGTAGTTTGAGATCAAACGAACCAGGATAAAAATACCATGTCATTGTGTATTTGATTTCAAGTTTTCAATTAAACCCCTCTTCTTGTGTTTTTGACTTCTTCAATTGGCATCAGAGCGCCTGGTTCTGAGCTTAAACACTTAACCGTGTCAGTACAAGATCCAAGCTTCAGAAAAACACTATGGTGGGTGTTGTACCCCAAAATTTGCCCTCTCATTTTTCTCAGGTTTACTCCCCATTCAATCCAAAGCTTTGGATTACAAATTTTTCATGAAGATCACTCCCAAGACCAAAACAGTCATCTGCGCTGAAAGGCCAAACCTTGACCTTTTGATTAAAATCAAGTCCCAAAAAAAATCTTATTTCAGCAAAACATGCTTGAAATGAGAACTGTATTCCAGCTAAGGTTCAAAAACCAAATTTCTAAGTACTTGAGATTTTCCAAGTATTTAAGAAAAATGGCACTTCAGAACCTCTGAACCAACCTCCAGGCAAAAATGGCCAGAAGTTACAAACTTGGCTCAGCATATAACATTCAGTCAGAAGTTGGTTCTTCAGCAGTTACACCAACTCAGTTAGGGGTTGTAAACATGGTTCAGCATGTAATCTTTAAACAGAACATGGCTCTTTCAACAATTACGCAAGTTCAGCCAGAATTTGCTAGAGAAATGCAAGGAAGGCAACAAAGCCTGAAACTCCTTCAGAACGTGCTGGGATTAGAAGGTAATGGGACCAGCAGATTGGGTATAATACTGAAGCAGAATCTCTAAGTCCAGAGTTTTCAGAGGCAGATCAAAAAGAACATGCTGGAAAATCTAGAGAACCCTCAGAATTTGCTGGGGCAGCAAGAGGCCAAGGTCAGAGTTTGGTTTGCGTTGTTTTTTGGGTAAAGCAGAACAGCTGGCTCAGGATATAGGTAATGATGTAAATCTCACACTAAGATCTCTTAGTTTTGACCAATCTCATCACCATTTAATGCCCATCAAATGCTCACAACTACTTTTGAACATTTATCCAAAGGGCCTTTCCACGTGCAGCATAACAACACCCTCGTGCAAGGTTAAGCTTGGATCTATGTGCCACTTTTCGCCTATGGGCGTCACTTTCCCTTAATCTTTGCCTACTGTTCCAGTCTAGGCTGAAAAACTGTCCATTATCACAACTTTCCATAAACTTCCTTCAAGAACAAGTTAACCCATACTGCATAGTATTGGCGCCATTTAACGTTTAAAAATTCACAAAGCCTTGCCTATAAATAGGACACCATTGTCCATTAAAAAATGCCCGGTCAAAAATCCAGAAAAATTGCTAGAAGAGGAACAAAAAACTCTAGCAAGAAAACATTGTGAAACTCTGCCAAAATTCCTAGTGTTTCATAACTTTGAACTTCCTGCCTCCAAACTTCATTGATACCCAATTTGCTTCCTGACTAAAGAACGCCCATACAGTTTCTGACCATACATACATATATCATCTCCATCCACCCATTCTAAAAAGAACCTGTCCAGAACACCATCAGAGCTAAAGCTAACTCCAATTCACAGATTTTCTTCCAACAACAAGGTAAGCACCTGTTGACTCTCAGGACGCTGCTAAGCATCATCAGCTTTGCATGCTCAATAAACACAATGTAGATATCATGTTGTTGTTGTACGTGTTCTGAGGATTTTCATGCCTCTGAATGCTTAAGTAGGAAGTGAATCAGTGTAGAACCTGCCTGTGACCTTTTTGGTTCTGTCTTCTGAAACGGTATGACACTTGCTGAGTCTGTCCTAGGCATTCCTTCTGGTTTATGGAAAAATAATAAAACTTCCGATGTTCTGACTAGCACAGGGGGAAACCAAGCTCTGACTTTGACGCCAGCACTTCTGAGGCCTGTTTTGCTATCAATAATATCAGAACTTCTGAAAATTATTGTGTTCCTAGCAGGGTCAAAACTTATGACTTCCCCATTAACAAATTTTTGTTTTGCAGCGCATGGGAGTCAGAACTTCTGACCTCCCCACTAACAGGTTTCTGTTTTGCAGCGCACCTAAGTCAGAAGTTCTGACTCACACAGTTTCACTAACAGGTTGATATTCTGCAGCAGACCCGGGTCAGAACTTTTGACTTCCTCTCAGCAGCGCGCTAGCCCTCTCTCTCTTTCTCTTTTTCTTCCCCTTGTTATTTTCTTTTTTTTATCTATTTTTCTCGTTGAACCATGCCCATGTACAAGTGTGTATCCCTCACCCCCTAAATATTGTAATAGCGTGGGATTTTACATTTCTGCATTTTATTGCTTTCAAATGTAAATGCTAGTAATTAGGATATGTATGGCAATATAAAGTCAATGAAATAGAAAATCCTAATTCAAGATAAAATCATGCATGAAATAAAACACACTTGCACACAAACACCCTTAAGGTATCTCCACTTGTTTGCCTAAATAGATGGCCATGGTATGCATGCTAGGTATCTTGGCAAAACAAAACAAAACAAAAGATCATAGTCCCTCGATGACACTATCTTGGTTGCCTATACAAAATGATCTAGTCCCTCAAAAATTGGCTAAGATACTTAGCACAATTGCTATCATGGTCAATACGATGACCCGCGCCTGTCCCGTTTAACGTCCAAACACAAGGTTTTTTACCAAATGCAATGGTAAAATAACACTGTCAAAAGGGTTAAAAATGTGTAGGAAAGACTCTTGAGTAGATAGGGTAGACAACTCTTAGTTACTTGATCAAAAATTGCAAAAACATCCTCGCTATTTTCAAACACACCTCACAACACAATTTCAAAACATTTCCCAAAACAAACTTTCAAACATTGAAACATCTTTTCAAAAGACAAACACCTTTGTATATATTCAGACAAGAATCATTACAAAGGTTGCCACAACGATGGCCTCTTTTCAAAACATTTTTCAAAACCACACACAAAGCACCATTTCAAACAATTGAAAAGCAAAATAAAGTGATCTAAACAAGTAACTAAGAGCCCATGGATAACCATGGATGAAAAGGGTGCTTGCACCTTCCCTTTTCATAATCTACCCCCCGAACCCAAGAAAACATCTCAAAGGTCTTTCCTGTGCTTTTTGACCTTTCCTTTGAATAAAATAAAAAGTCGGTGGCAGCTCTTGCTAAACCGAAACATTTGCGAACACAAACGCAAAACCTCAAGTCAGTTCTCCCACCGTATCACAGAACTGGCGACTCTACTGGGGAAGCAAGTTATAAAAGTGGGGTTACCTTAGGGTTTTAGATCACCTTTACATGCTTATCTTGCTTGATTTGTATGCTTTACATTTTTGGTTCCTTGTTTGGGTTTGTTTTAAATCCTACACCCGGATTTGGGGGCACCTTTTAGGTAAGTAGCAATAAACTGCGAGGGAACTGTGTGGGGTATACCGACATGGTTGAAGCAGTAGCTATGTTGATGTGGCACTTTGGTTGGTACCGGTAACCCTTGAGTTGAATCAAGGAGAGTACGGGGCCGCCGCGTTGTGTCGCGAAGCATCGACTGACCTTAGAACCTTACTTGACCAACTTGGCCATTAGGACGTAGTGAGATGACCGACTGTGGTGCAGTCCGAAGTTGGTAGATACTCGATACTACACTCATTGAGGGTTGGTTCCTTGGAATATTTCGGTCGCCAGTAAAGAGGCTGAATTGAAACAATGAACAAGGAAACAAACAAGTGATATTGAGCTCCTTAGAACCCGGTTACTATTTCTAGGACAGGTTGAGCTAACTAAACTTCAAGAGGGTACTTACCTACTCCATGCAAGCCTAAACCTAAGGACTTGTCTGCTTTATGTGAATATGATTATTTGTATATAAACTTTCTTACCTCGCATATATGTACATAACATCATAACATCATACCATAACATTTTCAATAACCATTTCAAGGATCTCGAGGGTCTGTGATGCAGGGGCACGTTGAACCAGATGTCTACCAAAGGGCAAGAGGATTCATTTTCCTCTAAACAAACACCGTCAAAGATCAAGTACAACAACTTGAGTCAAGGGCTATGACCCACTTGACATGGTGAGCTTGATTCTCTTGGAAAGATATCCACCGATACGAAGTTCTCCAATCAAAGATGTTGATCGAAGTTCAACCTCTAACATTTTCTTGTGTTTACCCCGCGAGATCCTTGAAAACATGCATCCTCATATCATGCACCGTATCATGACAAGTTTCCCCCTTTCAGGTCTCCTTACCTTCCTACTGTTTATTTCAGTAGAGATGGCTCTAGAGAAGACTATCAAAGACATCCAGGCTCAAAGCACTCAATTTTAAGAAATGTTCTTGAACCTGTCCAAGGGGAAGGAAGAAGTGAAAGCTCTCCTCACAAGGGGCATGGTCCTAGGGAATCAATGGGGCATCAGGAATGATCAGTTGGAAGGGCTACAGATTGAGATGGCAACAATGAAAATCCAGATGATGGGACAACTGGTGGGCCAGATGGCTCTTGTCCAAAACCTAGCTCAAGGACAAGAGGAGCTAAAGGTCCTCATCAACAAACTGCATCAGGATGGATATAACCAAATGGGGCAAACAACTAAGGTTGAAGATCAAGTCATCATTCAGCCTCCCTTGAGACAAGAAGTCAAGGGAAAGTCTCCCCAATTTGCTTCAGGGTCACAAGCCCAACAACAACCTCACCAACATCAACAGGGTAATCGGCGTAAGCAAAATACATTTGGAAGGCGCTTCACTGAGATTAACATGCCATTATCTCAAGTACTGCAATGCTTGTTGGAGGTCAAGCTGACTGTATTAAGGGATCCTCTTCAGAATCTCAATATCTCTGCTCCTAGCTATCATCCCAATGCATTATGTGCATACCACTCCAATAGTCCGGGGCATGATACAAATGACTGTTGGGCTTTGAAAAATAAGACCCAAGACTTGATTGACAGAGGAGTGCTGGAATTCACACAAGATGGTCACATGAAAATCTTCCGCTGAGGGTTCTCCACCTGAAATGACCAGTTCGAACTAAGAGGCTTTTGTTTCATTTGAATTTTCAAGTTGTAATTTCTTTTGTTATTCAAATAATTATCTATTAGTGTCAAACTTTGTTTCATTAATGTATTTCATATGTTTGTCTTGAATTCATCCATTCGTTTTCACTATACTTAAACTATGATTTCTTCTTTCTTTATGACATTCAACTCTTGCTAAAAGTTACAAACCTTTAGAGGAAGGATGACTAAAACAATGCCATAATCTCATACAGTATGCTTTTGGACAGACCTTACTGACGATGTACAAGCGTTTCTTTCAAATCCTAAACACTGGAGTTATAAGGAAGATAATCCCTTGTCAACCCCTTCGAGCCAAAGAAGTAGAAGTTTTCTGTTTTAACACAAATTGAAACCTTTAATCAAAACCTGGGGCAGGGTAGTCTCTCAGTTAATTCAAATGCGTGTTGAAGTCGCAAACTCTCGTCTTGTAATACGATGAATAACATCAAAAACATTCCTTTGGAATCAAAAGACAGTGAAGGTTCCCTATCACATAGGCATTCATTAGCTCTCAAGAGAAAAGCCCACTGAGTCGAAACCTACCAAGGAGACTTAAAGAAAAAACTGGGGCATCCCGCTGAATGTAATCTCCAAAACAGGAACAGTCAGGCAAAAATTAGGGATAACAAATGAAAAAAAAGGGAGAACGAGGTCACTACAAATCCTAAACAACATGAGAAATGTTGCAAAATTGACTGCCTTCCAACAAATTTAACTTGTGTGAACCATCACCAAAATGTCGTTCCAGACTCAATTGGAGTTCAACGCACGACTAACTGAGTTTAGGACTGAAGAACATCACGAAGAGCGGGTGGGTACAAATATACTTTGAGCCTTTATCCTTTGTTTCTTAAACCGTGAACCAAGCCACCTTACAACCATTCAAAAGTCCTAATTGAAGCATGGGTTAGTTCGAAAGCATACTGTTACAAAAGGTATCCTGACTCCTGTAAGGCTTTGCTCTAAATCTTGAGTTGAATTTTTCTTATAAAAAGTTTTCTGCTAAAAAACGCATTTTTCAAAATTTCAAGACAAGCATGAACTTTGCATTATTTGAATATCATTGTTTACATAGGGCTATTTGTTTGACAGCAAAGAAATTCCCACAGTGAATTTCCGATGAACAAAAGCTCTCTTAGTGAACAAAATCACTTCAAGTGGGATGACACTTTCGTTGCAAAAATATCCTATCAACACAGGGGACATAACATGGCATTGTCCAATAAACCTGGGGCAGTCCAGTCAAGATTTCAAGAAATCTCTCAAAGTCCAGTTAACCTGGGGCAGTCCAGTCAAGATTTCAAGAAATCTCTTAAAGTGCAGAGTAACCAGGGGCAAGTCTCCATCACCGTCACTTGGGGCATTGAACGTCAGTCCCAACAAAGGGTTACATACAGTCAAACATTTCCTGGCGAAGCCATAAACACTCGCTACTTGGGGCAGTGACAAATCTCTCCAAGATCCTTCTCATAAGTTGGCTCTCAGCCAGAGTTTCGATCTTTGATAACCTCTTCCCAGCTAAGTCGACCTCAAGAATTCCTGAGAATTTTTCCCATTGAAGTCGCCAGATTTTTCACTATCGGAAACGAAGAATTCAACTCTTTTCTCCATCACCAGTTCGGGATTTATTTTCCCCAACGAGAGGTCGTCTTGAAAACATTACACATCCGTACATCAGGATATCATACAATGCAATCTCATTTATTTTGAGAACATCATTGTTTGATATATGTCATGCAACTAACCTTTACCTTTCAGGAAAGATGCAGTCAAATTCTCAAAAAATTCAAGCTATGAAGCCTGGACCACGACCAGATAATAGTTCATTCAACTTCCCCCTTTAACAGCAGTCCATGATTTATTTTCCTCGGTATCTGTTGAAGATATTCCAAGACTTTCATCTGGCTCAGTTAAATCGATTCAAAGATTTTTCCCATTCTTATCCAGTCAAAGTAATTCAAGACCTTCTCTGGCTCAGTCAGATCGACACTAAGATCTCCCTGATTCTTATTCCAGTTGAAGATATTCCAGATTTTGCTATTTTAGATAAATCTCTCAACGGTTTACTCTGATT
This sequence comes from Vicia faba, assembly GCA_948472305.1. Lineage (NCBI taxonomy): Eukaryota > Viridiplantae > Streptophyta > Magnoliopsida > Fabales > Fabaceae > Vicia > Vicia faba. Next base: position 557,579,870 of record OX451735.1, read on the forward strand.
CACTTCCAGATTTTTGTTGTTTCAAGATAAATCTCTCAACGGTTTATTCTGATTCACTTCCGGGTTTTGCTGTCATGGATCCACTTCAAACTTTCCGTCAACAATCACCTTTGAATGGTCTCTTTAAACCCATTTCCATAACGCCATCAAATCAGCATGTCATTAATATCTCCAGAGGAGATGAGACTACCAACTACCAATCCCCAACGGAACTGAAACTATCAAACCACAGTGGAAATCAGCCGGTTTCTCCAAATCCCCCGGCAAGTTATCTTAAAGCCTGGAAATCAACTAGATAACAGTTAAACTTTGTTTTATCCCCAACCAAGGATAACTCCCCAGAAGATTGGCATACACCCAACCTCCTGATACCCAAACGCCTGAATGAAGATTCTCATTCTTGCTTACCCAGAAGATTGGCATACTCCCAAGCTCCTGATACCCAAACGCCTGAATGAAGATTCTCATTCTTGCTTACCCAGAAGATTGGCATACTCCCAACTCCTGATACCCAAACGCCTGAATGAAGATTCTCATTCTTGCTTACCCATAAGATTGGCATACTCCCAAGCTCCTGATACCCAAACGCCTGAATGAAGATTCTCATTCTTGATTACCCAGAAGATTGGCATACTCCCAAGCTCCTGATACCCAAACGCCTGAATGAAGATTCTCATTCTTGCTTACCCAGAAGATTGGCAAACTCCCAAGCTCCTGATACCCAAACACTTGAATGAAGATTCTCATTCTTGCTTACCCAGAAGATTGGCATACTCCCAAGCTCCTGATACCCAAACGCCCGAATGAAGATTCTCATTCTTGCTTACCTAGAAGATTGGCATACTCCCAAGCTCCTGATACCCAAACGCCTGAATGAAGATTCTCATTATTGCTTACCCAGAAGATTGGCATACTCCCAAGCTCCTGATACCCAAACGCCTGAATGAAGATTCTCATTCTTGCTTACCCAGAAGATTGGCATACTCCCACGCTCCTGATACCCAAACGCCTGAATGAAGATTCTCATTCTTGGTTACTCAGAAGATTGGCATACTCCCAAGATCCTGATACCCAAACGCCTGAATGAAGATTCTCATTCTTGCTTACCCAGAAGATTGACATGCTCCCAAGCTCCTGATACCCAAACGCCTGAATGGAGATTCTCATTCTTGCTTACCCAGAAGATTGGTATACTCCCAAGCTCCTGATACCCAAACGCCTGAATGAAGATTCTCATTCTTGCTTACCCAGAAGATTGGCATACTCCCAAGCTCCTGATACCCAAACGCCTGAATGAAGATTCTCATTCTTGCTTACCCATAAGATTGGCATACTTCCAAGCTCCTGATACCCAAACGCCTGAATGAAGATTCTCATTCTTGCTTACCCAGAAGATAGGCATACTCCCAAGCTCCTGATACCCAAACGTATGAATGAAGATTCTCATTCTTGCTTACCTAGAAGATTGGCATACACCCGAACTCCTGATATTCCTGACAGAATGAAGATTCTCATTCTCAAAGCGGCATACAACCCGAGTTCCTGATATTCCCGACAGAATGAAGATTCTCATTCTTAAAGTGGTATACAACCTAAACTCCTGAACTTCTCCCAAACAGGAATAAGCTTTTCCCCAGACTCCTGAGCTTACTCCCCAACAGTATAGTTATTCCGCACAAAATTTTTACTCCCCAACAGAATGAAGATTCTCATTCTTGTTTCTCCAGTGAAGTTGCCAGAGCCTTCTTTACTCTCAGTATGAATTTGTCAAAAATTTTAATCCCCTGCAGATAGAAGATTCTCGTTCTTGACTCCTCAGCACAAATTTCCCTAGCAGAATGAAGATTCTCATTCTCAATTCCCCACAGAAGTTGTCAAAGTTATGATAATCCATGCGAGTTGTCAAAAATCTTGAATCTCAAGCAGCAGTCATGGATTTATTTTCCCCGGCAGTAGTCGAAGATTTTATTATTTTCAGTTGTCAAGGATTTATTTTCCTCAGCAAGACAGCTAATCAGCTTACATGCGCATGCATTACAATCATATATCATAAAACACATATATTGCATCATACATTTCATGCAACATAACTTTGTGTTTCAACTAATATCTTACCCTTTTCAAGATAAGATTAACAAGCTATCAATATAGCATCATGAAAATAGTTTACGGATGCTCCAGACATGGATGCTAATCTATCGCTTGTTCAGATTCAAGGCTTAGAAAATAGTTCACGGATACTCCAGACATGGATGCTAATCTATCGCTTGTTCAGATTCAAGGCTCAGAAAATAGTTTATAGATGCTCCAGACACAGATTCTATTCTATTGCTTATTCATACCCCCAACTCAGAGATGCTCCAGATGCGGATACCATTCTGACGCTCACCTATAACATACAATTCAACAAACATTCTGGGATGGCATCTTTAAGCCCATCTCCGACAAGATTCTATCACATCTCCAAATGGCATCTTTAAGCCCATTCCCTCAACTATACTTTGACGAGTGCAAATTTATGGGCACTCTAGTGTCCAACCATCTTTTACCTTCGAGTCGCGAACGGAAAATTCGCCGATCTAGCTCTGCAGGTTCAAGAAGATTGAACAGGGGCAGCTGTTGTACCCCAAAATTTGCCCTCTCATTTTTCTCAGGTTTACTCCCTATTCAATCCCAAGCTTTGGATTACAAATTTTTCATGAAGATCACTCCCAAGACCAAAACAGTCATTTGCGCTTGTTGTACCCCAAAATTTGCCCTCCCATATTCATCAAGAATTGTCAAAGTCAAGGTCACAAAATGCCCCAGGGTTGTGCAGCTCAACTGTCTCCTAGACAGTCAAAACTAGGGTTTGAGTTCTGGTCAAGCAAATGAACTTTTCAATGGCCCAATCAAGTCTCATATGCCTACAAAGATGGTCAAGTATCCTCATGTCAAGTTTCAAGGCATTCAGCTCAAGATTGCACAGTCAAAACCCTAGATTGCACTACAGTCAACTGTAGGGGCAAAATGGTCATTTGACAGTCAAAAGTTCAAATTTTTGGTCAACATACCATTTTGAAGCCACAAACATCATTTGATCAATGCTTGATCATGATTCTCAAAATTTGGCTCAGAAATCATCAAAGATGCAAAAGTTACTATATTTGGACAGCTGAAAAAGTCAACTGAAATTGACCAAGGCATAACTCTCACATGGATTGTCAGAAAAATTCCATCCAAAGCTCATTTTGAAGAGAAAGACATTTCCTACAATTCATCTTCATGTTCCAAGTCCAAGAAATGCTCTCACAAAAAGTTATCAATTTCAACATTATAGGTCATTTTCAAAAGTCAACAAAAAGTGACTTTAAGTCAAAGGCCATAACTTGAGATTGGTAAATCAAAATGACATGGGACCAAAGGCATTGATTAAAGGACTCAAAGACCTTTCCAAAATGTCCAAGAACATGTGAAAAGCTTAAAAATTGACCAAGTTATGCCTTGTAGAAGTTGGGAAATTTTTAGGAATTTTTGAAAGTCAACATTGATGCAAAAGGCCTAAAAATGCAAATGGGCCCAATTTTCTTCCAAATTTCTTCATGCCAAGCCTATGCACGACCACTAGGCCCAAAGGGAAGTACTCTCATATTTTTTAATTATTTATTTGAATTAATATTAATTTATATTCATTTAAATGATTTTAATTCATGAAAAATATAACCTTAAGCAAAACAAATCTTTTTATGCATGATTTAAACTTGAGATTTCGTGCACATGCCAATATAGAAGGTTTTGGCTTGATTGAGACCTAATTGATACAAATGCACATGAAAAAGATTCAAAAAGATTTCCTAAAAATCAAATATGCAAATTCATCAATTCATGAGATTTTGTACAGCTTTTTAACCTAAATCATTCCCTATATGATCAACATCACAACCCTAATGCACAAGACTGAAAAAGCTGCGCAAAAACAAGCATTGCATTCTTGAAATTTCTCAAAAAAATCCAATTCTGAAAAGCATTCTAGGGGACGATTCAAGCCCTAACTTTGATCTCAATAGCTTCATTGGAGTGTCCTGAACGTGTACCAACCCAAAACAACCACCAAAACTCCTTGAATCGGCATCTCAAAGTAAAACTGAACCAAGAAATTTTTGAATTCGCATAGCACGATTCAAGCATCTTCATGCATTTTTCTTTATGAATTATTGTTTATCATGATGTTCTAAAGCTAACCAACGTATTTGATTTTGTTTTTTGTGCCATATATGAGAAGTTGCCATGGATGGTTGTTAGGGTTTCAGGAATTCAAAAAAGGGGTTTCCCAATATAAGAAAAATTAGGACTTCTGGAGACCATGGTTGAATTCAGGGCTTAGAGACGAAGAGATCCATGCCATCGCGCCCAATTTATGTTGGGATATGGGCTAGTCGCTATTTTCCCTTTGCTTGCCTAAAGCCACGCTGCAAAAACCGTTGCCCATTAGTTTGTTTTACAGGGAAGAAGAAAGAGACGAAGACGTGTCCATTAGTGACAGGTCTATTTGAATTTCGCGCGGAATTCTAAAAGCATTAGCGTTTTCTTATTATATTATTTATGTATTATTATATGTTAATTGAAAGCAAATAGCTCAGCTGGCAAGGACTAAGGCATGTGACTTCCAAGACCTGGGTTCAAGTCCCAGGTCTGTACGTTTGCTATATTATTTTTCAAAACTAATTCACATGCAGGCTTAACGTTAAGGTTCACCATGCACATTCAGCAATCATTAGCCACGCGTCCATGATGATCAAATCAATGTCCAGGCTTCATGGTACACCCCAGGCATGAGTCAGACGCGTAGCATGGGATTCAAAAGGTCAACCAAGTTCCAACGTTATTGGGCCAGGCCTCTCAAATTCATACCTCCATAAGGGGACAGCAAACCCCCTTGGTTCTATCTTTTTCTATTTTTTTTTCCTTTATTATTTTTAATTGTTTATTTGTTTATTTATTTCCTGATTTAAATTAAATATCTTTTTTACAAAAAAAATACAGAAAAACATCATAAAAAATAAAATGTCCAAATAAAAATAGAATTTTTTAATTTTAAATACTTATAATTATTTAATTTAATTAGGTTTTCAATGTTAATTTCTTTTTTTATGAAAATCCAAAAACATGTAGAATTAGATTAATTGATAGTTTTAAGGTCTTTTTTATTTTATTTCTCACAATATTATTTATTTATTATTTTCATAATTAAAATCGTACATAATAAATTTTAGGTTTAATCTAGGTCATATTTTTAACTCTTTCTTAATAATTAAAAAATATTAGAATTAGGGTTTGCCGTTTAATTTAATTTCAATTAATTTCTTTTCCTATTAAATCTAAAAATACAAAAATACCAAAAAAGCATTTAATCATTTAATCATTTAATTTTTAATTCTCATTAACTTTTAATTATTTGCAAAAGGGTCCAATGCCCTAATTTTGTTAATTTCTTTATTTCTCGCATTTATTTTATTATCGCTTATTATAATTTTGTAAATATCCCAAAGCCATGTAATTTACTTTTCGCACTTTATTTTCTTCGCATTATTTATTTTTCCGCTAAATCGGGTCCGGTTTAATTTTGGCGATGTGGACCCGCGCCTTTGTAATAATCTTAGATTTATTTTTCGCAACTTTATAACTGTTAACCAAGCATGCAAGAATGAATGTCTTAATTAAAATCAAGCGTAGAACACGACAATTATGACAAGACAAATAACTGAAACATGACACACGATTCGCACACACCACCCCTAGGGTACGCCTCACTGTTGCCTTTCGAAAGGTGATCGTCGAGTAGAGGATGTCTTAGTAAGTCCTCATGATCCGGGAACCTGGCATGAGGGTAGCTTCTAAGGTGTCTTCCCATTACTCTGGTGATCACCACGTCCCGAACATCGAATTGACCCGAACACCTCCAACGGTGGTGCTACCTACCTCTCAATGGTGGGATGGCACTACTTTAAAGGACATTTACACAGACGAATTCCTTAGGGTAGGTAGGTTCTCAAGGATACTTGCTCTAATCTCAAAAACAAATCAAAAAATACTTTTCACACCAACACATTTTCAAAAGCTTTCAAAGCAAATTTTTCAAACACTCTGACGTACGAGTCGAACTGAAATTTTTCAAAGAAACTTTTTTTAAAACCCACATTGAAAAGCAAACAAACATTTTTGAAAACAAATGAGCAAGTATCTAAGAGCCCATGGATAACCATGGATAGAAAGGGTGCTAACACCTTCCCTTTCTATAATCTACCTCCCGAACCGAGAGCAATCTCTTTAAAGGAATTTTTCTGTGCTTTTGTCCTTTCCATTTGGAGAAAATAAAAGACGGTGGCGACTCTTGCTTCCGCGACATTTCGCGAACCAGCGTTAAACAGTCAGTTCCAGATCCACCGATCACAGAACTGGCGACTCTGCTGGGGATCAAATTTTAAAGTGAGGTGTACCTTAGGGCTAGGTCATAACTGTGTTTTCACTTGTATTGTTTTGCTTGCTTTACTATTGTGGGTTGCATCGGAGATACATAGATCCTAACCCGGATCTGGGGATACCCTGTTTAGGTAGCATAAGCTGTGAGGGACCTGTCCGGCGTAGACCGACACAGGTGAAGCAGTGGCTACATTGGTGTGACACCTTAGTCTGTACCGATATCCCTTGTGTTGCAACGAGGAGAATATGGGTCTTCTAAGGAGTCATTAAGCACCAACAACCTTAGAACCTTAATTGACACAACTTGGCCTTTAGAACAGTAGCAGTATGCTACGCCCATTGAGGCTAAACTCTCGTGATGGTTCTGGCCGCAAGAAAAGATTGCGATGCTGGAGTTATGACCGATTGAGGGTAGTCAATGATATTGGGATCCTCTAAGAACCCGGTTACTTTTGATTAGGACAGGTATGAACCGACAAACTGAAAGAGGGTAGTACCTAGACCTCATGCTGGCCTAAACTTTAGGGGTTTGCCTTGTGTGACTTGTGTGCCTTACATGTTTGCCTTTGTATCTGTATGTGGTGTGCTTTATCATAACATCATAGCATCATGAACATTGCATGCATCCTGACCATTTCAAAGACAAGAGGGTTTCATCTTTGCTCTGTTTTGTAGGACATTATGATGCCTGTGCGAAGGAATACTATCCGGTTCAACTTTGTTCGTTCACCTGAGTTGCTTGATGAGTTGGTTAGCAGAATTCCAAATACCACTTCCTTCATTCAAAGGCATGGTTCTCTTCTCAGTTTAGTCACTGCAAAGCGGGATCAACAGTTGATGAGTGTTCTGACCCAGTTCTATGACCCTCAGTACCAGTGCTTCACCTTTCAAGACTTCCAGCTGGTCCCTACCCTGGAAGAGTTCTCTAATCTGCTTGGTATCCCTATCTTGGATCAGACTCCCTTTACTGGTTGGGAAAAGACCCTCAGGCTTGAGGACGTTGCTGCAGCTCTTCCTTTGACCCATCAAGAGGTAACAGACAATTGGGTAACTAGAAGCGGAGTTAAGGGTTTCTTGGCCAAGTTTCTGATCGGTAAAGCTAACAGCTTCTGGAATGACCTGGACTTTAGGGCCTATGAAGACATCTTGGCTCTCCTAATCTATGGGTTAGTCCTGTTTCCTAATCCTGACAACTTTATCAATGTCACTTCCATCAGGATATTTATGTCTCAGAACCCTGTGCCCACTCTCTTGGGTGACATCTTGCAACAACTTCATGCCCGTACTACCCGAAGACGAGGAACCCTATGGTGTTGTATCCCTTTGTTGGTGAGGTGGTTTATTTCGCACCTCCCTAAGTTCGTATTGAAGAACCAAGAAGGAAGAGGTTGGGCTCACAGGTTAATGTCTCTCACCGATAAAGACATCATTTGGACTTGCAGAGGTTTGGATGAGATAGCTATTATTGATCGATGCGGGGAGTATCCTAATGTTCCTCTGATTGGTACTCAAGGAGGGATCTCGTACAATCCATGTTTAGCACTCCGTCAGTTTGGAAGAGCAAGAAGAGCAGGCCCCCATGAGATGTTGGTGCCTCACATCAGTTTCGAGTTTCAGGTGGATAGTGACGAGCTACGTCGTAGGTTCATCAAGGCTTGGGAAAAGGTTCATAAAGCTGACCCACAAGAGCTAGGGCCAAAGACTTCTCTACCTATGGAAGCCTACTACAAATGGGTCCGCATCCGTGCTCAGAAGTTAGGTATGCCGTATGAAGCTGTCAGACCCGTCATTCTTGAGTGTCCTGATAAAGATGGTGTTCCTCCAACTGTCCTTCCTCCTCAGATACCTACTGATTATGAGACATTGAAGAGATCTTGGTCGCAACTGCAAGAAGAACGGGATTCTTACCGGGAAAAGTTCAATGAGCAGGAATCAAAGGTCCAGAAGCTGACAAAGCAATTGGAGAATGAGAGAGCTCTGAATGCCTACCTCCGTACTGAGAAGAGGAGACCCTGGGACCAATAGGGAGTTCTGAATGTGCCTTTACAGTTTTATTTCCTTTCCAGTTGTTTCGTTTCATGTAAACGCCTAAGGGCAACTTGTTGAATAATTTCAGTTACAAAGTTGAATCTAATGAAGTGTGTTCTTTTTTTGTTTACAAAGTTGATTCCCGATTGTCTTTGAAAACATAATTCATACGCATTTCATACATCATGTGCATAGCAGGTTTTTCCCCTTTTTCAGGTTGCTTACAGTTCTTCGCTGTTTATTTCAGCATCATGAATTCCGGATCTGAATCAACTGAGACTTCAATCAAGGCTCTCCAGGCGCAGAATGCGCAGTTTCAAGAGTTAATCCTGGGTCTAGCTAAAGGCCAAGATGAGCTGAAGGCCATGCTCCTGAAGAAGGAGAAGAAGAAGAAAAGAAGAACTGTTCTATTCAACTCGGGCCGAAGGTTGGGTAATACTCTGCACCAAGAAGAGGTTGTTTCTTCTGTTGGCAAAAGTCCTTCTCAGGCAGAAGCAAGGGTTCCTAGTCCGGTGGTCTCCGACAACGAGACAGATTTTGATGAGGAACAATATCCTCCTGAAGACAACAAGTACAAACAACTGGAGGACAGGTTGAAGGCCATGGAAGTTCAACAGGTACCTGGGCTGGATTTCGGAGATCTGGGTTTGTCAACTGGTGTGGTTATTCCACATAAATTCAAAGCTCCCACCTTCTCCAAGTATGACGGGGCATCCTGTCCCAAGCTGCATTTGAGGTCCTATGTTCGGAAGATTCAGCCGTACTCTGCGGACAAGAATCTATGGATCCACTTCTTCCAGGAGAGTCTTTCAGGGACTCACCTCGAATGGTTCTATCAGCTGGATGGGACCAAAATTCGTAACTGGGAGGAGCTGGCTACTGCTTTCTACAAGCAGTATCAGTATAATGCCGACCTTGCCCCCACGCGTACCCAACTCCAGGGTATGTCGTTGGGCGTAAGCGAAGGTTTTAAAGAGTACGCGCAGAAGTGGAGAGATCTGGCTGGCAGGGTGCAGCCACCTTTGACTGATCGAGAGTTAGTGGATATGTTCTTGGGGACCCTATCTGGGCCGTTCTTTAATCATCTCATTGGGAATTCTTCTGCTGGTTTCACTGATTTGATCTTAACTGGAGAGAGAATTGAAGCTGGGTTGAAGTCTGGAAAGATTGCAAAGGCTGCATCATCATCTGGGTCGGACAAGAAACCGTTTAAAAAGGAGTCTAGTGCTGTGTATGGCTCCAGAAAATCAGAAAGACCTGATCGCCGCCAATCTGTCAGTGCGGTCATGATTGCTACGCCTGCTGCCGCTCCCCGGTCAAACAATCCTCAAAGGGCTGATAGACCCCGGAGAGAGTTCACTCGGTTAAGCATGACCCTGTCGCAAATCCTGCCACAGTTACTATCCACCAATTTGGTGACTGTCAAGGAGGCGCCAAAGTTCCCTAACACTACCTCTCCCAAGTACAACCCGAATGCCCGTTGTGCTTACCATTCAGACAGCCCGGGGCATGCCACTGATGACTGTTGGGCGTTAAAGAATAAGGTGCAAGACCTTATCGATGCTAAAGAGATACAATTCGAAGCGCCCGCAAAACCGAATGTAGTTACTGCCCCTATGCCTCAGCACGGGGTAAATGCCGTTGATGAAGATGTTTATGCTGTTTCTGTGGATGATCTAGCCACTCCTTTAAAGATCATTAAGAAGAACCTACTGCAGGCCGGTTTATTTCCGGGTTGTAGTGAGGGTTGCCTGTTCTGTGTTGTGTCCCCATCCGGTTGTCCCTTGCTCAAGTTAGGCATCCAAAGCTTAATGGATAGCAAGGAGATCTTATTCAAGAAGTCTGCTGTTCGTATGGTTCCAATGGAAGAAGTCTCTGTGGTGACTATCTTCAACAATCCGATCCCGGCTCTCCAGAAGAAGCCTGTCCAAATTCTGACCGTTGCACCTGTTACTATCACTGTTCCTGGGCCCCTGCCCTATGTATCCAACAAAGCTATCCCTTGGCACTATGGGGCAGATGTATATATAAACGGAGTGAAACAAGAGCTCAACGCTGGCGCCAGCATCTGTGACATCACTGGCCCGGCCAAAGTTACCCGCAGTGGCAGGCTCTTCTCGCCTGACATTGCACCACCTGCTGCTAGAAGACCACTCTTGATAATTCCTGCAAGTGTACCTACTCCCGTTGCTGATCAAGTTGTTATTCCTGCTGCTGATCCTATTGTTTCTCCTGCTGCCGAGTCATCCAATGCTCGGGGCAAGGGAATTGAAATTGAGCCTGCCCAGATGGAGGCACCCATACCCATAGCTGCTGAGGCCTCCCCACAAGAGATGGAGGAAATTCTAAAGATTATAAAGAAGAGTGACTTTAATGTTGTGGAACAGCTGGGGCATACGCCCTCCAAAATCTCCATGCTCTCTTTACTGCTGTGCTCTGAGGCCCATGCAAAGGCCCTCATCTCATTCCTTAAGAAAGCTCATGTGCCACATGAAACTTCTGCAGTCCAATTCACTGATTGCGTGGCAAGTCTAACGGCGGACAATGGCTTGGGTTTTTCAGATGCTGACTTGACCATGAAGGGGAAAGATCATAATGATGCTCTGCATGTCTCAATCGAATGCAGGGGCACCACCTTGGCACATGTGTTGGTTGATACGGGGTCATCTTTGAATGTGCTACCCAAGAAAGCTCTGGATCGTCTAGATTGTGAAGGCCTGGATTTGAAGCCCAGCAACATCATTGTCAGGGCCTTTGATGGTTCAAAGAGGATGGTCCATGGGGAGGTGGACATTCCAATTCGTGTGGGTTCTCAGGTGTTCGATTCCACTTTTTATGTGATGGATATCCGTCCATCTTACTCTTGTCTGCTGGGTCGACCCTGGATACACAAGGCTGGGGCAGTGACCTCCACCTTGCATCAAAAACTGAAGTACCCCGTCAGAGGGAAGATCGTCACCGTGCAAGGTGAGGAAGAATACATGGTGAGCCACCTAAACTCGTTCAGATACATTGAGATGGATGGGGAGTTCATTGAGACCCCCTTTCAGCATTTCGAGGAGGTGTTTCCAATCGCAGCAGAAACAGCAGAAGCAGGTGGTCCTCTGAAGATGGCTTCCCTAAAGGATGCCAGGGCTGTAGTGCAAAAGGGTGAAGATGCCAACTGGGGCAGACTGCCAGACTTCACCCAGAAGACTGATAAACTTGGGCTGGGTTTCACCTCAGAAGGGCAGAGAGCTATGAGGAAAGAGAAGATCGGAAGGCCTCCGGTGTTTATTAAAGGTTCAGAAGCGAATGCTGTCGGGGAAGACTTTGAAGTGGACGAAGCCGAATTCAACAGCTGGATTTATCCGACGGCCGAAGAAGGATTGAACAATTGGAGTGCAAAGGATCACACCCCTGTTACCTTTGTGACACAGTAATGAATTCCCATGTTTTGTTATTTTGTAATAGACAATGATAAACTCTATGGCCCGGTGTCTTACCCGAGGCACCGCGGTTCTATTTGTGAGGGCATATGAACTGTCATTTTATACATCATAAATGAAAATCTTGGACTATTTTCGCATTGCAAATATTGTGTTCCTTTTCTATCTTTCCTTTCCTTTACATAATTATCAAAACAGCTGTATTTACACACACACTCACTCATACAGGTTCCAATCCACTCTGGATCTCACTGATAACAGCTCTGCTAATGCCAATTATGACTTCGAAAATCCGATCAACTTAGCCGAAGACGAAGGTGAAGATGATTGCGAAGTGCCTGGCGAGCTCGCAAGACTGTTGCTTCAGGAAGAAAGGGCAATTCAACCCCATGAAGAGCCAGTGGAAACTATAAACCTGGGTACTGAGGCAGACAGAAAAGAGGTAAAGATTGGTGCTAACCTAGAGCTCAGCGTGAAGCAACGGTTAACCAAGATGCTGCATGACTATATGGAGATCTTTGCCTGGTCCTACGAAGACATGCCAGGGTTGGATACCGATATTGTTGTCCATCATTTGCCGACTAGGGAAGACTGCCCTCCAGTTAAACAAAAGGTTCGTCGGATGCGTCCAGAGATGTCCGAGAAGATTAAAGCCGAGGTCATGAAACAGTTTGATGCCGGGTTTCTTGCAGTGACTTCCTATCCTCAGTGGGTTGCAAATGTGGTGCCGGTGCCTAAAAAGGACGGCAAGGTCAGAATGTGTGTGGATTACAGGGATCTGAATAGGGCCAGCCCCAAGGATGACTTCCCTTTACCTCACATTGATGTCCTTGTTGATAATACAGCTCAGCATAAGGTGTTCTCTTTCATGGATGGCTTTTCAGGTTACAATCAGATTAAGATGGCACCTGAAGACATGGAAAAGACTACATTCGTCACTCAGTGGGGCACCTTCTGTTACAAGGTCATGCCGTTCGGGTTAAAGAACGCTGGGGCAACTTACCAGCGTGCCATGGTTGCCTTGTTTCATGATATGATCCATCATGAGATCGAAGTGTATGTGGACGACATGATCGCTAGGTCCCAGACTGAAGAAGAGCATCTAGATCACCTGCAGAAGTTGTTTGACCGTCTGAAACTGTACAAGCTGAGATTGAACCCGAACAAGTGCACCTTCGGGGTAAGATCTGGGAAGTTGCTAGGCTTCGTGGTCAGTGATAAAGGTATTCAAGTGGACCCTGCCAAGGTCAAGGCTATTCAAGAGATGCCAGTTCCTAAGACAGAGAAGGAAGTCAGAGGCTTTTTAGGACGCCTGAATTACATCGCTCGATTCATCTCTCATCTGACTGCTACCTGTGAGCCAATCTTCAAGCTACTGAAGAAAGATCAGGTAGTACGTTGGAACGATGAATGTCAGGCTGCTTTCGACAAAATCAAAGAGTATCTCCAAGAACCACCCATCCTCATGCCACCGGTTGAAGGGAGACCTCTGATACTATATCTGACAGTGCTAGACAACTCAATGGGGTGTGTGCTGGGGCAGCATGACGAGTCTGGCCGAAAAGAGCACGCCATTTATTACCTTAGCAAAAAGTTTACCGACTGTGAGACCCGATACTCACTGCTTGAGAAAACTTGCTGCGCTTTGGTATGGGCTGCTCGCCGGCTGAGACAGTATATGCTGACTCACACTACCTTGTTGATCTCAAAGATGGATCCGATAAAATACATATTCGAAAAGCCTGCTCTGTCTGGGAGAATTGCAAGATGGCAGATGATCTTGACGGAATACGACATTCAGTATACAACCCAGAAAGCCATCAAGGGGAGTGTATTGGCAGACCACTTAGCTCATCAAGCTGTAGATGACTACCAATCAATGAACTTCGAGTTTCCAGACGAAAGCATTATGATAGTAACTGACTGTGAAGTACCTGGGCCGGATGAAGGACCTGAACCAGGATCCCGATGGTCTATGCACTTTGACGGGGCTTCCAATGCTTTGGGAAATGGTATCGGCGCCATTATCATATCTCCACAAGGTACTCATACTCCACTCACTGCCCGGCTGTGTTTTAACTGTACCAACAACATGGCGGAGTATGAGGCGTGTATCATGGGTCTTCAAGCTGCGATCGACCTAAGGATCAAATTTCTAAGTGTTTTCGGAGATTCCGCCCTTGTGATCAATCAGATCAACGGAGAGTGGGATACGAAACATCCAAACTTGATTCCTTACAAAGAATGTGTGTTGACCCTGATTCCCCACTTCACAGAGATAACCTTCGAACACTTTCCAAGAGAAGAGAATCAGTTAGCGGACGCGTTAGCTACAATGTCTTCAATGTTCAAGGTTAAATGGGATAATGAAGCTCCCCGGATCATCATTTGGAAACTGGACGAACCGGCATACTGTTGTGATCTCGAAGCTGAATTGGTAACTGAAAAGCCTTGGTACCACGAAGTGAAGAGATATCTGGAAGCTCAGGAATACCCTGAAGGTGCCTCTATCAATGATAAGAAATTCCTGAGGAGGTTCGCAGCAAAGTTCTTCCTAAGCAACGGCGTCTTGTACAAGAAAAACCATGATTCAACCTTACTGCGTTGTGTGGACAAGATTGAAGCGGAAAGAATCATGGAAGAGCTACACGAAGGGACCTTTGGTACGCATTCCAGTGGGCATACTATGGCTAAGAAGATCCTACGGGCAGGATATTACTGGTCCACCATGGAAGCTGATTGCTACCAACATTCTAGGACATGCCACAAGTGCCAGATCTATGCAGATAAGGTGCATGTTCCTCCGGTTCCCCTGAATGTTCTGACTGCGCCTTGGCCGTTTGCAATGTGGGGCATAGACATGATCGGCGAGATAAGACCTACGGCATCCAATGGACATCGCTTCATCCTAGTGGCGATTGACTATTTTACGAAGTGGGTTGAAGCAGCATCCTATGCTACAGTAACCAAGACTGTTGTGGCACGGTTTATTCGGCACAATCTGATCTGTCGATATGGCGTCCCTGAACGGATCATTACAGACAACGGTACCAATCTGAACAATAAGATGATTGCCGAGCTTTGCGAACAATTCAAGATACAGCACCACAATTCTTCTCCTTACAGACCGAAGATGAATGGGGCTGTAGAAGCAGCAAATAAGAACATCAAAAAGATCGTGCAAAAGATGACAGTAACATACAAAGATTGGCACGAGAGGTTACCGTTCGCTCTGCATGGGTACCGTACCTCAGCTAGGACGTCAACCGGGGCAACTCCCTTCTCTCTGGTTTATGGTATGGAGGCAGTCTTGCCGATCGAAGTACAAATTCCCTCTCTCCGGATAATGAAGGATGCAAACCTGAACGAAGATGATTGGATCCAGACACGACTTGACCAACTCAATCTCATTGACGAAAAAAGACTTGCTGCTATCTGTCATGGTCAGACGTATCAGAAACGGATGATCAGGGCATTTAACAAGAAAGTCAGGCCGCAGGAATATCAAGTCGGGGACCTGGTTATCAAGAGAATCATCCTTCCTCAAAGTGATCCAAGGGGCAAATGGACCCCTACGTACGAAGGGCCATTTGTGGTTAAGCATGTGTTCTCAGGAGGAGCAATGATATTAACCAACATGGATGGTGACGACCGTCCTCACCCCGCCAATGCAGACATAGTTAAAAAGTACTACGCATGAAAAAAGACCCGCTAGGCTTACATGCCTAGGCAAAAATTAGGGCTTCCCGTCGAACCAAAAGGGTTCGGGCAAAATGTAGGGATGAAAATGAAAAAATCTGTACACCCGGCAAGTCGAAAACCTGAAAGGGCGGCTTGGGCAAAAATGGGTATCCCGGTGGACTGAAAACCCGAAAGGGCGGTCCAGGCAAAAATTAGGGATAAAGCGTAAAACTATGTCTCATTGGTCACTGTGCATCCAGAATCCGGTATCGGCATCAAGTTCAAAACGGCATCGATCAGTCAGCTTCACCTTCAACCAAGGTCATCAAGTGATGAGACGCTCGGAGTTATAATGGCAATAGCAGAGTTGAAACCCAGTGGATCATTCATCTTTCACACAGCTGTTTTATTTTTCTTTTGTACAAAACTTGTATAAACTCTTTTGATCGGCGACGTACCTCTTACTAGGACGTCAGCCTCTTGTACACAAAACGCCTATTTTCAGGCCATTCAAAAATCAATAAAAATATATTTTCAGTTAAACGTGCCAAGTATTTTTCCTTTCTCTGTTTTTGTTTTGCGAAGAACGTCCAAGGTTCAATTTGTGATGTATGCATTGACAATAATTTGCTAACTCATAAATATTTGCATACGAAACAAAGGAATTCGTTGCAGGTGACACTAGAAACAGGGGCAATAAAAGAGTTGTCTGAGCAGTCTAATTGTTCTATCCTCCAAGGTACTAAGGTAGGTTCAGCTAAGAATACGGCCAAGTGTATCTTAATTCCCCAGAGAGTAGTTCAGTAAAGCAGTACATCTCTCTCCAAGCAAAATTATCAAGTCCCGAGGAAATTGAGTATCCTCCCGTAGATCTCAAAACTTCCCCAGCAGCACGCATTCTTAACAAGTATCCCCGGCAGTCTTGGCCTAAAGATTGTTCTCCGGCGGTATCTCAACATCCAAAGGAATCACTCCCCCGCAATTCAAACCTCCCCCAGAAGAGTCCAATCCAGCTTCACCAGCAAAGTTGGAACTCATATCTCCCCAAGCAGCAAGCTTATCCCCAGTAGATTCTGGAAGCTTATCCCTCTCAAAGCACGAACGCGTCGTCCCGGCTTGATTTAAAGAGTTATTTCCGTAACAGGATATAACTGGGTTATCCTCAGCCAAAAGCCACGGAAAGAGCGTCCTCGGCAAAATATCTTCCTATCCCCAGCGAAGTCTATCAACACTCCCAGCATAACAAGGATATTCCCAGCATGACTCATCAACGGTATCCCCAGCGGAGTTATCTTCATCAACGCAGCAAAGCATCGCTATCCCCACAGAGTAGCACTCCCCAGCATGGTCGCTAGAGGATCTTTTCTCCCGCAGAATTATCTCATTTGCCAAGTTTATTCCTCAACGGAGTTGTCTCCTCCTACCGGTATTCTTGCAACGAATCATCCACAGCGGAAGCAAAATCTCTTCATCAGCCCAGGATATGACTTCCCGGCACCCGTCAAGAATTCATTTTCCTAGACAAAAACATACATGAATCATCACATACATCATTATAGCATGCATAACGTATTGCATCATACAAGTCTCCTTTATATTGATAACATCATTGCTTGATCCATATCATGCATTGCATATAACTGACCTTTACCTTTCAGGAAAGATGCAGTTGAAATTCTCAAACATATTTCAAGAATTTCTCTAGTCCAGTTAAATCGACTCCAAACAGATTTTTCTGATAAAGACTCAGTAGAAGTTATGGTCCCCTCTCCGACGGTGAGCGTGAGGTGGTAATTCCTTTTTCAAGATGTTTCCCTCTCCGGCATGAGCGTGAGGTGATAGTCTTTTGTGGTCCCCTCTCCAACGGCGTGTGAGGTGGTAATTCCTTTTTCGAGATGTTTTCCTCTCCAACGGCGTGTGAGGTAGTAATCCCTTCTTCAGATGTTCCCCTCTCCGGCATGAGCGTGAGGTGATAGTCTTTTATGGTCCCCTCTCCGACGGTGAGCGTGAGGTGGTAATTCCTTCTTCAGATGTTCTCCTCTCCGGCATGAGCGTGAGGTGATATTCTCCTATGGTCCCCTCTCCGACGGTGAGCGTGAGGTGGTAATTCCTTTTTCAAGATGTTCTCCTCTCCGGCATAAGCGTGAGGTGATATTCTCTTATGGTTCCCTCTCCAACGGCGTGTGAGGTGGTAATTCCTTCTTCAAATGTTTCCCTCTCCGGCATGAGCGTGAGGTGACATTTCCTTCCAGATTATAATTTCCTATAGTTCCCTCTCCAACGTGAGTGAGGTAACTCCCTTTGAGATTGTAATGTCCTTTGGTTCTCTTCCTGACACTACAAAGATGGTAATTCTCACCAAGATTTTTCTCAACGAGCGTTGTTGAAGTAAAATCACCCAAGGTCCTCTTACCATCCATGCTAAGGCAGTAACCATCCCTGGTTCATTCATCAGCGTTTGAAGCTCCAGACTCAGCTCCTGTAACCAATCAGGACATATCCATATCAAGCATCAGCTCCTGCGACGTGTCAGGTACTCATTTTTCTGTTTTACAGGTATGCAGGTTCTCGCTAAGGAATCTCTTACGCAATCAACATCCAGATGGCATCTATAAGCCCATCATCCTATCCAAGCAACATCCAAATGGCATCTATAAGCCCATTCCCTCATCATCATTGCTATTATGTGAGCGCAAAATTTCTGGGCACTTTAGTGTTCAATCATCTTCTACCTTCGGATTACGAAAGGCACATCAGCCAATCTGCACCCTCAGGTCTAAGAAGATTGAACAGGGGCAACTGTTGTACCCCAAAATTTGCCCTCCCATATTCATCAAGAATTGTCAAAGTCAAGGTCACAAAATGCCCCAGGGTTGTGCAGCTCAACTGTCTCCTAGACAGTCAAAACTAGGGTTTGAGTTCTGGTCAAGCAAATGAACTTTTCAATGGCCCAATCAAGTCTCATATGCCTACAAAGATGGTCAAGTATCCTCATGTCAAGTTTCAAGGCATTCAGCTCAAGATTGCACAGTCAAAACCCTAGATTGCACTACAGTCAACTGTAGGGGCAAAATGGTCATTTGACAGTCAAAAGTTCAAATTTTTGGTCAACATACCATTTTGAAGCCACAAACATCATTTGATCAATGCTTGATCATGATTCTCAAAATTTGGCTCAGAAATCATCAAAGATGCAAAAGTTACTATATTTGGACAGCTGAAAAAGTCAACTGAAATTGACCAAGGCATAACTCTCACATGGATTGTCAGAAAAATTCCATCCAAAGCTCATTTTGAAGAGAAAGACATTTCCTACAATTCATCTTCATGTTCCAAGTCCAAGAAATGCTCTCACAAAAAGTTATCAATTTCAACATTATAGGTCATTTTCAAAAGTCAACAAAAAGTGACTTTAAGTCAAAGGCCATAACTTGAGATTGGTAAATCAAAATGACATGGGACCAAAGGCATTGATTAAAGGACTCAAAGACCTTTCCAAAATGTCCAAGAACATGTGAAAAGCTTAAAAATTGACCAAGTTATGCCTTGTAGAAGTTGGGAAATTTTTAGGAATTTTTGAAAGTCAACATTGATGCAAAAGGCCTAAAAATGCAAATGGGCCCAATTTTCTTCCAAATTTCTTCATGCCAAGCCTATGCACGACCACTAGGCCCAAAGGGAAGTACTCTCATATTTTTTAATTATTTATTTGAATTAATATTAATTTATATTCATTTAAATGATTTTAATTCATGAAAAATATAACCTTAAGCAAAACAAATCTTTTTATGCATGATTTAAACTTGAGATTTCGTGCACATGCCAATATAGAAGGTTTTGGCTTGATTGAGACCTAATTGATACAAATGCACATGAAAAAGATTCAAAAAGATTTCCTAAAAATCAAATATGCAAATTCATCAATTCATGAGATTTTGTACAGCTTTTTAACCTAAATCATTCCCTATATGATCAACATCACAACCCTAATGCACAAGACTGAAAAAGCTGCGCAAAAACAAGCATTGCATTCTTGAAATTTCTCAAAAAAATCCAATTCTGAAAAGCATTCTAGGGGACGATTCAAGCCCTAACTTTGATCTCAATAGCTTCATTGGAGTGTCCTGAACGTGTACCAACCCAAAACAACCACCAAAACTCCTTGAATCGGCATCTCAAAGTAAAACTGAACCAAGAAATTTTTGAATTCGCATAGCACGATTCAAGCATCTTCATGCATTTTTCTTTATGAATTATTGTTTATCATGATGTTCTAAAGCTAACCAACGTATTTGATTTTGTTTTTTGTGCCATATATGAGAAGTTGCCATGGATGGTTGTTAGGGTTTCAGGAATTCAAAAAAGGGGTTTCCCAATATAAGAAAAATTAGGACTTCTGGAGACCATGGTTGAATTCAGGGCTTAGAGACGAAGAGATCCATGCCATCGCGCCCAATTTATGTTGGGATATGGGCTAGTCGCTATTTTCCCTTTGCTTGCCTAAAGCCACGCTGCAAAAACCGTTGCCCATTAGTTTGTTTTACAGGGAAGAAGAAAGAGACGAAGACGTGTCCATTAGTGACAGGTCTATTTGAATTTCGCGCGGAATTCTAAAAGCATTAGCGTTTTCTTATTATATTATTTATGTATTATTATATGTTAATTGAAAGCAAATAGCTCAGCTGGCAAGGACTAAGGCATGTGACTTCCAAGACCTGGGTTCAAGTCCCAGGTCTGTACGTTTGCTATATTATTTTTCAAAACTAATTCACATGCAGGCTTAACGTTAAGGTTCACCATGCACATTCAGCAATCATTAGCCACGCGTCCATGATGATCAAATCAATGTCCAGGCTTCATGGTACACCCCAGGCATGAGTCAGACGCGTAGCATGGGATTCAAAAGGTCAACCAAGTTCCAACGTTATTGGGCCAGGCCTCTCAAATTCATACCTCCATAAGGGGACAGCAAACCCCCCTGGTTCTATCTTTTTCTATTTTTTTTTCCTTTATTATTTTTAATTGTTTATTTGTTTATTTATTTCCTGATTTAAATTAAATATCTTTTTTACAAAAAAAATACAGAAAAACATCATAAAAAATAAAATGTCCAAATAAAAATAGAATTTTTTAATTTTAAATACTTATAATTATTTAATTTAATTAGGTTTTCAATGTTAATTTCTTTTTTTATGAAAATCCAAAAACATGTAGAATTAGATTAATTGATAGTTTTAAGGTCTTTTTTATTTTATTTCTCACAATATTATTTATTTATTATTTTCATAATTAAAATCGTACATAATAAATTTTAGGTTTAATCTAGGTCATATTTTTAACTCTTTCTTAATAATTAAAAAATATTAGAATTAGGGTTTGCCGTTTAATTTAATTTCAATTAATTTCTTTTCCTATTAAATCTAAAAATACAAAAATACCAAAAAAGCATTTAATCATTTAATCATTTAATTTTTAATTCTCATTAACTTTTAATTATTTGCAAAAGGGTCCAATGCCCTAATTTTGTTAATTTCTTTATTTCTCGCATTTATTTTATTATCGCTTATTATAATTTTGTAAATATCCCAAAGCCATGTAATTTACTTTTCGCACTTTATTTTCTTCGCATTATTTATTTTTCCGCTAAATCGGGTCCGGTTTAATTTTGGCGATGTGGACCCGCGCCTTTGTAATAATCTTAGATTTATTTTTCGCAACTTTATAACTGTTAACCAAGCATGCAAGAATGAATGTCTTAATTAAAATCAAGCGTAGAACACGACAATTATGACAAGACAAATAACTGAAACATGACACACGATTCGCACACACCACCCCTAGGGTACGCCTCACTGTTGCCTTTCGAAAGGTGATCGTCGAGTAGAGGATGTCTTAGTAAGTCCTCATGATCCGGGAACCTGGCATGAGGGTAGCTTCTAAGGTGTCTTCCCATTACTCTGGTGATCACCACGTCCCGAACATCGAATTGACCCGAACACCTCCAACGGTGGTGCTACCTACCTCTCAATGGTGGGATGGCACTACTTTAAAGGACATTTACACAGACGAATTCCTTAGGGTAGGTAGGTTCTCAAGGATACTTGCTCTAATCTCAAAAACAAATCAAAAAATACTTTTCACACCAACACATTTTCAAAAGCTTTCAAAGCAAATTTTTCAAACACTCTGACGTACGAGTCGAACTGAAATTTTTCAAAGAAACTTTTTTTAAAACCCACATTGAAAAGCAAACAAACATTTTTGAAAACAAATGAGCAAGTATCTAAGAGCCCATGGATAACCATGGATAGAAAGGGTGCTAACACCTTCCCTTTCTATAATCTACCTCCCGAACCGAGAGCAATCTCTTTAAAGGAATTTTTCTGTGCTTTTGTCCTTTCCATTTGGAGAAAATAAAAGACGGTGGCGACTCTTGCTTCCGCGACATTTCGCGAACCAGCGTTAAACAGTCAGTTCCAGATCCACCGATCACAGCGCTGAAAGGCCAAACCTTGACCTTTTGATTAAAATCAAGTCCCAAAAAAAATCTTATTTCAGCAAAACATGCTTGAAATGAGAAGTGTATTCCAGCTAAGGTTCAAAAACCAAATTTCTAAGTACTTGAGATTTTCCAAGTATTTAAGAAAAATGGCACTTCAGAACCTCTGAACCAACCTCCAGGCAGAAATGGTCAGAAGTTGCAAACTTGGCTCAGCACATAACATTCAGTCAGAAGTTGGTTCTTCAGCAGTTACACCAACTCAGTTAGGGGTTGTAAACATGGTTCAGCATGTAATCTTTAAACAGAACATGGCTCTTTCAACAATTACGCAAGTTCAGCAAGAATTTGCTAGAGAAATGCAAGGAAGGCAACAAAGCCTGAAACTCCTTCAGAACGTGCTGGGATTAGAAGGTAATGGGACCAGCAGATTGGGTATAATACTGAAGCAGAATCTCTAAGTCCAGAGTTTTCAGAGGCAGATCAAAAAGAACATGCTGGAAAATCTAGAGAACCCTCAGAATTTGCTGGGGCAGCAAGAGGCCAAGGTCAGAGTTTGGTTTGCGTTGTTTTTTGGGTAAAGCAGAACAGTTGGCTCAGGATATAGGTAATGATGTAAATCTCACACTAAGATCTCTTAGTTTTGACCAATCTCATCACCATTTAATGCCCATCAAATGCTTACAACTACTTTTGAACATTTATCCAAAGGGCCTTTCCACGTGCAGCATAACAACACCCTCGTGCAAGGTTAAGCTTGGATCTATGTGCCACTTTTCGCCTATGGGCGTCACTTTCCCTTAATCTTTGCCTACTGTTCCAGTCTAGGCTGAAAAACTGTCCATTATCACAACTTTCCATAAACTTCCTTCAAGAACAAGTTAACCCATACTGCATAGTATTGGCGCCATTTAACGTTTAAAAATTCACAAAGCCTTGCCTATAAATAGGATACCATTGTCCATTAAAAAATGCCCGGTCAAAAATCCAGAAAAATTGCTAGAAGAGGAACAGAAAACTCTAGCAAGAAAACATTGTGAAACTCTGCCAAAATTCCTAGTGTTTCATAACTTTGAACTTCCTGCCTCCAAACTTCATTGATACCCAATTTGCTTCCTGACGAGAGAACGCCCATACAGTTTCTGACCATACATACATATATCATCTCCATCCACCCATTCTAAAAAGAACCTGTCCAGAACACCATCAGAGCTAAAGCTAACTCCAATTCACAGATTTTCTTCCAACAGCAAGGTAAGCACCTGTTGACTCTCACCATGCTGCTAAGCATCATCAACTTTGCATGCTTAATAAACACAATGTAGATATCATGTTGCTGCTGTACATGTTATGAGGATTTTCATGCCTTTGAATGCTTAAATAGGAAGTGAATCAGTGTAGAACCTGCCTGTGACCTTTTTGGTTCTGTCTTCTGAAACATTATGACACTTGCTGAGACTGTCCTTGGCATGCCTTTTGTTTTATGGAAAAATAATAAAATTGCAGATGTTCTGACTAGCATAGGGGGAAACCAAGCTCTGACTTTGACGCAAGCACTTCTGAGGCCTGTTTTGCTATCAATAATATCAGAACTTCTGAAAATTATTGTGTTTCCAGCAGGGTCAGAACTTCTGACTTCCCCACTAACAGATTTTTGTTTTGCAGCGCATGGGAGTCAGAACTTCTGAACTCCCCACTAACAGGTTTCTGTTTTGCAGTGCACCAAAGTCAGAAGTTCTGACTCACACAGTTTCACTAACAGGTTGATATTTTGCAGCAGACCTGGGTCATAACTTCTGACTTCCTCTCAGTAGCGCACTAGCCCTCTCTCTCTTTCTCTTTTTCTTCCCCTTGTTATTTTCTTTTTTATCTATTTTTCTCATTGAACCATCCCCATGTACAAGTGTGCATCCCCCACCCCCTAAATATTGTAATAGCGTAGGATTTTACATTTCCGCATTTTATTGCTTTCAAATGTAAATGCTAGTAATTAGGATATGTATGGCAAGATAAAATCAATGAAATAGAAAATTCTAATTCAAGATAAAATCATGCATGCAATAAAACACACTTGCACACAAACACCCTTAAGGTATCTCCACTTGGTTGCCTAAACAAATGGCCATGGTATGCATGCTAGGTATCTTGGCAAAACAAAACAAAACAAAAGATCATAGTCCCTCGATGACGCTATCTTGGTTGCCTATACAAAATGGTCTAGTCCCTCAAAAAATTTCTAAGATACTTAGCACAATTGCTATCATGGTCAATACGATGACCCGCGCTTGTCCCGTTTAACGTCCAAACACAAGGTTGTTTACCAAATGCAATGGTAAAACAACACTGTCAAAAGGGTTAAAAATGTGTAGGAAAGACTCTTGAGTAGATAGGGTAGACAACTCTTTGTTACTTGATCAAAATTTGCAAAAACATCCTCGCTATTTTCAAACACACCTCACAACACAATTTCAAAACATTTCCCAAAACAAACTTTCAAACATTGAAACATCTTTTCAAAAGACAAACACCTTTGTATATATTCAGACAAGAATCATTACAAAGGTTGCCACAACGATGGCCTCTTTTCAAAAAAAAATTCAAAACCACACACAAAGCACCATTTCAAACAATTGAAAAGCAAAAGCAAGTGATCTAAACAAGTAACTAAGATCCCATGGATAACCATGGATGAAAAGGGTGCTTGCACCTTCCCTTTTCATAATCTACCCCCCGAACCCAATAAAACATCTCAAAGGTCTTTCCTGTGCTTTTTGACCTTTCCTTTGGATAAAATAAAAAGTCGGTGGCGACTCTTGCTAAACCGAAACATTTGCAAACACAAACACAAAACCTCAAGTCAGTTCTCCCACCGTATCACAGTGGGAGCAAGCCAAATCATCAACAATGACTACCATGAAGACAAGGACATAATCAGTGGCAAACCTCCAGTCTTTGATGGAGAAAACTTTGACTACTAGAAAGATAGATTAAGAGTTTCTTTCTGGACCATGATGCTGATATGTGGGACATGGTAACTGATGGATACACACATCCAGTGGATAGAAGTGGTCAGAAGATAGACAAAAAAATGATGTCTGACCAGCAGAAACGTGACTTCAGAAATCACCATAAGGCTAGAACAATACTCCTTAGTGCTATCTCATATTCAGAATATGAAAAAATCTCAAACAGAGAGACAACCAAAAATATGTTTGACTCTCTGAGAATGATGCATGAAGGAAACATTCAAGTCAAAGAAACCAAAGTCCTTGCGCTTATTCAAAAGTATGAGGCATTTAATATGGAAGATACTGAATCCATATAAATGATGTTCTCAAGATTCCAGATCCTTGTTGCTGGGTTAAAGGTTCTATACAAAGGATATTCTACTGCTGATCACGTAAAGAAGATCATCAGAAGTCTACCCAAGCAATGGATGCTAATGGTCACAACACTTAAGCTAGTCAAAGATCTCAACAAGATATCTCTAGAGGAACTTGTCAGCTCCCTCAGAAGTCACGAGATAGAGCTAGAAGAAGATGAGCCTCAAAACAAGGTAAGCCACTAGCTTTAAAATCTAACAGAAAATCTGACTCTAAGGTTTTGCAGGCTATGGAAGAAACCTCTGATGGATCCTCATCAGAAGAAGAAGATGAATTGTCTCTCCTCTCCATAAGGGTGAATCAACTGTGGAAGCAGAGACAAAGGAGATTCAGAAATCCCAGAAGACCAGAGAATCAAAATGAATCCTCCTCCAGATACAGAAAGTCTGAGTCTTCTGTTAGAACAAAGTTTGAATCTACTACCCTATGTTTAAGTTTTGATGATAACAAAGTGAAAAGATATATTATTTATATGATTCATGTATGAACTATCTGCTGCCTAAATTATTACGTTCTGATTTGCAGATACTCTGATTGGTATAAGCAAGATCACACCTAATCAGCATCAGAAATTTGGTTCCTGACATCACCATCAGAAGTTGCCATATCAGAATGTCAGAATCAGAAGATTAACTCACGTGTATGCTGAAGTCTGATGAACAGAACTGCGCTCAACACTCTGATAAAGAAACACAACAGTTCATCAGCAGCCAAGCAGAGTCAAAATGAGCCAAGCCAGAACTTGCATTAAGTAAGCAACGGTACTGTGCATTGAAAGCAAATTAATACCAACGGCCTCATTCCAGACAAGATCTGCTCAATAAGGAAAGTTTGTTATTAGCATTGAATCAAGAATATTGCTCCAACGTTCATCATCTCAGTGCTATATAAACAAGACTTTGAAGATTGAATTGGCTAATGCTCTCCAAATCTTTACACGCCTAAAAGCTGATCATAATCTTCCTTCTCTCAGTTTGCTAAACACTACACATTCTCTTATTCAATCATTGTTTAGCAATCTAGTTTCTAAGCTTTAAGTTGTGTATACATCACAGTTGTGATACAGTTTTGTAGAAAACATTCACACACTTAGATTTATCTTCTTTGTAAGAAAGTGTTTCCTTGACAAATCGGGTTGTGGTTTGCATCAAGAAGGCTTTAGCAGTTGTTAAAGCAGTCTGTAATATTCAGTTGAATATAGTGGATTAAGACCTCGTTGGAGAGAGGCGAAATCACCTTGACGGGTGGACTGGAGTAGTTTGAGATCAAACGAACCAGGATAAAAATATCTTGTTCATTGCATTGATTTTCAGTTTTACAATTCAACCCCCCTTCTTGTGTTTTTCACTACTTCAATTGGCATCAGAGCGCTTGGTTCTGAGCTAAAACACTTAACCGTGTCAGTACAAGATCCAGCGTCAGAAAAACACAATGGCAGGAAACTACTCTCACACCAGCAATGACAACAATGAGGACAGAGACAGATTCAGCGGCAAACCTCCAGTCTTTGATGGAGAAAACTTTGATTACTGGAAAGACAGAATTGAAAGCTTCTTTCTGGCACATGATGCTGATCTGTGGGATATGGTGACAGATGGATACACGCACCCTGTGAATGCAAGCGGTCAGAAGATTGATAGAAAAACATTGTCTGACCAACAAAAGCGTGACTTCAAGAATCACCACAAGGCCAGAACCATCCTCCTCAGCGCCATCTCCTATACTGAATATGAAAAGATCTCCAACAGAGACACAACAAAGAACATTTTTGACTCACTCAGAATGACGCATGAGGGCAACGTTCAGGTCAAAGAAACTAAAGCTCTGGCGCTCATTCAGAAGTATGAGGCGTTCAAAATGGAAGAATCTGAATCCATTGAAACAATGTTCTCAAGATTCCAGATTCTGGTAGCTGGTCTCAAGGTTCTGGACAAAGGATACTCTACTGCTGACCATGTCAAGAAAATCATCAGAAGTTTACCCAAGCAGTGGAGACCAATGGTTACAGCTCTGAAGCTAGCTAAAGATCTCAACAAAATCACTCTGGAGGAACTTATCAGCTCCCTCAGAAGTCATGAGATAGAGCTAGAAGCTGACGAGCCTCAGAAGCAAGGTAAGCCTTTAGCATTAAAATCTAACAAAAAATCTGAGTCTAAAGTTTTGCAGGCAGTTGAAGAAACATCTGATGGATCCTCATCAGAAGAAGACGAACTCTCCCTCCTCTACAGAAGAGAAAATCAACTGTGGAAGCAAAGACAAAGGAAGTTCAGGAATCCCAGAAGATCTGATCAGAACGAGTCTTCTTCCAGATACAGAAGGACAGATTCTTCCTCTGGATACAGAAGATCTGAAGGCTCCTCTAGTAGCAAAAAGCCAAACACCAAGGACATCATCTGCTATGAATGCAATGAGCAAGGACACTATAAGAGTGACTGCCCAAAGCTTCAGAGGGAAACGCCCAAAAATAAGTTTGGAAGAGAGAAGAAGAAAAGTCTCATGGCTACATGGGATGACTCTGACTCGTCTGAAGCTGACTCAGAATCAGATGATGAGAGGGCAAACATAGCTCTCATGGCTAACATCTCAGATGATAGTGAAGCTTCTGAATCAGACTCAGAATCAGATACTGAAGAGGTATTTCCTAACTTTGCTGTTAACTTTACCAAGGCTGAACTTGCTAAAAGCCTTAATGAGATTCTGGAACGGTATCAGCAAATTAGAGTTAAATTCAGAGACCTGAAAAGGAATCTTGAATCTGACTCTAATAAGACTGAGAGTCTCAAATTGGAGAATTCTGAGCTGAGAAATAAGATTTCAAAATTAGAAAACACTTTACAAAACTCTCAGAAGGAACCAATTTCTGAAACTCCCAGCAACGCTGATGAGATCATCAAGGAGTATGATCACAGTTTCCAGAAGTTCCTCGCTAAAAGCATAGATAGAAGCAAAATGGCTTCAATGATCTATGGAGTTAGCAGAAACGGCAGGAAAGGAATAGGATACCAAGGTAAGGTTCCTACACCAAAGAATGTCATGGACTTAACCATTAAACACACTCCTCTGAATTCACATTTTGTGTATGGTCACACACATGATATTAAATACACTAGCAGTAAGCACTCTGTGAAACCAAAATTCAACCAGAGTTTTGGTAAAACTAACAAATCAGGACCCAAGAAAATCTGGGTACCTAAGGATAAAATAATACATGTTGCAGATATCTTTAGCAGCAAGTCAGAAACACCAGTCATGGTACCTGGACTCTGGCTGCTCGCGACACATGCCGGGAAGAAGGCATATGTTCCAAAGCCTGGAACTTAAGCCTGGAGGCCATGTTGGTTTTGGAGGCAATCAGAGGGGAAAGATAATTGGCTCTGGAACTGTAGGTAATGGAAATCTTCCCTCTATTAATAATGTTCTGCTAGTAGATGGATTGATGCATAATCTGTTATCCATAAGTCAATTAAGTGATAACGGTTATAATATAATCTTTAATCAAAAATCATGTAAAGCTGTTAGTCAGAAAGATGGGACTATCCTGTTTAATGGTAAGAGGAAAAACAACATTTACAAAATCAAACTTTCTGAACTAAAGAGTCAGAATGTAAAATGCCTTCTGTCTGTTAACAACGAGCAGTGGATCTGGCACAGAAGATTGGGGCATGTTAGTATGAGAATAATATCTCAGATTAACAAACTCAATCTGGTCAGAGGACTTCCTAATTTGAAGTTCAATTCAGATGCTCTGTGTGAAGCATGTCAGAAAGGCAAGTTTGCAAAACCTTCTTTTAAATCTAAAAATGTTGTTTCTACCTCTAAGCCATTAGAACTTCTGCACATTGACTTATTTGGACCAGTTAAAACTACCTCAGTCAGTGGCAAGAAGTATGGGTTAGTAATCGTAGATGACTATAGCAGATGGACATGGGTAAAGTTCTTAAGACACAAGGACGAGTCACACTCTGTGTTTGTTACCTTCTGTAACCAAGTTCAGAATGAAAAGGATCTTAGAATCGTTAAAGTCAGAAGTGATCATGGTGGAGAATTTGAAAACAAAGATTTTGAGTCATTCTTTAATGACAGAGGCATTCTGCATGATTTCTCTTGTCCTAGAACTCCCCAACAAAATGGAGTTGTAGAACGAAAGAACAGAACATTGCAAGAAATGGCCAGAACCATGATCAATGAGACAAAGGTTGCTAAGACCTTCTGGGCAGAGGCAATAAACACAGCGTGCTACATTCAGAATAGAATCTCAATAAGACCTATTCTGGAAAAGACTCCATATGAATTGTGGAAGAACAGAAAGCCCAACATTTCATATTTTCATCCATTTGGATGTACTTGCTTTATATTAAATACAAAGAATTATTTGAACAAGTTTGACTCTAAAGCACAGAAGTGTATTATGTTAGGATACTCTGAACGCTCAAGAGGGTATAAAGTATACAATACAGAAACACAGATTGTGGAAGAATCAATCAGTGTTCGTTTTGATGATAAGCTTGACTCTGAAAAGTCAAAGCAGAATGAAGTTTTTGCAGGTATGGAAATTGAATTTACAGGTTCTGAAGACAAGTCATCAGAAGCTCTCAACACAGACACTCCTTCAATGTCTGAAAGGAGCACTGCTAGCAATCCTACAACAGCTGCTGATCAACCTCAGAAGAGATTACCCAGAAGCAGCTTGGATCACCCAGAAGAGACTATCTTAGGAAGAAAGGAAGATCCAATCAGAACAAGAGCAAGCTTCAGAAACTCTGAAGAAACTCTCATGGGACTTGTGTCTCTGATTGAACCTTCTTCTATTGATGAAGCACTTCTGGATAATGACTGGATTCTGGCAATGCAAGAAGAGCTGAATCAATTCACCAGAAATGACGTATGGGATCTCGTTCCCAGACCAAAAGGATTCAACGTCATTGGAACAAGATGGGTGTTCAGAAACAAGCTAAATGAACAAGGTGAAGTCATCAGAAACAAGGAACGACTGGTTGCACAAGGTTATAGTCAGCAAGAGGGGATAGACTATACAGAAACCTTTGCCCCAGTCGCCAGGTTAGAATCTATCAGACTTTTAATTTCATTTGCTGTTAATAGAGGCATCACTCTGTATCAGATGGATGTCAAAAGTGCATTCTTAAATGGTTATATAGAAGAAGAAGTTTATGTACACCAACCCCCTGGTTTTGAAAATACAAAACATCCAGAACATGTTTTCAAACTAAAGAAGTAACTATATGGTCTGAAACAAGCTCCCAGAGCTTGTTATGAAAGGCTAAGTAACTTTCTATTAGAAAATGAATTCACCAGAGGGAAAGTGGACACTACTCTATTCTGCAAATCAGTTAAGAATGACATCTTAGTCTGTCAAATTTATGTTGATGATATTATTTTTGGTTCTACTAATCCTTCTCTTGGAAGAAAATTTGCTAAGTGTATGCAGGCAGAATTTGAGATGAGCCTCATGGGGGAACTGAAATTCTTTCTAGGAATTCAGGTCAATCAAACTCCAGAGGGAACTTACATTCATCAGAGCAAATACATCAGAGATCTTCTGAAGAAATTTGACCTCTCAGAATGTAAGCCATCAAAGATTCCAATGCATCCCACGTGCATTCTGGAAAGAGAAGAGGTAAGCAAAAATGTAGAACAGAAAGTCTACAGAGGTATGATTGGTTCTCTCCTCTATCTGACTGCTTCAAGACCTGACATATTATTCAGTGTTTGTATCTGTGCTAGATTCCAATCAGATCCTAGAGAATCTAACTTAACAGCTGTTAAGCGAATTTTCAAGTATCTGAAAGGTACTACTAATCTGGGTTTGTTTTATAGAAAATCTAGTGATTACAGCTTAGTAGGCTACTGCGATGCTGATTTTGCTGGAGACAGAGTGGAGCGTAAAAGTACTTCTGGAAGCTGCCAGTTTCTGGGAGAAAATCTGATCTCTTGGTCCAGCAAAAGGCAATCAACAATTGCGCTATCAACAGCAGAAGCTGAGTACATAGCAGCAGCAGGATGTAGCACACAAATGCTCTGGATGAAAAGTCAGCTTGAAGACTTCCAGATTTTTGAGAGTAACATTCCTATACTCTGTGATAATACTTCTGCTATTTGCTTAAGTAAGAATCCTATTTTACATTCTAGAGCTAAGCATATAGAAATAAAACATCACTTCATTAGGGACTATATTCAGAAAGGAATTTTGAACTTAAAATTTATAGATACAGACCATCAATGGGCTGATATCTTTACTAAAGCCCTTTCAGAAGATAGGTTTAATTTCATTCTGAAACATCTCAACATGAAAGTCTGCCCAGAGTGAAAATGTTTTAATTCCATATATTTACCTTCAGAATGTAATTGTTTTACTGTGAACTTCTGATCAATCTTCTTTCAGAAAGATAGAACATGCAGATTGTATCAGATGCAAGTCTAAAGATCTGAGAGTCTAAGCTCAAAGACAGACGTGCTGATCACTACATCAAACAAGTGTCATCCAATCATCAGCAAATCTCTGAAGCAGAACGCGTGCACGCTTCTGAGAAGGAAAAACGCTGATTTGGTGCATTGAGACACATGTCTGGTAACCGTTTTTAAGTATCTTTCTAAAATCCCCCAAAATCAGCAAGCATTTAATAAAAGTAATCATGCTTTTAAAACGCAATCATGATTTTTCTCTTTCTTAAAAACGTTTATTTTTTCAAAAATATTCTGAAACTCTATTTAAACACATTAACCTCTCATTCTAATTCTTTACAGTTTCTCACTAATTCTCAAGAATTCTCTGCATTTTTCTGTGTTCATCTCTTGCAAAACCCTTTTTCTCAGTTTCTTCTCAAAATCTGTTAGTGTGAACATGGCAACCTCCAGCAGTGCTTCTGTAGGTCCTCAGAAGAAAGCATCATCTGAACAATATCAAGTGTCATTCAGAACACTCCTCACTCCTGTGAAGAATCTTAAAGTGTTATCTGAATTGATCGTTGATTTTGGAAGCTTGAAGGAGAACGGTTTTGACCTAACAGAATAAGTTAGGGCACAGAAATGGGAAAGGTACTTTGACAGGTTGGTTGGACCAACATTCCCTATGTTAGTCAAGGAGTTCTGGATTCATGCGAAGGCTTCAACGCATCTAGTCACCTCCTTCGTTATGGGGAAGAAGATTGTGATCACTGAGGATCACATAGCAAGGTTAATCGGTTACAGTGGCGGTGGCGTCCGCTGTATTGATATGGCTGAGAGATGTGCTGACGTGGGCGTGATAGCTGAAAGGATTTTCACCCATGGGGTGCCCAGCAGCAAGATCAAAGATCTGAAGGATCATCACAGAGTTTGGGCAAAGATAATTCTGGGGTGCTTCAACCATAGGAAGCCAACTAGTTCACCTGATTACATAAATGTGGATCAACAGTTTCTGATCTACTTTATTGATCAGAAGGTAAAAATCAACTTGGCTCATCTTCTGTTCAACCACCTCAGAACAAGTGTGAAGGAAACCAGGGAAGAAGAAAGAACAAAGAGGGATTGGATACCCTTTGGAAGGTTGATATCAAATATTCTGACAGAGAATAGGCTGATAGAGCATCTGATAGAAGCTCAAGAGTTAAGCACCATTGAACCAACAGTTGGGAAGCCTCTGAACGCGAAGAACTTGAAGAAAATGAAGTTGATAGAGAATATCAAAAAGGAACCCAGAGCTACTCCTATTGCTGATATCACCAGCAGAAGAGTTCCACTGAGTGACTTTCCTTTATTTTCTGAGATAGAATCTAAACCAGAGGTGGTTCTCAAATACCTAGACGCGTGTAAGGCAGATGGTACAGATCCAAATATGATTATCAAAGATCTGCATCAACCTCAACAAGAAGTGACTCTGAAGAAGACGAAGAAGAGGAAGGCACCTTCAGAAGGATCATCCCAGCAGACACCCAAGAAAAGAGGTAATTTCTTTGCTGCTTCTGTTTTAAATTCCTCTACTATTCCAGCATCTATTCCACCTCCAACCTCTCATAGAATCTCAATCCCCATCCCAAAAATAGATGAAACTAAACCAGAAGATGACCCTTCTGAGGCATTAAAACTCAGAAGACCCAGAACCAAACATCCCAAACCAACAATCTCAACAACATCAGCAATTGACAAAGTGCTGTCTGACATTGATCAACACACTTCTGATCACTCCGCCAATTCAAACTCTGAACCACAAATTGTCCCTTCTCCACAACCAGAACAACAACAACCTCTCTCATCAATTCCAGAAGAACCCCTTATCCCTGAACAACCAGAAATTCCAACAACTTCTCCTCAACCAGCAATTCCGTCTCCCTCTCCTCAACCAGAAATTCATCCACCATCACCTCAACCTGAGTTTCATCACTCTGAAACTCAAACTCCTCCACCTTCTGAACCTCATTCACCTCAATCATCTGAACCACAACCTCTGGAAATCCAGCTGCCATGTGGAACAACAGTCACCATGGCCCAGTTGCCATCCTCACCAGAATCTACACCACCCAATACTCCCAAAACACCAAACAGTCCAATCATAATTTCTGATTCTCCCACTCCATCTCCAAAACAAACAGCTGCCAAGCAAACCACCGAAAACCCCAGCAGGACCTTCATAGACTTAACCAGCCTTGATCGTCTTGCTGATCTGAAACACAAAATAGCCATCCCAAAACCAAAACAACCAGATGTTGGCTCTGGTATTATGAATTTTGAAACAGGTGTGCAGCAGTGGATTGCTTCTTTGAAGCAAGTCTGTCCTGGAATGATTGACCCAGCTGCTTCTGACCAGCTCTGGTCACAATTCAGACTTTGGGTACGTGCTGAAGCCCTCAAGTTGCAGGATATCAACTATGAGCAGGCACAACAGAACTTCAGCAAGCTGCTGAAGGAAGTTGAAAGTCAGCTGCCTCAGGAAGCTGTGCTCCCTCTGGATAGTGAACCTTGGTCTGAGAAACAGCTAGCTTCAAAGGTGCAACCAGAAGAAGACAAGACCATTCAAGCTGAAGCAAGTCAAGCAGAAGATGTTGCAGAAAGCTCTCAGAAGCTTCCTGCTTCTGATGTTTCTCAAGCTGCCTTGGACAGGCAGACTCTGGAAGAGCTGAAGCTGAATGACATGCGTCTGCAGTAGAGGATGGATGAAAACGACCAGAAGATGAAAGAAAGAATGGATGTGCAGGATAGCAAGATTGACACTGTTGTCAGCATGGTGCACAAGCAGAATGAGACTGCTGATCAGATCAAAGCCATGCTGGAGAACCTGTTCACACGCTTTCCTCCTCAACCTTAGTTTTTTTATTCATGTCATTTTCATGTTTTCTTTGATTTTCTGATGTACTGTTTGAATATGTTTTGCTTGATTCTAAACCTTTTAATATGACAAGTTTTTCTGATCTTAACTGTTTTAGCACATCACCTACACTTTTTGATTGCTGACAAAAAGGGGGAGAACAAGAATGATATTTTAAACAATAACGGTTAACTAAGACAGAAATTCTCGAACATTCTAACTCTATTATACTTGAAAATG
Organism: Vicia faba; assembly: GCA_948472305.1. Classification (NCBI taxonomy): domain Eukaryota; kingdom Viridiplantae; phylum Streptophyta; class Magnoliopsida; order Fabales; family Fabaceae; genus Vicia; species Vicia faba. The sequence continues at coordinate 557,614,886 of OX451735.1, forward strand.
TTTTTTCTGTTTTGCTTAAAGTCTACAGGTACAATGAAGCTCCTGGACACTCTGAAGACTAAAAGCTCTGAAGCTCTGATCCGCTCTGATACTCTGATCCAAAGCAAAGCTCTGACAAGAAAAGCTCTGATACGCTGATCTGAAGCTCTGCTCTGATATGCTGATCCAAAGCTTCCGATAGTCAAAGACTCTGATACTCTGATGTTCAAAGAAAGGCAAAAAGATCTGATCCTGAAGAACACTTGTAATCAAAAAGGGAAGTAATAAACTCAGGGGGAGTATCTCTCAACTCTGATATCTTTTTATCCCTTATCTTTGATAACCTCTTACTCTGATGCATCTCTCTGATACCTTTTCACGTTATTTTCATTTAAAAAAAATATCTAGTTTTTGTCATCATCAAAAAGGGGGAGATTGTTAGAACAAAGTTTGAATCTACTACCCTATGTTTAAGTTTTGATGATAACAAAGTGAAAATATATATTATTTATATGATTCATGTATGAACTATCTGCTGCCTAAATTATTACGTTCTGATTTGCAGATACTCTGATTGGTATAAGCAAGATCACACCTAATCAACATCAGAAATTTGGTTCCTGACATCAGCATCAGAAGTTGCCATATCAGAATGTCAGAATCAGAAGATTAACTCACGTGTATGCTGAAGTATGATGAACAGAACTGCGCTCAACACTCTGATAAAGAAACACAACAGTTCATCAGCAGCCAAGCAGAGTCAGAATGAGCCAAGCCAGAACTTGCATTAAGTAAGCAACAGTATTGTGCATTGAAAGAAAATTAATACCAACGGCCTCATTCCAGACAAGATCTGCTCGATAAGGAAAGTTTGTTATTAGCATTGAATCAAGAATATTGCTCCAACGTTCATCATCTCAGTGCTATATAAACAAGACTTTGAAGATTGAATTGGCTAATGCTCTCCAAATCTTTACACGCCTAAAAGCTGATCATAATCTTCCTTCTCTCAGTTTGCTAAACACTACACATTCTCTTATTCAATCATTGTTTAACAATCTAGTTTCTAAGCTTTAAGTTGTGAATACATCACAGTTGTGATACAGTTTTGTAGAAAACATTCACACACTTAGATTTATCTTCTTTGTAAGAAAGTGTTTCCTTGACAAACCGGGTTGTGGTTTGCATCAAGAAGGCTTTAGCAATTGTTAAAGCAGTCTGTAATATTCAGTTGAATATAGTGGATTAAGACCTCGTTGGAGAGAGGAGAAATCACCTTGACGGGTGGACTGGAGTAGTTTGAGATCAAACGAACCAGGATAAAAATATCTTGTTCATTGCATTGATTTTCAGTTTTACAATTCAACCCCCCTTCTTGTGTTTTTCACTACTTCATCTTCCTCTGGACACAAGATCTGAAGGTTCTTCAGGATACAGAAAGCCAAATAACAAGGACATCATCTGCTATGAGTGCAATGAGAAAGGGCACTACAAAAGTGACTATCCAAGGATTCAGAAGGAGAAGCCCAAAAATAAGTTCTTCAAGGAAAAGAAGAAGAGCCTCATGGCAACATGGGACGATTCAGACTCCTCTGAAGCTGACTCAGAGTCAGATGATGAAAGAGCAAACATAGCTCTCATGGAAAACGTGTTAGAAGACAGTGAAGCTTCTGGTTCAGACTCAGAATTAGACACTGAAGAGGTATTCCCTAACTTTGCTATTAATTTCACTAAAGTTGAACTTGCAGAAAGTCTAAATGAAATTATGGAAAGGTATCAGCAAATCAGAGTCAAATTCAAGAACTTGAAAAAGGAACTTGCCTCTGACTCTGAAAAGACTGAGAGTCTCAGATTAGAAAACTCGGAGTTAAAAGAAAAAGTTTCAAAATTAGAAAATGATTTGCAAAATTCTCAGAAGGTAATAATCTCAGAGACTCCCAGTAATACTGATGAGATCATCAAAGCGTATGATCACAACTTTCAGAAGTTTCTGGCTAAAAACAAAGATAGAAGCAAGATGGCTTCAATGATCTATGGAGTTAGCAGAAATGGCAGAAAAGGGATAGGATATCAAGGTAAGGTATCTACACCTAAGCAAGCCATGGACTTAGCCATAAAATGCACACCACTTAAATCACATTTTATATATGGGCACACACATGACATAAAATACACTAGTAGTGATTACTCTGTCAAACCAAAATTCAACCAGAATTTTGGTAAAACTAACAAACCAGGACCCAAAAAGATATGGGTACCTAAGGATAAAATTATATATGTAGCAGATATCTTTAGCAACAAGACTAAAACACCAGTCATGGTACCTGGACTTTGGCTGCTCTCGGCACATGACGAGAAGAAGGCATATGTTCCAAAGCCTGGAACTTAAACCTGGAGGCTACATGGGCTTTGGAGGCAACCAAAGAGGAAAGATCATTGGCTCTGGAATAGTAGGTAACGAAAATCTTCCCTCTATAAATAATGTACTGCTGGTTGATGGATTAATGCATAACCTGTTATCCATAAGTCAAATAAGTGATAACGGTTATTATATAATATTTAATCAAAATTCATGCAAAGCTGTTAGTCAGAAAGATGGAACTACCCTTTTTAATGGAAAGAGGAAAAACAACATTTACAAAATAAAACTTTCTGAGCTCAAGAGTCAGAACGTAAAATGTATTCTTTCTGTTAACAACGAGCAATGGGTCTGACACAGAAGATTGGGGCATGTTAGTATGAGAAGAATATCTCAGATTAACAAACTCAATCTGGTCAGAGGACTTCCTAATTTGATGTTCAACTCAGATGCTATGTGTGAAGCATGTCAGAAAGGCAAATTTTCAAAACTTGCTTTTAAATCTAAAAACTTTGTTTCCACCTCTAAGCCATTAGAACTTCTGCGTATAGACTTATTTGGACCAGTAAAAACTGCGTCTTTAGTGGCAAGAAGTATGGGTTAGTGATCGTAGATGACTATAGCAGATGGACATGGGTAAAGTTCTTAAGACACAAGGATGAGTCACACTCTGTGTTCGTTACCTTCTGTAACCAAGTTCAGAATGAAAAGGATCTTAGAATTGTCAAAGTCAGAAGTGATCATGGTGGGAATTTGAAAATAAAAATTTTGAATCATATTTTAATGAAAAAGGCATTTTGCATGACTTCTCTTGTCCTAGAACTCCCCAACAAAATGGAGTTGTAGAACAAAAGAACAGAACATTGCAAGAAATGGCCTGAACCATGATCAATGAGACTAACATTTCTAAGATCTTCTGGGCAGAGGCAATTAACACAGTGTGTTATATTCAGAATAGAATCTCCATAAGACCTGTTCTGGAAAAGACTCCATATGAATTGTGGAAGAACAGAAAGCCCGACATTTCCTATTTCCATCCATTTGGATGCACTTGCTTTATTCTGAATACAAAAAATTATCTGAAAAAGTTTGACTCTAAAGCATAAAAGTGTATTATGTTAGGATACTTTGAATGCTCAAGAGGGTACAAAGTATACAATACAGAAACACAGATTGTTGAAGAGTCAATCAGTGTTAGATTTGATGATAAGCTTGACTCTCAAAAGTCAAAGCAAAATGAATTCCTTGCAGATATAGAAGTTGAACTCACAGGTACTGAAGACAACTCGTCAGAAGTTCTCAACATAGACGCCCCCACAACATCAGAAAGAGTTATTGCAAGAGATCCAACACCTTCAATTGACCAACTTCAGAAAAGGTTATCCAGAAGCAGCATAACTCATCCAGAAGATAAAATCCTGGGAAAGAAGGATGATCCAATCAGAAAAAGATCAACACTCAGAAACTCTGAAGAATCCCTCATGGGACTGGTCTCTCTGATTGAACCAACAACAATTGATGAAGAGCTTTTGGACAATGACTGGATTCTGGCAATGCAGGAGGAATTGAATCAGTTCATCAGAAATAACGTATGGGATCTGGTTCCCAAACCAAAAGGATTCAACGTCATTGGAACAAAGTGGGTGTTCAGAAACAAACTGAACAAGCAAGGAGAAGTCATCAGAAACAAAGCACGACTGGTAGTACAAGGTTATAGTCAGCAAGAGGGGATAAACTATACAGAAACCTTTGCTCCAGTCGCCAGGTTAGAATCTATCAGACTTTTAATATCATTTGCTGTAAACAATGGCATCACTTTGTATCAGATGGATGTCAAAAGTGAATTCCTAAATGGCTATATAGATGAAGAGGTATATGTGCACCAACCCCATGGTTTTGAGAATTCCAAACACCCATAATATGTTTTCAAACTAAAGAAGTCACTCTATGGTCTGAAACAAGCTCCCAGAGCTTGGTATGAAAGACTAAGTAACTTCCTGTTAGAAAAAGAATTCACCAGAGGGAAAGTGGACACAACCTTTTTCTGTAAGACATTTAAGAATGATATTTTAGTATGTCAGATTTATGTTGATGACATCATCTTTGGATCTACTAAATCCTCTATGGGAAGAGAGTTTTCTAAATGCATGCAGGCAGAGTTTGAGATGAGCTTAATGGGAGAACTCAAAATCTTTCTCGGCATTCAGATGATCCAAACTCCAGAAGGAACTTACATTCATCAGAGCAAATATGTCAGAGAACTTCTGAAGAAGTTTGATCTCTCAGAATGTAAGCCCTCAAAGACTCCAATGCACCCCACGTGCATTCTGGAAAAGGAAGAGGTAAGTAAAAAGGTAGAACAGAAAGTCTACATATGTATGATTGGTCCTCTCCTTTATCTGACGGCTTCAAGGCCTGACATTTTATTTAGTGTTTGCTTATGTGCTAGATTCCAATCAGATCCTAGAGAATCTCACTTAACAGCAGTTAAGCGAATTTTCAAGTATCTGAAAGGTACTACTAATTTGGGTTTGTTTTACAGAAAATCAAATGATTACAGCTTAGTAGGATATTGTGACGCTGACTTCGCTGGAGACAGAGTAGAATATAAAAGCACTTCTGGAAGCTGCCAGTTTCTGGGAGAAAATCTAATCTCATGGACCAGCAAGAGACAGTCCACAATAGCACTATCAACAGCAGAAGCTGAATACATAGCAGCTGTTGGATATAACACACAAATGCTTTGGATGAAAAGTCAACTTGAAGAATTCAACATATTTGAGAGCAACATTCATATCCTCTGTGACAACACTTCTGCTATATGTCTCAGTAAGAATCCTATTTTGCATTCTAGTGCTAAGCATATAGAAATAAAACATCATTTTATTAGGGACTATGTTCAGAAAGGAATCCTTACCTTAAAATTTATTGACACAGACCATCAATGGGCTGGTGTATTTACAAAACCGCTTTCCGAAGATAGGTTCAACTTCATTCTGAAACATCTCAGCATGAAGCTATACCCAGAATAAAATGTTTTATTTATATCTTAACCCTCAGAACTTTATTATTTTCTGTGAACAACTGATCAACCTGTCTTCAGAGTTTAGAAGTACAGATTGCCTCAGAATCTATCCATGAAGATATGAGCGTTTCATTTCAAGGATAGAGGCTTGCAATTCACATCATCAAACACTTGTCATCCTCTCACCTGCTAACTTCTGAAGTTGAACACGCGTTCAATTTCTGAAGGGTACAAGGCGCTGATTGGATGCATTGAGAAACTTGTAAGCGGCAACCGTTCAGTATCTTTCTAAATCCCCTAAATTCAGGTGTCATTAATGCATATAATCATTACTAATTTTTTCTTTTACTTACTGTTTACGTTTTCAAGAAACCTATTTAAACTCATAATTACTTTTTTCATTCATTCACTTTTACTCTCCTCAGTATTTTCTCTTGTTCCAAGTTCTTGCTTTCAAAAACCCTTTTCATCTTCCTCAAAATTCCGTGTGAACAATGGCATCATCAAGTCTCAAAAATCTCAGTGCTCCTGATTCTGCATCAACAGAACAATATGAAGAACCCATCAGGACGCTTCTCACTCCTGTTGATAACCTGGAAGTTCTCTCAGAACTGATCATTGATTTTGGGAGTCTATAAGAAAATGGGTTCAATCTCTATGAAGACGTGACTGGTCAAGGTTGAAACATGTATTTTGACCGTCTGGTTAGTCCAACGTTTCCCATTCTCGTCAAAAAATTATGGATACATGCTTCTTCATTAAATCACCAGGTTAATTCTTATGTCATGGAGAAGAAAATTGTGATTACAGCAGATCTTATTGCGAAGCTTCTTGGATACAACGGTGGTTGTGTCAGATGCATTGACATGACTGAGAGATGATCGGACCTAAGATTAATTGCAAAGGAAATTTTTACTTCTGGACATCCCTCCAGTAAAATTAGATATTTGAAGGATCATCATATAATCTGGGCCAGAATTATTTTGGGATGTATCCACCATAGGAAGCCTACAAGCTCTCCTGATTACATCAATGTTGATCAGCAATTTCTGATCTATTTCATTGCTAAGAAGACAAAGGTAAATCTTCCACACTTGTTCTTCAACCATCTCAGAACAAGTGTGAAGGAAAACAGAGAAGACGAAAGGACCAAGAGGGATTGGATTCCCTTAGGAAGGCTGATATCAGATATTCTAACAGAGAACAGGCTGATAGAACATCTGACGGAGGCTCAGGAAATAAGAACATTGGAAGCAACTGTTGGGAAGCCCTTGAACACCAAGAATCTGAAGAAAATGAAGATCATTGAGAATATCAAGAAGGAACCAACTATTACTGCTCATGAGACCATTACTTCAAGAAGTATACCTCTAAAGTATTTGCCTTTATTTTCTAAAATAGACTCCAAACCAGAAATAATAGTCAGATACCTTAAAGCTTGCAAGGCTGATGGGACTGCTCCAGAAATCAACATTCATGATCTGCACAAGGCTGCTCCAGAAGTTGCGTTAAAGAAATCAAAGAAGAGGAAATCAGTAGAAGAAGAACCCTCTCAGAGGACACCTAAAGCTTCCAAAAAGAAAGGTAACCCATCTTCTGTTTTTGTTATAGAATCAATAACTGTTTCAACATAGGAAGCCATGCCTTCTCAACTAGAAAATTCATCACCCCAAACCTTTGAAGATTTTGACATAGAGTTTGATTCATCCATAACTCTAGGTAATTTTTTAAATGAACCTCACTCCTCTACTTAAAATCCAAATTCGGAACATCATCAACCAGAACTTGCCAAAGATCTGTTTGACATTGAATTATTTGATCAAGATTTTTCCTCTCCCATACCAGAAAATCCAAACACTCAACAACCACCAGAAATTCCTCAACCAGAAATCCCACAATCTCCTCAACGAGAAATTCCACATCCACAATCACCTCAACAAGATATGAACCCTAACTCACCACAACCAGAAACTCAACCTTCTGAAAATCCATCTTCTGATATTCCTGAACCAGAAACTCAACACACCTCCACAAACCAATCTGAAGACTCTCATTCAGACTCTGATACCACAATCCAAATTCATGGGATAACAGAACCTCTTGCGGTTCGCATGCCTCTCACCATTCATGACATTCCAGAAATTCCTTCATCCCTTGAATCCACAACTCCAAACACTCATACCAGACCAATTATCATTCCTGACTCTCCCACTCCTTCACCCACTAACAGTCCAGCTGACAACTTAAGACTTGTCATTGATCAAATTGTGCTGAAAAGACTAGCTTCCATCTCACACAAAACTACCATTCCCAAACCTAAACCAACTGCAACCACCTCAGATGTTGGTACAATTTTGTTGGTTTTTGAAATAGGAATGCAGGAATGGATCAATTCTTTAAAGCATGCAAGTAAAGAGATTTCTAATCCTGCTGCTTTTGATTATATGTGGGAAAGATTCAGAAAATGGGTCAACGCTGAAACTTTGAAGCTGAAGGAATTGTGTTATGAAAAGGCTCAGCAGAACTTCAATGATTAGCCGAAGGCTTTCCAAGACCAAGTTCTGAGCCAACTGTTCAAGAAAGATAGCGTCTCGCTTGATAATGCTCTCTGGAAAGAGCATCATCCTTCAGAAGTAGATGAACCAGAATCAGAAAGTCTCTCTCTGACTACTGCTCTAAAAGACATGATTGCAGCAGAAGAAATGGTTCACTCAGAAGAGGCTGCAGAATGTTCTGAGCAACATCTAACCCCTGAAGAGACACCAGGTTCCTCCTTAATCATGCAAACTCTGGAAGATTTGAAGAAAGAGAATGCTTTAATCCATGCAAGATTGGATAAGCAAGAGGATACGAACAAAGAGATTAAAAGTATTATGGGTAAATAAGAAGACACTACAAAGGAAATCAGAGGCATTATGGGCAAGCAATAAGAGTCAAATACTCAGATCAAGAGCTTGTTGGAAGCGTTGTTCACACGTCTTCCCCCTCATTATTAGATTTTCTTTTAAAATTGGTTATCTGTAACCTTTATCTTTACCTCTTTGCTTCTGAAACTTGTCATTGCATTATGTTTTAAATATAATTCATCTATTTTGGCTCTGATTATATTGCCTTTTTGATACTTGACAAAAAGGGGGAGAAAGTAAGATATTTTCAATAATGGTTTACCGGGACAAAAGTCTCAAACATTATGAATTATTTAACCTCTACTTTGGGAAAAGTTTGAACAGGAACAAATTCTGATAGGAGATGCACCTAAAACTTTGATGAGAAGGAACTTCAGGGAAGTAATCAACTCAGGGGGAGTTTCTCTTAAACCTTTTCTTCTTTATTTTTCATTGAAAATTCTAGTTTTTGTCATCATCAAAAAAGGGGAGATTGTTAGAACATAGTTTGATTATACAATCCTTAGTTAGAGTTTTGATGATAACAAATACAAAGAACAAATATGCACCCTAAAAATTATGTTATTATGTATACAGAAGTTCTGACCAAAGCAACATCAGAAGTTAAGCTATAGAAGCTACACGCTGAAGCAATCAGAATTTGCGCTGAAGACTGATGACCAGAACCTGCGCATAAGTGAAGTAAACTCTGATTCTGAACAAGAGCATAATAATTTAAGTCATCAATGTTCTGAAGTATAAGCAACATGCAAGGATGTAAGATTCTGAAGCATTACTGATCATTCAAGACAACATTAATTACAACGGCTTCATTCAGATAGGATCTTCTCCAAATGGAAACTGAGTTAATGACATTTATCACGCTTAATGTTCAACAGGAATTCATTGCCTATATAAACAAGCTCAGTGATCAAATCATTCACGATTTGCATATACTACTACACGAGAATTCAAAAAAGCTGCAAGCTTACTCATCTTTCCACGCTCTAAATTTGTGTAAAATATCACAGTTGTGATAATTGTTTTTGTAACAAAAAACATCTGTACACATATTCTTATATCTTTGTTTAAGACAATGTTCCTTGAGATTGACCGGATTATGGTTGTACTCAAGAAGACTTTAACAGTTGTTAAAGTAGTGATTGTAATCCTTTTGAGATTAATGGATTAAGACCTCGTTGGAGAGAGGCGAAATCACCTTGACGGGTGGACTAGAGTAGTTTGAGATCAAACGAACCAGGATAAAAATACTGTGTCATTGTGCATTTGATTTCAAGTTTTCAATTCATCCCCCCCCTTATTGTGTTTTTCACTTCTTTAATTCCAACTCGCACTGAGATAGAAGTTAGGGGATTCTTAGGACGCCTGAACTACATTTCCAGATTCATTTCTAACCTAACCGCTACTTGTGAGCCAATCTTAAAATTACTGAAGAAAGATCAAGCAGTGAAGTGGAATGACGATTTTCATAACGCCTTTGACAAAATCAAGGAATATCTTCAAAAGCCTCCAATCTTGATGCCACCAGTTGAAGAAAGACCTTTGATCATGTACTTAACAATATTAAAGAACTCAATGGGGTGTGTGCTTGGGAATCATGACGAGTCTGGTCGAAAAGAGCATGAAACATACTACCTTAGAAAAAAATTTACCCACTGTGAAACAAGATACTCACTGCTCGATAAAACTTGATGCGCTTTGGCATGGGCTGCTCGCCGACTAAGACAGTATATGTTGACTCACACTACCTTGTTGATATCTAAAATGGATCCTATTAAATACATCTTTGAGAAGCCCGCTCTCTCTGGAAGAATAGCAAGATGGAAAATGATCTTGATCGAATATGACATTCAGTATACAACCCAGAAAGAAATTAAGGGAAGTGTATTAGCTGAACATTTAGCTCATCAGGCTGTGGATGACTACCAATCCATGAATTTTGAGTTCCCGGAAGAGAACATCATGTTAGTAACTGATTGTGAAGATCCTGGACCGGATGAAGGACCTGAAAAAGGATCCTGATGGACTATGGTTTTTGATGGAGCTTCCAATGCTCTTGGCAATGGCACCGGTGATGTGATCATATCTCCTAAAGGATGTCATACTCCTTTCACTGCCAGGCTATGCTTCAATTGCACCAACAACATGGCTGAATATGAAACATGTATTATGGGTCTCAAAGCTGCTATCGACTTGAGGATAAAATTCTTGAGTGTATTTGGAGACTCGGCCTTAGTAATCAGTCAGATCAAAGGAGAATGAGACACGAAGCATCCTAATCTTATCCCTTACAAAGAGCATGTGTTGACATTGATTCCATACTTTTAAGAAATTACCTTTAAGCATTTTCCACGGGAGGAAAATCAACTAGCGGACGCGCTAGATACTATGTCATCCATGTTCAAGGTCATATGGGATAATGAAGCCCCTCAGATCACCATTGAGAGAATGTATGAACCCACATACTGTCACGAGATTGATACTGAAGAAGTAGTGGAAAAACCTTGGTTTCATGAAGTCAAAAGATATCACGAAGCCCAAGAGTATCCTGAGGGAGCTTCAGTCAATGATAAGAAGTTCCTAAGAAGGTTCTCTGCCAAGTTCTTACTCAGTAACATGATCCTCTATAAGCGCAGCCACAATTCTACTTTTCTTTGGTGTATGGATAAGAGTGAGGCAGAAAAGATCATGGGTGATTACCACAAAGGTACCTTTGGCACCCATTCCAGTGGGCACACAATGGCTAAAAAGATCCTACGGGAAGGATACTATTGGTCCACTATGGAAGCAGACTGTTACCAGCATTCGCGAACTTGTCACAAATGCTAGATCTATGCTGATAAGGTGCATGTACCTCCAGTTCCTCTAAACGTCCTGACTGCTCCCTGGCCATTCGTAACGTGGGGCATCGACATGATTGGAGATATCAGACCTACAACTTCTAATGGGCACCACTTCATCCTGGTTGCCATTGATTATTTCATAAAGTGGGTCGAGGAAGCCTCATTTGCTTCTGTTACCAAGAACATTGTGGCCCGATTCATAAGACATAACCTTATCTGTCGGTATGGCATTCTAGAAATAATCATCACGGATAATGGTACCAATCTCAATAATACTATGACCACCGAGCTCTGCACACAATTCAAGATCCAACATCATAACTCTTCTCCTTACCAGCCGAAGATGAACGGCGCTGTTGAAACTGCTAATAAAAACATCAAGAAAATCATCCAGAAGATGACAGTGACATATAAATACTGGCACGAGATGTTACCATTTGCTCTCCATGGTTACCGTACCATAATGCGCACATAAACAGGGGCAACTCCTTTCTATTTTGTATATGGTATGGAAGCTGTCCTACCCATTAAAGTCCATTTCCATTCTTTGAGAATCATGAAGGATGCAGGTTTGAACGAAGATGAGTGGGTTCAGACTCGACTTGACCAATTAAACTTGATTGACGAGAAAAGGCTCGCGACTGTCTGCCATGGTCAGATGTATCAAAAATGTATGATCAAAGCTTTTAACAAGAAGGTCAGACGTCAGTTATATCAGGCCAGTGACCTAGTAATCAAGCGCATCATACTTCTACAAGGTGATCCCAGGGGCAAATGGACTCCCACATACGAAGGGCCATTTGTGATAAAGAACATATTTTCTGGTGGAGCCATTATCTTAACCACTATGGATGGTGACGACCTTCCGCACCCGGTATACGCGGACATAGTTAAAAGATACTACGCATAAAAAATATCCACTAGGTTGCCTGGACTAGGCAAAAATTAGGGATATACATGAAAAAAAGTTGTACACCCGGCAAGTCAAAAACCTGAAAAGGCGACTTGGGCAAAAAAGGGTATCCCAGTGGACTGAAAACCCGAAAGGGCGGTCCAGGCAAAAGTTAGGGATTTAAAGAGTATAACTATGTCCCGTTGGATCACCTTATAAGCGATCTTCAGTATCAACTATCAAGCTCAAACGATACTAATCCATCCAGTCAGCCTCGGACAAGCAGCGAAAGAGATGGGACACTCAAAGACATAAAGGCAATAGCAGAATGGGAACCCAATGGGATTATTTCACATAGCTGTTTTCTTTGTATGCTATTTTGTAAAGTTTTATTCTTACGACGACATTCTATTACTAGGATATCTCTCTCCTTGTACAAAAATGCTTATCCAAGTTAATACAAAGATATTCCTTTGAAAGTGCAAAACTATTTGTTTTTATTTTTTCTATTTTGTTTGCGAAAACGTCTAGGGATTATTTTTGAACATATGCATTTGAATGTGATTACTGCTTATAAATATACGCATAAAAACATAAAGACATTTACTAATACTTTAAGAAATGGGACAATGTCTAAGGGCCATCCACAAAACCCCGTAAATATTTCCTCCCACAGATACCTTCTCCAGCAGGTACAGAGGCAGAGACATCCTACTACAAGGTCACTGCCATATTCTCAGTGTGCAACCTAATGGTGTCAGGTTCTCATATCCCCAGCAGAGCAAGAATCTCTAAATTACTGCTCCAACAAAAATTCCCCAGTGAAGTCGCCAAGCTTCTCAGGATTCCTCAACAGGATTTCAACAAAATCCCCAAGCAGTTCAAGAAGTTTTCCTTCCCCAACAAAGTTTATTTCTCTAACAACGGAAGTATATCTCCCAGCATGTCAACTTCAACATATCTGAAGACCTACATTCTTCATCACCAGCTGCAATCAGGGATCTATTTTCCCTAGTTCAACAATACAACAATGGAATGACTGATACGTTCATACATTACATTCATACATAATTTTACAAACATCATAGCATATGAAGCACAAATGCATATATCATAATCTCATTTATTTTGAGAACATCATGAAATTCATACATCATGACATCGCATGAAATTGATTTTACCTTTTCAGGTTGAATTCGCAAACATACGAATACTATCAACTCATAGCAGGTCAAAGATTAATGCCTGAAACCGGACGGGGAAACTATCTTCATGACCAAGTGGTATGAACTCCCGAAACAAGATGGGTTTACCAAAAAATACAACAAGCCACAAATTAATGCCCGAAACCAAACAGGAAACTATCTATGTGACCAATGTTGCCAAGTTCCAGATTAATAACTATAACAAGCCAGGACAACTATATGTAGATGATTGGCTGTAGATTAATACCTGTAACAAGCCAGAAAACTATCTACATGAGTAGATTGAAGATTAATACCTTTAACAAGGCAGAAAACTATCTTTCTTTCTACAGGTCAGAGATTAATACCTAAAACTAGCCAAGACAACTATCTCAACGACCGGAAATTTTCAAGTTCCAGATAAATACCTGAAACCAGACAGGACTACTATCTGTGAACATCTGATTGTAGATTAACACCTAAAACCAGACAGGAAAACTATCTACATGACCAGACGAAGCAATCTTACACGGGTTTCTTCTCATGATCTCCAGATGCAGTCTAACACGGACTCATCCTGAAGCAGCCCCACACAGGCTCCTTCTCATATATCTCTGGTTGAAGACTAACATAGACTCATCCAAAAACAACCATACACAGGCTGTTTCTAACATATTTTCAGATAATGGTTAATTCCATTATCCCCAACAAGTTACTGTGAAGCCTGGATTTAAACTAGAAAACAACAAACTCCCATCTCTCCAGTACAGGGATAACTCCTCAATAGAGCCTTGTACAACTGAAGTTCCTAGATTATATTCCCCATAGAGTTTTACTTAAGCAGGAGAACAACATAAACCCATATTCCCCAGTGGAGACCTCCTCACACAACAGGAATAGGGATCCCCCACAGAGACCTCTTATGAAGTAAACATCTACTTTGGGTGGCATCTTTAAGCCCATGTCGGTCGACTCTATGTCATCTTCTCCAAATGTCATCTTTAAGCCCATTCCCGACATCATCAACCATCGATTTTACTTCATATGAGTGCAAATTTCTGGGCACTCTAGTGTTCAATCATCTTCCACCTTCAGATCACGAAAGGCAGACAAACCAATCTAAAACCTTAGGTTTAAGAATATTAAAAAGGGGAAGCTATTGAATCCAAAAATTTTCCCTCCCACTTTTACTCAAGACATGCTCCTAGAGGTCCTCAATTGCTCAAGGTTGACAAAGAATTGATCAGACAAGTTCTTCTCATAAGCAATGAACCTCTAATTAGGGTTTCACTTTTCACCAAGATGTGTAAGCTCCAAAGGTCTCAAATGTTTTCCATTGTCCTAATATGTCTTAAAGATTGTCCATGCCAAGTTTCATGCCATACACTACATGTTTTCTCAGTCAATTGCTCAAATGCTTGGAAATCAACTATACTAGGTCAAAAGTCAATTGTGGCCCATGTATAGTCAAACTTCAATATTTTTGGTCAACATCAAAAATTTTAAGTGATATCCATCATTTGATCAAGGTTTGATCATGGGTTGTCAAGAAATGCTCCTAATCTATCAAAAGTCAAAAATTGCTAAGTTAGGGTTTCTATAGGAAAAGTCAACTAAACTTTGACCAGGCATAACTTTCACATAATTCATCCATTTTCCCCAACCAAAGCTCATTTTGAAGAGAATACAATTCCATACAACTTTTCTTTTGTCCTCAAGTTCAAGAGATGCACCATTTAAAAGATACAAGCTCATACATTACAAATCATTTTCAGAAAGTCAACAAAAGGAACTTTTTGTCAAAACCATTTACGTCAAGATAAACTTTTCAAATGCAAAATCGATCAAAAGAGGGATTGAATTAGACATCTTGGGCTTTCAAAAACATCCAAGATCATCATCATGAGATAAAAATTGAGCAAGTTATGGCTTGCCCAAGTTGGGAAAAGTTTGGAAATTTCACGAATTGTGCATTGAGTAAACTTAAACTTTTAGGTCAATGACTTAATTTATTGGACTTCAAACATCTTCCTAACCTTGTAGGGGACCTCTAATCTCAATTTAAAATTGCCTTACTATTTTTTATCTATTTTGTTTATATTTATTTTAATTTATTTTAAATAAATATAAAATAAATTGCACAAAATGTATAGAGATGGGCCTTGACCTTTGGGATAGTGTTTTGGTCAGCCTTAGGCCCAAGAATTCGTGCAAGAGGTGTCCAGGTACATCCAAGTCCCAACATGGCATGCAATCTCAAGGTTTGGAAATTGTTTAAATTATCAATAATGGCTTTAAACATTACCTTAATGACTTGATTTCTTTCCTTGTAACTTTGTTCCCTCCTCTCCTCTATATATACTACCTTCCTGCTAGCATTGCACATGCGAAAAGCAGCCTAGAAGAACTCTACAAAAATTGCAAAAATCTCCTAAATCGTGAAAATCCAAAACCACATTTCCAAGCTTCCTCGTGCCAAATAAACCTCACCACTCCATCCCTGAGGTTCCCAGGAAGCTATACCATCTCTTATCCATGCTTGAAAAGCCCTGAGATTAGTCAACCGAATCTCCATTTTTGGTAAAAATTTCATGATCTCAAACTTTTTCTACAACCGATATAAATAATTTTTACATGCATACATATGTTCATGTTGATGGTTGCAATGTTTAGATCCATTACATGCAAGGTTTGGCGTGAGGACACAAATTTTCCATTTTTAGGGCAAATTTTCAGGGGAGCTTCGTTCTCGTTGATGTAGGCTATTTCAGGAGAAACTAACCCCATGGTTGAATTCGCAGACCCCAATTTAGGGGGGGGGGTAGCCTAGATCTCGAGCTTTGGTTTTTGCTTTTTACAAGTTTTTAGATTTTGAGATAGCCGAAGAAGGTGACCGAAGTTTGACTCTGGCACCCCTGTAAATCGTTGACTCTGGTGGAGTCCGCGTGGTAAAATGATATAATTCGATTGGTCCATTGAAGCCAGCGCGCGCGTTTCTTATTTTCAAATATATTTCTGACCTTAATTCACATATTATATTGTTTTGTTATTTATATAAACGAATGAAACAACAACTCAGTTGGCAAGGTAGCGTGTGTGAGAAGGGAAAGGGCCTGGGTTCGAGTCCCAGGTCTAGCAATTTTACATTTTCTAACATTTTCTTGCAGGATCCAATGTGTTGAAGCACCAAGGACCTACCATGTGCCTTCACAACTGGGCCAGCGAATGTCAACAGGATAAAGATCCAACGCCCTGGGGTACTAGCCCATCATGCACCTTCATGGGTCAACAATACAGTATCCAACGTGGCCTGGGTTTGTCATCTCATGGGCCTAGCAATTTCAAAAAGCGCACCCCCCATTTATTTTTGATATCAGGCCCAGTTTTATGTTTTTTTTCTTTTCTGTTTTTCTTTTTAGCTTTTTATTTGTTTTATATTTTATTTTTAAAACCTTTTTTTATCAAATCATAAAATCAAAAAAAGGTAATAATAATTAGACTTAGGATTTTTCTAAAATTAATTTTTAATTTTGTAAATTAATTAATTAATTATTTTGACTTTTATTTTATCAATTTAAAATCAATTAGAAATAGTTTTTTTAATTCAAATACTTTCTTAACAAAAATACAAAAATAGTAGAATTAGTTTTATTAGAATTAATTTTAATTATCAATCATTTTTCTCTTATTTAATTAATTAAGACTAGTTTTAGTTTTCATTATTTAATTTAACCATTTTTTTTAAATAATTAAAAACAACCAAAAAGATTTTCTCGCTTACTTAGAATTATGTTTTAGGGTTTTAGACGACTCTTCCCATTTCGCACGCGTTATTTATTTTTACATTTTTTATACTAATGTACCTGTTGATGGAATGTAATAGAATTAACTAGGGCTTTTACTGCTTTTCTTTATTTTCCTCCCATTTTTGGACATGTAAATACACCCTCCCCAAAGCATTATAATAGCGTAGATTTAACTTTTCGCATTTTAAATTTCCGCAATATATTAACTGCTAGACTAATAGGATTGTATGGCAAGAGCCCAATAATCAAATGATTAGAAAACTTAACTCAAGACTAAAAAAACTGAACATAACACACCTTGCACATATGCACCTCTAGGGTACGCCCACTTTGGTTGCCTTTCAGTAAGTAAAACAGTCATGTCCCTCGAAAATGAGGACGCTTTAGCAAAGACCTTTAAATCAAAAGATCATAGTCCCTCGATGATCCTATAGTGTTGCCTTTTCGGTAAATGATCTGGCCCCTTAAACAAAATTTCTAAAGCGTCTCCACATGTTGCCTTTATGATTGTATGTCCCTTCGAATGTCCCTAAAACAACCAATGATAGGGCTACCTACTCACTAATAGTAGGACAACACTGTCTAAAGGATAGGAGGAAAAGAACAAATCTTTTCGAGTATAAATAGATAGTTCTTAAATGCTTGCTCAAAACAAACTTTTGGCACTTACACAAGACATTTCAAAAACACTTTCAAAAAACTCTTTATCAACACTCTTAAGACTGATACAAGAGATATCATAAAGCAAATCGCTCCACTAAGGCATTTTCAAACTATTTTTTTTCAAAACACACAATAGCACAAGGTATTTAAAAAATGAGCTAAGCATCTAAGAGCCCGTAGATAACTACGGATAAAAAGGATGCTAACACCTTCCCTTTCCATAATCTACCCCCTTACTCAAAAAACTCTCAAAAAGGTCTTTTTCTATTCTTTTCACCCTTTCTTTAATTTTGGATATAAGAAATGTTGGCGACTCTTGCTTACCACAACATTTGCAAACACAAACGGAAAACCAGTATAAACAGTCGGTTATGCCATAGTATCACACTCTCAAAAGAAAAACTCCAATCTTTGTCATGGCACCATCAAGAAAGAAGAAAGGAAATTCAAAGGAAATTAAATGAGAATCCCAAAATCAAGAAAAATGTGATCCAATCTTGGCATTCCGATTCCTCCTACTCACTCCGGTAAAATATGGTAATCTCTCATCCTTCCCTTTAACGAGATTTATTTTTCCATCAATGTTTAATAGGCAAGGAGTAGGTGAACTCATCACCGAATGTGGAGTTTACTACCCGGATTTGGTTCATCAATTCTATGTGTAACACGGTGGGAGAACTTACTTGGGTGTTTTGCATTTGATCGCAATTGTTGTGGATAGCAAGAGTCGCCACCGACTTTTCTTTTATACAATAAGGAAAGGCTGAAAAGAATAGGAAAGACATTTCAAGATTATTTCTTGAGTTCGTGGGGGTAGGTTATGAAAAGGGAAGGTATTAACACCCTTTTCATCCGTAGTTATCTACGGGCTCTTAGGTGCTTGCTAGATCACTTGCTTTTGTTTGAAAGTGTGCTTTGTGGTGTGGTTTTTGAATGTATTTTTAAAATGTCTTTGTAATGGTTCTCGTCTCTATAAGAATGCGTACAAAGTGTTGTTTCGAAAATATTTCAAAGATGTGTTTGTGGAATGTGTTTTTGAAAGTGATTTTGAAAAGTGTCTTTGTAATGGTTCTCATCTCTATAAGAACGCGTACAAAGTGTTGTCTTTTGAAAATGTTTCAAAATGGGAGTGTTGGTGTATAAAATGTTTTTTGTTGGGAGCAAGCGAGCAACTAGGAGTAACCTACCTACTCAAAAGGTCTTAAACGTTCTTTTCCTTCTCCTTTAGATGTTGCTATCTTACCATTGATTTGGTAAGAAGCCTCATGGTTGGATGTGAAGGGACGGGCTTGGGACGTTTGTATAGTCATAGAAGGCAACCTATGAGACGTTTTAGCAATGTCGTTTAGGGACGAGATCATTTACCGAAGGCAACATCGAGGGCGTCGAGGGACTACGATCTTTTATCGAGGGTCTTTTCTAAAACGCCCATATTCGAGGGACATGACTATTTTCCAAGGTAACAAGTGAGATTACTCTAAGGGTGCATGTGTGAATGGTGTGTATGATTTGCATGCATTTAGTCTTTGATTAGGGGTTGTCTACCTGTTGTTTTTATCTTGCCAAACATGCCCTATTTACTAGCAAGCATACAAAAGTAATAAAATGCAGAAAGATAAAATCCTACACTATTACAACCATATTGAATTGCATGAAAATATAAAGGCAAAAATAAGATAAAATCAAGAAAAATGAAGGTCTTTCAATTGAGGCAGAAAACCCTTCGATTCTGTACTTTCTGGCTTCCTTTGATTGGGGGTTGGCACCAGTGTAGGCATGTCTTTTGATAGGGGCCTGGAGGTCAGCTTGTTGTCCCTTTCGACTGGGCCTGAAATCAGTGCAAGATGTGATCTACCTTTCTGCCTCCTTCGACTGGGGGTTAAAAACGGTGAGGGAATGCCTTTCGACTGGGTCTACATGTTAGTGTGTTCGAAGAAAGTGTGTGTATGTGATGAGCATGTCTGTGTCGAAGCATGTGTGTGCATCGAAGCAGGTATATCGAAGCATGCATATTTTTATTCCAACATTTTTAGAGGGCTGTACAGATTAGTTCTTAAAGGAAAACATAAAAGATTAACATCGAAGGCCATGGGTATTACATGTTGGCCTCGAAGATGAATCAAATAAGATGCTTGTAATGGAAGAGTTAAAGTCAGAAAGGCTTACCTCCAAAGCTATTGTGGAGGTTTTCGAACTTAAACTGCTGCCTGGATGGTTCTGGAATTCGAAGAGTTGTCACACGGGGTTTGCTTTTGGTTTGAAGAGTTGTCACAGAAGGTTGTCCTTGAGTTTGAACAAACTTCTATGTGTGGGGTGTTCTGGATAGTTGATTTATGAGAGTTGGAAATATGAGATAATGGATTTTGATTTTGTGTTTGTAGTTGAAAGTTGAGTTGATTTTTGAGTGAGCAAAAATTACAAAGGTTTCTGTTTTGTTTCGCAGCTCCTTTTTCTCTCCTCTCAACCTCTCCAACCCCCTTGATGTTGTAAAGAAGGGTTTATTTATAGAGGAGCTTTAATGTAGTTTTGGGGGGGAAATCAAATAACATTTGAACTATTTTGGTATACTGTCCCCTTGTTTTCTTCGATGCAGCTCTTATGTACCCTTTTTGTGTAAGTATGTGACCGAGACAATGCAGGCTCAACAGTATTTGGAGTGTTGTGGAAGGTTGGTGCAGGACTGTTGCATAGTAGCACAACTGGCTTGGGTTTGGGAGTATATATGACTTTGGTCAACAAACACCTTGAATACTCCACCTTTTTGTTTTGATCACTTTGACCAGACTCATCATCATACAACAACGTTCGTTTCCAACAATGTGTGCTCTTCGAATGGACGCATTATAGGTCCTTCGAATCCATCAACTATGATCCATAGTGTTGAAGAGTTTTAGAGGTGTGATCTAAGTACGTTGCTTCGAAGGGTTTAATTTCCCCATCTTGTAAATCGAAAGAGGCTGCCCATCTTGTAAATCGAAGGAAGCTTCCCAGCTTGTAAATCGAAAGAGGCTGCCCATCATGTAAATCGAAGGAAGCTGTCTGGCTTGTAAATCGAAGGAAGCTTCCTGGCTTATAAATCGAAGGAAGCTTCCCAGCTTGTAAATCGAAGGAAGCTTCCCAGCTTGTAGATTGAAGGGGGTTACTTCGAAGGAAAACATATGGCCAATTTGAAACTTGTTAAATCGAAGCCAACTTGTTCCTTTTTTGACCTAATCGAAAGGCACATTAACATCTTCAAAATTTCACATTTTCTTTATTTCTTTAAACGTGTTTTTTCAATCACACATGCGAGAGAAATCTTGAGAAAATGAGAGGGAAAATTTTGGGGTATAACAGCTGCCCCTGTTCAATCTTCTTAAACCTGAAGAGTTAGATTGGCAAATCCGCCATTCATGACTTAAAGGTGGAAGATGATTGAACACTAGAGTGCCCAAAAATTTGCACTTGATGATGTAGAGGTTGGTTATGTAGGGAATGGGCTTAAAGATGCCATTTGGTAAGATGATAGAGAGTTGTCAGAGATGGGCTTATAGATGCCATCCAAAGGTGATTGTTGACAAAAATTAGACTAAGTCTAAACTTGACTTCAAATAGAAAAGAATCAAAATAAATCTTGGAGAGATTTATCTGAACCAGAGGAAATGTCTACCAGAAAGAATTAGGATAAACGATTGAGAGATTTAAACTAAATCAGAAGAGGTCTATAAAGAATCAGAATAAATCTTGTGGCGATTTATTTGAACCAGAGAAAATGTCTACCAGAAAGAATCAGGATAAACCGTTGATAGATTTAAACTGAACCAACAGAGATCTGGAAAGAATCAGAACAAATCTTGGGGCAATTTATCTGAACCAGAGGAAATGTCTATCAGAAAGAATCAGGATAAACTGTTGAGAGATTTAAACTGAACCAACAGAGGTCTTGAATATTCTTTAACTTGAAAGAATCAGAATAAATCTTGGGGTGATTTATCTGAACCAGAGAAAATGTCTACCGGAAAGAAACAGGATAAACCGTTGAGAGATTTAAACTGAACCAGCAGAGGTCTGGAAAGAATCAGAACAAATCTTGGAGCGATTTATCTGAACCATAGAAAATGTATACCAGAAAGAATCAGGATAAACCATCGAGAGATTTAAACTGAACCAGCAGATGTCTTGAAAGAATCAGAACAAATCTTGGAGCAATTTATCTGAACAAGAGAAAATGTCTACGGGAAAGAATCAGGATAAACCATTGGGAGATTTAAACTAAACCAACAAATGTCTGGAAAGAATCGAAACAAATCTTGGAGCGATTTATCTGAACCAGAGAAAATGTCCACCAAAAAGAATCAGGATAAACCGTTGAGAGATTTAAACTGAACCAACAGAGATCTGGAAAGAATCAGAATAAATCTTGGGGAGATTCATCTGAACCAGAGAAAATGTCTACGGGAAAGAATCAGGATAAACCGTTGAGAGATTTAAACTGAACCAGTAGAGATCTGGAAAGAATCAGAACAAATCTTGGGGTGATTAATCTGAACCAGAGAAAATGTCTACCGAAAAGAATCAGGATAAACTGTTGAGAGATTTAAACTAAACCAGTAGAGGTCTTTAATATTTTTTAACTGGAAAGAATCAGAATAAATCTTGGGGCGATTTATCTGAACCATAGAAAATTTCTACCAGAAAGAATCAAGATAAACCGTTGAGAGATTTAAACTGAACCAACAGATGTAGTGGGATGAGTATCAGAAAAATATCCATAAATGGATTGTATCTGACTCGTATCTGAATGATGTACTGAATGAGCGTCACGATGACATCCGTATCTAGACTGTATCTAGACTATAAGCTGAATGAGTGTCAGAATGACATCCGTATCTAGATCATATATGGAATGTATTTGAAAGGTGTGTTGAATGAGTGTTAGAAGGACATCCGTATCTGGATCGTATATGGACTATATTTGAAAGGTGTGTTGAATGAGTTTCAGAAGGACATCCATATCTGGATCGCATATGAACTGTTTCTAGAAGAGAATCTGGAGTAAGTATCAGAATAATATTCGTCTCTGGATCGCATCTAAACTGTTTCTAGAAGAGTGTATAAGAAGGAGCCTGTGTAGGATTGCTTCAGCTGGTCGTGTAGATAATTGTTCTGGCTTGTTTCAGGTATTAATCTCTGACCTTTTGAAAATTGTTGATGATAACCATCTGTTAACCGATCTTTCTTGAAGAGGTAAAGAGTTAGTTGCATGTAATGTCATGATGTATGAAGTGCACGGCGTAATGATGTTCTCAAAATAAATGAGATTATGCTGTATGCATTTATCATGCATGTAAATATGATGCATGAAATATTGTTGGAATGTAATTTTATCTTGGAAAATAAATCCTTGACAAGTGCTGGGGAGTTTTGGGAAGCTGAATCTCGGACGGCCGTTGGAAAAGAAGAGTATGCACACTTTCCCAGACCTTGCTTTTAGACTGTTTCCGCTGGGGATTCCTGTTTTGTTGTTTGAGGAGAAACTCCGTTGGGGAATATTGGCTTGCTTTAAGAAGACTCTGTGGAAATTGTTAATCTCTTCTTGGGGAAATAAAATTCAAGAATTTTGGTTATCCATTACTCTACTGGGGAATTATTCCTGACTGGAGAGAATCGAAAGTTAACTGTTATCTGGTCAAAATCCAGGCTTGGCCGCAATTTATTGAGGATAATGAAGTTCACTGTTATCTAGTCATATTCCAGGCTTCACAGTGAATTTTATTGAGGAGTGAAGTTAAACTGTTATCTGTTCGGACTCCAGGCTTTGCAGTAACTTGCTAGAAAGGATGAAGTTGAACTGATATCTGGTCGGGTCCAGGCTTTGCAGTAACTTACTGGGGATTGTAGAAAATTCTACTGGGGAAGAGGAGTTGTAGTCCCTTTATTTGTAATAATCTGAGAGACAAACTCAAGCTGGGAAATTTGTAGTTTGTTGGGGAAATAAACCTTGTCGCCGGTCTGTTGGGGAGGTTTCTTCTTTTGGCAGAAATCCTCGAGGATTCTTGAGATCAACTCAGTTGG
This sequence comes from Vicia faba, assembly GCA_948472305.1. Classification (NCBI taxonomy): domain Eukaryota; kingdom Viridiplantae; phylum Streptophyta; class Magnoliopsida; order Fabales; family Fabaceae; genus Vicia; species Vicia faba. Next base: position 557,638,597 of record OX451735.1, read on the forward strand.
GGAGAAGTTTTTAGAGATTAAAACCCTGGCTGGTGGTCACCCTATGAGAAGGAATTTGTGGGGAATTCGTCACTGCCCCTGGTAGCAGGTGTTTCCACATTGCCAGAAAATGTTTGTTGTACGTAACCCTTTGTTGGGATTCGCGTTCAATGCCCCATGTGATTCAGATACAGACCTGCCCCTGGTATATTCAACATTTCTTGAGAGATTTCTTGGAAATTGGATTTCCCCAGGTGTGTCGGATAGTGACACGTCATGTCCACTTGCTTATAGGAGATTTGTTATTGGAAGCGTCTTCCCACTTGAAGTGACTTTGTTCATTGAGACGTTTTTTTTTTGTTCATTGGACATTCGTCATGCGAATTTCTCCGCTGTCAAACAAATAGCCATATGAAAACAATGTTATTGCAAAGTTTATGCTTGTCATGAAGTTTTGAAAATGCGTATTAGCAGATAAAAGAATTTTTGTAAGAAAATTCAACTCAGGATTTAGAGTAAAGCCTTATAGGAGTCAGGATACCTTTTGTAACAGTATGCTTTCGAATTAACCCATGCTTCAGTTAGGACTTTTGAAGGGTTATAACGTGGCTTGGTTCATGGTTTAAGAAACAAAGGATAAAGGCTCAAATTTTATTTGTACCCACCCGTTCTTCTTGATGTTCTGCAGTCCTAAACTTAGTTAATTTTGCATTTGAACTCCAATTGAGTCAAGAATAACGTTTTGGTGATGGTTCAGACGAGTTAAGTTTGTTGGAAGACACTCATTTTTGCCATATTTTCCATGTTGTTGATGATTTTTAGTGACCTCTTTTTGATTTATTATCCTTGATTTTGCCTGACTGTTCTTGTTTTTGAGATTACAGTCAGCGGGATGCCCCAATTTTTCTTAAGTCTCCTTCGTAGGTTTTGACTTAGTGGGCTTTTCTTTTTGAGAGATAATGACTGCCTATGTTATAGGGAACCATCACCATATTTTGATTCCATAGGAATGTTTTTGATATCACTCGTTGTATACAAAATGAGAGTTTGCGACTGAGAGCGCATTTGAATTAACTGAGAAACTGCCATGCCCCAGGTTTTGATTAAAGGTTTCAATTTGTGTAAAAAAGAATAACTTCTACTTCTTAGGCACGAAGGGGTTGACTAGGGATTATCCTCCTTATAACTCCAGTGTTTAGGAATTGAAAGAATGCCTGTACATCGTCAGCAAGATCTGTCCAAAAGCATACTATATGAGATGCTGACATTGTTTTCGTCATCCTCCCTCTAAAGGCTTGCAACTTTTAAAACAAGAGTTGAATATAACTGGAGTAAAAAAGCATAGTTTAAATATAGTGAAAACGAATGGATCAATTCAAGACAAACATATACAATGCATTAATGAAATAAATTTTGAAATTAATAGATAAGTGTTTGAACAAAAAGAGATTACAATTGAAAATTCAAATGAACAAAAGCCTCTTTGTCTGAACTTGTCACTTCAGGTAGTGAGCCTTTGAGGGACGACAGAAGAATCCAGTCGTACCGTCTTATGTGAACTCAAGCACTCCTTTGTTGATCAAGTCTTGAATCTTATTTTTCAATGCCCAACAACTATTCGTATCATGTCCATGACAATTGAAATGTGTTGTACCCCAAAATTTTCCCTCTCATTTTACTCAATACATGTCCATTGAGATCCTCAATTTTCTCAAGGTTGCCCAAGAGTTGACCAGAAAAAATCCTCCTAAGGCAGTGTATCTCAAATTAGGTTTCCATTTTCCTCAAGATGGTTGAACCACAAAGGCCTCATATGCTCTACATGGTCCAAATATGTTCCTACATGTCAAGTTTCATGCCTTGCACAAGAAGTTTGCTCAGTCAACTGCTCAGATGCTTGGGAATCGATTGTATTAGGTCAAAAGTCAATTGTGGCCCACATACAGTCAAACCTAAATATTTTTGGTCAACATCAACATTTTGAAGTGACTTCCATCATTTGATCAAGGTTTGATCATGATTCCTCAAGGAATGCTCCAAATTCATCAAAACCCAAAAGTTGCTAAATTAGGGTTTTGCAGGAAAAGTCAACCCAACTTTGACCAAGCATAACTTCATCATACTTTATTAGAAATTTTCCATCCAAGGCTTATTTTGAAGAGGATGCAATTCCCTACAATTCATCTTCATCCCCCAAGTTCAAAATATGCACTCATCAAAAGATATGAACTTTTACATTATAGATCTCTTTGAAAAGTCAACAAAAACACATTTTGGGTCAAAGCTTCATACATGAACATGGAAGGTCCAATTGAGATGAAACAAAAAGGGTTATTTAGGGGACATCCTAAGCTTTCTAAAAAGTCCAAGAAAACCTCTCTAGGGTCAAAATTGAGAGATTTGTACATTGTCAAAGTTGGCAATTTTTGGAAAATTGTCAAAAGTCAACATTGATCAAGTTTGCATTTTTTCCATACATGCCCATTTTCAATTCTTTCTTTTTTTATTTCCTTTTATTTAATTATTTTGTTTAATTATTTTTCCACAAGAATTAATCACCTTTTTTTTTCATTTAATCATAAAATTAATAAATCACAAAATACAAAATTAAAGCAATTTTTTTAATAAATTATTTAATTTAATTAGAAATACAGATTAATTTAATTTCTTTTCTATAATTAAAATAAAATAGAAATTAGGTTTAATTTTACAATTAAATTTCTTTTCTCAAATAAAAAACCCAAAATACACAAATTCTTGTTTTCTTTGTAAAATATTTTATTTTCTTAAAATTAATTAATTTAGCTAGATTAGGTTAATTTCAATTTCTTTCATAATTAAAAATAATTAGAAATTAGGTTTAGTTAATTTTTAATTTAATTTTTTCGCAAATAAAAATCCACAAAAAATACTTTTCCTCACTTAGAGTTTTAGGTTATTTTTCAACCATCCTTGTATTTAATTCGCCGCGCATTTAATTATTTCTTTTCCATTATTTTTGTAAATGCCGATGGTTTATAATAGTTAAAACTAGGGTTTTTATTTATCGCTTTTCCCCCACTTTTGGTTATGTAATTAATCCCCCTCCCCAAAGCCTTATAATAACTAGGTTTTATTTTTCGCACTTTAAATTCCCGCAATCTTTAATTGTCTAGATGCATGGCTAATAGGATTGTATGGAAAGAATGCTTGAAATTTAAAACGGTAGATCACCTAATATGCAAAGACTAAATAACTGAAAAAAACTCATAAGCACATATTCACTCCTAGGGTTTTCCTCACTTCGGTTGCCTTCGGTAAACAATCATTAAGCATAGGAGATTTTATGGTTGCTCTCCAGTCTAAAAGATCAAAATGTCCCATTCGAATGTTGCCTCGGAAATATTGCCTCGGAAATGTTGCCTCGGAAATGTTTCCTCGAAAAGATCTTAAGACTCTAGGGTTACTACTAAAGTTTTCTAACTATTGCTTTAGTGATTGTACTTGTCCCTTTCAAATGTCCCTTACAACTCCAATGATGGTGCTACCTACTCCTTAATAGTGAGATAACGTTGTCTAAAGGAAATAGAACGAACAATCCTTTTTTCGGGTAGGTAGAATCTTAAGTACTTGCTCAATAAAAACTTTTCACACAAACACCTTTCAAAACAAATTTTCAAAATAACTACGTCACATCCTTGAGGACTGATACAAGGATTATCACGAAGTAAAACTTTTCAAAGCAAAGCACACACACAAGAAATTTGAAAAATGAGCAAGTACCTAAGAGCCCATGGAAAACCATGGATAGAAAGGGTGCTAACACCTTCCCTTTCTATAATCTACCCCCCGTACTCAGAATATCTCAAAAAAGGTTTTTTCTGTTCTTTTTCCTTTTCCAAGATTGGATGAAATAAAAGTCGGTGGCGACTCTTTCTTACCACGACATTTTGCAAACAAAAACGCAAAATGGAAACCATTAAAAACAGTCGGTTCTGCCACCGTATCACAGAAATGCCGACTCTGCTAGGGAAAGAATTAAGTGGGGGTATACCTTAGGATCTAGGTAATTAAATTGCTTCTCTTGATTGTCTTGTTTGCTTTACTTTTGAGGGTTTGTTTGAGGTTACTATAGATCCTACACCCGAATCTGAGGGAAATCATTAGGATAACAGCAATAGATCATGGAGACTGTACGACATAGACCGATATGGTTTAAGCGATGGCTGTATTGGTGTGGAACTTTGGTTGGTACCGGTATCCTTCATGGGGAAACAAGGAGAATACGAGTCCGCCGCGTGGTGTCGTGAAGCACCAACGGACCTTAGAACCTTAGTTGAACAAACTTGGCCATTAGAAAGTAGTGAGATAGTCGGCCTCAGTGTAGAGCCGAGAATTGGTTGATACTCGATGCTACACTCATTGAGACCAGACTTTCGGGATATTTTAACCGCAAGAAAAGATTAATTAAGCTGAAACAATGCCCGATAAAGGATGGTCAGTGATATTGAGATCCTCTAGAACCCGGTTACTTTTTAAGACAGGTTTGAAACCAACTAAACTCCAAGAGGGTACTACCTTTGACCTCATGCAAGCCTTAAACCTAAGGACTTTGTGTGATTTGACTGTGCTTGCTATACCTGTATTTTCTATACCTGTGTTTTATCATGACATCATACATCATAACATAGCATCCATTCTTATTGCACTAACCATATCAAAGACCAAGGGAATTTATCTTTGTTCTGTTTTGCAGATCATGGCTTCCATTCGTAGAAACACTATCCGAATCAGCTTTGTGAAAATACCTTCCCAACTCAAAGAGCTAGTATCAAGGGTTTCTGAAACTTCTGCGTTCACTAAGAGACATGGTCAACTTCTCAACCCGGTTACTGCAAACTTTGATGAAAACTTGATGAGTGTAATTTTTCAGTTCTCTGATCCCAAGCACCACTACTTCACCTTTCCAGACTATCAGTTGGTACCTACCTTGGAAGAATTCTCTCAGCTATTGTATATACCCATTCTGGAGCAGTTACCCTTCACAGGTTTAGAAGAAGCTCCTAAGCCAGAAGTCATTGCCTCAGCTTTGCACCCAGAACGGGCCGACGTGGTATCCAATTGGGAAACAAGCGGAGTCAAGGGTTTTCTAGCTAAGTATCTGATAGACAAAGCCCGACTATTTTGAGATGATATGGATTTTCAAGCTTTTGAGGAGGTCTTGGCTCTTCTAATCTATGGGTTAGTCCTATTCCCTAAGCCAGACTCATTCGTAGATGTGAATGCTATCAAGATCTTCCTCTCTCGCAATCCTGCGCCTACCTTACTCAGAGATATTCTGCACACTCTCCATACTCGCACCATGAAGAGAGGAGGGGTTCCTATGTGTTGCACGTCGTTGCTATCAAGGTGGTTTATTTCTCACCTCCCTAAGTCCATACTGAAGAAAGAAGAAGGTTTGGGTTGGTCGTAAAGGATAATGTCACTCGCTCATATGGATATTCTCTGGTGTTCCCGAGCTATGGAAAACACTGCTATTATTGACCACTGCGAGGAGTACCCTAATGTCCCGTTACTTGGTATCAGAGGAGGTATAACCTACAACCCTTGTTTAGCTCTGCGACAATTTGGTCACGCTCGAAGGGATGGTCCCCATGAGTTTCTTATCGAGGGTATTGTATTCAACTATGTGGATGATGTTAACGAGTATCGCTGGAGGTTCATACGAGCTTGGGGCATGGTAAACAGATCTGGCGCCAGGGCTTTAGGGCCAAAGACTTCCATTCCTATGTGTGATCGGTGGGAATAGAACTGACTGTTTTTTAATGCTGGTTCGCGAAATGTCGCGATAAGCAAGAGTCGCCACCATCTTTTATGTTCTCCAATAAGGAAAGGACAAAAGCACAGCAAAATTCCTTTTCGAGATGTTTCTCGGTTCGGGAGGTAGATTATAGAAAGGGAAGGTGTTAGCACCCTTTCTATCCGTGGTTATCCACGGGCTCTTAGGTACTTGCTCACTATGTTTTCAAAAATGTTTGCTTTTCTTGTGTTTGTGGGTTTTGAAAAAAAAAGTTTGTTTTGAAAAACTTTGTTTTAACTCTTGTATCAGTCCTCAAGAGTGCATGAAGTGTTTGTTTGAAAACTTTTGTCAGAAAAGTGTAAGTGCGAAAGGTTGTTTTTGTTTTGAAAAGAGCAAGTACCTTATAACCTCTACCTACTCAAAGGAATTAAGCTGTGTAAATGTCCTTTAGACAGTACTATCCCACTATTGAGAAGTAGGTAGCGCCGTTGTTGGAGTTATTCGGGTCAATTCGATTACAGGGACATGTGGTCACTAAAGCAATGGTAGGACGTCTTAGCGGTAACCCTAATGTCCTAGATCCTTTTTATCCGAGGCAACCGTTTCAAGGCAACTTGGATCTTTAGACAGGAGGGCGACCTCTAAAACACCCTATACTCAATGACCACGTCGAGGCAACCAAGTGAGGCGTACCCTAGGAGTGGCATGTGCGAGTGTGTCAGGATTCAATTTATATTATCTTTGCACATTTTGTGGTGAGCTACGAGTTGATTTTAATTTCATACAAGTCTTGTCATGCATAAAAGTTAATAATTATGCGGAAAGTAAATTGCGGAAAGTAAATTTACGCTATTGCAAGGCGTCGGGTATTTACATCGCTAAAAACATAACCCTTGAAAAGATAAATTGCGAGAAAATAAAGGAAAGCGATAAAAAGTCCTAATTACACTATTACATTCTTCGGAGCAATTACATAAATATGATCAAAATAATATGCACGCGAGAAATTGAATCGGGAAAAGTATTTAGGGTTTTGACCCTTTTTGAGAAAGAATGAGTTTTTGGTCCTTTTGCATTTAATTAAACCTAATTCTAATTATTTAAATAATTAAAAGAAAAAAGTATTTTTTTTAGTTTTTTAATGTTTTAGGGAAATAAATAAAAAGAAATTAAAATTGTCAAGAAAACCCTAATTCTAATTTATTTTATTTGTTATGAAAATAATTAAAGTTAACCTAATTAAAAAAAGACTAAATTAATTAATTACATTTATTTACAAAAATAATAATTAAAATTGAAATTAATAATAATAAAAATATTGTATTTTTTGTGTTTTCTGAATTTATTATAAAAAATTAATTTGTGAGTTATAATGATAATAATAATTATAGTTAATAAAAGAAAATAAAAAAGGGAAAATAAAATAAAAGAGGAATAATAAACCAAGGGGTGTTGGGCCCAGATGGAGGTGAGAAAGTAATCTTCAAGCCCAATTACACTCAATCCCTTCTGACTTTCTTGACTTGTCTACGCGTGGGTTGACCAGGAACATGATGGTCATCCATCTTTGGACCATCAGATTCATGCTTGTGGCCACTTGGCGCCTGGGATGTGAAAGTGCATGGTGGAACGCCTTTAAATGCCTGCATGTGAATATGTAAGAAAAAATAATAGAAGAGTTTTGGGGGACATGGGAATCGAACCCAGGTCCCAATGATACACAACCAACACACCAACCACCAAGCCATCTGCACGCGTTTGTAAATATAATGGAAAATGAATATAATATATAAAAACAACAACATATGCTGGAAACAACAAAATCATGTGCGCTATTTGAATTAGACAACCACATATTAACACGTCCTTCGTCTTCCTCGTTTGCCTGTAAAAAACACAGTTAGATAGTGGGGGTTTTTAACCCCCACAACCTTCAATGACCAATAATAGCGATTAGGGCTACAATGAATATAAATATTTCGCGATGGTGCCAACGTGTTCATCTTGTTCTGACGGTTTCAACCATATGCCTTAGAGGTTCTAATTTTTCCTGGATAATAAAGCCCCAAATCCAAAGCTCAGGAACCCTAGAATTTGTCAATGGCAATTCTTGATTTTGTGCATCATAATTCAATTAACCTGTACCATTAGCTTCGTATGGACTCAAGCAATGTAAAACAAACAATAAATCATGTTAATGATGCATGAATTAAGCTATTTGATTTTCAAAATATCAAGCAAATCGTGAAACTGTTCTTGGTGATTCCTTGAGCTTTAGCGTGTGAATTTGATTGCTACATGTCCCTGACACTTCTAGTAATGTGTTTGAATCAACAAAAGCCTTTGAATCGTGCTAGAATATGGAAATCAGTTTTGACTTTTCTTTGAATTTTCTTTAATGTGGTTATGGATTTTCTGCAGCAAATTCACGTATGCATGATTAGGATTCACTTGTGTACTTATAGGAGAATGGAATTAGGTTAAATCTTGCACAAAATATCCATGGAATGATGATGGAATATTTGATTGAAAATCAAATATTTTTGAATCTTTTTGATTGGAAAAACTTGCTAAATTTGGAGTTTTTGATATCCTTGATTGGCACACGAAATCTCCAGCCTTTTTAGGTCATCTTTGCTTCACCAAAAGATTGAAAAATTAAATCTTTGTATTTCCTACAATTTAAATTAATTAAATGAATTAAAATTGATTAAAAATCCAATTAATTAAATAAATAAATAAGAAAATAATTCCATTCAGCTTGATGGGTCATGCATAGGCCTTGGATAAAGTTTCAAGAAGAAATTTGAGGCCCATTAGCAAAAACAAGGTGTTTTGAGCAAAGTTGACTTTTGCAAATTCACAAATATTTCCCAACTTCTCCAATGCATATCTTGCTCAATTTTGATCATATGAACATGTTCTTGGACATTTTGGAAAGGTCTGGAAGTCCTCTAACCAATGCCTTTGGTCCCATGTCATTTGGATTTACCAATCTCAAGTTATGGGCTTTGACATAAAATGCACTTTTGTTGACTTTTGAAAAGGACCTATAATGTAGAAATTGATAACTTTTTATGATAGCATTTCTTGGACTTGGAGTGTGAAGATGAATTGTAGGAAATGTCATCCCCTTCAAAATGAGCATTGGATGGGATTTTTATGATGAACCATGAAAAAGTTATGCCTTGGTCAAGATACAGTTGACTTTTCTACTGTCCAAAAATAGTAACTTTTTGCATCTTGATGATTTTTGAGCCATGCTTGTGGAATCATGATCAAGACTTGATCAAATGATGATTGTGTACTCAAAATAAGATGTTGACCAAAAATCTTGACTTTTGACTGTAAAATGACCATTTTACCTCTGTAGTTGACTGTAGATCAAATAGGGCTTTTGACTGTGCAAATTGACACTATGAGTCTTGAAACTTGGCATGTAGATGCTTGAGAATGTATGTAGGCATATGAGACTTGATTGAGCCATTGAAAACCTCTAATTCCTTGATAGAACCAAAACCCTAATTTTGACTGGCTTAAGAGGCATTTGGACTGTGCAACCCTTGAGAAATCTTGAACCATTTGAAGATGATTCTTGACAAACCTTTGAGGAATATGGGAGGGAAAATTTTGGGGTACAACAGTTGCCCCTGTTCAATCTTCTTAAACCTGAGGATGTAGATTGGCTTGCTTGCCTTTCGTGATCCAAAGGTGGAAGATGATTGAACACTAAAGTGCCCAGAAATTTGCACTCGCATAGTGTAGTATCAGCAATGTGATGTCAGGAATGGGCTTACATATGCCATTTGGAGAGATGATGGATAGGAGGATGGGCTTATAGATGCCATCTGGAGATGTAATGGAGAGTTGTGGAGATGGGCTTAAGATTCCATCTGGAGATGTTGATCGCGTAAGAGATTCCTTAGCGAGAACTTGCGTACCTGAGAAAGAAAGATAATTTCCTGGCCTGTTATAGGTGTTGATCTTCAAGCTCTTCATGTAGATAACTTTCCTGGCTAGTTACAGGTATAGATCTACAATCAATCGCTCACAGATATGCCCTGGCTAGATACAGGTATCGAATCTGGAACTTCAAAAAGGTTGGTCGAGATAGCTTTCTTGGCTGGATACAGGTGTAGACCTCTGACCCGAGAATGAAAGATAATTTCCTGGCCTGTTACAGGTGTTGATCTTCAATCTCTTCGTGTAGATAACTTTCCTGGCAAGATACAGGTATATATCTATAATCAATCGCTCACAGATATGCCCTGGCTAGATACAGGTATCGAATCTGAAACTTCAAAAGGTTGGTCGAGATAGCTTTCCTGGATGGATACAGGTGTAGACCTATGACCTGAGAATGAAAGATAATTTCCTGGCTTGTTACAGGTGTTGATCTCCAAACTCTTCATGTAGATACTTTCCTGGCTAGATACATGTATAGATCTACAATCAGTCGCTCACAGATATGCCCTGGCTAGATACATGTATCAAATCTGGAACTTCAAAAGGTTGGTCGAGATAGCTTTTCTGGCTGGATACAGGTGTAGACCTCTGACCTGAGAATGAAAGATAATTTCCTGGCCTGTTACAGGTGTTGATCTTCAAACTCTTCATGCAGATACTTTCCTGGCTAGATACATGTATAGATCTACAATCAATTATCCACAGATATACCCTGGCTAGATACAGGTATCGAATCTTGAACTTCAAAAGGTTAGTCAAGATAGCTTTCCTGGCTGGATACAGGTGTAGACCTCTGACCTGAGAATGAAAGATAATTTCCTGGCCTGTTACAGGTGTTGATCTACAAACTCTTCATGCAGATACTTTCCTGGCTAGATACAGGTATAGATCTACAATCAATCGTCCACAGATATACCCTGGCTAGATACAGGTATCGAATCTGGAACTTCAAAAGGTTGGTCGAGATAGCTTTCCTGCCTGGATACAGGTGTAGATCTCTGACCTGAGAAAGAAAGATAATTTCCTGGCCTGTTACAGGTGTTGATCTTCAATCTCTTCATGCAGATACTTTCTTGGCTAGATACAGGTATAGATCTACAATCAGTCGCTCACAGATATGCCCTGGCTAGATACAGGTATCGAATCTGGAACTGCAAAAGTTTATGGTAATCATCTTTTGATTGACTTTTTCCTGAAAAGGCGAAACGTTAGTTGTATGCAATGTCATTATGTATGAAATGCATGATGTCATGATGTTCTCAAAAATAAATGAGATTGTGTCGTATGCACTTTATCATGTACGTAAATAGGAGGTATGAAATGTGAAATGTGTATGAATGTATTTTCGTCTGGGAAAATAAATCCTTGACGAATGCCGGGAAATTCGTTGAATCCTGGGCTGATGTTGAAGAGTAGAGTTCTTCGTTTCCGCTGGTGATGATGAACAAAGATGTTTGCCAGAATAAACCAGTAGGAAAGGATGACTCTGTTGGGGGAATAAACCTGTTTAAAAGATTACCCTGCGGGGAATTACTCTGTGGGAAAGAGATACTTCGCTGATAACTCTGCTGGGGGATTCCGTTGATAAGCTTTGTTGGGGATTTGGTTGATGCACTCTGCTGGGGATGGAAAGAACTTCGCTGAGGATGACCTTTCAGTTGCAACCTGCTGGGATAACCCAGTTAGACTCTGGTGGGGAATAACCTTTTGAATATGGCTGGGGAGAGATACTTGTACTCTGCAGGGGATAAGCTTCAAGAATTTACTGGGGAAGATGATTCAACTCTCCTGGGGAAACTTTTCAGACTGTGCTGGGAAATGGCTCCACTGAGGGGTATCTTGTATTCCACCGGGAAACAATCTTATATTTCTGTCGAGGAATATTAAGACTGTCGGGGATGCTCGCTGAGGAATATTTGTATACTCTGCTAGGGAATATTGAGATCTTCTGGGGGTACCCAACTTCCTTAGGACTGATGATAGACTAACTCTGCTTGGGGGAGAGTCTTACTGACTTCCTGGGGATACTGTGCCTTTTTTAGGGCTGATGGGAGACCAACTCTGCCTGGGGGAGAGTATTGTTGAGTCTTGGCTTACTCTATGGGGAGTGAAGGTATCTTGGTCACATTCTTCAGCTGAACCTACCTTGGTACCTCGGCGGACAGAGCAACTAGATCGCTTAGACAATTCTTACTGCCCCTGTTTCTGATGTCACCTGTAATTAGTCCTTTGTTTCGCATGCAAAATATTTATGATCAGCAATTAATGTCAAATGCATATATCAAAAATGAACATTGGACGTTCTTTGCAAAACAAAACAGATAAAGGAAAAACAATTTGCGATTTGTCTGAAAAAGAATTTGTATTGATTTTGGAATGTGCCTGTAAATAGGCCTTTGTGTACAGGAGGCTGACGTCCTAGTAAGAGAACTCCGCCGAACAAAATAGAGTTTATACAATTTGTGAAAAGGAAACAAAACAGCTATGTGAGAAAAATCCCACTGGGTTCCAACTCTGCTATCTCCTTTATGTCTTCAAGCGTCTCATCACTTGGTTGCTTAGTTGGAGGTGAACTTGATTGATTGATGCCGTCTGAACCTGATAGTCGATACCGAAGTCTGGATGCAGGGTGATCCAATGAGACATAGTATTACGCTTATCCCTAACTTTTTCCTGGACCGCCTGTAATTGAAAGCTTCTCAAGTCATATTTAAAGCATTAGTTTTGATGAAGACAACATGGATATCAACATTCAAAGGATGTGCAAAAAGCTTATCAACATCATATAAAAGTCTTGAAGATTAGAAGAAGAATTATTGAAGAATCATCAAATTTCAAATGGTATAAATAATTCTTAATCTTGAATATAGATGTTCACAAAATTGCATTCATAATCATATACATATCCAACATGTTTTCATTTAAGAAAAACTTTGTTTAAAATCTTTTTCAAAAAGAATTTTTGAAAATTAACTTTCAGGAACCGGTTCCTCCCTAACAGGGAACCAGGTTCCAAAACTTGTTCAAAAACGTGTCCCTGGAATTTGTACCAGGAACCGGGTTGTACCAATAGGGGAACCGGTTCCTGTGTGATATTTTTGAAATCTGACTTATAACGTTCACTAAGAACCGGGTTCTGTCAGTGTCGGAACCGGTTCCCAGCGAACCAGTGCAACTTTTCTTTTGGTTTTTAAACATTTTTCAAGTAGTACTCTTTCATGAATGCATTGCAACTTTTCATATGAATTGGTATGAATGAAGAGGTTCTTGTGACTTTATAAAATGCTGCAGATTTTCTTATTTCAAAAAAACAATGCTTCAATTTTCAAATTAACAAATATACTTCTTCAATAAACAATTTTTCATCATTCACATTTGAATTCAAACTTTCATGTGTTCATAATTTTGTGAAACTTACCATATACACTTTCATTAAGAAATCATTACAAGTTTCATACATACATTGTGAACATTTATATACATTATTTGAGAATTGTTTTTATCTTGAAGAAGAAGATCAATTGAAGATTGATAGTTCTATCCATCTATTTCAAATTAATCATTGTATTACATTAAAGAAATTATTCACTTACTATCCAGGATTGTTGGAAGTAAGTGTTGTGATTTGAAGAGGATTGTTCTTCATTCACATTAGTGTTTGTTTGATCTTAAAGGTGTTAAGAACCATTGATCTCCCTATAGGTTAGATAGTAAGCATAGGCTGTACAATCATTCTAACTATAGTGAAATCTCTTTCGTGTTGGAAAGGGGACTGGAGTACTCTCAGATTGTGAGGGGAACCAGGATATATCACCGTGTTCTTTACTTTTCCGCTTTTATCTCTTTCATCACCATAATCAGGAAAAGATAAGATATAATGAAAACCTTCAAACACTTAACCAAAAAGTACTACAAGTATTCTCATAAAACCGAATAAATTTTTATAGACCTAATTCACCCCCCCCCCCCTCTTAGGCACTCTGAGACTTACAATTGGCATCAGAGCAAGTTATAGGTAACTTGTTCCTAAAGATCCAGAATGGCTTCCGCAAATCCAAATCCAAATCCAATTTTCAAAGATGGTGGTAGTAACAACAAGCCTCCATTGTTTTGTGGTGAATACTTTGACTTTTGGAAAATTCGCATGAAAGCTCATCTTGAAGCGCAAGGAGAAGAAATATGGAATGCTGTTGAGAATGGTCCATTTACTCCGGTGTGTGTTGTCAATGGTGTTGGGTCATTAAAGCCTAAAGCATCATGGGATGACGATGACAAGAAAAAAGTTCTCTTTGACAAAAAGGCAATCAATATTCTCCAAAGTGCTCTTATTATGGATGAATTTTTCCGAGTATCGGCATGTACAACGACAAAGGAAATTTGGGATACTCTTGTAGAAACTCATGAAGGAACCGCCGAAGTCAAAAGGTCTAGATTGAACACTTTGAGTCAAGAATATGAATTATTCAGAATGCTGCCCGGAGAATCCATCCTTGACTTGCAAAAGAGATTCGTTCACTTGACAAACCATTTGAAGGCACTTGGTAAGACTTTAACTAACGATGAATTAAATCTTAAAGTGCTTAGGTATTTAACAAGGGAATGGCAACCAAAAGTGACGGCAATATCCGAAAAGAAAAGCCTAGCAAATATGACTTCCGTAACACTATTCGGAAAGCTTCAAGAATATGAGACGGAACTTGGAAGACTTGAAAAACATGAGAATCATGAGAAGAAATCCAAAGGCATTGCTTTGAAAGTTGATTCAAAAGAAAGTCAAGATAAAGATGCATCGGAGGAAGATGAAAATCTCTTGCTTCTTGTAAAAAGGTTAGGAAAATATTTTGGTCATAAAAATAATCTTCATAATGCTAACTTTGTCAAAAGAAAGAAATTCTATAAGCATAAAGACAAAGAAGCCTCCACATCAACACAAGATGTCACATGCTATGAATGTGGAAAGCAAGGTCACATAAAGCCAGATTGTCCAAAACTCTCCAAGAAAAATGGATTCAAAGGAAAAAAGGAGTTCAAGAACAAAAAGGCTTATGTTGCATGGGAAGATAATGAGATAAGTTCTTCATCCGATTTGGAAAGCGACGAATGTGCAAATCTAGCATTGATGGCTTCACATCACTCCGACGATGAAGAAGAGGTTAGTAATGAATTTAATCTTTTTGATGATGATGTTCAAGGTGCTATTGATGAACTCTTGGGAAAATGCAAAATTTTATACAAAAAGGTGTCAAATCAAGAAAAATAACTTCTAATTTGTCTAGAAAAAATTGACATCATGACTAAAGATTTTGATCTTCAAAAACAAAATTTTATTAAATAAAAAGAAAACTTTGCATGCTCCAAGTGTGAATCAAATGTCTTTCAAATTGTTTAATTGAAAAGAGTCATTGAATGATATGAAAAAGGATAAATAGGATTGGAAGGATTACTAAGCCAACAACGTTATCCAAATGATAAAAGAGGTCTTGGTTATGTGAATTCTAAGAGACCAAGTAACAATCCCACTGTTTTTGTAAAGGCTAGTAATAGTTCCAATCCCAAGAAAGTAGAAAAGAAGCGAGTTGTTCATAATCATCAAAAGAAAAAGGCTAATGTATCGAAAAAGAAAACATTTCCTAAGAAGAAATCCTATTCTTCTAGATATAGAAGTAACTTTGAACCTACTTGTTTTTATTGTGGTATTAAAGGCCATACACCTAATGCTTGCTATGTTAGAAACTTTAGTATAGCAAGTGGGCATTATGTGTGGGTGAAAAAGGGAACTAACTATGAAGGACCCAAGGCAACTTGGGTACCTAACAAAGAATAATTTGTTTTTGTAGGTATGCTTGAAATCCACATCAAATGTTTGGTATCTTGATAGTGGATGTTCAAAGCATATGACAGGAGATGTACACCAATTTTCATATCTAGTACATAAAGCCAAAGGGTATGTCACCTATGGAGACAACACCAAAGGAAAGATTCTTGGCGTTGGAATAGTTGGCACACCTCCATCCATTCAAATTGAGGATGTTCTCTATGTTGAAGGATTAAAGCACAATCTTCTTAGCATAAGTCAACTTTGCGATAGAGGGTTCAAGATCAAATTCAACAAAGAAGAATGCCTTATTATGGATGTGGCAACCAATGAGGTAAAACTCAAAGGTATAAGATCTAACAATATTTTTATGATTACTTTAGATGATTTGTCTATGAAGGTACAATGTCTTATGGTAAACAACAATGAAGCTTGGTTATGGCACAAGAGGATTGCTCACATTCACATGGAGCACTTGAACAAATTGGTTAAGCATGACTTAGTTATTGGTCTACCAAAGATGAAGTTCATCAAAGACAAATTATGTAACGCTTGCCAAAAGGGCAATCAGACCAAAACAACTTTCAAATCTAAGAATGTGGTGTCTACTACAAGGCCACTACAATTGTTACACATGGATCTCTTTGGTCCATCAAGAACAAAAAGCTTCGGAGGTAATGTATACGCTTTAGTTATTATTGATGATTTTTCTAGATATTCTTGGACTTTGTTTCTTGTGCAGAAAAGTGATTCTTTTAAAGCTTTTAAGAAGTATTCTAAGCAAATCCAAAATGAAAAATCACTAAAGATTGTATCCATAAGAAGTGATCATGGTGGAGAATTCCAAAATGCACAATTTGAAGAATTTTGTGTAGAACATGGTATCTCTCATAATTTTCCAGCACCTAGAACTCCACAACAAAATGGAGTAGTTGAAAGAAAGAATAGGTTTCTAGTGGAACTTGCAAGAACAATGCTTAGTGATGCAAATCTTCCTAAATATTTTTGGGCGGATGCGGTTAGTACGACATGTTATGTTGGAAATCGAGTTATCATTAGACCTATAATAAAGAAGACTCCATATGAACTCTTCAATGGAAGAAAGCCAAATATTGTTCACTTTCACATTTTTGGATGCAAGTGCTTTGTTCTTAAAAATGACAAAGACAATCTCGGTAAGTTTGACGAGAAATCCGACGAAGGTATATTTCTTGGTTATTCTCTCTCTAGTAAAGCATATAGAATTTATAATAAAAGAAATTTAACTATTGAAGAATCTATGCATGTATCTTTTGATGAAACTAACCCCTCTAAGGAGGAAGTAGTTGTTTGTGATGATGATGATCCTATAGATTTACCCCCGGAAGATCTTTCAATTGATCAAATTGTGAAATCACCGGAAAATCAAGAAAACATTGTACAACAAGATTCAAACATCAATGATCTACCAAAAGAATGGAGAACTCATAGAGACCATCCTATTGACAAAATTATTGGTGACATTAGCCAAGGAGTATCAACAAGATTGAATCTAAAAAATGCTTTCTTAAACATGGCGTTTGTTTCTCAAATTGAACCTACCAAAGTTGATGAAGCCTTAGGAGATGATCAATGGATTATTGCTATGCAAGAATAATTAAATCAATTCGAGAGAAATCAAGTTTGGGAACTTGTTCCTAGACCAAGTGGTAAACACATCATAGGTACCCGATGGGTGTTTAAGAACAAACTTGATGAGAATGGTCTAATTGTTCGAAACAAAGCAAGGTTGGTTACCCAAGGTTACAATCAAGAGGAAGGAATCAACTTTGAAGAAACATTTGCTCCGGTTGCAAGGTTAGAAGCTATACGTCTTTTACTTACTTATGCTTGTTCATTAAACTTTCAGCTTTTTCAAATGGACGTCAAAAGCGCATTCTTGAATGGATACATCAATGAAGAAGTCTATGTCAAACAACCTCCGGGATTTGAAGACTTCAAACATCCTACACATGTATTTAAGTTGAGAAAGGCTCTTTATGGCTTAAAGCAAGCACCAAGAGCATGGTATGATAGACTTAGCAATTTTTTGTGTGAAAAAGGTTTCGAAAAGGGTAAGGTTGATAAAACTTTGTTCATTAAGAAAATCCAAAGTAACACTTTATTGGTTCAAGTCTATGTTGATGATATCATTTTTGGATCGACTAACAAAGAAATGTGTGAGGAATTCTCATTGATGATGCAAGGAGAATTCGAGATGTCTATGATGGGAAAGATGAACTACTTTCTTGGACTACAAATTAAGCAACTAGAAGATGGAATCTTCATCAACCAATCTAAGTATTGCAAAGAATTATTGAAAAAGTTTGATATGGACAATTGTAAAGCAATGAATACTCCAATGGGCTCCGGTACATATGTTGATCAAGATGAATCCGGTACTTCAATTGATATTACAAAATACCAAGGTATGATTGGTTCCTTATTGTATTTAACGGCAAGCCATCCTGACATCATGTTTAGTGTTTGTCTTTGTGCTCGCTTTCAAGCAAATCCAAAGGAATCACACCTCATGGCAGTTAAAATGATCATGAAGTATCTAAAAGGAACAACCAATGTCGGCTTATGGTATCCTAAAGGTAGTATCTGCACTTTAATTGGTTATTCTGACGCGGATTATGCAGGTTGTAAAACTGATCGTAAAAGCACAAGTGGTACTTGTCACATTATTGGAAATGCATTAGTATCATGGGCTTGTAAAAAGCAAGCATGTGTTGCGCTTAGCACGGCCGAAGCAGAATACATAGCAGCGGGTAGTTGTTGTGCATAAATTCTTTGGCTCAAGCAACAACTCCGTGATTATGGACTTGATCTCGGATGCATTCCTCTTCGATGCGACAATACAAGTGCTATCAATATTACAAAGAATCCAGTCATGCATTCAAGAACCAAACATATAGATATTCGACATCATTTTCTCCGTGATCATGTACTTAAAGGAGATGTCAAAGTCACTTTTGTGGATACTCATAACCAACTCGCAGATATCTTCACAAAACCGCTTGCTCGAGAACCATTCTTCAAAATCCGAAGAGAACTTGGTATTTTGGATGAAGGTGATATCTAAATGTTTCTCATAAGATGCACGTCTTATTTTTTAAATGTATTTATTTCACTCTTTTTCCCCATCCTTTTTGATGTTAACAAAGGGGGAGAAGAATATGCATATATGTTGTTTTGTTTCAAAGAAATTGCAGGCCCAAATAACTATCATACTCACTCCAAAATTCAAAGAATCATGGACTTAGGGGGAGCATACAATTTAGGGGGAGCCTTGCATTTGCTCAACATGTTTGCTACACAAAACAACATAAAAAAATTTCAAGAATCGTTTTCAAGACTTGGTTGTCATCATCAAAAAGGGGGAGAATGTAATTGCAAGCTTCTCAAGTCATATTTAAAGCATTAGTTTTGATGAAGACAACATGGATATCAACATTCAAAGGATGTGCAAAAAGCTTATCAATATCATATAAAAGTCTTGAAGATTAGAATAAGAATTATTGAAAAATGATCAAATGTCAAATGGTATAAATAATTCTTAATCTTGAATATAGATGTTCACAAAATTGCATTCATAATCATATACATATCCAACATGTTTTCATTTAAGAAAAACTTTGTTTAAAATCTTTTTCAAAAAGATTTTTTGAAAATTAACTTTCAGGAACCGGTTCCTCCCTAACAGGGAACCAGGTTCCAAAACTTGTTCAAAAACGTGTCCCTGGAATTTGTACCAGGAACCGGGTTGTACCAATAGGGGAACCGGTTCCTGCGTGATATTTTTGAAATCTGACTTATAACGTTCACTAAGAATCGGGTTCTGTCAGTGTCGGAACCGATTCCCAGCGAACCAGTGCAACTTTTCTTTTGGTTTTTAAACATTTTTCAAGTAGTACTCTTTCATGAATGCATTGCAACTTTTCATATGAATTGGTATGAATGAAGAGGTTCTTGTGACTTTATAAAATGCTGCAGATTTTCTTATTTCAAAAAAACAATGCTTCAAATTTCAAATTAACAAATATACTTCTTCAATAAACAATTTTTCATCATTCACATTTGAATTCAAACTTTCATGTGTTCATAATTTTGTGAAACTTACCATATACACTTTCATTAAGAAATCATTACAAGTTTCATACATACATTGCGAACATTTATATACATTATTTGAGAATTGTTTTTATCTTGAAGAAGAAGATCAATTGAAGATTGATAGTGCTATCCATCTATTTCAAATTAATCATTGTATTACATTAAAGAAATTATTCCCTTACTATCCAGGATTGTTGGAAGTAAGTGTTGTGATTTGAAGAGGATTGTTCTTCATTCACATTAGTGTTTGTTTGATCTTAAAGGTGTTAAGAATCGTTGATCTCCCTATAGGTTAGATAGTAAGCATAGGCTGTACAATCATTCTAACTATAGTGAAATCTCTTTCGTGTTGGAAAGGGGACTGGAGTACTCTCGGATTGTGAGGGGAACCAGGATATATCACCGTGTTCTTTACTTTTCCGCTTTTATCTCTTTCATCACCATAATCAGGAAAAGATAAGATATAATGAAAACCTTCAAACACTTAACCAAAAAGTACTACAAGTATTCTCATAAAACCGAATAAATTTTTATAGACCTAATTCACCCCCCCCCCCCCCCCCCCCCCTCTTAGGCACTCTGAGACTTACACCGCCCTTTCGGGTTTTCAGTCCACCGGGATACCCATTTTTGCCCAAGCCGCCTTTTCAGGTTTTCGACTTGCCGGGTGTACAGATTTTTTTCATTTCATCCCTTATTTTTGCCTGAACCCTTTTGGTTCGCCGGGAATCCCTTATTTTTGCCTAGGCCAGTCGACCTAGCGGGTCTTTAATCATGCATAGTATCTTTTTACTATGTCTGCATTGGCGGGGTGTGGAAGGTCGTCACCATCCATGGTAGTTAGAATCATCGCTCCTCCTGGGAAGATATTCTTAACCACAAATGGCCCTTCGTACGTAGGGGTCCATTTTCCCCTGGGATCACCTTGAGGTAGAATGATGCGCTGATTACCAGGTCCCCAACTTGATACTCTTGGCGTCTGACTTTCTTGTTGAATGCCTTGATCATCCGTTTTTGGTACGTCTGACCATGACAAAAAGCAGTGAGTCTCTTTTCGTCGATTAGGTTTAGTTGATCAAGCCGAGTCCGGATCCAGTCATCTTTGCTCAAACCTGCATCCTTTATGATTCGGAGAGAGGGTATTTGAACTTCAATGGGCAAGACTGCCTCCATGCCGTATACCAAGGAAAAGGGTGTTGCCCCTGTTGACGTCCGTGCTGAGGTTCGGTACCCATGAAGAGCGAACGGTAACATCTCGTGCCAGTCTTTGTAGGTCACTGTCATCTTTTGCACAATCTTCTTGATGTTCTTATTAGCTGCTTCTACAGCCCCATTCATCTTCGGCCGGTAGGGAGAAGAGTTGTGGTGCTGTATCTTGAATTGCTCGCAGAGCTCGGTGATCATCTTGTTGTTAAGATTGGTACCATTGTCCGTAATGATCCTTTCTGGTACACCGTATCGACAGATCAGGTTATGCCGAATGAACCGTGCCACGATGTTCTTGGTTACGGTGGCGAAGGAAGCTGCTTCAACCCACTTCGTAAAGTAATCAATCGCCACCAGGATAAAACGATGCCCATTGGATGCCGTAGGTCTGATCTCGCCGATCATATCAATTCCCCACATTGCAAAAGGCCAAGGTGCTGTTAAGACATTTAAAGGAACTGGAGGAATGTGCACCTTATTAGCGTAGATCTGGAACTTGTGACATGTCCGAGAATGCTGATAACAATCGGCTTCCATTGTGGACCAGTAATATCCTGCCTGAAGGATTTTCTTTGCCATGGTATGTCCATTGGAATGCATTCTGAATGTACCTTCATGCAGCTCTGCCATGATCCTTTCTGCTTCAGTCTTATCCATACAACACAGTAAGGTTGAATCATGGTTTCGCTTGTAGAGAATGTCATTGCTGAGGAAGAACTTTTCCGCGAACCTTCTCAGAAACTTCTTGTCATTAACGGATGCACCCTCGGGATATTCTTGAGCTTCAAGGTACCTTTTCACTTCATGATACCAAGGTTTTTCAGTTACCTCTTCAGTCTCAAGATCACAGCAATGTGCAGGTTCATCCAATTTCCAAATGATGACCCGGGGAGCCTCGTTGTCCCATTTGACTTTGAACATAGAAGACATTGTAGCTAGCGCGTCCGCCAACTGATTCTCCTCTCTTGGGAAGTGTTCAAAGGTTATCTCCTCGAAATGGGGGATCAATGTCAACACATACTCTTTGTAAGGAATGAGATTTGGGTGTTTCGTATCCCACTCGCCTTGGATCTGACTGATCACGAGAGCAGAATCTCCGAAGACACTCAGAAACTTGATCCTTAAGTCAATTGCAGCTCGAAGACCCATGATGCATGCTTCATACTCCGCCATGTTGTTGGTGCAGTTGAAACATAGTCGGGCGGTAAGTGGAGTATGAGAGCCTTTTGGAGATATGATCACAGCGCCAATACTGTTACCCAAAGCGTTTGAGGCTCCGTCAAAGTGCATAGACCATCGGGATCCTTCCTCAGGTCCTTCATCTGATTCAGGTACTTCACAATCAGTCACTACCAGGATATTCTCGTCTGGAAATTCAAAGTTCATAGATTGGTAGTCGTCCACTGCCTGGTGTGCCAAATGGTCTGCCAATACACTTCCCTTGATTGCTTTCTGAGTCGTGTACTGGATGTCATATTCCGTCAAGATCATCTGCCATCTTGCTATTCTTTCGGACACGGTAGGCTTTTCGAAGATGTACTTGATTGGATCCATCTTTGAAATTAACAGAGTAATGTGAGTCAACATATACTGTCTCAGCCGGCGAGCAGCCAATACCAAAGCGCAACAAGTTTTCTCGAGCAGTGAGTATCGTGTCTCACAGTCGGTAAAATTTTTGCTAAGGTAATAAATAGCGTGCTCTTTTCGGCCAGACTCGTCATGCTGCCCCAACACACATCCCATTGAGCTGTCAAGTACTATCAAGTATAAGATTAGAGGTCTCCCTTCAACAGGTGGCATAAGAATAGGTGGCTCTTGGAGATACTCTTTGATTCTTTCGAAAGCGGTCTGACATTCATCATTCCAACGTACCACTTGATCTTTCTTCAGTAGCTTGAAGATTGGTTCACAAGTAGCAGTTAGGTGCGAGATGAATCGGGCAATGTAGTTCAGCCATCCTAGAAAGCCTCTGACTTCTTTCTCTGTCTTGGTAACTGGAATCTCTTGCATGGCTTTCACTTTGGAAGGGTCCACTTGAATACCTTTGTCGCTTACGACGAAGCCTAGCAATTTTCCAGACCTCACCCTGAAGGTGCACTTGTTCGGGTTTAACCTCAGCTTATATAACTTCAGACGGTCAAACAGCTTCTGTAGATGGTCAAGGTGTTCCTCCTTGGTTTGGGACCTTGCAATCATATCGTCGACGTATACCTCAATTTCATGATGGATCATGTCATGAAACAGAGCAACCATGGCACGTTGGTAGGTTGCCCCAGCATTTTTCAACCAAAAAGGCATGAACTTGTAGCAAAAGGTGCCCCACTGAGTAACAAAAGTGGTCTTCTCCATGTCTTCAGGAGCCATCTTGATTTGATTATAACCGGAGAACCCGTCCATGAAGGAGAATACCTTATGCTGGGCGGTGTTGTCAACCAGAATGTCGATGTGAGGCAGAGGGAAGTCATCCTTAGGGCTCGCCCTGTTCAAATCCCTGTAATCAACACACATTCTGACCTTACCATCTTTCTTTGGCATTGGAACCACATTGGCCACCCACTGAGGGTAAGAAGTCACTGCTAGAAAACCGGCATCAAATTGTTTCATAACCTCAGCTTTGATTTTCTCTGACATCTCTGGACGCATACGGCGGACCTTCTGTTTTACCGGAGGACAGTCTTCCTTGGTAGGCAGGTGATGAACCACAATGTCGGTATCCAACCCAGGCATGTCTTCGTAGGACCAGGCAAAGATTTCCACATAGTCATGCTGCATCTGAATCAACCGTTGTTTCACACTGAGCTCCAGATGGCACCAATCTTGACTTCCTTTCTGTCTGTCTCAGTACCCAGATTTACCGTTTCCACTGGCTTTTCATGTGGCTGAATGGCGCTCTCTTCCTGGAGTAATAGTCTTGCAAGCTCACCAGGCACTTCGCAATCATCTTCACCTTCGTCTTCGACTAAGTTGATCAGACTTTCGAAGTCATAACTGGCAGTAGCAGAGTCGTTACCAGTGAGATCTAGAGTGGATTGGAACCTGTATATGTGAGTGTGTGTAAATAGCTGTTTTGCAATATATAATGAAGAAAGACAAGGAGCGCAAGATTTGAAATGAAAAAAACGTCCAATGCTTTTATTAATGATATATGAAAATGACACACAAAAGCCCTCACAAATGAAGCCACGGTGCCCCGGGTAAGACACTGGGCCATAAAGTTTCAAATTTATTGTCTGTTACAAAATCAAAACAAAGGAGTTCATTACTGAGTCACAAAAGTAATAGGGACAAAATCTTTCGCAGTCCAGTTGTTCGGTCCATCGTCAGTCGTAGGGTAGATCCAGCTGTCGAATTCAGATTCCTCCACGCCATCTTCAATAGCATTTACCCCTGGGTTGCTGATTAACACAGGAGGTCTTCCCATCCTTGCCTTACGAACAGCCCTTTGAGCTTCTGCAGTGAAACCCAAACCAAACTTGTCAGTCTTCGGAGTGAAATCAGGAAGTCGGCCCCAGTTTGCGTACTCACCCTTCTCAATAACAGCCCGGACATCCTTTAAGGAAGCCATCTTCAAAGGAGAATCATCAATCACAGCTTCAGCTGATGCCAGTGTCTGAGGAACCTCTTCAAAGTGTTGGAATGGAGTCTCAATGAACTCCCCATCCATCTCTATATACCGGAACGAGTTGAGGTGGCTGACCATATACTCTTATTCCCCTTGAACTATTACGATCTTCCCCCTGACTGGGTATTTCAGCTTCTGATGTAGTGTGGAGGTCACCGCTCCAGCTTTATGGATCCATGGACGACCCAACAAACAAGAGTATGATGGTCGGATGTCCATAACGTATAATGTAGAGTCAAAGACCTGAGAACCAACTCTGATTGGAATATCAACCTTGCCATGTACCATCCTTTTAGACCCGTCAAAGGCCCGGACAACAATGTTACTTGGCTTTAGCTCCAAACCCTCGCAATCCAACCTGTCTAGAGCTTTCTTGGGCAAGACGTTCAATGAGGAACCAGTGTCAACCAGCACATGCGCAAGAGTAGTGCCCCTGCATTCAATGGAGACATGCAGGGCATCGTTATGGTTCTTCCCCTTGGTAGTCAGATCAGCATCGGAGAAACTCAAACCATTATCAGCAGTTAAGTTGGCCACACAGTCGGTGAACTAATCGGTTGACGTTTCTTGTGGCACGTGGGCCTTCTTCAGGAAGGTAATCAGAGCCTTGGCATGGGCCTCTGAACACAACAACAGTGATAGCATAGAAATTTTAGATGGGGTGTGCCCCAGCTACTCAACTACGTTGAAATCACTCTTCTTGATAATTTTAAGGATCTCTTCCATCTCCTGCTTGGAAGCTTCAACAGTGGTTGTTTTTGGTGCCTTCGCCTGGGCAGGCATATCAGTAGCGATCCCTTTGCCCCGAGCATCAGATGACTCGGCAGCAGGGGTAGAAATAGGAACTTGGTCAGGAAGGGGAGCAGGCACACTTGCAGGTGTGATGATAATAGGTGTCTGGATGGTTGGTGGCGCAATATCTGGTGAGAACAATCTACCACTACGAGTGACTTTGGCAGGCCCGGTGATGTTGCTGACGCTGGTACTAGTATCAAACTCCTGTTTAACTCCAAGCACATAAACATCTGCCCCATAGTGCCAAGGGACAGCTTTGTCAGATGTATAGGGGATGGGCCCCGGAACTGTGATGATTATAGGTGCAACCTTCTGAGTAGACATGATTTTGACAGGCTTCCTTGAGGGAGCTTTGGGAGAATTATTGAAGATGGTGACAATGGAAACTTCTTCAGTAGGGGTAGCAGGAACAACAATCTTCTTGAACAAGATCTCTTTATTATCCATCAGGTTTTGGACGCCTGACTTCAACAAAGGACAAGCAGCAGGTGAAACAGAACATAGATGGCAACCTTTACTACATCCCGGAAATAAACTGGCTAGTAACAGGTTCCTTTTGACGGTTAACAACGGAGTAGCAATATCATCCACAGAGGCTACATACAGGTCTTCCTCTATAGCATTCACTCCATGCTTGGGCATGGGAGCAGTCACAACATTGGGCCTTTCGGGCGCCTCGAACTCTATCTCTTTAGCATCAATGAGGTCCTGAACCTTATTCCTCAGAGCCCAACAATCATCCGTAGAATGCCCCGGGCTGTCAGAGTGATAAGCACAGCGGGTGTTGGGATTGTACTTTGGAGACATGGTGTTTACAACCTTTGGAGCTTCTTTTATAGTTACCAGATTGGTTGACAGCAGTTGCGGCAATATCTGGGATAAGGTCATACTGAGTCGAGTGAACTGCCTTCTGGGTCTCTCACCCCTTGGTTGGTTATATTGCTGAGGAGCAGTAGCAGGCTTTGAAATTACCACCGTGTTGACAGCTTGGCGGCATTCCGGTTTATTCTGTCTCCTTGAACCATAAACAGCACTAGATTCTTTCTTGAAGGGTTTCTTTTCAGTGCTCGAGGAGGCACCTTTTTGTATCTTCCCAGACTTGATACCAGCTTCTATCCTCTCACCAGTCAAGATAAGGTCTGTAAACCCAGCAGAAGAATTTCCAATAAGATGGTTGAAGAACGGACCAGACAGGGTCCCCAAGAACATATCCACAAGTTCACAGTTAGTCAAAGGTGGCTGCACCCTTCCAGCCAGGTCTCTCCACTTTTGAGCATACTCTTTAAATCCTTCACCCGTCCCTAGTGACATACCCTAGAGTTGGGTACGCGTAGGAGCGAGGTCGGAATTATACTGATACTGCTTATAAAACGCAGTAGCCAAATCCTCCCAGTTACGAATACTGGCTCCATCCAGCTGATAGAACCACTCAAGCTGAGTCCCTGAAAGACTATCCTGAAAGAAATGGATCCACAAATTCTTGTCAGCAGTGTAAGGTTGGATCTTCCTTACATACGATCGGAGGTGCAGCTTAGGACAGGAAGCTCCGTCGTACTTTGCAAAAGCAGGTGCTTTAAACTTGTGGGGGATCACCACCCCAGAGGATAAGCCTAGGTCTCCAAAGTCCAACCCGGGCACATGTTGAATCTCCATAGCACTTAAGCGGTCCTCCAGCTGTTTATACCTATCCTCGGCAGGAGGATACAATTCATCATTATAATCCGTCTCGTTTTCGGAGACCACGGGACTAGGAACCCTTCTCTCTTGGGGACTCTCTTTCCCTACAGAGGAAGTAGTCAGATCAACCTCATTTTGTAGTCTATTCCCAAATCTGCGTCCAGTGTTGAACAACACAATCCTCTTCTTCTTCTTTTTCAGAATCAGAGTCTTCAACTCCTGTTGACCCTGGGCTAGGCTCATAACCAACTCCTGGAACTAGGCATTCTGGGCCTGGAGGGCCTTGATAGCTTGCTCAGTAGTAGTTTCAGAAGACATGATGATTGCTGAAATAAACAGCGAAGAAGATAAGTGACCTGTAAAAAGGGTACCTGTGATGCATATGATGACATGAAATGCGTATGATTTATGTTTTCAAAGACAATCGGGATTCAACTTTGTAGACAAAAAGGAAACACATTTCATTAGATTTAACTTTGGAATTTAAATTGTTCAACAAATTGCCCTTAGGCGTTACAAGAATGAAAAATACTGAAAAGGAAATAAAAGCTGTAAAAGAAACATCCAAAGCCCATCAGTGCTCCCATGTCCTCTTCTTCTCAGTACGGATATAGTAATTCAGGATCCGCTTGTTCTCCAATTGCTTGGTCAGCTTCTGGATCTTTTGTTCTTGTTCATTGAACCTTTCTCGATAAGAATCCCGTTCTTCCTGCAGTTGCGCACAAGACCTCTTTAGTGTGTCAACATCAGTGGGTATCTGAGGAGGGAGTACGGTTGGAGGAACTCCGTCTCTATCAGGAACTTCAAGAGTAATAGGTCTGACAGCTTCATATGGCATACCTAACTTCTGAGCACGGATGCGGACCCATCTGAAGTAGGGTTCCATTGGTAGAGAAGTCTTCGGTCCCAACTCATGTGGGTCAGCTTTGTGAATTCTGTCCCAAGCCTGGATGAATCTACGACGCATCTCGTCGCTATCTACCTGAAACTCAAAACTGACGTGAGGTACCAACATCTCATGAGGCCCTGCTCTTCTGGCTCTTCCAAAGTGACGGAGAGCTAAACATGGATTATAAGAGATTCCTCCCTGGGTTCCGATCAAAGGAACATTAGGATACTCTCCGCACCGATCAATAACAGCCACCTCATCTAAACCTCTGAGAGTCCAAATGATGTCATTATCAGTGAGAGACATTATCCTATGAGCCCAGCCCCTTCCTTCTTTGTTCTTCAGCACGAACTTAGGGAGGTGCGAAATAAACCACCTCACTAATAAAGGAGCACAACACCACAGAGTTCCCCGTCTTCGGGCAGTACGAGCATAGAGTTGTTGCAGGATATCACCCAAGAGAGTGGGTACAGGGTTCCGAGAGATGAAGATCCTTATGTCAGTGACATTAACAAAGGTATCAGGATTTGGAAACAATACTAGACCATAGATTAAGAGAGACAGGATGTCTTCGTACGCCCTGAAGTCTATGTCATTCCAGAAACTATTAGCTTTGCCAATCAGAAACTTAGCCAAAAAGCCCTTAACTCCGCTTCTAGTCTCCCAGTTGCCCATTACCTCTTTGTTGGTCAAGGGAAGGGCTGCAGCAATCTCCTCAAGCCTAAGAGTCTTTTCCCAACCAGTGAATGGAGTCTGTTCCAAAACAGGGATACCAAGCAAATCAGAGAATTCTTCCAGGGTAGGGACCAGCTGGAAGTCTTGAAAGGTGAAGCAATGATATAGGGGATCATAGAACTGGGTCAAGACACTCATCAGCTGTTGGTCCCACTTTGAAGTGACTAAACCGAGAAGAGAACCATGCCTCTTGATGAAGGAAGTAGTGTTTGGAATCCTATCAACCAATTCTTTAAGCAAATCAGGTGGGTGAACAAAGTTGAGCCGGATAGTATTTTTTCGCATAGGCATCATGATGTCCTACAAAACAGAGAAAAGATGAAACCCTCTTGTCTTTGAAATGGGTTAGTCCTTATGCAAGATGTATGCAATGGTATGATGGTATGATGTTATGATAAAGGCACACCACAAATATTCACAAAAGGCAAACATGGTAAGGCACACAAGTCACACAAGACAGCCCTTAGATTTTAGGCCAGCATGAAGTTTAGGTACTACCCTCTTTCAGTTTCAGTTGGTTAAGACCTGTCCTAGAAAATAGTAACCGGGTTCTAGAGGATCTCAATATCACTGACTACCCTCAATCGGTTATAACTCCAGCATCGCAACCTTTTCTTGCGGCCGGAACCATCGCGAGAGTTTAGCCTCAATGAGTGTAGCATACTGCTACTGTTCTATGGCCAAGTTGGGTCAATTTAAGGTTCTAAGGTCAGTTGGTGCTTAATGACTCCTCAGAAGACCCATATTCTCCTCGTTCCAACACAAGGGATATCGGTACAGACCAAGGTGTCACACCAACATAGCTAATGCTTCACCCGTGTCGGTCTACGCCGGACAGGTCCCTCACAGTTTATTGCTACCTAAAGGGTATTCCCCAGATCCGGGTTAGGATCTATGAAACTCCAATACAAGCCCACAAATATAAAAGCAAACAAGGCATACAATTGAAAACATAGAATGATCTAATCCTAAGGTACACCTCACTTATTAAGTCCCCAGCAGAGTCGCCAGTTCTGTGATCGGTGGGAATAGAACTGACTGTTTTTTAATGCTGGTTCGCGAAATGTCGCGGTAAGCAAGAGTCGCCACCGTCTTTTATGTTCTCTAATAAGGAAAGGACAAAAGCACAGCAAAATTCCTTTTCGAGATGTTTCTCGTTTCGGGAGGTAGATTATAGAAAGGGAAGGTGTTAGCACCCTTTCTATCTGTGGTTATCCACGGGCTCTTAGGTACTTTCTCACTATGTTTTCAAAAATGTTTGCTTTTCTTGTGTTTGTGGGTTTTGAAAAAAAAAAGTTTGTTTTGAAAAACTTCGTTTTAACTCTTGTATCAGTCCTCAAGAGTGCATGAAGTGTTTGTTTGAAAACTTTTGTCAGAAAAGTGTAAGTGCGAAAGGTTGTTTTTGTTTTGAAAAGAGCAAGTACCTTAGAACCTCTACCTACTCAAAGGAATTAAGCTGTGTAAATGTCCTTTAGACAGTACTATTCCACTATTAGAAGTAGGTAGCGTCGTCGTTGGAGTTATTCGGGTCAATTCGATTATAGGGACATGTGGTCACTAAAGCAATGGTAGGACGTCTTAGCGGTAACCCTAATGTCCTAGATCCTTTTTATCCGAGGCAACCGTTTCGAGGCAACTTGGATCTTTAGACAGGAGGGCGACCTCTAAAACACCCTATACTCAATGACCACGTCGAGGCAACCAAGTGAGGCGTACCCTAGGAGTGGCATGTGCGAGTGTGTCAGGATTCAATTTATATTATCTTTGCACATTTTGTGGTGAGCTACGAGTTGATTTTAATTTCATACAAGTCTTGTCATGCATAACAGTTAATAATTGTGCGGAAAGTAAATTGCGGAAAGTAAATCTACGCTATTACAAGGCGTCGGGTATTTACATCGCCAAAAACATAACCCTTGAAAAGATAAATTGCGAGAAAATAAAGGAAAGCGATAAAAAGTCCTAATTACGCTATTACATTCTTCGGAGCAATTACATAAATATGATAAAAATAATATGCGCACGAGAAATTGAATCGGGAAAAGTCTTTAGGGTTTTGACCCTTTTTGAGAAAGAATGAGTTTTTGGTCCTTTTGCATTTAATTAAACCTAATTCTAATTATTTAAATAATTAAAAGAAAAAAGTATTTTTTTAGTTTTTTAATGTTTTAGGGAAATAAATAAAAATAAATTAAAATTGTCAAGAAAACCCTAATTCTAATTTATTTTATTTGTTATGAAAATAATTAAAGTTAACCTAATTAAAAAAGACTAAATTAATTAATTACATTTATTTACAAAAATAATAATTAAAATTGAAATTAATAATAATAAAAATATTGTATTTTTCGTGTTTTCTAAATTTATTATAAAAATTAATTTGTGAGTTATAATGATAATAATAATTATAGTTAATAAAAGAAAATAAAAAAGGGAAAAGAAAATAAAAGAGGAATAATAAACCAAGGGGTGTTGGGCCCAGATGGAGGTGAGAAAGTAATCTTCAAGCCCAATAACACTCAAGCCCTTCTGACTTTCTTGACTTGTCTACGCGTGGGTTGACCAGGAGCATGATGGTCATCCATCTTTGGACCATCAGATTCATGCTTGTGGCCACTTGGCGCCTGGGATGTGAAAGTGCATGGTGGAACGCCTTTAAATGCCTGCATGTGAATATGTAAGAAAAAATAATAGAAGAGTTTTGGGGGACCTGGGAATCGAACCCAGGTCCCAATGATACACAACCAACACACCAACCACCAAGCCATCTGCACGCGTTTGTAAATATAATGGACAATGAATATAATATATAAAAACAACAACATATGCTGGAAACAACAAAATCACGCGCGCTAGTTGAATTAGCCAACCACATATTAACATGTCCTTCGTCTTCCTCGTTTGCCTGTAAAAAACACAGTTAGATAGCGGGGGTTTTCTACCCCCACAACCTTCAATGACCAATAATAGCGATTAGGGCTACAATGAATATAAATATTTCGCGATGGTGCCAACGTGTTCGTCTTGTTCTGACGGTTTCAACCATATGCCTTAGAGGTTCTAATTTTTCCTGGATAATAAAGCCCCAAATCCAAAGCTCAGGAACCCTAGAATTTGTCAATGGCAATTCTTGATTCTGTGCATCATAATTCAATTAACCTGTACATTTAGCTTCGTATGGACTCAAGCAATGTAAAACAAACAATAAATCATGTTAATGATGCGTGAATTAAGCTATTAGATTTTCAAAATATCAAGCAAACCGTGAAACTGTTCTTGGTGATTCCTTGAGCTTTAGCGTGTGAATTTGATTGCTACATGTCCCTGACACTTCCAGCAATGTGTTTGAATCAACAAAAGCCTTTGAATCGTGCTAGAATATGGAAATCAGTTTTGACTTTTCTTTGAATTTTCTTGAATGTGGTTATGGATTTTCTGCAGCAAATTCACGTATGCATGATTAGGATTCACTTGTGTACTTATAGGAGAATGGAATTAGGTTAAATCTTGCACAAAAAATCCATGGAATGATGATGGAATATTTGATTGAAAATCAAATATTTTTGAATCTTTTTGATTGGAAAAACTTGCTAAATTTGGAGTTTTTGATATCCTTGATTGGCACACGAAATCTCCAGCCTTTTTAGGTCATCTTTGCTTCACCAAAAGATTGAAAAATCAAATCTTTGTATTTCCTACAATTTAAATTAATTAAATGAATTAAAATTGATTAAAAATCCAATTAATTAAATAAAAAAATAAGAAAATAATTCCATTCAGCTTGATGGGTCATGCATAGGCCTTGGATAAAGTTTCAAGAAGAAATTTGAGGCCCATTAGCAAAAACAAGGTGTTTTGAGCAAAGTTGACTTTTGCAAATTCACAAATATTTCCCAACTTCTCCAATGCATATCTTGCTCAATTTTGATCATATGAACATGTTCTTGGACATTTTGGAAAGGTCTGGAAGTCCTCTAACCAATTCCTTTGGTCCCATGTCATTTGGATTTACCAATCTCAAGTTATGGTCTTTGACTTAAAATGCACTTTTGTTGACTTTTGAAAAGGACCTATAATGTAGAAATTGATAACTTTTTATGAGAGCATTTCTTGGACTTGGAGTGTGAAGATGAATTTTAGGAAATTTCATCCCCTTCAAAATGAGCATTGGATGGGATTTTTCTGATGAACCATGAAAAAGTTATGCCTTGGTCAAGATACAGTTGACTTTTCTACTGTCCAAAAATAGTAACTTTTTCCATCTTGATGATTTTTGAGCCATGCTTGTGGAATCATGATAAAGACTTGATCAAATGATGATTGTGTACTCAAAATAAGATGTTGACTAAAAATCTTGACTTTTGACTGTAAAATGACCATTTTACCCCTGTAGTTGACTATAGATCAAATAGGGCTTTTGACTGTGCAAATTGACACTATGAGTCTTGAAACTTGGCATGTAGATGCTTGAGAATGTATGTAGGCATATGAGACTTCATTGAGCCATTGAAAACATCTAATTCCTTGAAAGAACCAAAACCCTAATTTTGACTGGCTTAGAAGGCATTTGGACTGTGCAACCCTTGAGAAATCTTGAACCATTTGAAGATGATTTTTGACAAACCTTTGAGGAATATGGGAGGGAAAATTTTGGGGTACAACACTATGGAACCTTATCTCCAATGGGTACGAACTCGGGCCCAGAAGCTTATGATGCCCTATGTGGCCGTTTTACCATTGATTGTGGAACCCACTACTGAAGAAGGTATTCCTTACACGGTTCTCTATCCTTACATGCCCACTGATCTTGGGGAATTACAGAGGTCTTGGATTCAGTTGATGAAGGAGCAGGATACTTACAGGGACCCGTTCCATGCTCATGAGAGGAAGGTTTTAGAGCTCACAAAGCAACTGCATGAAGAAAGAGGACTGAATGATTATCTCGGCACAAAGAGGAAGCATCCATGGGATTTTGATGTCTTTTATAGTTTCAGATTTGTTTTTAATTGTAACGCCTAAAAGGCATTTTGAACCTTCAAATTCAGCTAATAAAGTTTTGTTTATTTTGGTTTGCAAATTTAAATTTCCCGAAGTCTTTGAAATCATTGCATGCGCATCCCATTATCATACACATCATTACATGTACCATTACAGGTTTCTCATCTTCTTCGCTATTTATTTCAGCAGAAATGTCTTCCGAGCAAACCATCAAGGACCTTCAGGCATAGAATGCCCAGTTCCAATAAATGTTCATAAGTCTGGCAAAAGGGCAAGAGGATCTGAAAGCCCTCATCCTGAAAGAGAAAAAGAAAAAGGAGAATGATGCCGGTATTCTAAATATAGGCAGAAGGTTTAGAGGGCCATTGAAGCAACAAGTTGATCTGACCTCTTCATCTAAGGAAGGGGAGAATCAAGAAGAAGAGACAAGGGAGAAAGATGCCAGTCCTGGAGTTTCTGACAATGATACCGACTACAATAATGAGCAGTATCCTCATACTGAGGATAGATACAAGCAGTTGGAAGATCGCTTGAATGCTATGGAGGTCCAGAGGATACCTGGGTTGGATTTCGAAGAATTGGGATTAGTGTCGGGAGTGGTCATCCCGCAGAAGGTCAAGGCTCCAATTTTTGCAAAGTATGATGGGGTGACCTGCCCAAAACTCTATCTCCGCTCTTATGTCAGAAAGATCCAGCCCCACACCACTGATAGAAATTTATGAGTTCATTTCTTTCAAGATAGTCTATCAGGGACTCAACTTGAATGGTTCTATCAACTGGAGAGAGCCAATGTCCAAAATTGGGAAGATCTGGCTGCTGCTTTCTATAAGCAGTATCAATACAATGCCGACCTTGCTCCTACGCGTACTCAACTCCAGAGTATGTCCATGGGGGAAAGTGAAGGCTTTAAAGACTATGCCCAGAAGTGGAGAGACTTGGCTGGAAGATTCCAACCCCCGTTGTCTGATAGGGAGTTGGTTGACATGTTTCTGGGGACGCTATCTGGTCCATTCTTTAATCATTGGATCGACAGCTCGTTAGCGGGTCTCACCGAGCTGATTCTGACTGGAGAAAGAGTAGAAGCTGGGATCCGGAGTGGTAAGATCCATAAAAATACCTCTTCGAGTACAGAGAAGAAGCCATTTTGTGGCAAGAGAGAAGCCAATGCTGTGCACGGACAGAAGGGGCGTAGCAAGGCAGACTACCACCAATCTGTGGGGATAATGTTGATCTCTAATTCAGCACGCGCACAAAGAACACAACAACGAAACAATCAGCCAAGGGTGGAAATACCTCTAAGGAAGTTCACCCAAATCAACTTGCCATTGTCACAAGCATTGCAACACATGTTGAAGATGAATCTGATTACAGTGATAAACCCTCATCAGAACCCTAAGACTTCTTCTCCTAACTACAACCCGGATGCAAGGTGTGCTTATCATTCTGGTAGCCTGGGGAACGATACTAAAGATTGTTGGGCGCTGTGATCGGTGGATCTGGAACTGACTGTTTAACGCTGGTTCGCGAAATGTCGCGGAAGCAAGAGTCGCCACCGTCTTTTATTTTCTCCAAATGGAAAGGACAAAAGCACAGAAAAATTCCTTAAAGAGATTGCTCTCGGTTCGGGAGATAGGTTATAGAAAGGGAAGGTGTTAGCACCCTTTCTATCCATGGTTATCCATGGGCTCTTAGATACTTGATCACTCGTGTTTTCAAAAATGGTTTGTTTGCTTTTCAATGTGGGTTTTAAAAAAGGTTTCTTTGAAAATTCCAGTTCGACTCTTGTATCGGTCCTCAAGAGTGTTTGAAAAATTGCTTTCGAAAGCTTTTTGAAAAGGTGTCGGTGTGAAAAGATTTTTGTTTGTTTTTGAAGAGAGCAAGTATCCATGAGTCGTCTACCTACCCTAAGGAATTCGTCTGTGTAAATGTCCTTTAAAGTAGTGCCATCCCACCATTGAGAGATAGGTAGCACCACCGTTGGAGGTGTTCGGGTCAATTCGAGGTTCGGGACATGGTGATCACCAGAGCAATGGGAAGACACCTTAGAAGCTACCCTCATGCCAGGTTCCCGGATCATGAGGACTTACTAAGACATCCTCTACTCGACGATCACCTTTCGAGGCAAGGCAACAGTGAGGCGTACCCTAGGGGTGGTGTGTGCGATTCGTGTGTCGTTTTCATTTGTATTTGTCTTGTCATGTTATTGGTGTTCTACGCTTGTTTTTATTTTTGACATTCATTCTTGCATGCTTTGTTTAACAGTTAAAATATTGCGAGAGAAAAAAATAAATCTAAGGCTATTACAAATGGCGCGGGTCCACATCGCCAAAATTAAACAGGACCCGATTTGACAGAAAGTAAATAAATTAAAAGTGCGAGAAGTAATATTTACAAGGCTTCGGGACAGATACATAATTATTTAAGCAATAAAATAAATACGCGAATTAATGAGAATTAAGAACATGGGCGCTGGACCCTTTTGCAAAAAATTAAAATTAACGAGGAATTAAAATTAAAATTAAAAGAAAGCAAGAATTTGTTTTTGGTATTTTTAGTATTTTGAGATTTAATAGAAAAAAGGATTAGTTAAAATCAAAATAAAAGGCTAAACCTAATTCTAATTATTTTTTTAAGTTGTTAAGAAAAATATTGAAGTTTTAAACCTAAATTAAACCTAATTTTTACATGCAAATTTAATTATGAAAATAAATAAATAAATATTATTATTATGAAAAAAGGAAAAAAAATTAAAAGGAATAAAAACATTAAATCTAATTCTATATTATTTTGTATTTTTATTAAAAATTAAAGTTAAAACACCTAATTTAAACTAATTAATTACATGTCAATTTATTTATGAAAATATTAAAAACAAAATATTTATTATTTTTCTCTTTTTTTGATTTTTATGAATTTTTTATATTGATGAAATAATTAGTTAATTAAATAAAGCAATAATTAGAAAGAAAATAGAATAGAAAATAAAAATAAAGACTTGCAAACCTAGGGGGTCTGCCCCTGATTTTGGAGGTATAGCCCAAGATTTCTGGCCCAATAAGCATGGCCTTGCTGACTTTTTCTGGGAACGTACACATGCGTTGACTTGGATTCACCGTGTTCTCCAATCTGCACCTTTGGATTGCTCTTGAGATGAACGTGGCAAGGCCTGATTTGGAGGCGCATGGTGTACCTCAGCAAGGAATTTGCACGTGATTGTTAATTGAAGAAAAATAAATGGAAAGAGTGAAGACCTGGGATCGAACCCAGGTCTCTAACATTACCAGCCTTCATGCTTGCCAGTGGAGCCAACTAACGCGTTTGATATTCTAATAACAAATAAATAATATAAAAGCAAAAATTGGTTAGTGGTCACCAACGCGCGAAAATTCAAATCAGCTTATCACGTTTCGCCATGTCTTCGTCTTCTTCACGTTCCTGAAAACAAAAAAAGAACAGGAAATGGTTTTTGGGACGTTCTCTTAGGCAGCTTTAGAGAAAATAGCGATTAGCTCTCCTTGGCACATAAATTCAGCGCGATGGTCCTATCTTCTTCGTCCAGACGTGCTAAATCCAATGATGGTAGTTTGGAGTCTCAATTTTTCCTCGTTTGAAAATCCCCAAATTTACATCCTGCAAACCCTAGAAAATAAACATGGCAAAATCGCGTATACAACATAATAATCCAATTAAGGTATATGGTTAGCTTCAAAACTTCACAAGGAACATGAATCTATGAATAAAATGCTGTAAAAATGCTTAAATCATGATGCACGATTATGAGTTTTTTTCTGTACAGTTCAGGTTCAATATACCAATTCTTGAGGTTTCGATAGCTGTGCTTGATTGGAATGTGATCAGTAGACCTTGAGGAAGCTATTGAAACAAATTTCGTGCCTTGAATCCACCTAAAAAGGGTTTTTCAGATTTGAGTTTTTAGAGACTTTTTCCAAGTTTGTCAATGGCTTTCTTGTGCAGTTTTTAGTCTAGCATGACTAGGTTTATGATCAGGCATATGTAGTGAACAAATTAGGTCAACAATATTGATCCAAATCTCTTGTATTCATGAATTGGAGATTTGATTTTTTAAGGATCTTTTCATATCTTTTTCCATGTGCATTTGATTCAAATCATATCCAATTGCTCCAATTCTTTCCTTATTTGGCTAGGCACGAAATATTGAGCATAAAACATGTATAAAAAGATTGGTTAGGTCAAGTTAGATATTTTTCATATATTTAAATGATTTAAATGAATTAATATAAATAATAATTCAAATAAATAAATAAAAAATGAGAAAATACTTCCCTTTGGGCCAAGTGGTCGTGCACATGCTTAGAATGATGAATCATGGAAGAAAAATGGGCCCATTAGCAATTTTAGGTCATTTGAAGTAGTGTTGACTTTTCAAAATATCCAAAAATTTCCCAACTTCCACAAGGCATAACTTGCTCAATTTTTAAGATTTTCTCATGTTCTTGGACATTTTGGAAAGGTCTTTGAGTCCTCTAACCAATGCCTTTGGTCCCATGTCATTTTGATTTACCAATCTCAAGTTATGGCCTTTGACTTAAAGTCCCTTTTTGTTGACTTTTGAAAATGACCTATAATGTTGAAATTGATAACTTTTTGTGAGAGCATTTCTTGGACTTGAAGTATGAAGATGAATTGTAGGAAATGTCTTTCTCTTCAAAATGAGCTTTGGATGGAATTTTTCTGATAATCCATGTGAAAGTTATGCCCTGGTCAATTTCAGTTGACTTTTTCAGCTGTCCAAATAAGGAAACTTTTGCATCTTTGATGATTTCTGAGCCAAATTTTGAGAATCATGATCAAGCATTGATCAAATGATGTTTGTGGCTTCAAAATGATATGTTGACCAAAAATTTGAACTTTTGACTGTCAAATGACCATTTTGCCCCTACAGTTGACTGTAGTGCAACTTAGGGTTTTGACTGTGCAATTTTGTGCTGAGTGCCTTGAAACTTGATATGAGGATGCTTGACCATATTTGTAGGCATATGAGACTTGATTGGGCCTTTGAAAACTTCAATTTCTTAATCAGAACACAAACCCTAGTTTTGACTGTATAGGAGACATTTGCACTGTGCAACCCTTGGGGAATTTTGCAGCTTGATTTGGCAATTTCTTGAAGGATATGGGAGGGCAAATTTTGGGGTACAACAGTTGCCCCTGTTCAATCTTCTTAGACCTGAGGATGCATATTGGCTGACGTGCCTTTCGTAATCCGAAGGTGGAAGATGATTGGACACTAGAGTGCCCAGAAATTTGCGCTCACATGTTAGCAGTGTGATGGGGGGAATGGGCTTATAGATGCCATTTGGAGATTGCTGGATAGGATGATGGGCTTGTAGATGCCATCTGGATGTTGATCGCGTAGGAGATTCCTTAGCGAGAACCTGCATACCTGCAAAAGAACAAATGAGTACCTGACACGTTGCAGGAGCTGATTTTTTAGATGCTTAGCATAGATATGTCCTGACTGGTTACAGGAGCTGAGTCTGGAGCTTCAAACGGCGATGAATGAACCAGGGATGGTTACTGCCTTAGCATGAATGGTAAGAGAACCTTGGGCGACCTTAACTTCAGCAACGCTCGTTGAGAAAAATCTTGGGTGTCTTCTACTGGGATAAGAATCAGGGAGATCTTAGGGTCGATCTGACTGAACCAGATGAGGCCTTTGACTGGATAAGAATCAGGAAAATCTTAGGGTCGATTTAACTGAACCGGACAAGGTCTTGAAATATCTTCAACTGGGTAAGCATCAGGGAGATCTTAGGGTCGATCTGACTGAACCAGAGAAGGCCTTTGACTGGATAAGCATCAGGAAAATCTTAGGGTCGATTTAACTGAACCGGACAAGGTCTTGGAATATCTTCAACTGGAATAAGTGTCAGAACGTCGCCATGTCGGGTTTATATCTGGACTATATCTGGAAGGAAATCCGGAAGCAGCATCAGAACGTCACCATATCTGGTTTACATCTGAAACTATATCTGGAAGGAAATCTGGAAGCAACATCAGAACTTCACCATCTCTGGTTTACATCTGAAACTATATCTGGAAGGAAATCTGGAAGCAGTATCAGAACGTCACCATATCTGGGTCATATCTGAAACTATATCTAGAAGGAAATCTGGAAGCAGTATCAGAACGTCACCATATCTGGGTCATATCTGAAACTATATCTAGAAGGAAATCTGGAAGCAGTATCAGAACGTCACCATCTCTGGGTCATATCTGAAACTATATCTAGAAGGATATCTGGAAGCAGCATCAGAACGTCACCATATCGGGTTTACATCTGAAACTATATCTAGAAAGAATTGTGATAGTTGATAGTAATCATTGTGGTATTGAGCTTTTTCCTGAAAAGGACAAAACATAATTGTATGCAAAATCATGATGCATGAACTGTATGTCTTCAAAATTAATGAGATTCGTGTAGTATGATGCATATGCATGCTATAATGTATGAAGATGTGATGTTTATGAACATATGTTTTCGTCTTAGGAAAATAAATCCTTGACGAGTGCCGGGAAGTCACTCCTGGGCTGCTGTTGAAGAATAGATTTGCCTCCGCTGGGGATGATAGTTGCAAGTATACCGGTAGGAGAAGATAACTCCATTGGGGAATGAACTTGGCGAATGAATTACTCTGCGGGGAGAAAAGTGCTCTAATGATCTTGTTGGGGAGCAATACTCTGTGGGGAGAGAGGTACTTTGTTGAGTTGACGGTGACTTCACTGGGGATACCATTGTTGTGTTGGAAGTGTTAATAGACTTCGTTGGGGATAAGAAGACTGTGTCGACGACGATCTTTCCGTGGATTTTGGCTGAGGATAACCCAGTTATATCCTATTAGGGAAATAACTCT
The DNA here is from genome assembly GCA_948472305.1 of Vicia faba. Taxonomy (NCBI): domain Eukaryota; kingdom Viridiplantae; phylum Streptophyta; class Magnoliopsida; order Fabales; family Fabaceae; genus Vicia; species Vicia faba. The sequence continues at coordinate 557,679,091 of OX451735.1, forward strand.
TTGAATAAAGCCGGGAGACGTATTCGTGCTCTGCGAGGATAAGCTTCCAAAATCAACTGGGGATAAGCTTACTGCTTGGGGAGATGGATTCCAACTTTCCTGGGGAAGTATTGAACTGTATTGGTTATGTTCTTCAACGGAACCTAACCTGATACCTTGGAGGATAGAACAATCAGATTGCTTAGACCACTCTTTATTGCCCCTGTTTCTATGGGGGAGGCACTTGTGGGGTGCTGATAGTTGTTGATGGACAAACCTTCTTCTGGTAGACAGAAGGCAGGACATAGTCGTACGCTTTAATCCTTAACTTTTGCCTGGACCGCCCTTTCGGGTTTTCAGTCCACCGGGATACCCATTTTTGCTCAAGCCGCCTTTTCAGGTTTTCGGCTTGCCGGGTGTACAGATTTTTTCATTTCATCCCTTCATTTTGCCCGAACCCTTTCGGTTCGCCGGGAAGCCCTTATTTTTGCCTAGGTGTGTCAACCTAGCGGCCTTTGATTTTGCGTAGTATTTTCCGACTATGTCCACGCTCTTAGAATGTAGGTAGATGCCCCTGGCTGCTTGTGTTGCCATATTACCAGAAGGTGTCTAATCGTGCAAGATTCGTTGCTGGAGTGCCCCAAGTGACTCAGGCAGAGATTTGCCCCAGACTTTTTGGCCTTTTGAGAGATTCTCCGAATCTTGATTGGATTGCCCCAGATAATGGACCATGCTCATGCCATGCCCCTTGATTGGAGATACTCTTGTTCACTAGACTTTCGTCATGCGAATTTCTATGTTGTTCAAACAAAAAGTCATATGCAAACAAAGTTATGTTAAAAATGCAAAGCTTATGTCTGTCTCGAAGATTTTGAAAGTGCATTCTTTTTCATAAAACAAGTGAATGTTTGTAAAACGTGATGTCAACCCATATTTACCGTAGGCCTTAAGGAGTCAGGATACCTTTCGTGACAGTATGCTTTCGAACTAACCCATGCTTCAGCTAGGACTTTTGAGGGTTATAACGTGGCCTGGTTCACGGTTTAAGAAACAAAGGATAAAGGCTCAAATTATTTGTACCCACCCGCTCTTCGTGATGTTCTCCAAACCTAAACTCAGTTGATCGTGTGTTAGACTTTGCTTGAGTCTTTGCTTTGATGTTCCAATAATGGTTCAGATGTTGATGATTTCTTTTGAATAGGCAGTCATTTTTTGCTTTGGTTGAGGGTTTGTGAGACCTCTTTCTTGATTTTTGTTATCCCTTTCTTTTTTTGCCTGTACTGTTTCCTTTTCGGAATTACAATCAGCGGGATGCCCCAGTTTCATAAGTCCCTTTTATAGGTTTTGACTTCTTGGGCTTTTTTATTTATGGTGACTGCCTGCCCTTCTTGATTACTCGGAACCATCACTGTCTTTCTCCGTTTTGTAAGGATTTTTGGTGCCATACGTTATGCATTTGGATCAACTGAGAGAACTACCCTGCCCCAGGTTATGATAAAGGGTTTTAAATTTCGAAAAGAAAAACTCCTACTTCTTTGGCTCAGAGGGGTTGACGAGGGATTATCATCCTTATAACTCCAGTGTTTAGGGATTGAAACAATGCCTGTACCTCATCAGCGGGGTCTGTTCAAAAGCATACTGTAGATTATGGTATCGTTTTCGTCATCCTCCTTCAAGAGGCTTAGAATTTTAGATCCAGAGTTGACATCAGAAAAAATATGAAAAGAAATTTGAACATAATGAAAACAATTGTATTAATTCCCAAAACAGACGTATGCGATGCATTGATAGAATAAAAGAGTTTGCTATGACATTAATTGTTTGTATAAGCAAAGAAAAAATACAACTCAAAAATTCAAATAAACAAAAGGCTTCAATGATTGGGCAACGGAGCAGTGATTATGTTCGGAGTCTCAGGCACTTCAAACTGAATCTCCCCGGCGTCGATCATGTCTTGAATCTTGTTCTTGAGAGGCCAGCAGTTGTCCGTAGTATGCCCCGGGCTATCAGAATGATATGCGCACCTATCATTGGGATGATAGTTGGGAGCAGAAGTGTTCGGATTCCGGAGAGGAGCCCTTAAGGTGATCAACCCTGCCTTCAACATTTGTTGCAGTGCTTGATCCAGCGACATGTTGATTTTGGTGTACTGTCGTTTCTCCTTTCGCTGCTGCCCCTGTCCTTGTTGAGCAGGTCCGGGATTGGAGATCTAGATTGCCCCTACCTCATGACGGCTCTTTTTACCGTGCACAACATTGGATTCTTTCTTTCCATGATGAGGTTTCTTATCAGAAGGTGCAGCCTCTTGAATTTTCCCAGACCGGATGCCAGCTTCTATTCGCTCTCCAGTCAAGATAAGATCTGTGAATCCAGCAGACGAATTCCCAATTAGGTGGTTGTAGAATGGACCAGACAGGGTCCCCAAGAACATATCGACAAGTTCCCGATCAGTCAGAGGTGGTTGTACCCTTCCAGCAAGATCCCTCCATTTCTGCGCATATTCTTTAAAACCTTCACTTGATCCTAACGACATACCCTGGAGTTGGGTACGCGTAGGAGCAAGGTCGGCATTATATTGATATTGCTTGTAGAAAGCAGTAGCCAACTCCTCCCAGTTACGAACCTTGGTCCCATCTAGCTGATAGAACCATTCGAGATGAGTCCCTGAAAGACTCTCCTGGAAGAAGTGGATCCACAAGTTCTTGTCCACCGTATATGGTTGAATCTTCCGAACATAGGACCTGAGATGTAACTTGGGACAAGACGCCCCGTCATACTTGGTAAAGGATGGTGCTTTGAACTTCCGAGGAATAATCACACCAGTTGACAAACCCAGATCTCCAAAATCCAGCCCAGGTACCTGTTGGATCTCCATAGCATTCAGCCTATCCTCCAACTGTTTGTACTTGTCTTCGGCAGGAGGGTATTGTTCGTCGTTGAAATCTGTCTCGTTGTCGGAGACCACTGGGCTCGGAACCCTTTCCTCTTGATGACTGCTTTTCCCCACAGATGGAGTTGTCCTCTCAGTTTGATCCTGCAGGGTATTCCTAGATCTGCGTCTAGGGCTGAACAAAACAGTCCTCTTCTTCTTCTTTTCTTTCTTCAAGAGCAAAGCCTTCAGATCTTGTTGCCCCTGGGTCAAATTCATGATCAGCCCTTGGAACTGGGCGTTCTGAGCCTGGAGGGCCTTGATAGTGTGCTCGGTTGAGGATTCAGGATTCATGACGATCGGCTGAAATAAACAGCGAAGAAGGGTAAGCAACCTGTCAAAGGGATACCTGCAATGCAATGAGATGTATGACATGCATGTAATGTTTTCAAGGACCTCGCGGGGTAGACAAATAATTTGTTAGCATTTGGATCCGGTAGCTTGATTGAAAGAACTTCATATTGTTGAGAGTCCTTCGTCAAGGGTCAAAGGCTCACCATATCCAGTGGGTCATAGCCCCTGACTTTAGTCATCATGTCTGGTTTTGATTTCCAAACAACCTTGGTTAAGGGAACCTTCTTCAAGAGTCAGAGCTCACCATATCCAGTGGGTCATAGCCCCTGACAACCTTGGCTAGAGGAAAATAAATCCTCTTTGCCCCTGGCTAGATGTTTGATTTATCATGACCTGCATCACAAGCCCTTGAGATCCTTGAAATGGGTTAGGATGTATGCAATGGTATGCAATGGTATGATGTCATGCTATGCATGGGATAACGTAAGTGACCCTGTTATGAGCCCCAATTAAGGACTATAAACAAACCCTGCAAGAAACTCAGTATACTGTGTTATGAGTCCCAACTAAGGACTATAAACAACCTGCAAGACTTAGTAGCCCTGTTATGAGTCCCAATTGAGGACTATAAACAAGACCTACAAATAGTTCATGTGTCAGATAACAAGCATGCAAGTAGTCAAATACGAAGGCACACAAGTCACACAAGAGAGAGCCCTTAGAGTTTAGGCCAGCATGAGGTCTGGGTATTACCCTCTTGAAGTTGGTGGGTTCAACCTGTCCTATTAGAAGTAACCGGGTTCTAAGGGTCCCAATATCACCGGATTGCTTTCATTGTTCATCGTTTCGATTTAGCCACTGAACTGGCGACCGAAATATTCCAGGAAAGCAACCCTCAATTGAGTGTAGTATCGAGTATCAACCAACCTCGGACTGCACCAAAGTCAGTTATCTCACTACCCTAAAGAGGCCAAGATAGTTCAATTAAGGTTCCTAAGGTCTGTTGATGCTTCATGACACCACGCGGAGGCCCCGTACTCTCCTTGACTGAACTCAAGGGTTACCGGTACACACCAAAGTGCCACATCAACGTAGCAGACTGTTTCAACCATGTCGGTATACCCCGCACAGTTCCCTCACAGCCTTGTTGCTACTTTCTAAGAAGGTATCCTCAGATCCGGGTTAGGATCTATAGAACTCCCGAGACAGTCCCACAATTTAAAGCACACAAGGAAAGCAATTGAAAACACGGTTATGAACTAACCCTAAGGTACACCTCACTTTATAAAGGGTCCCTAGCAGAGTCGCCAGTTCTGTGATCGGTGGATCTGGAACTGACTGTTTAACGTTGGTTCGCGAAATGTCGCGGAAGCAAGAGTCGCCACCGTCTTTTATTTTCTCCAAATGGAAAGGACAAAAGCACAGAAAAATTCCTTAAAGAGATTGCTCTCGGTTCGGGAGGTAGGTTATAGAAAGGGAAGGTGTTAGCACCCTTTCTATCCATGGTTATCCATGGGCTCTTAGATACTTGCTCACTCGTGTTTTCAAAAATGGTTTGTTTGCTTTTCAATGTGGGTTTTAAAAAAGGTTTCTTTGAAAATTCCAGTTCGACTCTTGTATCGGTCCTCAAGAGTGTTTGAAAAATTGCTTTCGAAAGCTTTTTGAAAAGGTGTCGGTGTGAAAAGATTTTTGTTTGTTTTTGAAGAGAGCAAGTATCCATGAGTCGTCTACCTACCCTAAGGAATTCGTCTGTGTAAATGTCCTTTAAAGTAGTGCCATCCCACCATTGAGAGATAGGTAGCACCACCGTTGGAGGTGTTCGGGTCAATTCGAGGTTCGGGACATGGTGATCACCAGAGCAATGGGAAGACACCTTAGAAGCTACCCTCATGCCAGGTTCCCGGATCATGAGGACTTACTAAGACATCCTCTACTCGACGATCACCTTTCGAGGCAAGGCAACAGTGAGGCGTACCCTAGGGGTGGTGTGTGCGATTCGTGTGTCGTTTTCATTTGTATTTGTCTTGTCATGTTATTGGTGTTCTACGCTTGTTTTTATTTTTGACATTCATTCTTGCATGCTTTGTTTAACAGTTAAAATATTGCGAGAGAAAAAATAAATCTAAGGCTATTACAAATGGCGCGGGTCCACATCGCCAAAATTAAACAAGATCCGATTTGACAGAAAGTAAATAAATTAAAAGTGCGAGAAGTAATATTTACAAGGCTTCGGGACAGATACATAATTATTTAAGCAATAAAATAAATACGCGAATTAATGAGAATTAAGAACATGGGCGCTGGACCCTTTTGCAAAAAATTAAAATTAACGAGGAATTAAAATTAAAATTAAAAGAAAGCAAGAATTTGTTTTTGGTATTTTTAGTATTTTGAGATTTAATAGAAAAAAGGATTAGTTAAAATCAAAATAAAAGGCTAAACCTAATTCTAATTATTTTTTTAAGTTGTTAAGAAAAATATTGAAGTTTTTAACCTAAATTAAACCTAATTTTTACATGCAAATTTAATTATGAAAATAAATAAATAAATATTATTATTATGAAAAAAGGAAAAAAAAATTAAAAGGAATAAAAACATTAAATCTAATTCTATATTATTTTGTATTTTTATTAAAAATTAAAGTTAAAACACCTAATTTAAACTAATTAATTACATGCCAATTTATTTATGAAAATATTAAAAACAAAATATTTATTATTTTTTCTCTTTTTTTGATTTTTATGCATTTTTTATATTGATGAAATAATTAGTTAATTAAATAAAGCAATAATTAGAAAGAAAATAGAATAGAAAATAAAAATAAAGACTTGCAAACCTAGGGGGTCTGCCCCTGATTTTGGAGGTATAGCCCAAGATTTCTGGCCCAATAAGCATGGCCTTGCTGACTTTTTCTGGGAACGTACACATGCGTTGACTTGGATTCACCGTGTTCTCCAATCTGCACCTTTGGATTGCTCTTGAGATGAACGTGGCAAGGCCTGATTTGGAGGCGCATGGTGTACCTCAGCAAGGAATTTGCACGTGATTGTTAATTGAAGAAAAATAAATGGAAAGAGTGAAGACCTGGGATCGAACCCAGGTCACTAACATTACCAGCCTTCATGCTTGCCAGTGGAGCCAACTAACGCGTTTGATATTCTAATAACAAATAAATAATATAAAAGCAAAAATTGGTTAGTGGTCACCAACGCGCGAAAATTCAAATCAGCTTATCACGTTTCGCCACGTCTTCGTCTTCTTCACGTTCCTGAAAACAAAAAAAGAACAGGCAACGATTTTTGGGACGTTCTCTTAGGCAGCTTTAGAGAAAATAGCGATTAGCTCTCCTTGGCACATAAATTCAGCGCGATGGTCCTATCTTCTTCGTCCAGACGTGCTAAATCCAATGATGGTAGTTTGGAGTCTCAATTTTTCCTCGTTTGAAAATCCCCAAATTTACATCCTGCAAACCCTAGAAAATAAACATGGCAAAATCGCGTATACAGCATAATAATCCAATTAAGGTATATGGTTAGCTTCAAAACTTCACAAGGAACATGAATCTATGAATAAAATGCTGTAAAAATGCTTAAATCATGATGCACGATTATGAGTTTTTTTCTGTACAGTTCAGGTTCAATATACCAATTCTTGAGGTTTCGATAGCTGTGCTTGATTGGAATGTGATCAGTAGACCTTGAGGAAGCTATTGAAACAAATTTCGTGCCTTGAATCCACCTAAAAAGGGTTTTTCAGATTTGAGTTTTTAGAGACTTTTTCCAAGTTTGTCAATGGCTTTCTTGCGCAGTTTTTAGTCTAGCATGACTAGGTTTATGATCAGGCATATGTAGTGAACAAATTAGGTCAACAATATTGATCCAAATCTCTTGTATTCATGAATTGGAGATTTGATTTTTTAAGGATCTTTTCATATCTTTTTCCATGTGCATTTGATTCAAATCATATCCAATTGCTCCAATTCTTTCCTTATTTGGCTAGGCACGAAATATTGAGCATAAAACATGTATAAAAAGATTGGTTAGGTCAAGTTAGATATTTTTCATATATTTAAATGATTTAAATGAGTTAATATAAATAATAATTCAAATAAATAAATAAAAAATGAGAAAATACTTCCCTTTGGGCCAAGTGGTCGTGCACATGCTTAGAATGATGAATCATGGAAGAAAAATGGGCCCATTAGCAATTTTAGGTCATTTGAAGTAGTGTTGACTTTTCAAAATATCCAAAAATTTCCCAACTTCCACAAGGCATAACTTGCTCAATTTTTAAGCTTTTCTCATGTTCTTGGACATTTTGGAAAGGTCTTTGAGTCCTCTAACCAATGCCTTTGGTCCCATGTAATTTTGATTTACCAATCTCCAGTTATAGCCTTTGACTTAAAGTCCCTTTTTGTTGACTTTTGAAAATGACCTATAATGTTGAAATTGATAACTTTTTGTGAGAGCATTTCTTGGACTTGAAGTATGAAGATGAATTGTAGGAAATGTCTTTCTCTTCAAAATGAGCTTTGGATGGAATTTTTCTGATAATCCATGTGAAAGTTATGCCCTGGTCAATTTCAGTTGACTTTTTCAGCTGTCCAAATAAGGAAACTTTTGCATCTTTGATGATTTCTGAGCCAAATTTTGAGAATCATGATCAAGCATTGATCAAATGATGTTTATGGCTTCAAAATGATATGTTGACCAAAAATTTGAACTTTTGACTGTCAAATGACCATTTTGCCCCTACAGTTGACTGTAGTGCAACTTAGGGTTTTGACTGTGCAATTTTATGCTGAGTGCCTTGAAACTTGATATGAGGATGCTTGACCATATTTGTAGGCATATGAGACTTGATTGGGCCTTTGAAAACTTCAATTTCTTAATCAGAACACAAACCCTAGTTTTGACTGTATAGGAGACATTTGCAATGTGCAACCCTTGGGGAATTTTGCAGCTTGATTTGGCAATTTCTTGAAGGATATGGGAGGGAAAATTTTGGGGTACAACAGGCGCTGAAATACAATATTCAGAATATGATTGATGCCAAGGAGATCGAATTAGACCCTCCTGAGACTCCCAACGTGATCACTGCTCCCTTGCAAAAACATGGCTAGGATTGAAAGCATTTTTGTTCATTTAAATTCTGAAGTTGTATTTTCTTTGCTTATTCGAACAATTATTGTCATGTCAAACTCTATTATTTCATTAATGCATTACACATGTCTGTCTTGAATTAATTTGTTTTCATTATGCTTAAACTGCTTTATACTTCCTTTTCGTGATATTCAACTCTCGACTAAAAAACTATAAGCCTTTAGAGGGAGGATGAAGAAAATGATACCACAAACTCTACAGTATGCTTTTGAACAGACCCCACTGATGATGTACAGGCGTTGTTGCAAATCCTAAACACTGGAGTTATAAGGAAGATAATCCCTAGTCAACCCCTTCAAGCCAAAGAAGTAGGAGTTTTTCTTTTCACACAAATTAAAACCCTTAATCATAACCTGGGTTAGGGTAGTTTTCTCAGTTAATTCAGAGGCGCATTGAGTCACAATCTGCAGCTTCATACACAATGAATGGCATCAAAGACGTCCTTCTGAAACAAAAGACGATGATGGTTCCCTATAATCATCAATACAAGCAGTCATTATCTCTCGAAATAAAAGCCCATTAAGTCAAAACCTATGAAGGAGACTTAAGAAAAAAACTGGGGCATCCCGCTGACTGTAATCACAAAAAGAAACAGTTCAGACAAAAGACAGGGATAATAAAATAAAAAAGAAAGAGGTCCTACAAACCCTCGACAAAAAATAAATGACTGCCTATTCAAAATAAACTGTCAGTATCCGAACCATCACTGGAATATCAGAGCAAAGACTCAAACGGGATCTAATTACACAATTAGATGAGTTTAGGATCGAAGAACATCATGAAGAACGGGTGGGTACAAATAAAATTTGAGCCTTTATCCTTTGTTTCTTAAACCGTGAACCAGGCCACGTTATAGCCCTTAAAAGTCCTAGCTGAAGCATGGGTTAGTTCGAAAGCATATTGTTGCAAAAGGTATCCTGACTTCTATAAGATTTGCTATAAATCCTGAGTTGATATCACACTTTTACAAAAAAAAAAACTTGTTTTACTAAAAAATTAATTTTCAAACTTCAAGACAGACATAAGCTTTGCATTCTTAAAATAACATTGTTTGCATATGACTATTTGTTCAACATCAAAGAAATTTGCATGATGAATATCTAGTGAACAAAAACCTTCTCAATAAAAAGGATCACCTCAAGTGGAAAAACACTTCCAACCAAGGGGGCACGACATGATCATTGTCCATCATTTGGGGCAGTCAAGTCAAGATTCAAGGAATCTCTCAAAGATGCCAAATAGCTAGGGGCAGATCTCCTTCTGAATCACTTGGGGAATTGGGCATGAATTCCAGCAACGAATCATGTACGATCAAACAAACATATTCTAGTAGTGTGGCAACACTTACTACTATGGACAGTGACAATTCTCCGTACCCGGTGAACATGGACATAGTCTGAAAATACTACGCATGAACAAAGACCCGCTAGGTTGATTGGCCTAGGCAAAAATAAGGGCATCCCGACGAACCAAAAGGGTTCAGGAAAAATTAGGGATAAAAACAAAAAAGATATGTACACCCTGCAAGTCGAAAACTTGAAAAGGCAGCTTGAGCAAAAAAGGGTATCCCGGTGGACTGAAAACCCGAAAGGGAGGTCCCGAAAAAAGTTAGGGATTTGAAGCATACGACTATGTCTCGTCATCTTATCATTTGTTTATCAATATAAGACTTATCATTCTGATCAGCATTTACAAAGCCTCCATGGGTACTTTCTCCAGCAGGTACAGGGGCAGAAAAGTCCTGATGCAAAGTCATTGTCGTATCCTTAACATATGACCCTGTGACATCTACACTCCCCATAGAGTAGAGGCTACTAAGGCTTTGACATCGGCTTCCCCAAACAGGAGCTACGTTCCCCAGCAAAGTTCCTTCAGAGAATCGAAATCTATATTCCCCGACCGAATTTCATAATCACAAGCGGGTCATAAAGTTTTCTCCCGAACAGAGTTTATTTCTATGAATACAGAAGCTCAATCCCCGAAAGAGTTTATCCCTTCAGCTATGAAAGCTTCTCTCTCCAACAGAATTATTCCTCCACAGAGTTGTTCTCAAGCAGAGTCTCTCCTCGGATGAATATCCGTAAACAAGGGGCAAATCCCCAGCATAGTCATCTCCGTTCACCATCTCCAGCGGAAGTAGAAGAATCACTTTTTCTATGACGGCCAGGAACTCAATTTCCGTTACTCTCCAGTAGCGGTCAGGGATTTATATTCCCACTCGGATATGTCACAATAGCATTTCATGTTCATATATCATGACGTGCGCATACATATTACATACATCATAATCTCATTTATTTTGAGAACGTCATCATACAATGAATTTCATGCATCATATACGATTAATCATGTACCTTTTCAGGAAAGATGGTTATCATCAACAACTTACAGCAAGTTCAAGATTAGCTTCTGAAACTAAACAGACTTTGCACGAGTTTATCCTGAAAAATCTTACACGGGTCCTTTCTCAATCATTTCCTCCTGAAGTTTTACACGAACTTATCCCAAAGTAACCTTACCCAGGTTCCTTCTGAATTTTTATACGAACTTATCACAAAGTAACCTTACCCAGGTTCCTTCTGAATTTTTACACGAACTTATCACAAAGTAACCTTACCCAGGTTCCTCCTGATGTTTTACACGAACTTATCCTAAAGTAACCTTACCCAGGTTCCTTCTAAAGTTTTACACGAACTTATCACAAAGTAACCTTACCCAGGTTCCTCCTGAAGTTTTACACGAACTTATCCCAAAGTAACCTTACCCAGGTTCCTCTTGAAGTTTTACATTGACTTAGCTCAAAGTAACCTTACCCAGGTTCCTTCTGAAGTTTTACACGAACTTATCACAAAGTAACCTTACCCAGGTTCCTTCTAAAGTTTTACACTAACTTATCCCAAAGTAACCTTACCCAGGTTCCTTCTGAAGTTTTACACGAACTTATCACAAAGTAACCTTACCCAGGTTCCTCTTGAAGTTTTACACAGACTTAGCCCAAAGTAACCTTACCCAGGTTCCTGCCGAAGTTTTACACGGACTTATCCTCAAGTAACCCTACCCAGATTCCTCCTAAAGCCTTACACAAAATCATCACGAGCAACCTTACCCAGGTTCCTTCTAAAGTTTCACTCAGACTTATCCTGAAGCAACCTTACCTAGGTTTCCTTCTCAGTTCAGATGCAGTTTTACCAAAACTCCTCACAAAGCAGCCCTACCCAGGTTCCTCCTAAAGCCTTACACAGACTCATCACGAGCAACCTTACCCAGGTTCCTTCTGAAGTTTGCTTCGGACTTATCCTGAAGCAACCTTACCTAGGTTTCCTTCTCAGTTCAGATGCAGTTTTGCCCAAACTCCTCACGAAGAAACCTTACCCAGGTTCCTTCCCATCAGCCCTACTATCCAGGATTTCATATTAAAGTAACCCTATGACCCAAGTTCCTTCTCACATCCCTACTATCTAGGATTTCATATCGAAGTAATACTACAACCTAGGTTCCTTCTCACAGCCCTACTATCCAGGTTCCTTCTCATAACCTTACCATACAGGTTTCTTTTCTCTTATTTCCAGACAGCAGTCCACAACACTGTAAGACTGGGACCCGATCAAACACGATTGGTTTCGCATTTCCCCAGTAGAGCAACTGACAACTGAAGCTCCTAAAATTCTATTTCTCCCAAGACAGATACCAACGTTCCTCAACAGATTCCTCATCAACAACATTAACAGGAACTCTCATTGAAGGAATGTCTCAAGAAATCAACATTCTCTAGGTGGCATCTTTAAGCCCATCTCCAACAATATTCTATTATCAACCTCCAAATGGCATCTGTAAGCCCATTCCCGATATCATAAATCAAGTGCCACTTCATGCGAGTGCAAATTTCAAGGCACTCTAGTGTCCAATTATCTTCCACCTTCAGATCACGAAAGGTAGACAAACCAATCTACATCCTCAGGTTTAAGAAGATTGAGCAGGGGAAGCTGTTGTTCCCTAAAATTTGCCCTCTCGTTTTACTCAATACATGTCCATTGAGATCCTCAATTTGCTCAAGGTTGCCCAAGAGTTGACCAGACAAAATCCTCCTAAGGCAGTGTATCTCAAATTAGGGTTTCCATTTTCATCAAGATGGGTGAACCACAAAGGCCTCATATGCTCTACATGGTCCTAATATGTTCTCAAGACCCTACATGTCAAGTTTCATGCCTTGCACAAGAAGTTTGCTCAGTCAACTGCTCAGATGCTTGAGAATCGATTGTATTAGGTCAAAAGTCAATTGTGGCCCACATACAGTCAAACCTCAATATTTTTGGTCAACATAAACATTTTGAAGTTACTTCCATCATTTTATCAAGGGTTGATCATGATTCCTCAAGGAATGCTCCAAATTCATCAAAACCCAAAAGTTGCTGAATTAGGGTTTTGCAGGAAAAGTAAACCCAACTTTGACCAAGAATAACTTCTTCATACTTTATCAGAAATTTTCCATCTAAGGATCATTTTGAAGAGGATGCAATTCTCTAAAATTCATATTCAGCCGACAAGTTCAAAATATGCACTCATCAAAAGATATGAACTTTTACATTATAGGTCCTTTTGAAAAGTTAACAAAAATACGTTTTGGGTCAAAGCTTCATACATGAACATGGAAAGTCCAATTGAGACGAAACGAAAAGGGTTTTTTAGGGGACATCCTAAGCTTTCTAAAAAGTCCAAGAACACCTCTCTAGGGTCAAAATTGAGAGAGTTCTGCATTGTTAAAGTTGGCAATTTTTGGAAAATTGTCAAAAGTCAATATTGATCAAGTTTGCATTTTTTTTCCATACAAGCCCATTTTCAATTCTTTCTTTTTTATTTCCTTTTATTTAATTATTTTGTTTAATTATTTTTCCACAAAAATTAATCACCTTTTTTTCATTTAATCATAAAGTCAATAAATCACAAAATACCAAAAAAAAGCATTTTTTTAATAAATTATTTAATTTAATTAGAAATACAAGTTAATTTAATTTATTTTCTATAATTAAAATCAAATAGAAATTAGGTTTAATTTTAAAATTAAATTTCTTTTCTCAAATAAAAAACCCAAAATACACAAATTCTTGTTTTCTTTGTAAAATATTTTATTTTCTTGAAATTATTTAATTTAGCTAGATTAGGTTAATTTCAATTTCTTTCATAATTAAAAACAATTAGAAATTAGGTTTAGTTAATTTGTAATTTAATTTTTTTTGCAAAATAAAATCCACAAAAAATACTTTTCCTCACTTAGGGTTTTAGGTTATTTTTAACCATCCTTGTATTTAATTCTCCGCGCGTTTAATTATTTCTTTTCCATTATTTTTGTAACTGCCGATGATTTGTAATAGTTAAATATAGGGTTTTCATTTATCGCTTTTCCCCCACTTTTGGTTATGAAATTAATCCCCCTCCCCAAAGCCTTGTAATAGCTAGGTTTTATTTTTCGCACTTTAAATTCCCGCAATCTTTAACTGTCTAGATGCATGGCTAATAGGATTGTATGGAAAGAATGCTTGAAATTTAAAACGGTAGATCACCTAATGTGCAAAGCCTAAATAACTGAAAAAAACTCATATGCACATATTCACTCTTAGGGTTTTCCTCACTTCAGTTGCCTTCGGTAAATAATCATTAAGCATAGGAGATTTTAGTGGTTGCCCTCCAGTCTAAAAGATCAAAATCTCCCATTCGAATGTTGCCTCGGAAATGTTGCCTCGGAAAGATCTTAAGACTCTAGGGTTACTACTAAAGTTTTATAACTATTGCTTTAGTGATTGTACTTGTCCCTTTCGAATGTCCCTTACAACTCCAACGACGGTGCTACCTACTCCTTAATAGTGGGATAGCGTTGTCTAAAGGAAATAGAACGAACAATCCTTTTTTCGAGTAGGTAGAATCTTAAGTACTTTCTCAATAAAAACTTTTCACACAAACACCTTTCAAAACAAATTTTCAAAACAAATTTTCAAAACAAATTTTCAAAACAACTTCGTCACATCCTTGAGGACTGATACAAGGTTTATCACGAAGTAAAACTTTTCAAAGCAAAACACACACACACAAGCAATTTTAAAAATGAGCAAATACCTAAGAGCCCATGGAAAACCATGGATAGAAAGGGTGCTAACACCTTCCCTTTCTATAATCTATCCCCCGTACTCAGAATATCTTGAAAAAAGGTTTTTTCTATTCTTTTTCCTTTTCCAAGATTGGATGAAATAAAAGTCGGTGGCGACTCTTGCTTACTGTGACATTTTGCAAACAAAAATGCAAAACGCAAACCAGTAAAAACAGTCGGTTCTGCCACCATATTACAAAATGGTATGCACACATTTCATCAGGATGACAGCTAGGAGCGGAGGTATTGGGATTCCGAGAAGGATCTCTCAACGTGACCAAATTCAGCTCCAACAAGTGTTGCAAGACATGCGATATTGGCATGTCGAGTTTGGTAAACTGCCTACCAGATGGGACCCGTTTACTTAGATTACCCTGTCCTTGTTGACGAGGTGGTTGTTGGGCTCGTGACACGGTATCAAATTGGAAAGGTCTACTCTCCACCAAGCCAACCTCTTGTCTCTTTGAAGACTGATCAATGACTTGATCCTCAGCCTCGACTGTTAGTTTCATACGGCTGCATCCATCTTGATGGAGCTTGTTGACGAGGTTCCTCAGCTCTTCTTGTCCTTGAGCTAAGTTTTAGACGAGATCCATCTGGTCCACCAGTTGTCCCATCATTTGGACTTTCATTACGACTATCTTTGTTTGTAGACGCTCCAACTTGTCATCTCTGTCGTCCCCAGGATTTCTCATGATCATGCCCCTAGTGAGGAACACTTTCACCTCTTCTTGTCCCTTGGACATGTTCAAGAACATCTCTTGAAGTTGAGCATTTTGAATCTGGATGTCCTTGATGGTCTGTTCTAGGGCCATCTCTATTGAAATAAAGAGTAAGAAGATAAGGAGACCTGCATGGGAGAAACCTGTCATGATATGCATGATATGTGGATGCAATGTTTTCAAGGATATCGCGGGGTAAACACGAGAAGATGTAAGAATTTTAACGTTGATCAACATCTTTGATTGGAGAACTTCGTATCGGTGGATGTCCTTCAACGAGAATTAAGCTCACCATGTCAAATGGGTCATAGCCCTTGACTCAAGTTACCGTGCTTTGGTCTTGACGATGTTTGATTCGAGAATGAATAATTTTGCCCCTTGATAGGTGTCTGGTTCAACATGACCCTGCATCATAGGCCGTTGAGATCCTTGAAATGGTTATTGAAAATGCCATGGTATAATGTCATGTACAAGTATGCAAAGCAAGCAAGTTGTTATGTATAAATAGTCATACATATATAAACAAACAAATCCTTAGGTTTAGGCTTGCATGGAGTTTGTAAATAAGTACCCTCTTGAAGTTTAGTTGGCTTAACCTGTCCTAGAAAGTGATTGGGTTCTAAGGTGTCTCATATCACTTACTTTTCCTTTAGGAATTGTTCTAGCTCAAGCACCGAAGTATTGCGGCCAGAATATCCCAAAAGTCCAATCTCAATGAGCGTAGCATCGAGTATCAACCAATCTTTGGTCAGAACCAAATTCGACTATCTCACTACTTCTTAATCGCCAAGGATGAGTCAATTAAAAGGTTCTAAAGGTCAGTTAGCGCTTAATGACACTAAGGAAGCATAATGTTATCCTTGACTAACTCAAGGAACATTAGTACAAGCCAAAGTATCACGCTAACTTAGCTATCACTTCGTCCATATCGGTCTACGCGGTACCGCATCCATGATTTATTTCTACTTACCTAAAAAGGTTCCCTAGATTCGGGTGTAGGATCTTTAACAGTAACCCAAACAAGGACCCAAAATGCAAAGCAAGCAAGTCAAACAAGGAAAGAAATTAAAGGTGATCTAGCCCTAAGGTATCCCCACTTTTAAGTCTTATTCCCCACCAGAGTCTCCAGTTCTTTAACACGGCGGGAGAACTGACTTGGGTGTTTTGCGTTTGATCGCAATTGTTGCGGATAACAAGAGTCGCCACCTACTTTTCTTTTATCCAATAAGGAAAGGCTGAAAATAACAGGAAAGACCTTTCGAGATTATTTCTTGAGTTCGGGGGGGGGGGGGGGGGGGGGCAGGTTATGAAAAGGGAAGGTATTAGCACCCTTTTCATTCGTAGTTATCTATGGGATCTTAGTTTCTTGCTAGATCACTTGCTTTTGTTTGAAAGTATGCTTTGTGGTATGGTTTTTGAATGTATTTTGAAAATGTCTTTGTAATTGTTCTCGTCTCTATAAGAACGCGTACAAAGTGTTGTTTCGAAAATAGTTCAAGGAGGTGTTTGTGGAATGTGTTTTTGAAAGTGATTTTGAAAAGTGTCTGTGTAATGGTTCTCGTCTCTATAAGAACGCGTACAAAGTGTTGTCTTTTGAAAATGTTTCAAAATGGGAGTGTTGGTGTATAAAATGTTTTTTGTTGTGAGCAAGCGAGCAACTAGGAGTAACCTACCTACTCAAAAGGTCTTAAATGTTATTTTCCTCCTCCTTTAGATGTTGCTATCTTACCATTGATTTGGTAAGAAGCCCCATCGTTGGATGAGTAGAGACGGGCGTGGGACGTTTGTATAGTCATAGAAGGAAATCTATGAGACGCTTCGGTTGCCTTCGGAAAAACAGTCATGTCCCTCGAAACGGGTACGCTTTAGAAAAAGACCCGTAAATCAAAAGATCATAGTCCCTCGATGACCCTATAGTTGCCTTTCGGTAAATGATCTAGTCCCTTAAACAAAATTGCTAAAACGTCTCTATATGTTGCCTTTATGACTGTACGTCCCTTTGATTGTCCCTCTAACATCCAACTATGGGGCTACCTACTCACTAATAGTAGGATATCACTATCTAAAGGATAGGAGGAAAAGAAAGACCCTTTTCAAGTAATAAAGTAGACAACTGTTAGAAGTTTCCTCAAACATTTTGCACTTACACGAACACTACTTTTCAAAAACAATTTCAAAACACTTTGTATACTTTCTCCACTATCCCGAGAAACATTACAAAGTTCTCCGTACTAAGGTGTTTTCAAAACATTTTCAAACACAAAACACAAAGGTATTTTTAAAATGAGAAAACCTCTAAGAGCCCGTGGAAAATCACAGATGGAAAGGGTGATAACACCTTCCCTTTCCATAATCTACCCCCTTACTCCGAAAACTCTCGAAAAGGTCTTTTTATGTTCTTTTCACTCTTTCCTTTGTTGGATAAAAGAAAAGCCGATGGCGACTCTTGCTTACCGCAACATTTGCAAATACAAAATTCAAAACTAGTATAACACTCGGTTATGTCACCGTATCACAATACTCACTGCTCGAGAAAAATTGTTGCGTTTTGACATGGGATGCTTGCCTACTAAGATAGTATATGTTGACTCATACTACTTTGTTTATCTCTAATATGGATCCCATAAAATACATATTAAAGAAACCCACTCTCTCTTGAAGAATAGCAAGATGGCAAATGGTCTTGACAGAATACGACATCCAGTACACTGCTCAGAAGGAAATCAAAGGAAGTGTACTGGCAGATTATTTGGCTCATCAGGCCGTAGATGACTATAAGTCTATACATTTTGAGTTCCCAAATGAAAATATCATGCTAGTTACTGATTATGAAGAACCTGGACTGTATGAAGGATCTGAAATGGGATCTTAATGGACTATGGTTTTTGATGGAGCTTCCAGCGTGTTTGGTAATGGAATTGGTGATGTGATTGTCTCTCCTAAGGGTTGACATACGCCTTTCACCACCATATTATGTTTTTACTGTACTAACAATATGGCCGAGTACGAAGCATGCATCATGGGTATCAAAGCTGCCATCGATATGAGGATTAAATTCTTGAATGTATATGGGTACTCAGCCTTAGTAATAATTCAGATTAAGGGAGAATGGGATATGAAGCATATAAATCTCATTCCTTATCGAGAGCATGTGTTGACATTATTTCGTACTTCGAATAAATCATTTTTGAACAAATTTCGCGAGAATAGAATCAATTGGCAGATGCATTAGCTACCATGTCATATATGTTCAAAGTCAGAGGGATAATGAAGCTCCTCGAATTACTATTGAAAGACTAGACGAATCGGCGCACTGCTACGAAGTTGATACCGATGGAGTAGAGGAAAAGTCTTGGTACCACAAAGTAAAATGATACCTCGAGACTTAAGAGTATCCCGAAGGAGCATCTATTAATGATAAGAAATTTCTAAGAAGGTTCTCTACCAAGTTCTTTCTGAGTAATAGAATCTTGTACAAGTACAACCATGATTCAACTCTGCTTCATTGTATAGACAAGAAGGAAGCTGAGAAGATTATGGAAAATATGCACGAAAGAGTCTTTGGTACTCACTCCAGTGGACATGAAATGGATAAGAAGATTCTGAGAGTAGGTTATTATTGGTCTACCATGGAAACTGATTGCCATCATAATTCCAGAACTTGCCACAAATGCCAAATTTATGCTGACAAAGTACATGTGCCTCTGGTTCCTTTAAATGTCTTGACGGCTCCTTGGTCGTTTGAAATTGGGGCATTGATATGATTGGAGAGATTAAACCTACTTCTTCTAATGGGCGTCATTTTATCCTTGTTGCTATTGATTACTTCACGAGATGGGTGGAAGCGACCTCATTTGCCTCCGTTACCAAGAATGTTGTGGCTCGGTTCATTAAGCATAACCTTATCTGTCGGCATGGCATACCTGAAAGGATCATCATGGACAATGGTACCAATCTTAATAATACTATAATCATGGAACTCTGCATGCAGTTCAAGATTAAGCACCATAATTCTTATCTGTATCGACCAAAGATGAATGGCACAAAGGAAGCCGCCAACAAGAATATCAAGAAGACTTTGCAGAAGATGATGATGACATACAAAATTGGCCTGAGATGTTACCATTTTCTCTTCATGGTTATCGAACTTCAGTACATACATCAACTGGGGCGACCTTGTTCTCTCTAGTCTATGGTGTGGAGTTTGTCTTACCCGTCGAAGTCCATATTCCTTCCCTAAGGATTATGAAAGACGCAGACTTAGATGAAGACTAATGGATTCAGACTCGACTTAACCAAATAAATTTGATTGATGACAAAATGATTACGGCTGTTTACCATGGTCATATGTATCAGAAACGCATGATCAAGGTCTTTAACAAGAAAGTCAAACATCAGGTGTACCAGGATGGTGATTTGGTAATAAAACGCATCATCCTACCACAAGGGAATCCCATGGGAAAATGGAATCCCACATACGAAGGGTCATTTGTGATCAAAAAGATATTTTCAAGCGGTGTTATGATACTTACCACCATGGACCGTGAAGATTTTCCATACCCACTGAACGCGGATATAGTCAAGAAGTACTACGCATAAAAGAGACCCGCTAGGTTGAATGGCCTAGGAAAAAATAAGGGCATACCGGCGAACCAAAAGGGTTCGGGCAAAAATTAGGGATGTATATATATATATATATATATATATATATATATATATATATATATATATATATATATATATATATATATATATATATATATATATATATATATATATATATATATATATATATATATATATATATATATATATATATATATATATATATATATATATATATTGTACATCCGACAAGTCGAAAACCTGAAAAGGCATCTTGGGCAAAAAAGGATATCCCGGTGGATTGAAAACCAAAAAGGGCGGTCCAGGCAAAAGTTAGGGATTAAAGCGTATGACTATGAATCGTTGGATCACCCATCCACTTACAGCCAGCATAATTATTAACATCGAGTTCAAATGGTACAGATCAATTCAATCAACTTCTTAAAATAGCAAGGGATGAGATGCTTAAAGACATAGGGGCAATATCATAGTTCAAACTTGATAGGATCATTTCCACATAGTTGTTTTCCTTTGGATCACTTTGTACCCATTTTTCAATTCTTATGATAATTTCCTCTTACTAGGATTTATGTCTCCTTGTGTAAAACTTCCTGCTTATAGGCTAACTGTCAAAATCAATGCAAATATACTTCGGAATTCGAAATTGTTTTTACTTTCTCTATTTTGTTTGCAAAAATGTCCAATGATTATATTGAATGAACATATACATTTGAATATGATTAATGCTTACAAAATATATGCATGCAAACGGGTTTAGAATTTACTAAAGACTCTAGGAGTTGTGATAATGTCTAAGTCATCCATGAATCCCCACAAAGTAACCTCCGTGGAACTATCCCCAACAGAGATATATTCCCCGACAAATCTAATATTCCTTCAGACAGAAATTGGGGCATCTTCTGGCAGTTCATCTTTCCCAATAGGTCCCCTAGGAGATAAGGAAGTTTGATCATTTCCCCAACATATAATGGAAACTTCCTCGGCCAGCCTATGAATTTTCAATCCCCAGCAAATATTAGCTCCTCAACAGTCTCAGGGTTTATTTCCCCAACAGAGTTTATTTCTTTAATATTGCAATTCCCCGACAAGATTCTCTTCTCTGACCAGATGTCATTCAATGTTGTCCTCCCCAGGAAAGGTGATATTAGTATTTGAAACTTGGTCAGACAACACATCAGAGGATTATCCATCTCTTTTATCCCCAGTCAGGATACATAAAGAATCAAATCATTCAAAAGAACGATGAACGACCGACTCTCCTTGAATGCTTATATCCCCAAGCAGAAGTTGAACATCCCTAGTAGAGTGTCCTCAAACAGAAAGAAGATATCCCCAATAAAGTCGTTCTAAACAAAAATTGAAGAATTACTTTCTTCATCCTCAACAACATTCAGGGATTTATTTTCCCCAGTCAGAGTTATTACATACACTTCAATGACATATTGCATCCATACATCATTTATAAAATATCATAACATATGCATACGAAACGCATAAAAAATTCTCATTTATTTCAAGAGCATCATTATGAAATTCATTTCACGCATCATGACATTGCATAAAACTAACTTTGCCTTTTCAGGTTAAGTTCCCGAATAGACAAATATTATTAGCAATCTATAGACAAGTTGTAGATCAATTCCCAAAATATGACGAGGCAAATATCTACATGACCAGATGATTTCCTTCAAAGATTCATTCTGAAAAGCATTTCTTTCCAATCTTTATTCTGAAAAGCGTTTCCTTCAGATCTTCATTTTGAAAAGCATTTCATTCAAATCTTCATTCTGAAAAGCATTTCCTTCAAATCTTCATTCTTAAAAGTATTTCCTTCAGATCTTCATTATGAAAAGAATTTCCTTCAGATCTTCATTCTAAAAAGCATTTCCTTCAGATCTTCATTCTAAAAATCATTTCCTTCAAATCTTCATTCTGAAAAGAATTTCCTTCAGATCATCATTCTGAAAAGCATTTCCTTCAGATCTTCATTTTGAAAATCATTTCCCTTAGATCTTCATTCTGAAAATCATTTCCTTGATATCATCATTCTCAAAATCATTTCCTTCAGATCTTCATTCTAAAAAGCATTTCCTTCAGATCTTAATTTTGAAAACCATTTCCTTTAGAGCTTCATTCTGAAAAGCATTTCCTTCAGATCACCATTCTGAAAGGCATTTCCTTCAGATCTTCATTTTGAAAAGCATTTCCTTTAGATCTTCATTCTGAAAAGCATTTCCTTCAGATCTTCATTCTGAAAAGTATTTCCTTTAGATCTTCATTCCAAAAAGCATTTCCTTCAGAGCTTCATTTTGAAAAGCATTTCCTTCAGATCTTCATTTTGAAAAGAATTTACTTCAAAGATTCATTATGAAAAGTTTTTCGCTTAGGTAATATCGGATCGATTCATTCTGAAAACATTCTTCAGATTAAGTCAAGCGTATACTCATTATGATACTCCTATCAATAGTTACTTCGGATGGCATCTTTAAGCTCATCTTCGACGGCATCCTATCACCTTTCCAAATGACATTTTTAACCCCATTCCTGATATAATCAACAAACAGTGTCACTTCGTGCACATGTGAGTGAAAATTTTTGGGCACTTAAGTGTTCAATCCTCTTCCACCTTCAGATCACGAATGGTGAGCATGCCAATCTAACTCCTCAGGTTTAAGAAGATAACAGGGGCAGCTGTTTTACCCCAAAATTTTCCCTCATAATTTTCAAGACAAATTAATTCCAGACATCTCCTCATGCTCATAGGGTTCTCAATTGCTCAAAAGTACTCAATGGTTGACCAAACAAACTCTCCTCCTAATCAATTGACCTACAACTAGAGTTTTGTTTTTCTAAATGAAAATTGGACTTCTAATGCCTCAAGTGGACTTCATGGTTTCTCATATGTATCAAGGTATCCTCATGCCAAATTTTGAAGCCTTGCAGCACAAGTTTGCTCAGTTAAATAGTCGGATGATTGAAAATCAACTATATTGGACAAAAAAGTCAACTTTGACCAACTTACAATCAAACTTCAAGGTTTTTGGTCAACATAAAGATTTTGAACTCAGATTCATCATTTGATCGAGGGTTGATCATGATTCATTAAGAAAACTCAAGATTCAGCAAAAGTCAAAAGTTACTAAATTAGGGTTTTCTAAAGGAGAAGTCAATTGAATTACGACCAAGCATAACTTTGACATGCTTCATCAGAAAATTTTCAATCTCAACCAAATCTCATTTTGATGGAAATTCAATTCCCAACAACTTTTTAACTCTAAGCTCAAGGCCAAAAAACGCTTCATTTGAGAGATATGAGCCAGAACATTACATGCCATTTTTAAAGTCAACAAAAAGACACTTTTTGTCAAAACACTTTACATCAAGATAAAGTCTTCAAATGAAAAAATGACCATCATAGAAGTTGTAGCAGGCATCTTGATATTTCCAAAAAGTCCAAGATCATATTCATTTGATAAAAATTGAGTGAGTTATGATTGGTGCATGTTTGGAAATTTTGAGAAAATGTATGAAACTCAAATTGAGCTAATTTGAATTTTTAGGCTATTGGGCTTATCTTTTAAGGTCCAAACGTGTTCCTGACCTCATAATAGACTCCTACATCCATTTACATGTTTTTGTGATTTTTATTTCTTTTATTTTGATTTTAATTAATTAAAACCAAAATAAATCAAATAAAATATCAAATCAAAGATATAAGGTGCATGGCTTTTGTTTTGGACCAGAATTAAAGCCCAAAATTTATGACAACCAAGCAAGAAATCATGTGGTCTATATCTCAATCAAATCTTCATGGTTTTGTAATATTTCACCTTATTTTCAAACAAAATCAAATAATATGTTTCACATGATGTCCAAGCCCATCTTTTAACCTAATCTTTTCTCCTATAAGTATACTACATATTCAGACCAAAAGGACACGCATATTGCCTCCAAGAATAAACCCTAGAATTCTCAAAAATTCAAGAAACTAGGGCAAGAACAAAACCTTATTTGCAGCTATCCTCAATAAAGTTCAAGCCTTCCATCATCATCCTGACGTTCCTAGGAAGCTTTCCAAGTCCTTAAGCAATCAAAATCGTGCCCAGAACACTATGTCTCATTTTCACCAGTTTTGGTAACTTTTTCAAATTCAAACCTTTAATTTATGCATTGTTAACTAATTTGATGCATCCACATATGTCCATATACATCATTAGAACAGGTTTGACGCATAATATGGGAGCTTTAATGCAGGAATAAGAAGATACCATTATTAGGGCATAATTTGAGTTTTGTTTTGAAACTCACAATACATTCAATTTCAGGCCAAAAAGACATCACCATTGGATTCAGGAGGTCCAAATTAGGGAGATATGGTCCCTCTCAATCTCTAACACATGCTATTTTTGTAGGTGTGAAAATGACCTCGCCAGAGAAGACGACTAGAGCTATGGCTTTGGTGCTTCTCTGGTTCTCATGTTTTATTATATATTTGTTTGCTTCTATTGTATCGATATATTTGAAGTGCAACTCAGTTGGTTGAGGCAGAGGCGTGTAATGTGAAGGGAATGGGTTCGATCCTCGTGTCTTGCGTTTATTTTGTTTATTTTTAAAATTAACATGCAAGTTTACCATATAATGATCAATTCTTGTTTGCTATCACCAACAACACGCTGGCTCAGTGGTGAGGCGTGCACCTGTGAAGCTAAGGGGAGTGGGTTCAACACCCACCCCATAAAAATATTTTTATTTCTATTTTCTAACCTAATTTATTTTATTTTTCTTTTCTAACCCTAATTATTTTTAATTAACAATCAACTAACCTAATTTTTATTAACACTAATAAATTAGGATTATAGTTTTTAGTTAGTAATTAATTTTTTTCTTATATATTTTTATTTACTAAATCAATTAATTAATTAACTAAACCTTTTCTTTCTTAAATATTATAATCAATTAGAAATTTAGGTTTTATTAATTATTAACACTTAAATTATTTTCTATAAAATACCAAAATATCAATACTTAGAACTTTAGGTCTTTTAAACTTAAAAAAAAACATTTTTCTTATTTCATTTTACTATTTATTTTTACTATTTATTTTTCATAGATCAAGTGTATAGGTCGCGTTCTTAATTGTAATAGCGTAGATTTATTTTCCGCATCTTTTTATTATTATGTAACTGCTCACAGGATATAATAGCATAGGACATTTATATTCTCGCACTTATATTTTATGCTATGATTAGTAATTAGGATTGTATAGAAAGACTAATAACCGAACGTAGAAAACCCTAATTCCAAATAATATAACTGAATCAATGCACTTCATACACTTGCACCTCTAGGGTATCCTCTCTTGTTACCTTACGATACTTGGTCATGTCCCTAGAAAGTGGGGATACTTTAGCAAAATACCCTCGATCAAATCATCATGTCCCTTTAGAATAAAGATCTTAATCACTCGATGACCCTTCGAGTTTCCTACAAAATAATCTAGTCCCTTCGATGACCCTACAAGAAAAATGATGATAGTCCCTTCGATACAACTGCTAAAGTATCCTTACATGTTGCCTTCAATGACCATTTAACGACCCTACGCATGTCCCTTCACATCCAATAGATAGGGCTACCTACCAACTAATGGTATAGATAATACTATCTCTAAAGGAGAAGGAAAAGAATAAGAAAGAATTTAGTGGGTAAGGAACTCCTAATTGCTTGCTCAAAACTTTTCTCATAAACAAAACATTTCTCACACTACACTTGCAAACAAATATTTTCAAAAATACTTTGTACGCATTCTTGAGGACTGATACAAGAATCATTACAAAGTCAGCCTTACATTGGCGATTTCAAAATATTTTCAAATCAACACACACAATAAAGTTTTTCAAAAGTGAGCTAAGTAATTAAGAGCCCGTAGATAACTACGGATGAAAAGGGTGCTAACACCTTCCCTTTTTATAACGTACCCCCCAAACTCAAAATCTATCCAAGGTCTTTCCTGTTCTTTTCACCTTTCCTAAATATTGGATAAAAGAAAAGTCGGTGGCGACTCTTGCTATATGCACATTTGGATAAAACGAAAAAAGTCAATTCTCCCACTGTGTTACAGCTATATCCCCAGCCTCGATCAGATACCTGGCTATGTATTCAACAGTAGGTTCACTGGTATCACCAGAGAACTTTGTGAACTTTGAGACTTTCCATCCCCTGGGTAATTATGCCAGTAAAACGTATTCAGACAAAGGGGCATATAGTTTGGCCTTCGAAGGCATACATTTACTCCATTTCGAACCATTATTCTTTCGACCATGGCTTCCAGGTTATTCTCCTCTAGGTATTCGTCTTGTCGAACCTGTTGAAGAAATTCATTTGCATCCTGATTTTAATTCACCATGACTTTCCTTGGGGATGGTTCTTCCTTTGGTATCACTTATTCGACCATGGGTTTTTCAATCCTTCACTGCTGGTTAACATCGCCAATGTTTTGTGCAATTGGTAATTCCTGGTTGACAGTTTGATTTTATTCGAGAAACATTCCTTGGTTTTTGTTTATCCATTCTCGCCTAAGTTATTGAACTTGGGGTCGAGGACGCAAAAGATGTATGCAATTTGCGCCATCTGCACTACTAGTTATTGATCGTCCTTGCATTCTGTTTATTTGTTTCAATAGCACTTTGAATCAAAGGATTAAAGATAGTGCCCATTTGTTGGGATAAGACACCAACCATTTTGTGGTTGCTGTCATCCATTTATTTTCGAAATTCCGCTATAGAATTTGTTATTAAGTTAGGCAACTGTGAAACGAATCCTTGGGGATGGACATTTTGGCCTATATTATTGACTCCTGATCCTGATCATTATACTGGTGAGAATGTTGACAATATTGGATTAGGAAATGTTGAAGTACTATTGTTGAGGCTTTCCATTATTGATGTTGGCATGCCATATGTTTATTCGCAGCCATCCATTGGCATTATGAATCCAGATGCAAAGTGCCTAAAATTATTCGTCCTTGGTGGCCTTGTGTTCACTGGGGAACCCTGTGACTGCACTAGGGACAAGATTGCACCTCTGAAAGTGTTCGTCGATGTTCCCATTGTATTTACTTGAACAAGTATCGACTCGGTTGCAGACAATGTTATTGTACTTTCCCATGTCGAAGGGGGTGGTTGTTCTCCATTATTATTGGGTGGGTTAACCATCTACCTAATATATTTTATTTTTGGAATTTGTCTATTATTTTTGGCTAATTTTACACTCCTTAATATGATACAACAATGTCAAACAAGATAGACTAAAATAAACACAAAATACATAGTTTGTGACACGAACACGAAACTGTCCCACCGGGTGTGCCAATTTGTTTACTGTGAAAATTTGTAAACAACCGCTAGTCTTCCAATTTCTACAAATTCTGGTAACTTACAAGATTGACTGGATTGATCCTAGGACATGTGTTATATTTCGTTAGGTTTATATATTTTAAATGTTCATCTTTTCAAAGATTGTAGTTAAAGTGTATAGGACATGAATTCTATGTAAAGTAACTATAGGAAAGTAAAAAGACTTCTACTTAAAAGTGAAAGGGATACGAAGGATTCTGGTAAAAATAAATTAACAATTAAGTAAAATGTGGTTATTCATACGTACATTCTCAATTAACTTTTTTCTCTAAACACTGGTACTTTGAGTTTTATGATTATTTTGTACAAAAGGGAACACACTAAAACCTAACATTAAGATCCTAATTTATACTACTTCGACCATAACGGTCTTTCACTATAGAATTTCCATGTTCGATGTTACATGCTTCCTTGAAACCCCAGACCTCAACTCGTCCTTCTGGATAAGAATAAAGCATTTGAATTCAAATTGTCTTCGATTCAAAATGCCAAACACTACAACATGATCTGTCAAATTATTTGAATTCGAAACTTGAAATATCGTCAAGTCTTATATATTTCATAATAATAAGACTTCGTTAATTCTCAACCCTTATTTGGTCAGCCATTCAAAAACCATAGGTAACAACCTTCATATTTCCTTAAACCTTCTTCGATATCCTCTTATTTCTCCCATATTATATACCGTTGAAATTCCAACCAACACCTCTATTGAAAGTCACAGAAGAAATGACCTCCACCAACCACGATGTCTTATATTTCCCTTTGCAACTCTTTATGAAACCAAATAGGTGCTTCCTCCATATGATAAGGTTTACACATTCTTAGGTCAAAAAATAGTTTGGTGATATTCACACAAGATTGTAGTAGAATAAGCTCATTATGAGGACCTCTTGATTGTGGTAGAAGATGCATTAAATCAAAAGTCATAACATCTCTCTTAATGGACAACCCTTTGGTTAAGTCTTAATCTTAACTAATAGCTCTTCCAAGTAACTTCATCTCCAAAATCCATCTCCTAATTCTCTAAGGAAACAACTCCCATCCACGATGTTTACTATCATCACACTAAGACCAAAAGATTTCACTCTTATAAATATTCAATTTGAGGCCTAATCTTAGACCTCTCTATCTGATAATATCAAGGGCTTTAGCCACCTTCTTTGAATTCCCTATGGTAGTTCTGTCATCAAGATACTAGGCAAGAAGAATAAGCTTATAATAGTCTTTAATATGGTGAATGAGTGGATGTAACACAAGAGCAAAAAGGAGAGGATGTAACGGGTCACCTTGTTGCACTCTAGTTGTTAACATAATATGTTTATCCCCAAGGTACAACATCGTTGTCTGACCATAAAGAAACTCAATCCACAATGAAACATATGGATGTATCACGCTCACCTCG
Source organism: Vicia faba (assembly GCA_948472305.1). Lineage (NCBI taxonomy): Eukaryota > Viridiplantae > Streptophyta > Magnoliopsida > Fabales > Fabaceae > Vicia > Vicia faba. Next base: position 557,707,759 of record OX451735.1, read on the forward strand.
CGCAGAAGAGTTAACTGATCTACCATTTCAAAAGTATTCGAGAAATATACAGTGAGTATAGACAAAAAACCATATTCATGTTCCTTATTTAATACCCTGTTGGTATTATGCAAAAAGGCTCAGCACGACCTGATACCCCGATCCCAAACTAGGAGTCATTGAGATATCATTTCACACATTTACTAACCTCTTTCATAGCAACTTTGGATACCAACCACATTTAAATATGAGCCACACCAATTGGTCGTATCCCACCATCAGAATTTAATAACAACGTCAAGGATGAAGAGACAATAAACTTTCCCAAACTCATTAGACATTTTTCTCTCAGCCATAAGTTAACAACTAGAGTGATTGCACATAATAGATATCTTGTCATAGTTGAACCTTCTCAACATAATGCATTTAATATATATTATGCTAGCCAACCATCTCTACCATGTGACGTCCCTTTGGGAAATGATTTAATGCACCTTAAGATATTATCGAATTCAATCACTATAGAAGCTTCAGAGAATAAGACGTTCGCATGGAGGGAGTTGGTCTGTACGGGTGCTTATCCAAAAACTTTCATTGTATGTCCATTATATGGAACCAATTTGTATGACCCCAACATTTTCCCAGCCTCTGTGAAGGGGTCATATGCAAGCTTGCAGAGGCATGACTTGATAGTAGAGCTCATCTTTTTATCTTTCTTCTCAATATGAACCCCTCATGACCCAAGTTGTCTTTCTCAGAGCTTCCCAACACAATATCAACTAACTTGGCAAAATCATTTGTATCTCTTCAAGTAGCTAAGCACTATAACATGTGTTGTTGTTGCAAGGACTTCTGATTTCTGAATATATGATCCTCACCTATTCTTAGGTTTGACCACATGTAAAGTGAACTGAGGGAGAAGTAACAACCAAACCAAAACACCTACAAATCTCATTTCAGCAACCACCTTATAAAGAACATCTTTCAATGTCTGAGAGAAAACAAGAAGAAACCTAAGAGGTATATTCTTCACTATGAAGATAGATGTTGTGATGATTGTCTATAGCAATCTTGCATCCGAAACAAACGTCCCATTCGCGTTGAGGTTATTAGAGTATACTGTAGATGGTTTTACAATACCTACAATGTGACTTTCAAACTCTCATGTCCCATAAAAAAATACGAACCATACCATCAAAATGATGATATTTCCCAACTCATTACATGAATACTCATACACCTTCCACATAATTATTGCTCAACCACTTTTTTTTTATATGGCCGCAGCCCATTACCGACCACTCTTTTTCTAATTCAAACTTAACTCATTCCAAAAAAAAAAACAAATACTTACTTTAGTAATTATTAAAAATAAAATAAAAATAATATCCTATTTATATATAAGTCAGGAGAGCCACATATATAAATTTTTTTTATTAATATATCAAGATATGTTTATTAATCTAATTTATTTAAAAATATCACAATATAATTATTAGTTTTCAAAGTAAACCCAATTTAATGTACATTTTCATTATGTTAATGTATAACTTGAATGGTCTAATTCAACTACTCAAGTCGTCCTTCATAATATTATTTTATACATGGGAACTAATATTTAGAGTTTTACTAGTGTTTGTAATGTAGTTACCAACATGCATGTTCACATTGTTAATTTCACACATGTTGTTGATTATCATTTATATTTCTAGAGACTACTACATATTATATAGTATATTTTTTGGACTTTTATGACTTAAGTCCATGACTTTCTGAAGTCAGACTACAACTAACTGTTCGTTCTTGATTATAGAATAACAAGTCTAAACTCATACTATATTTTTCAGTCAAGGTGATGAGATATAATGTGAACACGATCATGTGGAATTATTCAAATCATGGTTAAATTTAACTGTAATATAAAAATAAGCTAACTAGACCAAACATGTTATTGATTAACAATTTAAATGAATGAATGTCATTTTACTTTTACTCATAAAAAATAATAATAATTGATTAACAACTAGCATTATTTAGTCAACATTAAACCTCACCTATGCTCTTTAAATATCACTTTCTTTCTTATTCACAATGCAGCAAATATTCAAACTCACTAGCTATCTCATCAATCATGTTTCGTCTATTGAGAAATTTTACACAAACAAGAGCAGTTCAAGTTCAGAATTCCATGTTAAGCGTAGTTAGATTCTCTTTCAAGTAACTAATCACTTCTTCTTTTTACTTTTATTTCCTCTCTTCTCTACCTTATCATTTATTTGAACTAGTATGCTTGAATTTCATCTAATTTTCTTTTTTATATATATTTTTTTCATTAAAAAAATATTGAATATGAATAGCTATACTGCTATAGTTCCATAAATTGCATGAAACTATAACATATTAACCGATCTTTCAGAATTTAAACTCTGAAAACTAACATAATTACTAAACGAATTGTTTTATGTTTGGAAATAGAACAACTCGTGGTGGATCGAGAAGATCGGACCTCAGTAAAGGGGGTGGTGGACAAATTAATAGCATTAATGGAACAAAGGAGGAGACGAGGAGTTTGACAAACAACTCCAAAAATTCAGTTTCAGAATGATGACAATGGGTTGAAGCCAAATCTATAGCATAAAACATGTAGGGGGGATAACGAAATATCTAGTATAAATATGGGGTAGTTTTGATGTTTGCAAGTTTTGATTAAGAATAATGATTTGAATGATTGTCGTTCTTTGTGATTCTAGACAAGTTGATTAATAAGAAAAAAGTGCTTAATGACTTCAATGATTGAGTATCTAAAAAGAAGAACCAATCAAAATCCAAGCTATTTAACTACTAGAGTCCTAGTTGCTTTAGAACTTCAATCCTCTAGTGAATTCGCTGAAATAAACACTACGAATAAATGACTAATTGATTGCATCCCTCAAATGTAAGGAAAATTTTCATGAATTAATTATATGAAATTAGAACATCAATATTTATTTGTTATAGACATGATTTAGAACTAAAGGTTACCGTCGCTTGATTCAGAATCTTGAAAAGATGAATGATTAGATCTACTTATGTACCTCATACTCCCGTTCACAATTTTCAATGGGGCAAATTGTGGAGTTGTCAGTTTTATTTCTGATTTCGTAATTACAAAGTGTTGTAATCCAAAATTTGCCCTCTCATTTTACTCAAATCATGCCCATTGAGGTCTCCAAATTGCTCAAGGATGACTAAGAATTGACCAGACAAATTCTCCTCCTAAGGTAATGAACCTCTAATTAGGGTTTCAATTTTCATCAAGATGTTTGAGCTTCAAAGGTCTCAAATGTTTTCCATGGTCCTAATATGCCTTCAAGTTTGTCCATGTCAAGTTTCATGCCTTGCATAACAAGTTTGCTTAGACAATTGCTCAAATGCTTGAGAATCAACTATACTAGGTCAAAAGTCAACTATGGCCTATATATAGTAAAATTTCAATGTTTTTGATCAACCTCAACATTTTTAAGTAATATCCATCATTTGATCAAGGTTTGATCATGATTCCTCAAGAAATGCTCCTAATTCATCAAAAATCAAGAATTGCTAATTAGGTTTCTATAGGAAAAGTCAACCAAATTTGATCAAGCATAACTTTCACATACTTCATCCATTTTCCCCAACCAAAGCTAATTTTGAATAGAATCCAATTCCCTACAACTTCTCTTCATCCGACAAGTCTAAGAAATGCACCATTTGAAATATAGAAGCTCAGACATTACAGATCATTTTTAGAAAGTCAACAAAAACCACTTTTAGCCAAGACCTTTTACATCAAGATAATATCTTCAAATGCAAAATTCATCAAAAGAAGGATTGAATTAGACATCTTGGAATTTCCAAAAAGTCAAAGATCATGATCATGAGATGAAAATTGAGTAAGTTATGGTTTGTCTAAGTTGAGAAATTTTGGGAAATTTCAAGAAATGTGCATTGAGCAAATTTGAACTTTTAAGGCAATGACATAACTTTTTGGAATTTAAACACTTTCATGACCTCATGAAGAACCCGTAATCTCATTTTTACCATGCCTTGCATTTTTTACTTATTTTGTACATATTTATTTCAAATAAATATGGAATAAAATGTATAAAATAATTAGGGGTGGGGCTTGGCATTTGGGCTGGTGTTTTGGCTTGCTTTAAAGCCTAAGAATTCATGCAAAATGTCCAGGTACATTGCAAATTTGAAAAAAAGGGTAAAATTCCACACCTTTGGCAAAGTTACAATATTTTGTTTATGGCTCTTAAAGAACATGATCAAGGTTGTTTAAACCATTTCCTTCTTGTCCCCTCCCTCCTCTCTATATAAAGAACACATTAGCAAGCATTAGAGACGGATATACAGCCTGAAGAAAGCACACCAAATTGCAAAATTTAAAAAACACAGTTCCAACCTTCCTCAATCCAAATAAAAGATCCAAATACATTCCTGGAGGTCCCTTGAAGTTATTCCACTCATTACCGTGTCCTGAAGCATCACTAAACGCCTTAGCAAGCTCACACGGTTTTCATCCTTTTCCAAATTCATTTTGCTCGATTCATGTAATGTAAATATGTTTTGACCATGAATTATTAACTATATGAATGTTTGCAAGCTTCTTGTATAGTTGGATTGGAGTTTTGATGCAGGTATCGCGTTTTGTCATGCTTAGGGTTTGGACCTCCAAATTGGATTTTTTTTGTAATGGCCAAAATTAGCCCAAACCAAGGGCACCATCATGCTTAGGAGGTCAAGGCTAATTGATTCATAACCTCACATTTAATTTTTGTTGCATATTCTAGATTTTACGAGTACAGGTGTTATAGTGACAAACAAAAATTGTCACTATAAGTCTTAATACCTAAGACGACGGAGGGGGGGGGGGAGAAGACAAAGCGTGCCAACTCCTCATTGGGAAGTTTGAATAAGCGCGCGTTTTTATTTTTTTCTTCATATATTCGCGTGAATGGGCATCAGAGATGGCAAGGAAGCGCACATGTGAAGGAGAGGACTTGGGTTCGAATCCCATGTCCAATATTTTGTTTTCTAATATTTTCCAATTACCGATCCAGTGTGCATTAACTACGCAAGTCTAACATATGCCCCAAACCATGACCATCAGATCATGATTGATCTAGATTTGAGTGCCCCAATGCAAAGTCCAGCATATTCCCTCAAAGCTTCTCCTCACTGGATCCAAAAGTGTTGGGCTTTTTCTTCAGTTTGGGCCTAAGAAATTCAGTTTCAGCACCCCCCCCCCCCCAAAATTTCTAACTATCCTGGCCCATTTTATAATTTCTTTTATTACTTTGCTTTATTTAATTTTTTAAAATTTATTTTCCTTGCTTTATTTAATTAGTATAATATAATAATAAAAACCACTACAAAATAGGATTAGATTTTTTTAAATTAAACTAATTTTCGAAATTAATTATTAATTCAACTTTAACTTGTTTTATTATAAATTTAAAATAATTTAGAACTTAGGTTTTATTTTAATTTAATTTAATTTATTTTCATAATAAAAACAATAAATAAGTTCTTAATTAATTAATCTTCTAATTAGACTTTAGGATAATTAACTTAATTATTTTCTTAGATAAAAAACAAACAAATAAGCAAAAAGATTTTCTTAGGGTTTTTAGACGTACTTTCAATCTTTTGCGTGTTATTCATTTTTTGCATTTTTATATTATTGTAACTACATACTGGCATGTAATAACTAATTAGGACTTTTATCTGCTTTCTTTATTTTTCTTCCCCCAATTTTTGTACGTTGTAAATCCCCTTCCCAAAGCCGTTAATAGTGTAGGTTTATACTTCTGCACTTTATATTTTGTTCATATTTATTGCTAGTAACTAGGATTGCATGACAATATTGAAAAAAAAAACGCTAGCAAATCCTAAATGTGCAAGATAAATAACATGAATCAAACACAATTGCACATGTGCACCTCTAGGGTATCCCACTTTGGTTGCCTTCGTAAAACGGTCACAATTCTCGAAACGTGCAAAATTTTAGTGGTTGTTCTCTAGTTTGAAAGATCACAAGTCGCTCGATGACCCTCTCGATGTTGCCTCGGTTAAAAGTGATCTTAAAACTATAGGGCAGTTACTAAAATTTCTTGCCAAGTTACCTTCGTGATCGTATCGTCCCTTCGATGTCCCTCATACATCCAACGATAGGGCTACCTACTCACTAATAGTAGGATAGAACTGTCTAAAGGATAAGAGGAAAAGAACTACCTTTTCGAGTACAAGTAGATAGCTGTTAGATTCTTGCTCAAAACAAATTTTCACACTTACACATAAAAACACTTTAAAAAATATTCGCTTTATCAATACTCTTGAGGACTGATACAAGAGTTATCACAAAGCGAATCGCTGCACTAAGGCATTTTCAAAATATTTTCAAACACACAAAGCACAAAGGTATTTAAAAAAATGAGCAAACCTCTAAGAGCCCGTAGAAAACTACGGTTGTAAAGGGTGCTAACACCTTCCCTTTCCATAATCTACCCCCTTACTCAGAAAATTCTCGAAAAGGTCTTTTTCTGTTCTTTTCACCCTTTCCTTAATTTGGATAAAAGAAAAATTTGTGGCGACTCTTGCTTACCGCAACATTTGTGAACACAAACGCAAAACCAGTATTAAACAGTCGGTTCTGCCACCATATCACAGAATTGTCGACTCTGCTGGGGAAACATAATAGGATCAACCTAGGCTTGTTGGGGTTAACTCAGAGTTTAGTTTATCCTGTTAAAGGATTTATTGTGTGTTTGCTTGCTTTACCTTTGAGGGTTTGTTAGGGTATTCTTGTAAAGATCCTACACCCGGATTTGGGGGCATCTTTTAGGTAAACAATAATAGATCGTGGAGACTGTATGGTCTAGACTGATATGGTTGAAGCGATAGCTATGTTGGTATGACACTTTCGTTGGTACTAGTATCCATTGTGTTGAATCGAGGAGAATACGAGGCCGACGTATGGTGTCGGGAAGCACTAACAGACCTTAGAATCTTAGTTGAACAAACTTGGCCATTAGAAAGTAGTGAGATAGCCGGCCTCGGTGTAAAGCCGGAGATTGGTTGATAATTGATTCTACACTCATTGAGATCGGACTTTCGAGATGTTTCATCTGCGATAAAAGATTGTTAAGCTGATATAATGCTCAATAAAGAAAGATCGGTGATATTTAGACTCCTTAGAACCCGATTACTATTTCTAGGACAGGTTTGAACCAACTAAACTTCAAGAGGGTATTTACCTATAAACTCCATACAAGCTTAAACCTAAGGTCTTGTGTGTTTTGATTGTGTGTGTTTATTTTGCTTAAACATGACATCATGCATCATAACATTAATTTTTCATTACACGAACCATTTCAAGGACCAAGGGAATTTATCTTTGTTCTGTTTTGCAAATCATGGCTTCCGCTCGTAGAAATACCATCCGAATCAGCTTCGTGAGAATGCCTCTCCAACTCATAGAGCTAGTATCAAGGGTTCCTAAGACTTCCTCATTTACCAAGAACTATGGTCGACTTCTCAATCTGGTTACCTCGGGTTTTGATGAGAAGATGATGAATGTACTCTTTCAATTATTTGACCCTAAGCACCATTGCTTCACCTTTCCAAATTATCAGTTGGTTCCCACCATGGAAGAGTTCTCTCAAATATTGGGTATACCTATTCTTGATCAGACACCTTTCACCGGTTTAAAAGAAGCTCCCAAGCCAGATGTCATTGCAACAACTTTGCATCTGAAACGGTCCGACATTGTATCCAACTGGGAAACAAGAAGTGGAGTTAAGGGTTTTCTAGCCAAGTTTCTGTACGAGAAGGCTCGCCAATTTTTGGATGATTTGGATTTCCAAGATTTTGAGGAGGTTTTGTCCATTCTAATCTATGGTTTAGTGTTGTTCCCTAATCCATACTTTCTCATACATGTGAATGCTATCAAGGTTTTCCTCTCTCATAACCGTGTGCCTACTCTACTCGGAGACATCTTGCATACCCTCCACACTCGCACCATGAATAGAAAAGGGATTCTTATGTGTTGCGTGCCATTGTGGTCAAGGTGGTTTATTTCTCACCTCACTAAATCAGTACTGAAAAATGATGAAGGTTTGGGTTGGTCGCGAAGGATAATGTCACTTTCTCACTCGAATATTCTATGGTATTCCCGATATATGGGAGATATTTCTGTTATTAACCGCTTCAGGGAATTACCTAATATCCCACTACTTGGCATTAGGGGAGTCATAACTTATAATCCCTCTTTGGCTATGCGGCAATTTTTCTATGCTCGAAGGGATGGTCCCCAAGATATGCTTATCTAGGGCATTATGTTTAACTATGAGGATGATGTTCAAGGGTATCACCAGAGGTTCATACGAGCTTGGGGCATGGTAAATAGATTTGATACCAAGAATTTGGGGCCTCCATCCCTATGGAACCTTATCTCAAATGGGTACGAGCTCACGCTTAGAACTTTATATCGTATATAGCCATCTTACCAGTGGTTGTGGAGCCCATTGCAGAAGGGGATATTCCTTATACATTTCTCCATCCTGACATGCCCACTGATTATGAAGATTTGCAGAGATCTTGGATTCAGTTGAAAGAAGAACATGATACCTATAGAGATCATTTCTATGTCCATGAAAAAAAGTGTTGGAGCTCACGAAGAGAGAAGTCTCAATGTCTATCTCGGCACAAAGAGGAGGCGCCCATAGGAAACTTTATGTCTTAAATTTTAGAATATTTCAATTGTAAGTCTAAAAAGGCAATTGTATTTTGAATTCTACTAATAAAATCTTTGTTTCATTTTGGTTCACAAATTTAAATTTCCCGAAGTCCTTGAAAACATTGCATAAATATACCATACATATCATTGCATAAACATATTTCAGGACAAGTTTCTTATCTTCTTCGCTGTTTATTTCAGCAATGGCTCTTGAACAAACAATTAAGGAGCTTCAGGCACATAATGCACAATTCCAAGAAATGTTCTTGAATCTGGCTAAGGGACAAGAAGATTTAAAAGATCTGATTCTCAAGGACAAGAAGAAGAAAAAGAGGTCAGTGGGTGTTCTGAATTTGGGAAGAAGGTTCAAAGTACCGGTGAGGCAAGTTTCAGAGCTCGCGACTTCGTCAGGAGGGCCAAGAGAAGAAGACCACAGTGCAAGGGAGTCTGAAGAAGATGAAGATGATTACACCGAGGAACAATACCCTCCTGCTGATGATAAGTAGAAACAACTGGAGGACCGTCTCAATGCCATGGAAGTTCAGAGGGTACCTGGCCTAGATTTCGAAGAGCTAGGGTTGGTTTCTGGAGTGGTTATCCCGCAAAAGTTCAAAGTGCCTGCATTTTCTAAATATGATAGGGTCTCATGTCCTAAGCTGCATCTCAGATCTTATTTCAGGAAGATTCAACCCCACGCTACTGACAGAGATTTGTGTGTGCACTTCTTTCAAGAAAGTCTACCAGGGACTCAATTAAAGTGGTTCTATCAACTGGAGGGAACCAACATTCGTAACTGGGAAGATCTGGCTGCTGCTTTCTACAAGCAGTACCAATATAATGCTGACCTTGCTCCAACCCGTACACAACTTCAGAGCATGTCTATGGGTTCTAGTGAAGGCTTTAAAGATTATGCAGAGAAATGGAGAGACCTTGCAGGAAGAGTCCAGCCTCCTCTGTTTGATAGGGAGCTGGTAGACATGTTCTTGGGTACTTTATCTGGTCCGTTTTTCAACCATCTGATTGGAAGCTCTTCAGCTGGGTTTAGTGAGTTGATCTTGATAGGAGAAAGAGTGGAATATGGTATTAAAAGTGGTAAGATTCAAAGAGATGCCTCTTCAAGTGCAAGAAAGAAGCCTCTCATGGGAAAGAAAGAGGTCAGTGCTGCTTACAACTAGAGAAGTCAGGGCAGAACCGAACATCGTCCAACGGTGGGAGCTGTAATGATATCCAAACCTGCAGCTACTCAACAACAGAACAATCAGTCCAGAACAGATAAGCCCAGAAGACAGTTTACCCGGATTAATATGACCTTGTCTCAAGTTTTTCCATATTTGCTGAAATCCAATCTGGTTACCCTGAGAGAGGCTCCCAAAAATCCCAACACTGTATCTCCTCACTATAATTTAAATGCTTAGTGTGCCTACCATTCTGAAAGTCGAGGCCATGATACAAATGACTATCGGGATTTGAAGAACAAGGTGCAGGATTTGATTGAGGCAAAGGAGATTGAATTTGACGCTCTTGAGACCCCTAATGTTATAACTGCCCCTTTGCCCAAGCACGACCGTGGTGTTAATGCTATTGATGATGACATGTTTGTTGCTTTTGTTGATGAACTAACTACTCCACTTCTGACTGTTAAAAAGAATCTTTTGCAAGCCGGTTTTTTTCCGGATTGTGGTGAAGGTTGCCACTTATGTTTGTCTCTACCTAACAGTTTCTGTTGTACCCCAAAATTTTCCCTCCCATAATCTTCAAAGTTTTGCCTCAAAGGGTTCAAAGTCTACTCAAGGGCTACACAGTCAACCACTCTCCTAAAGCCAGTCAAACTAGGGTTTTGGTTCTCACAAGGAAGCTGAGGTTTTCAAGGGCTCAATCAAGTCCCATATGCTCATACACATTGTCAAGCACCTACATGTCAATTTTCAAGGCTCACAAGGTCAAGTTGCACAGTCAAAAACCCTAATTGCTCCACAGTCAACTGTAGGGGCAAAATGGTCATTTGGCAGTCAAAAGTCAAAATTTTTGGTCAACATCTTATTTTGAAGCCACAATCATCATTTGATTAAGTCTTGATCATGATTTCACAAGAATGGCTCAAAAATCATCAAGGTGTCAAAAGTTTCTATTTTTGGACAGCTGAAAAGTCAACTGTAACTTGACCAAGGCATAACTTTTTCATGGTTCATCAGAAAAATCCCATCCAATGCTCATCTTGAAGGGGAAGACATTTCCTACAACTCATCTTCACATTCCAAGTCCAAGAAATGCTCTCACAAAAAGTTATCAATTTCAACATTATAGGTCATTTTCAAAAGTCAACAAAAAGGGACTTTAAGTCAAAGACCATAACTTGAGATTGGTAAATAAAAATGACATGGGACCAAAGACATTGGTTAGAGGACTTCAAGACCTTTCCAAAATGTCCAAGAACATGTTCATATCTTCAAAATTGAGCAAGATATGCATTGGAGAAGTTGGGAAATTTTTGTGAAATGACCAAAGTCAATTATCCTTGAAACTTCATTTTTGACAAAAGGGACCCACTTTTTCCACTTGTTTCAGCTTGGCCGTGCTTCCCACGTGTCCCACAATTTATTTCAAGATTTAAAATTAATTTTTCCATTTTTATTTAATTTTATTTGATTTAATTCATTTTAAATCTTTAAAATTCAAATAAAAATCAAAGAAATTAATGGAGGGATATATTTTGTGTTGATTAGCTTTGAATCACCTTGAAATACCTTCCAAATTCGTGCAAGGCCTATTATGGGCATATAAATTCAAATTTTGACACAAAAGGCAAGTTGTTTCAATGTTGGTTATGGCAAAATCTCAAGCATAATTGCAATGGTTAAAGGCTCATCATGTGACTGATTCTCATTCATTACTATATATACAAGCCTTCCCAACCTCATTCAAAAAAATAGGGTGTGCAGAAACGGCCAAGAGTAAAACCAAAAATTATTCAAAAAGTGAGAGTTCTAAAACATAGTTGCGAGCATCTTCAGATCAAAACAAGCACGTGGTTCTATTCCTTGCCACACCCTGAAGCTAAAGCAACCTTTTCCAAGTCCTGAGGCTCATACCGCGCTGTAAGTTCTTCCCAGGTCCCCATATAATTTCCATATTATTTTTTTCAATTGCTTTCATGTGCAGATTCTCAAAAGAGGAACACCATAAACCTCATATCTCAGCGCTTCAAGTGTTCACCAGCATAGATCCAAAGGACAAAGAGTGAGAGACACCATACTCTGGAGTCAAGCACGCGTAGGCAACCAAAAAAGTCAAGCAGGCCTTGTTCAAATGGGCCAGAATCTCAGTCCAACACCCCCCATTTTAGTCCACACCCCTTGGGTTTTTACTCTTCTTTTTATTTTTATTTTGACATTTTTCTTTTTTTATTTACTTGCTTTTTTATTTATTTATTTATTATTAACAATTAATTAACCAACTAACATTTTCATAAAAAATCAAAAAAATAGAACTAACATCATTATTATTATTATTATATTATTTTGTAAATAAACATTAATTGAAATAGTTTAATTAGGCAATTTTGACTTTTCTTTTAATAATTAAAATAATTTAGAATTAGGTTGACTTAATTTTGTTTCTTTTTATTTTATTTCATAAAAAACATAAAAAACACAAAAATATATTTTCTTTTAATTAATTAGTTTAATTATTTAATTAATTGCATTTAATTGACAAAAAGACAAAAAAAAATCAATTTCTTTTCAAAAAAGGGTCAACACCCTTAGAACATTCCCGATTAATTTATTCGCGCACATTTACTTTATTTGATTATTATGTAATTGCCTTCAAGAATGTAATAGTTAAATAGGTTTATCGCTTTATTTAATTTCCGTACTTATTTACCAAAAAATGGGTCTTTGTAATTTTTGGTGATGTATAGACCCGCGCCTTGTAATAGCGTAGGATTTATTTTTCCGCAATTTACTTTCCGCACCCCTTAACTGTTAACTTGCATGAAAGAATGTATGTAAATAAAAACGACTCGTAGCTCACTAATTAACAAGACAAACATTAACTGAAAATAACGCACAAATACACACACCACTTCTAGGGTACGCCTCACTTGTTGCCTTCGAAACGTGGTCGTCAAGTATAGGACGTCTTAGCGGTCCTTATGTCCATGATCCAGTTGCCTCGAAACAGTTGCCTCGAAACAGTTGCCTCGAAACAGTTGCCTCGAAATGGTTGCCTCGGATTAAAAAAGGATCAAGGACATAAGGGTAGCTTCTAAGGTGTCCTACTGTTGCTTCGGTGACCACAATGTCCCTAAAATCGAATTGACCCGAATACCTCCAACGGTGGTGCTACCTACCTCTCAATGGTGGGATGGCACTACATAAAGGATACTTACACAGCTTAATTCCTTAGGGTAGGTAGATGACTCATGGGTACTTGCTCTTTTCGAAAACAAACAAAATACTTTTCACACCTTACACTTTCAAAAGCTTTCAAAACAAATTTTTCAAACACTCTTGAGGACAGATACAAGAGTTATTCAGAAATCTTTCAAAGAAACTTTTTCAAAACCCACACACACTTGAAAAGCAAACAAATTTTTTGAAAACATAAGAGCAAGTACCTAAGAGCCCGTGGATAACCACGGATAGAAAGGGTGCTAACACCTTCCCTTTCTATAAATCTACCTCCCGAACCGAGAGACATCTCAATAAGGAATTTTGCTGTGCTTTTGTCCTTTCCATGTTGGAGAACATAAAAGACGGTGGTGACTCTTGCTTCTACGACATTTCGCGAACCAGCGTTAAACAGTCAGTTCTAAATCCACCGATCACAGAACTGGCGACTCTGTTGGGGACACTTTAAAGTGAAGTGTACCTTAGGATAGCTCAGACTTATGTTTTCAATTGCCTGATTTGTGTGCTTTAAATTATTGGGCATGTCTTGGGAGTTTTATAGATCCTAACCCGGATCTGGGGGATACCTTCTTAGAAAGTAGCAACAAGGCTGTGAGGGAACTGTGCGGGGTATACCGACACGGTTGAAGCAGTCTGCTACGTTGATGTGGCACTTTGGTGAGTACCAGTAACTCTTGAGTCAAGTCAAGGAGAGTATGGGGCCGCCGCGTGGTGTCGTAAAGCATCAACTGACCTTAGGAACCTTAATTGAACCATCCTGGCCTCTTTAGGGGTAGTGAGATAACTACTTTGGTGCAGTCCGAAGTTGGTTGATACTCGATACTACACTCAGTTGAGGGTTGTTTTCTTGGGATATTTTGATCGCCAGTTAAGTGGCTAAATCGAAACGATGAACACATAAAACAATCCAATGATATTGAACTCCTTAGAACCCGAATTTGTCCATCATATTTTCTTTCTTCTGCATGCCATCTAAGATTCTTTGCATCATCTGCATTGGCGAATAATCTCTTGAACCTTGAAATTATTGGTAGGTACCATACGACTTTCGCAGGAGGACCCTTTTTGACCACCTCATCATCAATTGATTCACCATCTTTCTTTTTGTAGCGTGAAGCCTTGCATTTTGGACAATGATTATACTTTTCATACTATTTTCTGTATAATATGCAATCATTAGGGCATGCATGTATCTTTTCATACTCCAAACCCATCAGACACAATATTTTCTTCGCCTCGTAATAACGACTTGGCATTACATTACCTTCTGGAAGCATTTCGGTCAACAATTCAAGCAACTCGGTAAAACTTTTGTCAGTCCACCCATTCTTTGCCTTCAGATTAAATAATTTTAACACGGCTGACAGACGTGTAAATTTTTTGCATCCCGTGTACAATGGTTTATCTTTGTCATTGCATAAAGTATCATACGCATGTGCCCTCTTAAACGAATCTTGTCCAATATCACGCAACATGTCTTCTAGACGATCATCCATTTCTACACTAACATCATCTATTTGAGACACGTTTGACTTTGCTACTACTTCACCGTGCCATATCCATTTTGTATAACTTTGACAAATCCCTACACAAATTAGATGATCCGTGATTTCTTTCTTACTACGTTTTGGTTCTTTATTTGCACAACGAACACATGGACAGAGAAAAAGCGTAGGAAGACTTTTGTCAGCATTACTTTCAGCAAACTGTAGAAATCCCATCACTCCATGTTCGTACTCATCACTTAATCGATTATCTCTCATCCAACTACGATCCATAACTATGTTCACACGGAGGAAGGTCTGACGAACGGTGTGCCTGCGGCTGCGCTACTTCACGGAGATTCCAAGATTGCAAGTTGCGCTGCTTCGCGGAGAAAGCAAAATATAATCAAATTTCAATGGCAGGGTGATAACTCTATTAAGATTTCAAAACTTGAAACTCAAGTCTACAAAACTTTTTATTGAGAAAAAAGGTGCTACTTATCAAGTTGATGGAAATATTGAGGAGTGCAACATACAACATTCATATGTAATATGTAAGGGTGATTTTGAACTATTTCAAACATCATCAAATTGTCAAGTTATATTTTTAAAATCATTATGTCAAGTTTTGTGATATTTGTAGTTAGAATCAAGGAAGTAGGATTTGGCTGTAAATTATTATTATAATACTAAAAGGACGCAACTTATAAATATTGTGATGTTGAAATAATTTATTTTGGTCCTTTCTTTTTTCATTACAGTAGAATAATGTTTCATTAGAAATGACAGAGGAAATTGTTTGATAACGGTAGGCTTTATTAAAGTAGAAATGACATGAAAAATGGTTTCATTTGAATGTCCATTAATATGTCTATAGTTTGGCATGTGGGTCTCAAATTTCAACAGAGTTTGTTTTGAATAAGATGTCCCTATGGTTTCATATGAATGTCCATAAATATTCGTAGAGCCAATGAAGCTAAGTTATTAAATTTGGCAGATGTATACTTAATGCCGAAAAAGTTATTTATCTAAGTAATGTGTTATAGCCAATGAAGCTAACTATTATACTTTGGCATAATAGTGAACACAGTTTTGACAAATAATTGCTCAAGGAGAATACTTATGGTTTCTAAAAACCTTTTATAATCACAATTTACACTCCCTCCTCTTTTTTTCGTGTTTTTTAATTCGTTAGTTCAATATATTAATAGTTTTGTAACTTGAAAGTAATCGATCAACGAATGAATACTAGATTTTTTTTAGGACAAAAAGAGTACTATTTTTATAAGTTGCATAATGTATAAATAAATTGGTTAATAATAATTCGATCTCGTGGCACAATTAGGACAATATGGGGTATGTTTTCCAATATTTTCGGCCATGGTTTCACAATGCATAACACCTTATCTTCTCTTAAAGATATTATTGCTTTTTTAACTCAACAAATAAAGTTTCTCAAAGAAAATTGTTCAAGTTAAAGCGCTTGAAATGAATTTCTACCTAGTGTTAACATAAGGTATTGACTTAAATCAAGAGAACAAACATTGCATCAATAACATTATGGATCAAATAAGTGAAGAATGTGACTTACAGTTGAAACGGCGAGCGAGGAAGGGCGTGAATCGGCCGGTGAAAAGTCATGAACGGCGTGAACAGAGTGAACGACATGAAACGGCGGCAAGGAGACGTAATCAAATTTCAACAAACCGCATCATCTATGTTCATCAAAAAAATCTGCAAATTCAAAACAAAAATCATCATCAATGGAGGTCGAAAACGATGAAACACGAACGAACAGAACCACCGCGGTCGAAGACGACGACCAGAAATGACGGAAACACGAACGGAAACCACTGCGGTTGAAGAGGACGACCGGAAACGGCGGTCGAAGAGGAAGACCGGAAACGGCGGCCGAAACGGCGGTCAAAGAATATTACCGAAAAGGGGTTTTACTGCAGCGACTTCTTGGTCGGTGGTTAGAAGGCGGATCGCGGGTGTCGTGCAGTGAACTCGCGGTGGTCCGTCAGTTACGGCGAGGAGGTTGAGGGTGACACGGTTCTGTCATGGAAGCGATGTTGGTGGCGGTGTTATAAGGCAGTCGCGGTAATGGTGATGAAGACGGTTGGCAATCGGAATCGGGCGGGCATGCAGAATCGGAATCGGAAGCGAGGTTGAGGAAGACGGTTTTTCAGAACAGGGCGCGGCGCGATGGAGTGGTGGAAGAATGACGATGGAGTTGTAATTTTTCTACTGTTTGGGAAATAAGGGTTTGGCACCTATTACAGCGGTGCATTGTAATACCCGATGTAAGGGTTGGCTTAGTGGACAACCTATTACATCGGTGCATTGTAATACCCGATGTAAGGGTTGGCAAGCTTTTTTTCTGACTTTTTTACATCGGTTTAAACTTCCACCAATGTAATAAGTTGCGAAAAAATTAATTTATTCTTTAATTTATTTTTTATATTAATATCTGTTGTGATGATATTACATCGGTTTTTAGTCAACCGATGTAATATGTTGCATGTTTTTTATTAATATTTCTACTACCTTGTTTCTTATTTACAAAAATGCCACCGTGTTTTTTTTCTGAAAACTTTTTACATCGGTGGATGCGTTTGCCCGATGTAATAGGTAGCGAAATATATTTTTTTTCATATTTTTTATATCATTGCAAATAAATACCTGATGTAAAAAGTTTGTTAATTGTATTTTTTACATCATATATTTTGATACCAGATGTAAAAACCTTTTCTCAAATGTCTTTTTTTTAGTAGTGTAAGATATTATCGAATTCAATCACTAAAGAAGCTTCGGAGAATAAGACGTTCGCATGGAGGGAGTTGGTTTGTACGGGTGCTTATCCAAAAACTTTCATTGTATGTCCATTATATGGAACCAATTTATATGACCCCAACATTTTCCCAGCCTCTGCGAAGGGGTCATATGCAACCTTGCAGAGGCATGACTTGATAGTAGAGCTCATCTTTTTATCTTTTTCCTCAATATGAACCCCTCATGACCCAAGTTGTCTTGCTCAGAGCTTTCCAACACAATATCAACTAACTTGGCAAAATCATTTGTATCTCTTCAAGTAGCTAAGCACTATAACATGTGTTGTTGTTGCAAGGACTTCTGATTTCTGAATATATGATCCTCACCTATTCTTAGGTTTGACCACATGTAAAGTGCAATGAGGGAGAAGTAACAACCAAACAAAACACCTACAAATCTCATTTCAGCAACCACCTTATAAAGAACATCTTTCAATGTCTGAGAGAAAACAAGAAGAAACCTAAGAGGTATATTCTTCACTATGAAGATAGGTGTTGTGATGATTGTCTATAGCAATCTTGCATCCGAAACAAACGTCCCATTCGCGTTGAGGTTATTAGAGTATACTGTAGATGGTTTTACAATACCTACAATGTGACTTTCAAACTCTCATGTCCCATAAAAAAATACGAACCATACCATCAAAATGATGATATTTCCCAACTCATTACATGAATACTCATACACCTTCCACATAATTATTGCTCAACCACTTTTTTTTTATATGACCGCAGCCCATTACCGACCACTCTTTTTCTAATTCAAACTTAACTCATTCCAAAAAAAAAACAAATACTTACTTTAGTAATTATTAAAAATAAAATAAAAATAATATCCTATTTATACATAAGTCAGGAGAGCCACATATATAATTTTTTTTTATTAATATATCAAGATATGTTTATTAATCTAATTTATTTAAAAATATCACAATATAATTATTAGTTTTCAAAGTAAACCCAATTTAATGTACATTTTCATTATGTTAATGTATAACTTGAATGGTCTAATTCAACTACTCAAGTCGTCCTTCATAATATTATTTTATACATGGGAACTAATATTTAGAGTTTTACTAGTGTTTGTAATGTAGTTACCAACATGCATGTTCACATTGTTAATTTCACACATGTTGTTGATCATTATTTATATTTCTAGAGACTCCTACATATTATATAGTATATTTTTTGGACTTTTATGACTTAAGTGCATGACTTTCTGAAGTCAGACTACAACTAACTGTTCATTCTTGATTATAGAATAACAAGTCTAAACTCATACTATATTTTTCAGTCAAGGTGATGAGATATAATGTGAACACGATCATGTGGAATTATTCAAATCATGGTTAAATTTAACTGTAATTTAAAAATAAGCTAACTAGACCAAACATGTTATTGATTAACAATTTAAATGAATGAATGTCATTTTACTTTTACTCATAAAAAATAATAATAATTGATTAACAACTAGCATTATTTAGTCAACATTAAACCTCACCTATGCTCTTTAAATATCACTTTCTTTCTTATTCACAATGCAGCAAATATTCAAACTCACTAGCTATCTCATCAATCATGTTTCGTCTATTGAGAAATTTTACACAAACAAGAGCAGTTCAAGTTCAGAATTCCATGTTAAGCGTAGTTAGATTCTCTTTCAAGTAACTAATCACTTCTTCTTTTTACTTTTATTTCCTCTCTTCTCTACCTTATCATTTATTTGAACTAGTATGCTTGAATTTCATCTAATTTTCTTTTTTATATATTTTTTTTCATTAAAAAAATATTGAATATGAATAGCTATACTGCTATAGTTCCATAAATTGCATGAAACTATAACATATAAACCGATCTTTCAGAATTTAAACTCTGAAAACTAACATAATTACTAAACGAATTGTTTTATGTTTGGAAATAGAACAACTCGTGGTGGATCGAGAAGATCAGACCTCAGTAAAGGGGGTGGTGGACAAATTAATAGCATTAATGGAACAAAGGAGGAGACGAGGAGTTTGACAAACAACTCCAAAAATTCAGTTTCAGAATGATGACAATGGGTTGAAGCCAAATCTATAGCATAAAACATGTAGGGGGGATAACGAAATATCTAGTATAAATATGGGGTAGTTTTGATGTTTGCAAATTTTGATTAAGAATAATGATTTGAATGATTGTCGTGCTTTGTGATTCTAGACAAGTTGATTAATAAGAAAAAAGTGCTTAATGATTTCAATGATTGAGTATCTAAAAAGAAGAACCAATCAAAATCCAAGCTATTTAACTACTAGAGTCCTATTTGCTTTAAAACTTCAATCCTCTAGTGAATTCGCTGAAATAAACACTACGAATAAATGACTAATCGATTGCATCCCTCAAATGTAAGGAAAATTTTCATGAATTAATTATATGAAATTAGAACATCAATATTTATTTATTGTAGACATGATTTAGAACTAAGGGTTACCGTCGCTTGATTCAAAATCTTGAAAAGATGAATGATTGGATCTACTTATGTACCTCATACTCTCGTTCACAATTCTCAATGGGGCAAGTTGTGGAGTTGTCAGTTTTATTTCTGATTTCGTAATTACAGAGTGTTGTACTCCAAAATTTGCTCTCTCATTTTACTCAAAGCATGTCCATTGAGGTCCCCAAATTGCTCAAGGATGGCTAAGAATTGACCAGACAAATTATCCTCCTAAGACAATGAACCTCTAATTAGGGTTTCAATTTTCATCAAGATGTTTGAGCTTCAAAGGTCTCAAATGTTTTCCATGATCCTAATATGCCTTCAAGTTTGTCCATGCCAAATTTCATGCCTTGCACAACAAGTTTGCTTAGACAATTGCTCAAATGCTTGAGAATCAACTAAACTAGGTCAAAAGTCAACTATGGCCTATATACAGTAAAACTTCAATGTTTTTGGTAAACCTCAACATTTTTAAGTAATATCCATCATTTGATCAAGGTTTGATCATGATTCCTCAAGAAATGCTCCTAATTCATCAAAAATCAAGAATTGTTAATTAGGGTTTCTATAGGAAAAGTCAACCAAATTTGACCAGGCATAACTTTCACATACTTCATCCATTTTCCTCAACCAAAGCTCATTTTGAATAGAATTCAATTCCCTACAACTTCTCTTCATCCCACAAGTCTAAAAAATGCACCATTTTAAATATAGAAGCTCAGACATTACAGGTCATTTTTAGAAAGTTAACAAAAGCCACTTTTTGTCAAGACCTTTTACATTAAGATAATATCTTCAAATGCAAAATTGATCAAAAGAAGGATTGAATTAGACATCTTGGAATTTCCAAAAAGTCAAAGATCATGATCATGAGATGAAAAGTGAGTAAGTTATTGTTTGCCTAAGTTGGGAAAATTTAGGAAATTTCAAAAAATGTGCATTGAGCAAATTTGAACTTTTAAGGCAATAACATAACTTTTTGGACTTTAAACACTTTCATGACCTCATGAAGAACCCCTAATCTCATTTTTACCACGCCTTACATTTTTTACTTATTTTCTACATATTTATTTCAAATAAATATAGAATAAAATGTATAAAATAATTAGGGGTGGGGCTTAGCATTTGGGTTGGTGTTTTGGCTTGCCTTAAAGCCCAAGAATTCGTGCAAAATGTCCAGGTACATTGCATATTTGAAAAAAGGGTAAAATTCCACACCTTTGGCAAAGTTACAATATTTTGTTTATGGCTCTTAAAGAACATGATCAAGGTTGTTTAAACCATTACCTTCTTGTCCCCTCCCTCCTCTCTATATAAAGAACACATTAGCAAGCATTAGAGACGGATATACAGCCTGAAGAGAGCACACCAAATTGCAAAATTTGTCAAAATTGTGAAATTTAAAAAACACAGTTCCAGCCTTCCTCAATCCAAATAAAAGATCCAAATACATTCTTGGAGGTCCCTTGAAGCTATTCCACTCATTACCACGTCCCGAAGCATCACTAAACGCCTCAACAAGCTCACACAGTTTGCATCCTTTTCCAAATTCATTTTGCTCGATTCATGTAATGTAAATATGTTTGACCATGAATTATTGACTATATGAATGTTTGCAATCTTCCTGTATAGTTGGATTGGAGTTTTGATGCAGATATCGCGTTTTGTCATGGTTAGGGTTTGGACTTCTAAATTGGGTGTTTTGTAATAGCCAAAATTAGCCCAAACCAAGGGCACCATCATGCTCAGGAGGTCAAGGCTAATTGATCCATGACCTCACATTTAATTTTTGTTGCATATTCTAGATTTTTCGAGTGCAGGTGTTATAGTGACAAATAAAAACTGTCACTATAAGTCTTAATACCTAAGACGACGGAGGGGGGGGGGGGGGGGGGGGGAGAAGACAAAGCGTGGCAGCTCCTCATTGGGCAGTTTGAATAAGCGTGCATTTTTAATTTTTTTTCTTCAGATATTCGCGTGAATGGGCATCAGAGATGGCAAGGAAGCACACATGTGAAGGAGAGGACTTGGGTTCGAATCCCAGGTCCAATATTTTGTTTTCTAATATTTTCCAATTACAGATCCAGTGTGCATTAACTACGCAAGTCCAACATATGCCCCAAACCATGACCATCAGATCATGATTGATCTAGATCTGAGTGCCCCAATGCAAAGTCCAGCATATTCCCTCAAAGCTTCACCTCACTTGATCCAAAAGTGTTGGGCTTTTTCTTCAGTTTGGGCCTACGAAATTCAGTTTCAGCACCCCCCACCCCCAATTTCTAACTATCCTGGCCCATTTTGCAATTTCTTTTACTACTTTTATTTATTTATTTTTTTAAAATTTATTTTTCTTCATTTATTTAATTAGTATAATCTAATAATAAAAACCACTAAAAATAGGATTAGATTTTTTTTTAATTAAACTAATTTTTGAAATTAATTATTAATTCAACTTTAACTTTTTTTTATTATAAATTTAAAATAATTTAGAACTTAGGTTTTAATTTTAATTTAATTTAATTTCTTTTCATAATAAAAACAATAAATAAATTCTTAATTAATTAATCTTCTAATTAGACTTCAGGATAATTAACTTAATTATTTTCTTAGATAAAAAATAAACAAATAAGCAAAAAGATTTTCTTAGGGTTTTTAGACGTACTTTCAATCTTTCGCGCGTTATTCATTTTTCGCATTTTTACATTATTGTAACTGCATACTGGCATGTAATAACTAATTAGGACTTTTATCTGCTTTCTTTAGTTTTCTTCCCCCAATTTTTGTACATTATAAATCCCCTCCCCGGAGTCGTGTAATAGTGTAGGTTTATACTTCCGCACTTTATATTTTATACATATTTAATGCTAGTAACTAGGATTGCATGACAAGATTGAAAAGAATAGAACTACCTTTTTGAGTACAAGTATATAGCTGTTAGATGTTTGCTCAAAACAAATTTTCATAATTACACATAAAAACACTTTCAAAAACATTTGCTTTGTCAATACCATTGAGGACTGATACAAGAGTTATCACAAAGCGAATCGCCGCACTAAGGCATTTTCAAACACACAAAGCACAAAGGTCTTTTAAAAAATGAGCAAACCTCTAAGAGCCCGTAGAAAATTCTCAAAAAGGTCTTTTTCTGTTCTTTTCACCCTTTCCTTAATTTGGATAAAAGAAAAGTCGTTGGTGACTCTTGCTTACCGCAACATTTGCGAACACAAACTCAAAATTAGTATTAAACAATCAGTTCTGCCACTATATCACACAGAGGAGACCTAGTCAATATATAACCCTAGTACCTACCCTATTATGGGTCAAGGGTTAAAAGCTCGCACTTTTACCCACAACAGTCAGGTTTCAGATAATCAGGTTTTAATAAAATGATCACTTAACCAATAAAGGAGTCTATTTATGCACTCCTATCAGAATCACAATTAACACGTTTTTCACAAACTAAATAACATTTGATTGTAGCCCACAAAATATTAAATAAATCTAACATTCTTCCACTTAGGCAAAATCAATTGTGTGATTTAAATTTTAAAAACACATTTTGAAAATGACTCTCAGGTTAATGATTAATTCCTTAAAATGCGGTCACATTTTAAAAAAAAGTATGATTCCAAGTGGAGTATCTGAGTATGACTCCATTCAACAAAAGTCAGGAAATATTGAATCATGGAGATTATTATATCTTTCATTGACATGCAACCTTCCATGGTTACAGATACTATGGACTCTGTCAACTAGTCATCAGTATGGAGTGTCACAAGAAAATATCATGACAATGTGATCTAATAACCAAACTGCTATTTTCTTTGTTAGTCCTTAACAATTTCTCTCAAATGCCTTAAAGCCAAAGAAATCGCATGATTTTGCAAACCACGATGCCTCTGCTCCAATATGGCGTCAACCACCGACACAGTGGTCCTGACAACGCCGAGCTTTAAATTATACCTCATCTTCAATATGACATCGACCACCGATATAGTAGTCCCAAAGACGCTGAGCCAAAATTACAACAATACCTCGAACTCTAAACTAGTGTTGACCATATGCATGGTGGTCCCAATGATACTGAATTCCAATTTTAACAGTTGACATATAAATAAGCAATGACAAATAATAATAATAATAATAATAATAATAATAATAATAATAATAATAATAATAATAATAATAATAATAATAATAATAATAATAATAATAATAATAATATTCATTGCAATATTAGTTGCTCAAAATAGAAAGTACTTGATAATCCAACACTTAAAGTGTCTAAAATAAATACAACATGATGAGAAAATGGCATAAAGAATAAACTCTCACTAACTAAGTACATCAAAATAACTCACAATGCCCATGTTCTCAACATGGTTTTTGAACACAATAGGCATAAGTCTTTTGGTTAAGGGAGTAGCAAGCACAAAATTAGTATCAATGTATCTTTCAAAATAAGTTCAAAACTAGTTCTTAGAACTAAGCTAACATCTCCCACTAGCTCCACAATTACTTCAAGATCATTTCCTACTCTGAGTTTTCTTTCCCTCAAATTGGGTCTCCAATGGTATCTCAACCCCTCCAAATTTGTTCTTGTTGTCTAACCAAGCTTTAAAAGCATTACAATCAGTTTCCTTGTGTCCCTTTTCCTTACACCAAAAACATCAAAAAAATTTATTAAAAGCAACAGGCTTAGGGCCTTCTATGTCATGGTGTTGATCATTATCTTGTTCCTTAAACTCAGGATTTCTATGAGAAGCACTATTAGTGTTTTTTCTTATTTTTCCAAGAATTCTTACTTGAATGGGGTTTAGCATGAACAGTCAGAAGGGCCAAATCAATTATTTCTTTTTTGAATTTCTCTTCTTCAGCTACACATTTAGTAATAAGGTTATTGACAGTCCACTTATCACCAAAGGTATTATATGCATATTTTATTTGAGTGAATTCAGCCGGTAGGAAGCTTAAGGCATGAGACACAATGAAATTCTTATTAAGATCAATGTCATGGATTTTCAGTTTAGTTTGGACATGAACCATTCTAAGAATGAACTCCCTAACACCTCCATTGTTATCATATTTCATGTTCGTGAGTTGTTTCAGTAAATGTCCAGATTCAGCATTATCAGATACCTGAAACCTCTCTCTAATAGCAACAAGATATTATTTAGCATTCTTTCTCAGGAAATCCACTTATCAGATGTTCAGAAATGGTCATTTTCATGACACACAAGCTAAGTCAAGCACTCCTCTCCCACTTAGTTAATTTTTCTTTCTCTTCATGTGTACTCTAATCATTGATCACAAGTTTGGTTTCACGCAATGTCATATCAAGATCAATAATCCCTAATGAAAATTATAAGTCTTTCTTCTATTTCTTAAAATTAGATCCATTCAGGATCTCAATAGAAGTAGTACAATTATTCATAGAGAAAGTCATTGTTAATACAACAAGAATACATTAGAAAAAATAATAAAGACAAGATAAAACTTTAATGAACATAAGCTATCACGAATAGGCTAATATTATCACGCAATCCCCTTTGGGTAGAATGCGCAAACTCATGTTACAGCAAGGGTCAGAAACTTACATGAGTTACTCAATGAGCATATATTAGATTTGGAAATCTATCTCCTTTAGGTAGGTAAATTATCTAAACCAAAGCACATCTAACAACTTCATCCACAAATTTCAAGAATAAGCTACTCAGTGAGCATACATTGGATTTAGAAATTTATCTCCTTTAGACAGATAAATTCCTTAGATCAAAACATCTACAATAGTTATATCTTTAATTAACCACAATCTCTACATACAATTGTCCTCCTTTGGGAAGTCAATCATAGTAATGATTGAAAACTATTCCTCAAACCACAAAGAAATAAATCATGAATAAAAATAAAAATTTCATGAACCAATCATGAATTTAAACAATATAGCATTTCCAATAAATTTTTGTATTCAACAGTGTCAATTTCAATAAGAAGGAATATTACACAATATCTCACAATATTGTATCAGAAAATTATGTTAACCAAAATTGATTTAATAAAATGTCTAAGATAATACAATTAAAAATGCCAGCAAAAAATGGTTACTAAGATAAATTGATAATTGAAAATAGTCAGTTTAAATTATATAAGATAATAGAATTTAAATTTTAAAATAGCGACTTTCATATAATATGAATTCACTAAACTAATAATCAAAATAAATAAAATTGGATCGGACATTAGGCTTATGTGTTTACTGATTTAAGGTTCAATTGAAGTTGAACCAAGGTCAGACCGATAATACTAAAAATTACTTAATTTTAACACCCAAAGTCATCTCAGTGCATTCATTATTATCTTTCCGTACCCAATTAGTCAAATTATTTCCAACACTTAAGTTATGTACTTAGATGAAGAATGATAAATATTTTCCTTCATGCATTTTCAAATGTAACTTAGTATACTTATTTTCACAAAGTTATATTATTATATTGTTTATCTGTGGATTTGATAAATAATATTGGTTTCTTGAAAATTAATTTACGTGCGAGATCGATCCGAGAATCTCGGAGTAGTGTTTCAGTTCGCGTGCGTAGTCAAAGTATTTTTTAAAAGGGTACGTTCGATTGGGAGACAAACGTATTTAAATTTCAAAAGATAAGAACAAAAAGACGAAGTAAAAGAAACGAAAAAAAACATTTTAAGTTGTAAAAGATAATGACATAACATTAAAGAACGTTGTAAAATAGGTTGGTTCAAACATACATTGCCTTTGTCTGACTCATTTTGTTCATTCGCTTGGTTACTTTGAGTGACTAGCGTGCAAGAATGTGAAAAGTTTGACCCTCATACAAAAGTGCACTAAGTGCTTTATTTATAATAAACAAAAATAACTACTTTTTAAGTAGGCTTCATTTTCTTGCATGCCGCGTGTTCTTCATAACTTCCCCTCACGAACCCACGTTCTATATTGTAACTTCTCTTTGTGAACCCACGTTCTCCACTGTGGTCGAACCGATGTTCTCCTTCCATAGCGTTTCGCCTCTACAGTTTAGGCACTTATGGGCCTTTTCGCTCTTTTGGGCTTCTCATCTCTCTGGGCCCAATCCATTCACTATGAACTTTTCTCTGGTCGACTGCGCTTACGAAACCTCGGCCGTCTTCATGTGAAATCAACCATGGTCAACATGGTTTGGTAGTCGACTCGTCATGATTTAATGCTCTTAAAAGACCCTTTTTAACTTTTGGTTTGAATTTCTCTTTTTATAAAAATCCCAGCTAACAAATTGCCCCCCAAAATGTCTTTTTCGACTGAAGGGGCATAAACGGAAATTTTAATCTTTTCCTGTTAGTGCAAAGTGACGTCACTGTAATCATGAATTTATTCTGCAAACGTTACATCAGCGATCACATAGCCACCCTCCTACTTTCTCAAACCCCAAATTCTCTTCTTTGTATATACAATCAAACCTCTGGCTTTCTGAAGCTGTTGTTTTGCTTGGTTCTCCAAGATCTCCCGCCATGATGGCCTCAGGTGCCATATTTGCAACATATTCAACCTCTAAGGCCACGATTATTCTATTTTCTGTCATATAAGCCAAAATCCTTGTCAGAGCATTCGCCTCAGGCATCATCATTATTTTGTTCTTATTCCCACCTAGTAGGCTCAAACTCCCCTTCTGCAGCTGGATATGTGTCCAACTTTTCTTGATCTCAGATAAAACCATGAGTGGGGTGTAAAGTCAAAAAATTGATTGCATCAGGATGCGGCTTGAAAACTGCATCTTTTGGGCCACGCGGTGGTATGGTTGCAAATGCTTTGTCGAAATTCTTTCGACTCACCACCTTTACATCAATAGTAAAATAATTATGATCTGCCTCTATGTTTTCAAAGATCCCATCTTGACGCCATATAGACACACACTGATGTAGGGTCAACGGTACCTCCCCTATTACATGTATTCATTCGCGTCTCAACAATAGGTTAAAATTTTCCTTGGACACTATCACCATAAATAACGTTTTCCTCGAGGTCGAGCCAACTAACAAATTGACTTGAATAACACCCAAGATGTGACTTGTCTTTCCTTCATAGTTCGGCAGAACCTTATTGTGTGTTTTAAGGTCTGTGTCAAACTTACCAATCTTTGTCAGCAATGATTGTGGCATCAAATTAACAGCAGCGCCACCATCAACAAACACTTTGTTCATCGGGAACCCATCAACCTTAGCCCTTATGAAGAGATATTTAACATGATACATCATGCCAATTGTAGGTTTCTCATACGTTGCATGTTGCTCTTCTACCACCCCATTGTTCATGACATAATAACATAGAGGTTTTTGACCTGCTGATTCTGCACACATGTTTTCTTCCTCATCCCCAGATGCCTCTAAGGAAAACCCATATTCATTGGGCAAAATCGACACAATGTTGCAGTGAATTATCAAACCATCCTCTGAACTGTCTTTGAAGTCGTCTGATACTTCATCGTCCATGTTGTCGTCACCAAGATCTTCAACCTTTGATGGCGAATCATTCGCAACTGACATCGACAACCTTTCTTTGGATAGTCGACGTTGTATTTCCTTTTGGGTGTTTTCGCCCTTTTGTGGAACAACCTCTGTTGTAGCATCTCTCATAGCTTTTTCATTCCTCTGTTGTGGAACAAATTTTGTTTCAGCCTCTCTTGCCGCTTTCTTGTTCCTCTAAAACCTCCTCCATTGAGTTATTTTCATAGGATTCTTCCCTTTGTATGTTGGAGGAACATGGTATTTCTTTGGTATGATCATTGTCTCAGCAAGTTGAGTCGAACTAGATCCCTTTTCCATCATCTCCTATTTGTGCACCTGACCCCTTTTTTACCACCTTCTAGTTTTGGTTTTCCCCTAGGATGAAAGGGACGAACCCGGTTATTGCTAGGCACGTGAGTTGGTGGCACAAATGTTATCAAATATGGGAACTTGGGTTTCTCTCGAGGAACTTGAATGTTGTTCCCCTTAGCATGGTCAAACACCACTCTTGGATTGTTTTCTTGATTGTGCTTTTTCTTCAGCGCCTCGATCTTTTTTGCAGCTTCTTTGTCATAAACCACATTACAGTTTGGGCATAACATGGATCTAGAGTTACTCAGTTTACACCTGTTAATAAAGTCTATCAACTCCTCTTAAGGTTTAGGAAACACGACCTTCATTAATTAAGCCATTGTTTCCTCAGACAACTCTTCATCCTTCAGTCTTTTCAGCAAAATCAACCATCATCACTTCATGTGGCTTAGACCGATTGTCATTTCCACCTTTAAGACCCTCAATAGTCTTGACTATTATAGCTAAACTCGGTTTGTCTTCAAGAACATTAGTATCCTTGAGCGTCAATGTTGCTAGCGAGTTGATAGCGCCTACCTATTCGTCTATGAGGCCCTCAGTAGCCTCCATCATCAGCACTTCAAATGGCTCCTTATAGTGTGTGTCACTGACATTCAAGGGATTCTAGTCGATCTTCATGGTTTTTGGTGTCTCACCAAATTTTAATCGAAGATCCATCAAAGCCTTTTGAATCAAATCACTGAAAAGAAAACATTGAGAAGTATTATGACCCAAAAATTATGATATTTGCAAAAACCTCTTTTTTACTTTTGCTCTAATGGTGGATCCTTAGTGCATGGGGGCACTATAATCTGACCATCTGAAACTAAAACATCAAATATTTCATCACATTTTGATACATCAAAAATAAATTCTTTAGTATTAATGTTATCATTTTTTGGACCTTTAACCGTTTTTTCGTTAGACTGTCTTATATGTTTACATACATATGGAGGCCCATCTTTCAATTCGAACACATTAACCTCTCCTTCTTCCATGTATTCGTCCTTAGACTCTATGGAATAATTCTCTATTCTCTATGTATATATAGGAAATTGTGCCTTTTCTATGGTCCTTTGACACTATAGCTTTCTCTATTTTCAAACGTTTGACATATTGAACCTTATCAGCTAGTTGAGACATATCCGTAATAGTTTGAGGATCAAAATTTTTCTTAATAGAATAATCTCACCCCCCCAGCGGCCATTTTGATCAGCTCATGATCAGGAACCCTAGTAAAACATCTAGACTTTAGGACCCTAAACCTATTCAAATACTCTTCCACTGACTCAAACGACCTTCTCTTGATGGAGGATAATTCTTTCAAACTTATCTTAGGTTGACCAGCATAAAAGTTTTCATGAAATATCCCCTCAAATTGTCCCCAAGTACGTATGGAGTTTATATTTAACGTTCTAAACCAAGTAAAATCATTATTTGTTAAAGAATTAGGAAAATATCTTAACTTTAAGCCCTCATCATGGCGATATCGCCAACTTCTTTTTCGTACCTAGCAACGTGTTCAATGGTTAACTCATTAGCCTCACCAGCAAACTTGGTAAACTTAGGCACCTTACATCCTTTAGGTAATTCTTCCTGTCGAATGTAATCAGGCAAGGGTGAAGAGTAATTGGGCCTCCGGAGGCCAACATTTACTCTAGATCGTGTTAATACTTCTTCTACCACATTCACTATGTTGTTACGTCCAACAATGACATTCCTTAACACTCGATCAACATCTTGGTTTCTCCTAACTACGACCGGCCTAGGTTCATATTGTTCAATAAATTCTTCCTCATCACAAGTGGGTGTTTCCACTCTTTGAGGCCTAAAAGGTCGCTCATTGTTGCCCCCCTCTAGTTCTTCAAAACCCTCAATAGCCTATGGCGCGTCTAAGTTTGGGTTGGTTTGACCCCTAATGAGTCAATTAATCTACCTATTTGGTCAACTACAAGGTTTAGGGCGACTCCTATTTGTTAGATTAAGACATTTACTAACTCTAAATTACTTTCATCCATTTGTTTCCTTAAATTCCTAATGAATTTAGTATTCAAAAATGGCATTGACTGCGGGATATAACTAACACCGCCTAGTCGACCACTTAGGGCATAACTGCCTTGGTTTCTAGTGGCAAATGCATTTTCTATATATTTGGAAGGATTCGACTGTAAACCAACCATCATGGAATAAGGCATACCATATTGGTGCAGGACAAATGATGACCCTGGACCTCATGGAATGAGTGGTCAATTTGGGTTAAATGGTGATACCCCATGCCTAGTTCTGTCATTGTGACTGTCGTCACTGAACCCGAAACTGCAGTCGAACTTACAGGAGATAAAACTATCGCGCTTTGAGTTATGGTACTTAATGGTATAACATCCACATTTTATGTAGAAATCAGCGTGTGCGCAATTATTATGTCAGAGCGTGGCATTATAGACTTAGAAAAAAGTTTACCACTCCTTAAATTCACACACATACTAACTATAAGAACTTTGTGAAACTACAAGCAAAAATATTAGCACGGTCCCACTGGGCGTGCAAATTTGTTTACCTGTGGATGTGGTAAATAATGCTGGTCTCCTGAAAACAAGTTTACGTGCGAGATCGGCCAGGGAATCTCGTAGCAGCGCTTCAGTTTGTGTGCGTAAACAAAGTGTTTTTAAAAAGGGTGTGTTCGACTGGGAGCCAAACATATTTAAATTGCAAAAAATAAGGACAAAAAGATGAAGTAAAGGAAATGAAAAAGCGTTTTAAGTTGTAAAAGATAATGACATAACATTAAAGAAAGTTGTAAAATAGGTTGGTTCAAACATACATTTTCTTTGCCTAACTCATTTCGCTCGTTCGCTTGGTTACTTTGAGTGACTAGCATGTAGGAATGTGAAAAGTTTGACCCTCATACAAAAGTGCACTAAGTGCTTTATTTATAATACACATAAATAACTACTTTCTAATCGGGCTTCGTTTCCTTACATGCCACGTGTTCTTCGTAACTTCCCCTCACAAACCCACGTTCTATATTGTAACTTCTCTTTGTGAACCCACGTTCTCCATTGTGGTTGAACACACGTTCTCCTTCCATATCTTGCTCATATTTTGGTATTTTTGAGTGATTCCAAAGACATCCTTCTCTTCAAAGGGTTATTAACAAATCACTTCAAAATTCTAAAGGAAATTTTGTGTGTAAGAAACTTGATGATGAAGAAAGATTACAAGTCCTCTAGATGAACCCTCAAATTCCTTTATGTGACTTCAAATGATCATAACTTGATCAATTTTTATCACCTTGAGCCCATTATTTTTCCAAAATAATCTTGAAGATTTGACTTCAACCTTTCTTTTATGTTCAAAGTATGAAAATGGAAAGAAGATACCCTAAGGATGCAAAAGATTATAGGTTATTTCATGAATTTTTTCCAACTTCAACAAGTCATAACTCTTTAATTTTTCGAGATTTTGAATGGTTCAAGTCTTAAAATGACATTCAAGAGATCTACTTCATGCCATATTTTTTGGTCAAAAACAAATTCCAAGTGAAAGACCATGTTTGGATACAAGACATTATAAGTCATTTTTGAAGAAAAGCTTAGAAATTTTATAAGTATGAAAAGTCAACCCTTTTCTTCCAACTTTGACTCAACACAACTTCTTGCTCAAGCATCCAATTGATCTCACTCGTTGCACATTGTAAAGCTTGTGACTTTATCTTTCAAGTGCTTCAAAAATCACATCATATGATGCCCTACATTGTTGGCACCATGGTTATGATGGTAGCATCATGAAATGGAAATTTCAAGTTCAGTCATATTTGAAAATTAGTTTAAATTTAATTACAAGCATGTTTAAGGATCAATTTCGCGTCTAATCATGTTTAGTAACTTGCCATAACAAGAAACGACCCTTAAACCATCCATTTTGATGTGTTTTAAGCCATGTGAAGTCACACTCTTCACACTTAGCAGGTCCACACAATTTCACTGATTTTGCCTCCAATTCACATGCTTGAGACTTGCATCATGATCATCTATAAATAAGGATCATCCCTCACTCATTTTCTCAAGCTTTGGATAGCCAATTGACCACTATTCAGATCCCATACGAACTCTGAACTTGAATTTATGATTTCTTACATTCTCACCTTCAAACACCAAAAGCTCCTTTCAGTTAGCTTCATTGAACTTCTCTGAAGCTAGCCATACGATTACTTTCAATAATTGTGACCTATATTGATCTATAGAAGTCCAGTTTTAGAGAAACTTATCACTACTTTGTTTAGGTATATTTCTTGGCCAAATTGATTTAAATAAAAGACTAATCCACTCCTTGTATCCTTTTGATTCTCGTGCTCTTTATAATTTGCAATTTCATTGAGAATTGAGTGAGATATTCCAGATTTTCGTGCTCGCTATTTTTTATGGTTTTCTTTAAACACAGCCTTGCATAATTTATATAAATTTAGTGCGATGGTACCATTAGAATCGTCTTGAAGAGACGAATTTAATGGTACCGGTCAAGTTTGCTAATTTTACAGTTTATTATTTTTCATCATTTCTTGTTTATTTTACCTATTTCTTTTAATTTTAAAAATAGTTTGTGACTTTAAAAAATTACCAAAAATTTTATAAAAGTATTTGAGTTCATTTCTAATTTTTCTATGGTCTTACTTATTTTTTCTTGATTAATTTGAACATAGTTAACATTTTTATCTCTTATTTTCATTTTTAATCATTTTTAAAACCTTTATTTGTATATGTTAAATACAATTTTATTTTTTGTATATTTTCTGGCTGATATTGGATTGAATTTTTGATCATGAGCTTTGTTAACATCATTGGATCCATAGTGTTGAGTCTAACTCCATAAAAATGGATGAATGATTTTAATAATAGTTTGATTAAAATTTTGATTCAAATGTGGTTTATTCATTTTTCCCTTCCCTCTTCATCTCATTCCCTTCTTATTGCACTAAGTGTTATTGAAGCATGATTTCTATATCATGTCTCAAAACGAATGGTGCATAGATTGCTATTGACCAACCTCAAAATAGGTGTGACTTCTATATAAGTCCACTTATGATTGCTTAACATAACGCTAAATTTCGTCCCGATTTGAG
This sequence comes from Vicia faba, assembly GCA_948472305.1. Lineage (NCBI taxonomy): Eukaryota > Viridiplantae > Streptophyta > Magnoliopsida > Fabales > Fabaceae > Vicia > Vicia faba. The sequence continues at coordinate 557,741,692 of OX451735.1, forward strand.
ATAATGATCATTCGTGGCCCAAATTTATGTTTGCAAGCCCAAGTATGTTAATTTGAACCCTATGATCCAATAACCTTGAGATCCATTGTTAGGAGGCTTTGGTCCTACCAATCCTCTAATGGAACTTCATCAATTTTGGTCAAAGTGGATCACTTAAACATCATTGATTATTAAGTTACTTTGAGATTCTTAAAATGGATGATATACTTGATAGAAAGCAAATGCAACTTGTTGTTGAGAGGCTTTGGTTCTATCAATCCTCTAATGAGTTCCAAATGCAAGTTACAAGATGGTCATCCAACTAACCACTAATTCTTAACAACTGACTTTATTTTGTGCTTCTATTTCTATGCTTTTATTTTATGCACCATTTACTTCAGCATTTACATTATATGCTCTTTTTCATCTTTTCTCACTTGATCCTTTATATTCATGTCATTTTATTTTCCTCACTTGAGCTTTTCATTTCTTTTTGAAGATACCTAATAATCAACTTAAATCCTAAGAAACTTTAATGTTACTTGGACTAATTGGTTACTATCCTTGGAATTATGGAGTGGTGGGATTCTTGGACATAGGAATAGAAACCTTGACCTATGTTGGAGACCTTGTGACCTTAATTGATATTTTGTCTAGAGTTCTTTGGGTTTACCTCAAGACATTGTGTTGTTTGTTTGTTTTGTGTGCAGGTTATTGTGATTACATACTTTGTCTGTAATTTGGAATTCATCTATATAAAATTGTTACTCTGCCCAATTTTTGTGAGGACTAAATGAAATTGAAGCTTGGTATTCTTCAAAGGTTCATTGATTATTTGCTTGGTTTAAATCCAAAGGATGGAATTCTACATCGACTCAGAATGTCAAATGTTGGTTTCTTGTTGGTTAGACGGTTATTTTCCTTAGCTTTTACCTTATGCTTTAGGATAGTCTCTTCATCTCCTCCCATCTTCTTTAATTTCAAAAATATTCTCCCTCCTTTTGAAAACAATTTTTATTTTAAAACATGAACCACTTTCATAATAAACTTGGACTTAGGTCCGTGCATTTTAAAAAAAAATCTTTTCTTAATCAAACATTAATCATTTTAACAATACTTGGACATTTTTGTGAGAAGACTAAAAGTCAATCAATCTCATTTAAACCATTTTTTCCACTTTGGTTTTTTCTTTAAAACTTTTCTCAAATGATTAGACTCTTGTCAATCCTTTTAGTGATGCAAACAACTATACTTCTACAATATGTAGTGAAGAGAGATATTTTCCACTTGGGTGTTGAGTGAGGTTTTGTTGATTTTAAAATCCAAGCCATATCCTCCACTTTGAGATGATGTAAAGTCTCCTTTCTCATGATTGTGGGTAGTAATTATGTTTTCCACACGGACAATGACGATGATATCTTATCTCATAAAATTAACCAACACATTTGTGTTTTAAATTTTTAAAAGAGGAACTATGTGTACCCTGACCCCCTATTGCACGAAAGGCGGTATGTAGGCACTAAAGGTTCGCAACCCCAGAGGATGAAAAAATTATAAAAAATATTTCTTTTCTCACCTCCACCATTTATTTTTTATACAACATTTTATAGCAAAAATATACAGATTTTACAAAGAGGTTCCTACAGAGTACCGTGGATGTTTAGGGTGCTAATACCTTCCATTTTCATAACCAACCCTCTTACGTAGAATGTTTCCCCCTCTTTTGGGTTATTCTCTCTTTTCCTATTCCTTTGGAAACAATAAAGTGTGGTGGCGATTTTATTTTTGATTTGTACAAGTCTAGTCAATCCAATGGATTAGTCTTAAACATTTCTACCGCTATAGAAAAATGGCAACTTCACTGGGGAAATATTGACCTCTTGCTGGTCCATCCCTAAGTGGGTTGAGCCTATCTTTGTTTATATCTATATATGTGATATTATATATTATATCTTATATGTTGTATATATGTTTGTATGGATTTTCAATGTGCTTGGTGATTTCTTATAAGTCCTATAGGACTTGGGAAAACTTAAGATAAGACGAGCAGTATAGTCATGTTAAATTTGAGGGAGTAATCCCAAAAAAGTAGACATGAGATCCCCCGCTCAGTGGAGGCCCCTTTGATTGTAATGTCGTTTACCGAGTAATCGGGAAGACGTGCTGCTTTCGAACTGGGAGCCTGCTGAAACTGAGGATCGTAGAATACCTAACCCATCTTGGCCTTTTAGGTGTAGTGCAAAAGCTATGACGGAGTAATTCGGAAGTAGTTGTCACGCGATACTCTCCTCAGACGAGTTTTTCTTGAGAATATTGCTAATTACCGAGTTAATTGGGAAGTTAGTAATATCCGAAGGAAAGATGTAGACTCTGGGAACCTCTAGAACCTTGTTCGGCAGGTGATAACTTTTAGACCATAACTTATGGGTAGTACCTTCGACCTCATGCTCATAAAGTTGAACCTATGAACCCTATCTTTTAGATCTTGTGTGTGATTGTTGCATCATGTATTCATGCACCCATGAGCATCTCATAAAATAAATCTTATTTCAAGGGACTTAAAAGTTGACTGTTTGTGAATATCTCAGGTACTTTTTGACTATGGATTTTGGAAAAAGAAAGACAAGAAATTATAGTTTCAAAGATCCCAAGATAGATGATTTGATGAGTCTGATTCCCGAGATTGAGTGTTCTATAGATTTTTGGAGGAAGTATGGGTCCATCATTTCACTCATGAAGATTAGGATGAAGGAGGGTATTCTCTCAACCTTGGTCTAGTTCTATGATCCGATGTATCGATGCTTTACTTTACCTGACTATCAGTTAATTCCTAAACTAGAGGAATATTCTTATCTGTTGGGTTTACCTATTATTGATCATATTCCTTTTACTAGTTTGGAGGGTGAGCCAAAACCAAATGAGATTGCTGCTTTGATCCATCTGGGGAAGTCTGAGGTTGAAGCCCACATGACCACCAAAGGAGGTATTAGAGGATTACCAGCTCATTTCTTGTTAGAGAAGGCTTGTTACTTTGCCAGGATGAAGAGTACAATCGCTTTTGAGGCCATCTTTGCTTTACTTGCTTATGGGTTATTCTTGTTTCCCAATATAGACAAATTTGTTAATATCAATGCCATCACGATCTTCATGATTGGAAACCCAGTTCCTACATTGTTGGGTGATGCTTATTACTCTATTCATCTTCAGGATTCTTATCATGGGGGGATGATCATCTGCTGCATGCCTCTATTGTATCAGTGGTTTACTTCTCATTTGCCTCAGTCTGATGCCTTCTGGGATGTCAGGAAGGAACCCCGTTGGGCTTCTAAGATCATGGAACTTACTTATTCATATATTGTTTGGTATCATCAGGCTTACCATGATGTAGAGATCATCGACAGTTGTGGTAGTTTCTCCAATGTACCTCTTATTGGTACAAAGGGAGGAATTAACTACAACACTGTTCTTGCACGACGACATCTTGGATATCCGATGAGGGATAAACCAAATAGTATTCATTTGAGTAGTTTCTTCTTGATAGAGGGAGAAGACCATAAGGAAGCTAAGGAGCAGATTGCAAAGGAATGAAGTCACATTCATAGGAAGTGTAGAAAAGACTTGGGACCTAGGGGGGTTGTTTCTTTGGAGCCTTATCTTCAGTGGGTACAAACGAGATCTATTCAGTTGAAGATGTCGTATTCTCGGGAAGCACCTATGCTTGATTTGTTTGTGAAGACCACTCCTTCCCTTTTGGATGGTGTGGAAGAGCTACAACTTGCTTTAGTCAGGATGCAACAGGAAAAGGAAGCTTGGAAGAATAATTGCCAAACTCTAGAAATTTCCTACCAAGCAAACTTGAAGGAGAAAGACGACTTGATTGAGATTATTGAGAGTTAGGCTGTAGAGACAATAAAGAGGCAAGGGGATTTATTTTCACCTAAGCCTCAGTCAGATTCTAGTTGCTCACTTCTTGATTCAGGTGATTGGAAGGAAGTCGCCACCAGATATGCAGAAGAAAACCAGAGGTTGAAGGCTCAGATTGCCAGACTTACAAGGAAGCGTCAGCGTATATAGTGATCTTCATCAGCTTTACTTTTTAGGTTTTTAGACTTTACTTTCATCTTGTACTTGGAATTATTGAAACTTGTAATCTATTTTGAAGTTATAATAAATTTTTTCATCATTTCAAATGTGTTATTACTTTGATATTTGCAAAATTTTCTATAAATCTTTAAGTCCCTTGAAATATTAATAATAAAATAAATCATAAGCATTGCATATCATGCATCATATTGTACATACGTCTTGCATTTATTGTGCATATCCAGATATCTTACTGAGCTTCTTTATTTTGTTTAGAAAGCTATTTCACCAGTATATTACCCGAGCTAATTTCAGAAGGAAGATGGATAACATAAAATAAGAGAATTGCGAGTTGCGCGAGGAAGTTTCTGCTCTGAAGGCCGGAATGGCCAATCTCACTGCTATGATGGAATCTTTGGTGGCTTCTCAGAATCAGCCACCGATTGCTCAGCCTCAACAGACAATGGTTACTACTAAAGCTCCGATTGTTCTTGTTTATGTTATTCCAACTATTTTTCAAAATCGTATACCTCTGGGATATTCTTGAGGAATTCCAGAGAACTTTATGCCAGAAGGTTTTAATTCGGATCCTCAGATTGCTCCACTTTCTTATATTTCTGCTGCTCCCACAACTCCTGTGATGCATGTTTCCCTTACTGCTAGAAACGAGATTCATTATGCTGCACCTCCCTCGGTGAATATGGTCCCGTTTGCTAATGATGATGTGTATCATCCTATTCCTCCACCAAGCCAAAGCTTGGGTTTCCATGATCGAATGGGAGATTTCTAAGACCAGTTTGACAAAATGCAGAAAGAGTTGAAGGCCCTGAGGGGAAAAGAGATGTTTGGGGAGAATGTGAATGATATGTGCTTAGTTCCCAATGTGAAGATACCTGCAAAGTTTAAAGCACCAGAGTTCGAAAAACACAAGGGCCACACTTGTCCTCGTGCTCACTTGGTGATGTATGTAAGAAGAATGTCTACTCATACAGATGATCAGCGCCTGTTGATTCATTTCTTTTAAGACAGTTTAACCGGTGTAGCATTGAAATGGTACATGAGCCTGGATAGTGCCAATATTCATTCTTTTAATGACTTGGGGGAAGCATTTATCAGACAGTACAAATACAATGTGGAAATGGAGCCCGATCGTGATCAACTTAGGGCCATGGTCCAGAAGGAGAAGGAATCATTTAAGGAATATGCACAGAGATGTCGTGAGGTAGCCGCCCAAGTGATTCATCCAATAGAAGAAAAATAAATGACAAAGATTTTCCTGAAAACACTAGATGTATTCTATTATGAGAGAATGGTGGCGAGTGCACCCAATGATTTTACTGAAATGGTGGGAATGGGTGTCCGTTTGGAAGAAGCTATGAGAGAAGGTCATCTCACAAAAAGTGAAAGTTCCAGTAATGTGAAGAAGCCATCGCATGGATTTGTTAAGAAGAAAGAACTGGAAACAAATGATATTATTCAAGAGAGACATGTTAATACTTCTAGAATAAATCATCAGCACCATCAACAAGTTTCCTCAGTAACTCCGGTTGTAAATACGGATCCGACTACAGTTGCTTATCAAAGACTAGCCCCTCAGGGAAGTCAAGGGTAGAATCAAAGAAGAGAACCTTTTGACTCCATCCCTATGAGTTATGCAGGGCTACTTCCAGCGTTGTTCCATAAAAAGTTGGTCCAGACTAGATCACCTCCTGCTGTACCATCCCCTTTACCTTGGTACTACAAGGAAGATCAGACGTGTGTTTTCCATCAGGGTGCACTAGGGCATAATGTGGAAATTTGTTATCCTATGAAATCCGAAGTACAAAAAATGGTTAGATCTGGCCTTTTTTCCTTCCAAGATGTCTGTCCAAATGTAAAAGATAATCCTTTCCCAAAGCATGGAGGAGCGAATACTATTAACATGGTTGCTGGTTGTCCAAGGGACTTCTGAATCTATGATATTAACTTGGTTAGAGGAGACCTGGTAAAGATGCACACTGACCTTTGCAAGTTTAGTTACTATACGCATGACCATGTTGGCTGTGATATCTGTAGTACTAATATACAAGGTTGCGATAAGATAAAGGTTAATTTGTAGGAGATGATGGATGAGGGCCTCATCCATATAATCAGGCCTAGGGCATAGTATGAGGAGAAAGTGAACATGGTCTATGGATATCCTGGAGAGTTCAAAATCTTTGATGTGGAACATATGAATGATGATCTAGTACAAATGCATGCTACTTTCTACCACATGGCTGGTCAGGTAGAACATCACTATGGATCTTGTCGGGTTTGCTGCAGGGACTCTCAAGGATGTTCAATTGTGAGAAAAGCTATTCAATTGCTATTGGATAATGAAATTATCAAGGTTTCAGGGTAAAGAGATGATTACCATGAGGTAAATGAGATTGAAGTTTGCTTGGCTGAGGAAGAATCAGATGATGATGAATATGCTTCTGTAGATGAATTCTTTTCTTCAATGAGGATATGTTTTCTGGTGATGATTCCTTAATGGAAGAGTTTTCTGAAGAAGGTGCGAATGTGATTGTGCCATGTTTCAATGATTCTGCCCCTATTGAAATTAAATATTGTAGTAAGCCAATTGTTGCCCCTGTGGTGATTTGATTACCAGGGCCTGTTCCTTACGAGTCAGACAAATTTGTACCGTACAAGTATAACGCTTTAATTTTAGAGGATGGTGTGGAAATTCCCATCCAGCCAATGTCTAATGTTGAGAATATTGCTGAGACTGGCAGAGTGAACCGCAACGGTCGTATTTTTGCACTAGTTATTTGTGGAGATGTTAGTACTGGAAAGAAGGTTGTGGAATATGTTAAAGAAAAGAAGGATACAGGTGAATCCAGTGGTGCTACTCTGGAGAAAGAAGTGGATGATATTTTAAAGATAATCAAGATGAGTGACTACCGAATTATGGATCAGTTACTGCAGACTCCTTCAAAAATATATATCTTGGCTTTATTGTTGAATTATGCTGCTCATAGAGAATCTCTAATAAGGGTGTTGGACCAAGCCTTTGTGGAGTATGATATGTCGTTAACTTAAGCTTTTGCGATGATGAACTGCCTGACGAAGGGAGGAACCACAATTTAGCTCTCCACATATCGGAATTGTAAAAATGATTCATTATCAAATGTGATGATTGATAATGGATCTGCTTTAAATATGATACCGAGAAGTATGCTGATGAAGTTGAAATATCAAGGGGCTCCTATGCGCCTAAGTGGTATTATTGTCAAAGCTTTTGATGGGTAAAGGAAGTCGATTATTGGAGAGGTCGATCTACTTATTCATATAGGCCTGCATTTGTTCCAGATCACCTTCCAAGTCATGGATATTGTACCAGCGTACAGTTGTCTACTGGGAGTACCATGGATACACGAAGCAGGGGCTTTCACTTTCACTTTGCACCAAAAGTTGAAGTTTGTGCACAAAGGAAAAGCGGTTATTATAAATGGAGAGCAAGCATTGCCGATATCTCACCTATCATCTTTCAGTGTTGTTGAAGCAAATAAGGCTGCTGTGGGGACACATTTCTAAGCCCTATCTATTGATAATGTAAGAAGGAATGAGAATTCTATGGCTTTGTTCAAAGATGCTCAGCAGGTTGTGCGCAATGGTCCAAGTAAAGTATGGGGAAAGGTCGTTGATCCTCCAGTAAACAAGAACATGGATGGTTTAGGTTTCTCTGCAAAGTATGACAAGAATGAAGATTTGAAGCCGAAATATACTATGAGCAGTTATCATGATGTTTTCCGCAGTGGAGGCTACCTCCATCCAACTATCTCTGGAATTAATGTTATTGAGGAGGATGAAGAAGATCAAGAAATTCCAAATTATGTGACGCCTGGAGTCAGAATCCAGAACCGGGTCACTTATGATGTTCCCTCTTACATCCATGTCTCAAAGTAATTTGTTTTTTCTTTGCAAAAACCTTTCATTCTTCCCAAGATGAAAGTTAACATTGTACGGGCTTATCTGTTTGTTGTGATCATTAAAATCATAAATAAAAGATATCTTTGATTCTAAAAAATTGTGTCTTTTATTTTTCTGCTTTTTCTTCATGGAAAATGGTAATAAGAAAAAAAAAACCTTTTTTGAATAAAATATGTTTGTGAATAAATCTGCATAATCATTTGATATATATGTCAATTTCTAAAAGGAATCACAAATCACATGTGCAGATTAATTAATAAACCCGTTGAATACAATGAACCTGCGCTCTCTCCCAACATTGAATATCCTGTGTTAGGGGCAGAAGAAGAAGAGTATGATGAGATTATAAAAGAGGTCTCACGGTTGCTCGAGCACGAGGAAAATGCCATTCAACCACATAAAGAATCACTGGAAACAATCAATTTAGGTTCAGAAGAAGAGCCGAAAGAGGTCAAGATTGGAGCATTGTTGTATCCTAATCTGAAGAGCAGGTTGACTGAATTGTTGAGGGAATATGTAGACATCTTTGCTTGGTCTTACCAAGATATGCCAAGTCTAGATACAAATATTTTGGAACATCATTTTCCTTTGAAGCCAGAGTGCCCGCCAGTCAAGCAGAAGTTAAGAAGAACTCACCCTGATATGGCAGTAAAGATCAAAGAAGAGGTCTTAAAACAGATAAATGTCGGTTTTCTTGTAACATCAGTGTTTCCTCAATGGATAACCAACATTGTTCCTGTACCAAGAAAAGATGAAAAAGTCCGCATGTGCGTAGACTACAGAGATCTAAATAAAGCTAGTCTAAAAGATGATTTCCCATTTCTGCATATTGATATGTTGGTCGATTGCACAACAAGATTTAAAGTATTCTCGTTCATGGATGGAATTTCCGGATATAATAAAATAAGAATGGCTCCAGAGGACATGGAAAAAACAACATATCAAACCCTGGGGAACATTCTCTTACAGAGTGATGCCCTTCGGGTTGAAGAACGCTGGTTCAATGTACCAGAGGGCTATGACAACCCTATTCCATGATCTGATGCACAAGGAAATTGAGGTATATGTTGATGACATGATTTCCAAATCAAAAACCAAAGAAGGGCATGTGGAAGATTTGTTGAATTTATTTTAGTGTTTGAGGAAGTACCTCCTCTGCTTGAATCCAAATAAGTGAACCTCCAATGTCCGATCAGGGAAGTTGTTGGGTTTTATTGTCAGCCAGAAAAGGATTGAAGTTGATCTAGATAAATTCAAAGATATTCAAGAAATGCCTGCGCCAAGAACTAAGAAGTAAGTCAGAGGCTTCCTTGGGCGCCTATATTATATTTCCAGATTCTTCTCCCATATGACTGCAACATGTGAACTGATCTTTATGTTGTTAAAGAAAGATCAGGGTTGTGTATGGACAGAAGACTTCCAGAAGGCATTTGAAAGTATCAAAGAGTATCTGATTGAACCTCCTATCTTTCCCCCCCCCCCCCCCCATTGAAGGAAGACCATTGATCATGTATCTGACTGTGTTGGATAGTTCTATGGGTTGTATTTTGGGACAACAAGATGAAACATGAAAGAAGGAATATGCTATCTACTATCTCAGTAAGAAATTTACTAACGGTGAGTCACGATATTCTATGTTGGAGAAGACATGTTATGCTTTTGTTTGGGCGGAAAAGTGTTTGCGACAATACATGCTGAGTAATAATACTTGGTTGATTTCCAAAATGGATCCAATTAAGTATATTTTTGAAAATCCTACTCTTACTGGGAGAATTACCCGCTGGCAAATGTTGTGTCTGAGTATGACATTGAGTACCACACTCAAAAGGCCATAAAAAGTAGTGTGTTGGCAGATTATCTTGCTCACCAACTGGTAGATAACTATCAATCTGCCAAGTTTAATTTCCCTGATGAGGATGTGATGTTCTTAAAAGAAAAAGATTATGATGAACCATTGCCTGGGGAAGGTCCAAATCCTAAATCTCACTGGGGCATGGTATTTGATGGAGCGATAAATGCTTACAGAAATGGAATCGGTGCCGTGATTATTACTCCACATAGATCACACATTCCTTTTACTGCAAGGCTGACATTCAATTGCACCAATAATATGGCGGAATATGAGGCTTGTATTGTGGGTCTCGAGGAGGCCATTGATCATAGATCAAGGTTCTAGATGTGTATGGTGATTCGACTTTGGTTGTTAATTAGATTAAAGGAGAATGAGATACTCGTCACCGTGGTTTGATCCCTTATAAAGATTATGCTAGAAGACTATTGCCCTTCTTTAACAAGGTCAAAATCCATCATATTCAGAGAGATGAAAATCATATGGAGGATGCTTTGGCAACTCTAGCTTCTATGTATCAAGTTAATACTTAGAGTGATGTGCCTCATATTACGGTGCGGCCTTTGGATATACCAGCTCTTGTGTTTACAACAGAGGATGTGGCAGATGAAAAATCTTGGCATTTTGATATCAAGCATTTCCTCCGAACCCAAGAATACCCAATTGGTGCATCAAATAAAGATAGGAAGACATTGAGGAGGTTGACAGACAGCTTTTTCCTTAATGAAGATGTACTATATGAAAGAAATCATGACATGGTTCTGCTCAGATGCGTGGATAGACACGAAGCAGACATGTTAATGCACGAGGTTCATGAAGGTTCATTTGGTGCCCATGCCAATGGACATTCAATGGAAAAAAAGATGCTTAGGGCATGTTACTATTGGCTAAAAATGGAATCTGTTTGTTATGAGTTTGCTAAGAAGTGCCATAAGTGCCAAATTTATGATGATAAAATCCATGTGCCTCCTACACTGCTGAATGTTATTTCTTCTCCTTGGCCTTTCTCTATGTGGGGAATTAATATGATCAGAATGATTTAACCAAAGGCATCAAATGGGCATCATTTCATCTTAGTGGCAATTGACTACTTCACCAAGTGGGTGGAGGAAGCTTCATATGCTAATGTTACTAAACAAGTGGTAGTGCACTTCATTAAGAACAACCTCATATGTCGGTGTGGTGTGCCAAACAGGATCATCACTGGCAATGGTTCAAATCTAAATAACAAGATGATGTTCGAACTTTGTGAAGAGTTTAAGATCGTCCATCATAATCCATCTCCCTGCAGGCCAAAGATGAATTAGGTTGTTGAAGCAGCCAATAAGAACATTAAGAAGATCATCCAGAAAATGGTGGTTACTTATAAAGACTGGCATGAGATGCTCCCTTTTTCTCTGCATGGGTGCCGAACATCTGTACGCACTTCATCAGGGGCAACCCCGTTCTCTCTTGTATATGGCATGGAAGCAGTTCTCCCCATCGAAGTTGAAATTCCCTCTTTGTGTGTATGAATGGAAGCCAAGTTATCGGAGGCTGAATGGGTCCAAAACAGGTTTGACCAGCTGAATTTAATAGAAGAGAAAAGAATGACGGCCTTGTGTCATGACTAGTTATACCAAAAGAGAATGAAGAAATATTTTGATAAAAAGGTCGACCTTGTGAATTCAGAGAAGGTGACCTCGTGCTCATGAAGATCATGTCTTTCAACGCTGATTCTAGGGGCAAGTGAACTCCAAAATTTGAAGGCCCATATGTTGTCAAGAAAGCCTTATTTGGTGGTGCATTAATTCTTGAAACAATGGATGGTGAGGAGTTCCCACGTCCTGTGAATGCTGATGAAATCATGAAATACTTTCCAAAGAAAAGTAAAATATCAGCTCGCTAAGACGAAAACCCGAAAGGGTGGCTTAGGCAAAAAAGAGCGTCTCGGTAGGCCAAAAACCCGAAAGGGCGGTCTAGGAAAAAATTAGAGACATGAAAATAATAAATGTTCCCGGTAGGTTGAAAACTCGCAAGGGAAACCTAGGCAAAAGTTAGGGAATTTATGGCAAGTAACTGCATCAAACAAGACTTGATCAATGGAGAAACAATCTGCTTGGATCTTGATACTCTTCGACCAAAGTTTTAGCTCAAGAATTCAAAGTTGCTATAGATAATGGGGGTCATTGTAATTCAATGTATCTTTTCCAGTATATATTACCTTGTTGAAAACTTTGTAATCATCTATGGAGTCTTGCCATTTGCAGACTACCATTCAATTAATAAAGTTTGAGCCTTTGATCCAATTCTTTGAAATTCTTAATTTATTCAGCTTATAAAGATTTCATTTATTATTTATAGTAATGATCAAAGCAAAAATATTAAAATAACAAATTTATTTTTGAAAAGAATTTACAAATTGCTTTAAATTTTGTGATACAAGGAAAACAAAATTAGTGATTTCAGGGACGGATAAACTCAAAGGTTTGCATAAAATGAGGACTCTATCCAAGTTTCCCCAGTGAAGGCTTCACTCATTTGGTAAAAGTCTTGTCTCCCCGTGCCTGCTGAGATTGGACTCATTCACGAAGCGTCTCCTTTCGGTAGCATTAGCATATTGTTTATCTGCTCGGCAATCAGGAAAGGGCAGTGTTTTATTGAAGAAATGTTGAGATGGTTATCCATTTTTTGGGTTTTCTCCCGCCAAGTGTTAGATTGTATTTAAAATCCCCAGAAGTTTTCTTGCTATAGTGTTTGAAATTCCCTAGGTGATGTTGAGACGAGATATTTTTCTAAAATTTGTTGCCCTGTGAGGTTTTCGTACTTTCTCCCCAGAGAAGTCGGTGCAATCATCACTCTCATTATTGAAGATGTATCTTGAAGTATTCTTCGCCAATATAGTGTTATCCTGCCCATTGAAGTTAGTATGCCACCCCAACTGATGTCTCAACGAGATGATTTTGTTCTTCCCTAGTGAAGTTAACCCTAGCAGAAGTTTGAACTTCAAACTCTCTTTTGGTGTTCAGTTTGTTTGGTTTCCACTTAAAGCTCAGAGGAAGATGTTACATCGCTATTTAATTTGATATTGTTCCTCCCCAATAAAGTTAAGCTAAGAAATAGGAATTTGTATCCTCAGTTGGTGCTTACTTTCTTATGGAAATTCCATCCTAATTATGATTTAGTCGAGTATTGATTATACCCATTTGTGGGCTTGTCTGGTTATCCCCAGTGTTCTATGTTTGTTTTGTCCGCATATACATGGTGACATTCATACATTCACACATACATCTGTATGTTTGAATTTAGAAAATCACTGCTCATTTGCATTCTATAATATTTTGCTGACATATTACCCTATTTTGAAGAGTTGTGTTACCCTGTCTCCAATAGAATGTCAACCTTAAGAAAAAAGTGTACATTCTTTAAACTTCCCCACTGAGTTACCCCTCGTGGAAGAATTTTGTTTCAACTTTCTTTTTAACTCTTTATTTGGATGGAATGTGATTCCCTCTTGAGTTTATTCCTCCAAAGGTGTATTTTAGTTGACTGCTTTATTCCGGTTTATTTCTGGTTGGAATGGGTACCCTCAACAATATTATTATTTGAACTTCTTCGAGCTTTAAGTCCCAGTCTGAGAGTATGCATCTATTTTCCACAAGAAGTTTCTACCTCCTCAACAAGGATTACATTGACATTTCCCCGGGAAATCCTATCTCTTTCCCCAGGAAGTCCTATCTCTTTCCCTGGGAAGCCTTTTTTTCTTCTTTCTTCAGAGAGTATTTATTGCAATTCCTCCTTATTGAAGCAAGTGGCAGGACTCTTTATTTGAGCAACCTGTACTTCCCTGGTGAATCTGATTATTCCTAAAGAAGATTCAGATTTTGTTACAACAATGGATGGTAGCCTTATAATTATGGAAGGTAGATTGTTGTTGAGATTTTGTTACTTCAATGGATGGTAGATTTATTATTATGTAAGGTAGTCTATTGTTGAGGTTTTGTCACTCCAATTGATGGTAGCCTTGTCATTATGGAAGGTAGTTCGTTGTTGAGATTTTTTTGTTCCAATGGATGATAGCCTTGTAATTATGGAAGGTAGTGTGTTGTTGAGATCTTGTTCCGATGGATGGTAGCTGTTGTACCCCAAATTTTGCCCTCCCATATTTCTCAAAACATTTCAAGAAAGATCCTCAAATTGCTCAAGGAAGTCCAAGGGTTGACCAGACAAGCTCCCTCCTAAGGCAGTCTACCTCAAATTAGGGTTTCATGTTGCATCAAAATACTTGAGTCCAAGTAATCTAAAATTCTCACCATTGTCCTAATCTGTTCTCAAGATCATCCATGTCAAGTTTCAAGCTTTGTAGAGGAAATTTGCTCAGTCAATTGCTCAAAAGCCTGAAAATCGACCGTGCTAGGGCAAAAGTCAACTGTGACCCACATACAGTTAAACTTCAAGATTTTGGGTCAACATCATCATTTTGAAGTGTATTTCATCATTTGATCAAGGGATGATCATGATTCATCAAGGATTTCCCATAATTCATCAAGAACTAAAAGTTGCTAAATTAGGGTTTTGTAGGAAAAGTCAACTCAACTTTAACCAAGAATAACTTTGTCATACTTTATGAGAAATTACCCATACCAAGCTCATTTTGAATAGGATGCCATGCTCTACAATCCATCTTCAGCTCCCAAGTTCAAAATATGCACTCACAAGAAGTTATGAATTTTGACATTATAGGTCATTTTGAAAAGTCATCAAAAACACCTTTTTTGTCAAAGCTTCATACATGAGCATGGAATATCAAAATTGAGAAGCGACCAAAAGGGTTACTTAGAGGACATCTCAAGCTTTCTAAAAAGTCGAAGAACACCTTCAAAGAGTCAAAATTAAGGAAGTTATGCATTGGTGAAGTTGACCCTTTTTGCAAAATTGCCTAAAGTCAACTATGCCTAAAATTGCAAATTTTGCTTAATGGGCCCAATATTTTGCACTTGTTTTGAGTTGGCAACATGGTCCACGAGCCCTAGTCTTTTCCACTTGTCATTATCTTGTTTTTATTATTTATTTTGATTTTTATTTGAATTTAATCAATTTAAATCAAAACAAATCATGAAAAAATCTAAAGCATTGAAAACTCAAGATTTTGTACTTGTTTCAGGTCTCAAATCCAGTTGGCAAGCATTTGAAATCGTGCAAAGCATTGGTGTGGACAGAAATATTGAATTTTCCTAATTTTAGAAAGATATTCAAAGTGAATCAAATCCAAATCAAAGACATTGATGGAGGAAGATTAAGATCAGTTTTGGAACCCTAATTCATTCCTCAGTACATAAGGAGTGTGTGCAGACCTAAAAGGAGGCTAGAGAGAGGCGTGGGAACAAGAACAAAACTGGAAAACTCATAAAAAGTGCAAACACGATTTCATTGTTCCAGGAAATTTAAAAGCCTCCTGACCATCCCAATCGCTTCCTGGGATCCCCAGCAAGCAAAACCAATCAAGAGCAAGCATTTCCAGACCCTGAATACCACTGTAAGTCATCCACGATATTGAGTTATTTTTGAAATCAGTTTGCATAATTCTGGCACATATAGCATGATGTAATCATATATTCTTGTTCACCATCACATTTGCCAGCTTTCTGTAACAATTAATTGCATTTTCATGGCTTGTATAAGATTTCACCATTGCTAGGGTTTTATGGCTCGATTTAGGATTTTTGTGTGTAGGTAAAATTGGGCCATGAAAGGAGCACCATTGTGCTCAGCAGGTCTAGACGAAGCTATTCATGGCTTTAGTTTTGATTTATCTTGCTTATAGTTGATTTTGAGAACATACAGGTTTGTAGTGACGGACAAACGTCCGTAGGTAAAAGTCTGGGACTTTTACCAACGGAACAAGTTTGGGGATGACTTGCGTGGCACCTTTCCATTGGATCATTTGAATTCTGGTGCGCTTTTCATTGTTCTCCACTAACTCACTTTATTTTGCATATTATCTATTATTGATATTTAATGTACAAATAGAACAGCTAGCTCAGTTGGTTGCCAAGCGTTGGAAAGTGCCTTGGGGCCTAGGTTCGAATCCCAGGTCCCCCTTTATTGTATAAAATTTGTTTTTTCATGATTCAGCGTGCATACAAAGCCAAGGAGCACCATGATCCCTCAAGATCCAACCATCCAGGTGTCCAAGAAGCCAGATCTGATGGCCATGATGTGGTGACCATGGTATGCCTCAGTCAAGGAAACACACTAGATCCAGGAAGTTAACGTGGACAACTTTGTTTTCGGCCCAGTAGCTGCTGTTTTCACCCCCAAAATCTTTTTTCAGGCCCATTATCTCTTTCTCTTTTCTTTTACATTTTTCTTTATTAATTTATTTTACTAACAAATTAATTATTTTCTTTTTTATCAAAAAATCACAAAAATATTTTTCATCCTATTAAATTTAGGATATTTATTTTTTATACAAAATTTAATTAATTTAATTAGGTTATTAATTTTAGGTAACTTTAATTGTTTTGTAAATAAATTAAAATTAATTAGAACAATTAGGGTTTTATTTCTAACTTAATTATATTTTCTTTTTCTTAAAATAACCAAAAATACAAAAATAGGTCATTTATTTATTTTCATTAATTAATTTAATTACTAATTAATTTCTGTATTTAATTTAGAAAACCTAATTCTTTTCTTAAAAATAATTAAAAACAACAAAAACAATTTTTTCTTTCAATTAGGTTAGAATGGGTCAAAACCCTAGTTCTCTCCCGATCTAAATTTATTCGCGCACGCTTTATTTTATTTTTACCCTATTAATGTAATTGCTCACAAGTTGTAATAGTTAATTAGGTCTTTTATTTTCATTTATCGCTTTATTTTTTAAGGGTTTGTTTTTGGCTATGTAAATACCCGAAGCCTTGTAATAGCGTAGTTTAATTTCCGCACTTTAAATTCCACAAAAATATTAAACTGTTAGATGTATGATATTAGGATGCATGACAAGAATGTATGATTAACTTTAAAACGGTTAGATAACCCTAAAATATGCAAAGATAATAATCTGAAATTGAAT
The DNA here is from genome assembly GCA_948472305.1 of Vicia faba. Taxonomy (NCBI): domain Eukaryota; kingdom Viridiplantae; phylum Streptophyta; class Magnoliopsida; order Fabales; family Fabaceae; genus Vicia; species Vicia faba. The sequence continues at coordinate 557,758,617 of OX451735.1, forward strand.
CACTCGCACATGCGCACTCCTAGGGTACACTCCTACTTCGGTTGCCTTCGGTAAACGGTCATTAGGTATAGGATGTTTTAGTGGTCATCCTTTTGCCTCAAAGATCAAAGTTTCCTCAGAAAGGTTGCCTCGGATATCGTTGCCTCGAATAGTTGATCTAAGACATTAAGGTTATTACTAAGACGTCCTAACATTGCTTTAGTGACCGTACGTCCCTTTCGAATTGACCCTCAAAACTCCAACAACGGTGCTACCTACTCACTAATAGTGGGATAGCATTGTCTAAAGGAAACAAACATAGAACAATTCTTTTTTCGAGTAGGTAGATTAACTCTTAAGTACTTGCTCAATCCAAACAAACTTTTTCACACTTACACTCTTTTACAAAACAAAGTTTTCAAAAACACTTCGTAATACTCTTGAAGACAGAAGCAAGGGTGAAATCGAAGTAAAAACAAAAACTTTACAAAACACACAAGCACACAAAGAAGCAATTTTGAAAATGATGAGCAAGTATCTAAGAGCCTGTAGATAACTATGTATAGAAAGGGTGCTAATACCTTCCCTTTCTATAATCTACCCCCCGTACTCAAAAATATCTCAAAAAAGGAATTTTTCTATGCTTTTTTCCTTTCCTTGTTGGATAAAATAAAAGTCGGTGGCGACTCTTGCTTACCGCGACATTTTGCAAACACAAACGCAAAACGCAAACCAGCATTTCTAAAAAGAAGTCCCGGTTTTGGCCACCGTATCACAGAACTGGCGACTCTGCTGGGGAATAAACTAGTGAGGTGTACCTTAGGATTAGTTCATCATATTGTTTTCTAATGTATGATTTGATTGCTTTATCTTTATGGGCTTTGTATCGGAGTTACTATAGATCCTAACCCGGATCTGGGGAATACCTTTTAGGTATGTAGCAATAAACTGTGAGGGAATTGTACGGCGTAGACCGATACGATTGAAGCAGTAGCTACGTTGATGTGGCACATTAGTTAGTACCGGTATCCCTTGTGGAGGAACAAGGAGAATACGGGGCTGCTATATGGATCGTTAAGAATCAACTGACCTTAGAACCTATAATTGACCAACTTGGCCATAGGAAGTAGTGAGATAGCCGATCTCAGTGTAGAGATGGGAACTGGTTGATACTCGATGCTACACTCATTGAGATCATACTCTCGAGATGGTCCCGGCCACAAGAAAAGATTGCGTGAGCTGAAACTATGATCGATGGAGGATGGTCAGTGATATTGAGAACCTCTAGAACCCGGTTACTATTATTAGGACAGGTTGAACCAACTAAACTACAAGAGGGTAGTACCTAGACTCCATGCAAGCTTGAGACTTAAGGGCTATTGTGTGACTTGTTTGCCTTTACCATGTTTGATACCTGCTATACCTGTTGTGTTTTATCATGACATCATGCATTATGACATAGCATGCATATTTCATTAGACTAACCATTTCAAGGACTGAGGGGATTCATCTTTGTTCTGTTTTGCAGATTATGGCTTCTATGCACAGAAATACCATTCGAGTCAACTTCATGCAAATCCGTACTCAGCTCAGAGAGTTATTTTCAAAAGTTCCTGATAATTCTTCATTTGTTAGAAGACATGCTCATCTCCTTAGCCTGGTCACTTCCAAGTTGGATGAGCAGATGATGAGCGTCCTTTTTCAGTTCTTTGATCTGTTGCATCATTGTTTCACCTTCCCGAACTATCAGTTAGTCCCTACTTTGGAGGATTTTTCTGACTTGCTGGGCATATCTATTCTAGAGCAGACACCCTTTACAGGTTTGGAGGAGGTTCCTAGGCCAGAGGATGTTGCTTCATCCCTACACCTAAAAAGGGTTGATGTAGTATCCAACTGGGAGACTCGGAGTGGGGTTAAAGGTTTCTTGGCTACGTTTTTGATCGATCAAGCTCAACAGTTCTGGGATAGTTTGGATTTTCAAGCATTTGAAGACATCTTGGCTCTCCTCATCTACGACTTGGTTCTGTTACTGAATCCAGATTCTTTCATAGATGTGAATGCAGTCAAGATTTTCATGTCTCGTAATCCAGTGCCTACTCTTTTTACTCGTACTGTGAGAAGGAGGGGAACCCTCATGTGTTGCACGCCGCTGTTGGCGAGGTGGTTTATTTTGCACCTCCCCAAGTTTGTTTTGAAGAATGAGGAAGGTGTAGGTTGGGCTTACAAAATCATGTCCCTTGCTCATACGGACATCCTTTGGAGTTCTAAAGATATGGAAAAGGTAGCTGTCATTGATCGATGTGAGGAATACCCTAATGTTCCTTTGCTTGGAATTCGAGGGGGAATAACCTACAATCCTTATTTGGCTTTACAACAGTTTGGACGAGCTCGGAGAGACGGTCCTCATGAGCTGCTGCTTACAGATATCGTCTTTGGCTACAAGGGGGACGTCAATGGGCATCGCCGCAGGTTTATACGAGCTTGGGGCATGGTGAACAGGTCTGACCCACATGAACTAGGATTGAAGACTTCTCTCCCGATGCAACCTTATCTCTAATGGGTTCTAGCCCGTGCTCAAAATCTGGGGATGCCATATGAAGTTGTTTTGCCGGTAATTGTAGAGCATACTAATGAAGAAGGGGTTCCTTATACAGTCCTCCATCCCTATATGCCTACTGATCTGGGGGAATTGAAGAGATCTTGGATCCAGTTGAAGGAAGAACGGGATACCTACAGGGAGAAGTATCATGAGCAGGAACGGAAGATCCTGAAGCTTACAAGGAAGCTTGAGAATGAGAGGACAATCAACAATTATGTTAGCATGAAGGGAAAACGACCATGGGATTTCTGATGTCTTTTATTGTTTCTAGTTTAGATTTGCTTTTCAGTATTTCTTTTGTAACGCCTTGAAGGCATTAAACATTGTTACAAGTTTTAATCTAATAAAGTGTGTTTTATTTTGGTTTACAAAGTTGAATCTCCCAAAGTATTTGAAATCATTTCATACGCATTCCATTACCATCCACCACATTACAGGTACCATTACAGGTTTCTTATCTTCTTCGCTATTTATTTCAGCACAACATGTCTTCTGAAACACCTAACGACCAAGCTATTAAGGCTCTTCAAGCTCAAAATGCTCAGTTCCATGAGATGTTCTTGAACTTGGCCAAAGGACAACAGGATTTGAAGACTCTTATCTTGAAGGACAAGAAGAAGAAGAAGAAGGTGGTTCTGCTGAATATGGGTCACAGATTTAGGAATAGGTTGCGAGAGGAAGTTGATTTGTCTCATTCATCTAGAGGAAGAGAGAATCAAGAGGAAAGGAAGGGTCCTAACCCCGTGGTCTCTAATAATGACACTGATTTTGATGATGAACAGTAACCTCCTGCTGAGGATAGGTACAAACAACTTGAAGACCGTCTGAGTGCCATGGAGATTCAGAAGGTTCCCGATTTAGATTTTGGAGATCTGGGGCTAGCATCAGGGGTGGTGATCCCTCACAAATTTAAAGCTCTTGTCTTTGCTAAGTATGATGGAGTATCTTGTCCAAAGCTCCATCTCCGCTCATAAGTCAGAAAAATTCAACCCTATATTGCTGATAGAAATCATTGGGTCCATTTCTTTCAAGATAGTCTGTCAGGGACTCAACTTGAATGGTTCTATTAACTGGAAGGAGCTAATATCCGCAACTGGGGGGACCTTGCTGCTGCTTTCTACAAGCAATACCAGTATGATACCTACCTTGCTCCCACGCGTACTCAACTCCAGGGTATGTCTATGGGTGCGAGCGAAGGTTTTAAGGACTACGCTCAGAAGTGGAGAGATCTGGCTGGAAGAGTACAATCCCCTCTGTCTGATAGGGAGTTGGTGGATATGTTTCTTGGGACTTTGTCTGGTCTATATTTCAATCATTTGATCGGTAGTTCATCGTTTGGGTTCACTAAATTGATCATGACTGGGGAGAGAGTCGAAGCTGGTATCAGAAGTGGCAAGATACAGAAAGGTGCTTCATCAAGTACAAAAAAGAAGCCTTTCAGGAAAGAAGCTAGTGCAGTTTACAGCTCGAGGAGCCAAAACCGACCTGAGCGCCGCCAAGCAGTTAATGCGGTAGTAATATCAAGACCTACTGTTGCCCCACAACGCAACAATCAACAAAGAGTAGAGAGACTGCAAAGACAGTATACTCGGCTCAGTATGACCTTGTCTCAAATTTTACCGCAATTGTTGAAGACTAACCTGGTAACTCTGAGGGAAGCTCCGAAGAATCCCAGTACCATATCTCCGCTGTATAATCCGAACGCCCGCTGTGCTTATCACTCTGATAGCCCAGGGCATGATACCAACAACTGCTGGGCTCTGAGGAATAAAGAGTGCAAGATTTGATTGAAGCTAAAGAAATAGAGTTTGACACACTGGAAAATCCTGATGTCATAACTTCTCCTATGCCAAAACATGATGCGGGAGTGAATGCAATTGAAGATGATGATGAAGAGTCAGATTTCGACAGCTGGATTTACCCGACTATCGACGGTGGCTTGAACAATTGGACGGCGAAGGACCTCGTGCCCGTTTCTTTTATTACACAGTAATATACTTTTGTTTTGAGTCTTGTAATAGACAATTGGAAACTTTTACGGCCCGGTGCCTTGCCCGAGACACTATGGCTTTGTTTGTGAGGGCTTACTATGTGTCATTTCCATATATCATCAATAAAGTATTGTACGCTTTCTTGCATTACAAATTTTGCGCTCCCTATTTTTCTTTTCTATCTTGCACTTTATCAAAACAACTATTTGTCTTACACACACTCATATATCATAATACAGGTCCACATCCACTCTGGATCCCTCTAATAACGACTCTGCTACTGCCAGTTATGACTTCAAAAATCCGATCAACCAAGCCGAGGACGAAGGTGAGGAGGATTGTGAAGTGCCCGGGGAACTTGCTAGACTGTTACTTCAGGAAGAGAGGGCCATACAGCCGCATGAAGAGCCAGTGGAAACAATAAATCTGGGTACGGAGGAAGACAAGAAAGAGGTCAAGATAGGTGCAAATCTAGAGTCTAGTGTCAAGCAACGGTTGATACAGATGCTGTGTGACTATGTTGAGATCTTTTCCTAGTCTTATGAAGATATGCATGGGTTGGATACTGACATTGTGGTACACCGCTTGCTAACCAAAGAAGACTGTCCCCTGGTAAAACAGAAGGTTCGCCGAATATGCCCCGAGATGTCTGAGAAAATCAAAGCTGAGGTCATGAAACAGTTTGATGTCGGTTTTCTAGCAGTTACTTCTTACCCGCAGTGGGTTACTAACGTGGTTCCGGTGCCGAAGAAAGATGGTAAGGTGAGGATGTGTGTAGACTATAGAGATCTGAACAGGGCGAGCCCAAGGATGATTTACCTCTGCCTCATATCGATGTTCTGGTTGACAACACCGCACAACATAAGGTCTTCTCCTTTATGGATGATTTTTCTGGTTACAATTAAATTAAGATGGTTCCCGAAGACATGGAGAAGACAACCTTCGTTACGCAATGGGGTACTTTTTTCTACAAAGTCATGCCTTTCGGATTAAAGAGTGTTGGGGCAACGTATCAGCGCGCCATGGTCACTTTGTTCCATGACATGATTCATCATGAGATTGACGTATACGTTTACGACATGATTGCAAGGTCCCAGACTGAGGAAGAACACCTCGACCATCTTCAGAAGCTATTTGACAGGTTGAAGTTGTATAAGCTGAGGTTAAACCCGAACAAGTGCACCTTCGGAGTAAGGTCTGGTAAGCTGCTGGGTTTCATCGTTAGTGATAAAGGTATTCAAGTGGATCCTGCAAAGGTGAAGGCTATACAGGAAATGCCAGCTCCCCGAACAGAAAAAGAAGTCAGAGGCTTTTTGGGACGGTTGAACAACATTGCCCGATTCATTTCACATTTGACTGCTACTTGTGAGCTGATCTTCAAGCTGCTGAAGAAAGATCAAGTGGAAAGATGGAACGATGAATGTCAGGCCGCTTTCGAAAGGATCAAAGAGTACCTCCAAGAGCCACCTATTATGATGCCTCCAGTTGAACGGAGACCTTTGATCTTATACTTGACAGTACTCGACAATTCAATGGGGTGCGTGTTGGGGCAGCATGACGAGTCTGGCCGAAAAGAGCATGCTATTTACTACCTTAGAAAAAAGTTTACCGACTACGAGACCTAATACTTGACAGTATGTTAATTACTAGCCGAAAAGCTTCGACTTCCTGATTTGAGAAAATGATCATTCGTGGCCCAAACATATGTTTGCAAGCCCAAGTATGTTAATTTGAACCCTATGATCCAATAACCTTGAGATCCATTGTTAGGAGGCTTTGGTTCTATCAATCCTCTAATGGAACTTCATCAATTTTGGTCAAAGTGGATCACTTAAACATCATTGATCATTAAGTTAATTTGAGATTCTTAAAATGGATGATATACTTGATAAAAAGAAAATGCAACTTGTTGTTGAGAGGCTTTGGTTCTACCAATCCTCTAATGAGTTCCAAATGCAAGTCTCAAGATGGTCATCCAACTAACCACTAATTCTTAATAATTGACTTTATTTTATGCTTCTATTTTTATGCTTTTAGTTTATGCACCATGTACTTCAGCATTTACATTTCATGCTCTTTTTCATCTCTTCTCACATGAGGCTTTATATTCATGTCATTTTATTTTGCACACTTGAGCTTTTCATTTCTTTTTGAAGATACCTAATAATCAACTTAAACCCTAAAAAACTTTAATGTTACTTGGACTAGTTGGTTAATATCCTTGGCATTATGTAGTGATGGATTTCTTGGACTTAGGAGAAAGTTTTCTCAAGCAGTGAGTATCGGGTCTCACAGTCGGTAAACTTTTTGCTAAGGTAGTAAATAGCATGCTCTTTTCTGCCAGACTCATCATGCTGCCCCAGCACGCACCCCATTGAATTGTCGAGTACTGTCAAGTATAAGATCAAAGGTCTTCCTTCAACACGAGGCATCAAGATAGGTGACTCTTGGAGGTATTCCTTGATCCTTTTGAAAGCAGCTTGACATTCATCATTCCATTTCATCACTTGATCTTTCTTCAGCAGCTTGAAGATTGGCTTACAAGTAGCAGTCAAATGTGAAATGAATCGGGCAATGTAATTCAACCGTCCCAAAAAGCCTCTGACTTCCTTTTCTGTTCGGGGAGCTGGCATCTCCTATATAGCCTTCACCTTTGCAGGATCCACTTGAATACCTTTATCACTAACGACAAAACCCAGTAGCTTACCAGACCTCACCCTGAAGGTGCACTTGTTCGGGTTTATCCTCAGCTTGTACATCTTCAACGTGCCAAATAGTTTCTGAAGATGGTCAAGATGTTCTTCTTCAGTCTGGGACCTTGCAATCATGTCGTCAACGTATACCTCAATCTCATGGTGAATCATGGTGTGGAACAAAGCGACCATGACGCGCTGATAAGTTGCCCCAGCATTCTTCAATCCGAACGGCATGACTTTATAGCAAAAAGTACCCCATTGCATAACGAAGGTTGTCTTCTCCATGTCTTCGGGAGCCATCTTAATCTGATTGTAACCGGAAAAACCATCCATAAAGGAGAAGACCTTATGATGTGCGGTGTTGTTAACCAGAACATCGATATGAGGCAGAGGGAAATCATCCTTGGGGCTCGCCCTATTCAGATCTCTATAGTTTACACACATACGAACTTTACCATCTTTCTTAGGTACCAGGACCATGTTAGCAACCCACTGCGGGTAAGAAGTAATTTCTAGAAAACCGACATCAAACTGTTTCATGACCTCAGCTTTGATTTTCTCAGACATCTCGGGGCGCATTCGGCGAACCTTCTGTTTTACCAGAGGACAATCTTCTTTGGTTGGCAAGCGGTGTACCACAATGTCAGTATCCAACCCAGGCATATCTTCATAAGACCAGGAAAAGATCTCAACATAGTCGCGTAACATCTGTATCAACCGTTTCTTGAGGCTAGGCTCCAGATTTGCACATATCTTGACCTCTTTCTTGTCTTCTTCTGTACCCATATTTACTGTTTCCACTGGCTCTTCATGCGGCTGTATGACCCTCTCTTCCTGATGTAACGGTCTAGCAAGTTCCCCGGGCACTTCACAATCATCCTCACCTTCGTCCTCGGCATGGTTGATAGGATTTTTGAAGTCATAACTGGAAGTAGCAGAGTCGTTATCAGTGGGATCCAGAGTGGATGTGGACCTGTATTATGATATGTGAGTGTGTGTAAGACAAATAGTTGTTTTGATAAAGTGCAAGATAGAAAAGAAAAACAAGGAGCGCAAAATTTGTAATGAAAGAAAAACGTCCAATGCTTTATTGATGGTATATGGAAATGACACATAATAAGCCCTCAAAAACAGAGCCACGGTGTCTCGGGCAAGGCACCGGGCCGTAAAAGTTTCAAATTGTCTGTTACAAGTCTCAAAACAAAAGTCTATTACTGTGTAATAAAAGAAACGGGCACGAAGTCCTTCGCCGTCTAATTGTTCAAGCCCTCATTGGTAGTTGGGTAAATCCAGCTGTCAAAATCTGACTCTTCATCATCATCTTCAATTGCACTCACTCCCGGGTTACTGATGCGCATAGGAGGTCTTCTAATTCGCGCACGTCGAATCGCCCTTTCAGCTTCTGCAGTAAAACCCAAACCAAACTTGTAAGTCTTGTGTGCAAAGTCAGGGAGTTGGCCCCAATTTGCACACCCACCTTTTTTAATAACAGCCCTGGCATCCTTGAGGGAAGCCATCTTCATCGGAGGTTTATCAGCAGCAATTTCAGTTGACGCCATAGTCTGGGGGACTTCTTCAATGTGCTGACACGAGGTTTTGATAAACTCCCCATCCATCTCCACATACCGAAAGGAATTAAGATGACTTACCATGTATTCCTCCTCACCCTGCATCGTAACAATCTTCCCTTTCACTGGATATTTCAACATCTGATGGAGCTTAGAAGTTACTGCCCCAGCCTTATGAATCCAAGGGCGACCCAACAAGCAAGAATAAGATGGTTGGATATCCATCACATAGAACGTAGATGCAAAATTATGAGAGCCAACTTTAACAGGGACATCCACCTCTCCATGTACCATCCTTTTGGAACCGTCAAAGGCCCTAACCACAATACTACTGGGCTTCAGAACCAACCCTTCACAATCCAGCCGATCTAATGCTTTCTTGGGTAAAACATTTAATGAGGACCCAGTGTCCACCAACACGTGAGCCAAAGTAGTGCCCTCGCACTCAATCGATACATGCAGAGCATCATTGTGATTTATTCCTTTGGCAGTCAGATCTGCGTCAGAGAAACCCAACCCGTTGTCAGCGGTCAAACTAGCCACACAGTCTTTGAATTGATCAGCCGATGTTTTCTGCAGCACATGTGTAGTTTTAAGGAAAGCAATTAAAGCCTTTGCATGGGCTTCTTAGCATAACAATAAAGACAACATGAAGATCTTCGATGGGGTTTTCCCCAGCTGTTCGACTATGTTGTAGTCGCTTTTGTTGATAATCTTCAGAATTTCCTATATCTCCTTCCTAGAGGTTTCAACAATGACTTTTTTAGGTGCCTCTATCCAGGCAGGCCCACCTGTAACTTCTTTGCCCCGAGTGTCAGATGACTCGGCGACAGGGGTGATAACTGGAGTAAGAACTGGAACAGAAGCTGACGTACTGTCAGATGGAATGACAACCGGCTTTTGAATAGTCGGAGGAGAAATCTCAGGAGAAAAGAGTCTTCCACTTCGGGTGACCTTGCTAGACCCGACAATATTGCTGACATCAATATCAACCTCTTCAACCTTCAAGTATTGTTTGATCCCATGATAATACACATCGGCCCCATAGTGCCACGAGATAGCTTTATCTGAAGTGTATGGGATAAGACCAGGAATAGTAATGATTAATGGAGCAACTCTCGGAACTTATGTAATTCTAACAGGCTTTCTCGAGGAAGCCTTGGAAGGATTGGCGAAAATGGTTATTATGGAAACATCTTCAACAGGAATCAACGAAATCAAAGTTTTCTCGAACAAGATCTCTTTGTTATCTATCAGGCACTGAACACTTGATTTTAGTAGATAGCAACCAGCAAGCAGGATGGAACACAAGTGGTAACCTTCTCCACAGCCCGGAAATAAACCGGCCAACAATAGGTTCTTCTTAACAATCATCAACGGAGTAGAAATGTCTTCCACAGAGGTCACAAATGAATCATCATCCACAACATTCACTCCATGCTTGGGCATAGGAGCAGTCATGACGTTAGGCTTTTCTGGTGCGTCAAACTCAATTTCTTTAGCTTCAATCAAATCTTGCACCTTATTCCTCAAGGCCCAGAAGTTGCTGGTATCATGCCCTGGGCTATCAGAGTGATAGGCACAGCGAGCGTTCGGATTATACAACAGAGAGGTGGTACTGGGATTCTTCGGAGCTTCCCTCAGAGTTACCAGGTTGTTCTTCAACAATTGCGGCAGAATTTGAGATAAGGTCATACTGAGCCGAGTATACTGTCTTTGCGGTCTCTCTACTCTTTGGTGATTGTTGCGTTGTGGGGCAACAATGGGTCTTGATATTACTACCACATTCACTGCTTGACGGCTCTCATGTCGGTTTTGGCTCCTCAAGCTGTAAACTGCACTAGATTCCTTCTTGAAAGGCTTATTTTCTGTACTTGATGAAGCACCTTTCAGTATCTTGCCACTTCTGATACCAGCCTCTACTCTCTCCTCAGTCATAATCAATTCAGTGAACCCAGATGATGAACTACCGATTAAATTATTGAAATATAGACCAGACAAAGTCCCAAGAAACATATCCACTAAATCCCTATCAGACAGAGGGGGTTGTACTCTTCCAGCCAGATCTCGCCACTTCTAAGCGTAGTCCTTAAAACCGTCGCTCGCACCCATGGACATACTCTGAAGCTGAGTACGCGTGGGAGCAAGGTCGGCATTATACTGGTATTACTTGTAAAAAGCAGCAGCAAGGTCTTCCCAGTTGTGGACATTAGCTCCCTCCAATTGATAGAATCATTCAAGTTGAGTCCCTGACAGACTATCTTGAAAGAAATGGACCCAATGATTTCTATCAGCAGTATAAGGTTGAATTTTTCTAACGTATGAGCGGAGATGGAGCTTTGGACAAGATACTCCATCATACTTAGCAAAGACAAGAGCTTTAAATTTATGAGGGATCACCACCCCTGATGCTAGCCCTAGATCTCCAAAATCCAAACCCGAGACCTTCTGAATCTCCATGGAACTCAGACGGTCTTCAAGTTGTTTGTACCTATCCTCAGCAGGAGGGTACTGTTCATCATCAAAATCAGTGTCATTATCAGAGACCACAGGGCTAGGACCCTTCCTTTCCTCTTGATTCTCTCCCCCTCTAGATGAATGAGACAGATCAGCTTCCTCTCACAACCTATTCCCAAATCTGTGACCCATATTCAGCAGAACCACCTTCTTCTTCTTCTTCTTCTTCTTCTTCTTCTTCTTCTTCTTGTCCTTTAAGATAAGAGTCTTAAAATCTTGTTGTCCTTTGGAAAAGTTCAAGAACATCTCCTGGAACTAAGAATTCTGAGCTTGAAGAGCCTTAATAGCTTGATAGGTAGGTGTTTCAGAAGACATTTTATGCTGAAATAAACAGCGAAGAAGATAAGAAACCTGTAATGGTACCTGTAATGAGGTGCATGGTAATGGAATGCGTATGAAATGATTACAAAGACTTTGGGAGATTCAAATTTGTAAACCAAAATAAAACACACTTTATTAGATTAAAACTTGTAACAATGTTTAACAATGCCTTTAAGGCGTTACAAAAGAAATACTGAAAATAAAATCTAAACTAGAAACAATAAAAGACATCAAAAATCCCATGGTCGTTTTCCCTTCGTGCTGACATAATCGTTGATTGTCCTCTCATTCTCACGCTGCCTTGTAAGCTTCAAGATCTTCCGCTCCTGCTCATGATACTTCTCCCTGTAGGTATCCCTTTCTTCCTTTAACTGGATCTAAGATCTCTTCAATGCCCCTAGATCAGTATGCCTATAGGGATGGAGGACTGTATAAGGGACACCTTCTTCATCAGTATGCTCTACAATCACCGGCAAAACAACTTCATAGGGCATCCCCAGCTTTTGAGCATGGGCTCGAACCCACTGGAGATAAGGTTACATTGGGAGAGAAGTCTTCAGTCCTAGCTCATGTGGGTCAGACCTGTTCACCCTGCCCCATGCTCATATAAACCTTCGGCGATGCTCATTAACGTCTGCCTTGTAGTCGAAGATAATATCTGTAAGTACCAGCTCATGAGGACCGTCTCTCCGAGCGCGACCAAACTGTCGTAAAGCCAAGCAAGAATTGTAAGTTATCCCTCCTCTAATTCCAAGCAACGGAACATTAGGGTATTCTCCACATTGATCAATGACAGCTACTCTTTCCATATCTTTAGAACTCCAAAGGATGTCCATATGAGAAAGGGACATGATTCTGTAAGCCCAACCTACACCTTCCTCATTCTTCAATACAGATTTAGGGAGGTGTGAAATAAACCACCTCGCCAACAGCGGTGTACAACACATGAGAGTTCCCCTTCTCCGCACAATACGGGTATAGAGAGCATGTAGGATATCACCCAGAAGAGTAGGCACTGGGTTACGAGACATGAAGAATTTAATTGTGTTCACATCTATGAAAGAATATGGATTCGGGAACAGAACCAAGCCGTAGATGAGGAGAGCCAAGATGTCTTCAAATGCTTGAAAATCTAAGTTATCCCAGAACTGTTGAGCTTGATCAATCAAAAACTTAGCCATGAAACCTTTAACCCCACTCCGTGTCTCCCAGTTGGACACTACATCAACCCTTTTTAGATGTAGGGCTGAAGCAATATCCTCTGGCCTAGGAACCTCCTCCGAACCTGTGAAGGGTGTCTGCTCGAGAATGGATATACCCAGTAAATTAGAAAACTCCTCCAAAGTAGGGACTAGCTGATAATCCGGGAAGGTAAAACAATGATACAATGGATCAAAGAACTGGAAAAGGACGCTCATCATTTGCTCATCCAACTTTGAAGTGACTAGGCTAAGGAGATGAGCATGTCTTCTAACAAATGAAGAAATATCAAGAACTTTTGAAACTAACTCTCTGAGCTGAACAGATATCTGCACGAAGTTAACTCGAATGGTATTTCTGCGCATATAAGCCATAATCTTCAAAACAGAACAAAGATGAATCCCCTCGGTCTCTTAAATGGTTAGTCTAATGAAATATGAATGCTATGTCATGATGCATGATGTCATGATAAAACACACAACAGGTATAGCAGGTATCAAACATGGTAAAGGAAAACAAGTCACACAATAGCCCTTAAGTCTCAGGCTTGCATGGAGTCTAGGTACTACCCTCTTGAAGTTCAGTTGGTTCAACTCACACAATCCTTTCTTGCTGCCGAAACTATCTCAAGAGTATGGTCTCAATGAGTGTAGTATCGAGTATCAACCAGTTCTCAACTCTATACTGAGGCCGGCTATCTCACTACTTCCTATGGCCAAGTTGGTCAATTATAGTTTCTAAGGTCAGTTGATGCTTAACGACCCATATAGCAGCCCCGTATTCTCCTTGTTCCTCCATAAGGGATACTAGTACCAACTAATGTGCCACATCAATGTAGCTACTGCTTCAACCGTATCAGTCTACGCTGTACAGTTCCCTCATAGTTTATTGCTACTTACCTAAAAGGTGTTCCCCAGATCCGAGTTAGGATCTATAGTAACTCTGATACAAAGCCCACAAAAATAAAACAATCAAATCAAACAATAGAAAACAATATGATGAACTAATCCTAAGGTATACCCCACTTATTATTCCCCAGCAGATTCGCCAGTTCTGTGATACGGTGGCCAGAACCGGGACTGTTTTTAGGAATGCTGGTTTGCGCTTTGCGTTTGTGTTTGCAAAATGTCGTGGTAAGCAAGAGTCTCCATCGACTTTTATTTTATCCAACAGGAAAGGAAAAAAGCACAGAAAAATTCCTTTTTCGAGATTTTCTGAGTACGGGGGGTAGATTATAGAAAGGAAAGGTATTAGCACCCTTTCTATCCGTAGTTATCTACGGCCTCTTAGGTACATACTCATCATTTTCAAAATTGCTTCTTTGTGTGTTTGTGTGATTTGAAAAGTTTTTGTTTTGACTTCGATTTAACTCTTGCTTCTGTCTTCAAGAGTGTTACGAAGTGTTTTTGAAAGCTTTGTTTGAAAAGGAGTGTAAGTGTGAAAAAGTTTGTTTGGATTGAGCAAGTACTTAAGAACTAATCTACCTACTCGAAAAAAGAATCGTTCTATGTTTGTTTCCTTTAGACAGTGTTATCCCACTATTAGTGAGTAGGTAGCACCGTCGTTGGAGTTTGAGGGTCAATTCGAAAGGGACGTACGGTCACTAAAGCAATGTTAGGACGTCTTAGTAATAACCCTAATGTCTTAGATCAATTATTCGAGGCAACAATATTCGAGGAAACCTTTCGGAGGCAACTTTGATCTTTGAGACAAAAGAGCGACCACTAAAATATCCTATACTCAATGACCGTTTACCAAATTCAACCGAAGTGGGAGCATACTCTAGGAGTGCGCATGTGCGAGTGATTCAATTTCAAGTTTATTATCTTTGCACATTTAGGGTTTTCTAACTGTTTTAAAGTTAAGCATACATTCTTGTCATGCATCCCTATTATTCATACATCTAACAGTTTAATATTTGCGGAATTTAAAGTGCAGAAAATAAAGCTACGTTATTACAAGGCTTCGAGTATTTACATAGCCAAAAATAAACCCTTAAAAAAAACAATAAATGAAAGTAAAAGTCCTAATTAAACTATTACAACTTGTGAGCAATTACATTAATAGGATAAGAATAAATGATAAAGCGCGCGCGAGGAAATTTAGATCGGGAGAGAACTAGGGTTTTGACCCCTTCTAGCCTAATTGAAAGAGAAAATTTGTTTTTGTTGATTTTAATAATTTGAGAAAATAATTAGGTTTTAAAATTAAATACACAATTAATTAGCTAATTAAATTAATTAATGAAAATAAATAAATGGCCTATTTTTGCGTTTTTGGTTATTTTGAGAAAAAAGAAAATATAATTAAGTTAAAACCCTAATTGTTCTAATTAATTTTAATTATTTACAAAATAATTAAAGCTACCTAAAATTAAATAACCTAATTAAATTAATTAATTTTTTTTATAAAAAATAAAATCTAAACCTAATTTGGTGAAAAGTTGATTTTATGTGATTTTTTGATAAAAGAAAAAATTAATTTGTGTTAGTAAAATAAATAAATAAACTAAATAAAATAAAATATAAAAAAGAAAAGAAAGAAGAAAATTGGGCCTGAAAAGAAGTTTAGGGGGGTGTGGATAACACTTTTCTGGGCCCAAAACCAAAGGTCCACGCTGACTTCCAGAATCCCACGTATTGCCTTGACTAAGCTTCATGATGCTCCTTCATTGATGGCCTTTGGATCTGGCCATCTGGCCACTTGGAAGGTTGAATGATGAGATCACATGGTGGACCTTGGCCTTATGTGCATGCTGGATTACCTGAAGCAAAATAACTGTTTCATTTGTACATAAAATAAACATAAAAAATAATATGGGAAACAACAAAGTATTAAATCCTTGCGCGCAAAATTTTAAATAGGAGAATGGTTGCTTGCCACGCCTTCGCTTCTCCAAGGATATGTTGTCTTAGACAACAGACTTTTACCAACGGACATCCATCGTGGCTAAAGACTTGTGCACATCAAGAATCATGTACAAGCATAATAAATCAATGGTGATGGTACCAATCCATTTGTCTCAGTCTCACGAACTTCATGGTACCCTAATCGTGTACCAATTTCACTTGTACACTAAGATCCCAAATCGAAGCAACAAACCCTAACAATGGTGAAATCTCATACAGTCTATAAAAATGCAATTAAACGTTCCAGAGAGCTTACAAATGTGATGGTGAACAAGAATATGTGATTATTTCATGCTATAAATGCCAGAATTACACAATTCGATTTCAAAAATAACCCAAGGTCGTGGATGACTTATAGTGCGTTTTGGTGCTGGAAAAGATTGGTTCTTGATTGGTTTCGCTTGCTTACACTCCTAGGAAGCAATTGGGATAGCTAGAAGGTCTTGAGAATACCTGGAAGTATGAATTCGACTCAGCATATTTTGTGATTTTTTTCAAGTTTGGTTCTGGTTCTTGCGCCTCTCTCTCGTCTTGTTTTAGGTCTGCAAATGATCCTTGTGTATTGAGGAATGAATTAGGGTTGAAAAAGTGTGCTCAATCTTTATCAATCATGGCCTTTGATTTTGATTTGATTCCTTTGAATATCTTTCCAAAAATAGGCTAAAACCAATATTTTTATCCTCACAAAATCTTTTCACGAATTCAATCACTTGCCAACTGGATATGAGACCTGAAACATGTACAAGATCTTTGGATTTCAATGTTTTGGATTTTCTATGATTTGTTTTGATTTAAATTGATTTAATTCAAATAAAAATCAAAATAAATAATAAAAACAAGATAATGACAAGTGGAAAGGGCTAGGTCTCGTGGACCATGTTGCCAACTCAAAACAAGTGCAAAACGTTAGACCCATTTAGCAAAAATTGCAATTTGAGGCATAGTTGACTTTTGGCAATTTTGCAAAAAAGGTCAACTTCACGAATGCATAACTTCCTCAATTTTGACTCTTTGAAGGTGTTCTTGGACTTTTTAGAAAGCTTGATATGTCCTATAAGCAACCCTTTCGTTATCATCTCAATTTGATATTCCATGTTCATGTATGAAGCTTTTACAGAAAAGGTGTTTTTGTTGACTTTTCAAAATGACCTATAATGTCAAAATTCATAACTTCTTGTGAGTGAATATTTTGAACTTAGGAGATGAATATGTATTGTAGAGCATTTCATCCTATTCAAAATGAGATTTGGATGGGTAAGTTCTCATAAAGTATGAGAAAGTTATGCTTGGTCAAAGTTGAGTTGACTTTTCCCAAAAAACCCTAATTTAGCAACTTTTGGTTCTTGATGAATTGGGAGCAATCCTTGATGAATCATGATCAATACTTGATCAAATGATGAATGATACTTAAAAATGAGGATGTTTGCCAAAAATCTTGAAGTTTGACTGTATGTGGGCCACAGTTGACTTTTGCTCTAGCACAGTCGATTTTCAGGCCTTTGAGCAGTTGACTGACCAAACTTTCCCCGCAAGTCTTGAAACTTGACATGGATGATCTTGATAACATATTAGGGAAATGGTGAGCATTTGGGATCCCTTGGACTCAAGTATCTTGATGCAACATGAAACCCTAATTTGAGATAGACTGCCTTAGGAGAGGGCTTGTCTGGTCAACCCATGGACTTCCTTGAGCAACTTGAGAATTTTTCTTGAAATGAATTGAGAAATATGAGATGGAAAATTTTGGGGTACAACAACATGTTTTTTCCATTCGTGACTCGAAGGTGGAAGATGATTGGACACTAGAGTGCCCAGAAATTTGAACTAGGCGATGTGACGGTAGAGGGAATGGGCTTAAAGATGCCATTTGGAGAGATGATAAAAAGTTGTTGGAGATGGGCTTGTAGATTCCATCTAAGAGTGATTGTTGAATTATAATTTGTAAGTTGAAAGAATGAGTATCAGAATGGCGTCCATGTCCGGAGTGTATCTGAACTGTACCTGGAAACTGATTTTGAATGAGTGTTAGAATGGCATCCGTGTTTGGAGCGTATCTGAACTGTTTCTGAAAGCTGAATCTTTAAATGAGTTATCAGAATTATGTCCGTGTCTGGAGCGTATCTGTACTGTATCTGGAAGTTGAATATGCATGAGTATCAGGATGGCATCTGTGTCTGGAGTGTATCTGAACTGTATCTGAAAACTGATTTTAGATGAATGTCAGAATGGAATCCGTGTCTGGAGCGTATCTGAACTGTTTCTGAAAGCTGAATCTTTGAATGAGTTATCAGAATGGCGTCCGTGTCTGGAGCGTATTTGTATTGTATCTAGAAGTTGAATCTGAATGAGTATTAGGATGGCATCCGTGTCTGGAGCTTATCTGAACTGTATATGAAAAATGAATCTGAATGAGTATCAGGATGGCATCTGTGTCTGGAGGGTATTTGAACTGTATCTGAAAACTTTGAACATTGTTAATGGTAGCTGTTAACCTTTTCATGAAAAGGGTAAAATGTTAGCTAAAATTCAAAGTCATGTTGTATGAAATGCATGATATGATGCATTCGTTTTAACACGTTTATGATATATGGATGCGATGTTGCGTATGTGAGCTAATCTGCTGCACTGCTGTTAGATTGGGGAAAATAAATCCTCAAATGTTTCTGACGATATGTAAGTCTTCATGTCTTTAAGTTGAAGTGTTAATGAATTTCCCTTTCGCGAAATAAACCCTGTTGTAAATTAAATGTCGTGTACTGCTTGGAAAATCCTACATGGGGAATTCAGAGAAATTTGACGACTTCTACTGGGGATTGATAACTGGAAGCTCTGTTCCACTGGGGATTAAACTGCACACTGCGGGGGATTATGGAAATAGCATAGAGATATTTCCCTACCCCTTAAAGCCATCAGTGATTGTATTTCTATCTCGTTTATTTGTAAACAGTAATTATGTTCAAATGCATATGTTCAAAAATGAATCATTGGACGTTTTTTGTAAACAAACCACAAGAGTAAAGAAAAAAAGCAGATAGCTTTGCACTTTCAAAGGGATATCTTTGTATTGAATTTGAGTAAGTATTTTTTGTACAATGAGACAAATATTCTTATAAGAGAATACTGTCGTAAAAAATGAAAATTTTTATACAAAGAAAATATAGCTATGTGTAATAATCCACGGGGTTCCCATTCTGCTAAAGCCTTCGTATCTCTGAGCGTCTTGTCTATTTGTTGCCTCCTCTGCAGATGATTGAATTGATCAGAACCTCTGAGTTTGTCAGTTGAAGCCAAAGGTTGTCCGTAAAGGTGATCCAACGGGACATAGTCATGCGCTTTAATTCCCTAACTTTTTCCTGGACCGCCCTTTCTAGTTTTCAGTCCACCAACAAACCCTTTTTTGCCCAAGTCGCCCTTTCGGTTTTTCAACTTCCCAGGTGTACAATTTTTTTTATTTTACCCCTAATTTTTTCCTGAACCTTTTTGGTTCGCCGGGATTCCCTTCTTTTTCCTAGGTGTGTCAACATAGAGGGTCTCTTATGCATAATATCTTTTGACTATGTCCGCGTTCGCAGGGTGCAGCAGGTCATCACCATCCATGGTGGTCAAGATCATTGTGCCACCAGAGAATATGTTTTTGATTACAAATTGTCCTTCGTATGTAGGATTCCATTTGCCCCTGGGATCACCTTGTGGGAGTATGATGCGCTTGATCACCAGATCTCCAACTTGATATACTTATCGTCTGAACTTTTTGTTAATCATCTATTTTTGATACATTTGACCATGACAGACAGCAGTAAGCCTTTTCTCATCAATCAAGTTTAGTTGATCAAGTCGAGTCTGGATCCAATCGTCTTCATTCAGCCCTGCATCCTTCATGATTCTCAGAGAGGGGATCTGGCCCTCAATAGGCAAGACAACTTCCATGCTGTAAACCAGAGAATAAGGTGTTGCCCCGGTTGATGTGCGAGCTGTGGTACGATATCCGTGGAGAGCGAATGGTAGCATCTCATTCCAGTCTTTGTATGTGACTATCATTTCCTGTATGATCTTTTTAATGTTCTTATTCGCGGCTTCGACAAAACCATTCATCTTGGGCCGGTAAGGGGAAGAATTGTGATGCTGAATCTTGAATTGATCGCACAAGGCGGTGATCATAGTATTATTCAGGTTTGTACCATTGTCTGTAATTATCCTCTCCGAGATACCGTAACGACAAATGAGATTCTACTTGATGAATCGGGCAACAACATTCTTGGTAACGGAAGAGAAAGAAGCTGCCTCCACCCACTTGGTAAAATACTCAATGGCCACTAGGATGAAGCGGTGTCCATTGGAGGCTGTTGGCTTGATTTCCCCAATCATATAAATTCCCCACATAACAAAGGGATAAGGAGCCATCAAGACATTCAGAGGAACCAGAGGTACGTGCACCTTGTCAGCATAAATCTGACACTTGTGGCAGGTTCGAGAGTGTTGATAACAATATGCTTCCATGGTAGACCAGTAATAGCCTGCCCGTAGGATTTTCTTTTCCATCGTATGTCCACTGGAATGGGTGCCAAAAGTGCCTTCATGTAACTCATCCATGATCCTTTCAACTTCAACCTTGTCTACGCACCGAAGTAACATAGAGTCATAGTTGAATTTGTAAATAATGCCATTACTAAGGAAGAATTTAGCAGAGAATCTCCTCAAGTACTTATTATCATTGACTGAAGCTCCTTCTGGATATTCTTGGGTTTCGAGATACCTCTTGACTTCGTGAAACCAAGGTTGGTCCGCTACTTCTTCAGTATTAATCTCGTGACAGTGTGCTGGTTCATCCATTCGTTCAATAGTGATCTGTGGAGACTTGTTGTCCCATTTAAGTTTAAACATAGATGACATTGTGGCTAGTGCGTCTGCTAGATGATTTTCTTCTCGCGGGAAGTGCTCGAAGGTAATCTTCTCAAAGTGTGGGAGAAATGTCAAAACATGTTCTTTGTAGGGGATAAGATTAGGGTGTTTGGTGTCCCATTCCCCTTTGATCTGGCTAATGACTAAAGCTGAACCTCCGAATACATTTAATGATTTGATCCCCAAGTCTATGGAAGCTTTGAGACCAAAGATGCACGCTTCGTATTCCACCATGTTATTTGTACAATTGAAGTAAAGTCTTGCAGTAAATGGAGTATGACACCCTTCAGGAGATATGAGTACTGCACCAATACCATTTCCAAGTGCATTAGATGCCCCATCAAAAACCAGGGTCCATCGGGATCCTTGTTCAGGTCTGTCATATGGCCTGAGTTCTTCATGGTTGTTTACCATCATGATGTCTTCATCTGGGAATTCGAACTTCATGGACTGGTAGTCTTCTACAGCTTGGTGAGCAAGGTGATCAGCTAGTACACTGCCCTTTATTGCTTTCTGGGTAGTATATTGTATATCATATTCTGTTAGGATCATCTGCCATCTTGCTATTCTCCTAGAGATAGCAGGTTTCTCGAAGATGTATTTTATTGGATCCATTTTAGATATCAACAAGGTAGTATGGGTCAGCATATACTGTCCTATCCGGCGAGCAGCCCATGCCAGAGCGCAACAAGTTTTCTCGAGCAGTGAATATCTTGTTTCACAGTCGGTAAACTTTTTTCTCAGGTAATAAATAGTGTGCTCTTTTCGGCCAGACTCGTCATGCTGCCCTAACACACACCCCATTGAATTTTCCAAAATAGTCAAATACATGATCAATGGTCTACCCTCGACTGGTGGCATTAAAACAGGAGGCTCTTGAAGGTACTCTTTGATCTTGTCGAAAGAAGTTTGGCATTCATCATTCCATTTGACTACTTGATCTTTCTTCAATAGTTTGATGATTGGTTCACAAGTAGCTGTCAGGTGAGAAATAAATCTGGCCATGTAGTTTAAACATCCCAAGAATCATATGACTTCCTTCTTAGTATGAGGAGCAAACATCTCTTGTATCTCTTTCACCTTGGTAGGATCTACTTCAATACCTTTATTGCTGACGACAAAGCCTAGGAGTTTACCAGACCTTACTCCAAATGTGCACTTATTTGGATTCAACCTCAGTTTGTACTTTTTTAATCTCAAAACAGTTTATGTAAATGATCAAGGTGCTCTTCTTCTGTTTGAGATCTAGCTATCAGGTCGTCCACATAGGCTTCTATTTCGTGATGTATGATGTCGTAAAATAAAGCTACCAAGGCACGCTGATAGGTTACCCCCACATTCTCAAGTCCGAATGGCATAACCTCGTAGCAGAATGTGCCCCATTGTGTGACAAAAGTTGTTTTCTGCATGTCCTCCGGTTTCCATTTTGATTTGGTTGTAACCCGAGAAACCGTCCATGAAGGAAAACACTTTTTGTTGTGCAGCATTGTCAACTAGGATGTCAATGTGGGGAAGTCGGATATCATCCTTAGGGCTTGACCTATTCAAATCTCTGTAGTCCATGCACATTCATACCTTTCCGTCGTTTTTGGGCACGGGGAGAACATTGGCACCCCATTGTAGATAGGAGGTGACGGCCAAGAATCCAACATTGAATTATTTCATGACTTCTGCTTTAATCTTCTCTGACATATCTGGTCGCATTTGACAGACCTTTTGTTTTACTGGTGGGAAATCCTCTTTTGTAGGTAGACGATGTACCATAATATCTGCATCAAGTCCTGGCATGTCTTCATACGACCAGGCAAAGACCTCAACATACTCGTATAGCAACTGAATCAGACACTCCTTGACACTGGGTTCCAGATTGGCACACACTTTGACTTCTCTTTTGTCTTCTTCGATACCTAGGTTGATTGTATCCACAGGTTCCTCGTGGGGCTGAATGGTTCTCTCTTCTTGTTGTAGCAATCTGGCAAGTTCCCCTGGTACTTCACAATCTTCCTCACCTTCGTCTTCGGCTTGGTAAATTAGATTTTCAGAGTTATAGAAGGACATAGCAGAACCGTTACCCATGGGATTTCGAATGGATGTAGACCTGCATTGTGAGTGTGAGTGTGTGTAAGGGTATAGTTATCTTTGAAAGAAATGAAAATGCAAAAAGGAAAAACAATGAGCACAAAGTTTATATTCAAAACGTCCATGATTCATTGATGTCATAGTGAGATGAGATAATAACCCTTACAAATGGACCATTGTGCCTCGGGTAAGACACAAGGTGTTGTACCCCAAAATTTACCCTCTAATTTCATCAACATTTCTCATCACAAGAATCTTGGAATTCAAGGTCAAGCTAGGGTTTGCTCTGCTCAAGACACCTCCTTGTACTGTTGACCTAAATTAGGGTTTGAGTTTGCACAGTGATGTTTTTACCCACAATGTCCAAAGTGACTTTCATACTTCATGTTGGACTCACAAGTTTGTCCATACCAAGTTTCAAGCCTTGATTCAAATTTTTGCCCAGTCAATTAGACAATTGACATAGAAATCAACTGTATTGGGGTAAAAGTCAACTGTGGACAATTGACAGTCAAACCTCATGAAATTTGATCCACATCAACATTATTAACTCATATGAACCATTTGATCAAGTTTGGATCACAATTCCACAAGAAATTTGATCAGATCACCAAAAGGGCAAAATGGTCATTTTTAGGGTTTTGACTGCACAAAGGCAATTTTTGACTGTTTGACCTAGCCAATGGAAAATCAAGCTCACACATGGACTCAAGAACTCAATGAAATTTCCTTGACCCATTCAACAAGTTCAAAAGATCCCAAATGCATAGGATTGACAGATGAATTTTTCAGTCAACTGATCAAAATTTGACTGTACACTGAAAAGTCAAACTTTGTCCCATTTTTTCACCAAGATGTAAATGGATTCAAAAAAAACTTGCAACATGAAAGTTGTAGTCCATCAAAAAGTATACAACTTTGATTCACAAAGTTTTCTCAAAAGAGGCTTGTATCTCAAGTTATGATTTTTGGAACAAGGGTACCTAAAACTTTTAACATAGAGAAATTTTGCCATAATTTAGGCAGGATTTTGACCAATCTTCTTGGCCATTTTTCACATAGTTCCACTTGGAGCTTCAAGTTGCATTTCAAAAATGGATTATAGTACATGTTCCAATCTTTCCAAATTGTCCAAGAACTCCTCAAAAACCCTTGTGGTTAGAGAGAATCTAATGCTTGAAGTTGGCAAAAACTCACTTTGATCCATGGCCAATACATGTTCATACCAATTTGCAAATCTGATCTAGCTAGCTTGGTTCATAATTACAGGCCTCAAAACCAGTTTGTGCTCCATAATTTAATGCATATCCATTGATCTAAGGTATTGTCTTGGTCATTAGGGCATTGTACACTAGATTAAGCCTTAAATGGAAAAAGTAACAATACCATTTTTGCTTAAACTTCACTTTATGTGAAAACAAGATCCTTGAGGCATGGGGCCATATCTCTGAGGCAAGATCAAATCTACCAATTCCAGTAACCAAGGGCAAAAGATGCAGCATGATATAGGACTTGTACAGGCCTGCATTGAACAGATAGACACTCTTGCTTCAAGAAGAAGAAAAGTTGCAAACCACAAGCCATCTCTCACATCTGTTAAAACCAACTTACACAAACATTGCAAACAAGTTTGATACCTCCTAACAAGCCAGAAACACGACCCCTTTGCCTCTAAAAACCCCTAGTGCATAAAACCCACATTTTCTTGCAAAACAGAGTCAGTTCTGCAATCTTCAAGCCATAATCAAATTCCATCGTGCGTTTTGTCCAAAGATACTTCAAACACCTTCCAACCAACATACCTAAGCTATCCAGATCATCCATTGCTAGTTGTAACACCCTTAACACACATTTCCATTTTTGTTTCAAAGCTTTGCAGGTTGAGTTCTGTAGCACGATTCAGGCTACTTCAAAACAAGCAAAGCATTGGGAAAGCATCAGTGGACCTCAGGTAAGCTCAAAAGAACCTCAAACACCCTTGGAAGTTGTTGCATTGCCCAGCTCGAAGTCAACTGAAACAGGTATTTCATGAACTTCTATCTCTCTATTTAGGAATAGTTAGGCTTAGGTTTGTGAATGAAATATGTTGTACTCATAGCCCTGAAGCCATACATATGCTTAGTTTTCATTTATATTAATCGTGCTAGGAAAATTTCATCCATGAACTTTCTGAAAAAACTAGGATAGAAATTAGGGCCAGAGAAATTCTCTCTGGTCTTTGAGAGTTAGCTTAAGTTTTTTATATGGTTGGATTCGTTGTTTGATGCTCTACAAGTTTCATGTTATGAGTTTTGTCAAAAAATTAAGGAATCAGGAGATAACATTTGTGTACAGAAGCGCGCGTATTTTTGTTCAAAGGAAGAAGACGAAGTTTGGTTTGGGCTGGGCCTGTACAGGCTTGCTTTTGGCACCCCCCTCTTTTCTTTTTACACCCCCTGGCCCATTTCTTGTACATTTGTCATTTTTGCATTTTTGTTTCATTTCTGATTTTGATATTTTATTTTCTAACATAAAAAATACTTAAAATTTATTTTTTATATTTTTTCATATTTATTTGATATTTATTTTTATTTTACTAGTATAAATATGTAAATAATTTATTTTCTTTTATTTAAACTTAAAGAATAATGTAAAAAAATATGTTCATTTTCATTTATTATTTTTATTCATATTTAAAAACATTTTCTTGAATATACACATTTTTTGTAAATAATTAATTTTTATTTTTATATATTTAATATGTTTAATATATATATATATATATATATATATATATATATATATATATATATATATATATATATATATATATATATATATATATATATATATATATATATATATATATATATATATATATATATATATATATATATATATATATATATATATATATATATATATATATATACACTTTATTTTATTAAATAATTAGGACAAAAATACAAAAATATTACATTTTCATTTTTATTAAATTTTACACTAAAAACATCATTTTTACAATATACTTTTATTTTTTGTACAAATCAATACATTATTGCATATAAATAATAAATAATACTATTTATTTAAAAATTAGGGTTTTTGCCCTAAATAATAAAAATAATTAAAATTGACCCTTTTTATTATTATTTACATTTCACATTAAAAAATACTTTTTACATACATAAAAAACTTTTGCATAATACATTTTATTTAACATTTATTTGTTGTATTTTATTTAATTATTGCACATTTAAATATTGTCTTATACATTCGATTTGGTTGTAATAATTTAGAATTTAATTCCTTGTCAAATACCCCTAATTCAAATTTGTACCCCCTTCCCTATATCATGTTGTAATAGTGTAGGCTTTGAATTCTCGCACCTTTAAATGCTTTCATTTATGTCATAGTTAGACTTAGGGTTTGTATGCAAAAACCAAATTAACAAATAGTTTGACCTAATCAAAGATAAAAATGCATGAAAAAATAAACACAATGCACACTTGCACCCCTAGGGTTTCAATCCACTTGTTGCCTTCAAAAATGGACCATGGTTGCATGTCAAGTACTTTGGCAAAACAAAGACAAAACAAAAGATCATAGTCCCTCGATGACGCTATCTGAGTTGCCTAAATAAAATGATCAAGTCCCTTAAGAAAATTGCCAAAAATACTTGACATAATTGCTATCATGGTCTATACGATGACCCGCGCCTGTCCCGTTAACATCCTAACACAAGGTTTTTCACCAAATACAATGGTGAAACAACACTGTTAAAAGGGTTAAAAACATAAGAAAAATATTTGAGTAAAATAGGGTAGATAGCTCTTAGTTACTTAATCAAGCTTGCAAAAACATCCTTGCTATTTTTCAAAACACACTTCACAACACAATTTCAAAACCCTACTTTCAAACATTGAAAACTTTTCAAAAGACAAAAACACCTTTGTATACATTCAAACAAGAATCATTACAAAGGTTGCCACAACGATGGCCTCTTTTCAAAACATCTTTCAAAATCACACAAAAAAGCACCATTTCAAACAATTGAAAAGCAAAGCAAGTGATCTAAGCTAGTAACTAAGAGCCCATGGATAACCATGGATAAAAAGGGTGCTAATACCTTCCCTTTCTATAATCTACTCCCTGAACCCAAGAAAACACCTCAAAGGTCTTTCCTGTGCTTTTTGACCTTTCCTTAGGATAAAATAAAAAGTCGGTGGCGACTCTTGCTAAACCGAAACATTTGCAAACACAAACGCAAAATCCCAAGTCAGTTCTCCCAACGTATCACAGAACTGGCGACTCTGCTGGGGAGAATCATTAAAAGTGGAGTAACCTTAGGGCTTAGATCACCCTTGGCATGATTATATTGTTTGCTTTGATTGCTTTACATTTGGTTCTCTTGTTTGGGCTTGAAATCCTCTACCCGGATTTGGGAAACATTCATAGGTAAATAGCAATACGTTGTGGAAACTGTGCGGGGTATACCGACACGGTTGAAGCAATAGATATATTAGTGCGACATATTTGTGAGTACCGGTAGCCTTTGAGTCAATCAAAGAGAATACGGGGCCGCTGAGTGATGTCATGAAGCACTAATGAACTCTTAGAACCTTACTTGACCATCTTGGCCTTTTATTAGGGGTAGTGAGATGAACGACTTTGGTGCAGTTCGAAGTTGGTAGATACTCGATACTACACTCATTGAGGGTTGTTTTCTTGGAATATTTTGGTCGCTAGTTAAGTGGCTAAACCAAAACAATGAACATAGAAAACAATCCAGTGATATTGAGCTCCTTAGAACCCAGTTACTATTTATAGGACAGGTTTTGAGCCAACTAAACTCAAGAGGGTACTTACCTATGAAACCTCATGCAAGCCTGAAACTAGGGTTTTGTGTGACTTGCTTGTACATGTGCTTGTGTATACATCATGAACATCATAAAGCATCATATGCATCCACTAACCATTTCAAGGGTTTGGATCTTCGTCTTTGTTCTTGTTTTGTAGGTCATGGAATCTCTTCGCAGGAAAACAATTCAAGTCAACCTTGTGAGAATCCCTCCTCAACTCAAGGAGCTTACTTCTAGGATTTCAGAGAATTCTCTCTTTAGTGAAAGACATGGTAGACTCCTCAACTTGGTCAACACCAACATTGAAGAAGACATGGTGAAAGTCCTCTTCCAGTTCTTTGACCCCCTACACCACTGTTACACATTTCCTGATTACCAGTTGGTGCCTACTTTGGAGGAATTTTCTCAACTCTTGAGAATTCCTATTCTTAATCAACTACCCTACAACGGTATAGAAAAAGAACCAAAGTCTGAAGATGTTGCTCAAGCATTACACTTGCAGCCATCTGACATCAAGGGGCATTGGGAAACCAGAAGTGGTGTCAAGGGCTTCTTGGCAAAGTTTCTGTTTGAAAAGGCACAAGACTGCTGGAATTCTCTTGATCTACAATCCTTTGAAGAGATTGTGGCACTCCTCATCTATGGGTTGGTCTTGTTCCCAAACCCTGATCAGCTTATAGATGTGAATGCTGTCAAGATTTTGATGTCCAGGAATCCTATACCTACATTGCTTGGGGACATCCTACACTCATTTTACACACGAACAATGAGGAAAATAGGTGTTCTCATGTGCTGTACTCCTCTCCTAGCAAGGTGGTTTATTTTTCATCTTCCACAATCAGTTTTGAAGAATGAGCAGGGTTTAAGGTGGTCACAGCGATTGATGACCCTCACACATTCTGATGTACATTGGTGTTCTTGGTCCAGAGAAAATGTCATCATCATTGATCGTTGCGGGGAATTACCTAATGTCCCACTACTTGGCATTAGGGGAGGAATCACCTACAACCCCTGTCTAGCTTTGAGACAATTTGGATATGCTCGGAGGGATGGCCCTCATGACATGCTGATTCCGGACCTAGTTTTTGACTTCGACAACGATGCGCAAGGACTTAGACAAAGGTTCATCAGAGCTTGGAGGATGCCTAACAAGGTGGATAGTAAGACACTGGGGCATAAGAATTCCATCCCCCTTGAGCCTTACCTCAAGTGGGTACGAACCCGCTCCCAGAATCTTATGATGCCATACCCTCACATTCTCCCCTTGATCAAAGAGTCTGTTATGGAAGGAGAGGTTCCATACACCATCCTGCATCCTGACATGCCAACATCATGGGAAGAAATGCAAAAGAGTTGGATCGAACTCAAGGAAGAACGGGATACTTTTGAAGCCAGCTTCTATGCCAGTGAGAAGAAGGTTTTGGAGCTTACCCGCCGACTTCACGAGGAGGAAACTCTCAACACTTACATCGCGCCAAAGAGGATGCGCAATGTCTTTTTACATTAAGAATTTTGTAATATGTCGCCCATGGGGCACTTATGTACTAACAAATTTCTTCTTAATATGACGTGCGTTCTTTTTGTTTGCAACAAATTTGAATTTCTGAACCCTTGAATGCATTACATGAATAACATACCATTCATCATATGCATAAACAGGTCTTCACGCCAGGTTTCCTTATCTTTCTGCTGTTTATTTCAGCAAGATGGATTTGGAGCAGACGGTAAAGGATCTGCAGGCACAAAATTCACAATTCCAACAACTCCTCATGACCTTGGAAAAAGGTCAAGAGAACCTCAAAGTTTTGTTGGAGAAGAATAAGGAGAAAAAGAAAAATAGACCTGGGGTGGCCACTTTTAGAAGAAGGTTTGAGAGCAATGCTAGGAAGGTTCTTGAGTTCCCCTCAACGTCTGACGAAGGAGCCGATAAAGGGAAAGGGACTACTGTGCCTTCTGAATCCGAGGTTGAAGAGGAGGAAGAGGAAGAAGATGAAGACTACTCCGAACAACAATATCCACCCGCGAATGATAAATATAAGAACCTTAAAGATAGACTGGCAGCCATGGAGTTGAAGAGGTTGCCCGGATTGGATTTTGAAGAACTAGGGCTGGTAGCTGTGATTGTTATCCCTCCCAAGTTCAAGGTGCCAACATTTGCCAAGTATGACGGTCTGTCATGCCCAAAGATGCACCTGAGGTTGTATGTCAGAAAAATCCAACCCCACTCATCCGATAAAGACCTCTGGGTACACTTTTTCCAAGACAACTTGTCTGGCACGCAGTTAGATTGATTTTATCAACTCGAGAGATCAGAGGTTTACAATTGGGAAGACTTGGCAGCTGCTTTTTATCGTCAGTATCAATACAATGCTGATTTTGCGCCCACTTGTACTCAGTTACAAAGTATGAGGATGGCTTCCAATGAAGGGTTTAAAGAGTACGCCCAGAAGTGGCGTGATCTGGATGGAACGGTGCAGACACCGCTATCAGATAGGGAGTTAGTTGACATGTTTCTGGGGACCCTGTATGGCCCCTTCTTCAATCATCTAATCGAAAGTTCTTCCGCGGGATTTACTAAACTGATTTTGACCGGCGAAAGGGTTGAGGCCGGTATTAAGAGTGGAAAGATTCAAAGGGATGCTTCCGCATCCATGGCTGTTAAGAAACCCTTCCCAGCCAAGAAGGAAGCATCTGCTGTGTATTCTCAGAAGGGACAGGGAAGAACTGAGCGCTGGCCAATTGTAGGGGCTGTGATGATTCAAAACTCGTCAAATGAGCAACCTCGTAACAATTAGTCGAGACCTAATCAACAACAGGTGGAAAGGCCATAACGGCAGTTCACCCGCATCAACTTGAAGCCCGCTCAGGTACTTCCTCATTTGTTGAAGCTGAATCTGACCAGTTTGAAGGAAGCGCCAAAGAACCCTAACACCTCCTCTCCATACTACAACTCCAATGCCATGTGTGCTTACCATTCCGACAGTGCTAGGCATGATACCAATAATTGCTGGGCGCTTAAGAACAAAATCCAGGATCTGATTGATGCTAAGGAAGTAGAATTTGATGCTCCTGAGAAGCCCAATGTTATATCTGCTCCGATGCCCAAGCACGGCCACAATATTCATGCTGTTATGGAGGACCTTCATGTTATTGATGTTCTTGACCTTTTGACGCTGTTACTTGTGATTAAAGAAAATTTGTTGAGAGCCAGGATCTTTCCTGGTTGTGGTAAAGACTGTTATTTTTGTTTGAACATACGAGGTGATTGCCCAATGTTGAAGTCAGGTGTCCAACGCCTGATGGATACCCAAGAGATACTTTTCCAGAAAACCCCTGTTGGTACCTTCAATCCTGTTACTCCCGCTACTTCGACCAATGATATCGCAATTATAACCATTTCTGACAATCCACCCAAGGCTTGCAAAAGGCCTGTCAGGATTACACCCAACTCTGAATGTGTACCTTTAAAGATCACCATGCCGGGACCTGTCCCGTACCAATCCAACAAAACGATACCATGGAACTATGGGGGAGAAATCTTCTACCATGGTATCAAACAAATCAAAACATTCCAAAAGATTTATGAAGAAGAAAGCTCTGGTATAGGGAACATTGCGGGTACAAGCAAGATAACCCACAGCGGCCAGATCTTTTCTCTGGAGATTACTCCCCCTCGAGCAGTTTTCAGACCCTTGAAAGCTTCTGTACCTGTTGGACCATCTGTGCAAGGCCCAGTGGTTGAAGAATTGGACACTCCTTAAGTAAGACCATCTGCTGATACTACCGACAAGGGTAAGGGGATACTGGAAGTGCTTGTTAGGACGAAGGCTCATGCTGTGGTTATCCCCGAAACCACTCAGAAAGAAATGGATGAAATCTTGAAAATAATCAGAAAAAGTGACTACGACGTTGTGGAATAGTTAGGGCAGACCCCTTCTAAAATTTCAATGTTAGCTCTCCTGCTCTGTTCTGAGGCCCATGCTAAGGCCCTAATCAAATTCTTGAAGGCGACACATGTACCCCAAGAGACTTCGGTTGACCAATTTCAGGAATGTGTGGCCAGTCTTACTGCTGATAATGGCCTTGACTTTTCCAATGCTGACTTGACTCCCAAAGGAAGGAAACACAACGACGCGTTACATGTCTCAGTTGAATGCCGGGGAACCACTCTCGCCCATGTCTTAGTTGATACTGGTTCTTCCTTGAATGTGCTGCCGAATAAAGCCTTACACCGTTTGGACTGCGAAGGATTGACCCTCAAACCTAGTAACATTGTTGTTAGGGCCTTTTATGGGTCCAAAAGAATGGTTTATGGAGAGGTTGATATTCCTATCAAAGTAGGCACAGAAGTTTTCAGCTCCACCTTCTACGTGATGGATATCCGTCCGTCATATTCGTGTTTGCTAGGGAGACAATGGATCCATTATGCCAGGGCAGTTACCTCCTCTTTGCACTAAATGCTGAAATATCCTGTTAAGGGTAATATTATAACAGTGCACGACGAGGAAGAATACATGATAAGTCATCTCAATTCCTTCCGTTATGTGGAGTTGGATGGCGAGTTCATCGAAACGCCTTTCCAGCATTTTGAGGAAGTTTCTCCCGAGGTAGCGGTTGCGAAGACAATGGTTGGGGTGCCTATCGTTCCCAAGCATGTATCTAGGATGTCATCTCTCAAGGACGTAGAAGCTGTAATTAAAGAAGGGAAGAATGCAGTATGGGGACAATTGCCTGACTTTCTCCATAAGACAGACAAGTTTGGGTTAGGGTTCACTGCTGCAGGACAAAAGGCTATGCGTCGCTCCAAGGCTGGAAGGCCGCCCGGCAAGATCTCACACCATGGAATCAACGCTGTTGAAGATGAAGATGAAGAGAGCCACTTTGAAGATTGGATCTTTCCGACCGTTGAAGGGGGTTTGAGCAACTGGGAAGCAAAGGATTTTGTTCCCATCACCTTTATCAAAAGTAATTTTATCTTTGAACAAATTTCCATTTTTATGGTCTGTAATAACTAAAACAATTCGCACACTATTTTCACCTCATGCCTTGCCCGGGGCATGTAGGGCCGTTTGTAAGGGCTTGATTTTCTTCATAATCATATGCCATGTTTTAATGAATCATTGGAAGTTTTTCATCTATAAATTGTTGTGTTCATTTTTCTTTCCCTTTGCATTTTTGTTTGTTTAAGGATGGATATCCCTTACACACACCCACACTCACAAATGCAGGTACCCATCCACTCCGAATTCCATGGGTGACTATTCTGCTTTAACCTTCGATAACTCTGAAGATTTGGTCAATCATGCTGAGTACGAAGTTGACGAAGATTGTGAAGTGTCGGGAGAGTTTTCCAGACTTTTGCAACAAGAAGAGAGGGCTATTCTACCTTATGAAGAGTTGCTAGAAACCATCAACTTGGGGACGGAAGAAGACATGAAGGAAGTAAAAGTGGGTGCCAACCTGGAACCAAGTATTAAAGAGCGCTTAGTGCAACTGTTGAACGAATATGTTGAAATCTTCGCCTGGTCTTATGAAGGCATGCCAGGGTTAGACATAGATATCGTGGTTCACTGTCTCCCCACAAGAGAAGATTGTCCACCGATCAAGCAAAAGGTCCGCCGGATGAGGCCTGACATGTCTGAGAAAATCAAGGCTGAAGTAATGAAGCAATTCAAAGCTGACTTTCTGGCTGTTACCTCCTATCCATAATGGGTTGCTAACATCGTGCCCGTGCATAAGAAGGACGGCAAAGTCAGAATGTGTGTGGACTATCGGGATTTAAACATGGCTAGCCCTAAAGATGATTTTCCACTGCCGCATATCGACATCTTGGTTGACAACACAGCTCAGCATAAGGTATTTTCCTTCATGGATGGATTCTCGGGATACAACCAGATCAAAATGGCCCCCGAGGACATGGAGAAAACTACTTTCGTCACGCAATGGGGTACCTTCTGCTACAAAGTGATGCCATTCGGACTGAAGAATGCAGGGCAACTTATCAACGTGCCATGGTAGGTTTGTTTCATGATATGATACATCATGAGATCAAAGTTTACGTAGACGACATGATAGCTCAATCACAGACAGAAGAAGAACACCTTGGTCATTTGCAAAAGCTTTTTGCCAGGTTGAAGGAGTATAAGCTCAGACTGAACCTAAGCAAGTGCACTTTTGGAGTTAGGTCTGGTAAACTTTTGGGATTTATTGTCAGCAACAAAGGCATTGAGGTTGATCCAGCTAAAGTGAAGGCTATACAAGAAATGCTTGCCCCCCGTACTGAAAAGGAGGTTAGAGGATTCTTGGGACACTTGAACTATATCGCCAGATTCATCTCTCACCTGACTTCTACCTGTGAACCAATTTTCAAACTGTTAAAGAAGGATCAGGTAGTTGAATGGAACAATGACTGTCAAGTTGCTTTTGATAAAATCTAGGAGTATTTGCTGGAACCTCCTATCTTGATGCCACCCGTTGAAGGAAGGCCTTTAATCATGTATCTGACTGTTTTGGATAATTCAATAGGGTGCGTATTGGGCCAACATGACGAGTCTGGCCGAAAAGAGCATGCCATTTATTACCTTAGCAAAAAGTTTAAGGACTGTGAGACTCGCTACTCACTGCTCGAGAAAACTTGATGCGCTTTGGTATGGGCTGCTCACTGGCTGAGACAGTATATGTTGACTCATACCACCTTGCTGATTTCTAAAATGGATCCAATCAAGTATATCTTCGAGAAGCCTGCTTTATCTGGAAGAATCGCTAGATGGAAGATGATCCTGACTGAGTATGATATCCAGTATACTACCCAAAAAGCTATAAAGGGGAGTGTACTAGCTGACCATCTAGATCATCAAGCCGTCAAAGATTATCAATCTATGAGATTCGACTTCCCTGACGAAGACATCATGACATTGGACAATATTGAAGGTGACCGTATGACGGACCTGAACAAGGATCCCGATGGACCCTGTACTTTGATGGTGCTTCAAATGCACTTGGCAACGGTACCAGTGCGGTACTCATTTCTCCGGAGGGTTGCCATACACCCTTCACTGCCCGATTGTGCTTCAGCTGTACCAATAACATGGCTGAATATGAAGCTTGCATCTTTGGTCTCAAGGCTGCTATAGACTTAGGAATCAAATCTTTGGTCGTATTTGGGGACTCGGCTTTGGTCATCAGTCAAGTCAAAGGAGAGTGGGACACTAAGCATCCTAATCTGATCCCATACAAAGAACATGTCCTGACGTTGTTGCCTCATTTCGAGCAGATTACTTTCGAGCACTTCCCGCGAAAAGAAAATCAGCTAGCAGATGCTCTGGCTACAATGTCTTCCATGTTTAAACTCAACTGGGATAGCGAGGCTCCCCAAATCACCATCGAGCGAATGGACGAACCCGCGCACTATCATGAGATTAATACTGAAGAAGTAGTGGAACAACCCTGGTTTCATGAAATCAAAAGGTATCTCCAGACTAGAGAATATCCTGAAGGAGCTTCCGTCAATGACAAAAAGTTCTTAAGGAGATTTGCTTCCAAGTTCTTCCTAAGCAATGGCATCCTTTATAAGCGCATCCATGATTGTGTTCTACTTCGTTGTGTGGACAAAGCTGAAGCAGGTTTGATCATGATTGAGATACACAGTGGCACATTTGGCACCCACTTAAGCGGGCATACGATGGCTAAGAAGATTCTAAGGGCAGGCTACTACTGGTCTACCATGGAAGCTGATTGTTACCAACATTCCCGTACTTGCCACAAGTGCCAAGTCTACGCCGATAAGGTACATATTCCTCATGTTCCTCTCAACATTCTGACAGCTCCTTGGCCATTTGCAATGTGGGGCATTGACATGATTGGAGAGATCAATCCCACGTCATCCAATGGACATCGCTTCATCTTGGTCGTTATTGACTATTTTACCAAGTGGGTCGAAGAAGCTTCTTTTGCCTCAGTTACAAAGAATGTGGTTGCCCGCTTTATCAAGCAGAACCTCATATGCCGGTACAGTGTCCCCGACAGGATCATCACAGATAACGATACGAATTTGAACAACATTATAATCACCGCCATGTGTGAGCAGTTCAAGATTTATCATCACAATTCATCTCCCTATCGGCCAAAGATGAACGGTGCTGTCGAAGCCGCGAACAAAAATATCAAGAAGATCATTCAAAAGATGACAATCACCTACAAGGACTGGCATGAGATATTATCGTTTGCTCTGCATGGATATCGTACCACGACACGTACTTCAACAGGGGCAACCCCATTTTCTTTGGTGTATGGCATGGAAGCTGTGTTACCTATGGAGGTTCAGATTCATTCCTTAAGGATTATGAAGGATTCCGGTTTGAGTGAAGACGATTGGATTCAGACCCGGTTTGACCAACTCAATTTGATCGACGAGAAGCGACTTACCGCTGTTTGTCATGGTCAGACGTGTCAAAAACAGATGATCAAGGCTTTCAACAAGAAAGTTAGACGTCAAGTATATCAAGTCGGAGATCTTGTAATCAAGCGGATTATCTTACCGCAAAGTGATCCCAGGGGCAAGTGGACTCCTACCTACGAAGGACCATTTGTGATTAAGAGCATCTTTTCTGGTGGAGCAATGATTCTAACCACCATGGATGGCAACGATTTGCCGCACCCTGCGAACGCAGACATAGTCAAAAGATATTATGCATAAAACAACCCGACAAGTTGAAAACCCGAAAGGGCGACTTGGGCAAAAATGGGCATCCCGATGAATCGAAAACCCGAAAGGGCGGTTCAGGCAAAAATTAGGGATAAAACAAAAAAATCTGTACACCCGGCAAGTTGAAAACCCGAAAGGGCGACTTGGGCAAAAAAGGGTTTCCCGGTGGATCGAAAACCCGAAAGGGAGGTCCAGAAAAAAGTTAGGGAATTAAAGCGTATGACTATGTCTCGTCGGATCACTTTAAGAACAATCTCTTTACCAACAAGCTCCAAGCTTCTAATCAATCCAGTCATCAGCGGGCGAAGCAGCGAATGGACTACATATTCAGAGTGGTCAAGGCTATAACAGAATGGGAATCCCATGGAATTGTTACACATAGCCATCTTTCTTTTGTATAAATTTTTTCAATTTTTACGATAACATTCTCTTACTAGGATGTCTGTCCCCTTTGTACAAAGATACTCACAAAAGTTAATAAAAAGATACTTCAAAGTGCAGAAATTTGCTTGCCTTTCTTTTCTTTTTTACACTTATGTTTTATTTGAAAACGTCCAATGTTTTGTTAAATAGGCATATGCATTTGAATAGAATCACTACTTACAAATAAAACGAAATTGAAAAAGGATATTACTCATAGGTTGATGGAGTAGGAAGAAATCTTTATGCCATTCCAGAAGAAATCCCCTACGATACATCATTCAGATCCTCAACAAGGCTAAATTTGGAGTATATTTCCCCAACGAAGTTAAGCTTCAAGATCCGCAGTGGAGCCGGTGCAGTCTAAAACTTGATTCCCCAGCTGAATTAAGTTTCAAATTTCCCATCAGAGTTAAGCTTCGAGATCCCCAGTGGAGCCCGGAAACCCTGAAAAAAATCCTATCTCCAGCAGAGCCAGAATAGTGAACATTTCTCCCACAGAGTTACCTTCCAAAAGATTGAATATTCCCGGTCTCATTTCTCCAAGAAAAAGCCCCCAAGGTTTCAATTCCCCAGTAGAGATCATAAGAGTTTTCCTCATTCCCCAGGAAAGTCATGAAGGATTCTCATATCCCTGCAGGAGTTGTCAAAGGCCTTGTTAATCCCCACAAATTGCCGAGGATTTTCAATCTCCAGCAGTGGTCCCAGGATTTCCCCTTCTCAGCAATCAAAGATCTTTAATCCCCAAGAAGTCAACAAGGATTTCTCATCTTCAGTATTCAAAGATTTTTGGAATCCCCAGCATTGGTCAAGGATTTACTTTCCCCGACAGCAATCAAAGATTTCATTATCTCTAGTTATCAAGGATTTAATTTCCTCAGTAATACAGCTACTCAGCTTACATGCACATCCATTACATTCACATATCATAAACATTGATGAAATACAGTTCATTGCATCATACATATCATGCAACATAGCTTTATGTTTTAGATAACATTTTACCCTTTTCAGGATAAGATTAAAAGGCTATTGTTAACAATTATCCAGATACAGTATGGATACACCCCAGACACGGCGGTCATCCTATTACACATCCAGAATTTCAAGTCAAATACAGTACAGATACACCCCAGACACGACGGTCATTCTACTACTCATTCAGACTTCAGCAATCTGATACAGGCTAGATACGCTCCGGACACGGCGGCCATTCTATCTCTCATTCAGATTCAACTATCAACTTCAAGTTCATATATGCTCCAGACACAGATGCCATTATGACCCTTACACCGACATCTTGATTCTCCCCAGTGCAATCGCCACAGAAGTCATTCTGTCACTTATTCAGATCCCAGTTATAATCTCAGATATACTCCAGACACGGAAGTCATTCTGCTACTCGTACAGATCTCAAATTCAGATACAATACAAATACACTCCAGACACGATAGTCATTCTGATATTCATTCGAAGTTCAAATACAGTTACAATTCAGATACGCTCCAAACATGGACGCCATTCCTTTGCTCATACAGACTCAGTCTCCAGATACAGTTCAAATGCATTCCAGACACGGATACCAGTTTGATCCTTATTCTTCTGACCTACCACATTGAAGTTCAATAAACACTCTTGGATGGCATCTTTAAGCCCATCTCCAGAAAGATTCTACCATCTCCAAATGGCATCTTTAAGCCCATTTCCTCAAATACATTTTGACGAGTGCAAATTTACGGCCACTCTAGTGTCCAATCCTCTTTTACCTTCGAGTCACGAAAGGAAAACTTGCCAATCTAACTCTTCAGGTTCAAGAAGATTGAACAGGGGAAATTGTTGTACCCCAAAATTTTCCCTCTCATTTCATCAACATTTCTCATCACAAGAGTCATGGAATTCAAGGTCAAGCTAGGGTTTGCTCTGCTAAAGACACCTCCTTGCATTGTTGACCTAAATTAGGGTTTGAGTTTGCACAGTGATGTTTTGACCCACAATGTCCAAAGTGACTTTCATACTTCATGTTGGACTCACAAGTTTGTCCATACCAAGTTTCAAGCCTTGATTCAAATTTTTGCCCAGTCAATTGGACAGTTGACCTAGAAATCAGCTGTATTGGAGAAAAAGTCAACTATGGCCAATTGACAGTAAAACCTCATGAAATTTGACCCACATCAACATTATGAACTCATATGAACCATTTTATCAAGTTTTGATCATAATTCCACAAGAAATTTGATCAGATCACCAAAAGGGCAAAATGGTCATTTTTAGGGTTTTGACTGTACAAAGGCAATTTTTGACTGTTTGACCTAGCCAATGGCAAATCAAGCTCACACATGGACTCAAGAACTCAATGACATTGTATTGACCCATTCAACAAGTTCAAAAGATCTCAAATGCATAGGATTGACAGATGAATTTTTCAGTCAACTGATCAAAATTTGACTGTACACTGAAAAGTCAAACTTTGACTTTTTGGTCAAAATCAAGTGCCAAGAGTCATTTTTCACCAAGACATGTCAAATTATGAAACTTG
Organism: Vicia faba; assembly: GCA_948472305.1. NCBI lineage: Eukaryota > Viridiplantae > Streptophyta > Magnoliopsida > Fabales > Fabaceae > Vicia > Vicia faba. Next base: position 557,797,876 of record OX451735.1, read on the forward strand.
TTCATCAAGAAACCCAAAAATGCAAATTAGGGTTTAAAATGGAAAAATTTCATAACTTAGAAATTTTCTAAGTTATGAAATTTTCTTATTTTTTCCTAACTTTGTCCCATTTTTTCACCAAGATGCAAATGGATTCAAACAAAACTTGCAACATGAAAGTTGTAGTACATCACAAAGTCTACAACTTTTATTCACAAAGTTATCTCAAAATAGGTTTGTATCTCAAGGTTTGAGTTTTGGAATAAGGGTACCTAAAACTTTTAACTTAGAGAAATTTTGCCCTAATTTAGGCAGGATTTTGACCCATCTTCTTGGCCATTTTTCATATAGTTCCACTTGGAGTTTCAAGTTACATTTCAAATATGGATTATAGTACATGTTCCAAGATTTCCAAATTGTCCAAGAACTCATCAAACACCCTTGTGGTTAGAGAGAATCGAATGCTTGAAGTTGGCAAAAACTCACTTTGATCCATGGCCAATACATGTTCATACCAATTTGCAAATCTGATCTAGCTAGCTTGGTTCACAATTACAGGCCTCAAAACCAGTTTGTGCTCCATAATTTAATGCATATCCATTGAGATAAGGTATTGTCTTGGTCGTTAGGGCATTGTACACTAGATTAAGCCTTAAATGGAAAAAGTAACAATACCATTTTTGCTTAAACTTCACTTTATGTCAAAACAAGATCCTTGAGGCATAGGGCCATATCTCTGAGGCAAGATCAAATCTACCAATTCCAGTAACCAAAGGCAAAAGATGCAGCATGATATAGGACTTGTACAGGCCTGCATTGAACAGATAGACACTCTTGCTTCAAGAAGAAGAAAAATTGCAAACCACAAGCCATCTCTCACATCTGTTAAAACCAACTTACACAAACATTGCAAACAAGTTTGATACCTCCTAACAAGCCAGAAACACGACCCCTTTGCCTCTAAAAACTCCTAGTGCATAAAACCCCCATTTTCTTGCAAAACAGAGTCAGTTCTGCAAACATCAAGCCATAATCAAATTCCATCGTGCGTTTTATCCAAAGATACTTCAAACACCTTCCAACCAACATACCTAAGCTATCCAGATCATCCATTACTAGCTGTAACACCCTTAACACACATTGTAATTTTTGTTTCAAAGCTTTGCAGGTTGAGTTCTGTAGCACGATTCAGGCTACTTCAAAACAAGCCAAGCATTGGGAAAGCATCAGTGGACCTCAGGCAAGCTCAAAAGAACCTCAAACACCCTTGGAAGTTGTTGCATTGCCCAACTCAAAGTCAACTGAAACAGGTATTTCATGAACTTCTATCTCTCTATTTAGGAATAGTTAGGCTTAGGTTTGTGAATGAAATATGTTGTACTCATAGCCCTGAAGCCATACATATGCTTAGTTTTCATTTATATTAATCGTGCTAGGAAAATTTCATCCATGAACTTTCTGAAAAAACTAGGTTAGAAATTAGTGCCAGAGAAATTCTCTCTGGTCTTTGAGAGTTAGCTTAAGTTTTTTATATGATTGGATTCGTTGTTTGATACTCTACAAGTTTCATGTTATGAGTTTTGTCAAAAAATCAAGGAATCAGGAGATAACATTTGTGTACAGAAGCGCGCGTATTTTTGTTCAAAGGAAGAAGACGAAGTTTGGTTTGGGTTGGGCCTGTACAGGCTTGCTTTTAGCACCCCCCCCCTCTTTTCTTATTACACCCCCCTGGCCCATTTCTTGTACATTTGTCATTTTTGCATTTTTGTTTCATTTCTGATTTTGATATTTTATTTTCTAACATAAAAAATACTTAAAATTTATTTTTTATATTTTTTCATATTTATTTGATATTTATTTTTATTTTACTAGTATATATATGTAAATAATTTATTTTCTTTTATTAAAACTTAAAGAATAATGTAAAAAAAAATGTTCATTTTCATTTATTATTTTTATTCATATTTAAAAACATTTTCTTGAATATATACATTTTTTTTGTAAATAATTAATTTTTATTTTTATATATTTAATATGTTTAATATATATATATATATATATATATATATATATATATATATATATATATATATATATATATATATATATATATATATATATATATATATATATATATATATATATATATATATATATATATATATATATATATATATATATATATATATATATATATATATATATATATATATATATATATATATATATATATATATATATATATATATATATATATATATATATATATATATATATATATATATATATATATATATATATATATACTTATATACTTTATTTTATTAAATAATTAGGAAAAAAATACAAAAATATTACATTTTCATTTTTTTTTTAATTTTACACTAAAAATATCATTTTTACAATATACTTTTATTTTTTGTACAAATCAATACATTATTGCATATAAATAATTAAAATTGACCCTTTTTATTATTATTTACATTTCACATTAAAAAATACTTTTTACATACATAAAAAACTTTTGCATAATACATTTTATTTAACATTTATTTGTTGTATTTTATTTAATTATTGCACATTTAAATATTGTCTTATACATTCGATTTGGTTGTAATAATTTAGAATTTAATTCCTTGTCAAATACCCCCAATTCAAATTTGTACCCCGTTCCCTATATCATGTTGTAATAGTGTAGACTTTGAATTCTCGCACCTTTAAATGCTTTCAATTATGCCATAGTTAGACTTAGGGTTTGTATGCAAAAACCAAATTAACAAATAGTTTTACCTAATCAAAGATAAAAATGCATGAAAAAACAAACACAATGCACACTTGCACCCCTAGGGTTTCAATCCACTTGTTGCCTTCAAAAATGGGCCATGGTTGCATGTCAAGTACTTTGGCAAAACAAAAACAAAACAAAAGATCATAGTCCCTCGATGACGCTATCTGAGTTGCCTAAATAAAATGATCAAGTCCCTTAAGAAAATTGCCAAAAATACTTGACATAATTGCTATCATGGTCTATACGATGACCCGCGCCTGTCCCGTTAACATCCTAACACAAGGTTGTTCACCAAATACAATGGTGAAACAACACTTTTAAAAGTGTTAAAAACATAAGAAAAATCTTTGAGTAAAATAGGGTAGATAGCTCTTAGTTACTTGATCAAGCTTGTAAAAACATCCTTGCTATTTTTCAAAACACACTTCACAACACAATTTCAAAACCCTACTTTCAAACATTGAAAACTTTTCAAAAGACAAAAACACCTTTGTATACATTCAAACAAGAATCATTACAAAGGTTGCCACAACGATGGCCTCTTTTCAAAACATCTTTCAAAATCACACAACAAAGCACCATTTCAAACAATTGAAAAGCAAAGCAAGTGATCTAAGCAAGTAACTAAGAGTCCATGGATAACCATGGATAAAAATGGTGCTAATACCTTCCCTTTCTATAATCTACTCCCCGAACCCAAGAAAACATCTTAAAGGTCTTTCCTGTGCTTTTTGACCTTTCCATAGGATAAAATAAAAAGTCAGTGGCGACTCTTGCTAAATCGAAACATTTGCAAACACAAACGCAAAATCCCAAGTCAGTTCTCCCACCGTATCACACAAGGTTTTAATAGTTTGAAATGTTTTAATATTATAGATCCAACAAAATGTAAAGATAAATTTCTATGGGATAAAAGTGAACGGGACAAAATCTCTAGCCTCCTAATTGCTGAGCCCTCCACTGACGGTTGGGAAGATCCAATCCTCTAGGTTGCAGCCATCTTCAATATCCTCTACCACGTTGACCTCATGGTTGTTGATCTTTAGGGGTGGTATCTGGGAGTTGTCCCCAGATAGTTCATCCACCTTCTTCTATTACTACTTTTGCATCCTTCAAAGACGACATCTTGAGTGGAGGCCTTGTGATCTTGGGAACAACCCTGGTTACTTCTACATCTTGCGGGACTTTTTCAAAGTGTTGGAATGGAGTTTCAATAAATTCACCATCTAACTCCAGATATCTGAAGGAATTGAGATGGATGATCATTTATTCCTCTTCTCCATGAACGGTGATAATCTTCCCTTGAATTGGATATTTCAGCACTTGGTGTAACGTAGAAGTAATAGCGCCAGCATTGTGAATCCACGGTCTGCCTAGCAAGCAGGAATATGAAGGGAGGATATTCATTACATAAAAGGTTAAATGAAATGTTTGGGTTCCAACCTTTATGGGGATATCCACTTCCACATGCACCATCCTTTTTGAGCCGTCGAAGGCCCTCACTACTATGTTACTTGGATTCAATGTCAATCCCTCACAGTCAAGCCTGTCAAGAGCCTTTTTAGGCAATACATTCAGAGATGAGCCGGTGTCCGCCAAAACATGATCCAAGCTTATGCCCCTGCATTCCACTGAGACGTGTAATGCCTCATTATGTTTCCTTCCTCTTGGCGTTAAATCAACATCCAAAAAACCTAGACCATTATTTGCAGTCAAGCTAGCTACGCAGTCTTGGAACTGATCGACAGATGTTTCTTGGGGTACATGGGCAGTTTTTAGGAATTTTACCAAAGCCTTTGCATGCGCCTCACAACATAGTAGTAAATCCAGCATGGAAATTTTGGATGGAGTTTGCCCCAATTGTTCAACTACGTCGTAGTCACTTCTTTTTATAATCTTTAGAATGTCAGTAGGAGTGATAGCAGGGATTGTAACAGCTTTGTCAGTTGGAGAATTGGTGGAGATGATTGTGGGACTGGAAATAGCCTTCGGAGGAGTAACAACAACAAGAATGATTACAGGTCCATAAACTGCTTTTGGGGGAGCAATTTCTGGAGAGAATATCCTTTCGCTTCGGGTAATCTTATTAGTCCCGGAAATGTTACTGATTTCAGAGTTATCTTTCTCGGAACTTTAAACTTCGACAGCTGGCCAATCTTGCTTATTACCGTGGTAGTAGACATCCCCTCCATAATTCCATGGTACAGTTTTGTCTGATAAATACGGAACTGGTCCAGGCATTATAATTATCAAAGGAGCTACTTTTGGAACTGATGTAATTCTAACGGGTCTTTTGGTGGAGACCCTGGAAGAACTGTCGGAAATGGTTACAATGGAAACATCATTATAAGAAACAGGTGGAACAAAAGTCTTTTTGAATAAAATCTCCTTGTTATCTATTAGGCATTGAATGCCTGCTGTTAGAACATAGTTTGATTCTACAACCCTTGGTTAGAGTTTTGATGATAAAAAATACAAATAATAAATAAATACAAAGAATAAATACAAAGAACAAATATGCTCCTTAAAAATATGTTCTATGTATGCAGAAGTTCTGATCAGATCAGCATCAGAAGATAAGCCATAAAGTATTACACGCTGAAGCAATCATATTATACGCTGAAGATTGGTGACCAGAACCTGCGCTTAATTACAGTAAACTCTGATTCTGAACACAGACATATCAAACCAAGTCATCAATATACTGAAGCGTTATCAGCAGTAAGGAAAAGAAGACTCTGAAGCGTTACTGAACATTCAAGACAGAATTTATTCCAACGACTTTCTTCAGACAGGATCTTCTCCAAAAGGAAAGTGTGTTAATAAAATTAAACTTGCTTTATGGACAACGTCATTACATTGCCTATATAAACAAGTCAGCTTGAAAAATGAAGCACGTACGTACATACAACAATTTGCTAAGATCATCAACCACGCATATTCAAACTCAAACAAATTCATTCTTTATTCAAAGCTATAAACCTGTGTAATTTATCACAATTATGATAAACCATTTTTACTAGAAAAACAACAACACATTTTGTTTAATCATATTGTAAAAGAGATCCTTGAGATTAACCGGATTGTGGTTGTACTCAAGAAGACTTTAACAGTTGTTAAAGTAGCTTTTGTAATCTTGTTGAGATTAGTGGATTAAGACCTCGTTGGAGAGAGGCGAAATCACCTTGACGGGTGGACTGGAGTAGTTTGAGATCAAACGAACCAGGATAAAAATTCTGTGTCATTAAGCTGTTTTAGATCCTAGTTTTCAATTCAACCCCCCCTTCTTGTGTTTTTCACATCTTCAATTGGCATCAGGGCATATGGTTCTGAGCTTAAACACTTAACCGTGTCAGTACAAGATCCAAGCATCAGAAAAAAATTATGGTGGGACCAAGCCAAAACATCAGCAATGACAATAATGAAGACAGGGACAGATTCAATGGTAAACCTCCAGTCTTTGATGGAGAAAACTTTGACTACTGGAAAGACAGAACTGAGAGTTTCTTTCAGGCCCATGATGCTGATCTGTGGGACATGGTGACTGATGGATACACGCATCCTGTGGATGGATGTGGTCAGAATATAGACAGGAAAATGATGTCTGATCAGCAAAAGCGTGAATTCAGAAACCACCACAAGGCCAGAACAATTCTCCTCAGCTGCATCTCATATTCAGAATATGAGAAAATATCAAACAGAGAAACTGCCAAGAATATGTTTGACTCTCTGAGAATGAGGCATGAATACAACATTCAAGTCAAAGAAACCAACGCCCTTGTGCTCATTCAGAAGTATGAGGCATTCAAGATGGAAGATAGTGAATCAATAGAAACTATGTTTTCAAGATTTCAAATTCTTGTTGCTGGACTAAAAGTTCTTGACAAAGGGTATTCTACTGCTGATCACATTAAGAAGATCATCAAAAGCTTGCCCAAACAGTGGAGGCCAATGGTCATAACACTTAAGCTAGCCAAAGATCTCAACAAAATCTCTCTGGAAGAACTTGTTAGCTCCCTCAGGAGTCACGAGATAGAGCTAGAATAAGATGAACCTCAAAAGCAAGGTAAGCCATTAGCTTTAAAATCTAACAGAAAATCTGACTCCAAAGTTTTGCAAGCTGTGGAAGAAACCTCTGATGGATTCTCATAAGAGGAAGATGAATTGTCTCTCCTCTCCAGAAGGGTGAACCAACTGTGGAAGCAGAGACAAAGGATGTTCAGAAATCCCAGAAGATCAGAAAATCAGAATGAATCCTTATCCAGATACAGAAGGTCAGAATCCTCCTATGGACACAGAAGATATGAATGTTGTTCAGGATACAGAAAGCCAAACAACAAAGACATCATATGCTATGAATGTAACGAGCAAGGGCACTACAAAAGTGACTGCCCAAAGCTTTAGAAGGAGGAGCCCAAAAAGAAGTTTATCAAGGAAAAGAAGAAAAGCCTCATGGCTACATGGGATAATTCTGACACATTTGAAGCTGACTCAGAATCAGATGATGAAAGAGAAAACATAGCTCTTATGGAAAACATATCAGAAGACAGTGAAGCTTCTGGTTCAGACTCAGAATCAGACACTGAAGAGGTATTCCCTGACTTTACCATAAACTTTACTAAGGATGAACTTGCTGAAAGCCAAAATGAAATTCTGGAAAGGTATCAGCAGACCAGAGTCAAATTCAGAAACCTGAAAAGGAATCTTGCTTCTAACTCTGATAAGACTGAGAGTCTCAGATTGGAGAATTCTGAGTTAAGAGAAAAGGTTTCAAAATTAGAAAACTAGTTGCAAAACTCTCAGAAGGAAACAATCTCTGAAACTCCCAGCAATGCTGATGAAATCATCAAAGAGTATGATCACAGCTTTCAGAAGTTTCTTGCTAAAAACATAGACAGAAGCAAGATGGCTTCAATGATCTATGGAGTTAGCAGAAATGGCAGAAAATGGATAGGATATCAAGGTAAGGTACCTACACCAAAAAATTCCATGGACTTAGTTATAAAACGCACACCACTCAATTCACATTTCATATATGGGCACACACATGACATAAAATACAAAAGTAGTGATTATTCTGTCAAACCAAAATTCAACCAAAATTTTGGTAAAACTAACAAATCAGGACCCAAGAAAATGTGGTTACCTAAGGATAAAATCATACATGTGGCAGATATCTTTAGCAGCAAGGCTAAGACACCAATCATGGTACCTGGACTCTGGCTTCTCACGACACATGACGGGAAGAAGGCATATGTTCAAAATCCCGGAACTTAAGCCTGGAGGCCACGTGGGCTTTGGAGGCAATCAGAGAGGAAAGATCATTGGCTCTGGAATAGTAGGTAATAGAAATATTCCCTCTATAAGTAATGTTTTATTAGTTGATGGATTAATGCATAACCTGTTATCCATAAGTCAATTAAGTTATAATGGTTATGATATAATCTTCAATCAAAATTCATGCAAAGCTGTTAGTCAGAAAGATGGGACTATCCTATTTAATTGAAAGAGGAAAAACAACATTTATAAAATAAAACTTTCTGAACTAAAGAGTCAGAATGTAAAATGTCTACTGTCTGTTAACAACGAGCAATGGATCTGGCACAGAAGATTGGGACATGTTAGTATGAGAAGAATATCTCAGATTAACAAGCTCAATCTGGTCAGAGGACTTCCTAACTTGAAGTTTAATTTAGATGCTCTGTATGAAGCATGCCAGAAAGGCAAGTTTGCAAAACCTGCTTTCAAATCCAAAAATGTTGTTTCCACCTCTAAGCCATTAGAACTTCTGCACATTGACTTATTTGGACCAGTAAAAACTGCTTCAGTCAATGGCAAGAAGTATGGGTTAGTAATCGTAGATAACTATAGCAGATGGACATGGGTAAAGTTCTTAAGACACAAGGATGAGTCACACTCTGTATTTGTTACCTTCTGCAACCAAGTTCAGAATGAAAAGGATCCTAGAATTGTCAAAGTCAGAAATGATCATGGTGGAGAATTTGAAAATAAAGATTTTTAATTATTCTTTAATGAAAAAGGCATTCTGCATGATTTCTCTTATCCTAGAACTCCCCAACAAAATGAAGTTGTAGAACGAAAGAACATAACATTGCAAGAAATGGCCAGAACCATTATCAACGAGACTAACATTGCTAAGATCTTCTGGGCAGAGGCAATAAACACATCGTGTTACATTCAGAATAGAATCTCCATAAGACCTATTCTGGAAAAGACTCCATATGAATTGTGGAAGAACAGAAAGCCCAACATTTCTTATTTTCATCCATTTGGATGCACATGTTTTATTTTGAATATAAAAAAATATTTGAACAAGTTTGACTCTAAAGCAAAAAAGTGTATTATGTTAGGATACTCTGAGCGCTCGAGAGGGTACAGAGTATACAATAAAGAAACACAGATTGTTGAAGAGTCAATCAGTGTTAGGTTTGATGATAAGCTTGACTCTCAAAAGTCAAAGCAGAACGAATTCCTTGCAGGTATGGAAGTTGAACTCATAGGTACTGAAGACAACTCATCAGAGGCTTTGAACGGAGACACTCCCTCAACAGCAGAAAGAGTTACTACAAGCAATCCAACACCTTCTGTTGACCAACTCCAGAAAATACTATCCAGAAGCAGCATTGATCACCCAGAAGATACAATTTTGGGAAGGAAGGAAGATCCAATTAGAACAAGATCAACTTTCAGAAACTCTGAAGAATCACTCATGGGACTGGTTTCTCTGATTGAACCAACAACAATTGATGAAGCACTTCTGGACAATGACTGGATTCTGGCAATGCAAGAGGAACTATATCAATTCACCAGAAATGACGTATGGGATCTGGTTCCCAAACCAAAAGGGTTCAACGTCATTGGTACAAAATGGGTGTTCAGAAACATACTGAACAAACAAGGTGAAGTCATCAGAAACAAAGCACGACTGGTAGCACAAGGTTATAGTCAGCAAGAGGGGATAGACTATACATAAACCTTTGCTCCAGTCGCCAGGTTAGAATCTATCAGACTCTTAATATCATTTGCTGTTAATAAAGGCATCACTCTGTATCAGATGGATGTCAAAAGTGCATTCTTAAATGGCTATATAGATGAAGAGGTATATGTGCACCAACCCCCTGGTTTTGAGAGTTCTAAAAATCCAGAATATATTTTCAAACTAAAGAAGTCACTCTATGGTCTGAAACAAGCTCCCAAAGCTTGGTATGAAAGACTAAGTAACTTCCTGTTAGAAAAGGAATTTACCAGAGGGAAAGTGGACACAACCTTGTTCTGTAAGACAGTTAAGAAAGACATGTTAGTTTGTCAGATTTATGTTGATGACATCATATTTGGATCTACTAAACCCTCTCTGGGAAGAGAGTTTTCTAAATGTATGCAGATAGAGTTTGAGATGAGCCTAATGGGGGAACTCAAATTCTTTCCGGGCATTCAGATAAATCAAACTCCAGAATGAACTTACATTCATCAGAGCAAATATGTCAGAGAACTTCTGAAGAAATTTGATCTCTCAGAATGTAAGCCCTCAAAGATTCCAATGCATCCCACGTGTATTCTGGAAAAAGAAGAGGTAAGTAAAAAGGTAGAACAGAAGGTCTACAGAGGTATGATTGGTTCTCTTCTCTATCTGACGGCTTCAAGGCCTGACATTCTATTCAGTGTTTGCATTTGTGCTAGATTCTAATCAGATCCTAGAGAATCTCACTTAACAGCAGTTAAGCGAATTTTCAAGTATCTGAAAGGTACTGCTAATCTGGGTTTGTTTTATAGAAAATCAAGTGATTACAGCTTAGTAGGATACTGTGATGCTGACTTTGCTGGAGACATAGTAGAACGTAAAAGTACTTCTAGAAGCTGCCAGTTTCTGGGAGAAAATCTGATCTCATGGTCCAGCAAAAGACAATCCACAATAGCACTATCAACAGCAGAAGCTGAATACATAGCAGCAGCTGGATGTAGTACGCAAATGCTCTGGATGAAAAGTCAACTTGAGGACTTCAATATATTTGATAGTAACATCCCTATCCTCTGTGACAATACTTCTGCTATTTGCCTCAGTAAAAATCCTATTTTGAATTCTAGGGCTAAGCATATAGAAATAAAACATCATTTTATTAGGGACTATATTCAGAAAGGGATCCTTAACTTAAAATTCATTGACACAGACCATCAATGGGCTGATGTCTTTACAAAACCTCTTTCTGAAGATAGGTTTAACTTCATTCCAAAACATCTCAGCATGAAGCTTTGCCCAGAATAAATTATTTTATTTACAAATCTTAACTTTCAGAATTTTAGTTATTTTCTGTGAACTACTGATCAACCTGCCTTCAGAATTTTAGAAGTACAGATTGTATCAGAATCTATCCATGAAGATCTGAGCATTTCATTTCAAGGATAGAAGTGTGTTGTTCACGTAAGCAAACAGTTGTCATCCATTCATCATCTACCTTCTGAGGCTGAACACGTGTTCACTTTTCTAAAAGGTCAAAAACGTTGATTGGGTGCATTGAGACACACGTCATGGGTAACTGTTCCAATATCTTTCTGAATCCCCGAAAATCAGCTATTATTAATGCTTATAATCATGACTATCTGTTTCTCTCTCTTACAGTTTATGCTTTCAAAAATCTATTTAAACTCAAGTTTCAATCTTTACATTCTTTCACTTTTACTCTCTCAATACCTTCTAATTGTTTTCAGTTCGTACTTTCAAAAAACCCTTTCATCTTTCTCAAATTTCTTGTGTGAACATGGCTTCTTCAAGCGTCCAAAACACTACTACCCAGGGAACTGATTCTATGGAACAGTACGAAGAACCATACAGAACGCTACTCACGCCCATTGACAACCTGGAAGTTCTTTCAGAACTGATTGTTGATTTTGAAAGTCTTCAAGAAAATGGCTTCAATCTCTCTGAAGAGGTCAATGCTCAAGGATGGAACATATATTTTGACCGTCTTCTAGGGCAAACATTTCCAATTCTTGCAAAGAATTATGGATTCATGCTTCCTCCTCAAACCATCAAGTTACCTCGTATGTCATGGGGAAGAAGATTGTCATTACTGAAGACCTAATTTCAAGACTCATCGGTTACAATGGTGGAGGTGTCAAGTGTATAGACATGGCTGAAAGATGTTCTGATGTTGCTTCAATTTCAAGGTAAATATTCACTCTGGGTATACCCTCCAGCAAGATTAGGGATCTGAAGGATCATCACAGAATCTGGGCTAAGATAATTCTGGGATGCATCAACCACAGGAAGCCAACTAGCTCTCCTGATTACATAAACATTGATCAGCAGTTTCTGATCTACTTTATCTCCAAGAAGACTAAGGTAAATATCCCTCACTTGTTATTTAATCATCTGAGGACCAGTGTAAAGGAAACAAGAGAAGATGAGCGTACCAAAAGAGACTGGATACACCTAGGAAGACTCATATCAGATATTCTGACAAAGATTAAGCTGATAGAGCATCTGGCTGAAGCACAGGAAATTAGCTCACTAGAAGCTACTGCTGGGAAGCCTCTGAATGCAAAGAATCTGAAAAAGATGAAATTTATTGAGAACATCAAAAAGGAACCCAACGTTACTTCTTTTGCAACCATCACTTCCAGAAGAATTCCTCTGGATGATTTTCCTCTTTTCTCTAAGATTGACTCCAAGCCTAAGATAATTGTCAAATATATGGATGCGTGTAAGGCAAATGGCACTGCACCAGGATTAAATATCCAGGACTTGCATTAGATGGCTCCAGAAGTTGTTTTGAAGAAGACCAAGAAAATAAAGGCAACAGCAGAAGGATCATCCCAAAGGACTCTAAAAGCTGCTAAAAAGAAAGGTAATCCTTCTTCTGTTACTGTTTTAGAATCAATAACTATATCAACATCTGAACCCATAACTACCCAATCAGAACATCCAATCCCATAAAATTTTGATGACTTTGACATAGGGTTCGATCCATCATAAACTCTAAGTCTAAGAGAAAATCACTCCCTTCCTATCAATCCAAATCCTGACCAAACTCAACCAGAACTTGCCAAAGTTCTGTCAGATATTGACTCTTTTGACCAAGACATTTTAGCTCCCACACCATAAAATCTAAATCCTCTAATCCCTGATAATCCAAACTCCGAAACTACTACATATGTTCCACAACCAGATATTCCACTACCTCTCTCTCCACATCAAGATATTCATCATCCACCATCTCCTCAACCTGAACAATCACAACCAGAAGCTCAAACTTCTGAGAACCAACCATCTGAGATCTATGGACCAGAACCTCACAATATTTCAACCAACCAATATAAAGAACCTACTTCAGATTCAGATGCAATCCCAATCCCAGGAATCACTGAACCACTTGCCATCCGCATGCCTCTCACCATCCTGGACATTCCACAAATTCCTTCTTCTCTGGAATCCACACCACCAAATTCCCAACTAGTCCAATCATCATACCCGACTCTCCCACTCCCTCACCCAAGATAAATCCAACTGACAAGGTAAGACTTGTCATTGATCTAACTTCATTGGAATGATTAGCTTCTATATCTCACAAAATTGTCATTCCCAAACCAAAACCAACTGAACCCACACCAGATGTTGGTACAAGTTTGTTGATGTTTGAAATAGGAATGCAGGAGTGAATAACCTCCTTGAAGCAAGCTAGTCTAGAGATGACTAAACCTGCTGCTTCTGATTATCTTTGGACAAGTTTCACAAACTGGCTAAGTTCTGAAACATTGAAGCTAAAAGAACAGAGCTATGAACAGGTTCAACATAATTTCAGTGATATGCTAAAGGTTTTTGAAGACCAAGTTCTGAGCCATCTGCTTAAGAAGGATATTCTCCCTCTGGATAATGCTCCCTGATCAAAACATCATCTCTCAAATGAAGTTCAACCAGACTCAGGAGGACTCACTCTGACTGCTGCTTTAGAAGAGATGATCTCAGCAGAGGAAATGGTTCAATGTGATCAAGCTGCAGAATACTCTGAGAAGCGTCCAGACACTGAAGAATCTCCAGCTCATTCCTATGACAGGAAAACTCTGGAAGAATTGAAGAAAGCAAATGCTGTTATCCAGGAAAGGTTGGATAAGCAGGAGGATATGAACAAAGAAATCAAGAGAATTTTGAGCAAACAAGAGGAAACTAACACCCAAATCAAGGGCTTGCTGGAAGCTTTGTTTACACGCCTTCCTCCTCCCTCTTAGATTCTCTTCTGTTTTAAATATGTTTATCTGTAGCGTTTGTTTTACATTGCTTCTGTTCTGAACTACTTATCATTGCTTCTTGTTTTTTAATATAAATCAACTTTTTAGCTATGATTATATTGCCTTTTTGATAACTGGCAAAAAGGGGGAGAAAGTAAGTTATTTTCAATAACGGTTTACTGAGATAGAAGTCTCAAACATTATGGATTACTTAACCTCTATCTTCTGACAAGCTTGAACAGGTACAAAACTCTGATAAAAGACACAGTTAAACTCTGATGCTCAAAAACTCAAGGAACTTAAGGGAAGTAATCAACTCAGGGGGGGTTTTTCTTCTCTATTCTAAACTTTTTATTCTTTATTTTTTAATTGAAAAATCTGGTTTTTGTCATCATCAAAAAGGGAGAGATTGTTAGAACAAAGTTTGATTCTACAACCCTTGGTTAGAGTTTTGATGATAACAAATACAAAAAATAAATAAATACAAAGAACAAATATGATCCTTAAAAATATGTTCTATGTATGCAGAAGTTATGATCAGATTAGCATCAGAAGATAAGCCATAAAGTATTACACGCTGAAGCAATCAGATTATACGCTGAAGATTGGTGACCAGAACCTGTGCTTAATTACAGTAAACTCTGATTCTGAACACAGACATATCAAACCAAGTCATCAATATGCTGAAGCGTTATCAGCAGTAAGGAAAAGAAGACTCTGAAGCGTTACTTAACATTCAAGACAGAATTAATTCCAACGGCTTTCTTCAGACAGGATCTTCTCCAAAAGGAAAGTGTGTTAATAACATTAAACTTGCTTTATGGACAACATCATTACATTTCCTATATAAACAAGTCAGCTTGCAAAATGAAGCACGTACGTACACACAACAATTTGCTAAGATCATCAACCACGCATATTCAAACTCAAACAAATTCATTCTTTATTCAAAGCTATAAACCTGTGTAATTTATCACAGTTGTGATAAACCATTTTTATTAGAAAAACAACAACACATTTTGTTTAATCATATTGTAAAAGAGATCCTTGAGATTAATCGGATTGTGGTTGTACTCAAGAAGACTTTAACAGTTGTTAAAGTAGCATTTGTAATCTTGTTGAGATTAGTGGATTAAGACCTCGTTGGAGAGAGGCGAAATCACCTTGACGGGTGGACTGGAGTAGTTTGAGATCAAACTAAGCAGGATAAATTTTTTGTGTCATTAAGCTGTTTTAGATCCTAGTTTTCAATTCAACCCCCCCTTCTTGTGTTTTTCACATATTCACCTGGTTTAAACAAAGGACAGCTGGTTGGTGAGGACAAACAGAAATGGCAGCTTTCATCACATCCTGGGAATAAACTAGCATTCAATAAGTTCTTTTTGATAATCAGGAGTGAGGTCATAAGTTCATCAACTTTAGTAACAAACATGTCTTCCTCAATAGCATGGGCATTATGGCCATGTTTGGGCATATGGGCAAAAATGAAATTGGGCTTTTTTGGTACATCAAATTCAATCTCTTTGGCTTCAAGGAGGTCTTGTACTTTGTTCTTTAAAGCCCAACATTTGTTAGTGTCATGGTCGGGACTCTCAGAGTGGTATGCACAGCGGGCATTAGGATGATAGTGAGGAGATGTTATGTTTGGATTCTTTGGAGCTTCTTTTAAAGTCACTAGGTTGGATCTTAATAGATGTGGCAATACTTGAGATAGGGTCATGTTAATTCTGGTAAATTGTCTAACTGGTCTTTCCATCCTTGGTTGGTTGTTTCTTTGCTGATCAGGTGCAGGTTTAGGAATCATAACAGCTCCCACCATTGGACGTTGTTCGAACCTATCTTGATTTCTCTGAGGATAAACAACAACCACTTCCTTCTTTCCGATGAATGGCTTCCTTACAGCAGCAGAGAATGCATTTTTTTGAATCTTTCCATTCTTTATCCCAACTTCTACCCTTCCTATGGTCAATATCAATTCAGTAAAACCCGCCGATGAACTCCAAATTAAGTGATTAAAAAAGGGACCAGACAAGGTGCCCAAAAACATGTCTACCAACTCTCTTTCAGATAAAGGAGTTTGAACTCTTCCGGCCAAGTCTCTCCATTTTTGCGCATAGTCCTTGAAGCCTTCATTTGAAACCATGGCCATATTCTGGAGTTGTGTACAGGTAGGCGCAAGATCAACATTATATTGGTATTGTTTGTAAAAGGCTGCAGCAAGATCTTCCCAGTTGTGAACATTGGCTCTTTCTAGCTGATAAAACCAGTCAAGTTGAGTTCCAAATAGTCTGTCTTGGAAGAAATGTACCCATAATTATTTGTCAGCGGTATGGGGCTAGATTTTCCTCACATAGGACCAGAGATGCGTTTTAGGGCATGAGACTCCGTCATATTTGGCGAACACAGGTGCTTTGAATTTTAGAGGAATGACAATTCCTAACACTAAGCCCAACTCCTCAAAGTCCAAACCAGACACTTTTTGGATTTCCATTGCACTCAACCGTTCTTCTAGATGCTTATACTTGTCGTCGGCTGGAGGGTATTATTCTTCAAAATAGTCTTCTTCTTTCTCTTCCTCTTCTGAATTAGACTGAACAACTGTTTCCTTACCCTTCCCATCTTGGTTGTCTTTCTCACCGGATGTTGTTGCAAAGTCTAGGGCCCTTCTTGTCTTCCCTTGGAATCTTCTTCCCATGTTCAAAATTTCGGTTATATTCTTCGTCTTCTTTTTCTTCTCCTCAACCAGCAAGGTCTTCAACTCTTCTTGTCCTTTGGCCAGAGTTAAGAACAATTGTTGAAACTATGTATTCTGAGCTTGGAGGTCCTTCACCGTTTGCTCGAGATCCATCTTACTGAAATAAATAGTAGAGAGATGAGGAGACTTATTGCAAGAAACCTGTTTATGTTATGATGAATGATAAATGCGTATGCAATGATTTCAAGGATTTTTTAAAATTCAAATTTGTTTTAGACAAAAAGGAAACACACGTTATATTAATAATTTAAAGTTTTGAGTACATTAATGCCATCTTAGGCAAAACAAATACAAGAAACTCTAAGATAGAAAGGTAGTACACATCCTCTTTAGTGCAATGTAGGCATTCAGAGTCTGCTCCTCATGGAGTAGCCTAGTGAGTTCCAAAACCTTCTTCTCTCTTGCGTAGAATTGGGCTTCAAAAGTATCTCTATCCCCCTTGAGTTGATCCAATATCTTTGTAAGTCTTTGAGAGAGGTGGTCATGTCAGGATGTAGGATAGTGTATGGAATATATCCTTCTATGATAGGCTCGATGATTACCGGGAGAATGGAAGGATAAGGCATCATAAGACTTTGAGCACGAGTTCGTACCCATTTGAGGTAAGGCTCAAGAGGGATGGAATTCTTGTGCCCAAATGTCTTGCTATCTACCTTGTTCAACATCCTCCAAGCTCGGATAAATCTCTGGCGAAGACCTTGATCGTCGTTGTCGTAGAAAAATACCAAACCTTGAATCAGCATCTCGTGAGGGCCATCCCTTCGGGCGTGACCAAACTGTCTTAAAGATAAGCAGGGGTTGTAGGTGATACCTCCGCTAATTCCAAGTAAAGGGACATTAGGAAATTATCCACAATGGCCGACAATAATAAGATTCTCTATGGATCAGGAGCACCAATAAATGTCTGAATGTTTGAGCGTCATCAACCTTTGTGACAACCTTGAACCTTGCTCATTCTTTAATACAAATTGGGGAAGATGCAAAATAAACCATCTTGCCAAGAGAGGAGTGCAACACATGAGGACACCTCTTTTCCTCATAGTGTGAGTGTGAAAAGAATGTAAGATGTCCCTAGCAAAATAGGCACTAAGTTACAAGATATGAAGATTTTGACGGCGTTCACATCTATGAGTTGGTAAGGATTTGGAAACAAAACCATCCCATAAATGAGGAGAGCCACAATTTCCTCAAAGGCTTGCAAATCCAAGAAGTTCCAACAGTTTCGGGCTTTCTCAAACAAGAACTTTGCTAGGAAACCTTTGACACCACTCCTTGTTTCCCAATTAGTTGTGACATCATATCACTGCAAGTGTAGAGCTTGAGAAATCTCTCATGGCTTTGGGTCTCTTTCCGTACCATTGAAAGGTAGTTGATTGAGAATGGGAATTCTCAAGAGTTGGGAGAATTCTTCCAAAGTTGGCACAAGTTGATAGTCGGGAAAAATGAAGCAATGGTGTAAAGGATCAAAGAATTGAAAGAGCACCTTCATCATGTCTTCATCAGTGTTAGAGGTGACCAAGTTGAGTAGGAAACCATGTCTCTCGGTAAATGGAGAATTTTCAAGAATCCTTGAAGCTAGCTCCTTAAGTTGTGGAGGTATCCTTACAAGATTAACATGAATGGTTTTCCTGCGAATAGAATCCATGTCCTACAAAACAGAACAAAGATAAATCCCAAGATCCTTGAAATGGTTAGTGAATGAGTATGATGTTATGATGTTCATGATGTTATATACAAGTATGTATATACAAACAAAGCAAACAAGTCCTTAGGTTTAGGCTTGCATTGAGTCTCATAGGTAAATACCCTCTTGAAGTTTAGTTGGCTCAACCTGTCCTAGTAATAGTAACCGGGTTCTAAGGACTTCAATATCACTTGTTTGTTTCTTTGGTCATTGTTTCAGCGCAAGCCTCTTTAATGGCGACCTAAATTTCCCAATAAACCAAACCTCAATGAGTGTAGTATCGAGTATCTACCAAATTCGGACTGCACCGAAGCTAGTCATCTCACTACATCCTAAATGCCCAAGTTGGTCAAGTAAAGGTTCTAAAAGTTCATTAGTGCTTCATGACATCACTCAGCGGCCCCGTATTCTCCTTGATTAACTCAAGGGCTACCGGTACCCACAAATATGTCGCACTAACATAGCTATTGCTTAGACAATGTCGGTATACCCCGCACAATTTCCACAATGTATTGCTACTTACCTATAAGTTAACCCAAATCCGGGTAGAGGATTCAAACCCAAACAAAGAACCATAATGTAAAGCATACAAATCAAACAATGAAAGCAAGTAAATGTGATCTAACCCTAAGGTAACCCCCACTTTTAGAATTCTCCCCAGCAGAGTCGCCAGTTCTGTGATACGGTGGGAGAACTGACTTGAGGGTTTTGCATTTTATCGCAAATGTTGCGGTTAGCAAGAGTCACCACCGACTTTTCTTTTATCAAAAAGGAAAGGTGAAAAAGCACAGGAAAGACCTTTGAGATTGTTTCTTGAGTTCGGGGGGTAGATTATGAAAAGGGAAGGTATTAGCACCCTTTTCATCCATGGTTTTCCATGGGCTCTTAGTTACTTGCTATATCACTTTCTTTTGTTTGAAATTGTGCTTTGTGTGGTTTTTTGAAAGTATTTTGTAAAGAGGCCATTGTTTAGGCAATCTTTGTAATGATTCTTGTTTGTATGAATGTATAAAAAGATGTTTCATCTTTTGAAAATGTTTTCAAGTTTGTAAGATGTTTGAAAGTGTAAGTGTTTGTTTTGAAAATAGCAAGGATGTTTGTTTTGGATTGAGCAAGTAATTAGGAGCATTCTACCTACTCAAAAGTCTTTCTTGTTCATTTTCCTTTTCCTTTAACATTGTTATCTTACCATTGATTTGGTAAGTAACCCTGTCTTTGGATGTAAATGGGACGGGTGTGGGTTTTCGTATAACCATGATTAGAAATGTTGCAAGGTATCTTAGCATTATTTTTTAGGGACTAAGATCATTTGAAAGACAACTTAGACAGCGTCATCGAGGGGCTATGGTCTTGTATTTGCTTGTTCTTGCTAAGATACCTTACATGCGTAATATGGTCATATTTTATAAGGCAACCAAGTGGAATATCCCTAGGATTGCTTGTGTGAAAGTGTATTGTTTTCATGCTTGTTTTTGTCTTGAATTATGGTTTTCTAAGTATTGGTTTTAGTCTTTCCATACAAACCCTAATTACTAGCATATTATGTATAAAGCGGTAAATTGCGGAATTTAAAGTTACTACACTATTACAACATTTGTAGGGGGGGTGTACAAATTGAATGGGGATTGCAAAAATGTAAACCTAGTTAGTCTATCACAACCATATTGAATTGGCATCAATGTACAAGGAAACAAATAAATACAAAGTACAAAATGAATAAATGTACAAAAAAGAAAAATGTAAAGAAAATGGATCTTTGTTTGGTTTTCATGAGAAAAAAAGGAAATTGTCTTAACCTAATTAATTAAAGAAAATAATTAATTAAACTTAAATTTATTAAGAAAAGATTTTAAATAAGACCATAGTTCTATTAATTGATCAAAAGAAAATAAGTTTAAGAAAAGTATTTTTTGATATTTTTGTCTTGAAAATATTTATAGCATTATAAAATATTTTTGGCCCTTTTTATATATAGAGTATAGTTAAATAAAATATAAATAGAGTATAGTTAAATAAAATATTTTTTCTGAAAAAATAAAATAAACTAAGTTAAAATGAAAATCTAATTTTTTTGTGGTTTTTTTAATATTAGGAAAAATGTTTAAGAAAATAAAAATGAAATAAATAAAAATGAAATAAATAAAAATAAAAAATAAAAATAAATAAACTTGGGCCAGGGGCGCAAACAGCCTCCAGGGGGTTAGCTAGTAAAAATAAAAACAAGCCAGGCCCAAAGAGGCCCAGCGCTTGCCAAAAAGATAAAAAATCAGAAAGAAAAATGTGAAAAAAATTAAAAAGGGTACCACTGGGGCTCGAACCCAGGTCCCAAAGGTTACAGGTGCGCGCTTCTACCACTGGGGTGGCTATACATCCGTTAACATAGACAAATCAATAAATATGTAAGGCAAAACACGCCCTGATGACTTCATCTTCAACCTCCAACCAGACCAACTGTAACTTGCTCATTTCTCATCAAAAATGAAAATTGTAAACATGAAACTTATGGCAAAGTTTCTCACAGTTTCAAAAATGTAAAGCATTAAAATTATGGATCAAAGATAAGCATGAATTTTAATGGCCCTAATCTGAACCCTAAAATCTCAGAGATTTCAGTTTCAAAATTCTCTAAGCTCAAGCAAAATTAATGGAAACTATATACATGGTCAGATTTAGGGCAATGATATCTACATGTTTTGTTCACAAATAAATCATTTATGATGCCTGTATGAAGAGTTCAAAGTTAAGAAAACTTACCTCAAAACTGGAAATCGTGTTTTGAGTTTGAGCTTGTTTCAAGTGATGGTGATGATCAAGTTAGCTTCCTTGAGGTCCCATGAAGCTAATGTAATGATTAGCTTGAGCAATGGATGGCTGAAAAGGTCTGGAGAAGTCAATGTGCAGAGCTCTGTTTTTGAAAATGGAGGATGGTGTTAATGGTGTTACAGTTCTGTAACAGGGTGTGGGATCACTTCTATATGATGTTTATAAACTTTAGAAACCAAAAGGCCAAGAAACACACGAGTAGATTATGAGTTTCAAGTTTTTGGTCAGTTTGTATGAAAATGGAAGTATGAATTATGATTCTGAGTTCTAGCTCTTTTCAGTGGTCCAGCCTTCCAGTTTTTGGTGCAAATAGTTTGTGTATCTATAAGCAAAAGTGTTTGAGAGCTTTGGACAATCAGAAGTACAAGTTCTTAACTTTTTGCTAGGTTACTTGATTTTGAAGAAAAAGAGGGAAACAAGTTTCAAGAGGAGGTACAACCATGTGATGGGTGATTGTAAGTGTCTAAGCCATTTCTCATGAGTTATAAGACTTGTTTGATCAGAAGAGAACAAGTACAAGGCTCAAGAACATGTTTTGTACAAAAAGTTACTTTATAAAAATGGCAATGTAACCTTTCTTCCAAAAATGGATATAAAGCATTTCCATGCATTGAATGCTTGAAGTGAGGCCTCTAACAGCTGTGTAAACAATTAATTATGGAGTTCCTAACAAGTTTGAGGCCTGCAAAGTAGTGTTTATGCAGCATAGTTTGAATATGAATTTTATTCATCACTAAAATGACTTGTAATTAAAGTGATAAAACCCTAACTTCATCTCTTCGATTCTTCCTACTCAAAAATGATCTCAAGGAGTTCTTTGACATTTTGGAAATATTGCAATGTGCTCTACAACCCATCTTTGAATTGCTTTTGAAGATTCCTCTTGGAACTATATGAAAAAGTGCCATGAAGTTGGGTCAAAACCCTGACCAAATTAGGGCAAAATGTCACTAAGTGTTTTTGTTTCATGACCACATGTTCATAAAATTATAACTTGAGATCTAAGAATTTTTGGAAGGAGTTGTGTAAAGCAAAGTTGTAGATTTCATGGAGATATACAACTTTCATGTTGGAAGTTTCTCTTGAATCATCTTGCATCATGGTCAAAATTTTGGTCAAAGTTTTGAAATTTCAAAATGAAATCTTGACTTTTTGATCTCTTGATGAATAACTTTCATATTTTGACATTTTTTGATGAATTGTGACCTTTGGCACTTGAATTTGACCAAAAAGTCAAAATTTGACTTTTCAGTATACAATTGACTTTTGATCAGTTGACTATAAAATTCATCTGTCAATCCAATGGACTTGCAATGTTTTGAACCATGTCATTATGTCAAAATGATGCAATTGGGCTATTGAGATCATGCCTTAAACCAATTGACCATTTTCTAGGTCAAAAATCAGAAATTGCCATTTCCCAGTCAAAACCCTAATTTTGAACATTTTGCCCTTTTGGAGATTTGATCAAATTTCTTGAAGAATTGTGATCCAAACTTGATCAAATGATACATATGAGTTTAAAATGTTGATGGAGATAAAAATTATGAAGTTTGACTGTAAATTGTCCATAGTTGACTTTTTCCCCAATACAACTGATTTTTAGGTCAACTGCTCAATTGACTGATCAAAAGTGTGATCCAAGGCTTGAAACTTGACATGAGTAATATTGGGGGTCCATAATAATCAATGAAAGTCATATGGGGCATTGGAAGTTAAAAAATACTTGTAAAAACTCAAACCCTAATTTTGGTCATCAGTGCTTAAGGAGGTGTCTTGGGCTGATCAACCCTAATGCAGTCTTTGAGTCAAAGGAGATCTGGTGAGAAAATTCTTGATAAGTGAGATGGAAAATTTTGGGGTACAATAGATTGGATTTATCACATGATTGAAAACACCCTCCAAATTTCTTATTCCAAACATAAACCCTCATGATGAGTCTAAGAGAAACTCTATGAAAAGCTTGGTTTTATGCTCAATGTTTCATGTTTCTTGATGACAAATTAATTTTTTTTTGTTTTCATGTGATGATTATTGATTTGCGGGTGAAGAAGGTAAGGCAATGTGAAGAAGGTATGGTGGCTAGCGTGAAGCTTGGAATTCTCTTGTAATGGTCACGATGTAATAAAGATGATAGCTTTGAATTTGTAATGAAAACTTCCAAAATGTAATGAACTTTGTAATGGTGATGATTTTTGGTAATGTACTTGAAACTTAATGAATGATGTAATTCAAAATCATGAGTTTAACTCTTGAGAATAACTTGAATGAATTTGCAAAATTGGATCTTTGAAAATGGTGTGAATTTTGAGTGAATAATGGTAGACATGTATGAACATTTCTCTTTGAATTCATGATGAACTTGAATAATTAATGTGCTCTTGTTTGAATGCAACCTTGAAAGAATCTTGATGAAAGCTCAAATTTCAACTATAAAATCACCTTGAACTCCTAACTTAAGTTGACTTGAAATTGAAGTAATAA
Source organism: Vicia faba (assembly GCA_948472305.1). Taxonomy (NCBI): domain Eukaryota; kingdom Viridiplantae; phylum Streptophyta; class Magnoliopsida; order Fabales; family Fabaceae; genus Vicia; species Vicia faba. The sequence goes on from OX451735.1 coordinate 557,821,630, forward strand.
GTGTTTGATAAGAACAAAGATTATCTTAATCAAAATAAATTTGCCAATTCACCTCTGTACCTTAGCTCAGTTTAATCCATACCATACCTCGACTTGATAAAAACAGGGCCTTGAGGAATCTTGTAGCAGAGAAGATTTGAAGTAATAAAATAATACCTTTATAGCCAATGAACCTCAAATAAAATGTAGGAAAGCTCAATCTTGATGAATAAGAAAACCTAATTCTTGTCTTAAATGCTCAACGATGAAGAAAATAACTTCTTTCTTTCATGTGCTAATTCCATAACCAATTCCTTGTGTTTCAAGTAACAAGTAACTTCTTTTGACTAACAAAAAAAATGGCTTCTAACTCATCTCAAACTAATAATTACCCCATATGACTAGCATGATCCAATGGCCATAAAGAGGTCCTTAGATAAATGCCCAAAACCCTAATCTCTCTGATGAATTTGGATGGAGAATAACCTTTTTAGCTTAAGGAGAAGAAGTCCATGATAACCATATTTCAAAACCCTTATTCACATAGTCCATCGCTCAAGAGGAGAACCGGGAAAATTGATTATACTGAGTGTAGAAGCCTCAAACCAATAGAAACCCTAATTTCTAACTGAGAAACCTAGGAGATGGAAACTGAGGAGAAAAACCCTAATTTTTAATCACACCTACGGAGTTAAACCCTAAACTTAGATCTTTCTAAACGTCCTTGTACAAAAACTCATGATAACCATACTTCTGAACCCGATTCACTCCCCACTGTTAGATGAATCTGCCTTTATCTGATGAAGAAAACTCAAACCAAAGTGAAGCCTTAATTAGCATAACCACTGATACTGAACCACTTCCTTATTGAATGAAAGAATGATGTGTGATTGACCTAATTAAAATGATGCAAATGAAATGTAACTCCTACGCCAGATAAGAGCAACATAGGTAGGACAAATTTGCGGTATGACAACTGCCCCTATTTAATCGTCTTAAACCTGAAAGTGAGATTGGTGGCAGCCTTTCGATCATTTAAGGTAGAAGAAGATTAAATATCAAGACCTGAAATTTATCCTAGAAAGATGGTGTAAGTGTTATTACTTGTGATGTCTGTTGGGGAAGACAATTTTGTTTTCTGGTGAACTGGTCTTGATGGATAAATGTGGTTGAATAATGATAGGTTGTACTGGGGTAACGGTTCCAATATAATGTTCTCATGGAATGGGTGTTAAAGTGACTGAAAGGATACGTTTGATGATGTCATGGTGATTGAAAGTAGGATTAATGACAACATGATAACTTAAAGGTGATGGGTAGAACTCGACAGTAACGGAGAATCTATCGTGTGGGATTCATGACCCAAAAATAAAGGTAAAGACAATTGGTAAAGATAGGCGTATGATCTATGACCCAAGAGAAAGGATAACATGAGGGTAAGATCTATGGACAACCTACGACCATAGAAAAGATAATGTGAGGGTAAAACCTGCGAGCAACCTACGACCCTAGAAAAGATAACATGAGGGTAAGATCTACGGGTGACCTACGATCCTAGAAAAGATAACATGAGGGTAAGATTGTTGTACCCCAAAATTTTACCTCTCATTCCTCAAGGAATTTCTCACAAGGGCTCCCAAAAATTCAAGCTTACACAAATATCTTTGGATTTTTCAGCATCAAGATTAAAGAGAAAATTGCTAAAAAGGGAAAAACAGATGAAAATATTCTTTTTGACAAAAATTAAAGGAAAAACAAGTTCTCTTTGATTTTACATCCTTCGATTGGGCACTTTGGCTTCTTCGATGTAGGCTTTGGTTGCACCCTTCGTTTGGGCGTTGGACTCCTTTTGGGCAAGTTCATTTCCTGCTTTCGTTGGGGCATTGGACTTCATTTGGGAAAATTCATTTCCTACTTCGTTTGGGCACTAGACTTTGTTTGAACGTTTTATTATCTTTGTGCAAATATTTCGTTTGGCCATATAGCCTTTTTCCTGTGTGTTAGCCATGATTTAAAAGGCAGAATTCCTTACCACGCTAGCATGCACAAGGACAAAGGTCACCCTTTGAAACAACTTGTTGCAAGCTTTGTCAGGGAAACACTTATCTTCAACCAGATTCAATTCACATGGAAAAAAGCCTCTTGATTGATGCCCTTCAATTCAGGAGGCAAAAGCCTATCTTCTGGTCTCCTTCGATTACATATCTTGCCTCCTGCATGCCTCCTTCATTTGGGGCATATGGCCCTCCTTTGTTACATGCTTCGATTGCGCCCTTATCCACTGCATGCATTCTTCGTTTGGGGCATGTGAATCCTTCAGTACAAGCTTTTGGTTACACCTTTCGTTTGGGCATGTGGCTCCTTTCATACAAGCCTTCATTTGAGCAAAAATCTCTTGCATGTTTGCATAAAGTCAAAAAGCAGGGACTTCCTACACACACCCTTTTGTTTGACCATATGACCCCTTGCAGGCAAGTTTGAGTGGGCAGTATCTCCCTTGGAAGTAGCTTACTTCAAATTCTACGCTATGCCATTGTCTCGTGTGAAGGAAGTGCCATGGTGGCACATTTGAAGGACTTGTCAGACATGTCTGAATTTTCCAATCGAATGACATATTTTGCTGACCCACCCCAAGAACATGTATTTGGACCATTCGAAGGAAACCATGAAGGGCTTGGTAGAAAGACGCTTATTTGGGCCCCTTCAAAGGATACCCACATAAGCCAATCGAAGGGCACTTCGATTTGAAAAAAGAAATGATTATTGAAGAGTCTGGTCGAAGGATAGGGCTAGGGGGTCAAGAGAAAAGGTTGATATGCCCAAAGGTACTTGTTGACCAAGTGTCATACACTGCCAAGTTCAGGCCTGATACACTGACAATAAAACTCTAAAACTGCTGCACAGCAGTCCTGCAATACTTCCTTATTCCTTGCACCAAAATGGCATACAAACACTGTCCCTCGAAAGCTACAAACATAGCATGCCTTTTTTGTTTTCCCTCCTAAAATATCAGCCAAGACCATCTATAAATATGAGCCTCCACCACACATGTTAAGGGCGTCTGAAGAGTTGCAAGAGAACTCTTGTGAAAATTCCCAAAACTCTCAAACACCTCCCAACATTTTTTCCAAACACTTCTAAAAACTCAACCCCCTTTGTACACTAAGTGAATCCTTCGATTCACCCCCTAAGTGTCCATCTAACTAGCCTTCGACCAACTTCCCCAACTACAATACAGTAACCCTTTGATTCATTCCATTAGTTGTTATAGAAAGAACCTTCGATCTACTCACACACCCTCCTTCAATTCAGTGACTGCTTGCACAAAGTAGTAACTGGATTAGTCTCAGGAAGGCCCCAACGAAATTCCATTCACCACCAAGGAAGACACTTTCAGTTTCCTTCAACTTAAGAACTTCAAGAGGTAAGTCCCTTTAAACTTGAATCTATTTTATTTAAATATCAGGTGCACATGAAAATAAAGAGAAATGTAGATATTTCATATAGGGAGCTTGAACATGTTTAACCTTCGATTCTGAATGCCCATATGCTGAAAATCTCAACTCTGACTAGTAAGGCTTTGGACTTTGAGACCCAATAATTTTGTGCTAACCCCTGGCCTGTAGTTACACTTGAATGTTGTATTTTAAGAATTTAAGACAGGTTCATTGTACCCTTTGATTGGCTAAATGCTCAAGCCTTTAGAATCTCAACCTGAGGGCCTAGCATGCTTACAGTCGAAGGAGTCAGCAAGGAGCCTGAGGCAAAGAATGCACCTCACATTGACTTCAAGCCTCAAACGAAGGAAGTAGCCAGTAGAATGCATCTCACACTGACTCCAGGCCTCAAATGAAGGAAGTAACTAGAAAGGTGGCCTTGCTGACTTCCAGCTCCCAATCGAAGGACAGAACGTTCCTTACTTCTAACTCCTAATCGAAGCACAGAACCTTGCTGACTCCAGGCCCAAATAGAAAAATGGTCAAAAAGTGCAGAATCGAAGGATGCTTCTGCCTGAATCGAAAGACTCATTTTTCTTCCTTTTTTGTTTTGTATTTATATTTTCTTGCTATTTCAATATGGTTGTAATAGTGTAGTATTTAGTTTTTCATTTTTATTGCTTTTGTATAAATGTTAGTAATTAGGATGTATGGAAAAATAAAAACAACAAGTAGATAACCTAAAATTCAAAAGACAAAATGCATGCAATCAAACACGCTATTCATACACATGCACCCCTAGGATAATCTCACTTGTTGCCTCGGAAAAATAGTCATGTCCCTCGAATATGGGCGTTTTAGCAAAGACCCTCGATAAAAGATCGTAGTCCCTCAATGACCCTTAATGATGCCTTTGGTAAACGATCTAGTCCATAAACAAAAATTGCTAAAACGTCCCATAGGTTTCCTTCTATGACTATACAAACGTTCCATGCCCATCCCTTCACATCCAATGATGGGGCTTCTTACCAAATCAATTGTTAGATAGCAACATCTAAAGGAGGAGGAAAAGAACATTAAGACCTTTTGAGTAGGTAGGATGCTTCTAGTTGCTCGCTTTCTCACAACAAAGACATTTTATACACCAACACTTTCATTTAAATTTTTTTAAAAGACAAAGCTCTTTGTACGCATTCTTATAGAAACGAGAACCATTACAAAGACGTTTTTTCAAAATCACTTTCAAAAACACATTCCACAAACACCTCTTCGAACTATTTTTAAAACAACACTTTGTATGCGTTCTTATAGAAACGAGAACCATTACAAAGACATTTTCAAAATACATTCAAAACCCACACCACAAACAAATTTTCAAACAAAAGCAAGTGATCTAGCAAGCAACTAAGAGCATGTAGATAACTACGAGTGAAAAGGGTGCTAATACCTTCCCTTTTCATAACCTACCCCCCGAACTCAAGAAAATATCTCGAAAGGTCTTTCCTGTTCTTTTCAACCTTTCCTTATTGGATAAAAGAAAATTCGGTGGTGACTCTTGATATCCGCAACAATTGTGATCAAACACAAAACAACCAAGTCAGTTCTCCCACCGTATTACAAAACTAGCGACTCTGATGGGAGAAATAACTTAAAAGTGGGGTTACCTTAGGGCTAGATCACTTTTACTTGCTTTCTTTTGTTTGACTTGTTTTTTTTACATTTTTTGTGTCTTTGCTTGGGCTTTTGTTAAAAGATCCTATACCCGGATCTAGGGGAACCTTTTTAGGTAAGTAGTAATAAATCATGGAAGTTGTACGACATAGACCAATATGGACAAAGTGATAGCTACGTTAGCGTGATACTCTGGCTTATACTAATGTTCCTTGAGTGAATCAAGGATAACATTAGGCTTCCTTATAGTATCATTAAACTCTAACTAACCTTTAGAACATTTACTTGACTCATACTAAGCCATTAGAAAGTAGTGAGATAGCCGGCTTTGGTTTTGACTGAAGTTTGGTTGATACTCGATGCTACACTCATTGAGATTGGACTTTTGGGATATTCTGGCCGTAATATTTCGGTGCTTGAGCTAGAACAATTCCTAAAGGAAAGGTTAATGATATGAGACTCCTTAGAACCTCGTTACTCTTAATATGACAGGTTGAGCCAACTAAAATTCAAGAGGGTACTTACCTTTAAAAACTCACGCAAGCCAGTAAACCTAGGGTCTTTTGTGTGACTTTCCTGATATGTCTGTGATTTCAAAGCATAACCATAACATCATAAAAATCATGACATATACGCTAACAATTTCAAGGGGATGGAGATTTATCTTTCCTTTTTTGTTTTGTAGGGTATGGATTCAACTCGTAGAAAGACCATCTGAATCAATTTTGTAGAGGTCCCTTCCAAGCTCAAAGAATTGGTCCTGAGAGTTCCCGATAGCTCATCGTTCAACAAGAGATATGGTCACTTGCTCAATTTGGTTACTACCGGGTTTGACGAAGGTCTTATGAGTGTTATGTTCCAGTTCTTTGACCCTAAACACCATTGCTTCACTTTTCCAGATTATCAGTTGGTGCCTATGTTGGAAGAATTCTCCAAAATACTTGGGTCACCTATATTAGAGCAAGTACCTTTCACCGGTTTAGAACAAGATCCATTTGCTGAAAGTATTGCCATAACTTTGCATTTGAAACCATATGACATTGAATCCAATTGGGAAAGAAGAAGTGGAGTTAAGGGCCTCCTTGAAAGTTTTATAATTAAGAAGGCTCAAATATTTTTAGATGATATGAGTTACCATGCCTTTGAAGATGTCCTAGCTCTCTTAATCTATGGATTGGTTCTGTTCCCAAATTCATACCAGTTTATAGATGTCAATGTCATCAACATCTTTCTTGCTCGCAATCCAGTGCCTACATTGCTCGGAGACGTGCTGCATTCACTCCACACTCGTACCATGAAGAAACGAGGGACTCTTATGTGTTGCACGCCTTTGCTCTATCGGTGGTTTATTTCGCACCTCCCTCGGTTAGTAATGGAGAATGAATTAGGCTTAAGGTGGAATCAAAGGATAATGTCCCTTTCTCACATTAATATCTATTAGCGCCCTCGCTCTCCAGAAGGCATCTCTTTTATTGATCGTTGCAGAGATTTCCCTAATGTTCCACTCCTTGGCATTAGAGGAGGCATCACTTACAACCCTTCTTTGGCCCTACATCAATTCGGCTACGCCCGGAGGGATGGTCCCCATGATATGCTCGTCCAGGTTATTATGTTTGACTATTCAAATGATCTGCAAGGTTATCGCCAAAGGTTCATTCGCACGTGGGGCATGGTAAAGAAGACCGATAATAGTGCTTTGAGATGCAAAAGCTCCAACACTTTGGAGCCTTACCTCAGATGGGTGCGAGTTCGTGCTAAAGATGCCATACGCTGCTATCCTTCCAGTGATCTCAGAGTCTATTGATCAAGAAGATGAACCTCACATCCTTTTTCATCCTGATATACCAACAAGCTTCAAAGAGTTACAAAAGTCTTGGATCCAGCTCAAGGAAGAACGAGACACCTTTGAGAATCAATTCTACGCCGGTGAGATGAAGGTTCTAGATCTCATGAAGCAGCTTCATGAAGAGCGAAGTTTAAATTCCTATATTGAGCCGAAGAGGATGCGTTAGACCTTTTTGTCTTAGGAGTTTTTTCTGTATTTTATTTCTTCCATTGTAAGCCCCGAGAGGCATGATGTAATTAACTTTGATTTATTAATACAATGTGTGTTTATTTTTGTCTAAGCAAATTTAAATATCCTAGTTTCCTTGAAATCATTTGCACATGCACTTTCATTCATCATAACACAAACAGGTTTTCACAACAGGTCTCCTTATCTTTCTAATGTTTATTTCAGTAAGATGGATATTGAACAGACGGTAAAGGATCTTCAAGCGCAGAATGCTCAATTTCAACAGATGTTCTTGGCTCTGGCTAAAGTACAAGAGGACTTGAAGGCTCTTAAGATCAAAGATAAGAAGAAGAAAGCGAAGAAACCAGTTGGCATTTTGAATCATGGAAGAAGGTTCAAAGGACCAGCCAGGCGAACTCTAGATTTCGCAACCTCGTCGGGTGAAGGAGATAATTAAGAAGGAAAGAAAAAGGAAGGAAATGACCACCCAGAGTCTGAAGAAGAAGAAGAAATTGACTACTCTGAAGAATAATATCCTCCTTCTGATTATAAATACAAACAGTTGGAGGATCACCTTAATGCTATGGAGATCCAGAGGGTACCAGGGATGGATTTTGAAGAGCTAGGACTTGTCTCAGGGGTAGTCATCCCGCAAAAATTCAAGGTCCCCACTTTTGTTAAATATGAAGGTGTCTCTCGTCCTAAGTTGTATTTAGGGTCATATGTCAAGAAAGTTTGTTAGGGAGGCAGTTGGATTGGTTCTATCAGTTGGAAGGAACCAATGTTCACAATTGGGAAGATTTGGCTGCTGCTTTTTACAAGTAATACCAGTATAATGATGACCTAGCTCCAACTCAAACACAATTGCAAGGCATGTCTATGGGTGTTGGCGAAGGTTTCAAAATTTATGCCCAAAAATAGAGGGATCTCGCGGGAAGAGTCCAGCCCCTTTTATCTGACAGAGAATTGGTGGATATGTTCTTAGGCACGTTGTCTGGTCCATTCTTCAACCATCTGATCGGAAGCTCTTCGGCTGGATTTACTGAACTAATCATGACTAGTGAGCGGGTAGAAGCCGGTATTAAGAGCGGCAAAATTCAAAGGGATGTATCCTCAAGCACGATGAAGAAACCCTTTACCGGAAATAATGAGTTCAGTGTTGCATATGACCACAGGAATCAAAGCAAAACTAAACATCGCCCAACGGTACGGGCTGTTATAATCTCCAATCCTATATCAAATCAACAGCGAAACTATCAACGCAGGCCAGAGGCGCCCATAAGACGATTCACCTGGATCAACATGACCTTTTTCCATGTTTTACCGCATCTATTGAAGTCCAATCTGGTGACTACAAAGGAAGCTCCCAAGAAATCCAATACTGCTTCTCCCCGCTATAACCCGAATGCTTCATGTGCCTATCATTCTAAAAGTCTGGGACATGATACAAACGATTGTTGGGCCTTGAAAAATAAGGTACAAGACCTTATCGAGGCGAAGGAGATTGAGTTTGACTCCCCATAAATACCTAATGTAATAACGACGCCAATGCCCAAACATGGTCAAGGTGTCAACGCTGTTGATGATGACTGTTTTGTTTCTTCCGTGGATGATTTAATTACTCCCCTTTTGACTGTTAAATAAAATCAATTGCAAGTCGGCCTGTTTCCGGAATGTGATAAAAGTTTTCACTTATGTATGTCTCTACCAGATGGTTGTTTGTTACTAAAGATGGGCATCCAGCACATGATGGTTAACAAAGAAATCATGTTCAAGAAAGTTCCTCTTGCCCGAAATTCCTGTGAAGATGTTTCAATAATCACCATTTTCGACAATTCTCCCAGGGCCTCCACCAAAAGACGCGTCAGGATTACATCTGTTCCAAAGCCTGCTCCCCTAATCATCACCGTGCCAGGGCCAATACCATATTCTTCGGATAAATCTATTCCCTGGAACTATGGGGCTGACGTTTATTACCATGGCGTCAAGCAAGATCTATTGGATATCGAATTGCTAAAGGCACTGATCCTGACATCGACAATATCGTTGGGACCAGTAAGATAACAAGAAGTGGAAGGGTTTTCTCCCCCGAGATCTCTCCAAAGACCATTGTTACTCCTGTAATTTTTCCCGCTACCACTCCTACAAGCATTCCCATTGATACTCACATTGTTAGTCCTACTGTTATCCCTGCTACCGAGACACAGGGCAAAGAGGTATTGCTTGAGCCTGTCCAGACGAAAGCACATCCAGAGGACATTCCTGAAGCTTCTAGCAAGGAGATGGAAGAGATATTAAAGATAATCAAGAAAAGTGACTACAACGTCATAGAGAAGTAGGGGAAAACCCTCTCAAAAATATCAATGTTGGCTTTGCTTTTGTACTCTGAGGCCCACGCTAAGGCCTTAGTAAAATTTCTGAAGACCGCCCATGTTCCATAAGAGACCTCCATTGATCAATTCGAGAATTGTGTGGCTAGTCTAACTACTGATAAAGGACTGGGTTTTTCTGACGCATATTTAACTCCCAAGGGAAGGAAACACAATTATGTCTTTCATGTCTCCATTGAGTGTAGGGGCACTACATTAGCCCACTATCTGGTGGATACAGGTTCGTCGCTGAATGTCTTACCCAAGAATTCTCTTGGCCGGTTAGATTGCAAAATACTCACATTAAAGCCCAACAACATTATGGTGATGGCCTTCGATGGGTCTAAAAGAATAGTGCACGGAGAAGTAGACATCCCTATCAAAGTTGGAACTCATACTTTTTATTCAACCTTCTATGTGATGGATATCCGTCCATCATATTCCTGTCTATTGGGTCGACCCTGGATCCATGGGGCTGGTGCCGTCACTTCTACCCTACATCAGTTGGTGAAGTACCCAGTCAAGGGATAGATTATAACAGTCCATTGGGAGGAGGAATACATGGTTAGAAACCTGAACCCTTTCAGGTATGTTGAAATGGACGGCGAGTTCATTGAGACCCCATGTCAAAATTTTGAAGAGGTCCCATAGACGATTGCTACGACCAAGACTGCTACCAAGACTTCGAAGGTTACCAGACCTCCATTCAAAATGGCCTCTCTGAAGGATGCTAGAGAAGTAGTTGAGGAAGAGGAATGTACCATTTGTGGCTAACTTCCGGATATTCCTTATAAATATAACAAATTCAGTTTGGGTTTTACTTCGGAGGCCCAAAGAGCTGTTCGACGTGCTCGTACTGGGGGACCACCTTTATGTATTAGCAATCAGGGAGTCAATGCATTGGAAGACAATGATAGCAGTTGTGACATGGATGAGTGGATTTTTCCCACCATCGGCGGAGGACTCAACAATTGGGAGGCCAAAGATTTTATTCCTATTACTTTTTCTCAAGAGTAATTGTCTCTTAAATTTTCCAGACTTGTAATATGTAAACAATTTAGACTTTAAAACCTTGTGTCTTACCTGAGGCACAATGGTCCATCTGTGAGGTTTATTACTTCATCTTCATATGTCATTAATAAATAATGGGACGTTTTTGCATGAAAATTTTACGCTCTTTGTTATTCTTTTTCTATCTTTTATTTTATCAAAGATAGTTATGCTCTTACACACACTCACATATCGAAATGCAGATCCACACCCACTCAGGATCCCATTGGTAACAGTTCTGCTATGGCTTATCATGACTTTGGAAATACGATCTACCAAGTTGAGGACGAAGGTGAGGAAGATTGTGAGGTGATGGGGGAACTTTCCAGATTATTACAACAGGAAGAAAGGACCATACAGCCTCACGAAGAACCGGTTGAAACAATTAACTTAGGTACTGAAGAGGACACGAAAGAAGTCAAGATAGGTGCCAACCTGGAGCATAGTGTCAAGAAGCGCTTAACTCAGATACTACATGACTGTGTTGAGGTCTTTTCCTGGTCATACAAAGACATGCCACGACTCGACACTGATATTATGGTCCATCGTTTTCCGAAAAAAGAGGATTTCCCTCCAGTAAAATAGAAAGTTCGTCGTATACAGCCGGAAATGTCAAAAAATATCAAGACTGAAGTCATGAAGAAGTTCAACACTGGATTCTTAGTTGTCACCTCCTATCCATAATGGGTCGCCAATGTTGTTCCAGTGGCTAAGAAGGACGTTAAGATGCGTATGTGTGTGAATTATAGTGACCTAAATAGGGCAAGCCCCAAGTATGACTTCCCGCTTCCCCACATCGATATTATGGTTGGCAAAACCGCACAACATAAAGTATTCTCCTTCATGGATGGTTTCTCCAAATACAATCATATCAAAATGGCACCTGAGGACATGGAGAAAACAACATTCATCATACAATGGGGCACGTTCTGTTATAAAGTTATGCCATTTGGGCTTAAGAACGCCGGGGCAACCTATTAGCGTGTCATGGTAGCTTTGTTTCACAATATGATCTATCATGAGATAGAGGTATACGTGGATAACATGATATCCAGATCTCAAACTAAAGAGGAACACCTTGACCATCTGTAGAAACTGTTTGAAATACTGAGGAAATACAAACTAAGGCGGAACCCGAATAAATGCACTTTTGGAGTAAGGTCTGGAAAGCTCTTAGGCTTCGTTGTTAGTGGTAAAGGTATTGAAGTGGACCCTGCAAAGGTAAAAGCAATACAAGAAATGTCCGCTCCTCACACTGAGAAGGAAGTTAGGGTATTCTTAGGACGGCTAAACTACATCGCCATATTTATTTCCCATATGACCGCTACTTGTGAACCAATCTTCAAATTATTGAAGAAAGATCAAGTGGTGGAATGGAATGACGACTTCCAGGATGCCTTTGATAAGATCAAAGAGTACCTTCAAGAGCCTCCCATTTTGATTCCTCCAGTTGAGGGAAGACCTCTGATCATGTACCTAGCAGTCTTGGAAAATTCAATGGGGTGTGTGTTATGGCAGCATGATGAGTCTGGCCGAAAAGAGCATGCAATATACTACCTGAGAAAAATGTTTACCAATTGCGAAACCAAATATTCATTTCTTGAGAAAACTTGATGCGCTCTGGCATGGGCTGCTCGCCTATTAAGACAGTATATGTTGACTCACATTACCTTACTGATATCTAAGATGGATCCAATTAAATACATATTCGAGAAGCCCGCCCTCTCTGGAAGAATAGCAAGATGGAAGATGGTCCTGACCGAATATGATATTCAGTACACTACCCAAAAGGAAATAAAGAGGAGTGTGCTAGCTGATCACCTGGCTCATCAGGCTGTGGATGACTATTAATCCATGAATTTCGAATTCCAAAACAAATACATCATGTTGGTAAATGATTGTGAAGAACTTGGACCATATAATGGACCTGAACAAGAATCCCGATGGACCATGGTTTTTGACGGAGCTTCCAATGCACTCGGCAACGGCATAGGCACCGTGATCATATCTCCTGAGGGCTGCCACACTCCCTTCACTGCCAGACTGTGTTTCAACTGTACCAATAATATGGCTGAATATGAAGTGTGTATTATGGGTCTCAAAGCTGCCATAGATTTAGGGATCAAGTACTTAAGAGTATTTGGATACTCAACCTTAGTCATCAGTGATATCAAAGGAGAATGGGACACGAAGCATCCCAATCTAATCCCTTACAAAGAACATGTGTTAACGCTGATCCCACATTTTGAGGAAATTACCTTTGAGCATTTTCCACGAGAGGAAAATCAACTAGCGGACGCGCTAGCCACTATGTCATCCATGTTTTAAATTAGGTGGGATAATCAGGCTCCTCAGGTCACTATTTAGAGGATGGACGAACCAGCTTACTGTCACGAGATTGATACTGAAGAAGTAGTGGACAAGCCTTGGTTCCATGAAATTAAGAGATATCTCGAGGCCCAAGATTATCCAGAGGGAGCTTTAGTCAATGATAAGAAGTTCCTGAGAAGGTTTTCTGCTAAATTCTTCCTCAGTAACAAAATCCTCTATAAGCGCAACCACGACTCTACTTTGCTTCGGTGCGTAGACAAGAGTGAGGCAGAAAAGATCATGGTTGATTTACACGAAGGTACCTTTGGAACCCATTCTAGTGGGAACATGATGGCTAAAAGTATCATGCGGGAAGGATACGACTGGTCCACCATGGAAGCAGATTGTTATCAGCATTCACGAACTTGTCCCAAGTGCGAGATCTATGCGGACAAAGTACATGTGCCTCTGGTTCCTCTAAACGTCCTGACTTCCCCTTGGCCATTCGCAATGTAGGGTATTGACATGATTGGAGAGATCAAACCTATAGCTTCTAATGGACATCGCTTCATCTTGGTTGCTATTGATTATTTCACGAAGTGGGTCGAGGCAACTTCATTCGCTTCTGTTACCAAGAATGTTGTGGCCTGATTCATCAAACATAATCTTATTTATCGATATGGTATTCCGGAGAGAATCATTACAGATAATGGTACCAATCTCAACAATACTATGATCACCGGATTATGCGGGAAATTCAAGATCCAGCATCATAAATCTTCTCCTTAGCGGACGAAGATGAATGGCGTTGTAAAAGCCGCTAATAAACATCAAGAAGATCATACAAAATATGACAGTCAACTATAAAGACTGGAATGAGATGTTACCATTTTCTCTCCACGGTTACCGTACCACAGCGCGTATATCAACAGGGGCAACTCCTTTCTCTTTGGTATACAGCATGGAAGTTGTCTTACCAATTGAAGTTCAAGTACCTTCTTTGAGAATCATGAGGGATGTAGTGTTGAATGAGGATGAATGGATTAAAAATCTACTTTACCAGTTGAACTTGATTAATGAGAAGAGGCTTATGATTGTCTGCCATGGCCAAATGTACCAAAAATGTATGACTAAAGCTTTTAACAAGAAGATCAGATGTTAGGTAGATCAAGTTGGTGACTTGGTAATCAAGCATATCGTACTGCCACAAGGTGATCCCAGGGGAAAATGGACTCCTACATACTAAGGACCATTTGTGATAAAAAAAACATATTTTCTGGTGGAGCAATGGTCTTAACCACTATGGACGGTGACGACCTTCCACACCCTGTAAACACGGACATAGTTAAAAGATACTATGCATGAAAAAGAACTGCTAGGTTGACTGGCGTAGGCAAAAATGAGGGATAAACACACAAAAAATCTATACACCCGGCGAGCTAAAAACCTGAAAAGGCGGCTTGGGAAAAAAAGGGTATCCCGGTGGACTGAAAACCCGAAAGGGCGGTCCAGGAAAAAGTTAGGGATTTAAATCGTATAACTATGTCTCGTGGGATCTCCTTACAGCCAACCTCCAATATTAATTGTCAAACTCAGACAGTTCTAATCAATCTAACCAGCTTCAGACAAAACAACAAGTGGATGAGACGCTCAAAGACATAAAGGATATAGCAGAATGGAAACCCCATGGGATTATTTCACATAACTATCTTTCTTTGTTTTAGTTTTCATTTTTACGACGAAATTCTATTACTAGGATGTTCGTATCTTTGTACAAAATACTTATTCAAGTTAATACAAAGTTATTCCTTTAAAAATGCAAAACTCTTTGTATTTCTTTTACTTTCCTGTTTTGTTTGCAAAAACGTCCAGTGATTATTTTTTGAACATATGCATTTGAACATAATTACTATTTACAAATGAACGCATAAGAAAAAAGGGGAAAAGAAAAAAAATACAATTACTAATGGTTTTAAGAAACAGGAAAATATCTATAGGCCATTCCATAAAATCCCCACATGTACTTTCTCCAGCAGGAGCAAAAGCAAGGACATCTTGCCACAGGATCACTGCCACATCACCAGTGTACAACCTAATGATATCAGGTGCTCTCATATCCCCGACGGAGCAAAACTTCCATTTACCGTTCCAAAGATTCCCCAGTGAAAGTGACCCAACTACTCAGGATTCCTCAGCAGGATCTCACCAAGTCTACAAGCAATGCACGTTGTTTCCCTTACCCGACAAAGTTTATTTCTCTAATAATAGAAACCCATCTATCAACACTTCAATTTCAACAAAAATATGAAGACTTACACTCCACATTCCCAATAGCAGTCAGGGATTTATTTCCCCAGTCTAAACAACACTGCAGTAGAACAACTAATATGTGCATACATTGCATTCACACATCATAACATTGACAACACAAATGCATATATCGCAATCTCATTTATTTTGATAAATATCATTACGCCATGCATTTCATACATCATAGCATTGCATACAACTAACTCTTTACCTTTTCAGAAAAGATCAATCAACAGAAAATTATCATCAACAAAGTCAATTGTAGATCAATTCCCGAAATAGGACTGGGTGAATATCTACATACCAAATAATTCCTTCAGACCTCTGCTGGTTCAGTTTAAATTGATCAATGGTTTATCCTGATTCCGTTTTGCTAGACACTTTCTCTCGTTCAGATAAATTGCTCTAAAGATTTATTCTGATTCTTTTCCAAATTCCTGCTGGTATAGTTTAAATCAATCAATGGTTTATCATGATTCCTTCCTGGTAGACACTTTCTCTGGTTCAGATAAATCTCTCCAAAGATTTATTTTGATTCTTTTCCATATTTCTGCTGGTTCAGTTTAAATCGATCAATGTATCTTGATTCTTTCCCAGTAGGCACTTTCTCTGGTTCAGATGAATCGCTCCAAAGATTTATCCTGATTCTTTCCAGTTAAAGATTATTCAATACTTCTGCTAGTTCAATTTAAATCGATCAATGGTTTATCCTGATTCCTTTCTGGTAGACACTTTCTCTGGTTCAGATGAATCGCTCCGAAGATTTATCCTGATTCTTTCCAGTTAAAGATTATTCAAGACTTCTGCTGGTTCAGTTTAAATCAATCAATGGTTTATCCTGATTCCTTCCCGGTAGACACTTTCTCAGGTTCAGATAAATCGCTCCAAATATTTATCATGATTCCTTTCCAGTAGACACTTTCTCTGGTTCAGATAAATCACTCCAAAGATTTACCCTGATTCTTTCCAGTTAAATATTATTCAAGACCTCTGCTGGTTCAGCTTAAATCGATCAATGGATTATCCTGATTCTTTTCCAGTAGACACTTTCTCTGGTTCAGACAAATCATTCCAAAGGTTTATGCTGATTCTTTTCCAGTTAAAGTTAAGCTTAGACTTAGTCTAGTTTCTGTCAACAATCACCTTTGGATGGTGTTGTACCCCAAAATTTGCCCTCTCATTTTTTACAAGATCTTCTCTTACATGGGTGGTTATAAACACTTGCTTGAAGAAAAATAATAAATTTTTAAGTTGGTCAAAGTGCCTTTTGATTGGCCTCCCTAAAATGCCTTTCGATTGGCATCTCTAAAGTGCCTTTCGATTGGCATTTGGATGGCGCCCTTAGATTGGCATGAAGAAAGATCCTTCGATTGGCCTGTTAACCAGGCCTTTCGATTGGAAATTTAATAAAGTACTTTTTGAGTGGCATTGTGATAGTGTCGTTCGATTGACATTTTAACATGTATCCTTCAATTGGTATCTGGACAAAAGCCCTTCAATTGACATTCCAAAGGGTCCATTCAAAGAACAGGAAAAGGTCATATCGAAAAAGGTTTCAAAGGGTCCATTTGAAGAACATCCAGAGGTCCATTTGAATAAGCTTTCAAAGGAGCAGTTGAAGGAGGCCATCAGCCCATTCGAAAGAGAGCATTCGAAGGAGGCCATCAGCCCATTCGAAAGGGAGCATTTGAAGGAGGCCATCAGCCCATTCGAAAGGGAGCATTCGAAGGCTAGTTACATATCATTCAAATTTTTAAAAAAAAGGACAAGATCCCTTAACTTTTGCCAAGGTTACATTTTACATTCATGGCATTCAAATGGACGTTACAAACGTTATTTCTCTTGTCCCCTCACACTCATATAAATATGAGGACAATGACACATTACGAGGGAGAAGAAAAATGAGAGAGAAAACAAAAGAGGGATGAAAGAGAGGGAGAGAGCAAAAGAAAGGGCGGAAAAAGAGAGAACATAGGGAGGCGATCACGCACACATACTGCACACTAAGAGACCATATACACGCACTGCCCAAAACTCACAAAGTGATCCCAATCGAAAGACATTTTTTGCAGGCATCCCCATTCCAAAAAATCCCATATTCGAATCCACGCCCATCACCGTAGACTCTTACACCACTTTTGTAAGGAAAATGTCCATATTGGTTTTCGTTTGTTTCTAACATCTGTTGCAGATCTAGCATAAATGAAGCTACAACGCGTAGGATTGAAATACCTGGGCTTAGCACCAAGGTCACGTCTTTCATTTTTGCAAGCATACATTTGCAGATTCATTGTCTTCATAGAATCCACTCCTAGATCGAAAGGCAATCATCTCCTCCTGGGTCGAAGGACACCCATCCCTCCGGGATCAAAAACTCCAACTATCTCCAAATCAAAAGCCACCTTCCTCTGGATTGAAGGCAGCCTTTTTTTTCCTGAATCGAAGCTCTGATTCCCCCCAGGATCGAAGGATCCCCACTCCTTCATATTTTATTTTGGTTCTTTTTTTGTTATTAGGATAGTCTTTCTTATTAAATTAATTTCATTAATTAATCTTTTTAATTATCTTAACATTTCCTCAGAAACTAAAATTAAAAAAGATTTTGATCATTTTTCCAAATTAAAATAAAACAACAAAAAGATTTTATTCTTAGGATTTTTAGACGTTTTTTTAATTCGTCCGCATTTTATTTTATTGTAACTGGTCATAGTTGTAATAGCTCTAGATTTAAAATTCCGCACTTTTAGTTTCTCGCATTTTTATGTAGCTGTCCCGAAGCCTTGTAATAGCGTAGGATCCATAATTCATGCACTTTAAATTCTTGTACATATATTAACTACTTAGATGTATGCTAACTAGGATTTCATGACAAGATCTGAAAACAAAAATTAGAACACCTAAATATTTAAAGATAAAATAACTGAAACACAACACAATTACACACAAGTACCTCTAAGGTACGCCGACTTTGGTTGCCTTTAAAAAACAGTCATGAGGCAGGAACTCTTTAGCAAAGACCCATAAATCAAAAGATCATAGTCCCCCGATGACCCTACAGTTGCCTTCTCGGTAAATGGTCTAGTCCCAAAAACAGAATTGCTAAAGCATCTCCATAAATTGCCTTCGTGACTATAACGTCCCTTCGATTGTCCCTCAACATCCAACGACAAGGCTACCTACTCACTAATAGTAGGATAGCGTTGTCTAAAGGAAAAGAGGAAAAACACAACCTTTTCGAGTACAAGAGTAGATAGTTATTAGAAATTTGCCTAAAAATATTTTTTTGCACTTACACACAAAAACTACTTTTCAAAAACAATTTCAAAACATTTTCTTTGTTAACACTCTTGAGGACTGATACAAGAGTTAAGCACAAAGAAAATCGCCGCACTAAGTAGTTCTCTAAACCTTTTCAAACACAAAGTGCAAAATCATCTTGAAAAATGAGGAAACCTCTAAGAGCTCCTGGAAAAGCCCGAATGGAAAGGGTGCTAACACCTTCCCTTTCCATAATCTACCCCACTTACTCAGAATATCTCGAAAAGGCCTTTTTATGTTCTTTTCACCCTTTACTTTGTTGGGTAAAAGAAAAGACGGTGGTGACTCTTGCTACCGCATATTTGCAAATAAAAAATGCAAACCAGTATATAAACAGTCGGTTCTGCCACCGTGTAACAGAAGTGGCGACTCTGCTGGGGACTATTGAAAAAAAAGTGGGGTTTACCTTAGAGTTAGTTCATCTTTAAATTACTTTTTTGTGCTTGTTTGCTTTACTTTTGAGGGTTTGCTTGGGTTGTTACTAAAAGATCCTACACCCGGATCTGGGGCACCTTATTGGGTAAGTAGTAATAAACCATGGAGGATGTACGGCGTAGACCAATACGAACGAAGTGATGGCTACGTTAGCGCGATACTTTGGATTGTACCATTGTTCCTTGAGTAAGTTAAGGATAACATTAGGCTTCCTCATAGTATCACTAAGCGCTAATTAACCTTTAGAACCTTTAATTGACTCATCCTAGCCATTAGGAATTAGTGAGATAACTGACTTTGGTTCCGACCAAAGATTGGTTGATACTCGATACTACACTCATTGAGGCTGGACTTTCCGGATTTCTCTGCTGCAATACTTCGGTGCAGAGCTGAAACAATTTCTGAAGGGAAGGTAAGTGATATTGATTCTCCTTAGAACCCGATTACTATTAATAGGACATGTTAAGCCAACTAAACATTCATGAGGGTACATACCTTAAAAACTCATGCAAGCCTTTGAACCTAAGGTCTATTGTTTGATTTTCTTGTGTTTATCTGTGATTTTTAGCATAATCATGACATCATAAACATCATGACATTCGTATAGTAATCATTTCAAGGACCTGCTGGATTCACCTCTTGGCTGTTTTTGTAGGATATGAATTCGGGTCGCAGGAAAACCATCCGGATTCGCTTCAAAGAAATTCCTCCTAAGCTCAAGGAATTAGTCTTGAAAGTCCCCGAGGACTCATCATTCCACATAAGACATTGTCACTTGCTCAGTTTGGTTACCACCGGGTTTGATGAAGGTTTTATGAGTGTATTATTCCAGTTCTTGGACCCTAAGCACCATTGCTTCACATTCTCTGATTATCAACTGGTGCCTACCCTGGAGGAATACTCTAATTTACTTGGTTTACCCATATTGAAGCGAGTACCTATTACTGGTTTAGAACAAGACCCAGCTTCTGAAGATGTTGTCGTAGCTCTTCATTTGAAGCCATCAGACATTGAGTTCAATTAGGAAAAAAATGTGAAGTTAAGGGTCTCCTTGCAAATTTCCTGATGAAGAAAGCTCAGATTTTCCTGGATTTTATGTGGTATCATGCCTTCGAAGATGTATTAGCCCTATTGATCTATGAGTTGGTATTGTTTCCTAATTCAGATGAACTTATAGATGTGAATTCCATCAACATCTTTCTTGCTCACAATCTGGTTCCTACCTTGCCCGGGGATATCCTACAATCTGTCCATAATCGTACTCTGAAGAAGCGATGAACTCTCATGTGTTGCACCCCTCTGATATATAGGTGGTTTATTTCGCACCTTCCTCGGTCAATAATGAAAAATCATTTAGGCTTAAGATGGAGTCAAAGACTAATGTCTCTCTCTCTCACTCCAACATCCATTGGTGTCCTCGCTCTCAAGAAGACATTTCTTTTATTGATTGGTACAGAGAATTTTCTTAATGTTCCACTCCTGGGCATTAGGGGAGGTATCACCTACAATCCTTCTTTTGCACTACGCCAGTTTGGCTATGCACAAAGAGATGGTCCACCGGATATGCTCATCCAGGGTATTGTGTTCAACTACTCAGATGATTTGCAAATTTATCGGCAGAGGTTCATCCGCTCTTGGGGAATTGTTTAGAAGACTGATATTAGGACTTTGGGTTGCAAGAACTTCATCCCTTTAGAACCTTATCTCAAATGGGTGAGAGCTCGAGCCCAAAGTCTTATGATGCCATATGACCAAATCTTACCGGTGATCTTAGAACCTATTGTCCAAGGGGACAAATCCTGTGTTATTCTCCATCCTGATATGCCAACCAACTTCGAAGAGTTGCAAAAGTCTTGGATTCAGCTCAAAGGTGAACGTGATACTTTTGAAGAACATTTCTATACAAGTGATAAGAAGGTTCTAGAATTAACAAAACAACTTCATGAAGAGAGGAACCTCAACGCTACCTCAACACCAAGAGGAAGCGCCCATGGGAGACTTAGGAACTTCTTTTCAGTATTGATCCTTGTGTAATCTTTTGTTTCTTTAAAAACTTGCTAATAAAAGGTTTTGCTTTTTTTTTGTTTAAAAGAGTTTAAATCCAATATGGTCCTTGAAAACATTGCATAAGCATATCATGGATCTCATTGCATAAGCAGGTTTTAAAGCAGGGTCCTTATCTTCTTCGCTGTTCATTTCAGCAAGTAAAAGAAATGGCTCTTGAGCAAAACATCAAGGATCTCCAGGTGCAAAACGCCCAGTTCCAGTAAATGATTGTGGCCCTAGCTAAAGGGCAGGAAGATCTAAAAGCCCTCATACTGAAAGATAAAAAGAAGAAGCCAAAGAGGCCAACTGGGTTAGTGAATCTGGGAAGAAGGATCAAAGGACCAGCGTGGTGAGCTTCTAAACTGGTAGATTTATCAAAAGAAGGAAACAATCAAGAAGAGGAAGCAAGAGAGGAATACTCCATTCCCAAAGAATATGATGATGAATCCAACTATGATGAGGAGCAGTATCCTCCTGCTGATGAAAAATACAAACTGCTAGAGGATCGCTTGAATGCAATGGAGGTCAGGAAGGTACCAGGTCTAGATTTTGAAGAGCTGGGTTTTGTCTCTAGGGTTGTCATCCCACAAAAGTTCAAGGTGTCAGTGTTCACCAAGTATGATGGGGTTTCATGTCCCAAAATTCACCTCCGATCTTATGTGAGGAAGATCCAGCCTCACACTGCTGACAAGGACTTGTGGCGCCACTTCTTTCAGGATAGTATGTCTGGAACTCAATTGGAATGGTTCTACCAGCTGGAAAGGGCCAACATTCATAATTGGGAAGACCTGGCTGCTGCTTTCTACAAGCAGTATCAGTATAACACAGACCTTTCTCCCATCCGTACACAACTCCAAAATATGTCTATGGGTTCGAGTGAGGGCTTTAAGGACTATGCTCAGAAATGGAGGGACTTAGATGGAAGAGTCCAGCCTCCCCTGTCTGATAGGGAGTTGGTGGATATGTTTGTCGGTACCCTGTCTGGTCTGTTCTTTAATCACCTGAATAGAAGCTCTTCAGCCGGCTTCACTGAATTAATTCTGACAGAAGAACGGGTGGAAGCTGGAATTAGGAGTGGGAAGATTCATAAGGATGCATCCTCCAGTATTGTAAGGAAGCCATTCGCTGGGAAGAAGGAGGTTAGTGATGTGTACCGTCAAAGAAATCAGGACAAAACTGAACACCATCCAGCGGCAGGGGTTGTCATGATCTCTAAGTCTTAACCTACCCAACAAAGGAATAATCAATCAAGGACATAAAGGCTGGTAAGACAGTTTACCCGGATAAACACGACTATGTCTCAAATCTTTCCACAGTTATTGTAGACCAATCTGGTAACCCTGCGGGAAGCTCCGAAGAATCCCAACACTACCTCTCCTCACTACAACCCTAAGGCTCGTTGTGCTTATCATTCAGAAAGTCCAGTCCACGATACCAACAACTGTTGGGCTTTGAAAAACAAGGTGAAGGATCTGATCAAGGCGAAGGAAATTGAATTTGACACCCCTGAGATTCCAAATGTAATCACTGCTCCTATGCCCAAGCACGGCCATGGTGTTAACGTTGTTAAAGATGATGTGTTTGTTACTGCTATTGATGAACTTGTTACTCCTCTCCTGTCCATCAAGAGGATCCTGTCGAAGGCCAGTTTATTTTCGGGTTGTTGCAAAGGTTACCACCTTTGTTTGTCTCTACATAATGGTTGTCATTTATTGAAGGCATGTGTCCAGCGCCTGATGGATGACAAAGAGATTTTATTTGAAAAGACTCCTGTTCCAACCACTTCTTACAAGGATATTTCAATAATAACCATTTCCTCCAATCCTCCCAGGGTCTCCACCAAAAGACCCGTTAGGATTACATTTGTTTTGAAGGTGACTCCGATGATAATTACCATGCCAGGGCTAATCCCATACTCCTCAGACAAAACTGTTCCCTGGAACTATGGGGGCGACGTCTACTACCACGGCATCAAGGAAGATTGGCTGGCCGATGAAGACCAGGTTTCAGAGAAGGCTGACCCCGACATTGGCAACATTGTGGGAACCAGCAAAATAACCAGTAGTGGAAGAGTGTTCTCCCCTGAGATTTCTCCTCCAAAAGATGTTACTGGTCTTGTGATTATTCCTGCTTTTGTTCTTGCTGATACTACTACTACAGTTTCTGGGATTACCCTTGCTGACACCCCTATCACCGAGTCGACCGAGACTCAGGGCAAAGACATATTTGTTGAGCCTGTCTGAACGAAGGAGAAGTCAATATCTATACCAGAGGCTTCCAAGAAGGAAATGGAATAAATTTTGAAGATCATCAAAAATATCGACTACAATGTGGTCTAGCAACTAGGGCAGACCACTTCAAAGATTTATATGTTGGCCTTATTGTTGTGCTCTGAAGCCCATGCAAAGGCTTTGGTGAAATTCATTAAGACGGCCCATGTGCCACAGGAAACCTCTGCGGACCAATTTGAAGATTGTGTGGCCAGTCTGACGGTGGATAACGGTTTGGGTTTTTCCGATGCTGGTTTGATGCCTAGAGGGAGAAAACACAATGATGTGCTACATGTTTCTGTCGAATACCGAGGCACTACTTTGGCCTATGTTCTAGTAGATACCGGCTCATCATTAAATGTTCTGCCGAAGAAGGCTCTAGATAGACTAGATTGTGAAGTTTTAACCTTAAAAACCCAACAACATAGTGGTAAGGCCTTTCGATGGCTCAAAGAGAATGGTGCACAGGGAGGTGGACATCCCCATACAATTCAGTTCTCAGAATTTTGACTATACCTTCTACGTGATGGATATTAGACCATCCTATTCTTATTTATTAGGTTTCCCTTGGATCCATGGGGGAAGGAGCTGTCACATCTACTCTGCATCAGATGATGAAGTACCCGATAAAAGGAAAGATTGTCATGGTACACGGTGAGGAAGAATACATGGTCAGCCATCTAAACTCCTTCATGGACGTAGAAATGGATGGCGAGTTCATCGAAACTCCATGTCAGAATTTCGAAGAGGTACCTCAAACTATGGCTGCAACTGAAGTTGTCACCAATATGTCGAGGATCACCGGACCTCCCTTGAAGATGTCTTCTCTCAAGGATGCAAAAGCAGTTATTGAAGGAGGTGAGTCTACCATATAGGGTCAGCTCCCTGACATACCATTCAAGTCTAACAAGTTTGGCTTAGGTTTCTCTTCAGGGGATTAAAGGGTTGTTCACCGCGCTCGTGTTGGAGGACCTCCCCTCCGTATCAACAATCATGGGGTCAATGCCTTAGAAGACAGTGATGGCGACAATGATATGGACAGTTGGATCTTCCCTACTGCCAACGGTGGACTCGGCAACTGGACAGAAAGAGACTTTGTACAGATTACTTTTGTTCAAAAGTAAATTGTCTTTTTGGTTTTTTGGATATGTAATAATTAAACAGTATAAACTTTACGACCATGTGTCTTACCTGGGGCACAATGGTTTATTTGTGAGGGATATCAGAATTCAATTTCATATGGCATTAATAAAGCATTGTACGTTTGTGCATACAAATTTTTCACTCTCTGTCTTTATTTTCTTTTTACTTTTTCTATACAACTATGCTCTTACACACACTCACGTAAGATCCATATCCACTCCGGATCCCATTGATAACAGTTCTGCTATTGATGGGTATCACTTCGAAAATTTGATCAACCAAGCTGGGAACTAAGGTGAGGAACATTGTGAGGTACCCTGATAACTTGCTAGATTGTTACAGCAGGAAGAAAGGGCCATACAACCCCATGAAGAGCGAGTTGAGAAAGTGAATTTGGGCACAGAGGAAGACAAAAAAGAAGTCAAGATCGGTGCAAATCTTGGGCTTAAAGTCAAACAGTGGTTGATACATATGTTGCATGATTATGTTGAGATCTTTGCCTGGTCATATGAAGACATTCCCGGACTAGACACCGATAATGTAGTTCATCGTCTGCCAACTAAATAAGATTTCCCCCTGGTAAAACAAAATGTTCGTCGCATGCGCCCTGAAATGTCAGAGAAGATCAAAGCAGAGGTTATGAAACAGTTCAACGCTAGATTCCTGGATGTCACATCTTATCCCCAATGGGTTGCTAACATAGTACTGGTGCTCAAAAATGACGGCAAGGTACGGATGTGTGTGTACTACCGAGATTTGAACAGAGCAAGCCCCAAGGGCGACTTTCTTCTTTCCCACATTGACATTCTGGTTGACAACACCGTGCAACACAAGGCCTTTTCCTTCATGGATGGTTTCTCTGGTTATAATTAGATCAAGATGGCACCTGAAGACATGGAGAAGACAATCTTCGTCACACAATGGGGAACTTTCTGCTACAAAGTGATGTTGTTTGGGTTGAAGAACGCTGGGGTAACCTATCAACGAGTCATGGTGGCTTTGTTCCATGACATGATTCACCATGAAATAGAGGTCTATGTTGATGACATGATAGCCAGGTCTCAAACTCAGTAAGAGCACCTTGATCATCTACAAAAGCTGTTTGATAGGTTGAAGATGTACAAGCTGAGGTTGAATCCGAATAAGTGCACCTTCGAGGTAAGGTCTGGCAAACTGCTAGGTTTCATTGTCAGTGACAAAGTTATTCAGGTAGACCCTGCAAAAGTGAAGGATATATAAGAGATGTCGGGTCCTCGCACTGAGAAGGAGGTCAGAAGTTTCTTGGGACTCCTAAATTACATTTCCAGGTTCATTTCCCATTTAACTGCTACTTGTGAGCCAATCTTCAAACTCCTGAAGAAAGATCAAGTGGTAAAGTGGAATGACGCATGCCAGACCGCCTTCGAGAGAATCAAAGAATACCTTCAAGAGCCTCCAATTCTGATGCCTCCGATTGAAGGAAGACCTTTGATAATGTACTTAACAGTGTTAGATAATTCAATGGGGTGTGTGCTGGGACAACATGACGGGTCTGGTCGAAAAGAGCGTGCAATATACTACCTTAGCAAAAAGTTTACCGACTGTGAAACAAGATACTCACTGCCCGAGAAAACTTGTTGCGCCTTGGCATGGTCTGCTCGCCGACTGAGACAGTATATGTTGACCCACACTACCTTTCTGATATCTCAGATGGATCCGATCAAGTACATCTTTGAGAAGCCCGCACTCTACGGAAGAATAACAAGATGGCAAATGATCTTGACCGAATATGATATCCAATACACAACCCAAAAAGCAGTCAAGGGAAGTGTACTAGCCGATCATTTGGCTCATCAAGCTATGGATGACTACTAGTCCATGAATTTTGAGTTCCCGGATGAGAATATTATGTCAGTGACTGACTGTGAAGAACCTGGACTGGATGAAGGACCTGAGGAAGGATCCCAATGGAATATGGTTTTTGATGGAGCCTCGAACGCACTCGGTAATGGCATTGGTGTTGTAATCATATCGCCTGAGGGATGTCATACTCCTTTTACTTCCAAATTATGCTTTAATTGTACCAATAATATGACGGAGTATGAAGCATGCATCATAGGTCTCAAAGCTGCTATTGACCTGAGGATCAAGTTCTTGAGAATTTTTCGAGATTCAACCTTGGTAATAAGTCAAATCAAAGGTGAGTGGGACACGAAGCACACAAACCTCATCCCTTACAAAGAACATGTGCTGACACTGCTCCCACACTTTAAAGAGGTCACCTTTGAACACTTCCCATGAGAAGAGAATCAGTTAACGGACGCGCTGGCTACCATGTCATCTATGTTTAAGGTCAGGGGGGATAACGAGGCCCCTCAGATCACTATTGAAAGGTTGGATGAACCGGCATATTGCTACTAGATTGACACTGAAGAGGTAGAAGAAAAACCTTGGTTATATGAAGTGAAAAGGTATTTCGAGGCTTAAAAGTATCCTGAGGGGGCATATGTCAATGATAAAAAGTTCCTGAGGAGGTTCGCCGCAAAGTTCTTTCTCAGTAATGGAATCCTCTATAAGCGCAATCATGAATCTACTTTACTTCAGTGCGTAGATGAAAACGAAGAAGAGAGGATTATGACAAATTTACACGAAGGTACCTTCGACACTCACTCTAGTGGACACACCATGGCTAAAAAGATCTTGCAAGCAGGATTCTACTGGTCCACCATGGAAGCAGATTGTTATCAGCATTCTCGAACTTGTCACAAATGCCACATCTATGCTGATAAGGTGCATCTACCTTTGGTTCCTTTGAATGTCTTGACGGCTCCATGGCCCTTTGTAATGTGGGGAATTTACATGAGCGAAGAGATTAGGCCTACCACTTCCAATGGGCATCGCTTCATCCTAGTGGCCATTGATTACTTCACGAAGTGGTTTGAGACTTGCTCTTTTGCTTCTGTTACAAAGAATGTTGTGGTGCGATTTATCAAGCATAACCTGGTTTTTTGATATGGTGTTCCATAGAGAATCATCACAGAAAATAGTACAAATCTCAACAATACAATAATTACCGAACTCTGTAAGCAATTCAAGATTCATCATCATAATTCTTGCCCTTACCGGGCGAAGATGAATGGCATTGTGGAGGCTGCTAACAAGAACATCAAGAAAATTGTACAAAAAATGACAGTGACATACAAAGACTGGCATAAGATATTACCATTTGCTCTTCATGGTTATCGCACCTCAGCACGCACGTCGACAGGGGCAACACCTTATTCCCTGGTATATGGTATGGAGGTTGTCCTGCCCATTGAGGTCCATATTCCTTCTCCGAGGATCATGAAGGATGCAGGCTTGAACGAAAATTATTGGATCTAGACTCGACTTGATCAACTAAATCCGATTGATGAGAAAAGGCCTACTGTTGTCTGTCATGGTCAAATCTACAAAAACGGATGATCAAAGCTTTCAACAAAAAGGTCAGACGTCAAGTATATCAAGTGGGTGATATGGTAATCAAGCGCATCATACTACCACAAGGTGATCCCAGGGGAAAATGGACTCCCACATACGAAGGGTCATTTGTGATCAAAAGCATATTTTCAGGTGGAGCCATGATTTTGACCACCATGGATGGTGACGACCTTCCTAACCCTGTTAATGCAGACATAGTGAAAAGATACTACGCATGAATAAAGACCCGCTAGGTTGACTGTCCTAGGAAAAAATAATGGCATCCCGGCGAACCAAAAGGGTTCGGGAAAAAATTAGGGATAAAAAACAAAACAAAATCTATACACTCGGCAAGTCAAAAACTTGAAAAGGAGGCTTGGGCAAAAAAGGGTATCCCGGTGGACTGAAAACCCGAAAGGGA
Organism: Vicia faba; assembly: GCA_948472305.1. Classification (NCBI taxonomy): domain Eukaryota; kingdom Viridiplantae; phylum Streptophyta; class Magnoliopsida; order Fabales; family Fabaceae; genus Vicia; species Vicia faba. The sequence goes on from OX451735.1 coordinate 557,849,841, forward strand.
GGTCCAGGCAAAAATGAGGGATTTGAAGCGTATCTCTATGTCCCATTGGATCACCTTGCGATTAGACTCTAGTATCGACTATCAAGCTCAAACAGTATCGACCAATCCAGTCAGCTTCAGATAAGCAGCAAAGTGATGAGACACTCGAAGACATAGGGGAAATAGCAGAATTGAAACCCAATGGGATTATTGCACAAAGTTGTTTTTCTTTTTCTGTTTTGTTTTGCAAAGACGTCCAGTGAATTATACTTGACATATGCATTTGAATATGATGGTTGTTCACAAATATTTTCATAAAAAAAACAGAAAGACGGTTACTAATGACTTTAAGAAATATGGGTAAAGTCTAAAAGAAAAACCAATTTACAGTCCTGACAATTACTCCTTCCAACAGGTATAAGGACAAAGACAGTTTGAGACGGAGTCACCATTGCATACGACCCCATGACATCTATGTTCCCCACATAGCAGAAACAACCAAGTTTTGAATCTTTCATCCCCAAGAAGGATTTATCTCCTCCAACAAACTTCCTCCCGCAGAGAGCTGAAGTCTGTGTTCCCCAGCCGAGCTTTATAATTTCAAAGAGTTATAAAACCTCCTCCCAGGTAGAGTTTGTTTCTCAGACTACAAAAATTCATTCCCCAACAGAGTTTATTTCTCTTCATTGGCAAAATCTTCCAACAAGCATCTCTCTCCACATACCTACTCTCAAGCAGAATCAATTCTCAAGCAGAGTCAATCCCCAGCAGGTTATCCTCAAACAGAAAGAGGAAATCCCTAGCGAATCATCTCTATTCATCATCCCCAGCAGAAATGAAGTATTCAGCTTCCCAATACTCTCCAACAGTAGTCCGGCATTTATTTTCCTAGACCGGGAAACATCTCAATAACATCCCATATTTCATACATCATAGCATGTGCATACACATCGCATATAGCATAATCTCATTTATTTTGAGAACATCGTCACAATGCATTTCATACATCATAACATTGCATATGACTAACTCTTTTCCTTTTTTAGGGAAAGATCAAATCAACGAACACTGCGACTTATGTGATCGGGTAGTCTTCTCAAAAGTTACGTCCGATGTAGGATTATTTTCAGCAATTTCCTCAGAAATATGTCCTTCCAAGATTTTCTCTGGTTCAGTCAAATCGACACTAAGATCTCTCTGATTTCCATTCCAATTGAAGAAACCGTAAAGCCTGGATTTTTACCAGATAACAATATAAGGTGCCGCGAAGCCTTAAATTCGACCAGATAGTAGTTCACTTTTTCAAAGACATTGTGAAGCCTGTATTTCGAATAGATAATAGTATAAAGCGCTGCAAAGAGTAGAATCCGACCAGATAGCAATTTAACCTGTCAATAACTATGAAGCCCAGAACCCGACCAGATAATAGTCAACCAACAATTTAAGACGTTGTGAAGCATGGATTTCGATCGGATAACAGTATAAGGTGCTGTGAAGCCTGGAATCCGACTAGATAGCAGTTTACCATGTCAAATTACTATGAAGCCTGGATTCAACCAGATAATAGTATGCCTCAGATTCAAATTGAAGCCTGGACCCGACCAGATAACGACTTAATTTCTTCAAATTACCGAAGCTTGGATACGACTAGATAACGGTACACATCAGATTCAAGTTGAAGCCTGGACCCGACCAGATAATAGCTTAATTTCTTCAAATTACCAAAGCCTGGATATGGCCAGATAATGGTACACCTCAGGTTAAAGTTGAAGCCTGGATCCGACCATATAATAGCTTAATTTATTCAAATAACTAAAGCCTGTACACGACCAGATAACAGTTTAATCTCATTTCCTGAGTAAGTCACTATGAAGCCTGGAATACGACCAAATAGAAATCAGCTTTATCATCCTCAGCATGTCACTGAAAAGCCTGGATCCTGACCAGATGGCAGTTCACTTCAATCTCTTTAGTCAAGAGATGACTCCCCATTAGAGTAATAGACAATCGAAGCTCCTAGACTCTATTCCCGTGAAAAAAATTCCCCAGCGGACTCCTAAAATAGTAGGAACAGGAATCCCCGTAAAGGAGTATCTCATGAAATCAAGAGTCTTCTGGATGGAATCTTTAAGCCCATCTCTGAAGACTCTCTGTCATGTTCTGTGGATGACATCTTTAAGCCCATCTCCGACGGTCTCCCGTCACGTTTCCCAAATGGCATCTGTAAGCCCATTCCCAATATTATTCACCAAAAATATCACTTCAGATGAGTGCAAATTTCTGGGCACTCTAGTGTTCAATCATCTTCCACCTTCAGGTCAAGAAAGGCAGGCAAGACAATCTACATCCTCAAGTTTAAGAATATTGAACATGGGTAACTGTTGTAACCCAAAATTTTCCCTCTCATTTCTTACAAAATCTTATCTTACATGGGTGGTTACAAACACTTGCTTGAAGAAAAATAAAAAATTTTGAAGTTGGTCAAAGTGCCTTTCAATTTCCCTCCCTAAAATGCCTTTCGATTGGCATCTCTAAAGTTATTTTCGATTGGCATCTATGTGGCGCCCTTCAATTGGCATGAAGAAAGATCCTTCGATTGTCCTGTTAACCAGGCCTTTCGATTGGCATTTTAATAAAGTACCCTTCGATTGGCATGAAGAAAGATCCTTCGATTGGCCTGTTAACTAGGCCTTTCGATTATCATTTTAATAAAGTACTTTTCGAGTGGCATTGTGATAGTCTCCTTCGATTGAAATTTTAACATGTATCCTTACATTGGTATCTAGAAAAAATCCCTTCAATTGACATTCCAAAGGGTCCATTCGAAGAACAGGCAAAGGTCCATTCGAAGAAGCTTTCAAAGGGTCCATTCGAAGAACATGCAGAGGTCCATTCGAAGAAGCTTTCACAGGAGAATTCGAAGGAGGCCATCATCCCATTCGAGAGGGAGCATTCGAAGGAGCCAATCAGCCCATTCAAAAGGGAGAATTTGAAGGCCAGTTACATATCATTCAAATTCAAAAAAAACAAGGGACAAGATCCCTTAACTTTGTCCAAGGTTGTGTTTTACATTCATGGCATTCAAATGGTCGTTACCAACGTTATTTATCTTGTCCCCTCACACTCCTATAATATGAGGATAAGGACACATTACGAGGGAGAATAAAAAGGAGAGAGAAAACAAAATAGGGGACGAAAGATAGGGATAGAGAAAACGAAAGGGAGGACAAAAGAGAGAACATAGGGAGGCGAACACGCACACATATTGCACATGAAGAGACCACATACACGCACTGCCCAAAACTCACAAAGTTCTCCCAATCGAAAGACATTTTTCGCAGGCATCCCCATTCCAAAAAATCCCAGATTCGAATCCACTCCCATCACTGTAGACTCATACACCACAGTTGGTAACGAAAATTTCCATATTGGTTTTCATTTGCTTCTAACATTAGTTTCAGATCTAGCATAAATAAGCCTACAGCGCACAGGATCGAAAGACCTGGGCTGAGCACCTAGGTCACGCCTTTCATTTTTGCCAGCATACATTTGCAGATTCATTGTCCTCATAGCATCCACTCCTGGATCGAAATACAATCATCTCCTCCTGGGTCGAAGGACACCCATCCCTCTTAGATCAAAAACACCAACTATCTCCAAATCGAAAGCCGCCTTCCTCAGGATCGAAGGCAGCCCTTTTTTTCTGAATCGAAGCTCTGATTCCCCCCAGGATCAAAGGATCCCCACTCCTTCATATTTTATTTTGGTTCTTTTTTTGTTAATATTTTTTTACTTTGACATAAAATCAATCCAAAAACCACAAAAACATTAGGATAGTTTTTCTTATTAAATTAATTTCATTAATTAATCATTTTAATTATCTTAACATTTTCTCAAAAACTAAAAATAAAAAAGATTTAGATCATTTTTCCAAATTAAGATAAAACAACAAAAAGATTTTATTCTTAGGATTTTTAGATGTTTTTTTTAATTCATGCGCATTTTATTTTATAGTAACTGCTCATAGTTGTAATAGCTCCAGATTTAAAATTCCGCACTTTTAGTTTCTCGCATTTTTATGTAGTTTCCCCGAAGCCTTGTAATAGAGTAGGATCTATAATTCCCGCAATTTAAATTCATATACATATATTAACTGCTTAGATGTATGCTAACTAGGATTGCCTGACAAGATCTAAAAACAAACGGTAGAACACCTAAATGTTTAAAGATAAAATAACAGAAACACAACACAATTACACACAAGCACCTTTATGCTAGGCCCACTTTGGTTGTCTTTAAAAAAAGTCATGAGGCCGGAATTCTTTAGTAAAGACCCATAAATTAAAACATCATAGTCCCCCGATGACCCTACAGTTGTCTTCTCGGTAAATGATCTAGTCCCTAAAACAGAATTGCTAAAGCATCTCCATAAATTGCCTTCGTGACTATAACGTCCCTTCGATTGTCCCTCAACATCCAACGACAAGGCTACCTACTCACTAATAGTAGGATAGCGTTCTCTAAAGGAAAAGAGGAAAAGAACAACCTTTTCGAGTAAAAGAGTAGATAGTTGTTAGAAGTTTGCTCAAACATATTTATTTTGCACTTACACACAAAAACTACTTTTCAAAAACAATTTCAAAACATTTTCTTTGTTAACACTCTTGAGGACTGATACAAGAGTTAAACACAAAGAAAATCGCCACACTAAGGCGTTTTCTAAACCTTTTCGAACACAAAGCATTAAAGCATCTTTAAAAATGAGAAAACCTCTAAGAGCCCGTGGAAAACCACGGATGGAAAGGGTGCTAACACTTTCCCTTTCCATAATCTACCCCTTACTCAGAAACATCTCGAAAAGATATTTTTCTGTTCTTTTCACCCTTTCCTTTGTTGGATAAAAGAAAATACGGTGGCGACTCTTGCTTAGCGCATATTTTCGAACAAAAAACGCAAACTAGTATGTAAACAGTCGGTTCTGCCACCGTGTAACAGATGACATCTATAAACCCATCTCCAAAAATTATCCATCATTTCTCCAAATGGCATCTTTAAGCCCATTCTCTACACCTCAACCACAACATCATCAAATGCAAATTTCTGGGAACTTTAGTGTTCAATCATCTTCCACCTTCAAGTCATGAATGGAAGATTCGCCAATCTAACTCTTCAGGTTTAAGAAGATTGAACAGAGGCAGCTGTTGTACCCTAAAATTTTCCCTCTCATTCCTCAAGGCATTTCTCACAAGGGCTCCTGAAAATTCAAGCTTACACAAATATATTTGGATTTTTTAGCATCAAGATTAAAGAGGAAATTGCTAAAAAAGGGAAACATAGATGAAAATATTCTTTTTGACAAATTTGAAGGAAAAACAAGTTCTCTTCGATTTTACATCCTTAGATTGGCCACTTTAGCTCCTTCGATGTAGGCTTTGGTTGCACCCTTCGTTTGGGCGCTGGATTCCTTTTAGGAAAGTTCATTTCCTTCTTTCGTTGGGGCATTTGACTTCATTTGGGCAAATTCATTTCATACTTCATTTGGGCACTAGACTTCGTTTGAAATTTTTATTCTCTTTGTGAAAATCTTTTGTTTGGCCATATAGCCTTTTTCCCGCGTGTTAGCCAATATTTACAAGGCAAAATTCCTTACAATGCTAGCATGCACAAGACCAAAGATCACCCTTTGAAACAACTTGATGCAAGCTTCGACAGGGCAACACTTATCCTCAACTAGCTTCAATTCACAAGGCAAAAAGCCTCCTGATTGATATCCTTCGATTCAGAAGGAAAAAGCCTCTTTTTGGTCTCTTTAGATTACATATCTTGCCTTCTGCAGGCATCCTTCGTTTGAGGCATATGGCCTTCCTTTGTTGCAAGCTTTGATTGCGCCCTTATCCACTACATGCATTCTTCGTTTGGGGTGTGTGAATCCTTCAGTACAAGTTTTGGTTACACCTTTCGTTTGGGCATGTGGCTCCCTTCATACAAGCTGTTGTACCCCAAAATTTTCCCTCCCATATTCTCCAAGAAATTTCCAAGTCAAGCTGCAAAATTCCCCAAGGGTTGCACAAGGCAAAGGTCTCCTATACAGTCAAGATTAGGGTTTTGAGTCTGATCAAGAAAAGGAAGTTATCAAGGGCCCAATCAAGTCTCATATACCTACAAATATGTTCAAGCATCCTCATATCAAGTTTCAAGGCATTCAGCACAAAATTGCACAGTCAAAACCCTAAATTGCACTACAGTCAACTGTAGGGGCAAAATGGTCATTTGACAGTCAAAAGTTCAAATTTTTGGTCAACATATCATTTTGAAGCCACAAACATCATTTGATCAATGCTTGATCATGATTCTCAAAATTTGGCTCAGAAATCATCAAATTGCAAAAGTTTCCTTATTTGGACAGCTGAAAAAGTCAACTGAAATTGACCAGGGCATAACTTTCACATGGATTATCAGAAAAATTCCATCCAAAGCTCACTTTGAAGAGAAAGAAATTTCCTACAACTCATCTTCATACTTAAAGTCCAATAAATGCTCTCACAAAAAGTTATCAATTTCAACATTATAGGTCATTTTCAAAAGTCAACAAAAAGGGACTTTAAGTCAAAGGCCATAACTTGAGATTGGTAAATCAAAATGACATGGGACCAAAGGCATTGGTTAGAGGACTCAAAGACCTTTCCAAAATGTCCAAGAACATGAGAAAAGCTTAAAAATTGAGCAAGTTATGCCTTGTGGAAGTTGGGAAATTTTTGGATATTTTGAAAAGTCAACATTGATTCAAATGACCTAAAATTGCTAATGGGCCCATTTTTCTTCCATAATTCATCATCCATGACATATGCACGACCACTTGGCCCAAAGGGAAGTATTTTCTCATTTTTTATTTATTTATTTGAATTTTTATTTATATTAATTCATTTAAATCATTTAAATATATGAAAAATATCTAACTTAACCAAACCAATCTTTTTATACATGTTTTAGACTCAATATTTCGTGTATATGCAAATATGGAAAGAATTGGACTGATTAGATCATGATTTGCCCAAGAACACATGGAAAAAGATTTAAAAAGATCCTTAGAAAATCAAATTTCAAAATCAATGAATGCAATGGATTTGATTAAGTTTTTTTGACCTAATGCACTCACTACATATGCCTGATCATAACCCTAATGCAAAGAGACTCTAAGCTGCACAAGAAAGTTCTTCACAAACTTGAACAAATTCTCAAAAAAAGTCAATACTGAAAACTGATTTGCAGGTGAATTCAAGACCTAATTTTCATTCCAATAGCTTCCTCAAGGTCTACTGAACGTATTCCAATCAGAATCATCCATCACCACGCCAAGAATTGGTAAAACGAACATGAACTGTACAGAGAAAAATTCATTATCGTGTTTCATGTTTTAGGCATTTTTATAACATTTTGTTCATGGATTCTTATTCCTCATTTGATTCTGAAGCTAACCAATATGATTAATTGTCTTTTTATGCTGTGTACGAGATTTCGCCATGACTGTTTTCTAGGGTTTACAAAGCTTCAAATTAGGGATTTTGAAACCAAGAAAAATTGAGACTTAGGACCATCACCATTGGATTCAGCAAGTCTGGACGAACGGAAACCACCCATCGCGCCTAATTTATTGGCCCTCTAAGACCTATTCGTTATTTTCCCATAAGCCACCTAAAACAACGCATGAAAAACCGTTGCTTTTGTTTTTGTATTACAGGGATGAGGAAGAAGATGGAGTCGTGGCAAGAGCTGATTGGCTTGTTTAAAATTCGCGCGCGTTTCCAAGGCCACTGACCATTTTCTTTTATAATATTTAGTTGTTATATTAATATACAGATGAACAGCGTGCTTCAGTGGCAAACGTGTTGATTGGCAAGGTAGGTGACCTGGGTTCGAACCCCAGGTCTTATATATTTCCATATTATTTTTCATTAACAAATCCCATGCGCTTCAAGGCTGCAGACGTACCATATGTCTTCAAATATCTCACATCCACGTGCACACTGAGATCAAGTCAAGGGCATAGATTGAAAGCACACCATAAACTCAGGTCAACATTGTTACACGCTAGTGGGAAAGTCAAACGGACCTGAAGCTTGGTGGGCCAGAATTCTTGGATCTATACCTCCATATTGGGGTCTGAACCCTCCCTGGTTTGCAATTTTCCTTATTTTTTATCTTTTTCAATTATTATTTTATTTTCTTTATTGTTTTAAATCAATTAATTATTTCTACAAAAATACAAAAAACATCATAAAAAATCAGAAAAAGATAAAAAAAAAATAATAAGTATTTTATTTTAATTATTTTTATAAACAAATTGTATATAATTGAATTTAGTATAAATTAGGGTTTAATTTTAATACCTTTAATAAAAAATATAAAAAGAAGTAGAATTAGGTTGAATTAATGTTTTTTCATTCCTTTTTAATTTTTCTTTCTTATAATAATATTTATTTATTTTATTTATTTTTGTAATTAAATTTGCATGAAAATAACTTAGGTTTAAATTAGGTTAAAATTCAACATTTTTCTTAATAACTTAAAAATAATTAGAATTAGGTTTAGCATTTTATTTTAATTTTGATTAATTCTTTTTCTATTAAATCTAAAAAACATAAAATACCAAAAAAAGCAAATTCTTGCATTCCTTTAATTTTAATTCCTCATTAATTTTAAATTTTGCAAAAGGGTCCAACGCCCTCGTTTCGTTCTTAATTCTCGTTAATTCGCACATTTATTTTTATTTTGCTTAAATAATTATGTACCTCTCCCGAAGCCTTGTAATTACTTCTCGCACTTTTCAATTCTTTATTTACTTTGCTTTCTTTATCTTTTCCGTTAAATCGGGTCCTGGTTAATTTTGGCGATGTGGACCCGCGTCGTTTGTAATAGCTTTAGATTTACTTTTCCTCGCAACTTTTAATTGTTAAACAATGCATGCAAGAATGAATGGACCTAAATAAAATCAAGCGTAGATCACCAATAACCTAACATGACAAGATAAGCATAAATGAAAACGACACACAAATCGCACACACCACCCCTAGGGTACGTCTCACTGTTGCCTTGCCTCGAAAGGTGATCGTCGAGTAGAGGATGTCTTAGTAAGTCCTCATGATCCGGGAACCTGGCATGAGGGTAGCTTCTAAGGTGTCTTCCCATTGCTCTGGTGATCACCATGTCCCGAACCTCGAATTGACCCGAACACCTCCAACGGTGGTGCTACCTACCTCTCGATGGTGGGATGGCACTACTTTAAAGGACATTTACACAGACGAATTCCTTAGGGTAGGTAGACGACTCTAGATACTTGCTCTAATTTCAAAGACAAATTAAAAATACTTTTCACACCGACACCTTTTCAAAAAGCTTTCGAAAGCAATTTTTCAAACACTCTTGAGGACTGATACAAGAGTCGAACTGAAATTTTCAAAGAAACTTTTTAAAACCCACAGTTGAAAAGCAAACAAACCAATTTTGAAAACACTAGTGAGCAAGTATCTAAGAGCCCATGGATAACCATGGATAGAAAGGGTGCTAACACCTTCCCTTTCTATAACCTACCTCCCGAACCGAGAGCAATCTCTATAAGGAATTTTTCTGTGCTTTTGTCCTTTCCAATTGGAGAAAATAAAAGACGATGGCGACTCTTGCTTCCGCGACATTTCACGAACCAGCGTTAAACAGTCAGTTCCAGATCCACCGATCACAGAACTGGCGACTCTGCTGGGGATAAAACTATAAAGTGAGGTGTACCTTAGGGCTAGTTCATAACTGTGTTTTCACTTGTATTGATTTGCTTGCTTTACTATTGTGGGTTGCATCGGAGATACATAGATCCTAACCCGGATCTGGGGATACCCTGTTTAGGTAGCATAAGCTGTGAGGGACCTGTCCGGCGTAGACCGACACAGGTGAAGCAGTGGCTACGTTGGTGTGGCACCTTGGTCTGTACCGATATCCCTTGTGTCGCAACGAGGAGAATATGGGTCTTCTAAGGAGTCATTAAGCACCAACAACCTTAGAACCTTAATTGACACAACTTGGCCTTTAGAACAGTAGCAGTATGCTACGCCCATTGAGGCTAAACTCTCGTGATGGTTCTGGCCGCAAGAAAAGATTGCGATGCTGGAGTTATGACCGATTGAGGGTAGTCAATGATATTGGGATCCTCTAAGAACCCGGTTACTTTTGATTAGGACAGGTATGAACCAACAAACTGAAAGAGGGTAGTACCTAGACCTCATGCTGGCCTAAACTTTAGGGGCTTGCCTTGTGTGACTTGTGTGCCTTACCATGTTTGCCTTTGTATCTATATGTGGTGTGCTTTATCATAACATCATAGCATCATGAGCATTGCATGCATCCTGCATAAGGACTGACCATTTCAAAGACAAGAGGGTTTCATCTTTGCTCTGTTTTGTAGGACATTATGATGCCCGTGCAAAGGAATACTATCCGGTTCAACTTTGTTCGTTCACCTGAGTTGCTTGATGAGTTGGTTAGCAGAATCCCAAATACCACTTCCTTCATTCAGAGGCATGGTTCCCTTCTCAGTTTAGTCACTGCAAAGCGGGATCAACAGTTGATGAGTGTTCTGACCCAGTTCTATGACCCTCTGTACCAGTGCTTCACCTTTCAAGACTTCCAGCTGGTCCCTACCCTGGAAGAGTTCTCTGATTTGCTTGGTATCCCTATCTTGGATCAGACTCCCTTTACTGGTTGGGAAAAGACCCTCAGGCTTGAGGATGTGGCTGCAGCTCTTCCTTTGACCCATCAAGAGGTAACAGACAACTGGGTAACTAGAAGCGGAGTTAAGGGTTTCTTGGCCAAGTTTCTAATTGGCAAAGCTAACGGTTTCTGGAATGACCTGGACTTTAGAGCATATGAAGACATCTTGGCTCTCCTAATCTATGGGTTAGTCCTGCTTCCTAATCCTGACAACTTCATCAATGTCACTGCCATAAGGATCTTTATGTCTCGGAATCCTGTGCCCACTCTCTTGGGTGACATCTAGCAACAACTTCATGCCCGTACTACCCGAAGACGAGGAACCCTATGGTGTTGTGTCCCTTTGTTGGTGAGGTGGTTTATTTCACACCTCCCCAAATTCGTACTAAAGAATCAAGAAGGAAGAGGTTGGGCTCATAGGTTGATGTCTCTCACCGATAAAGACATCATTTGGACTTGCAGAGGTTTGGATGAGATAGCTATTATTTGATCGATGCGGGGAATACCCTAATGTTCCTCTGATTGGTACCCAAGGAGGGATCTCTTACAATCCATGTCTAGCACTCCGTCAGTTTGGAAGAGCAAGAAGAGCAGGCCCCCATGAGATGTTGGTGCCTCACATCAGTTTCGAGTTTCAGGTGGATAGTGACGAGCTGCGTCGTAGGTTCACCAAGGCTTGGGATAAGGTTCATAAAGCTGACCCACAAGAGTTAGGGCCAAAGACTTCTTTACCTATGGAAGCCTACTACAAATGGGTTCGCATCCATGCTCAGAAGTTAGGTATGCCATATGAAGCTGTCAGACCCGTCATTCTTGAGTGCCCTGACAAAGACGGTGTTCCTCCAACTGTCCTTCCTCCTCAGATACCTACTGATTATGAGACATTGAAGAGATCTTGGTCGCAACTGCAAGAAGAGCGGGATTCTTACCGGGAAAAGTTCAACGAGCAGGAATTAAAGATCCAGAAGTTGACAAAACAGTTGGAGAATGAGAGAGCTCTGAATGCCTACATCCGTACTGAGAAGAGGAGACCATGGGATCAATAATGAGCTCCAGATGTGTTTTTACAGTTTTACTTCCTTTTTAGTATTTCCTTTCATGTAACGCCTAAGGGCAACCTGTTGAATAATTTCAGTTGCAAAGCAAAATCTAATGAAGTGTGTTCCTTTTTTGTTTACAAAGTTGATTCCCGATTGTCTTTGAAAACATAATCCATACGTATTTCATACATCATATGCATAGTAGGTTTTTCCCCTTTTCAGGTCGCTTACAGTTCTTCGCTGTTTATTTCAGCATCATGAATACCGACTCTGCATCAACCGAGACATCAATCAAGGCTCTTCAGGCGCAGAATGCGCAGTTTCAAGAATTAATCAAGGGTCTAGCTCAAGGCCAAGAAGAACTGAAGGCTATGCTCCTGAAGAAGGAGAAGAAGAAGAAGAGAAGAACTGTTCTGTTCAACTCGGGCCGAAGGTTTGGTAATACTCTGCAGCAGGAAGAGGCTGGTTCTTCTGTTGACAAGAGTTCTCCTCAGGCAGAAGCAAGGGTTCCTAGTCCGGTAGTCTCCGACAACGAGACAGATTTTGATGAAGAGCAGTACCCTCCTGCAGAAGACAGATATAAGCAACTGGAGGACAGATTGAAGGCTATGGAGGTTCAACAGGTACCTGGGCTGGATTTCGGAGATCTGGGTTTGTCAACTGGTGTGATTATCCCTCACAAGTTCAAACCACCATCCTTCTCTAAGTATGACGGGGCGTCTTGTCCCAAACTGCATCTAAGGTCCTATGTTCGGAAAATTCAGCCGTACTCTGCGGATAAGAATTTATGGATCCACTTCTTCCAGGAGAGTCTTTCAGGGACTCATCTCGAATGGTTCTATCAGCTGGATGGGACCAAGGTTCGTAACTGGGAGGAGTTGGCTACTGCTTTCTATAAGCAGTATCAATATAATGCCGACCTTGCCCCCACACGTACCCAACTCCAGGGTATGTCGTTAGGTGCAAGCGAAGGTTTTAAGGAGTACGCTCAGAAGTGGAGAGACCTGGCTGGCAGGGTGCAGCCACCGTTGACTGATCGGGAGTTGGTGGACATGTTCTTGGGGACCCTATCTGGGCCATTTTTCAACCATCTCATCGGAATTCGTCTGCAGGGTTCACTGATCTAATCTTGACTGGAGAAAGGATTGAAGCTGGGTTAAAGTCTGGAAAAATTCCGAAGGGTACATCATCTAGTTCTGAGAAGAAACCCTTCAAGAAGGAGTCTAGTGCCGTATATGGTTCCAGGAAATCAGAAAGATCATGAGCACCGCCAATCTGTCAGTGCGGTAATGATTGCTAAACCTGCTGCCGCTCCTCGGCCAACTAACCCTCAAAAGGTTGAAAGACCCCGGAGAGAATTCACCCGCTTAAGCATGACTTTGTCGCAGATCCTGCCACAGTTGCTCTCAACCAATTTAGTGACTGCCAGGGAGGCGCCGAAGTTTCCAAATACTGCATCCCCCAAGTACAACCCGAATGCTCGTTGTTCCTAGCATTCAGATAGCCCGGGGCATTCTACTGATGACTGTTGGGCACTAAAGAACAAGCTGCAGGACCTTATTGACGCCAAGGAGGTACAGTTTGAGGCATCTGAGAAGCCTAATGTAGCGACAACTCCCTTACCTGCTCATGGAGTAAATGCTATTGGGGACGAAGACGAAGTGGACGATGCTGAGTTTGATAGCTGGATCTACCCGGCAACCGATAGTGGGCCTAACAACTGGAGTGCAAAAGACAATCTCCCTGTTTCTCTTGTTACTGAGTAATGAGTTCCTATGTTTTGTTATTTTGTAATAAACAATGATAAACTCCATGGCCCGGTGTCTTACCCGAGGCACCGTGGTTCTATTTGTGAGGGCATACAAATTGTCATTTCATATATCATGAATGAAAATCTTGGACGTATTTTCACATTACAAATATTGTGTTCCTTTTCTGTCTTTCTTTCCTCTGCATATATTTCAAAACAGCTGTATTTACACACACACTCACTCATACAGGTTTCAATCCACTCTGGATCTCACTGATAACAACTCTGCTACTGCCAATTATGACTTCGAAAATCCGATCAACTTAGCCGAAGACGAAGGTGAAGATGATTGCGAAGTGCCTGGCGAGCTTGCAAGACTGTTGCTTCAGGAAGAAAGGGCAATTCAACCCCATGAAGAGCCAGTGGAAACAATAAACTTGGGTACTGAGGCAGACAGGAAAGAGGTAAAGATTGGTGCCAACCTAGAGCTCAGCGTGAAGCAACGGTTAACCAAGATGCTACATGATTATATGGAGATCTTTGCCTGGTCCTACGAAGACATGCCCGGGTTGGATACCGATATTGTGGTCCATCATTTGCCAACTAAGGAAGACTGCCCTCCAGTTAAGCAAAAGGTCCGTCGGATGCGTCCAGAGATGTCCGAGAAGATTAAGGCCGAGGTCATGAAACAGTTTGATGCGGGGTTCCTTGCAGTAACTTCTTACCCTCAGTGGGTTGCTAATGTGGTGCCGGTACCTAAGAAGGACGGTAAGGCCAGAATGTGTGTCGATTACAGGGATCTGAACAGGGCCAGCCCCAAGGATGACTTCCCCTTACCTCACATTGATGTCCTTGTCGATAATATAGCTCAGCACAAGGTGTTCTCTTTCATGGATGGTTTCTCAGGTTACAATCAGATCAAGATGGCACCTGAAGACATGGAAAAGACTACATTTGTCACTCAGTGGGGCACCTTCTGTTACAAGGTTATGCCGTTCGGGTTGAAGAACGCTGGGGCAACCTACCAACGTGCCATGGTCGCCTTATTTCATGACATGATCCATCATGAGATAGAGGTGTATGTTGACGACATGATCGCAAGGTCCCAAACTGAGGAAGAGCACTTAGATCATCTGCAGAAGTTGTTTGACCGGTTGAAACTATACAAACTGAGATTGAACCCAAACAAGTGCACCTTCGGGGTAAGATCTGGAAAGTTGTTAGGCTTCGTGGTCAGTGATAAGGGAATTCAAGTGGACCCTGCTAAGGTCAAAGCTATTCAAGAGATACCAGTTCCTAAGACAGAGAAGGAGGTCAGAGGCTTTTTAGGACGCCTGAATTACATCGCTCGTTTCATCTCACATCTGACTGCTACCTGTGAGCCAATCTTCAAGCTGCTGAAGAAAGATCAGGTAGTACGTTGGAACGATGAATGTTAGGCTGCTTTCGACAGAATCAAAGAGTATCTCCAAGAACCACCTATCCTTATGCCACCGGTTGAAGGGAGACCTCTGATATTATACCTGACAGTGCTTGACAATTCAATGGGGGTGTGTGCTGGGGCAGCATGACGAGTCTGGCCGAAAAGAGCATGCCATTTATTACCTTAGCAAAAAGTTTACCGACTGTGAGACCCGATACTCACTGCTTGAGAAAACTTGTTGCGCTTTGGTATGGGCTGCTCGCTGGCTGAGACAGTATATGCTGACTCACACTACCTTGTTGATCTCAAAGATGGATCCGATAAAGTACATATTCGAAAAGCCTGCTCTGTCTGGGAGAATTGCAAGATGGCAAATGATCTTGACGGAATACGACATTCAGTACACAACCCAGAAAGCCATCAAGGGAAGTGTATTGGCAGACCACTTGGCACATCAAGCTGTAGATGACTATCAATCAATGAACTTCGAGTTTCCGGATGAAAGCATTATGATAGTGACTGATTGTGAAATACCTGGACCGGATGAAGGACCTGAACCAGGATCCCGATGGTCTATGCACTTTGACGGAGCCTCCAATGCTTTGGGAAATGGTATCGGCGCCATAATCATATCTCCACAAGGTACTCATACTCCACTCACGGCCCGGCTATGTTTCAACTGTACCAACAACATGGCAGAGTATGAGGCGTGCATCATGGGTCTTCAAGCTGCGATCGACCTAAGAATCAAGTTTCTGAGTGTCTTCGGAGATTCCGCTCTTGTGATCAATCAGATCAAAGGAGAGTGGGATACGAAACATCCAAACCTGATTCCTTACAGAGAATGTGTGTTGACTCTGATTCCCCACTTCACAGAGATAACCTTTGAACACTTTCCAAGAGAAGAGAATCAGTTAGCGGACGCGTTAGCTACAATGTCTTCAATGTTCAAGGTCAAATGGGATAATGAGGCTCCCCGGATCATCATCTGGAAACTGGACGAACCGGCATACTGTTGTGATCTCGAAACTGAATTGGTGACTGAGAAGCCTTGGTACCACGAAGTGAAGAGATATCTGGAAGCTCAGGAATACCCTGAAGGTGCCTCTGTCAATGATAAGAAATTCCTGAGGAGGTTTGAAGCCAAGTTCTTCCTTAGCAACGACATCTTGTATAAGCGAAACCATGATTCAACCTTACTGCATTGTGTGGATAAGACTGAAGCAGAAAGAATCATGGAAGAGCTACATGAAGGGATCTTTGGTACACATTCCAGTGGACACACTATGGCTAAGAAGATCCTACGGGCAGGATATTACTGGTCCACAATGGAAGCTGATTGTTACCAACATTCCAGGACATGCCACAAGTGCCAGATTTATGCAGATAAGGTGCATGTTCCTCCAGTTCCCCTGAATGTTCTGACTGCGCCTTGGCCGTTTGCAATGTGGGGCATAGATATGATCGGCGAGATTAGACCTACGGCATCTAATGGACATCGCTTCATCCTGGTAGCGATTGATTATTTTACGAAGTGGGTTGAGGCAGCATCCTATGCTATGGTAACCAAGACTGTTGTGGCACGGTTCATTCGGCATAACCTGATCTGTCGATATGGCGTCCCTGAGCGGATTATTACAGACAACGGTACCAATCTAAACAATAAGATGATCGCTGAGCTCTGCGAACAGTTCAAGATACAGCACCACAATTCTTCTCCTTACAGACCGAAGATGAATGGGGCTGTAGAAGCAGCAAATAAGAACATCAAGAAAATCGTGCAGAAGATGACAGTGACCTATAAAGATTGGCACGAGATGTTACCATTCGCTCTGCATGGGTACTGTACCTCAGCTAGGACGTCAACCGGGGCAACTCCTTTCTCTCTGGTTTATGGTATGGAGGCAGTCTTACCGATCGAAGTACAAATTCCCTCTCTCCGAATAATGAAGGATGCAAATCTGAACGAAGATGATTGGATCCAGACACGACTTGATCAACTCAACCTCATTGACGAAAAGAGACTTGCTGCTATCTATCATGGTCAGACGTATCAGAAACGGATGATCAGGGCATTTAACAAAAAGGTCAGACCACAGGAATATCGAGTTGGGGATCTGGTAATCAGGAGAATCATCCTTCCTCAGAGTGATCCAAGGGGCAAATGGACCCCTACATACGAAGGGCCATTTGTGGTTAAGCATGTGTTCTCAGGAGGAGCCATGATATTGACCAACATGGACGGTGACGACCTTCCTCACCCCGCCAATGCAGACATAGTAAAAAAATACTACGCATGAAAAAAAGACCCGCTAGGCTGACATGCCTAGGCAAAAATTAGGGCTTCCCGTCGAGTCAAAAGGGTTCGGGAAAAATGAAGGGATGAAATAAAAAAATCTGTACACCCGGCAAGTCGAAAACCTGAAAAGGCGGCTTGGGAAAAAATGGGTATCCCGGTGGACCGAAAACCCGAAAGGGCGGTCCAGGCAAAAATTAGGGATAAAAGCGTAATACTATGTCTCATTGGATCACTTTGCATCCAGAATCCGGTATCTACATCAAGTTCAGACGGCATCGATCAGTCAGCTTCACCTTCAACCAAGGTCATCAAGTGATGAGACGCTCGGAGTTATAAAGGCAATAGCAGAATTGAAACCCAGTGGGATCATTCATTTCACACAGCTGTTTTATTTTCTTTTGTACAAAATTTGTATAAACTCTTTTGTTCGGCGGCGTTCTCTTACTAGGACGTCAGCCTCTTGTATATACAACGCCTATTCACAGGCCATTCAAATCAATACAAATACATTTTCAGTTAAACGTGCCAAGTGTTTTTCTTTTTCTGTTTTGTTTTGCGAAGAACGTCCAAGGTTCAATTTGTGATATATGCATTGACAATAATGTGCTAACTCATAAATATTTGCATACGAAACAAAGGAATTAATTACAGGTGACACTAGAAACAGGGGCAATAAAGAGTTGTCTGAGCAATCCAATTGTTCTATCCTCCAAGGTACCAAGGTAGGTTCAGCTAAAAAACATGACTAGTACGTATTAATTCCCCAGAGAGTAAATCAGCAGGTCAATACATTCTTCTCCAAGCAGAGTTGATAAATCTCAAGGAAATTGAGTATCCTCCCGTAGATCTCAATACTTCCCCAGCAGCATATATTCTTAACAAGCATCCCCGGCAGTCTCGGCCTAAAGATTGTTCCCCGGCGGTATACCAACATTCAAAGGAATCACTCCCCCGCAGTTCCAAAACCCCCAGAAGAGTCCAATCCAGTTTCCCCAGGAAAGTTGGAATTCATCTCCCCAAGCAGTAAGCTTATCCCCAGTCGATTCTGGAAGCTTATCCTTCGCAGAGCACGAACGCGTCGCCCGACTTTATTTAAAGAGTTATTTCCTCAACAGGATATAACTGGGTTATCCTCAGCCAAAAGCCACAGAAAGAGCGTCGTCGACAAAGTCTTCCTATCCCCAGCAAACTATTATCAACACTCAGCAAGGCATCCCTCTTCCCACAGAGTATTGCTTCCCAGCATGGTCGCTAGAGTATCTTTTCTCCCCGCAAAATCCTCTATTTGACAAGTTTATTCCGCAACGGAGTCATCTTCTCCTACCGGTATTCTTGCAGTTATCATCCCCAGCGGAAGCAAAATCTATTCCTCAACATCAGCCCAGGATACGACTTCCCGGCACCCGTCAAGGATTCACTTTCCTAGACAAAAGCATACATAAAACATCACCTACATCATTATAGCATGCATAGACGCATCATATCATACGAATCTCATTTATGTTGAGAACATCATTGCTTGATCCATATCATGCATTGCATATGACTGACCTTTACCTTTCAGGAAAGATGCAGTTTAAATTCTCGATCACATTTCAAGACCTTGACCGGTTCAGTTAAATCGACCCTAAGATTTTCCTGATGCTTATCCAGTCAAAGGCCTTCTCTGGTTCAGTCAGATCGACCCTAAGATCTCCCTGATGCTTATCCAGTTGAAGATATTCCAAGACCTTGTCCGGTTCAGTTAAATCGACCCTAAGATTTTCCTGATGCTTATCCAGTCAAAGGCCTTCTCTGGTTCAGTCAGATCGACCCTAAGATCTCCTTGATGCTTATCCAGTTGAAGATATTCCAAGACCTTGTCCGGTTCAGTTAAATCGACCCTAAGATTTTCCTGATGCTTATCCAGTCAAAGGCCTTCTCTGGTTCAGTCAGATCGACCCTAATATCTCCCTGATGCTTATCCAGTTGAAGATATTCCAAGACCTTGTCCGGTTCAGTTAAATCGACCCTAAGATTTTCCTGATGCTTATCCAGTCAAAGGCCTTCTCTGGTTCAGTCAGATCGACCCTAAGATCTCCCTGATGCTTATCCAGTTGAAGATATTCCAAGACCTTGTCCGGTTCAGTTAAATCGACCCTAAGATTTTCCTGATGCTTATCCAGTCAAAGGCCTTCTCTGGTTCAGTCAGATCGACCCTAAGATCTCCCTGATGCTTATCCAGTTGAAGATATTCCAAGACCTTGTCCGGTTCAGTTAAATCGACCCTAAGATTTTCCTGATGCTTATCCAGTCAAAGGCCTTCTCTGGTTCAGTCAGATCGACCCTAAGATCTCCCTGATGCTTATCCAGTTGAAGATTCCAAGACCTTGTCCGGTTCAGTTAAATCGACCCTAAGATTTTCCTGATTCTTATCTAGTCAAAGGCCTTCTCTGGTTCAGTCAGATCGACCCTAAGATCTCCCTGATTCTTATCCCAGTAGAAGACACCCAAGATTCTCTCAGCGTTCCTGTTGGGGTAGTAATCGTCCAAGATTCTCTTACCATTCATGCTAAGGCAGTAACCATCCCTGGTTCATTCATCGCCATTTGAAGCTCCAGACTCAGCTCCTGTAACCAGTCAGGACACATCTATACCAAGCATCTGAAAACCAGCTCCTGCAACGTGTCAGGTACTCATTTGTTCTTTTGCAGGTATGCAGGTTTTCGCTGAGGAATCTCCTACGCGATCAACATCCAGATGGCATCTATAAGCCCATCATCCTATCCAGCAATCTCCAAATGGCATCTATAAGCCCATTCCCCCATCACACTGCTAACATGTGAGCGCAAATTTTTGGGCACTCTAGTGTTCAATCATCTTCCACCTTCGGATTACGAAAGGCACGTCAGCCAATCTGCATCCTCAGGTCTAAGAAGATTGAACAGGGGCAACTGTTGTACCCCAAAATTTGCCCTCCCATATTCTCCAAGAAATTGCCAAGTCAAGCTGCAAAATTCCCCAAGGGTTGCACAGGGCAAAGGTCTCCTATACAGTCAAGATTAGGGTTTTGAGTCTGATCAAGAAAAGGAAGTTATCAAGGGCCCAATCAAGTCTCATATACCTATAAATATGGTCAAGCATCCTCATATCAAGTTTCAAGGCATTCAGCACAAAATTGCACAGTCAAAACCCTAAATTGCACTACAGTCAACTGTAGGGGCAAAATGGTCATTTGACAGTCAAAAGTTCAAATTTTTGGTCAACATATCATTTTGAAGCCACAAACATCATTTGATCAATTCTTGATCATGATTCTCAAAATTTGGCTCAGAAATCATCAAATTGCAAAAGTTTCCTTATTTGGACAGTTGAAAAAGTCAACTGAAATTGACCAGGGCATAACTTTCACATGGATTATCAGAAAAATTCCATCCAAAGCTCATTTTGAAGAGAAAGACATTTCCTACAACTCATCTTCATACTTCAAGTCCAAGAAATGCTCTCACAAAAAGTTATCAATTTCAACATTATAGGTCATTTTCAAAAGTCAACAAAAAGGGACTTTAAGTCAAAGGCCATAACTTGAGATTGGTAAATCAAAATGACATGGGACCAAAGGCATTGGTTAGAGGACTCAAAGACCTTTCCAAAATGTCGAAGAACATGAGAAAATCTTAAAAATTGAGCAAGTTATGCCTTGTGGAAGTTGGGAAAGTTTTGGATATTTTGAAAAGTCAACATTGATTCAAATGACCTAAAATTGCTAATGGGCCGATTTTTCTTCCATAATTCATCATCCATGACATATGCACGACCACTTGGCCCAAAGGGAAGTATTTTCTCATTTTTTATTTATTTATTTGAATTTTTATTTATATTAATTCATTTAAATCATTTAAATATATGAAAAATATCTAACTTAACCAAACCAATCTTTTTATACATGTTTTAGACTCAATATTTCGTGTATATGCAAATATGGAAAGAATTGGACTGATTAGATCATGATTTGCCCAAGAACACATGGAAAAAGATTTAAAAAGATCCTTAGAAAATCAAATTTCAAAATCAATGAATGCAATGGATTTGATTAAGTTTTTTTGACCTAATGCACTCACTACATATGCCTGATCATAACCCTAATGCCAAGAGACTCTAAGATGCGCAAGAAAGCTCTTCACAAACTTGAACAAATTCTCAAAAAAAGTCAATACTGAAAACTGATTTGCAGGTGAATTCAAGACCTAATTTTCATTCCAATAGCTTCCTCAAGGTCTACTGAACGTATTCCAATCAGAATCATCCATCACCACGCCAAGAATTGGTAAAACGAACATGAACTGTACAGAGAAAAATTCATTATCGTGTTTCATGTTTTAGGCATTTTTATAACATTTTGTTCATGGATTCTTATTCCTCATTTGATTCTGAAGCTAACCAATATGATTAATTGTCTTTTTATGCTGTGTACGAGATTTCGCCATGACTGTTTTCTAGGGTTTACAAAGCTTCGAATAATATTTAGTCATCCAAGGCCACTGACCATTTTCTTTTATAATATTTAGTTGTTATATTAATATACAGATGAACAGCGTGCTTCAGTGGCAAACGTGTTGATTGGCAAGGTAGGTGACCTGGGTTCGAACCCCAGGTCTTATATATTTCCATATTATTTTTCATTAACAAATCCCATGCGCTTCAAGGCTGCAGACGTACCATATGTCTTCAAATATCTCACATCCACGTGCACACTGAGATCAAGTCAAGGGCATAGATTGAAAGCACACCATAAACTCAGGTCAACATTGTTACACGCTAGTGGGAAAGTCAAACGGACCTGAAGCTTGTTGGGCCAGAATTCTTGGATCTATACCTCCATATTGGGGTCTGAACCCTCCCTGGTTTGCAATTTTCCTTATTTTTTATCTTTTTCAATTATTATTTTATTTTCTTTATTGTTTTAAATCAATTAATTATTTCTACAAAAATACAAAAAACATCATAAAAAATCAGAAAAAGATAAAAAAAAAATAATAAGTATTTTATTTTAATTATTTTTATAAACAAATTGTATATAATTGAATTTAGTATAAATTAGGGTTTAATTTTAATACCTTTAATAAAAAATCTAAAAAGAAGTAGAATTAGGTTTAATTAATGTTTTTTCATTCCTTTTTAATTTTTCTTTCTTATAATAATATTTATTTATTTTATTTATTTTTGTAATTAAATTTGCATGAAAATAACTTAGGTTTAAATTAGGTTAAAATTCAACATTTTTCTTAATAACTTAAAAATAATTAGAATTAGGTTTAGCATTTTATTTTAATTTTGATTAATTCTTTTTCTATTAAATCTAAAAAACATAAAATACCAAAAAAAGCAAATTCTTGCATTCCTTTAATTTTAATTCCTCATTAATTTTAAATTTTGCAAAAGGGTCCAACGCCCTCGTTTCGTTCTTAATTCTCGTTAATTCGCACATTTATTTTTATTTTGCTTAAATAATTATGTACCTCTCCCGAAGCCTTGTAATTACTTCTCGCACTTTTCAATTCTTTATTTACTTTTCTTTCTTTATCTTTTCCGTCAAATCGGGTCCTGGTTAATTTTGGCGATGTGGACCCGCGCCGTTTGTAATAGCTTTAGATATACTTTTCCTCGCAACTTTTAATTGTTAAACAATGCATGCAAGAATGAATGGACCTAAATAAAATCAAGCGTAGATCACCAATAACCTAACATGACAAGATAAGCATAAATGAAAACGACACACAAATCGCACACACCACCCCTAGGGTACGTCTCACTGTTGCCTTGCCTCGAAAGGTGATCGTCGAGTAGAGGATGTCTTAGTAAGTCCTCATGATCCGGGAACCTGGCATGAGGGTAGCTTCTAAGGTGTCTTCCCATTGCTCTGGTGATCACCATGTCCCGAACCTCGAATTGACCCGAACACCTCCAACGGTGGTGCTACCTACCTCTCGATGGTGGGATGACACTACTTTAAAGGACATTTACACAGACGAATTCCTTAGGGTAGGTAGACGACTCTAGATACTTGCTCTAATTTCAAAGACAAATCAAAAATACTTTTCACACCGACACCTTTTCAAAAAGCTTTCGAAAGCAATTTTTCAAACACTCTTGAGGACTGATACAAGAGTCGAACTGAAATTTTCAAAGAAACTTTTTAAAACCCACAGTTGAAAAGCAAACAAACCAATTTTGAAAACACTAGTGAGCAAGTATCTAAGAGCCCATGGATAACCATGGATAGAAAGGGTGCTAACACCTTCCCTTTCTATAACCTACCTCCCGAACCGAGAGCAATCTCTATAAGGAATTTTTCTGTGCTTTTGTCCTTTCCAATTGGAGAAAATAAAAGACGGTGGCGACTCTTGCTTCCGCGATATTTCGCGAACCAGCGTTAAACAGTCAGTTCCAGATCCACCGATCACACAAGCCACAAAGTAGGGACCTCCTACATACACCCTTTTGTTTGGCCATATGACCCCTTGCAGACAAGTTTGAGTGGGAAGTATCTCCTTAATTCTACACTATGCCATTGTCTCGTGCGAAAGAAGTGCCATGGTGGCACATTCGAAGG
This sequence comes from Vicia faba, assembly GCA_948472305.1. NCBI lineage: Eukaryota > Viridiplantae > Streptophyta > Magnoliopsida > Fabales > Fabaceae > Vicia > Vicia faba. Next base: position 557,873,679 of record OX451735.1, read on the forward strand.
ACTTGCCAGACATGTCTGAATGTCCCAATCGAATGACATGTTTTGCTGACCCACCCCAAGAAAATGTATTTGGACCATTCAAAGGAACCCATGAAGGGCCTGGTCGAAAGACACTTATTTGGGCCCCTTCAAAGGATACCCGCATGAGCCATTCGAAGGACACTTCTATTTGAAAAAAGAAATTATTGTTGAAGAGTCTGGTCGAAGGGTAGGGCTAGGGGATCAAGATAAAAGGTTGAGATGCCCAAAGGTACTTGTTGACCAAGTACCATGCACTTCCAGGTTCAGGCCTGATACACTGGCCATAAAACTCCAAAACTGTTGCACATTATTCCTGCAACACTGCCTTATTCCTTGCACCAAAATGGCATACAAACACTGTCCCTCGAAAGCTACAAACACAGCATGCCTTTTTTCTTTAAACTTTTTGTTTTCCCTCCTAAAAATAAGCCAAGACCATCTATAAATATGAGCCTCCACCACACATGTTAAGGGCGCCTGAATAGTTGCAAGAGAACTCTTGTGAAAATTCCCAAAACTCTTAAACACCCCCAACATTTTTTCCAAACACTTCTAAAAACTCAACTCCCTTTGTACACTAAGTGAATCCTTCGATTCACCCCCCAAGTGACCATCTAACTAGCCTTCGACCCACTTCCCCAACTACAATACAGTAACCCTTTGATTCATTCTATTACTTGTTATAAAAATAACCTTCGATCCACTCACACACCCTCTTTCGATTTAGTGACTGCTTGCACAAAGTAGTAACTGGATTAATCTCAGGAAGTCCCCAACTAAATCCCATTCACTACCAAGGAAGACACTTGCAGTTTCCTTCGACTTAAGAACTTCAAGAGGTAAGTTCCCTTTAAACTTGAATCTATTTTATTTAAATATCATGTGCACATGCCAATAAAGAGAAATGTAGATATTTCATATAGGGAGCTTGACAATGTTTTAACTTTCGATTATAACTGCCCATATGCTGAAAATCTCAACTCTAACTAGTTAGGCTTTGGACTTTGAGACCCAATAATTTTGTGCTAACCCCTGGCATGTAGTTACACTTGAATGTTGCATTTTAAGAATTTAAGACAGGTTCACCGTACCCTTCGATTGGCTAAATGCTCAATCCTTTCGAATCTCAACCTGAGGGCCTTACATGCTTACAACCGAAGGAGTCAGCAAGGAGCATGGGGCAAAGAATGCACCTTACATTGACTCCAAGCCTAAAATGAATGAAGTAGCTAGTAGAATGCATCTCACACTGACTCCACGCCTCAAACGAAGGAAGTAACCAGAAAGGTGGCCTTGCTGACTTCCAGCTCCCAATCGAAGGACAGAACCTTTCTGACTTCCAGCTCCCAATAGAAGGACAGAACCTTGCTGACTCAAGGCCTAAATGGAAAGAGGTCAAAAAGTGAAGAATCGAAGGATTCTTCTGCCTGAATCGAAAGAGCTAATTTTTCTTATTTTTCTTATTTTTGTTTTTTCTTTATATTTTCTTTCTATTTCAATATGGTTGTAATAGTGTAGGATTTATTTTTGCATTTTTATTGCTTTTGTATAAATGTTACTAATTAGGATGTATGGCAAGATAAAAATAACTAGTAGATAACCTAAAATTCAAAATACATAATGCATGAAATCAAAAACACTATTCACATACATGCACCCCTAGGATAATCTCACTTGTTGTCTCGAAAAAATAGTCATGTCCCTCGAATATGGGCATTTTCGAAAAGACCCTCGATAAAAGATCGTAGTCCCTCGATGACCATTAATGATGCTTTCGGTAAACGATCTAGTCCCCAAATAAAAATTTCTAAATCGTCCCATAGGTTGCCTTCTTTGACTAAACAAACGTCCCACGCCTATCCCTTCACATCGAATGATGGGGCTTCTTACCAAATCAACGGTAAGATAGAAACATCTAAAGGAGGATGAAAAGAACATTAATACCTTTTGAGTAGGTAGGATGCTCCTAGTTGCTCGCTTGCTCACAAAAAAAAACATTTTATACACCAACACTTTCATTTGAAACATTTTCAAAAGAAAAAGCTCTTTGTACGGGTTCTTATAGAAACGAGAACCATTACAAAGACGTTTTTTCAAAATCACTTTCAAAAACACATTCCACGAACACATCTTCGAACTATTTTCAAAACAACACTTTGTACGCATTCTTATAGAAACGAGAACCATTACAAAGGTATTTTCAAAATACATTCAAAACCCATACCACAAGCATATTTTCAAACAAAAGCAAGTGATCTAGCAAACAACTAAGAGCCTGTAGATAATTACAGATGAAAAGGGTGCTAATACCTTTCCTTTTCATAACCTACCCCCTGAACTCAAGAAAATATCTTGAAAGGTCTTTCCTGTTCTTTTCAACCTTTCCTTATTGGATAAAAGAAAAGTCGATGGTGACACTTGCTATCGGCAACAATTGCAATCAAATGCAAAAAGCCCAAGTCAGTTCTCCCATTGTATTACAAAGATGTACGAGCGACCTACGACCCTAGAAAATTTAACGTGATGGTAAGATCTACGAGTGACCTACGACCCTAGAAAAGATAATGTGAGGGTAAGACCTACGAGCGACCTACGACCCAAGAAAAGATAACATGAGGGTAACATCTACGAGGGACCTACGACCCTAGAAAAGTTAACGTGAGGGTAAGATATACGAGCGACCTACATCCCTAAAAAATATATTTTGAGAGTAAGATCTACGAGCGACCTACGATCCTAGAAAAGATAAAGTGAGGGTAAGATCTATGGACGACCTACGACCCTAAAAAAGATAACGTGAGGGTAAGATCTATGAGCGACCTACGATCCTAGAAAAGATAACATGAGGGTAAGATCTATGGACAACCTACGGCTCTAAAAAAAGATAACGTGAGGGTAAGATCAACGAGCGACCTACGACCCTGGAAAAGATAATGTGAGCATTGAGAGCGGGGGAGTGCAATGTACTAGCACCACAAATTATTTTGGTTGTTAGTGTAATGATAGATATCAACTAGGAATTATGAGGATGATATTCTTTGTGGGGATGTTTTGTTGATTTGAGGATTGATTTGGAGCTTTTGTGCAAGGTACCAACTCTGGCTTAAGCCTCATATGCGTTTTGAAGTGTGGCGTGATGATCCATTTTGATGGATATGCTATGTGTTTGAGGATGCAATGTCATATGCCAAGATGATTGTTATATGCAGAATGCAGGCGATGGGGCTCATTGGGGTCCGTTGCCTGTTATCTTGAGAAGCCAGTACCGATTGGTGCTTGAAAACCTCCAAAATTGAGTTATAGCCTTGGCGACTTCACTGGGAATTAAATCTTGCCGAGGAGAAGTAGCTTGATCGGATTTTCCTTACATGTTTGAATTCTTGTGGATGACTGAGTTGAGACATGGATTTCATCGAATGCCCCAAGTTTCTCGGTGTTGGAGAATCGGATGCTCAACCGTCTGTAAGGGAGTGACGAGGACGAAAGCTCGGTCGAGGTGACCGTTACGACTTGCTACCTGTATAGGAAAAAAAACGTTTGAATGCCATGGCATTGCCTTGGGATGCCTTCATGTCCATGTAACATCGTATTTCACATTTTAGTTTGTGATTATTATTTCCTTATTATTTTCAATGCAATGCTTAATAAGGAATTTAAATCACGATTCGCATACAAAAAATAAAGTAAAAAGAACATAACAAATACTTTTTTTGGTGGAAGGGAAATTTTTATTAATGAGTTTGCCTTGTGAATAGGAATTCGTATATGGAAACAACTCCTAAATGAGGACGTTGCAAAGAAAAGACAAAATACAACAGGTAAAATGGCAATAAGAAAATCTCAAACTTCCACTAAAACTGATATTACTATAGTTCCCATATCCTGGATCGCCCTAGTGTTGTGCTTCCGAAGGATAATAGTTGAATTGATCCATCCAGTGTTAGGAGGGCATAATTGTTATTCATGAAGAGTTTTCAGACTACAATCTCTCGCTTTTTGTCCCTAATTTTTGCCTAGATCTCCCTTTCAGGTTTTCGACTTAGCGGGTTTTTCTTTTTTCTTTATTTTCTTTTTTTAGCCCTAAATTTTTCCTAAGCCGCCCTTTCTGGTTTTCGACTTAGAGGGTCTTTTTATGCGTAGTATTTTTTGAATGAGTCTGAATTGATTGGAAGGGGAACGTCTTCCCCATCCATGTCCGTCAGGATCAGAGCACCTTCTGAAAAAGATTTCTTCACGATGTATGGACCCTCACAGTTGGGAGTCCACTTTCCTCTTGGATCATAGTGAATTATGAGAATCTTCCTTAAGACCAGGTCATCTGTGTGGAACTCTTGAGGTAGAATCTTCTTGTCAAATGCTCTCTTGAGATGTTTTTGATATAACTAACCATGCCAAATGGCTTCTAGGCGCTTCTCTTTGATGAGATTGATTTGGTCGAGCCTTGTTTGAATCCATTCAGCTTCATCAAGCTTAGTATCCATCAGAACCCTTAATGAAGGAATCTCCATTTCTACTGGGAGAACCTCATCCATACCATAGACTAGTGAAAAAGGATTTGCCCTAGTGGAAGTACGCACCGAAGTTTGATAGCCGTGTAGAGAAAAGGGAAACAACTCATGCCAATCTTTGTATGTTCTCACCATTTTTTGGACAATCTTCTTTATGTTTTTGTTAGCTGATTCGACTGCCCCATTCATCTTTGGCTGATAGGGTGATGAATTATGGTGCTCAATATTGAATTCTTCACACATTTCCTTCATCATTTTGTTGTTGAGATTTGACCCTTTATCGGTGATAATCTTGTTAGGAGTTCCATAATGGCATATGATTTCTTTCTTGATGAAGTGGGTGATGACTTGCTTGGTCACATTCTTGTATAAAGCCACTTCCACCCATTTGGTGAAGTAGTCAATAGCGGCGAGAATGAACCTGTGTCCATTTGAAGCGCTTGGCTCAATCCTTCCAATTATATCAATGCCCCACATTGCAAAGGGCCATGGTGAAGTCATCAAATTCAAAGGAGTGGGAGCCATATGTATCCTGTCTGCGTAAACTTGACATTTATGGCACATCTTTGCACAGTCACTTTCCATCGTCATCAAGAAATAACCTTCTCGTAGGATTTTCTTGGCCATTACGTGTCCACTGAAATAAGTCCCAAAAGAGCCCTCGTGAATTTCTCGTATGATGGATTCTGCTTTGTGTCTATCCGTGAATCTGAGCAGAACCGAATCATATATTATTTTGTACAGGACATCTCCTGACAGTAAAAACTTGGATGTTAATCTTTTAAGAGTCCGCTTATCACAAATTGTAGCACCCTCGGGGTACTCTTGCTTCTCAAGATATATTTTGATGTCGGAATACCATGGCTTTTCATCTGACACGTCTTTAGTTGTGAGACAATGAGCAGACAAAACGTGTTTTGGATCCTTATAATGAAGGATCCTTATATTGGGTGCATGATTCGGATAACTGACTTTGAACGTTGATGCTAAAGTAGCCAGAGTATCGGCCAGTTGATTTAATTCTCTAGGAATATGCTCAAAGGTGATCTCATCAAAAGCGGGAAACAACTCTAATATGTAATCCCGGTATGGAACTAAATTAGGGTGTCATGTATCCCAATCACCTCGTACTTGATATATTACTAAGACAGAATCCCCATAAACTTCAAGAATCTTGATCTTCAAATCAATGGCTGCTTCAAGACCCATTACACAAGCTTCGTATTCTGCGACATTATCCGTACAATCAAAACATAGCCTGGCCGTGAAAGGTCTGTGAGTATTGCATGGAGAAGTCATAACTTCCCCAATACCCTGGCCCATGGCATTTGATGCACCATCTAATGTGAGATTCCATTGCTCCCCTGGTTCGGGTCCTTCCTTATCATCAAGTTTCATAACATCCTCGTCTGGAAAATCGAACTTCATCGAATGATACTCTTCCAATGGATGGTGGGCGATATGATCAGCAAGAATGCTACCTTTGATATCCTTTTATGTGACGTACTGGATGTCATACTCATACAAAATCATTTGCTACCGAGCCAATCTTCCTGTAAGTGCTTGTTTCTCGAAGATGTACTTTATCAGATCCATCTTAGATATCAGAAGTGTATAATGTGTCAACATGTACTGCCTCAAATGTCGAGCTGACCATGTAAGAGCGTAACAAGTCTTCTCGAGTAATGAATACCTTCAATCATAATCAGTAAACTTTTTGCTCAACTAATAAATGGTGTGTTCTTTTCATCTAGTATCATCATGTTATAAGAGAACACAACCCATAGATCCTTCAAGCACAGTCAAATACATAATGAGAGGTCTCCCTGGAACTGGAGGTATGAGTATTGGTGGTTCTTGAAGGCAATGTTTAATCTTTTCAAAGGCCTCTTGACAACTATCATCCCATTGGACATCTTGATTCTTGCACAAAAATTTAAAGATGGGTTCACAGGTAGCCGTAAGATGAGAAATTAACCTGGCTATGTAATTAAACCTTCCAAGGAACCCACATACTTCCTTTTCATTCTTCGGTGCCGACATATCCTGTATTGCTCTTACTTTGTCAGGATCTACTTCAATCCCTCGCTGGCTCACGATAAAACCAAGTAACATGCTCGATCGAACCCCAAAGGTGCACTTGTTGGGATTAATCCTTAACCTAAACTTCCGTAGACGATCAAACAACTTCTACAAATGGACCAGATATTATTTCTTAGTTTGAAATTTTGCAATCATATCGTCCACATACACCTCGATCTCTTTATGAGTCATGTCGTGAAAGAGAGTCAACATAGCATGCTGATATGTTGCACCGGCATTTTTGAGACCAAAAGGCACAACCTTATACAAAAAAGTACCCCACGGAGTTGTGAAAGTTGTTTTATCCATGTCTTCAGGAGCCATCTTTATCTGATTGTAACCCGAGAATCCATCCATGAAAGAGAACACTAAAGATTAAGCAGTATTATCAACCAATACATCAATATGAGGCAATGGGAAACCATCCTTTGGCCTTGCTCTATTCATGTCTTGGTAGTCAACATACATACGTACCTTGCCATCTTTCTTAGGTATAGGCACAATGTTATCAATCCAAGGTGGATAATTTATCACAGATAAGAAACCTGCATCCATTTATTTATGAACTTCTTCTTTGATCTTCAAAGCCATGTCGGGCCTGATCCTTCGCGGCTTCTGCTTTATAGGAGGACATTCTGGCTTGAGCGGTTGTTTGTGCATCACTATATCAATATCTAAACCGGGCATGTCTTCATACGACCCAGCAAAGATGTCAACATACTCTCAAATTAACTCAACCAATCCCTTCTTTTCTTCACTTTGCAAGGCAGCACCTATCTTGACTTCTCTCTTTACCTCTTCCGTACCGATATTGATAACTTCTATTTCTTCGTGATATGGCTGGATGACCTTCTCTTCCTATCTCAAGAGCCTTCAGGTACTTCACAATCTTCCCCATTATCCTCGTTAGCATGGTCAACTGAATTCTCAAGGATATTAGGAACCATAGCACTATCATTTTTGATGGAACTCGAGACGGGTCTGCATGATTGATGATTTTATGTTTTATTTTAGAAAGTGCAAGAAAATATTTAGAATATGAAAAGAAAAGCATTTCCATTTTATTTTGAAAAGTAAAAGTAAAAGAAAATATAGGGAACAAAATTGTATGCGAAAGTGAGATTTTCATTCAATTTTAAAAGGAGATTGAAACATAAGGGACCCCTTCTACAAGTTGTCTTTATGCCTTGGGCAGGGCATATGACTTAATGAAAACATAAAATTACACATCAAGGAAAACAACTTCAGGGATGTCCATGGCAGTCCAATTGTTGAACTCTTGGTCCAGCGCAACCTGATAGATAAATCTGGAAACATCTTCATCGTCACCTTCATCGTCTATTGCAAGCACTTGTCCTTCTTTGCTTATACCGGCACTGATGAACACTTCAGAAATTAGGAGAACCTACTTTCCTTTGAAAGAAAGTAAACTAGCTTGCACCGAGGACGGTGGTTGATATCCAAGACCACATCGATCTTTCTTCTCGGGTACTTCAATCAATTTTCCCCAACCATCATGGGGAGATCTAACTTCCATGAGAGCTTTGGCATCATTCAAAGAGGCCATGGGTGCTTCATACTTTTTACCTTCCACAACAGGGAACCTGTCAACAGAAACAATCTCCAGAGCTTGAAAGGGAAACTCATGCACCTCACCTTCCACTTCCATATAACGGTAGGTTGTCAGATTGTTAATCACTAGATCTTCTTCTCCCAAAACGACAACAACTTTGTCATTTAGAATTAATTTCAGGTGTTGATGAAGAGTAGATGTCATAGCTCCTGCTACATGGATCCATGGGTGACCCAAAAGGCAAGTATAGGTGGGACGAATGTCTATAACATAGAATGAAAGATAGAAAGTGTGGGGACCAATCTTGATAGACAAGTCCACTTCTCCCTCCATAGATCTCCTTGAACTGTGAAATGCTCAAACACTTAGGGTGGAAGGCCTCATCATTACCCCGTCCATATTCAGCTTAAAGAGAGTAGCCTTAGGCATCACATTGAGTGAAGAACATGTATCTACCAAAACTTGAGATAAAACCGTATCCAAACACATCATGGAAATGTGCAGTGCTTTATTGTGGAATCTACCTTCAACTGGGAGCTCATCATCATAGAAATCCAAACAATTTTCTACAACAATATTGGTTGCGATCCCTTCAAATGAGGCCACAGAAATGTCTTGTGTAACATGGGCAGAACACAAAATCTTCAGTAAGGCATTACGATGGGTCTCTGAACACAAGAGAAGGGACAATATGGAGATCTTGGATGGCGTCTGGTTGAGTTAATCCACCACTTTGTAATCACTTCGCTTAAGAATCCTCAAAAGTTGATCTGCTTCTTGTCCTACAGAAGGTTCAGGCGGGCTATCAATCACTTGCTTTCCCCTAGCCTTGGCTAGAGCATCACCATTGGTTTCTTTGGGAGGTGGAGGTAGGGGGGATAATATCCTACAACTGCGAGTTATTTTACTGGTTCCTGTGAAGTTAGTAATACTCTTGTCATCCACTGGGGGACACTCATATTTCTTCCCAAGAATATAGACCACATTATACTCCCACGGAACTGCTTTTGAGTTGTTACATAGAGGAGGAATAGGAGTTTGAGTTGTCACAGGGGTAACTGGAGCTTGAATCATTAATGGCGTAGCAGGATCCTGAATCATCAACGAGGTTCCTGGTGTTACTGAGATGCTTCTCGGATAATAATGAATTTCTAAGACATCAATCTCTTCTTCTTGAAATATCTTCTCTACCTGTAGGACACCTTCATCCATTAGCTGTTGGATAGCCGTTTTCAAACTAGTACACTCTTCAGGTTTAGAGGAACATGTTAAGCAAAAACCCTGGAGTTCCTGCAACACCTCGTGCTCCAACAATGGTTCTCTAATAGTTCCTAATGACATCTTGATCTCGTCAACCTTGGTTACCATAGTCTGTTCACTACTTTATTCCATTGCCCCTGGGTGAGGAGGCACGGGATAGCTCTAAGTATTGGGACCAACAAGGTTGAAATTTATGGCCTTTGCATCGAGGAGGTATTGAACTTTACATTTAAATGCTATACAATTCTAAATCATATGGCCTGGGGATCCATAATGAAATTCACAATAAGCATTAATATCATACCCCCTGGGGAGAGGATTGGGTGATGGACCGAGTTCACGCGGTTTAACCGACTGATTGGTAAGTAGTTGAGGGAGAAGTTGAGCATAGGACATAGGAATGGGATCAAATATTCTTTTGGGTGATCTTTGTCTCTGTTGAGCTCTCGGGCCTTGAGGTTGCTGATTCTATTGTTTATAATTCAGAGGTGGTGCAAATTGTTGTTGGGTAAAATACTATGGTTGAGAAGCAAAAGGCCGTTGTTGGGACATCTAGGGTGCTGTATTTGTAGCAGCATACACTTAAGGAACATATTGATTAGGAACAATAGAAGGTGTTGGGAAATAAGGAAATCTAACTTGAGGATATGTAAGAGTTTTTCCTTGGTTAATTATGATAGCACTAGTCTCACCCTCTTTCTTCTTAACGAAACCAGAAAATGGCTTCCTACCAATGCCAATATTGTTGTTGGTATTGTTAGGGATACGTTAGATTGTTCCAGCCTTAATACAAGTTTCAACATGTTCTCCAATAATAACCATATCAGTGAAAGAAGTAGAGGTACTTTTGAGCATGTGTTGGAGATAAGGACCTCGTAAAGTACCCATGAATAAATAAATAAGTTCACGATCCAAGAGAGGAGGTTGGACCCTTGCAACCAGTTCACGCCACCTTTGGACGTACTCTTTAAACGAATCTTCATATTTTTGTATCATCCCTTGAAGTTGAGTGCGGCTAGGAGCCATGGCAATATTATAATGGTAATTTTTCAAAAAGGCGTCAGCAAGCTCTCCCCAAATACTGACATAAGTTATTTCTAGTTGCATATACCAGTCCAACGGTGCCCCGGTCAAGCTTTCTTGGAAGAAGTGCATGAGTAACACTTCATTTTCAGCATAGGCTGCCATCTTACGACAGTAGGAACGAAGATGAGTCTCTGGGCAGGAGGTGCCTTTGTATTTGTCAAAATTAGGAACCTTGAATTTGGGGGGAATAAAGACCCCCGGCACGAGACACATTGCAGTAGTATTGAATCCCAAATTCTTGATACCCTTCATGGCTTTGAGACGCTCTTCAAGAGCATGGTACATTTTGCAGTTTCAGCAACTCCAGCAGCAAGATTCGCGTGGGTCTCATCAAGATCAATGACATCGTGATGATCATCAACGTCATTTCAAGGAACTCCAGTAGGGGTCTCAACATGTTCATTATTATTCCCTCCATTTGCAGAAGTGGATGGGGCAGTAGTGGCAAGCTTGGAAACACTTTTATGTAACTCTTCTTGACCCTTGATAACAACATGAAGGGTTTCCATAAGCTGATACATGCGAGTGTCCATGGTGTCCATATCTCGGCGGAGATCATTCTGATTTTCTTCGAAAAGATCCATAAGTCTTCGTTGGTTGCTTCTTGTACATCAGGGATGTAGAGAAGTCGTATTTGCTGTTTACTGAAGTCTGATAGAAAAAGGACCCCAATAAGTATTTTTGTTGTGAATAATGAATGCATAACACTAATGATTATTTTATCTTCATTTCTAAGGAAATCGAAAGACTCGTCTATCTTTAAAAAAAATTGATTTCATTTTGAACAGCTCGACCAACGAAGCTTGTCTTTGGAGTTCCTTAGATATGAGATGTATATACATGATGGTATGATGTCATGGTATGCTATGGCATGAGATTTCAGCTCCAAATATTCTGGATAACCATTGTGTAGTCCTCTGCATAAACTGAAAGTAACAGCATCAAAGTCCTACGTCACAAGAATGGAGTCAAAGTAACCACCCATACGGTATGTACTAGGGGTTTATCACCTGTCGAATAAGGTTCTAGGGACACCTCAGAGTCTATGCTCTTCCTTTGGATATTACGGACGTCCCAATTACTTTGTAATTAGTAATATTCGCAGGATAAACTCATCTGAGTGCAGCATCGCGTGACAACTACTTATGGATTACTCAGTTATAGTCTCTGCACTACACCTAAAAACGCCAGGATGGGTTAATGGTTTAGCGACTCTCAGCTTCTCTGGCTCCCAGGTCGAATGCAACAATGTCTTCTCGATTACTCGGTAAACAATGCTACATTCAAGGGGACCTCCACTGAGTGGGGGATTTCATGCCTCCTTCTTCGGGATTACTCCCTCAAAGTTAACATGACTATACCGCCCTTCCTAATCCTAAATGTAACCCAAAGTCCGAGTATAGGACTTATCGATTGTAAACACCCAACCCAACATCACAAAAGATACAACATATCTAGAATATATGAGTAGCAACAGTATAATGCAATATATACAAAAGGAAAATAAAGCAATAAATAAAGTGGTAAAGAAAAGAAAGTAAATAAATAAACACCCAAAGAAACAAATAAACAAAACTAGGATAAACTCACAAAGATTTATTCCCCTGCAGAGTTTCCAACTGAAGCTACCTGCAAAAAACACAGCCGCCACCGAACTTTATTTATCCCGAAGGAAGGGGAAATATCTAGAAAATCACAAGAGGATGGATAAGATAGTCTTGCGACCAAGATAGAGGGTAAGGAAGTTGATTATGCAAGGGGAAGGTATTATCACCCCTCACATCTGTTGTACTCAACATGATCCATTTTATTTGTTTTCTTCTAAGGGTGTGTTTATCTATAACTATACTTGCTAAGGGGAAATAAATAGTTTTTTATTAGTGCGCTCGTGAGGGTATCACCACCCTTTTCCTACGTATCCAATGAACGAATCAGAACATCGTAGTTCTTCTCAAAAATATTGGTTTGTTGGTGTTTTTTAGTGGGCGACGTCAACACACACATTCTAGCAATAGGCACGACCTGTAACGCTATAGAACGGAGATAACATGCCCTTTTGGGGAGGTTTTGATTGGTTGAGTGTTTTGCGAGTTTTGAAAGGAGTTTGAATAAATTAAATGTTTTTGGATTTTTGATTGAATGAGAATTTTTAATTTTAAATGAAGAAAGAGTTTAAGAGGGGGACTAGAAAAACCCTAATGTTGTCATGCATGGGTTCTAACCTAAGGTCTAATTAGTTCACATCTTAAAGAAGAGGAAACTATCATCCTAAGGGAGAATGTTATAAGCATCAAACAAAATGAGACAATGTTTGTGAAGAGTGATCATGCATGGTGATCACGGCAAAGGTGACGAAACAACGAGTAGTATCATGAAAGGCGTAAATGGAATGTCTGGTGTAGGGGAATTGAATTGGGTTATGATTAACCAAGGGGCGCACTTGATTAATCTCGTGATAGTAGGTGCTCCTACCCTCAACCATGAGACCCTTTGCGCATGGAAACACTTGGTATATGGACTGAAGTGATTGATTCAGGTTATGATTTAACCAAAGGGCTAAGATTGATTAAATCTTGTGAGAATGGCCATGCCCAAACACAACTATGTGACCCTTGAGAAATACTTGGTATATGGACCAAGGTAAAAGAATCGGATTTGAATTTATTAAATGCGTTTGAGTGTGCGTTTGGTGGCCAATCATACAAAAATGAGAAAGGAAATAATTTAATTCAAATAATACAATTCCGAGTCGTTAAATAACTATTTTAAATTAAAAATCCTTTAATTTTTATCGAAATTAAATAATTATCAACAAAAATCAAAATCAATTTAAATAGAATAGTTATTTAATACATTATTTATATCTACATAAATAAATAGAAATAAAAGAAATAAATAAATTTAAAGAGAGAAAGGATTAGAGATGGGCATGTATTACAGAATTCAGGGTGTAAAAAGAAATCCATAAGGCCCAAATAAAGGGCGGCCCAAGTGCTCAGGCGATCCAGTGCTTCTAGCTAGTGAATGTGTACCATGGGCACGCACACCATAACGTTTGATGATGCTCTAAAGAATATCAGAAGGCTGGGAACACATAAGTACATGGTAAATATAGTTGGGTGCTTGTATTCTAACAATCATATAGGATTAATGGTGGTGACATTTGTCACCACCTGATCAGCTATTAATCAACCACTTAAATCCCTAAACTAACACAAATTAACAACAAAAAAACATTAACCCACATATCTCTCTCACTCCTCATACTTTCTATCTTCCTCCTCTAATGATGTTGCTTGCCTGAGACTACAACCTGTGTTTGCAGAGTATGCAGCAGGTTTCAGTTTTGGGATAGAAACCTGTGTTTGGACTGTTATGCTTTGGGTGACATCTTTTTTATCTTAGTCTTTTTTTCTCTTTTTTTGTCTGTGATTTAGAACTATGATTCTTATTTTCTCATATAAATTTCTGAAGGGTTTATGCTTTTAGGAAAATGATGAACAAAACTCATAGTTTTGGGGTTGTTTTGGCTTGTTGCATTTGATGTTACCGTAAACAGATTGTTGGTAGCAAGGCTGAGTTTTTGGCAATGCTTTTTGGTTGAATTTGTTGATGCTGTAACTTATTTTTGAAAATATTTTCTGATTTGTTTTATTTGAGATTTGCATCTGTTATTGTGTTGGGGTTGGAAATGTAACTTTGTTTGCATTCTGTTTTACTACGGGGACTTTCTTTTTCTTTTCTTTTATTATGAACCAAAACACCCTTTTATGATTTGCAATAGGAGATAAAGCCTATGGCTTGAAAAACATTTCTGAATTTTGTCGTGAAATATATTCAATATGAGGCTTTGGATTGGATTTATCACATGATTGAAAACACCCTCTAGATTTCTGATTCCAAACATAAACCCTCATGATGAGTCTAAGAGAAACTCTTTGAAAAGCTTGGTTTTATGATGTTTCATGTTGCTTGCTGATCAATTATTTTCTTTTGTTTCAATGTGATGATTGTTGATTTGCAGGTGAAGAAGGCGAGGCAAGGTTGAAGAAGGGATGGTGGCTAGCGTGAAGCTTGGAATTCTCTTGTAATGGTCATGATGTAATACAGATGGTAGCTTTGAATTTGTAATGAAAACATATAAAATGTAATGACCTTTGTAATGGTGATGATTTTTGGTAATGTACTTGAAACTAAATGAATGATGGAATTCAAAATCATGAGTGTAACTCTTGATAAGAACTTGAATGAATTTGCAAAATTGGCTCTTTGAATATGGTATGAATTTTGAGTGAATAATGGTATACATGAATGAATCTTGCTCTTTGAATTCATGATGAACTTGAATAATGAATGAGCTCTTGTTTAAATGCAACCTTGAAAGAATCTTGATGAAATCTCAAATCTCAACGATAAAATCACCTTGAACTCCTACCTTAAGTTAACTTGCAATTGAAGTAATAAGTGTTTAATAAGAACAAAGATTATCTTAATCAAAATAAATTCACCAATTCACCCTCGTAGCTTAGCTCAGTTCAATCCATACCATACATCGACTTGACAAAAACAGGGTCTTGAGGAATCTTGTAGTAGATAAGATTTGAAGTAATAAAAGAATACCTTGATATCCAATGAACCTCAAATAAAATGTAGGCAAGCTCAATCTTGATGAATAAGAAAACCTAATTCTTGTCTTAATGCTCAATGATGACGAAAATAGCTTCTTTCTTTCATGCGCTAATTCCATAACCAATTCCTTGTATTTCATGTAGCAAGTAACTTATTTTGACTAAAGAAAAAAATGGCTTCTAACTTATCTCAAACTAATAATTACCCCATATGACTAGCATGACCCAATGGCCATAAAGAGGTCCTTAGATAAATGTCCAAAACCCTAATCTCTCTGATGAATTTGGATGGAGAATAACCTTTGTAGCTTAAGGAGAAGAACTCCATGATAACCATATTTCAAAACCCTTATTCATATAGTCCACTGCTCAAGAGGAGAACCAGGGAAATAGATTGTACTGAGTGTAGAAGCCTTAAACCAATAGAAACCCTAATTTCTGACTGAGAAACCTAGGAGATGGTAACCAAGGAGTAAAACCCTAATTTTTAATCACACCTAGGGAGCTAAAACCTAAACTGAGATCTTGCTAAATGACCTTGTAGAGAAACTCATATAACCATACTTCCTAATCTGATTCCACTACTCACTGTCAGATGAATCTGCCTTTATCTAATGAAAAAAACTCAAACCAAAGTGAAGCCCTAATTAGCACAACCACTGATACTGAACCACTTCCTTATTAATAGAAATAATGATGTGTGATTGAACTATTGAAAATGATGCAAATGAAATGAAAAGCCTATGCCAGATAAGAGCAACATGGGTAGGACAAATTTAGGGTATGACAATTATCATAGGTCTTTCTTCAATAGGTGGCATCAGAATTGAAGGTTCTTGTAGGTAATCCTTTACTTTGTCAAAAGCTATTTAGCAGTCGTCATTCCATTTCACTACTTGATCTTTCTTTAGTAACTTGAAGATTGGTTCATAAGTAGCAGTCAAATGGGAAATAAATCAGGAAATGTAATTCAGTAATCCTAAGAAACCTTTGACTTCCTTCTCAGTACGGGGAGGAGGCATTTCTTGAATAGCTTTGACTTTAGCAGCATCAACCTCAATAAAACCCAGGAGTTTACCAGACCTCACCCCAAAGGTGCACTTGTTCAAATTTAGCCTCAACTTATACTTTTTTAATCTATCAAACAACTTATGTAGATGGTCTAGATGCTCTTCTACCGTCTGTGATCTGACTATCATATCATCGACATAGACGTCTATCTCGTGATGAATCATGTCATGGAATAATGCTACCTAGCACACTGATATGTCGCATCAGCATTCTTCAACCCAAAAGGCATAACCTTGTAGCAGAACATGCCCCACTGTGTGACGAATGTTGTTTTCTCCATGTCTTTAGGTGCCATCTTGATCTAATTATACCCAGAGAAACCATCCATGAAGGAGAAAACCTTGTGTTGAGTGGTGTTGTTGACCAAAACATCAATATGTGGAAGCGGGAAGTCATCTTTGGGGCTCGCCTAGTTCAAAAACCCTGTAATCTACACACATACGTACTTTTTCGTCTTTCTTCGGTACCGAAACAACATTTGCAACCCATTAAGGATATGATGTTACTTCTAAGAAACCTGTGTTGAACTGTTTCATTACCTCACCTTTTATCTTTTCTGACATCTCGGGACGCATGCGACAAACCTTCTGTTTTATCGGAGCACAACCCTCTTTCATCGGTAGACAGTGAACCACAATATCGATATTGAGCCCTGCCATATATTTGTATGACCAAGCAAAGATCTGAACATATTCATGCAACATCTGTATTAACCTGTTCTTGACACTATCCTCTAAGTTGGCTCCTATCTTGACTTCTTTTCTTCCCGATTCAGTACCCAAGTTTATCTTGAATAGTTTTCTCTTCTTGCACTAACAGTCTGGCAAGTTCTCATGTTATTTCACAATCTTCCTCACCTTCGTCCTCGGCTTGGTAGATCTGATTTTCAAAGTCATAAGTGGAAATAGCAGAATCATTATCAACGCGATCCATAGTGGATATGGATCTGCAATGTATTGTGTGGGTGTGTGTAAGAACACATAGCTTGAAAATGGTAAAAGTAAAATAAAGACAAAGAGCACTAAATTTGAATTCAAAACGTCCAATACTTTATTAAATGACAATATTTTTATGAAATGATAGTCCTTAACAAATGAAACATTATACTCCGACTAAGGCACGAGGCTTAAAGTCATTACTCAAATATTACAAAGCTGAAATTTGAAAGCAATATATACAGAAATGTAGCTATTACTCCTGACAAAAGGAGATGGGGATAATGTCCTCGGCCTTCCAGTTACAGAGCCCATTGCCAATGGTAGGAAAGATACAGCTGTCAAGGTCATAATCACTGTCAGCATCTTCTATTACATTGACTCTGTTGTTGTTGATGCGGAATGGTGGTATTCTAGCTCAAGCGTGATGAACAACCCTCTGATCCTCTACAGTGAAACCCAAACCAAACTTGTCAGATTTATAGGGGATGTCAGGAAGCTAACCCCAAATAGTACAACCACCTTCTTCTACAGCGGTGTTGTACCCCAAAAATTTCCCTCCCATTTTACTCAATATATGCTCATTAAGACCCTCAACTTGCTCAAGGATGCTGAAGAGTTGACCAGACAAACTCTCTCATAAAGCAATGAATCTCCAACTAGGGTTTCCATTTTTATCAAGAAGAGTAAGCTCCAAAGGCCTCATATTCTCTCCATGGTCCTAATATGTCCTCAAGACCCTCCATGTCAAATTTCAAGCTTTGCACAAGAGGTTTGCTCATTCAACTACTCAGATGCTTAAGAATCGACTATATTAGGTCAAAAGTCAATTGTGGCCCACATACAGTCAAACTTCATGTTTTTGGTCAACATCAACATTTTTAAGTGATATATGTCATTTGATCAAGGGTTGACCATGATTCCCCAAAGAATGCTCTTAATTCATCAAAACTCAAAAGTTGCTAAATTAGGGTTTCTTAGGAAAAGTCAACCAAACTTTGACCAAGTATAACTTTCTCATACTTTATCATAAATTTCTTATCCAAGGCTCATTTGAAGGGTATTTAATTCCCTACAGCTCATCTTCATCCCTCAAGTTTAAAAAATGCACTCATAAAAAGATATGAATTTCCACATTATAGGTCCTTTTGAAAAGTCAACAAAAACACATTTTGGGTGAAAGCTTCTTACATGAACATGGAAGACTCAATTGAAATGATACCAAAAGGGTTGTTTAGGGGACACCCTAAGATTTCTAAAAAGTCCAAGAACACCTCTCTAGGATTAAAATTGGAAGACTTATGTATTGTCAAATTGACCATTTTGGAAAATTGGCAAAAGTCAAATGTGCTCAAAAATGTATTTTTTGCCAAAAGGGACTAGCATTTTAGGTTTGTATCTTGTTAAGGACACGGTCCACGACCCAAATCAGCAGCCACATCTTATTTTCTCTATTTATTTATTTTATTTTGATTTTGATTTATTAAAAATCACATTAAATCAAATAAATAACAAAAAATATCAAAGATTGATTTGATGATCTGATTTTGATAAAGATAAAATATAATTAAGTTGGCCTAATCAAGCCAAATCGAATCAAGGCAAAAAAGGCATGACTTGGTCAAGTTTGGAATGAAAGAATATGGCTTAAAGATCAAAGATTTTATCCATCAATTCTCAAGATTGGATCAAAAATTGTTACCCTAATTCTTCATACTACATATAATGAACAAAAACAAGGCAAGAGAATAGGGTTTGCAGTCGTGAAAAGAGAAAGAAACTTGAATTTTTTGGAAAAAAGTGGTGATTCGTTTTCTCATATAGAGGGTGATCCAGGCCATTCCAAAGCTTCCAATTGCTTCCTGGACATCTCTTGGAGCTAACACAATTCATTACAAGCATTCCCAGGCCCAGAATCGTCCCCTAGGCTTCATACAGTTTGTAACATGTTGGGATGATTTATTTGAAGTTTTGATGAATATAATGACGATTGCCATGTCTAGGGTTTAAGAAGTTGTTTTGGGGCTTCTCTGTATAGGTGAAATTATGCCAAGAAACTAATGCTATGATATTCGTGAGACCAAGATGAATTGATTGGTATAGTTAGAATTGATTTATTGTGCATCATATGAATTTTTGAAGCTTGCAGGTGTATAGCTATGGAGTTTTGTCCGTAGGTATAGATATGAGATCTAAAACAACGGACAGGGAAGAAGACGGTGACTTGTCACCACCCCACTGGGCCATTTGAATAATCGCGCATTTTTTTGGATCATCCACATTGTTTTACATATTATGCTTTAATGTTATTATTATAACAACAAGCAGCGTAACACAGATGGCAGGGCAAGCGTGGAACGAGTGGAAGGACTTGGGTTTGATCCCAGGTCCCAGCATTTTCTTTATTTTCTCAACATGTAAATGCAGATCCCATGCGTTCTAAGGCCTGATGTCCATCATGCGCCTCATTGATCCAGCCACTGGATCGTTGCCAACGCAGATCCAATGTTCAATCCAAGGAGAGACCATGGTGCACCATCCAAGCATGCCAACACAGAATCAAGCGCAAACTGGGCTCAGCCATATTGGGCCTTGAAAATTCAAAAACACCCCCCTTGGGTGCTTATGCAGGCCCAAGTCCTTTTTTATTTTTCATTCTTTAATTCTTTTTATTTATTAATTATATATTTTTAATAACACCAAAAAATCATATTTTTTTATTTAATAAAAAATCATAAAAACATCAAAAATCTTATTTTTGATAAATTTTTTATTAATTAATTAGTTTAATTATATTAGCGTAATTTAATGTTTTTTATTATAATTCAAAATAATTAGAATTAGTGTTTAATTTTGTACTTAACCTAATTTTTCCTCAAAAACAACATAAATATTTTCTCAAATTAGATTTTTAGGTCGTCTGATTATTTCTCGCATTTAATTTGTCGCGCGCTTTTAATTCTCTTTTTTTTATTATTTGTAACTACTCCAAGTTTTTAATAGATTTAAATAGGATTTTAATTCCGCGTTTTATTTTCAGTCAAAATAATTATGTATCTACCCAAAGCCATGTAATAATTAGGACTCTAACTTCTCGCATTTTAATTTCCACAAATTATAAACTGCCTAGATGTATGTATAGGATTACATGGAAAGACAAACTGAAATTAAAACAGGGAAAACTCTAATTGTGCAAAGATAATTAATTGAAAAAATACACTTGCACATGCTCACTCCTAGGTTTTACTCCACTCTGATTGCCTTCGGTAAATGTTCATAATGTATACGGAATGTTAGTGGTCGTCCTCTGGTCCCAAAAGATCTAAAATGACCCATTCGGATGTTGCCTCGGAAAAAGATCTTTAAGACTTTAGGATGATTACTAAAATTTCCTAACATTGCTTTTGTGATCATATTTGTCCCTTCAAACGTCCCTTAAAACTCCAACGACGGTGTTACCTATTCTTAAATAATAGGATAATGCTGTCTAAAGGAAAACAAAGAGACTTTTTTCGAGTAGGTAGATTAGGTCCTAGGTACTTGCTCAAATAAAACATTTCACACAAACACTTTTCAAAACAATTTTCAAAACAACTTCGTCACACTCTTGAGGACTGATACAAGGGTTATGACGAAGTAAAACTTTTTCAAAACAAACACACACAAGCAATTTAAAAATGAACAAGTACCTAAAGAGCCCGTGGAAAACCACGGATAGAAAGGGTGCTAACACCTTCCCTTTCTATAATCTACCCCCCCCCCCCCCCCCCCCCCCATACTCAGAAACCATCTTGAAAAAGGTTTTTTATGTTCTTTTCCCTTTTCCTTTGTTGGATAAAATAAAGGTCGGTGGCGACTCTTGCTTACCGCGACATTTGCGAATACAAAACGCAAACAAGTATAACAGTCGGTTCTTCCACCGTATCTCAGAATTGGCGAATCTGCTGGGGAGTTAATAAATGGGGTATACCTTAGGATCTAAGTCATTTAAATTGATTCTTTTGCTTGTCTTGATTAATTTATTTTTAAGGGATTGTTTGGGTTATTATAGATCCTACACTCGGATCTGGGGAACACCTTTTAGGTAAGTAGCAATAAACTGTGAGGGAACTGTGTGGGGTATACCGACACGGTTGAAGCAGTAGCTACATTGATGTGGCACTTTGGTTGGTACCGATAACCCTTGAGTCAATCAAGGAGAGTACAGGGCCGCCGCATGGTGTCGTGAAGCATCAACTGACCTTAGAACCTTTAATCGCACAACTTGGCCAGTAGGACGTAGCGAGGTTGCCGGTCTTGGTGTATTCCCAAGGTCGACATATACTCGATGCTACACTCATTCAGGTTTAACTCTTGAGTTTTGTTTGGTTGCGAGTCAATCGCCTATTGAACGAAGTTGGGGGAAAGATCGGTGATATTGAGATCCCTTAGAACCCGGTTACTATTTATAGGATAGGTTGAACCAATCAAACTTCAAGAGGGTATGACTTGAAAACTCATGCAGGCCTTAAACCTAAGGACTTGGTGGGACTTGGTTGTTGTTTTCTATACTTGTAATTTTCTAACATAATCATGACATCATAAGCATGGCATATCATGGTTAACCATTTCAAGGATTTCCTAGGGCTCATTTTTGCTTTGTTTTTTAGGACATGGCATCCGCCCGTAGGAACATTATACAGATCAACCTTGTGAAAGTGTCTCTCCAACTAAAGGACCCGGCATTAAGGGTTCTTGAAAGTTCTCATTTAACTAAAAAGAATGGTCAGGTGCTCAATTTGGTCACTGCAAAACCTGATGAAGAGCTATTAAAAGTGTTGTTTCAGTTCTTCGATCCTGGGCACCATTGTTTCACCTTCCTGGATTACCAGCTAGTACCTACTATGGAGGAATTTTCTCAGTTGTTGGGGGTAAACATTCTTGATCAGTTACCTTTCAACGGTATGGAAGAACATCCAAAGCTTGAAGAGATTGCTAGAGCTTTGTCCTTACTACGATCTGACATAGTGACAAATTGGGAGACTAGAGGGAATGTCCAAGGAATTCCGGTTAAGTTTCTATTCGAGAAGGCCTACCATTTTTGGGATACCCTAGATTTACTAGCTTTAAAGGAGGTGCTGGCACTTCTTGTTTACGTGATGATACTTTTCCCTAATGCGGATCAACTCGCAGATGTGAGCACTATTAAGGTTTTTCTGTCTCATAATCCAATGCCTAAATTACTAGGGGATATTCTGCACTCTCTGCATGCTCGCACTCTAAAGAGAATGGGGACCCTCCTGTGTTGAACTCCTCTATTGGCTAGGTGGTTTATTTCGCACCTACCTAGGTCTGTTTCGAAGAATGAACAGGGTTTGAAATGGTCTCGTAGGCTGATGTCCCTTAAGCATTCAGACATCCATTAGTGTTCACGGTTCTCGGAAGATGTTACCATCATCAATCGCTGTGGTGAATTCCCTAATGTCTCTCTCTTAGGCATTAGGGGAGGAATCACTTACAACCCCTGTTTGGCCTTGCGTCAGTTTCGTTATGCGAGGAAAGATGGTCCTCATGATACGCTTATCCAAGGAATCAACTTCAACTATGAGAATGACGCTCAGGGATACCATAAAAGGTTCATAAAAGCTTGGAGCATGGTGCATAAAATTGATAGCAAGACGCTAGGGCACAAGAATTCCATTCCTCTTGAGCCTTTTCTCTGGTGGGTACGAGCTCGCGCCCAAAGTCTCATGATGCCTTACCCTGCTGTCCTACAAGTAACTCTAGAGCTAGCTATTGAAGGAGATGCTACTTCACTTGGTCGTCATCCTGACATGCCAACCGATCATGAAGAGTTACAGAAGTACGGGTTAACCTCAAAGAGGAGCGGGACACATTTGAAGCTCAGTTCTATGCTAGCGAGAAGAAGGTCCTGGAGCTCACTAGGCTACTTTGTGAAGAAAGGAACACAAACACCTACATCGCGCCAAAGAGGATGCGCTCTTGGGAGACCTAATTTCTTTTTTGCTTTAAGTTTTGTTTTGTTTAATTGTAAGCCTAAAAGGCATTCATTGTAACAATTCAAACTTATTAATGCAATTAACGTGTGTTTCTTTTGGATAAACAAATCTGAGCCTTTAAGAAACCTTGAAATCATTACATACGCATCCCATTCATAGCATCACATAAACAGGTACCATTACAGGTTTCTCATCTTCTTCGCTGTTTATTTCAGTAGAAATGTCTTCCGAACAAAGCATCAAGGATCTTCAGGCACAAAATCCCAGTTCCAACAGATGTTCATAAATCTGGAAAAAGGGTGGGAGGATCTGAAGGCCCTTATCCTGAAAGAGAAGAAGAAAAAGAAGAAGGTCGCCAGTATTCTGAATATGGGCAAGAGGTTCAGGGGGCCGTTGAAGCAGCAAGTCGATCTGACCTCTTCATCCAAAGAAGGGGAGAATCAAGAAGAAGAGACAAGGGAAAAGGACCCCAGTCCTGAAGTTTATGACAATGACACATATTACAATGATGAGCAGTATCCTCCTACTGAGGATAGATACAATCAATTGGAATATCGTCTGAGCGTTATGGAAGTCCAGAGGATACCTGGGTTAGATTTTGAAGAATTGGGATTGGTTTCGGGAGTGGTCATCCCGCAGAAGTTCAAGGCTCCAATTTTTGTTAAGTACGATGGGGTGTCTTTCCCAAAACTCCATCTCCGTTCCTACGTCAGAAAGATCAAACCCCACACCGCTGATAGAAATTTGTGGGTTCACTTCTTTCAAGACAGTCTGTCAGGGACTCAGCTTGAATGATTCTACCAACTGGAGAGAGCCAATGTCCGAAATTGGGAAGACCTGGCTGCTGCTTTTTACAAGCAGTATCAGTACAACACCGACCTTGCTCCTACACGTACTCAACTCCAGAGTATGTCCATGGGTGCAAGTGAAGGCTATAAGGACTATGAACATAAGTGGAGAGACTTGGATGGAAGTGTCCAACCCCCGTTGTCTGATAGGGAGTTGGTCGATATGTTTCTGGGGACGCTATCTGGTCCATTATTTAATCATTTGATCGGCAGATCGTCAGCTGGTTTCACCAAGTTGATCCTAACTGGAGAGAGAGTAGAAGTTGGGATTTGGAGCGGTTAAATACAGAAGGATTCCTCTTCGAGTTTGGTAAAGAAGCCTTTTACTGGTATGAAGGAAGCCAGTGCCATCTATAGTCTGAGAGGCCAAAGCAGAGCTGAACACCGTCAGACAGTAAGTGTCGTAATGATACCTAGGCCTGCAGTTGCTCCACAATGCAATAATCAACAAAGGACGAAAAGACTACAACGGCAGTTTACCTGGATCAACATGACGTTGGATGAAGTTCTACCCCATCTAATGAGATCCAACTTGGCAACCTTGAAAGAGGCTCCCAAGAATTCGAACACCACATCTCCCCGATATAACCCAAATGCTGGTTGTGCCTACCATTCTGAGAGTCCTGGTCACGATACCAATGACTGTTGGGCTCTGAGAAATAAGGTACAGGATCTGATCAAAGCCAAGGAGATTGAGTTCGATGCTCCAGAAAAGCCCAACGTCATAATTTCTCCCATGCCTAAGCACAGTCGTAGAGTTAATGTTGTGGATACCGATCTGTTTGTGACCTTGGTGGATTAAGTCTCTACTTCTCTTATGATGGTTAAGAAGAATTTGTTGTCGGTCGGTTTATTTCCGGGTTATGGTGAAGGTTGCCACATGTGTTCATTTCTACTTTCTGGTTTCCATTTGCTGAATTCAGGTGTTCAGCGCCTGATGGACAACAAAGAAATTTTGTTCGAGAAAACTTTGATTCCCGTTGTTCCATTTGAAAACGTTGCTATTATAACCATTTCCGCCAATCCTTCCAAGGTCTCTTCGAGAAGACCTGTTAGGATTACATCTATTCCAAGAGTCGCTCTGCTAATAATCATTATTCCTGGTCCTGTCTTGTATGCCTCGGACAAAGTTGTCCCCTGACATTATGGTGCCGATATGTACTATCATGGAATCAACACAAGATCCAAAAAAATGAAGAGGATGATCCTAATGTCAGTAACATTGTCCGGACCAACAAGGTTACCCAAAGTGGAAGGGTTTTCTCTCCCGAGATTTCCTAGAAGACTGTTAATAGGCCTATTGTTATTCCATCTGCTACTCCTGTTGGTACATCAACTACTAATCCTGTGCTTACTCCAATTATCACTCCCGTCGTCGATTCATCTGAGACCCGAGGCAAAGAAGTTATAGGTGAACTTGGCTGGATGGAGGCACCTAGAAATATTATCATGGAAGCCTCTAAGTAAGAGATAGAGGAAATACTGAAAATAATCAAAAAGAGCGATTACAATATGGTCAAGCAGCTGGGGAAGACCCCCTCAAAAATATCCATGTTGTCCCTGCTATTATGCTATAAGGCCCATGCGAAGGCTTTGATTGCATTCCTCAAAACTACACATGTGCCGCAAGAGACCTCAGCTGATCAATTCAAAGATTGTGTGGCCAGCCTGACTGCTGACAATGGGCTGGGTTTTTCAGATGCAAACTTGACACCGAAGGGGAGGAAGCATAATGATGGTCTGCATGTCTCGATTGAATGCAGGGGCACCACTATGGCTCATGTGCTGGTAGATACTGGGTCTTCGTAGAATGTTCTGCCTAAGAAGGCATTGGATCGGTTGGACTATGAGGGCTTGAATTTAAAGCCTAATAACATTGTGGTGTGGGCTTTCGATGGATCTAAAAGAATGGTGCATGGGGAAGTAGACATCCCCGTCAAAGTAGGTTCCCATACTTTTGAGTCCACTTTCTATGTAATGGACATCCGGCCGTCATACTCTTGTTTGTTGGGTCGTTCTTGGATCCATGAAGCTGGAGCAGTTACTTCTACACTGCACCAAATGCTAAAGTACCCAGTAAAAGTGAAGATTGTCACTGTGCGTGGTGAGGAGGAGTATATGGTGAGCCACCTCAATTCCTTCAGGTATGTCGAGATGGACGGGGAATTCATAGAGACTCCTTGCCAGAACTTTGAAGAGGTTCCCCAGATCTTGGCATCGGCTGAAACTAATACCAACAAACCTCCTCTGAAGATGTCTTCCCTCAAAGACACCAGATCAGTGGTTTAAGAAGGTGGGTATACCAATTGGGGACAACTCCTTGATTTTACTCACAAAACTGACAAGTTTGGTTTGGGCTTTACTTCAGGAGCTCAAAGGGTTATTCGACGCACTCAGGCTGGAGGACCTCCCCTACGCATCAGCAATCGGGGAATCAATGCCATTGAAGATAACGAGGAAGACTATGACATTGACAACTGGATCTTCTTAACTACCAACGATGGACCGAGTAACTGGCCGGCTAGGGACTTTATACTAGTCTCTTTTATTCCACAGTAATTGTGTTACTTGTTTTGAGATTTGTAATAAACAATTTAAAATCTACAACTTTGTGTCTTTCCCGAGGCACATTGGCTTTGTTTGTGAGGCTATTATTTGTCATTTCATAGATCATCAATAAAACATTGGACATTCCTTGCATACAAATTTTGTGCTCTTTGTTTTTATTTTCTGTTTTCACTTTATCAAAACAACTATGCTCTTACACACATTCACGTATCATACTGCAAATCCATATCCACTCTGGATCCCATTGATAACAGCTTTGCTACTGTCTGTTATAACTTCGAAAATCCGATCAACCAAGCCGAATACAAAGGTGAGGATGATTGTGAGGTGCATGGAGAACTTCCTAGACTATTACAACAGGAAGAAAGGGCTATACAGCCTCATGAAGAGCCGATTGAGACGATAAATCTGGGCACAGAGGTAGAAAGAAAAGAAGTCAACATCGGTGCAAATCTGGAAGTTACAATCAAACAACAGTTGATACAAATGTTGCATGACTATGTTGAGATCTTCGCATGGTCATATGAAGACATGCCTGGTTTAGACACCGATATTGTGGTTCATCATCTGCCGACCAAAGAAGACTGTCCTCCGGTTAAACAAAAGGCCCGTCGTATGTACCCTGAAATGTCAGAAAAGATCAAGGTAGAGGTCATGAAGCAGTTCGACGTAAGGTTCTTAGCTGTCACCTGCTATCAACAGTGGGTTGCTAATATCATTCTGGTACGTAATAAAGACGGTAAGGTACGGATGTGTGTGGATTACAGAGATCTGAACAGGGAAAGCCCCAAGGATGACTTCCCACTTCCTCATATTGATGTTCTGGTTGACAACACCGCGCAGAACAAAATCTTCTCCTTCATGGATGGTTTCTCTTGCTACAACCAGATCAAGATGGCTCCCGAAGACATGGAGAAGACAACCTTCGTCACACAGTGGGGCACCTTCTGTTACAAGGTGATGCCTTTCGGGTTGAAGAATGCTGTGGCAACTTATCAGTGCACCATGGTCGCTTTGTTCCATGATATGATTCATCAAGAGATCGAAGTTTATGTTGATGACATGATAGCCAAGTATCAAACCGAGGAAGAGCGCCTTGATCATCTACAAAAGTTGTTTGACAGGTTGAAGATATACAAGCTGAGGTTGAATCCGAACAAGTGCACCTTCGGGGTAAGGTCTGGTAAACTTTTGGGTTTCATTGTCAGCAACAAAGGAATCCAAGTAGACCTTGCGAAGGTAAAATCCATGCAAGAGGATAGTGACTTGTCACCATCCCACTGGGCTATTTGAATAATCGCGCATTTTTTTGGACCATCCACATTATTTTACATATTATGCTTTAATGTTATTATTATAATAACTAAGCAGCGTAGCACAGATGGCAGGGCAAGCGTAGAACGAGTGGAAGGACCTGGGTTCGATCACAGGTCCCAGCATTTTCTTTATTTTCTCAACATGTAATTGCAGATCCCATCTGTTCCAAATCTTGATGTCCATCATGCGCCTTATTGCTCCAGCCACTGGATCATTGCCAACGCAAATCCAATGTTATATCCAAGGAGAGACCATGGTGCACCAACCAAGCATGCCAATACAGAATCAAGCGCAAATTGGGCTCAACCATAATGGGCCTTGAAAATTCCAAAACACCCCCCCTGGGTGCTTATGTAGGCCCAAGTCCTTTTTTATTTTTCATTCTTTAATTATTTTTATTTATTAATTATATCTTTTTAATAACACCAAAAAAATCATATTTTTTTATTTAATCAAAAATCATAAAAACATCAAAAAACTTTTTTTTCATAAATTTTTTATTAATTAATTAGTTTAATTAAATTAGGGTAGTTTAATGTTTTTTATTATAATTCAAAATAATTAGAATTAGGGTTTAATTTTGTACTTAACCTAATTTTTCCTCAAAAGCAACATAAATATTTTCTCAAATTAGATTTTTAGGTTGTCTGATTATTTCTCGCATTTAATTTGCCGCGCGCTTTTAATTTTCTTTTTTTATAATTTGTAAATGCTCCGAGTTTGTAATAGATTTAAATAGGATTTTAATTCCGCGTTTTATTTTCAGTCAAAATAATTATGTATCTGCCCAAAGCCATGTAATAATTAGGACTCTAACTTCTCGCATTTTAATTTCCGTAAATTGTAAACTACCTAGATGTATGTATAGGATTGCATGGAAAGACAAACTGAAATTAAAATAGTAGAAAACCCTAATTGCGCAAAGATGATTAATTGAAAAAATACACTTGCACATGCTCACTCCTAGGGTTTACTCCACACTGGTTGCCTTCGATAAACGACCATAAAGTATAGGAAATGTTAGTGGCCGTCCCCTGGTCCCAAAAGATCTAAAATGACCCATTTGGATGTTGCCTTGGAAAAAGATCTTTAAGACTTTAGGATGATTAATGAAATTTCCTAACATTTCTTTTGTGATCGTATTTGTCCCTTCAAACGTCCCTTAAAACTCCAACGACGGTGCTATCTATTCCTTAATAATAGGATAGCGTTGTCTAAAGGAAAATGAACAGACTTTTTTTGAGTAGGTAGATTAGATCCTAGGTACTTGCTCAAATAAAACTTTTCACACAAACACTTTTCAAAACAATTTTTGAAACAACTTCGTCACCCTCTTGAGGACTGATACAAGGGTTATCACGAAGTAAAACTTTTCAAAACAAGCATACACAAGAAATTTAAAAAATAAGCAAGTACCTAAAGAGCCCGTGGAAAACCACAGATAGAAAGGGTGCTAACACCTTCCCTTTCTATAATCTACCCCCCGTACTCAGAAACCATCTCGAAAAAGGTTTTTTCTGTTCTTTTCCCTTTTCCTTTGTTGGATAAAATAAAATTTGGTGGTGACTCTTGCTTACCGCGACATTTGCAAATACAAAACGCAAACCAGTATAACAGTTAGTTCTGCCACCGTATCACAAGAGGCTTTAGCATTTTTCAATGAAGCCATTATGGGCGGAACCGTGGTGAATTTGGGAATGGCAGAGACATCTTTAGTAGCGGCTGGAGGGATGACTTCAAAAGTTTGACAGGGAGTCTCGATGAATTCGCCGTCCATATATACATACCGGAATGAGTTCAAGTGGCTAACCATATACTCCCCTTCGCCGCAGACAGTAACAATCTTTTCGTTCACAGAATATTTTAATTTCTGATGTAGGGTAGAGGTAACAGCGCCTTCCCTATGGATCCATGAGCGTCCCAGTAAGCAGGAATAAGATGGCCGATTTCCATTATATAGAAGGTATATTTAAAGATCTACAAACCCACTTTGACCGGAAGATCCACCTCCCCGTTGTTGTACCCAAATTTATGCCCCTTAGATCCCTTCATCATACCATGTAAATTCATTCACAACAAGATCACAATAGGATTCTTGGTTCCCCTCCCTATATTTAGGTTTGCCCTTTTGAGGAATCACCAAGCACCTTGACTTATGTTCTTTTGTGATCATGAATATTGTTTTCATCTTGATTTCTTATTTTAACTAAATAAAATTCAATGTTGGTTTGTCTTGCTTGTTATCCATGTAGGTAAAGGCAATGGGATTTAACAAGTTACCCCGCGGGTTCATGAGTTTATTTCCATGCCCTAGTCAATAAAGCTTGAGAAGTTCAAACCTCACCATTGGATTGGTTTTGGAAGAATTGGCAGGGCAAGGTTGTTTTAGTTCATCACATTTCAAGGTTATCAAATTTGGTTGAAAAGCACAAGGGATTGATTGGAGAAGTTGTCATGGTTGCACAAGATTTTATTCCATTTGGTAACAAGTGCGTATTTATCTCAATATTCAAGATATGGAAGTGGTTTTGGTAGTTATGAGTTCTCATTAATCATCAACAACTTCTATTTACAAATCATGTGTGTTGGTACAATAAGTTTGTTCAAAATTGTCAAAGTTCCTCAAAGCATTCTCTTGATCTAAGGAGCTAGGGTTTTGAACTTCAAAGTAATATATCTTGCTCATATCTTGGTATTTTTGAGTGATTCCAAAGACATATTTCTCTTCAAAGGGTTATCAACAAATCACTTCAAAAGTTTCAAGGACTTGTCATGAGGAAGAGACTTAATGAGGAAGAAAGATTACAAGTCCTCTAGATGAATCCCCAATTTTCCATGTGTAACTTAAAATGATCATAACTTGGCCAATTTTTATCACCTTGATCCCATTATTTTTCCATAATTATCTTGAAGGTGTAAACTTTATGCCTTCTTTTATGTGAAAAGTGAGAAAATGAATGGAAGTTGACATAAGGATGCAAGACATTATAGGTCATTTCATGATTTTTGGCCAACTTCAACAATTCATAACTCTCTCAATTTTTGGAGATTTTGAATGGTTCAAGTTTCAAAATTTCATTCAAGAGATCTACTTCATGCCATATTCTTTGGTAAAGAGAAAATTCCATGTGGAAGGCCATGTTTGGATGCAAGACATTATAGGTCATTTTTGAAAAAGAACTTGAAATATTTCTAAGTATGGAAAGCCAACTCTTTTTCTCCAACTTTGACTCAACACAACTTTCAACTCAACCATCTACTTGATTCCATTCTTTTTCCAGTGCAAAGCTTGTAACCTCATCTTTCTAAAGCATCAAGAATCATGCCCTAAGACCCCTTGAGCTGAGAACGCCATGATTTTGAAATTGGTAACTTGGAACTGAAGTTTCGTCACAAGTCAGATTTTGAAATCTTTCTTTTGGCTTCTAATCACAAGTTTTCCACGCGTTTTTCCTCAAAACATGTTTAGTGAACTTCCAGAATGGATTAGCACAACAAAACACGTGTTTTGGATGAGTTTTGATCAAGTTTGAAGTCACACTTTTCTTGTTTGCAACTTCACACGATTTCTCTCCAAACTTCATCATTTCACACGCTTGAACATTCCATTTGATTCCCTATAAATAGAGGGTCATTCCCCATTCATTTTCTCAAGCTTGGATAGCCAAATCACCTTGCCAAACTTGTTCCTCAACTCATAACTCAGTAACTTCAAAATCCATTCTCAAGCCTTTTTCAGTCCAATTTTTCCATCAATTCACCTTCCTTGATCTTCCCTGAAGCTAACCACATAATTACATTCAAGAATCGTGCCTTATACTGCTCCATAGAAGTCCGGTTTTAGAGCTCTGTAATTCAACTTCAATAAGTAGATTCCTTCATCAATTCTTCAAAACACTGATATCATTATGTTTCTCTCATTGCCCTGGTTCTATTTGCAATACTTACCTTTTACTGGAAACAAGTTTTGACCATGAAATTTCAAATCCCTTTTCAAAACTTTCCTTCCAAACTGCTTGAGCTACAGTTTATATAAATTTGGCACAAGGGTGTGGTTGTCTTCGTCTTGAAGAGACGAAGCGAACGACATATGTCCGAGCTTCTGATTTTACAGTTTGAGAGACCTGCAAATCACGTTGGCTGGAGGTTGAAGATGACCTGCGTGTCATCTTCCAACCAATGATGGCACGCCACTTATTATTTTTGAAAATCTGATTTATATTTGATTCTATATTTTATTCACTAATGACCATGATATGCACAGTGCACCAGATCCTTTGGATTTGATTACTAACACGTTTTGACTCTCATTCAATGGTCCATATATTTTTACTTTTATTTTCATTTCTGATTTTTATATTTTAATTGTTTTAAATTTCAAGAAATCATAGAAAATTCATTTTAAGTCCAAAAAATCTGAAAAAATTATGAAAAAATATTTTGATTATTCTCTTTCTGATTTTCATTTTTTCACAATTTAATTTTGTGTTTTGGTATTTTTTTTTATAAATTTACACTTTATTTGATTTGTATTAAATGTTTAAAAATACTTTTATACATTTTTAAATTCTGAGAAAATTATGGAGTGATCCAATAATATTGTGACAAATATTGGTGACCTTAATTTAATTTTGTTTGACTTTACTATTTTTATATCATTTTTGGTTTATTTTACCGATTTCATTTAATTTTAAAAATAGTTTCTGACTTTAAAAAATTACCAAAAAATTTGTAAAATTATTTGAGCCTTTTTTCTGATTTTTCTATGGTCTTACTTTTTATTTCTTAATTAATTTGAGCATAGTTGATATTTTTATCTTTATTTTCTATTTTTAAACATTATTTTTAAACCCTTTTGTATATATTAAAATGTAATATTTTTTTGTGACTATTTTCTGGCTGATCTTGGGTTAAATATTGGATCATGAACTTTAGTAACATCATTGGATCCATGGTGTTGAGTTTAAATCCATAAAAATGGATCAATGATTTTAATAATAGTTTGATTAAATTTAATTCAAAAGTGGTTTATATATTCTCTCCCATCCCTCTTCATCTCATCCCCTTCTTATTGCACTAAATATTGTTGGAGCATGATCTCTATATCATGTCTCAGAACAAATGGTGCATAGATTGCTATTGACCGACCTCAAAATAAGTGCGACTTCTATATAAGTCCACTTACGATTACTTAATATAGCGCTAAATTTTGTCCTGATTCGATCAAATGATCATTTGTGGCCCAAACTTATGTTTACAAGCCCAAGTATGTTAATTTGATCTCTTTGATCCAATAACCTTGAGATTCATTGTATGGAGGCTTTGGTTCTACCAATCCTCTAATGGATCCACAACACCTTTAGTCAACGCGGATCACTTAAACATTGTTGATCATTAAATGGCACTTGTGAGAATTCCAAATGGATGATATACTTGACAAAAAGGAAATGCAACTTGTTGTATGGAGGCTTTGGTTCTACCAATCCTCCAATGAGTTCTAAATGCAAGCTTCAAGATGTTTATCCAACTAACCACTAATTATTTACTTGTTTTACTTTATGCTTTTATTATTTTTTATGCTTTATGTACCATTTACTTTTAGCATATACATTTCATGCCATTTTCATCTTTGCTCATTTGGGCATTTACTTTCTTGTAATTTTTACTTTGCTCACTTGAGCTTTTCTTTTCTTTTTTTAAGATACTTAATAATCAACATAAACCATAAAAATATTTAATGGTACTTGGACTATTTGGTTACTATCCTTGGCATTATGGAGCATGGGACTTTTTTTCTTGGACTTAGGAATAGAAACCTTGAGCTATCTTGGAGACCTTGTGATCTTATATGATTATTTTGTCTGGAGTTCTTGAGATTTACCTCAAGACATTGGGTTGCTTTTTTGTTTTTGTGTGCAGGTTTTTGTGATTACACCCTTTGTTTGTAATCTGGAATTCACTCGTATACAACCGTTACTCTGCCCAATTTTTGTGAAGACTTAATACACTTAAAGTTTGGTTCTCTCAAGAGGTCTAGTATTTTTTTGCTTGATTGGTTTCAATCCAAGGAATGGGAATTCTATCTTGGCTCATAACTTTATGTATTAGATTCTTGTTGGTTAGATGGTTCTTATCCCTAGCTTTTACCTTATGCTTTAGGATAGTCCCTTATTCTCCTCCCATCTTCTTTAATTTCAAAAATCTTCTTCCTAATTTTGAAAAATCTTCTTGTTTTTAAACTTGAACCACTTTCATAATAAACTTGGACTTATGTCCATGCATTTTCAAAACATTTTCATAAATAAACTCCAATCAACTTAATAATACCTTGAATTTTTTTGTGAGAAGACTAAAAGTTAATCAATCTCATTTCAAACCATTTTGCCACTTTGGCTTTTATCTTTAAACTTTTCTCAAAAGATTGAACTCTTGTCAATCCTTATAGTGATGCAAACAACTATACTTCTACAATATGTAGTGAATAGAGATATTTTCCACTTGGGTGTTGAGTGAGGCATTGTTGATTTTAAGATCCAGGCCATATCCTCCACTTTAAGATGATGCAAATTATCCTTTCTCATAATTGCGGGTAGTAGGTATGTTTTCCACACGGACAATGTCGATGATGTTTTGTCTCATAAAATTAACCAACACATTTGTGTTTTAAATTTTTAAAAGAGGAACTACGTGTAGCCTGATCCCCTATTGCACGAAAAGGTGGTACGTAGGCACTAATGGTTCGCAACCGTGGCGGGTGCAAAAGTTATAAAATAAACATATTTCTTTTCTCACCTCTACCATCCACTTTTATACAACATTTTTTCATAGCCAAATATACAGATTTCACAAAGAGGTTCTTGCGGAGTACCGTAGATGTTTAGGGTGCTAATACCTTCCCTTTTCATAACCAACCCCCTTACTTTGAATCTTTCCCCTTCTTTTTTGGTTATTCTCTCTTTTCCCATTCCTTTGGAAACAATAAAGCGTGGTGGCAATTTTTATTTTGATTTGTATAAAGTCTAGTCAACCCAATGGCTTAGTCTTAAAAATTTCTACCGCTACAGAAAAATGGCGACTTCACTAGGGACAAATTGACCTTTTGCTGGTCCATTCCTAAGTGGGTTAAGCCTATCTTTGTTTATATCTATATATGTGTTATTACTGTTTTTTGTGTTATATGTTGTATATATGTTTGTCTGGATTTTTCTGGTTTTCAGGGTGCTTGGTGATTATTCATAAGTCCTATACCCAGACTTGGGAAAATGTTAAGATATGACGGGCAGTATAGTCATGTTAACTTTGAGAGAGTAATCCCAAAAAAGGAGGCATGAGATACCCCACTCAGTGGAGGCCCATTTGACTGTAGTGTCGTTTACCGAGTAATCGGGAAGACATACTGCTTTCGACCTGGGAGCCTGCTGAAACTGAGGACCATAGAATAGCAAACCCATCTTGGCCTTTTAGGTGTAGTGCGGAAGCTATGACGGAGTAATTCGGAAATAGTTGTCACGCGATACTACGCTCGGACGAGTCTTTCTTGAGAATATTACTAATTACCGAGTTAATCGAGAAGTTGGAAATATCCGAAGGAAGGATGTAGACTCTAGGAACCTCTAGAACCTTGTTCGGCAGGTGATAACTTTTAGACCGACACCTTATGGATAGTACCTTCGACCTCATGCTCGTGACATTGAACCTATGAACCCTATATGTATGGTCTTGTGTGTGATTGTTGCATCATGCATCCATGCACTCATAAGCATCTTTTGAAGAAACAATATTTCAAGGGATTTAATGGTTGACCATTTGTGAATATCTCAGGTACTTTCTAACCATGGATTCTAGAAAGAGAAAGACCGGGAAATACAGTTTCAAGGATCCCAAGATAGATGAGTTTATCAGTCTAATTCCTGAGATCAAGTGTTCTGCAGACTCTCGGGAGAAGTATGGATCCATTATTCCTCTCATGAAGTTGAAGATGAAGGAGGGTATTCTCTCGACCTTGGTCCAATTCTATGATCCGATGTATCATTGCTTTACTTTTCCCGACTATTAGTTGATGCCCATATTGGATTAAAATTCTTATCTATTGGATTTACCTATTACCGATCGTGTTCCTTTTACTGGTTTGGAGGGTGACCCAAAACCACATGAGATTGCTGCTTTGATTCATCTGGGGAAATCTGAGGTGGAAGCCCATATGACTACTAAAGGAGGAATTAAAGGATAACCAGCTCAGTTCTTATTGGAGAAAGCTTGTTACTTTTCCAGAATGAAGAGCACAGTTGCTTTTGAGGCCATCTTTGCTCTACTTGCTTACTGGTTGTTTTTATTTCATAATATTGACAACTTTGTTGACATTAATGCTATCAGGATCTTCATGATTGGAAACCCAGTTCCTACATTGTTGGGTGGTGCTTATTACTCTATTCATTTTTGGAATTCTTATTATGGGGGGGTGAATATCTGTTGCATGCCTCTATTGTACCAGTGGTTTATCTTTCATATGCCTCAGTCTGATGCTTTTTGGGATGTCAAGAAGGAACCCCGTTGGGCTCCTAACATCATGGAACTTACTCACTCGAATATTGATTGGTATCATCGAGCTTACCAGGATATGGGGATTATTGACAGTTGTGGTAGTTTCCCCAATGTACCTCTTCTTGGTACAAAGGGAGGAATTAACTATAACCCTGTTCTTGCACGGCGACAGCTTGGTTATCCGATGAGGGATAAACCGAATAGTATTCATTTGAGTAGTTTCTTTCTGAAGGAAGGAGAAGACCATAGGGAATCTAGGGAGAAGATTGCGAAGGCCTGGTGTCACATTCATAAGAAGAGTAGGAAGGATTTGGGACCTAGGGGTGTTGTTTCTTTGGAGCCATATCTTTAGTGGGTCTGATCGAGAGCTATTCAGTTAAAGATGTCGTATACCCGGGAGACACCCATTCCTGATCTATTTATGAAGACCACTCGTCCCTTATTAGATGATCTAGAAGAG
The DNA here is from genome assembly GCA_948472305.1 of Vicia faba. NCBI lineage: Eukaryota > Viridiplantae > Streptophyta > Magnoliopsida > Fabales > Fabaceae > Vicia > Vicia faba. The sequence goes on from OX451735.1 coordinate 557,910,576, forward strand.
CTGCAACTTGCTTTGGTTAGGATGCAACAGGAAAAGGATGCTTGGAAGAACAAGTTCCAAACTTTAGAGAACTCCTATAAAGCAGACTTGAAGGAGAAAGACGACTTGATTGAGATCCTTGAGAGTCGAGCGGTAGAGTCTATGGAGAGGCAAGGGGATTTATTTTCCCCTAAGCCTCAATCAGTTGTTGATTAATCACTTCTTGATTCAGATGATTGGAAGGAGGTTGCCATCAGACATGCGGAAGAAAACCAGAGGTTGAAGGCTCAGATTGCCAAGCTCACGGGGAAGTGCCAGCGTATAGAGTTATCTCTATTATCTCTATTTCTCAGGGTTTCAGATTTTATTTTCATCTTGTACTTGGGATCATTGAAACTTGTAATCCATTTTGAAGATATTATAATAAAATTTTCAGTATTTCAAATGTGTTATTACTCTGATATTTGCAACGTGTCTATAAATCTATAAATCCCTTGAAATATTAAATAACAAAGTAAAAATAATCATTTGCCTTACATATCATGCATCATATTGCACATTTTTCTTGCATTTGTTATGCATATCCAGGTGTCTTACCAAGCTTCTTTACTTCGTTCAGCAAGCTGACTCATCACTACAACACTCGGGCTTATTTCAGAAAGAAGATGGACAACTTAGAACAAGAGAATTGCGATCTGTGCGAGGAAGTTTCTCCTTTGAAGGCCGGCATGGCCAATCTGACTACCCTGATGGAACCTCTGGTGGCTGCTCAAAATCAGCCACCGAGTGTTCAACCTCAACCAACAAGGGCAACTACTGAAGCTCCGATTGTTCCCGTATCTGCTACTCCAGCTGTTGTTCAGAATTACATGCCCCAAGGTTATCCTTGGGGAATGCCAGAGAATTTTTCACCTAAAGGTTTCAATCTTGGTCCTCAAGATACTCTAGTTGTTCAGACTATTGTTACTCCTGCACCTCCTGTGGTGCATGTTCCTGCTGCACCTCCTTCGGTGAATATGGTTTCATTTGTTAATGATGATGTGTGTCGTCCTTTCCCTTCACCGAGTGAAGACTTGGGTCTTTATGACAGAATAGATGATTTTCAAGAGAAGTTTGACAAGATGCAAAGAAAGATGAAGGCCCTCGGGGGAAAAGAGCTATTTGGGCAGAATGTGAATGAGTTATGCTTGGTCCCGAATGTTAAGATACCTGCTAAATTTAAAGTCCCGGAGTTTGAGAAGTATAAAGGCAACACTTGCCCTCGTGCTCATCTGGTGATGTACGTAAGGAGAATGTCTACCCATACTGATGATCTGCATCTGCTGATTCACTTTTTTCAGGATAGTTTAACCGGTGATGCGCTGAAGTAGTATATGAATTTGGACAGCGCCAATATCCATACTTTTAATGATTTGGGAGAAGCATTCATCAAACAATACAAGTACAACATGGACATGGTGCCTGACCGTGATCAACTCAGGGCAATGCTTCAGAAAGACAGGGAATCGTTCAAAGAATATGCGTAAAGATGGCGTGAGGTAGCCGCCCAGGTGATTCCTCCCATGGAAGAGAAGGAGATGACTAACATTTTCTTGAATACGCTGGGTGCTTTCTACTACGAGAGGATGGTAGAAAGTGCGCCAAGTGACTTTACTGAAATGGTAGGAATGGGTATCCGCTTAGAAGAGGCTATAAGAGAAGTTCGTTTAACAAAGAGTGAAGAACCTGGAGGTGAGAAGAAGCCATCTTATGGGTTTACCAAGAAGAAATAAGGAGATGCAAATGATGTTATACAAGAGAGTAGGGTTAATACCCCTAGAAGGAATTATCAGCGTCATCAGCATTCACCTTAGTTACTCCAGTTGTGGGTGCAGCTCCAACTACTGTTGCTTATCAGAGGTCGTCCCTGCAGGGGAATCAAGGATATAATCAAAGAAGGGGGAGTTATGACCCTATTACCATGAGCTATACAGAGTTACTACCGACATTGATTCAGAAGAAGTTGGTTCAGACCTGACCACCTCCCGCCGTACCATCACCATTGCCTTGGTATTACAAGGCCGACCAAACTTATGCTATTCACCAGAGAGCACCAGGGCATAATGTTGAGAATATTTATCCTTTGAAGACTGAGGTACATAAATTGGTGAAGTCTGGTGTTCTATCTTGCAAGGACGTGGGATCTAATGTGAAAGATAATCCTCTACCCAAGCATGGGGGAGTAAATGCTGTGAATATGGTAGCCGGTTGTCCAGGCGACTTCTGGATTTTTGATATTAATCTAGTTAGAGGAGATTTGGTGAAAATGCATGCATCCCTCTATGAATTTATCTACTATACGCATGACCATGTCGGTTGTGCTATTTGCAGTACAGACATACAGGGTTGCGATAAGATAAAGGCTAATTTACAAGAGATGATAGATGAGGGCCTAATCCATATAATCAGGCCTAGGGTAGAGTATGAAGAGGAAGTGAATATGGCTTTGGAATGTCCTGGAGAATTCATAATTTTTGATGTAGAGTATATGAATAAGGACCTCGTGTAGTTGCATGCTACCTTCTGCCATACGGCTGGTCAGGTGGAACACCAATATGGATCTTGCCGAGTTTGATGTCGAGACCACCAAGGATGTTCAATCATGAAGAAGGGTGTTCAGTTGTTGTTAGACAATGAAACTATCAAGGTCACAAGTCAGAGGGATGATTACAATGAAGTTAATATGGTTGAGGTTTGTTTGACTGAAGAAGAGTCAGATGAAGAGTATGCCTCTGCAAATGAGTATTTCTCTTCAGACAAAGATTTGTTTTCCAGAAATGACTTATTAATGACTGATTGTCTTGAAGAAGGGGTAAACGTCATTGTGCCTTGTTTTGGTGCACCCGCCCATTTTGAAGATGAGTATCATAGCAAGCCAGTTGTTACCCCATTGGTGATTAGTTTGCCGGGTCCTATCCCCTACAAGTCAGATAAGGTAGTGCCTTACAAATACAACGCTACAATCTTAGAGGATAGAGTGGAAGTTCCCATCCAGCCAATTCCTGATGTTGGAAATATAGCTGAAAATAGCAGGGTGACCCACAGCGGTCGTGTGTTTGCACCAGTTGTTCGAAGAGATGTTGGTGCTGGAAAGAAAATTGCTGAGAATGATGAACCTAAGAAGGCTACGGGTGAGACTAGTGGAGCTATGTTAGAGAGAGAAGTGGATGATATTTTGAAGATAATTAAGATGATCGACTACAGAATTGTAGATCAGCTACTGCAGACTCCTTCAAAAATATCTATCTTAGCTTTATTAATGAACTCCTCCGCTCACAGAGAATCCTTGATGAGGGTACTGGACCAAGATTTTGTGGAGAGTGATATGCCAATAGACCAATTCAGCAGCGTAATAGGAAACATTACTTCATGTAATAACTTGAGTTTCTGTGATGATGAATTACCAGATGAAGGAAGGAATCACAACTTGGCCCTCCACATCTCTATGAACTGCAAGAATAATTCACTATCAAATGTGATGATTGATAATGGATCCGCATTGAATGTTATACCGAGGAGTACACTTATGAAGTTGAAATATCAAGGAACGCCTATGCGGCCGAGTGGCATCATTGTGAAAGCATTTGATGGGTCAAGGAAATATGTTATTGGTGAAGTGGACTTGCCTATTCATATAGGACCACATTTGTTTCAGATAACTTTCCAGGTCATGGACATTGTTCCCGCTTATACTTGTTTGCTAGGACGACCGTGGATACATGAGGCAGGGGCTGTGACTTCAACTTTACACCAGAAGTTGAAGTTTGTACGTGAAGGGAAAGTAGTGATCATAAATGGGGAGCAGGCATTGTTGATATCTCATTTGTCCTCTTTCAGCACTGTAGAGGCGGATGAAGCTGTTGTTGGAGGCCAGTTCCAAGCCTTATCCATTGACAACATAAGAGGAAATGATAATTCCATAGTTTCACTGAAGGACGCGCAGCAGGTTATGCATAATGGTCATAATGAAGTTTGAGGACGAATTGTGGATCCACCTGTGAACAAGAACAGAACTGGCTTGGGGTTCTCTTCGAAGAATGACAAAGGTGAGGGCATGAAGCCGAAGTCTGCTGCAGGAAGGTATCAAGACATTTTCCATAGAGGGGGTTATTTTCATCCGACTGTTTCCAGGATTAACGCCATTGTTGAAGATGAAGAAGAGCAGGAAATTTCGAATTATGTGACGCACGAAGTTAGGGTTCAGAACTGGATCACCATCGATGTTCCCTATTGCATACATGTTTCAAAGTAATTTGATTTTTTTATCTTTTTGAAAAAGCTTGCACTGTGCCCAAGGTGGAAGTATTTATGTTGTAGGTCTTATCTGTTTGCTGGGACTTTTAAAATCAATAATAAAAGTTGTCTTTGTTTCCCAAATTATGTATTTATTTTCTGCTTTTTCTTGGAAAATGGTAATCATAAAAAACCTTTCAAAATGAATAATAACGGAAATTCAATCTGCATGATCACTTGTTATATGTGTCAGTTTCTAAATACAATCATAAATCATATATGCAGATTAATTAAAAAACTCGTTGAATACAATGACCCTGCACCTTCTCCCAACTTTGAATGCCCTGTGTATGGGGCTGAAGAAGAAGATTATGATGAGATTCCATAAGAGGTCTCACGGTTGCTCGAGCACGAGGAAAATACCATTCAGCCATATAAAGAGCCAATGGAAGTGATCAATTTGGGTTCAGAAGAAGATCTGAAGGAAGTCAAGATTGGAGCATTATTGCATCCTGATGTGAAGAGCAGGTTCATTGAGCTGTTGAAAGAGTATGTGGATATTTTTGCTTGGTCTTATCAAGATATACCTGGTATAGATACATATATTGTAGAGCACCGTTTGCCGTTGAAACCAGAGTGTCCGCCAATTAAATAAAAGTTGAGAAGAACTCACTCAGATATGGAAGTAAAAATCAAAGAGGAGGTTCTAAAGCAGATTAATGCTGGTTTTATTGTGACGTTAGTGTATCCTCAATGGATTGCCAATATTGTCCCAGTACCGAAAAAAGATGGAAAAGTCCGCATGTGCGTAGATTACAGAGATCTAAATAAAGCTAGTCCAAAAGACGATTTTCCATTGCCACACATTGATATGTTAGTGGACAACACAACAAAATTCAAAGTTTTCTCGTTCATGGGCGGATTTTCCGGTTATAATCAAATAAGAATGGCTCCAGAGGACATGGAAAAAACAACGTTTATCATACCCTGGGGGACATTCTATTACAGAGTGATACCCTTCGGGTTGAAGAATACTGGTGCAACGTACCAGAGGGCTATGGCAACCCTATTCCATGATCTGATGCACAAGGAAATCGAAGTATATTTTGATGATATGATTGCCAAATCCCAGACTGAAGAAGGGCATGTAGTAGATTTGTTGAAGTTGTTTCAGCATTTGAGGAAGTATCGTCTCCACTTAAATCCAAATAAGTGTACCTTCGGTGTTCGATCAGGGAAATTGTTGGGTTTCATTGTTAGACAGAAAGGAATTGAAGTTGACCCTGATAAAGTCAAGGCGATTCAAGAGATGCCAGCACCAAGAACTGAAAAGCAAGTCAGAAGTTTCCTCAGGAGTTTGAATTATATTTCCAGATTCATCTCCCACATGACTGCAACATGTGAACCAATCTTTAAGTTGTTAAAGAAAGATCAAGGTTGTGTGTGGACGGATTATTGCCAAAGGGCATTTGAAAGTATTAAAGAATATCTTCTTGAACCTCCTATCTTGCTCCCTCCTTTTGAAGGAAGACCGTTGATTATGTATCTGACAGTGTTAGATAAATCCATAGGATGTATTCTGGAACAACAGGATGAAACAGGGAAGAAGGAGTTCGCCATTTATTATCTCAGTAAAAAATTCACTGATTGTGAGTTGCGGTATTCCAAGATGGAAAAAACATGTTGTGCTATGGCCTGGGCGGCAAAGCGTTTGCGGCAGTATATGTTGAATCACACTACTTGGTTGATCTCCAAAATGGATCCAATCAAGTACATTTTTGAAAAGCCTGCTCTTACTGGGAGAATTGCCTGCTGGCAGATGTTTTCATCTGAATATGATATTGAATACCGCACTCAAAAAGCTATTAAAAGAAGTGTGTTGGTAGATTATCTTGCTCACCAACCAGTGGAGGATCACCAGATTGTAGAATATGAATTTCCCGATGAGGATGTGATGTTCCTGAAAGTGAAAGATTATGATAAACCATTGTCTGAGGAAGGTCCTGACCCTGAATCTCGTTGGAGTATGATATTAATGGAGCTGTGAGTGCTTATGGTAAAGGAATTGGTGCTGTGATTGTCACTCCTCATGGATAGCACATTCCTTTTACTGCAAGGTTAACATTTGACTGTACTAATAATAAGGCCGAATACGAGGCTTGCATCATGGGTCTCGAAGAAGATATTGATCTCAGAATTAAAATTCTAGTTGTGTATGGTGATTCAGCTTTGGTAATAAATCAGATTAAAGTAGAATGGGATACTCGTCACCCCGACTTGATCCCTTACAAAGATTATGCTAGAAGATTATTACCCTTCTTCAATAAAGTTGAATTCCATCACATTCCTAGAGATGAAAATCAAACGGCGGATGCTCTGGCAACTCTGGCTTCTATGTACCAAGTGAATACTTGGAATGATATACCCCTAATTACGGTACGATGACTGGATAGGCCCGCTCATGTGTTTACAGCAGAGGAGGTAGCATATGAAAAACCTTGGTATTATGATATCAAACATTTTCTTCAGACTCAGGAATACCCGATTGGTGCGTCGAAGAAAGATAGAAAGATATTGAGAAGATTGGCAGGCAGTTTCTTCCTCAGTGAAAATGTGTTGTACAATAAAAATCATGACATGGTCTTGCTCAGATGCGTGGATAGACACGAAGCAGACATGTTGATGCATGAGATTCATGAAGGTTCATTTGGCACTCATGCCAATGGACATTCGATGGATAAAAAGATGCTAAGGGTAGGTTACTATTGGCTAACAATGGAGTCCGACTGTTATAAATTTGCAAAGAAGTGCCATAAATGCCAGATTTATGCATACAAGATCCATGTGCCTGCGACACTTCTCAATGTGATTTCCTCCCCGTGACCTTTCTCTATATGGGGTATTGACGTGATTGGGATGATAGAACCCAAATCTTCGAACGGACACCATTTTATCTTGGTAGCAATTGATTACTTCACCAACTGGGTGGAGGCTATTTCATATGCCAATGTTACTAAGCAGGTGGTTGCGCGCTTCATTAAGAATAACCTTATATGTCGGTATGGTGTGTCGAGCAGAATTATCACTGGTAATGGCTCGAATTTGAACAACAAGATGATGACAGAACTGTGCGAAGAATTAAATATTATCCATCATAATTCATCTCCATACATGCCAAAGATGAATGGGGTTGTTGAAGCTGATAATAATAATATTAAGAGAATTATCCAGAAAATGGTTGTTACTTATAAGGATTGGCATGAAATTCTCCCTTTTACTCTACATGGATATCGAACATCTGTCCGCACTTCAACAGGAGCAACCCCGTTCTCCCTGGTGTATGGAATGGAAGTTTTACTCCCTGTCGAGGTTGAGATTCCCTCTTTGCGTGTAATAATGGAAACCAAATTGATAGAGGCTGGATGGGTCCAGAACATGTTTGACCAATTGAATTTGATTGAGGAGAAGAGGATGACAGTTTTATGTCATGGACAATTATATCAGAAAAGAATTAAGAAAGCTTTTGATAAAAAGGTCACACTCCGTGAATTCAGAGAAGGCGACCTCGTTCTTAGGAAGATCATGTCTTTCAACGCTGATTCTAGGGGCAAGTGGACTCCCAATTTTTAAGGCCCATATGTTGTCAAGAAAGCCTTCTCTGGCGGTGCATTAATTCTTGAAACTATAGATGGCGAGGAGTTCCCACGTCCCATGAATGCTGACGCAGTCAATAAATACTTAGCCTAAAGAAATAAAAGAATATCTCGCTAAGTTGAAAACCCGAAAGGGCGGCTTAGGAAAAAAAGGAGAGTCTCGGTAGGCCAAAAACCCGAAAGGACGGTCTAGGAAAATATTAGAGACCTAAACAGAATAAATTTCTCGCTAAGTTGAAAACTCGCAAGGGCAGCTTAGGAAAAAGTTAGGGACTTTCTTGCCAAGTAACTACGTCAGACAAGACTTGATCGTTGAAGCAACAATCTTCTCGGATCCTTACCATATTACAACAGAAGTTGCTGCTCAGGATTTCAAAAGTTGTTAGAGGGGATAGTGGTCATTGTATCTCAATGTATCTTTTCCATTATATATTACTATATTTCAAACTTTGTAATCATCTATGGAGACTCGCCATTCGCAGACTACCATTCTATTAATGAAATTTGAGCTTTTACCCAATTCTTTGTATTTCTTATTTTACTTAGCTTGCAAAGACTCCATTTATTATTGATAATAACTTTCAAAGCAGAAAAGATTAAATAACAAAATTGATTTTTCAAAAAAATATTTTACAATCTTCTTTTACTTTGAGATTTGTGATGAAACAATGATAACAAAAATGGTGATCCCAGGAATGGACAAACTCCAGTTGTTTTGAGAAGTTTTTGTTCCCCTCGGGATGTTTTCGCCATATTGGGTTTATGATTCCGGTATCCTCAGTCATGTTTGGAGTCATCTATCCTCTTTTCTGAGTGTTGTACCTTAAAATTTGACTTCTTATTTTAATTAACACATGCCCATAGAGATCCTCAATTTGCTCAAGTTGCCCAAGAGTTGACCACACAAACTCTCTCCTATGGCAGTGTGTCTCAAATTAAGGTTTCCATTTTCATCAAGATAGGTGGACTCGAAAGACCTCATATGCTCTACATGGTCCTAATGTGTTCTCAAGACCATCCATGTCAAATTTCAAGCCTTACACAAGAAGTTTGCTCAGTCAACTGCTCAGATGCTTGAGAATCGACTGTATTAAGTCAAAAGTCAGTTGTGGCCCACATATAGTCAAACTTCAAGATTTTTTGTCAACATCAATATTTTGAGATGATATACATCATTTGATTAAGGGTTGATCATTATTCTTCAAGGAATGCCCTAAATTCATCAAAACCCAAAAGTTGCTAAATTAGGGTTTCTTAGGAAAAGTCAACCAAACTTTGACCAAGCATAACTTCCTCATACTTTATCAGAAATTTTCCATCCAAGGCTCATTTTGAAGAGGATGGAATTCCCTACATCTCATCTTCATTCCCCAAGTTCAAAACATTCACTCATAAAAAGATATGAATTTCCACATTATGGGTCCTTTTGAAAAGTCAACAAAAACACCTTTTAGGTTAAAGCTTCTTACATGAACATGGAAGACTCAATTGAGAGGAGAAAAAAAGGGTTTCTTAGGGGACATATTAATCTTTCTAAAAAGTCCAAGAAAACCTCTCTAGGGTTAAAATTGGAGGATATATGCCTTGTCAAAGTTGACCTTTTTTGCAAAATTGTCAAAAGTCAAATGGGCTCAAAATTACATTTTTTGCCAAATGGGCCTAACTTTTTAGGCTTGCACCTCACTTATAACATGGTCCACGACCCAATTACTTATCCACATGTTATTTGATTCATTTTCCAATTTATTTTGATTTTTTATTAATTAAAAATTGAATTAAATTAAATAATTGGTAAATAATATCAAAGATCTGTCTTGATATGATTTTTTGACATGTTTGCAATCAAAATATGCTGAAATATCAAGGCCAAATCGAATCACGCGTGATTGGTACATGAAAGGGATGATTTGGCTCAATATAGCAAGTTTACATATGGCATGGAAATCAAATCAAATCTTCCATAATTGCAAAGATACAAGCTAGTTTTATAACCCTAATTCGTTCTAGGATATATAATGAACATGTATAAGGTATAAGACAACATTTGCAGTGGTAAAAAGCATCAAACAAAACATGGTTTTCTTGCAAAAAAGTGTGATTAGGTTTTCAATCTAGAGAACGATTCAAGGAAATTTAAAGCCAGCAATCTATTCCTGGGCATGCATTGAAGCTATTCCAATCACTTCCAAGTCATCAAACCGCCAGAATCGTTAGCTACACCTCACGGTTTGCATCCTTTGAACTCAAACTTGTTCTTTTAGTTTTATGTATTTTTAATCCAATTTTCTTGCATATACATGTCCATGATCATGCTGGGAATCTTTTTGATAGCTTGTATTTAAGTTTTGATGCATGAATGGTTAATGGCCATAGTTAGGGTTCGTGAGCTCTAAATTGGGGAACCCTAACTAGAGGCGAAATTGGTTCAAATTAAGGGCCTTTTCATGTTCAGGGGATGAAGAACATTTGACTCATGCCCTTGAATGGAATTCATATTGCTTGAATATCATTTTAAGATTTTGCAGGTTTATAGCCACACATAAAAACTGTCACTAGCCTATAGTGACGAGTTTGTCCGTAGGTAAAGGGTTGGTATCAAAAGCGACAATCCTGGGGAAGGAGACAATCACGTGGCAACCATGTATTTGCCTATTTGAATTAGCGCGCATTTTTGGAACTTGTGTTTAATTTGCATTATGTTATTTTTGTTTCAACATTATAACGAATGACCAGGTTGGCCTAGTGGTGAAGCGTGTATTGAAGAGTGGAGAGGACCTGGGTTCGATCCCAGGTCCTAGCATATTATTTATTTTTCATAATATATAATTGCAGATTCAGTGATTCACAATCCCACGCATCTCCCATGTACCTCATTAATCCAACCAATTGATCATTGATAATTTAGATCCAATGCCTCAAACAATGAAGGACTATGGTGCACTCTCCAAGCATAGTTGCACAGGATCAGGCGTGGGATATGGGCTCAACTCGTTGGGCCCAAAAGCAATTTCAACATTGCACCCCCTGGGACATTCAACACAGGCCCAGTTTGTTCTTCTTTCTATTATTTTTTAATTTCTTTAATTATTTTCTTTAATTGTTTTCTTTTTTTAATTAACACCTATTTTTTTTTATTAAACTAAAAAATCACAAAATCATAAAAAAAGTGCATTTTTGTATAAAAAAATTTATTTTAATTTAATTAGAAAATTAGGTGGATTTAATCTAATTTCTTTTTCATAATTAAAACAATTAGAAATTAGGGTTTAATTAATTTGCAATTTAATTGTTTTCTCAAATAAAAATGCATAAAAAATACTGTTTTCTCAATTAGGGTTTTAGGTTATTTTTAAGCGTCCTCACATTTAATTTGCTGCGCGCATTTTAATTCTTTTATTATGATTCTAACTGCTTCGGGATTGTAATAGTAATTAGGGCTTTAAATTCCGCATTTTTATTTTCAATCAAGATGATTATGTTACTGCCAAAGCCCTGTAATAGTGAGGTTTATTTTCTCGCACTTTAAATTCCTGCAAAGATTTAACTGTTAGATGCATGGTTAATAGGATTGTATGGGAAGAATGCTTGAAAATTAAAATGGTAGATGATCTAATGTGCAAAGATTAAATTAACTGAAAAATTCACGTGCACATATTCACTCCTAGGGTTTGCCTCACTTCGGTTGCCTTCGGTAAAACAGTCATTAAGCATAGGAGATTTTAGTGGCTGCCCTCCTGTCTAAAAGATCAAATGTCCCATTTGAATGTTGCCTCGGAAATGTTGCCTCATAGATGTTGCCTCGGAAAGATCTTAAGACTTTAGGGTTACTACTAAGTCTTCCTAACTGTTGCTTTGGTGACTGTACTTGTCCCTTTCGAACGTCCTTTAAAAACTCCAACGACGGGGCTACCTACTCCTTAATAGTAGGATAGAGTTGTCTAAAGAAAGCGAGAAGGAACCATATTTTTTCGAGTAGGTAGAACCTTAAGTACTTGCTGAACAAAACTTTTTACACAAACACCTTTCAAAACAAACTTCGTCACACCTTTGAGGACTGATACAAGGGTTATCACGAAGTAAAACTTTTTCAAAACAAGTACACACATATGTAATTTTAAAAAGATGAGAAACTACCTAAGAGCCCATGGAAAACCATGGATATAAAGAGTGCTAACACCTTCCCTTTCTATAATCTACCCCCCGTACTCAGAAATCTCGAAAAAAGATTTTTTCTGTTCTTTTTCCTTTTCCATGATTGGATGAAATAAAAGTCGGTGGCGACTCTTGCTTACCGCGACATTTGCAAACAAAAAACGCAAAATGTAAACCAGTAAAAACAATTGGTTCTTCCACCGTATCATAGAACTGAGACTCTGTTGGGGATATAAAGTGGGGTTTACCTTAGGATCTAGGTCATTTCAAATTGCTTTCTTGTTTGTTTGCTTTATTCTTAAAGGGTTATTCCCTTGGTTACTATAGATCCTACACCCGGATCTGGAGGCACTCATTAGGTAAACAACAATAGATCGTGGAGATTGTACGGTATAGACCAATATGGTTTAAGCGATGGCTGTGTTGGTGTGGCACTTTGGTTGGTACCAGTATCCTTCATGGGGAAACGAGGAGAATACGAGGCTGCCGTGTGGTGTCGTGAAGCACTAACGGGCCTTAGAACCTTAGTTGAACAAACTTGGCCATTAGAAAGTAGTGAGATAGCCGGTCTCGATGTAGAGCTGGGGATTGGTTTATACTTGATGCTACACTCATTGAGATCAGACTTTCGGGATATTTCGGCCGCAAGAAAAGATTGCTTTAGCTGAGACAATGCATGATAAAGGATGGTCAATGATATTGAGATCCTTTAGAACCTGGTTACTTTTTAAGATAGGTTTGAAACCAACTAAACTTCAAGAGGGTATGACCTTTAACGTCATGCAGGCCTTAAACCTAAGGACTTTGTGTGATTTGACTGTGTTTGCTATACCTGTGGTTTATCATGACATCATGCATCATAACATAGCATCCATTCTTATTTCACTAATCATTTCATAGACCAAGGGAATTTATCTTTGTTCTGTTTTGCAGATCATGGCTTCCGTTCGTAGAAACACTATCTAAATCAGCTTTGTGAAGATACCTTCCCAACTCAAAGAGCTAGTATCAAGGGTTTCTGAAACTTATGCGTACACCAAGAGACATCGTCAACTTCTCAACCTGGTTACTTAAAACTTTGATGAAAAGATGATGAGTGTACTCTTTCAGTTCTTTGATCCCAAGCACCACTGCTTCACCTTTCCAGACTATCAGTTGGTGCCTACCTTGGAAGAATTCTCTCAGCTGTTGGATATACCCATTCTTGAACAGCTGCCTTTCACAGGTCTAGAGGAAGTTCCTAAGCCAGAAGTCATTTCCTTAGCTTTGCATCTGAAACGGGCCAACATGGTATCCAATTGGGAAACAAGAAGCGAAGTCAAGCGTTTTCTAGCCATGTTTCTGATAGACAAGGCCCAGCTGTTTTGGGATGATATGCATTTTTAGGATTTTGAGGAGGTTTTGGCTCTTCTAATCTATGTGTTAGTTCTATTCCCTAATCCGGACTCATTCATAGATGTGAATGTTATCAAGATCTTCCTCTCCCGCAACCCTGTGCCCACCTTACTCGGAGATATTTTGCACACTCTCCATACTCGTACCATGAAGAGAAGAGGGGTTCTTATGTGTTGTATGCCATTTCTGTCGAGGTGGTTTATTTCTCACCTCCCTAAGTCCGTACTGAACAATGAAGAAGGTTTGGGTTGGTCACAAAGGATAATGTCACTCGCTCACATGGATATTCTCTGGTGTTCCCGAGCTATGGAAAACACTGCTATTATTGACCGCTGCAGGGAGTACCCTAATGTCCCATTACTTGGTATCATATGGGGTATATCCTACAATCCTTGTTTAGCTCTACGACAATTTCGTTACGCTCGAAGAGATGGTCCCCACGAATTACTTATTGAGGAGTAAACAGATCTGGGGCATGGTAAACAGAGTATCACCGGAGGTTCATACGAGCTTGGGACATGGTAAACAGATCTCGCGCCAAGGCTTTGGGGCCAAAAGCTTCCATTCCTATGGAATCTTAACTCCAATGGGTACAAGCACGAGCCCAGAAGCTTATGATGCCCTATGTGGAAGTTTTACCGGTGATTGTGGAACCCACTACTGAAGGGGGTATTCCTTATACATTTCTCTATCCTTTTATGCCAAATGATCTTGGGGAATTTCAGAGGTCTTGGATTCAGTTGATGAAGTAGAGGGATACTTATAGGGATCAATTCCATGCTCAGGAGAGGAAAGTTTTAGAGCTCACAAAGCAGCTCCAGGAAGAAAAAGGACTCAATGATTATCTCGGCACAAAGAGGAAGCATCTATGGGAATTTTAATGTCTTTTATAATTGTAGATTTGTTTTAATTGTAACGCCTAAAAGACATTCAAACTTTGAATTCAGCTAATAAAATCTTTGTTTATTTTGGTTTGCAAATTTAAATTTCCCAAAGTCTTTGAAATCATTGCATGAGCATCCCATTCATAACATTGCATGTACAGGTACCATTACAGGTTTCTCATCTTCTTCGCTGTTTATTTCAGCAGAAATGTCTTCTGAACAAAGCATCAAGGACCTGCAGGCATAGAACACCCAGTTCCAACAAATGTTCATAAGTCTGGCAAAAGGGAAGGAGGACCTGAAAGCCCTCATCCTGAAAGAGAAAAAGAAAAAGAAGAAGGTTGTCGGTATTCTAAATATGGGCAGAAGGTTTGGAGAGCTGTTGAAGCGACAAGTCGATCTGACCTCTTCATCCAAGGAAGGGGAGAATCAGCAAGAAGAGAAGGATCCCAGTCCTGCAGTTTTTGACAATGATACCGACTATAATGATGAGCAAAATCCTCCTGCTGAGGATAGATACAAGCGGTTGGAAGATCGTTTGAGTGCCATGGAAGTTCAGAGGATACCTAGACTGGATTTCGATGAATTGGGATTAGTGTCAGGAGTGGTCATCCCGCAGAAGTTCAAAGCTCCAGTTTTTGCTAAGTATGATGGGGTGTCCTTCCCAAAACTCCATCTCCGTTCTTATGTCAGAAAAATTCCACCCCACACCGCTGATAGAAATTGTGGGTTCACTTATTTCAAGAAAGTCTATCAGGGACTCAACTTGAATGGTTCTACAAGCTGGAGGGAGCCAATGTCTGAAATTGGGAAGATCTGGCTACTGTGTTCTATATGCAGTATCAATATAATGCTGACCTTGCTCATACTCGTACTCAACTCAAGAGTATGTCCATGGGTTCAAGTGAAGGTTTTAAATACTATGCGAAGAAATGGAGAGACTTGGATGGAAGAGTTCAACCCCCGTTGTCTGATAGGGAGTTGGTTGATATGTTTCTGGGGACGCTATCTGGTCCATTTTTCAATCATTTGATCGGCATCTCGTCAGCTGGTTTCATCGAGTTAATTCTAACTGGAGACATAGTAGAAGCTGGGATTCGGAGTGGCAAGATATAGAAGGATGCCTCTTCGAGTTCGGTAAAGAAGCCTTTTGCTGGTAAGAAGGAAGCCAGTTCCATCTATGGCCCGAGGGGACAAAACAGGGCTGAACATCTTCAGACAGTAAACGCCGTAATGATACCTAGGCCTGGAGTTGCTCCATAACGCAACAATCAACAAAGGGTTGTAAGACCACAACGACAGTTTACCCGAATCAACATGACATTGGCTGAAGTTCTACCTCATCTGCTGAGATCCAACTTGGCAACCTTGAAAGAGGCTCCCAAGAATCCAAATACTACATCTCCCCGATATAATCCAAATGCTCGGTGTGCCTATCATTCTAAGAGTCCTGGCCACAATACAAATGACTGCTGGGCTCTGAGGAACAAAGTAAAAGACTTGATAGAAGGCGAGGAGATAAAGTTTGATGCTCTAGAGAATCCAAATGTCATAACTTCTCCCATGCCTAAACACGGTCGTGGAATTAATGTTGTTGATCTTAATTTGTTCGTTACCTTCGTTGATGAAGTTTCTACTCCTCTCATGATTGTGAAGAAGAATTTGATGTTGGCCGGTTTATTTCCGGGTTATGGTGAAGGTTGCCACATGTGTTCATTTCTACCTTCTTGTTGCCATTTGCTGAAGTTAGGTGTTCAACGCCTGATGGACAACAAAGAAATTTTGTTCGAAAAAACTTTGGTTCCCGTTGTTCCATCTGAAGACATTGCCATTATAACCATTTCCGTTAATCCTTCCAAGGTCTCCTCGAGAAGACCTGTTAGGATTACATCTGCTCCAAGAATTGCTCCGTTGATAATCATTGTTCTTGGTCCTGTCCCGTATGTCTCGGACAAAGTTGTCCCCTGGTATTATGGTGCCGATGTATACTATCATGGCATTAAACAAGATATGAAAGATAAAGAGGCTAATCTTGATATTAATAACATTGTCGGAATCATCAAAGTTACCCAAAATGGAAGGGTCTTGTCTCCCGAGATTTCCCCGAAGAATGTCAACAAGCCTATTGTCATTCCGTCTGCTGTTCCTGCTAGTACATCAACTACCACTCTTGTTCTTACTCCAGTTATTACCCCTGTCAGCGAATCATCTGACACCCGCGAAAAAGAAATTATAGGTGAGCCTGCCCAGACGGAGGCACCTAGGAAAATTGTTGTGGAAGCCTCTAAGCAAGAGATGGAGGAAATATTGAAAATAATTAAGAAGAGCGTCTAAAATGTGGTCGAACAGCTGGAGCAGACCACATCGAAGATATCCATGTTTTCTCTGCTGTTATGCTCCGAGGCCCATGTGAAGGCTTTGATTGAATTCCTCAAAACTGCATGTGCCGCAAGAGACTTCAGCTGACCAGTTCAAAGATTATGTGGCCAGCCTAACTGCTGATAATGGGCTGGGTTTTTCAGATGCGGACTTGACACCAAAGGGGAGGAAGCATAATGATGCTCTGCATGTCTCGATTGAATGCAGAGGCACCACTATGGCTCATGTATTGGTAGATACTGGGTCTTCGCTGAATATTCTGCCGAAGAAGGCATTAGATCAGTTGGATTGCGAGGGTTTGACTCTAAAGCCTAATAACATTGTGGTAAGGGCTTTTGACGGATCGAAGAGAATGGTGCACGGGGAGGTGGACATCCCTGTCAAATTGGTTCTCAGACTTTTGGTTCCACCTTCTATGTGATGGACATCAGATCGTCGTATTCTTATTTGTTGGGTCGTCCTTGGATCCACGAGGCTGGGGCAGTTACTTCCACACTCCACCAAATGCTGAAGTATCCGGTAAAAGGGAAGATTGTCACAGTGCAGGGTGAAGAGGAGTATATGGTGACCCACCTCAATTCCTTTCGGTACGTAGAGATGGACGGGGAATTTATAGAAACTCCTTGTCAGAACTTCGAAGAGGTCCCGCATGTCTTGGCATCAATTGAAACTCATATTGGCAACAAACATCCTATGAAGATGGCTTTTCTCAAGGACGCTAGTGCCATGGTTAAAGAAGGTGGGTGTGCCAATTGGGGTCAGATCCCCGATTTCACTCACAAAACTAACAAATTTGGTTTGGGCTTTACGACAAGGGCTCAAAGGATTGTTCGTCATGCTCAGGATGGAAGACCTCCCCTACACATCAGTAGTCGGAGAATTAATGCCATTGAAGACAGTGAGGAGGACTCATACATTGACAGCTGGATCTACCCAACTACCAATGGTGGACCGAGTAACTGGACGACTAGGGACTTTATACCAATTTCTTTTATTCCGTCGTAATTGACTTATTTTTTTAAGATTTGTAATAAACAATTTAAAACTTTACGGCCTTGTGCCTTGCCCGAGGAACACTGGTTTTGTTTGCGAGGGCTGTTATTTGTCATTTCATATATCATTAATAAAGCATTGGACGTTTCTTGCATACAAATTTTGCGCTCTCTATTTTTCTTTTCTATTTTCATTTTATCAAAACAGTTATTCTCTTACACACACTCACGTATCATAATGCAGATCCATATCCACTCTGGATCCCATTGATAACAGCTCTGCTATTTCCAGTTATGACTTCAAAAATCAGATAAACCAAGCCGAGGACGAAGGTGAGGATGATTGTGAGGTGCCTGGAGACCTTGCTAGACTACTACAGCAGGAAGAAAGGGCCATACAGCCTCATGAAGAGTCGGTTGAGACAGTGAATTTGGGTACTGAGGAAGATATAAAAGAGGTTAAAATAGGTGAAAATCTGGAGCTTAGCGTCAAACAGAGGTTGATACAGATGTTGCACGACTATGTTGAGATCTTCGCTTGGTCCTATGAAGACATGCCTGGTATGGACGCTGATATCGTGGTACATCTCCTGTCGACTAGAGAATATTGTCCTTCAGTTAAACAAAAGGTTCGTCGTATACGCCCTGAAATGTTAGAGAAGATCAAGGCAGAGGTCATGAAACCGTTTGATGCAGGATTCTTAACTGTCACTTCGTATCCACAGTGGGTTTCCAACGTTGTTCTGGTACCTATGAAGGACGGTAAGGTACAAATGTGTGTGGATTATAGAGACCTGAACAGGGCAAGCCCCAAGGATGACTTCCCACTTTCTCACATTGATGTTCTGGTCGACAACACCACACAACAAAAAATCATCTCCTTCATGGATGGTTTCTCTGGCTACAACCAGATCAAGATGGCTCTGGAAGACATGGAGAAGACAACCTTCGTTACACAGTGGGGCAACTTCTGTTACAAGGTGATGCCTTTCGGGTTGAAGAATGGTGGGGCAACTTATCAACGAGCTATGGTAGCTCTATTCCATGACATGATTCACCATGAGATAGAGGTTTACGTCGACGATATGATAGCCAGGTCTCAAACTGAAGAAGAACATCTTTATTATCTACAAAAGTTGTTTGATAGGTTGAAGACATACAAGCTGAGGTTAAATCCTTACAAGTGCACCTTCGGGGTAAGGTCTGGTAAGCTTATGGGATTCATCATCAGTGACAAAGGTATTCAGGTAGACCCTGCAAAGGTGAAGGCCATACAAGAGATGCTGGATCCCCGTACAGAGAAAGAAGTTAGAGGTTTCTTGGGACGCCTAAATTACATTTCCCGATTCATTTCACATCTAACTGCTACTTGTGAGCCAATCTTCAAGCTTCTGAAGAAAGATCAAGTGGAAAAGTGGAATGATGAATGCGAGACCGCTTTTGAAAGAATCAAGGAATACCTTAAAGAACCACCAATTATGATGTCTCCAGTTGAAGGAAGACCTTTGATATTATACTTGAGAGTGCTAGACAATTCAATGGGGTGTGTGATGGGGAAGCATGATGAGTCTGGTCGAAAAGAGCACGCAATATACTACCTTAGCAAAAAGTTTACCAACTGTTAGATACGATACTCATTTCTCGAGAAAACTTGATGCGCTTTGGCATGGGCTGCTCGACGACTGAGACAGTATATGCTGACTCACACTACTTTGTTGATATCAAAGATGGATCTGATCAAGTACATTTTCGAGAAGCCCGCACTCTCCAAAAGGATATCAAGGTGGAAAATGATCTTAAATGAGTACGAAATACAATATACAACCCAAAAAGCAATCAAGGGAAGTGTATTGGCTGATCATTTGGCTCATCAGGCCGTAGATGATTACCAGTCTATGAATTTCGAGTTCCCGGATGAGAATATAATGTTAGTGACTCACTAGGAAGAACCTTGACCAAATGAAGGACCTGAGGAAGGATCCCGATGGTCTATGTATTTTGATGGAGCTTCAAACGCACTGGGTAACGACATTGGTATTGTAATCATATCTCCCGAGGACTGTCATACTCCGTTCACTGCTCGATTATGTTTCAACTGCACCAACAACATGGCAGAGTATAAAGCATGCATTATGGGTCTTAGGGCTGCTATTGACCTAAGGATCAAGTTCTTAAGTGTATTTGGGGATTCCGCTGTGGTGATAATTCAGATCAAAGGCGGGTGGGATACGAAGCACCCGAGCCTTATCCCTTACAAAGAGTATGTACTTACACTGCTGCCGCATTTTGAAGAGATCACCTTTGAACATTTCCCATGAGAAGAGAATCAGTTAGCGGACACGCTAGCTACCATGTTGTAAATATTCAAGGTCAGGTGGGACAATGAAGCTCCCTAAATCACAGTTGAGAGGTTGGATGAACCAACACACTGCTGTGAAATCGATACCAAAGAAGTGGAAAACAAACCCTGGTTTCACGAAGTCAAAAGGTATCTCGAAGCTCAAGAGTATCCCGAAGGGGCATCTGTCAATGATAAGAAATTTTTGAGAAGGTTCGCTGCAAAGTTCTTCCTCAGTAATGGAATCCTCTATAAACGCAACCATGACTCCACACTATTACGGTGTGTAGACAAAAGTGAAGCAGAGAGGATCATGACAGATCTACATGAAGGCACCTTCGGAACCCACTCTAGTGGACATACCATGGCTAAGAAGATCCTACAGGCAGGATACTACTGGTCCACTATGGAAGCTGATTGCTATTAGCACTCTCGAACTTGTCATAAGTGCCAAATCTACGTTGATAAGGTGCACGTGCCTCCGGTCCCCTTAAATGTTTTGACAACTGCATGGCCTTTTGCAATGTGAGGCATCGACATGATCGGAGAAATCAGGCCCACCGCTTCCAATGGATATCGCTTCATCTTAGTAGCCATTGATTACTTCACGAAGTGGGTTGAGGCAACTTCCTTTGCTACAGTAACCAAAAACGTCGTGGCGTGGTTTATCCGACACAATTTGATCTGTCGATATGGTGTTCCAGAGAGAATTATTACTGACAATGGTATGAATCTCAACAACACAATGATCATCGAGCTCTGTAAATAGTTCAAGATTCAACACCATAACTCTTTTCCTTACTGACCGAAGATGAATGGGATTGTTGAAGCAGCTAACAAGAACATCCAGAAGATTATACAGAAGATGACGGTGACATATAAAGATTGGCATGAGATGTTACCATTTGCTCTTCATGGGTACCGTACCTCAGCACGGACGTCGACAGGGGCAACCCCCTACTCTCTGGTATATGGCATGGAGGCAGTCCTACCCATCGAAGTCCAGATACCTTCTCTCAGGATTATGAAGGATGCGAGTTTGAACGAAGACGACTGGATCCGAACCCGACTTGATCAGTTAAATCTAATCAACAAAAAGAGACTTACTGCTATCTGCCATGGTCAGACGTATCAAAAGAGAATGATCAAGGCTTTTAACAAGTTAGATGCCAAGAGTATCAATTTGGGGATCTAGTGATCAAACGCATCATACTACCGTAAGGTGATCCCAGGGGCAAATGGACCCCCACGTACGAAGGGCTATTTATGGTTAAGAACATTTTCTAGGGAGGAGCTATGATTCTAACCCCATGGATGGTGACGACCTTCCTCACCCTGTCAATGCAGACATAGTGAAAAAATACTACGCCTAACTAAAAGACCCGCTAGGTTGACTGGCGTAGGCAAAAATAAGGGCTTCCTGGCGAACCAAAAGGATTCGGGAAAAAGTGAGGGATGAAAATGAAAAAATCTGTACACCCAGCAAGTCGAAAACCTGACAAGGCGGCTTGGGCAAAAAAGGGTATCCCGGTGGACTGAAAACCCGAAAGGGAAGTCCAGGCAAAAGTTAGGGATATAAAGCGTACCACTATGTCTCATTGGATCATCTTACGACCAGACTTTGGTATTGACTATCCAGCTTGGACGGCGCCAATCAATCTGATCAACTTTCGGCCAAGAAGAAAAGTGATGAGACGCTTGAGGATATAAAGGCAATAGAAGAGTTGGAACCCAATGGGGTTGTTTCACATAGCTGTTTTTATTTCTTTTACACAAATTGTATAGTTTCTATTTTTCGGCGACATTCTCTTACTAAAGCGTCAGCCTCTTTGTACAAAAACGCCTATTACAGGCCAACTTCAAAAATCAATACAAATCATTTTCACAAGAAACTTCAATCAATTTTTTCTTTTTCTGTTTTGTTTTGTAAGAATGTCCAATGACTTATTTTTTATATATGCATTTGAAAATGATTGCTGCTGGTAAATATTTACATGAGAAACAAAAGACAATTACTCGTAATTCTAGAAACAGGGGCAAAAACAAGAAGTGTCGAACCCTACAGTTACTGTGCCCAGCAGGTACCGGGATAGAGCCAGCTTGAGAACATAATTATTGGTACAAACACTCCCCACAGAGTAAAAGTATCCAAAGGCATTGTGTGATCGGTTGGAACGAGAACTGACTGTTTTTGGAATGCTGGTTCGCGTTTGCGTTTGTTTTTGCAAAGTGTCGCGGTAAGCAAGAGTCGCCACCATATTTTATTTTATCCAACAAGGGAAAGGACAAAAGCACAGAAAAATTCCTTTTCGAGATGTTTCTCGGGTTCAGGAGGTAGATTATAGAAAGGGAAGGTGTTAGCACCCTTTCTATCTGTGGTTATCCACGGGCTCTTAGGTACTTGCTCACTATGTTTTCAAAAGGTTTGCTTTTCTTTGTGATTGTGGGTTTTGAAAAGAGTTTTGTTTGAAACTTAATTTTAAATCTTGCTTCTATCCTCAAGAGTGTATGAAGTTTTTTTAAAACTTTGTTCGAAAAGTGTAAGTGTGAAAAGTTTTTGTTTTGTTTTAAAAGAGAGCAAGTACTTAAGAACCTCTACCTACTCAAAAAGGAATTAAACTGTGTAAATGTCCTTTAGACAGTGTTATCCCACTATTAAGGAGTAGGTAGCACCGTCGTTGGAGTTTTCGGGTCAATTCGATTTAAGGGACTTGTGGTCACTAAAGCAACGTTAGGACGCTTTAGTGGTAATCCTAATGTCTTAGATCATTTTTATCGAGACAACCATTTCGAGGCAACTTATGATCTTGGGACAAAAGGACGACCTCTAAAACATCCTATACTTAATGACCACGTTCGAGGCAACCAAGTGAGGTGTACCCTAAGAGTGGCATGTGCATGTGTCAATTTTCAGTTTATATTATCTTTGTACATGTTATGGTGAGCTACTGTTGATTTTAAGTTAAGACAGATCTTGTCATGAAATCCTAGTTAGCATACATCTAAGCAGTTTAATATATGTACAGGAATTTAAAGTGCAGAAATTGTAAATCCTACGCTATTACAAGGCTTCGGGGAGGGGGATTATTTACATGTCCAAAATTGGGGAATAAAAGCAATAAAGTAAAATTTTAAGCTATTACAAACCAGTAGGCAGTTACAATAATATAAACGCGCGAATCTGAAAATAAACTCCAAAATTCTAAGAATAAAATCTTTTTTGTTGTTTTATTTTATTTTGGGAAAATAATCTAAATCTATTTAATTTTAGTTTTTTTTTTGGAAAAATGTTAAGATAATTAAAAGGTTAATTAACAAGATTAATTTAATAGAAAAAGAACTAGCCTAATGTTTTTTTGGTTTTTGATTATTTTAATGTTAATTAAAAAAAAGATAAAAAGATGTCAATGAAAACAAAAATAAAATACAAGGGGGGGATCCTTCGATCCAGGGAAAAAAGGAGTTTCGACCCAGGGAGGGAAATGGACTGCTTCGATCCAGAGAGGGTCTTGGTCCTTTCGATTGGGCCAGACAGTAAGGCGTGAGTGGCCTTCGATCCAGGGAAGAGGATTGTCTTTCGATCATGAAGGTCATGGCTTTCGATCCAGGAATGAGATGCCTCCTTCGATCCAGCATGCTAATGGGTTCGATCCATAGAAGGTGTCTCCTTCGATCTGGGATGTTATACCTGCAAAAGTATGTTAGCAAAATAAAATGCAGGGGCCTGGGTATTGAACCCCAGGCCCTTCGATCATGTGCTTGCTGGGTCTCTTCAGGCTATGTCTGCAGCAAATATTAGCAAATGATGGACATGGCTTGGGTGCCAAACCCAGGCCCTTTGATCATGTCTAGGATGGCAAATCGAAAGTAACAACGAGTAATGATATGTTATTCAAAAAACAAGGTTGGATAATTTATCCTCTCTTACCAGTAGATTGGAACTTCGATTTGGGTACTGGCTGGATGAATACCTTCGATCTGGGCTTCTGGGCTTGGCTACTTATGAAAATGCTGATGACTTTTGGGCGTGGGCACCTTCGATCTGAAGGACTGCTTTGGCTTGGAAAATCTGACAACCTTTCATGGATTGTATAGGAAGCACCTTCTCCAATGTTTTTTTTTCTGCAGAGTTCTCTGTATATTTTCGTTCTATCCTTTTTTCCCCGATTTTCGTGTGTGTTGGCCCTGTATTTATAGGGGTGTGAAGGTGCAGTAATGGCAAGAGACAACCATTAAACAGACCATTAAATGCCATGAGACAAGAAACGGACACCTTAAATAATTTCCTTTTTTGAACATTTGTGTCTCTTGAATGAACCTGGACGCTTTTGACTTGAGTGCCCTCTTGATGACCTCCTTCGAATGGGCTGATGGCACCCTTCGAATGCTCCCTTTCGAATGGGCTGATGACCTCCTTCGAATTCTTTTCGAAAGCTTCTTCAAATGGACCCTTTGAATGCCTCTTCGAATGGACCTTTTGGAATTCCAATCGAAGGACACTGTTATAATGCCAATCGAAAGGCTCCTTCATAATGCCAATCGAAATGTTTCTTCAGAGTGCCAATCGAAATGCTCCTTCAGAATGCCAATCGAAGTGCTCCTTCAGAATGCCAATCGAAGGGTCTTAAAGAATGCCAATCGAAATGCTTAAAGCACCACTCAAAAATTTTCTTTTTCCTTAGGCAAGGGTTTGTGATCAACCATGCAGGGGGAAGACTTTGGAAAACATGAGAGGGCAAATTTTGGGGTGCTACAGTTGCCCTTGTTCAATTTTCTTAAACCTGAGGATATAGATTGGCTTTCGAGCCTTTCGTGATCCGAAGGTGGAAGATAATTGAACACTAAAGTGCCCAGAAATTTGCACTCGCATGGTGTAGTATCAGCATTGTGATGTCGGGAATGGGCTTACAGATGCCATTTGGAGATTGTTGGTAGGAGGATGGGCAAACTCAAGCTTGGGAGTCCTGGTGTTGTTGGGGAAATAAACCCTGTCGTCAGTCCGCTAGAGAGGTGACATCTTCGTTGGGGAAGTCCTCGAGGATTCTTGAGGTTGATTCAGCTGGGGAAAGGTTTTCAGAGATTAAACCCTTGCTGGGAGTCATCCTATGAGAAGGATTTTGGGTAGATTTGTCACTGCCCCTAGCAGCGAGTGTTTGCGGCACTGCCTGGAAATGTTTGACTGTACATAACCCTTTGCTGAGATTGGCGTTCAATCCCCCAAGTGACGGAGATGGAGACTTGCCCCTGGTTACTCTGTACTTCTTTGAGAGATTTCCTGGAATCTTGACTGGGCTGCCCCAGGTGTGCTGGATAGTGACATGTCATGCCCCCTTGGTTATAGGAGTTTTGCCAATGGAAGCGTCATCCTTTTTGAAGTGATTTTGTTCACTGAGAGGGCTTTCGTTCATCGGATATTCGTTGTGTGAATTTCTCCGCTGTCAAACAAATAGCCAAATGCAAACAGTGATATTCAGATAATGCAAAGTTTATGCTTGTCTCGAAGTTTTTGAAAAATGCGTTTTTTAGCAGAAAACTCTTTATAAGACAAATTCAACACAAGATTTAGGGCAAAGCCTTACAGGAGTCAGGATACCTTTTGTAACAGTATGCTTTCGAACTAACCCATGCTTCAGTTAGGACTTTTGAAGGGTTGTAACGTGGCTTGGTTCACGGTTTAAGAAACAAAGGATAAAGGCTCAAAGCATATTTGTACCCACCCGCTCTTCGTGATGTTCTTCAATCCTAAACTCAGTTAATTGTGCATTTGAACTCCAAATGAGTCTGGAACGACGTTTTTGGTGATGGTTCACACAAGTTGAATTTTTGAAGGCAGTCATTTTTGCAACATTTTTCATGTTGTCGAGGATTTGTAATGACCTCTGTGATCGGTGGAAATAGAACTGACTGTTTTTAATGCTGGTTCGCGTTTGCGTTTCGCAAAATGTCGCGGTAAGCAAGAGTCGCCACCGTCTTTTATTTTCTCCAATAAGGAAAGGACAAAAGCACAGCAAAATTCCTTTTCGAGATGTTTCTCGGGTTCGGGAGGTAGATTATAGAAAGGGAAGGTGTTAGCACCCTTTCTATCTGTGGTTATCCACGGGCTCTTAGGTATTTGCTCACTATGTTTTCAAAATGTTTTGCTTTTCTTGTGTTTGTGGGTTTTGAAAGTTTTGTTTGAAAACTTCTATTTAACTCTGGTGTCTGTCCTCAAGAGTGTATGAAGTGTTGTTTGAAAACTTTTGTTTGAAAAGTGTAATTGCAAAAAGTATTTTTGTTTTGAAAGAGCAAGTACCTGAGAACCTCTACCTACTCAAAATAAATTAAGCTGTGTAAATGTCCTTTAGACAGTACTATCCCACTATTGAGAAGTAGGTAGCACCGTCGTTGGAGTTTTCGGGTCAATTTGATTATAGGGACATGTGGTCACTAAAGCAATGGTAGGACGCCTTAGCGGTAACCCTAGTATCTTAGATCGTTTTTTATCGAGGCAACCGTTTCGAGGCAACTTTGATCTTTAGACAGGAGGGCGACCTCTAAAACACCCTATACTCAATGACCACGTTGAGGCAACCAAGTAAGGCGTACCCTAGGAGTGGCATGTGCGAGTGTGTCAGGTTTCAGTTTATGTTATCTTCGTACATGTTATGGTGAGCTACGATTTATTTTTATTTTAAGGTAAGTCTTGTCATGCATAGCCTAGTTAACATACATCTAGCAGTTAATAGTTGCGGAAAATAAAGCTAAACTATTACAAGGCGTCGGGTATTTACATCGCCAAAAAAAAACCCTTGAAAAATAAATTGCGGGAAATTAAAGAAAAGCGATAAAAAGTCCTAATTAACGCTATTACATCCTCGGAGCAATTACATAATATGATAAAAAAATATGAATCAAGAATAATCACGCGCGAGAAAAAATTGGATTGGAGAGTTTTTAGGGTTTTGACCCTTTTTGAGAAAGAAAGAGATTTTTACCATTTATGAATTAAATTAAACCTAGACTAATTAATTAATTAAAAAGAAATATTTTTTTGAGTTTTTTATGTGTTAAGGAAAATAAAAAAATAAAATGATTAAAATTGTCAAGAACCCTAATTCTACATTAATTTTATTTATTGTGAAAAAAGTTAAAAAATAACCTAATTAAAACTAAATTAATTAATTATTCAATTATTTACAAAATATAATAAAATAAAAAATATTGTATTTATTTTATGTTTTCTGATTTTTATTATGAAAATATTAATTTGGTTAATTAAGTAATAATAATAATAATTAATAATAAAACAGTTAAATGAAAAAAATATAAAAGAAGAAAAGAAAGAATAAACCCAGGGGGTGCTGGCCCAAATCAGGAGGTGCATTTGGAATTCTCAAGGCCCAATCAATGCTCACGCCTGCTTTGACTATGGTCATCCCATGCATAGGCGTTGACTGGAGACTATGGTGAGGATTCCACTCTTGGCCACTGGATTTGCTTTACAAGCCACTTGGCGTGTTTATGGTTGAGGTATATGGTGGACCCTTTTTGGCAAACTGCACAAGAACGCCTGAAAAATAAAAGTAACAATGTTTTGGGGGGGCCTGGGATTCGAACCCAGGTCCCAAGGGATAATGCCTCAATGCCTTTGCCAACTGAACTGGAACGCGCGTTTGTTAAATGAATGGGTAGAGTATTATATACAAAAACTAATATTATGCTGTAAAACAAAAAATAAGGCGCACGTTTTCAAACAAGCCAATGAGGTATCAACACATCATCATCTTCTTCATTTATCCTGCATAATCGGAATCAAATAGCGGGGGTTTTTAACCCCCACTAACCCCTGCAAGGAAAAATAGCGATTAGAAGCACAGTGCATATAAATATTTCGCGAGGTATTGGTCTTGTTCGTCTTGGTCTCACGATTTCAGTCATACATCTCATGGGTTCCAATTTTTCCTGGATTGAAAAGCCCTAATTTAAAGCTCAAGAACCCTAGAAATTTGATCATGGTATCTTTTGATTCAGGGCGTTATAGTTCAATTAAATTATGCCATTAGCTTCGTATGGTTCCTAGCAATGCAAAACAATCAAAGAAACATGTTAAATGTGCATGAATTAAGATATATAATTCTGAATAGGAATTGCAAACCGTGGTTCTGTATATGACAATTCTTTGAGCTTTAGTGTCTGAGTTTGATTGCAAAACACTCCTGAGAACTCCTGCAAGGTGTTGGGATGAATAGCACGCCTTGAATTGGCCTAGATTGCAAGAATAGGTTTTCAATTTTCTTGAAATTTCTTGAATTCGCTATGGTTGTTTATGCAGCTTTCAATCGTCCATTAGGTCAGGGTCAGCTTGCTTATGTATAAGGGAAACAAATTAGGTCAAGAAGCTGGGCCAATATCCATTGCATTGATGATTGAATCCTTGATTGAAAAATCAAATATCCTTGATTTTCATGATTGAACAAACTTGCCAAAATTGGATTTTTTTGTATCTTTGACTTGTGCACGAATTTTCCAGCATGTTTAGGTCATATTTGCTTCACAAAAAGATTTAAAAATCAAATCTTGTATTTTCTTATGATTTAAATTAATTAAATGAATTAATATTAATTAAAAATCCAATTAATCAATAAAAATAAGAAAATAAATCCAATTAATCTTGATGGGTCGTGCATAGGTCATGGGTGGAAGTTTCAAGAAGAGATTTGACGCCCATTAGCAAAAATAAGGTGTTTTGAGCAAAGTTGACTTTTGCAAATTCATGAAAATTTCCAAACTTCTCCAATGCACAACTTGCTCAATTTTGATCATATGACCATGTTCTTGGACATTTGAGAAAGCTCTTGAAGTCCTCTAACCAATTCCTTTGGTTCCATGTCATTTGGATTTACCAATCTCAAGTTATGGCCTTTGACTCAAAGTGTATTTTTGTTGACTTTTGAATTTGACCTATAATGTAAAAATTGGTAACTTTTTGTGAGAGAATTTCTTGAACTTGGAGTGTGAAGATGGATTGTAGGAAATTGCATCCTCTTCAAAATTAGCATTGGATGGAATTTTTCTGACAAACCATGAAAAAGTTATGCCCTGGTCAAGATACAGTTGACTTTTCTGCTGTCCAAAAATAGTAACTTTTTGCACCTTGATGATTTTTGAGCTATTCTTTTGGAATCGTGATCAAGGCTTGATCAAATGATGATTGTGAACTCAAAATGATATGTTGACCAAAAATTCTGACTTTTAACTGCAAAATGATCATTTTGCCCTTGCAGTTGACTATAGATCAAATGAGGCTTTTGACTGTGCAAATTGGAACTGTGAGTCTTGAAACTTGGCATGTAGGTGCTTGAGAATTTATATAGGCCCATGAGACTTGATTGAGCCATTGAGAACCTCAAATTCCTTGAAAGAACCAAAACCCTAATTTCAGTTGTCTTAGGAAGTGGTTTGACTGTACAACCCTTGAGCTAATTTGAGGATCATTCTTGACAAATCTTGAGGAATATGGGAGGGCAAATTTTGGGGTACAACAGTTGCCCCTGTTCAATCTTCTTAAACCTGAGGAGGTAGATTGGCTTGCGTGCCTTTCGTGATCCGAAGGTGGAAGATGATTGAACACTAAAGTGCCCAGAAATTTGCACTCGCATGGTGTAGTATCAGCAATGTGATGTCGGGAATGGGTTTACAGATGCCATTTGGAGAGATGACGGACAGGAGGATAGGCTTATAGATTCCACCTGGAGATTGTTGGTAGGTAGTTTTGTCTTCGTTGACGGGTTGTCTTCATTGACGGGTTGTCTTCATTGACGGGTTGTCTTCATTGACGGGTTGTCTCTATTGACGGGTTGCCTCTATTGACGGGTTTCATAAAAATATTTAGGAATCAATTTAGATGATTTTGTCTCCATTGATTGTGTTCGGATCAGAAAAATCTTTAGGAATCGACTTAGCTGATTTTGTCTCCATTGACGGGTTTGGTTACAGAAAAATCTTTAGGGATCGACTTAACTGGACCAGAGAAGGCCTTTGATTGCCTGTCATTAACTGGAAGAAATAAATCTAGCCAGAGGAGGTCTTTTGATAATGATGTGATGAAGGAATCTGAGACGATTGCTACCCAAAATAGATGATGAAGGAATCTGGGACGATTACTACCTCAGCAGGATGATAAAGGAATCTAGGACGATTACTACCTCAGCAGGATGATGAAGGAATCTAGAACGATTACTACCTCAGAAGGATGATGAAGGAATCTTGGACGATTACTACCTCAGCAGGATGATGAAGGAATCTAGGACGATTACTACCTCAGCGGGATGATGAAGGAATCTAGGACGATTACTACCTCAGCGAGATGATGAAGGAATCTTGGATGACTTCTACCTCAACGGGATGATGAAGGAATCTTGGATGATTTCTACCTCAACGGGATGATGAAGGAATCTTGGATGACTTCTACCTCAACAGGATGATGAAGGAATCTTGGATGACTGCTACTCCAGCAGGATGATGAAGGAATCTAGGACGATTACTACCTCAGCAGGAATGGTGAAGGAATCTTTGACGACTTCTACTCCAAAAGGTAATGACTTTTATCTGTTGATCGATCTTTCCTGAAAAGGTAAAGAGTTAGTTGTATGCAATGTCATGATGTATGAGATGCATGATGCCATGATGTTCTCCAGAATAAATGAGGTCGTGTCGTATGCACTTTATCATGTATGTAAATAGGAGATGTGAAATGTGATATGTTTATGAATGTATTTTCGTCTGGGAAAATAAATCCTTGACAAATGCCGGGGAGTTTGTTAAATCCTGGGCTGATATTGAAGAGTTGGGTTGAATTCTTCGTTTCCACTGGGGATGATGCACAAAGATGATTGCAGGAATAAACCTGTAAGAGAAGATGACTCCGTTGGGGAATAAACCTGGTGAAGAGATTACTCTACGGGGAATTACTCTGTGGGGAAGAGGTGCTTTGCTGAGATTTTAACGATAACTCCGCTGGGGATTCCGTTGATAAGCTCTATTGGGGATTTTGATAATAAACTCCGCTGGGGATAGAAAGAACTTCGCTGGGGATGATCTTTCAGTTGCAACTTGCTGAGGATAACCCAGTTAGACTCTCGTGGGGATTACCTCTTGAATTTGGCGGAGGAGATGCATTTGTACTCTGTAGGGGGCAAGCTTCCAGAATCTACTGGGGAAGATGATTTAACTCTGTCGGGAAAGGTCTTTTAGACTGCACTGGGAAATGGCTCCACTGGGGGTATTTTGTATTCCGCCGTGGAACATTCTTATATTCTGTCGAGGAATATTAAGACTGTCGGGGATGCTTGCTGAGGAATATCTGTATACTCCGATGGGGAATGTTAAGATCTACTGGGGATACCCAAACTTTTTAGGGCTGATGGTAGACCAACTCTGCTTGGGGAGAGCATTGCTGATTTGTTCGTAGTTGCAAGTCTCAGTGGGGAGAGCTACCATTATTGTTTTATTCTTTGGGAGTGAAGGTATCTTGATCATACTCTTCAGCTGAACCTATCTTGGTACCTTGGTGGACAGAGCATTTTGTACAGTTCGGACAATTCTTATTGCCCCAGTTTCTGCGGGAGAAAAAGGCCTATGAGGAGCTTGATAACTTCCGATTGACAAATCTTCTTCTGGTAGGTAAGTGACGAGATGACGGGACATAGTCATACGCTTTTGATCCCTAACTTTTGCCTGGACTGCCCTTTCGGGTTCTCAGTCCATCGGGATACCCTTTTTTTCCCAAGCCGCCTTTTCAGGTTTTCGACTTGCCGGGTGTACAAAATTTTCATTTTCATCCCTTATTTTTTCCCGAACCCTTTTGGTTCGCCGAGAAGCCCTTATTTTTGCCTAGGCCAGTCGACCTAGCGGGTCTTTGATTATGCGTAGTATTTTTTTGACTATGTCCACGTTCTCAGAGTGCAAGGAGTTGTCACTGTCGGTAGTATTGTGTTGCCATACTACCAGAAGATGTTTGATCGTGCAAGACTTGTCGCTGGAATTCATGTCCAATGCCCCGGTTGATTCAGATGGAGATCTGCCCCTGGCTATTTGGTATTTTGAGAGATTCCTTGAATCTTGACTTGACTGCCCCAGATGATGGACAATGATCATGCCTGCCCCTTGGTTGGAAGTGTTTTTCCACTTGAGGTGATCCTTGAGAAGATTTTTGTTCACTAGATATTCGTCGTGTGAATTTCTCTGTTGTTCGAACAAATAGCCATATGCAAACAATGTTATTTTAAGAATGCAAAGCTTATGTCTGTCTTGAAGTTTTTGAAAATGCAGTTTTCAGTAAAGCAAGTGAATTTTTGTAAGACGTAATGTCAACTCAAGATTTTACAGCGAGCCCTACAGGAGTCAGGATACCTTTTGTAACAGTATGCTTTCGAACTAACCCATGCTTCAGCTAGGACTTTTAAGGGTTATAACGTGGCTTGGTTCACGGTTTAAGAAACAAAGGATAAAGACTCAAATTTTATTTATACCCACCCGTTCTTCGTGATATTCTTCGATCCTAAACTCAGCTAATCGTGCATTAGATCTTGTTTGAGTCTTGAACGACGTTTTTGGTGATGGTTCACACAAGTTGAATTTTTGAAGGCAATCATTTTTGCAACATTTTTCATGTTGTTGAGGATTTTTAGCGACCTCGTTCTTTTGATTTGTGTTATCCCCGTCTTTTGCCTGAACTATTTCTTTTGTATTTACAGTCAGCGGGATGCCCCAGTTTTGTAAGTCTCCTTTATAGGTTTTGACTTATTGGGCTTTTGTTTTTGAAAGATAACGACTTCCTGTCTTGACGATTATAGGGAACCATCACTGTCTTTTGTTTTGGAAGGACTCCTTTGAAGCCATTCATTGTGCACCTGGATCAACTGAGAGAACTACCCTGCCCCAGGTTATGATTAAGGGTTTTAATTTTTGAAAAGAAAAACTCCAACTTCTTTGGCTCAAAGGGGTTGACTAGGGATTATCTTCCTTATAACTCCATTGTTTAGGATTTGAAACAATGCCTGTACCTCATCAGCGGGGTCTGTTCAAAAGCATACTGTAAAGATCGTGGTATCGTTTTCGTCATCCTCCCTCAAAAGGCTTGTAACTTTTAGCGAGAGTTGAACGAGTAAAAAGCATAGTTTAGATGTGATTAAAATGATTAGATCAAATCAAGATAAACATATGCAATGCATTAATGAAACAAAGCATGGCATTAATAGATAATTGTTTGAATAACAAAGAGATTACAACTTGAAAGTTCACATGAACAAAAGACATTCCCAATGATTTGGTGAAGGATCAGTGATCAAACTTGATCTCCTTGGCATCAATCAAGTCTTGTATCTTGTTCTTCAAACTCCAACAGTCGTCGGTGTCATGTCCAGGACTATCAGAATGGTAGGCACATCTCACACTCGGGTTATACTTGGAAGAGGAGGTATCAGGATTTTGAGGAGGATCCTTTAGTGTGATCAGTTTCACCTTCAGCAATTGTTGTAACGCTTGAGACAAAGGCATGTTGATGTCAGTATACTGCCTTTCTTGATATCTTACCCTATGCCTATTGCTTTGTCTTGGTTGAACAGGCGTGGGATCGGAGATCTGGGTTGCCCTTACATGTTGATCATGACGACTCTTTTTACCATACACAGCATTGGACTCCTTTTTTCCATTGTAGGGCTTTTTCTGAGTATCAGCAGGTGTTTCTTCTTGAATCTTCCCACTTTTGATGCCAGCTTCGACCCTTTCGCCGGTCAGTATTAGCTCGGTGAACCCGGATGAAGAGCTTTCGATCAAGTGTTTGAAATAAAGACCAGACAAAGTCCCAAGAAACATATCCACCAACTCCCTATCAGACAGAGGGGGTTGGACTCTTCCGGCAAGATCTCTCCATTTCTGAGCGTAGTCCTTAAAGCCTTCGCCTGTACCCATAGACATCCCCTGAAGCTGAGTACGCGTGGGAGCGAGGTCAGAATTATACTGATACTGCTTATAGAACGCAGTGGCCAAATCCTCCCAATTACGGATGCTGGCCCCATCCAGCTGATAGAACCATTCGAGTTGAGTCCCTGAAAGACTATCCTGAAAGAAATGGATCCACAAATTCTTGTCAGCAGTGTAAGGTTGGATCTTCCTTACATACAACCGGAGGTGCAGCTTTGGGCAGGAGGCTCCGTCATATTTGACAAAAGCAGGTGCCTTGAACTTATGGGGAATCACCACCCCAGAGGATAAGCCTAGGTCACCAAAGTCCAACCCGGGCACACTTTGTATCTCCATGGCGCTCAAGCGGTCCTCCAACTGTTTATACCTATCCTCAGCAGGAGGATACTGTTCTTCATCATAATCCGTCTCGTTGTCGGAGACCACGGGACTAGGAACCCTTCTCTCTTGTGGGCTGTCTTTTCCTACAGAGGAGGTGGTCAGATCAACCTCGTTCTGCAGTCCATTCCCAAATCTGTGTCCAGTGTTGAACAAGACGGTCCTCTTCTTCTTCTTCTTCCTCTCTTTCAGAATCAGAGTCTTCAAATCCTGTTGACCCTGGGCTAGGCTCATAACCAACTCTTGGAACTGGGATTCTGGGCCTGGAGGTCCTTGATAGCTTGTTCAGTGGAAGGTTCAGTAGACATGATGATGGCTGAAATAAACAGCGAAGAAGATAAGTGACCTGTAAAAGGGGTACCTGTTATGCATATGATGAATGATATATGCATGCAATGTTTTCAAGAATCTCGCGGGGTAAACAAGAAACTTGTTAGAATTTGAATTTTGCGGCTTGATTGAAGGAACTTCATGCTGCTGAGAGTCCTTCTTCAAGAGTCAGGCTCACCATATCGAGTGGGTCATAGCCCCTGACTCAAGTTATCATGTTTTGATCTCCGGATAACCTTGGCTAGAGGAAAATAAATCCCCTTTGCCCCTTGCTAGATATTTGGTTCATCCTGACCTGCATCACAAACCCTTGAGATCCTTGAAATGGGTTAGTCCTTATGCAAGATGTATGCAATGTTATGATGTTATGATGAAGGCACACCACAAGTATTCACAAAAGGCAAACCTGGTAAAGGCACACAAGTCACACAAGAGAGCCCTTAGATTTCAGGCTGGCCTGAAGTTTAGGTACTACCCTCTTTCAGTTTCAGTTGGTTAAGACCTGTCCTAAAAATAGTAACCGGGTTCTAGAGGATCTCAATATCATTGACTACCCTCAATCGGTCATAATTCCAGTTTGGCAACCTTTTCTTGCGGCCGAAACCATCGCGAGAGTTTAGCCTCAATGAGTGTAGCATACTGCTACTGTTCTATGGTCAAGTTGGTTAATTTAAGGTTCTAAGGTCAGTTGGTGCTAAATGACTCCTCAGAAGACCCATATTCTCCTCGTTCCAACACAAGGGATATCGGTACAGACCAAGGTGTCACACCAACGTAGCTACTGCTTCACCCATGTCGGTCTACGCCGGATAGGTCCCTCGCAGTTTATTGCTACTTACCTAAAGGGTATCCCCAGATCCGAGTTAGGATCTATAAAACTCCGATACAAGCCCACAAGATTAAAGCATACAAGGCATACAATTGAAAACATAAGTGATCTAATCCTAAGGTACACCTCACTTATTTATTCCCCAGCAGAGTCGCCAGTTCTGTGATCGGTGGAAATAGAACTGACTGTTTTTAATGCTGGTTCGCGTTTGCGTTTCGCAAAATGTCGCGGTAAGAAAGAGTCGCCACCATCTTTTATTTTCTCCAACAAGGAAAGGACAAAAGCACAGCAAAATTCCTTTTCGAGATGTTTCTCGGGTTCGGGAGCTAGATTATAGAAAGGGAAGGTGTTAGCACCCTTTCTATCCATGGTTATCCACGGGCTCTTAAGTACTTGCTCACTATGTTTTCAAAATATTTTGCTTTTCTTGTGTTTGTGGGTTTTGAAAGTTTTGTTTGAAAACTTCGATTTAACTCTTGTGTCTGTCCTCAAGAGTGTATGAAGTGTTGTTTGAAAACTTTTGTTTGAAAAGTGTAAGTGCAAAAAGTATTTTTGTTTTGAAAGAGAAAGTACCTGAGAACCTCTACCTACTCAAAAGAAATTAAGCTGTGTAAATGTCCTTTAGACAGTACTATCCCACTATTGAGAATTAGGTAGCACCGTCGTTGGAGTTTTCGGGTCAATTTGATTATAGGGACATGTGGTCACTAAAGCAATGGTAGGACGCCTTAGCGGTAACCCTAGTGTCTTAGATCGTTTTTTATCGAGGCAACCGTTTCGAGGCAACATTGATCTTTAGACAGGAGGGCGACCTCTAAAACACCTTATACTCAATGACCACGTCGAGGCAACCAAGTAAGGCGTACCCTAGGAGTGGCATGTGCGAGTGTGTCAGGTTTCAGTTTATGTTATCTTCGTACATGTTATGGTGAACTACGATTTATTTTTATTTTAAGGTAAGTCTTGTCATGCATAGCGATTAGAAGCACAGTGCATATAAATATTTCG
The DNA here is from genome assembly GCA_948472305.1 of Vicia faba. Taxonomy (NCBI): domain Eukaryota; kingdom Viridiplantae; phylum Streptophyta; class Magnoliopsida; order Fabales; family Fabaceae; genus Vicia; species Vicia faba. The sequence continues at coordinate 557,947,127 of OX451735.1, forward strand.
CGAGGTATTGGTCTTGTTCGTCTTGGTCTCACGATTTCAGTCATGCATCTCATGGGTCCCAATTTTTCCTGGATTGAAAAGCCCTAATTTAAAGCTCAAGAACCCTAGAAATTTGATCATGGTATCTTTTGATTCAGGGCGTTATAGTTCAATTAAATTATGCCATTAGCTTCGTATGGTTCCTAGCAATGCAAAACAATCAAAGAAACATGTTAAATGCGCATGAATTAAGATATATAATTCTGAATAGGAATTGCAAACCGTGGTTCTGTATATGACGATTCTTTGAGCTTTAGTGTCTGAGTTTGATTGCAAAACACTCCTGAGAACTCCTGCAAGGTGTTGGGATGAATAGCACGCCTTGAATTGGCCTAGATTGCAAGAATAGGTTTTCAATTTTCTTGAAATTTCTTGAATTGGCTATGGTTATTTCTGCAGCTTTCAATCGTCCACTAGGTCAGGGTCAGCTTGCTTATGTATAAGGGAAACAAATTAGGTCAAGAAGCTGGGCCAATATCCATTGCATTGATGATTGAATCCTTGATTGAAAAATCAAATATCCTTGATTTTCATGATTGAACAAACTTGCCAAAATTGGATTTTTTTTTGTATCTTTGACTTGTGCACGAATTTGCCAGCATGTTTAGGTCATATTTGCTTCACACAAAGATTTAAAAATCAAATCTTGTATTTTCTTATGATTTAAATTAATTAAATGAATTAATATTAATTAAAAATACAATTAATCAATAAAAATAAGAAAATAAATCCAATTAATCTTGATGGATCGTGCATAGGTCATGGGTGAAGTTTCAAGAAGAGATTTGAGGCCCATTAGCAAAAATAAGGTGTTTTGAGCAAAGTTGACTTTTGGAAATTCATGAAAATTTCCCAACTTCTCCAATGCACAACTTGCTCAATTTTGATCATATGACAATGTTCTTGGATATTTGGGAAATATATTGAAGTCCTCTAACCAATGCCTTTGGTCCCATGTCATTTGGATTTACCAATCTCAAGTTATGGCCTTTGACTCAAAGTGTATTTTTGTTGACTTTTGAATTTGACCTATAATGTAAAAATTGGTAACTTTTTGTGAGAGCATTTCTTGAACTTGGAGTGTGAATATGGATTGTACTAAATTGCATCCTCTTCAAAATGAGCATTGGATGGAATTTTTCTGACAAACCATGAAAAAGTTATGTCCTGGTCAAGATACAGTTGACTTTTCTACTGTCCAAAAATAGTAACTTTTTGCACCTTGATGATTTTTGAGCTATTCTTGTGGAATCATGATCAAGGCTTGATCAAATGATGATTGTGAACTCAAAATGAGATGTTGACCAAAAATTCTGATTTTTGACTGCAAAATGACCATTTTGCCCTTGTAGTTGACTGTAGATCAAATGAGGCTTTTGACTGTGCAAATTGGCACTGTGAGTCTTGAAACTTGGCATGTAGGTGCTTGAGAATGTATATAGGCCCATGAGACTTGATTGAGCAATTGAGAACCTCAAATTCCTTGAAAGAACCAAAACCCTAATTTCAGCTGTCTTAGGAAGTGGTTTGACTGTACAACCCTTGAGCTAATTTGAGGATCATTCTTGACAAATCTTGAGGAATATGGGAGGGCAAATTTTGGGGTACAACAACCTCGTTCTTTTGATTTGTTATCCCTAATTTTTGCCTGATTGTTCCTGTTTTCGAGATTACAGTCAGCGGGATGCCCCGGCTTTCTTAAACCTCCTTTATAGGTTTTGGCTCAGTGGGCTTTTTTTTAGAGAGATTGACTGCCTGTGAGATAAAGAACCACCATTGTCTTTTGATTCTAGAGGAATGCTTTTGATGTCGTTCGTTGTATTATGAACTGAGCGTTTTGCGACTTCAATGCATATCTTTTGAATTAACTGAGAGACTACCCTGCCCCATGTTTAAATCAAAGGTTTCAATTTGTTTAAAAACAGAAAACTCCTACTTCTTTGGCTCGAAGGGGTTGACTAGGGATTATCTTCCTTATAACTCCAGTGTTTAGGATTTGAAAGAAATGCCTGTACATCGTTAGCAAGGTCTGTCCAAAAGCATATTGTATGAGATTATGACATTGTTTCGTCATCCTCCCTCTAAAGGCTTGTAACTTTTAGCAAGAGTTGAATGTCATAAAGTGAGTAAAAAGCATAGTTTAAATGTAATTAAAATGATTGGATCAAATCAAGACAAACATATGCAATGCATTAATGAAACAAAGTTTGGCATTAATAGATAATTGTTTGAGTAACAAAGAGATTACAACTTGAAAATTCAAATGAAACAAAACATTCTCAACGATTTGGCATAGGAGCAGTGATTATGTTTGGAGTCTCCGGAGTGTCAAACTTGATCTCCTTGGCATCAATCATGTCTTGGACCTTGTTCTTCAGAGCCCAACAATTGTTTGTGTCATGTCCCGGACTGTCAGAGTGGTATGCACACCTTTCATTGGGATGATAGGTAGGAGCGGAAGTATTTGGGTTCCGGAGAGGAGCCTTTAATGTAATCAGCTCTGCCTCCAACAGGCGTTGTAGCGCTTGACCCAGTGACATGTTGATCCTAGCGAAATGTCTTTTAGGCACGACCTCCTTACGCTGATGCCCATGTCTTTGTTGAGCAGACATAGGATTAGAGATCAAGATTTCTCCTACGTGTTGGTCATGACGACTCTTTTGACCATACACAGCATTGGACTCTTTCTTCCCATTGTAGGGCTTTTTCTGAGCATCAGAAGGTGTTTCTTCTTGAATTTTCCCACTTTGGATGCCATCTTCGACCCTTTCGCTGGTCAGTATTAGCTCGGTGAATCCGGTTGAAGAGCTTCCGATCAAGTGTTTGAAATAGGGACCAGACAAAGTCCCAAGAAACATGTCCACCAACTCCCTATCAGACAGAGGGGGTTGGACTCTTCCAGCAAGATCTCTCCATTTCTGAGCGTAGTCCTTAAAGCCTTCGCATGTACCCATAGACATACCCTGAAGCTGAGTACGCGTGGGAGCAAGGTCGGCATTATACTGGTACTGCTTGTAAAAAGAAGCAGCAAGATCCTCCCAGTTGCGGATGTTAGCTCCTTCCAGTTGACAGAACCATTCCAGTTGAGTCCCTGACAAACTATCTTGAAAGAAATGAACCCAGAGATTTCTATCAGCAGTATAGGGTTGAATCTTCCTCACATATGATCAGAGGTGTAGCTTTGGACAGGAAGCTCAGTCGTACTTGGCAAAGGCAGGTGCCTTGAATTTATGGGGAATCACCACCCCAGAGGATAGACCAAGATCTCTGAAGTCCAGACCGGGCACCTTCTGTATTTCCATAGCGTTCAAACGGTCTTCCAGCTGTTTGTACTTATACTCAGTAGGAGGATACTGTTCTTTATCATATTTTGTCTCGTTGTCGGAGACCAAAGGGCTAGGAGCCCTCCTTTCTTGTGGACTGTCTTTCCCTTCAGATGGGGTGGTCAGATCAACTTCTTCCTGTAGCCCGTTCCCAAACCTGCGTCCAGTGTTGAACAGGATGGTCCTCTTCTTCTTCTTCTTCCTCTCTTTCAGAATCAGGGTCTTCAGGTCCTGCTGACCCTTAGCTAGATTCATGACCAGCTCTTGAAATTGGGCGTTTTGGGCCTGGAGGGCCTTGATAGCTTGCTCAGTGGAAGGTTCAGTAGACATAATGATTGCTGAAATAAACAGCGAAGAAGATAAGAGACCTGTACTGGGAGACCTGTTATGCAATGATATGTATGATATATGTATGCAACGTTTTCAAGGATCTCGCGGGGTAAACAAGAAACTTGTTAGAATCTGAATCTGGTAGCTTGGTTGAAGGAGCTTCATGTTGCTGAGAGTCCTTCTTCAAGAGTCAAGCTCACCATATCGAGTGGGTCATAGCCCCTGACTCAAATTGTCGTGCTTGGATTTCTAGACAACCTTGGCTAGAGGAAAATAAATCCCCTTTGCCCCTTGCTAGCCATTTGATTTACCATAACCTGCATCATAGACCCTTGAGATCCTTGAAATGGTTAAAGAAATGTTAAGGCATGATGTTATGATATGTATGTTATGCGTTTAAGCAAAAGTGTGAAGTGGTGTAAGTAAACCCTGCAATAAATCCAAGTTATTGGATAAGGACCATAAACAAAACCTGCAAGAAACTCATGTTGTTAGATAACAAGAATGTGCAAGTAGTTCAAGTTTGAAGGCACACAAGTCACAAAAACAGCCTTAAGTTTAGGCTGGCATGGAGTTTCATAGGTAAGTACCCTCTTGAGTGTAGTTGGCTCAAAAACCTGTCCTATAAATAGTAACCGGGTTCTAAGGAGCTCAATATCATTGGATTGTTTTCTATGTTCATCGTTTTGGTTTAGCCAATGAACTAGCGACCAAAATATTCCAAGAAAACAATCCACAATGAGTGTAGTATCGAGTATCTACCAACTTCGGACTGCACCAAAGTCGGTCATCTCACTACCCCTAAAAAAGGCCAAGATGGTCAAGTAAGGTTCTAAGGTCAATTGATGCTTCACGACACCATGTGGCGGCCCCGTACTCTCCTTGACTTAACTCAAGGGTTACCGGTGCTCACAAAAGTGCCACATCAACGTAGCTACTGTTTCAACCATGTCGATATACCCCGCACAGTTCCCTCACAGTTTGTTGCTACTTACCTAAAGGGTATCCCTAGATCCAGGTTAGGATCTATAGAACTCCGATACAAAGCCACAAAATTTAAAGCATACCAAGCATACAATTGAAAACACAAGTGATCTAATCCTAAGGTACACCTCACTTATAAAACTCCCCAGCAGAGTTGCCAGTTCTGTGATCGGTGGGAACGAGAACTGGCTGTTTTTGGAATGCTGGTTCGCGTTTGCGTTTGTTTTCGCAAAGTGTCGCGGTAAGCAAGAGTCGCCACCGTCTTTTATTTTATCCAACAAGGGAAAGGACAAAAGCACATAAAAATTCCTTTTCGAGATGTTTCTCGGGTTCGGGAGGTAGATTATAGAAAGGGAAGGTGTTAGCAGCCTTTCTATCCGTGGTTATCCACGGGCTCTTAGGTACTTGCTCACTATGTTTTCAAAAGGTTTGCTTTTCTTTGTGATTGTGGGTTTTGAAAAGAGTTTTGTTTGAAACTTCATTTTAACTCTTTCTTCTATCCTCAAGAGTGTATGAAGTGTTTTTAAAACTTTGTTCGAAAAGTGTAAGTGTGAAAAGTTTTTGTTTTGTTTTAAAAGAGAGCAAGTACTTAAGAACCTCTACCTACTCAAAAAGGAATTAAACCGTGTAAATGTCCTTTAGACATTGCTATCCCACTATTAAGGAGTAGGTAGCACCGTCGTTGGAGTTTTCGGGTCAATTCGATTTAAGGGACTTGTGGTCACTAAAGCAACGTTAGGACGCTTTAGTGGTAATCATAATGTCTTAGATCATTTTTATCGAGGCAACCATTTCGAGGAAACTTATGATCTTGGGACAAAAGGACGACCTCTAAAACATCCTATACTTAATGACCACGTTCGATGAAACCAAGTGAGGTGTACCCTAAGAGTGGCATGTGCATGTGTCAATTTTCAGTTTATATTATCTTTGTACATGTTATGGTGAGCTACTGTTGATTTTAAGCTAAGACAGATCTTGTCATGAAATCCTAGTTAGCATACATCTAAGCAGTTTAATATATGTACAGGAATTTAAAGTGCAGAAATTGTAAATCCTACGCTATTACAAGGCTTCGGGGAGGGGGATTATTTACATGTCCAAAATTGGGGAATAAAAGCAATAAAGTAAAAGTTTAAGCTATTACAAACCAGTAGGCAGTTACAATAAAATAAACGCGCGAATCTGAAAATAAACTCTAAAATTCTAAGAATAAAATCTTTTTTGTTGTTTTATTTTATTTTGGGAAAATAATCTAAATCTATTTAATTTTAGTTTTTTTTTTTTTGGAAAAATGTTAAGATAATTAAAAGGTTAATTAACAAGATTAATTTAATAGAAAAAGAACTAGCCTAATGTTTTTGTGGTTTTTTATAATTTTAATGTTAATTAAAAAAAAGATAAAAAGATGTCAATGAAAACAAAAATAAAATACAAGGGGGGGATCCTTCGATCCAGGGAAAAAACGAGTTTCGACCCAGGGAGGGAAATGGACTGCTTCGATCCAGAGAGGGTCATGGTCCTTTCGATTAGGCCAGACAGTAAGGCGTGAGTGGCCTTCGATCCAGGGAAGAGGATTGTCTTTCGATCATGGAGGTTATGGATTTCGATCCAGGAATGAGATGCCTCCTTCGATCTAGCATGCTAATGGATTCGATCCAGAGAAGGTGTCTCCTTCGATCTGGGATGTTATACCTGCAAAAGTATGTTAGCGAAATAAAATGCAGGGGCCTGGGTATTGAACCCCAGGCCCTTCGATCCTGCGCTTGCTGGGTCTCTTCAGGCTATGTCTGCAGCAAATATTAGCAAATGATGGACATGGCATGGGTGCCAAACCCAGGCCCTTTGATCCTGTCTAGGATGGCAAATCGAAAGTAATAACGAGTAATGATATGTTATGCAAAAAACAAGGTTGGATAATTTACCCTCTCTTACCAGTTGATTGGAACTTCGATTTGGGTACTGGCTGGATGAATACCTTCGATCTGGGCTTCTGGGCTTGGCTACTTATGAAAATGCTGATGACTTTTGAGCGTGGGCACCTTCGATCTGAAGGACTGCTTTGGCTTGGAAAATCTGACAACCTTTCATGGATTGTATGGGCAGCACCTTCTCCAATGTTTTTGTTTCTGCAGAGTTCTCTGTATATTTTCGTTCTATCCTTTTTCCCCCGATTTTCGTGTGTATTGGCCCTGTATTTATAGGGGTGTGAAGGTGCAGTAATGGCAAGAGACAACCATTAAACAGGCCATTAAATTCCATGAGACAAGAAACGGACACCTTAAATAATTTCCTTTTTTGAACATTTGTGTCTCTTGAATGAACCTGGACGCTTTTAACTTGAGTGCCCTCTTGATGACCTCCTTCGAATGGGCTGATGGTACCCTTCGAATGCTCCCTTTCGAATGGGCTGATGACCTCCTTCGAATGCTTTTCGAAAGCTTCTTCAAATGGACCCTTTGAATGCCTCTTCAAATGGACCTTTTGGAATTCCAATCGAAGGACACTGTTATAATGCCAATCAAAATACTTGTCCATAATGCCAATCGAAAGGCTCCTTCATAATGCCAATCGAAATGTTTCTTCAGAGTGCCAATCGAAATGCTCCTTCAGAATGCAAATCGAAGTGCTCCTTCAGAATGCCAATCGAAGGGTCTTAAAGAATGCCAATCGAAATGCTTAAAGCACCACTCAAAAATTTTCTTTTTCCTTAGGCAAGGGTTTGTGATCAACTATGCAGGGGGAAGACTTTAGAAAACATGAGAGGGCAAATTTTGGGGTGCAACACATTGATGTCAACTTTCCCGAAACAGGACATAACCACCCCAACTGAGGTTCATAATCACGGGCGAGTCAGTAAAGATCATTCCCAAGCAGATTTTATTTCTCCAGATACAAAGGCTTAATCCCCGATAGAGTTCATCACTTCATCTACAAAAATACATTTTTTAAGTTCATGCCCCACAAAGTTTATTCTCAAGAAGCATCTCTTCCTGATAGAATATTTACAAACCTCCAGCAACAGTCATGGATTTATTTTCCCATACGCGAGACTACCCCGAAAGCATTTCATGAACATACATCATGAAGTTCATCACTTCATGCCATTCTTTCACCAAGATGTAAGACGGTTCAAGGGAAACTTTCAACATGAAAGTTGTAGATCTCCATGATATCTACAACATTTCTTTACACAACTTCTCCTAAATATTCTTGGATCTCAAGTTATAAATTCATGAAGTCATGACATTTTCATTTAACACTTAGAGAAATTTTCAACATATTTTGTGCAGGATTTTATCCCAACTTCTTGGCATTTTTTCACATAGTTCCAAGATGCTTTTGTCAAAATGGCCAACATGAAAGTTATAGAGGGTGTTTCAAGCTTTCCAAAACATCCAAGAGCATGAATTTATCATATTTTAGCTAGAAGATACATGGATCTGAAGTTGGACATTTATTATTGATTTGCAAGGCAGATTTGTGATGAACAAGGAACAAAAATCTTAACCATGCTGCATAATCTTTACTTTGCAGGCCTCTTGACTTGCAAATCTATCCATAATCAGATGTTTACACAATTGATTGAACCATTATCCAAGTGGTTCAAGTATTGTCTATTGCATCTTTCCATTTTTGGCACAAAGGCACCATTGCCATTCTTGCAAAGTTCACTTTAATCATAAAGTCAATTTCTTGAGCCTCTAACTTATTGTTCTAATCACACTCAACTTCTACAATCAAAACAAACATGTTTAAAGTGATCAACCACTTTAAATAGCTTGGTACAAGCATTGGAAACATGTCCTTCATGTTTGCTTAAAAAACAAGCAAGATAACCATAACATGTGATTCAAAAATCTGAGTTGTTTGAAGTATCAAACCTTATCTATAAATAGGGAGGCCAATTGCAAGAGAAATGGAATTAGAAAAAAGATGGAGAGAAGAGAAAAAAAGGAGAAAGAAAACCATATGTTTTGTTGACAAACTCTCAAAAAATCTCATAACTGAAAGAAGGTCATAACAGTCCACAAAGCAACACCTCAAGCTCAAAACATAAATTCTAGTTGCAAGGTAAGTCTCCTTAACTTTAAACTCTTCATTTGAATCATCATCCTTTGGTTCATTTTTGAGGCTAAAATGCAGTGACCTTTGAAGAAAAGGTTTGTAAAAAATAATGAACAATTTCCAAGATTGAGTAAAATGTTTTCCATGAAATAGCATCATGAACATGCAGGTGTAAGGCAGCTGTTTTTCAAAATCATACAGTGTGCAATCGATTGCACAACCATGAAAATCGATTGCACGGGGTTCCAGTAGCCAAATTTCCAAATTTTTTGAGAGTGCAATCGATTGCACAACCATGAAAATCGATTGCACAGGGTTCCAGTAGCCAAATTTCCAAATTTTTTGACTGTACAATAGATTGCACAACCATGCAAATCAATTGCACTAGAAGTCAGTAGCCAATATTTTGAAAAAATGAAGCATGCAATCGATTGCACTAACATGCAAATCGATTCCACTCAAATGAAAACTGAATTTTTGTTTTGAAAAAACTTGAATAAAGAGTTGGACAATATAAAATGTTTCCTTTTGACCATTGAGCATATATATCTTAAGTTCAAAGTAAGTATCATCATTATACCTTGAAATTTGCTAAGGACTTGAACCAAAGACTTCATCCAAAGAGGCTTTTAACTTGATCAATAATTTTTTCCTTCTTTATCAATCATGATTTGTCTTCATCAAAACAAGAGTCCATTCGAGAAGCTTGAGTTTACGGCATGTGTTGACACATAATGATCCAAAATGTTTTCTTTTCCTTTCATTACTTGTATGTGCTTCATATATTTTCTTCATGGCTATTCAATATGGTTGTAATAGATAATTAGGACTTTAATTTCTTGCGATTCGCATTTGTAAATTTGTATACCCAATCCCCAAATGATTGTAATAGCGTAGGATATTTACTTTCCACAAATTTATCGCTTTATATATAACATGTTAATAATTAGGGTTTGTATGGCAAGATAAAACCAATCAAATAGAAAACCCTAATTCAAGACAAAATCAAGCATGAAAATGACACACTTGCACACAAACACCCCTAGGGTTACTCCACTTGGTTGCCTTGAATAAAATTGCCATATTACGCATGTAAGGTATCTTAGAAAAACAAACAAAAAATAAGATCATAGTCCCTCGATGATGCTATTCAAAGTTGCCTTACAAAAATGACCTTAGTCCCTTAAAATGCTAAGATACTTTGCAACATTTCTAATCATGGTTATACGATGACCCACGCCCGTCCCATTTACATCCAAAGATAGGGTTGCTTACAAAATCAATGGTAAGACAACAATATCAAAGGAAAACAAAATGAACAAGAAAGACATTTGAGTAGGTAGATTACTTTTGGTTACTTGCTCCATTCCAAACAAATATCCTTGCTATTTTCAAAACAAACACACACATTTCAAAAAAACATCTTACAAACTTGAAAACAATTTCAAAAAAGACAAACATATTTGTATACATTCTTACGAACGAGAATAATTACAAAGATTGCCTAAAGAATGGCCTCTTTTACAAAGTACTTTCAAAAAACCACACAAAGCACAATTTCAAACAAAAGCAAGTGATCTAGCAAGTAACTAAGAGCCCATGGAAAACCATGGATGGAAAGGGTGATAATACCTTCCCTTTTCATAATCTACCCCCCGAACTCAAGAAACAATCTCAAAGGTCTTTCCTGTACTTTTTTACCTTTGCTTTTGGATAAAAGAAAAGTCAGTGGCGACTCTTGCTAACCGTAACATTTGCGATAAAATGAAAAACCTTCAAGTCAATTCTCCCATCGTATCACACAACTGTCGACTCTGCTGGGGATATTTTTAAAAGTGGGGTTACCTTAGGGATTAGATCATATTTACTTGCTTACATTGTTTGAATTGTTTGCTTTATATTATGGTTCTTTGTTTGGGTTTGAATCCTCTACCCAGACTTGTGATACATTATAGGTAAGTAGCAATACGTTGTGGAAACTGTGCGGGGTATACCGACATGGTCTAAGCAATAGCTATGTTAGTGCAACATATTTGTGGGTACCGGTAGCCTTTGAGTTAATCAAAGAGAATACAGGGCCACTGAGTGATGTCATGAAGCACTAATGAAATTTTAGAACCTTTACTTGACCAACTTGGTCTTTAGGATGTAGTGAGATGATCGGCTTTGGTGCAGTCCGAAGTTGGTAGATACTCGATACTACACTCATTGAGGTTTGGTTTCCTAGGATATTTTGGTCGCCATTAAAGAGGCTTGAGTTGAAAAAATGACAAAGGAAACAATCCAGTGATATTGAGCTCCTTAAAACCCGATTACTATTACTAAGACAGGTTTAAGCCAACTAAACTTCAAGAGGGTACTTACCTATAAAACTCCATGCAAGCCTAAACTAAGGACTTGTTTGCTTTGCTTGTATATGTATACTTGTACATAACATCATGGACATCATGAACATCATATACATCCACTAACCATTTCAAGGATTTTGGGGATTCATCTTTGTTCTTGTTTTGTAGGATATGGATTCACTTCGCAGGAAAACTATTCAAGTCAATCTTGTAAGAATTCCTCCACAACTTAAGGAGCTAGCTTCAAAGATTCCTGAGAACTCTCCATTCACCGAAAGACATGGACTTCTACTCAACTTGGTCACCTCCAACACATATGAGGATATGATGAAGGTGCTCTTTCAGTTCTTTGAACCTTTGCACCATTGCTTCACATTTCCCGACTATCAAGTTGTGCCTACTTTAGAAGAATTCTTCCAACTCTTGAGGATTTCCATTCTCAATCAACTGCCTTTCAATGGTAAGGAAAGAGACCCAAATCCAGAAGAGATTGCTCAAGCTCTACACTAGCACTCATCTAAAGTCACAACTCATTGGGAAACAAGGAGTGGTGTCAAAGGTTTCCTAGCAAAGTTCCTGTTTGAGAAAGCCCAAAGTTGTTGGAATTCCTTGGACTTGCAATCCTTTGAGGAAATTATGGCTCTCCTCATCTAGGGGGTGGTTTTGTTTCCAAATCCTGACCAACTCATAGATATCAACACCGTCAAAATATTCATATCACGCAACCCAGTGCCCACATTGCTAGGAGATATCCTACACTCTTTTCACACTCGCACAATGAGGAAAAGAGGCGTCCTTATGTGTTGCACTACTCTCTTGGCAAGATGGTTTATTTCTCATCTTCCCCAATCAGTCTTAAAGAATGAGCACGGTTTAAGGTGGTCACAAAGGTTGATGACGCTCAAACATTCAGACATTCATTGGTGCTCCCGTTCCAAATAGAATGTTATCATTGTCGACCGTTGTGGAAGAATTTCCTAATGTCCCTTTACTTGGCATTAGGGGAGGAATCACCTATAACCCCTGTTTAGCTTTAAGGCAGTTTGGTTATGCCCGAAGGGATGGCCCGCACGAGATGCTAATTCAAATTTTGGTATTCTACTACGACAACGACGATCAAGGTCTTCGTCATAGATTTATCCGAGCTTGGAGGATGTTAAACAAGGTGGATAACAAGACTTTGGAGCACAAGAATTCCATCCCTCTTGAGTCTTACCTTAAATGGGTACGAACTCGTGCTCAGAGTCTTATGATGCCTTACCCCTTCATCCTCCTGGTAATCATTGAGCCTGTCAAGGAGGGAGATGTTCCATACACTATCCTACATCCTGACATGCCCACATCTCTTGAAGGCCTACAAAGGGATTGGATACAACTCAAGGGAGAGAGAGATACTTTCGAAGCCCAATTCTACGCAAGCGAGAAGAAGGTTTTGGAACTCACTAGGCTACTTCATGAGGAGTAGACTCTGAATGCTTACATTGCACCAAAGAGGATGTGCACTACTTTTCTATCTTAAAGTTTGTATTATTATGTCCAAAGGGCATTTATGTACTCAAACTTTATCTTATTAATATAACATGTGTTTCCTTTTTTGTCTAAAGTAAATTTGAATCTTTGAAATCCTTGAAAACATGCATCCACATATCATGCATCATATCATGATAGGTTTCTCCCATACAGGTCTCCTTATCTTCCTACTGTTTATTTTCGTAGAAATGTCCCTAGAACAGCCCATCAAGAGCATTCAAATTCAAAACGCTCAACTCTAAGAGATTTTCTTGAACCTATCTAAGGGACAAGAAGAGGTGAAGGCGCTCCTCACCGGGGGCATGATCACGGGAAATCCTGGGGACGACAGAGATAACCAGTTGGAGCGGCTACAAACTGAAATGGCAACAATGAAAGTCCAGATGATGGGAAAACTGGTGGGCTAGATGGCTCTCACCCAAAACTTGGCTCAAGGACAAGAAGAGCTAAGGACCCTCATCAACAAGCTTCGTCATGACGGATGTAACCAAATGGGGCAAACAGCTAGGAGGGGGGATCAAGTCACTACTCAGCCGCCCATAAGACAAGAACCTGGTTCAAGGGAAAACAAACCATTCCAAATAGCCACCACGTCACGGGCCCAACAACAGCCTCGTCAACATCAACCGAAAAATTAGCAAAGGCAAAACAAGCCCAAAAGACAATTTACCAACATCAACATGCCAATGTCTCAAGATTTGCAACACATGCTAAGGATGAATCTGATTACACCAATAAGACCTCATTCAAGTCCCAAAACTTTTTCTCCCAGCTACAATCTCGATGCCAGGTGTTCCTATCATTCCAATAGTCCTGGGCATGACACAAATGATTGTTGGGCGCTAAAGTACAAGATTCAAAACCTGATCAACGAAGGATTGTTGGAGTTCACACAAGATGGCCAAACGGAATTTTTCTGCCGTCTCTCAAAGTCTCACCACCTAAAATGACAAGTTCAGACAAAGAGGCTTCTGTTCATTTGATTTTTCAATTGTAATCTCTTTTATTATTCAAACAATTATCCATTAATGTCAAACTTTGTTTCATTAATGCATTGCATATGTTTGTCTTGAACTTATCCATTCGTTTTCCCTATATTTAAATTATGCTTTTTACTCTCTTTATGACATTCAACTCTTGCTAAAAATTACAAGCCTATTAGAGGGAGGATGACGAAAATAATGCCATAATCTCAATAGTATGCTTTTGGACAGACCTTGCTGACGATGTACAAGTGTTTTTTTTTCAAATCCTAAACACTGGAGTTATAAGGAAGATAATCCCTAGTCAACCCCTTTGACCCAAAGAAGCATAAGTTTTCTTTCTTACACAAGTTGAAACCTTTAATTAATACCTGGGGCAGGGTAGTCTCTAAGTTGATTCAAGCGCACGTTTAGCCGCAAACTCTCATCTCATAATACAATGAATGACATCAAAACTTTTTTCTGGAATCAAAAGACAGTGATGGTTCCCTACCAAATAGGCAGTCATCATCTCTCAAAAGGAAAAGCCCACTAAGTCAAAACTTACAAAGGAGGCTTAATAAAAAAACTGGGGCATCCCGCTGATTGTAATCTCAAAACAAGAACAGTCAGGTAAAAATTAGGGATAACAAATCAAAATAAAGAGGTCACTGTAAATCCTCAACAACATGAAAAAAATAATATTGCCAAAATTAACTGCCTTCCGACAAACCTAACTTCTCTGAACCATCACTAAAATGTCATTCTAGACTCAATTAGAGTTCAAACGCACAATTAACTGAGCTTAGGACCGAAGAACGTCACGAAGAGCGGGTGGGTACAAATACTCTTTGAGCCTTTATCCTTTGTTTCTTAAAACCGTGAACCAAGCCACGTTACAACCTTTCAAAAGTCCTAATTGAAGCATGGGTTAGTTCGAAAGCATACTGTTACAAAAGGTATCCTGACTCCTGTAAGGCTTTACTCTAAATCCTGAGTTTGAATTTTTCTTACAAAATTTATTTACTTGCTAAAACGAATTTTCAAAATTTCAAGACAAGCATAAACCTCGCATTATTTGAATATCGCTTTTTTGCATATGGCTATTTGTTTGATAGCGGAGAAATTCACACAACGAATATCCAGTGAACGAAAGCTCTCTCAGTAAACAAAATCAATTCGAGTGGGATGACACTTACAATGACAAATCTCCTATCAACAAGGGGGAATAACATGTCACTATCTAAGCACAAATGGGGAAATCCAGTCAAGATTCCAAGAAATCTCTCAAGAAGTACAAAATAATCAGGGGCAGGTCTCCATCTGAATCACTTGGGGCATTAAACGTGAATCCCGACAAAGGGTTATGTATAGTCAAACATTTCCTGGCAGTGCCACAAACACTCGCTACTAGGGGCAATGACAAATCTCCCCAAAATCCTCCTCATTGGATGACTCTCAGCCAGAGTTTCAATCTCTAAAAAAAAAATTCCCAACTGAATCGACTTCAAGAATCCTCGAGGATTTCTGCCAGTGAAGTCGCCGCCTCTCCAACAGACTAAGCAACAGGGTTTATTTCCCTAACAAAAGACAGGATTCCCCAGCTTGAGTTGGCCTCTCTGACCACTACAAATCAAAGGACCACAACTCCTCTTCCCCAGTAGAGTACTCTACAATCCCCAATAAGTTAATGTGAAGCCTGGACCCAACCAGACATTAGTTTAACTTCGACTCCCTAGTAGAGCAACGGACAACCGAGACTCCTGAACTTTTTCCCCAAGCAGGAATCAACACTCTCCACAGAGTTTCAACTTTCCCCAACGGAGTTCTCCTCAACAAAATAGGGATCCTCAGTGGAAATATTCTAAGCAAAGTTTGAAGACACACCTACTCTTCAACAACAATCTAGGATTTAATAACTCCCCAACACTTGTCAAGAATTTATTCTCCAAAACAAAATTATATTTCAACAACATTCATAGCATATGCATACAAAATACATATAACATAAATCTCATTTATTTTGAAAACATCATTACGAAATGCATACATCATGACGTTGCATACAACTAACTCTTTACCTTTTCAGGAAAGATCAATCAATAGATAAAGTTCATCACCTTATTGAGGTAGTAATCATCCAAGATTCCTTCATCATCCTGCTGAGGTAGTAATCTTCCAAGATTCCTTCGTCATCCTGTTGAGATAGTAATCGTCCAAGATTCCTTCATCATCCTGCTCAGCTTTCAAATACAGTTCAGATACGCTCCAAATATGGATGCCATCCTGATACTCATTCAAATACACCTTTCAGATACAGTTCAGATACGCTCCAGATATGGATGCCATCCTGATACTCATTCAGATTTAGCTTTCAGATACAGTTCAGATACGCACTAGATACGGATGCCATGCTGATACTCATTCAAAGACAGCTTTCAGATACAGTTCAGATACGCTTCAGATACAGATGTCGTCCTGATACTCATTCAAAGACAGCTTTCAGATACAATTCAGATATGCTCTAGATATGGATGCCATCCTGATACTCATTCAGATTCAGCTTTCAGATACAGTTCAGATACACTCCAGATATGGATGCCATCCTGATACTCATTCAGATTCAGCTTTCAGATACAGTTCAGATACACACCAGATATGGATGCCATCCTGATACTCATTCAAAGACAGCTTTCAGATACAGTTCATATACGCTCCAGATGTGGATGCCATCCTGATACTCATTCAAAGCCGGCTTTCAGATACAGTTAGGATATGCACCAAATACGGATGCCATCCTAATACTCATTCAAAACCAACTTCTAGATACAGTTCAGATACACACCAGATACGGATGCCATCCTGATACTCATTCAGATTCAGCTTCTAGATACAGTTCAGATATGCACCAAATACGGATGCCATCCTGATACTCAATCAAAGACAACTTTCAGATACAGTTCAGATACGCACCAAATACGGATGCCATCCTGATACTCATTCAAAGAAAGCTTTCATATACAGTTCAGATATGCACCAGATACGGATGCCATCCTGATACTTATTTAGATTCAACTCTCAGATACAGTTTCAGATACGCACCAAATACGGATGCCATCCTGATACTCATTCAAAGACACCTTCTATATACAATTCAGATACGCACTAAATACGGATGCCATCCTGATACTCATTCAAAGATACAGTTCACATATGCACCAAATACAAATGCCATCGTGATACTCATTCAAAGCCAGCTTTCAGATACATTTTCAGATACGCTCCAGATATGGATGCCATCCTAATACTCATTCAGATTCAACTCTTAGATACAATTCAGATACACACCAAATACGGATGCCATCCTGATACTCATTCAAAGACAGCTTTCAGATACACTTCAGATACGCACCAAATACGGATGCCATCCTGATACTCATTCAGATTCAACTCTTAGATACAGTTTTAGATACACACCAAATACGGATGCCATCTTGATACTCATTCAAAGAAATATTCTAGATACAGTTCAGATACGCACCAAATATGGATGCCATCCTGATACTCATTCAAAGATACAGTTCAGATACGTACCAAATATGGATGCCATCCTGATACTCATTCAAAGCCAACTTTCAGATAGAGTTTCAGATACGCTCCAGATATGGATGCCATCCAGATACTCATTCAGATTTAACTCTCATACACAGTTTCAGATATACTCCAGATACAGATGCCATCCTGATACTCATTCATACTCAGCTTTCATATGCAGTTCCGATACACACCAGATACGAATGCCATTTTGATACTCATTCTTTTAGCTTAAAAATTACAATTCAGCAATCACTTCTGGATGGCATCTACAAGCCCATCTCTAATAGGATTCTATCACCGCTCCAAATGGAATCTTTAAGCCCATTCCCTCAACCACACATCATTGAGTGTAAATTTCTGGGCACTCTAGTGTCCAATCATCTTCCACCTTCAGATCACGAATGGCAAAACTCGCCAATCTAACTCTTCAGGCTTAAGAAGATTAAACAGGGGCAGCTGTTGTACCCCAAAATTTGCCCTCTCATTTCTCAACTAATATCTCACAAGATCTCCTTTGGTTCAAGACTGCACTAAGGTTGATCAGCTCAAGACATCTCCTCAAGCACTGATGACTGAAAATTAAGGTTTGAGTTTGCACAAGGACAAATGGACTTTTAATGCCCCATTTGACTTTCACAAATCATTTTGGACTCTCAAGATTGCTCATGTCAAGTTTCAGGTCTTAGATCGCATTTTTTGCTCAGTCAATTGATTAGATAACCTAAAATCAACCGTATTGGTGAAAAAGTCAACTATAGCACCAAAAGTCAAACTTTGACTTTTTGGTCAACATTAAGTTTCAAATATCAAAATTCATGAAGACATTCAAAAATATCAAGCTTGATCATTAAGAAGTTAAGAAAGTTAAAAGTCAACTTGAAAAGTCAAGATTTCCAAGACTTAGAAATTTTCCAAGTGTTTTTATACATGATAATTTCATCACTTCATGTCATTCTTTCACCAAGATGCAAGACGGTTCAAGGGAAACTTTCAACATGAAAGTTGTAGATCTCCATGATATATACAACATTGCTTTACACAACTTCTCCTAAATATGCTTGGATCTCAAGTTATAAATTCATAAAGTCATGATATTTTCATTTAACACTTAGAGAAATTTTCAACAGATTTTGTGCAGGATTTTATCCCAACTTCTTGGCATTTTTTCACATAGTTCCAAGATGATTTTGTCAAAATGGCCAACATAAAAGTTATATAGGGTGTTTCAACCTTTCCAAAACATCCAAGAGCATGAATTTATCATAATTGAGCTAGAAGATACAAGGATCTGAAGTTGGACATTCATTATTGATTTACAAGGCAGATTGGTGATGAACAAGGAACAAAAATCTTAACCATGCTACATAATCTTCACTTTGCAGGCCTCTTGACTTGAAAATCTATCAATAATCAGATGTTTACACAATTGATTGAACCATTATCCAAGTGGTTCAAGTATTGTCCATTGCATCTTTCCATTTTTGGCACAAAGGCACCATTTCCATTCTTGCAAAGTCCACTTTAATCATAAAGTCAATTTCTTGAGCCTCTAACTTGTTGTTCTAATCACACTCAAATTCTACAAGGTAGAACAAACATGTTTAAAGTGATCAACCACTTTACATATCTTGGTACAAGCATTGGAAACATGTCGTTCATGTTTACTTCAAAAACAAGCAAGATAACCATAACATGTGATTCAAAAATATGAGTTGTTTGAAGTCTCAAACCTTCTCTATAAATAAGGAGGCCAATTGCAAGAGAAAGGGAGTTAGAAAAAAGAGGGAGAGAAGAGAAAAAAGGGAGAAAGAAAACCATAAATTTTGTTGACAAACTCTCAAAAAATCTCATAACTGAAAGAAGGTCATAACAGTCCACAAAGCAACACCTCAAGCTCAAAACATAAATTCTAGCTGCAAGGTAAGTCTCCGTAACTTTAAACTCTTCATTTCAATTATCATCATTTGGTTCATTTTTTAGGCTAAAATGCAGTGACCTTTGAAGAAAAGGTTTGTAAAAAATCATGAACAATTGCCAAGATTGAGTAAAAGGTTTTCCATGAAATAGAATCATGAACAGGAAGGTGTAAGGAGGCTGTTTTCAAAATCATACAGTGTGCAATCGATTGCACAACCATGCAAATCGATTGCACGGGGTTCCAGTAGCCAAATTTCCAAAAAAATGAGTGTACAATTGATGCATTGTATTCGCAAGTGTATGAATCACGTTAGAGTAATATAAAAGATTATCGATCCACAAAGACCAATCGTCAATCTATCATTTCCTATTGTTACGGTGTTTAGTTAAGTCAATATTAAACAGGAAATTTAGCATGCAAGAAAGTAAAGTGCAGTGAAATAAACTTCAAATATAAAAGCACGGTCGAATGTAATTCACGTAGTCAGATGATATTCACAATGCTTCGGAATAGAACTACTTATAAGGAAATATTTTCTACTAAAGAAAAGAACTAATTTAACAGGAATTGTCGCTTTCGCGTAATCAGAACCAAGTTTACTCTCTAATCAGATCTTCTTATTGTCACTTATAAAAAGGTGTGCATTGTGTTAAAGTAATAAACCTATTTTTAAGAAATAGAGTACTTGACCTAGTTGAAAAAGTATTTTGATCTGGAATTTCTAATAAAAAGGGAACCTAACTTTAACCCTATAAACACGTCCGAGAATAGTTTCAAATTGATTTCTTTGATAATAAAAATCCCTAACTAACCGGACAAAGCGCTTTCGCTTCCTTTGACCAGTTAGAATTAACCGAGTTTAACAAAGGGTTGGACGGCTTTCGATCTTACCCAACAACAACAAAGTACTGAACACTCGTATTAAAAACCAAAATAGCCCAAAAGCATTTCTATTGACACATTATTTGGAATATCGATCTAACTAGATTCCTTACATTCTAGCCCAGTAAGGTTCAGCCTGACATGGGAATGTAAACAGACATGTTAAAATAAATCATGCGAGAAAGTAAATAATTTAAAGTGCGGTGCGGGAAATAAACAAAGTAAAAGCAGGTGCGGGAAATAAACAAAGTAAAAGCAGGTGCGAGAAATAAACAAAGTAAAAGCAGGTGCAGGAAATAAACAAAGTAAAAGCAGTGCAGGAAATAAACAAAGTAAAAGCAGGTGCGGGAAATAAACAAAGTAAAAGCAGCGCGGAATATATATAAATAGAAACCTGATCCAAACAGGGAGGTTTTAAATCTGGTACAACTGGAAGTAAAATGCGACTGGAAATAAACAGCAGTTGAAAATACATGTGGCAAGATAAAATTTTGTCAAAGTTCTCCAAACTCGATTACAGACTCAATCTATGAACTCGATCACAGACTCAATCAACTATGCAATAATTCCCCGATGTGAAGAATTATCGCTTTACAATGGTGAAAATATATGGCTTAAGTTCGCAACTATGGTTGGATCAAGTTTGCAACTAAGCTTGGGTCAAGTTTGCAACTAAGCTTGGGTGAATTGAAATGAAATCAGGAACTTCTATTTATAGAGGATGAGGAATGCAAGAAATCACAGGAATGCCCCCAACTCCTTTTGGGAGGGGGGGAACATCGCCCAAAGATGGCGCCCACCATGGAGGCCATGGCGCTCGCCATGAGTGTAAATGAAAGGAAGTGGGGAACGTGGCAGTTGAGGTCAGCAGGAGGTCGTCCACGTCATGGCCTACCCTATGGTTGGCGCCGTGGTGGACGCCATGTGTGCAAATTTGACCTAAACTCCTGTTTTTCAGCCTGTTTTCCTTCATTTCTTCAGGGGAGCTCTGGATATTTGAAATACCTGAAAAGGAAACAAAAGATAGGCATAATACGAGAAAACAATAATAAAAAACCTAAATAACATATGAAATCAGAGTAAAAAATAAGTGTAAAGTAGGTGTTATCAACAATCGATTGCTCAACCATGCAAATCGATTTCACAGGGTTCCAGTAGCCAAATTTCCAAATTTATTGACTGTGCAATCGATTTCACAACCATGCAAATCGATTGCACTGGAAGTTAGTAGCCAATGTTTTGAAAAACTGAAGCATGCAATTGATTTCACTAACATGCAAATCAATTGCACTCAAATGAAAACTAAATTTTTGCTTTCAAAAAACTTGAATAAAGAGTTGGACAATATAAAATGTTTCCCTTTGATCATTGAGCATCTATATCTTAAGTTCAAAGTAAGTATCATCATTATACCTTGAAATTTGCTAAGGACCTTAACCAATGACTTCATCCAAAGAGGCTTTTAGCTTAATCAATAATTTTTGCCTTCTTTATCAATCATGATTTGTCTTCATCAAAACAAGAGTGCATTCAAGAAGCTTGAGTTTACGGCATGTGTTGACACATAATGATCCAAAATGTTTTCTTTTCTTTCATTACTTTTATGTGCTTCATATATTTTCTTCATGGCTATTCAATGTGGTTGTAATAGATAATTAGGACTTTAATTTCTTGCAATCCTCATTTTTAAATTTGTATACCCCATCCCCAAATGATTGTAATAGCGTAGGATATTTACTTTCCGCGAATTTATCGCTTTATATATAACATGTTAATAATTAGGGTTTGTATGGCAAGATAAAACCAATCAAATAGAAAACCCTAATTCAAGACAAAATCAAGCATGAAAATGACACACTTGCACACAAACACCCCTAGGGTTACTCCATTTGGTTTCCTTGAATAAAATGGCCATATTACGCAAGTAAGGTATCTTAGCAAAACAAACAAAAAACAAGATCATAGTCCCTAGATGAAGCTATTCAAAGTTGCCTTACAAAAATGATCTTTGTCCCTCAAAATCCTAAGATGCTTTGCAACATTGCTAATCATGGTTATACGATGACTCACGCCTGTCCCGTTTACATCCAAAGATAGGGTTTCTTACCAAATCAATGGTAAGACAACAATATCAAAGGAAAAGAAAAGGAAAAAGAAAGACATTTGAGTAGGTAGATTACTTTTGGTTACTTGCTCCATTTCAAACAAATATCCTTGCTATTTTCAAAACAAACACACACATTTCAAAAAAACATCTTACAAACTTGAAAACAATTTCAAAAAAGACAAACATCTTTGTATACATTCTTATGAATGAGAATTATTACAAAGATTTCCTAAAGAATGGCCTCTTTTACAAAATACTTTCAAAAAACCACACAAAGCACAATTTCAAATAAAAGCAAGTGATCTAGCAAGTAACTAAGAGCCCATGGAAAACCATGGATGGAAAGGGTTCTAATACCTTCCCTTTTCATAATCTACCCCCCAAACTCAAGAAACAATCTCAAAGGTATTTCCTGTGCTTTTTTACCTTTCCTTTTGGATTAAAAAAAAGTCGGTTGCGACTCTTGCTAACCGCAACATTTGCGATAAAATGCAAAACCTTGAAGTCAGATCTCCCACCGTATCACAAGTTCCTTCTCACAACCCTACTATCCAGGCTTTCATATCGAAGCAACCCTACTATCCAGGTTCCTTCTCACAGCCATACTATCCAGGCTTTCATATCGAAGTAACCCTACTATCCAGGTTCCCTCTCACAACCCTACTATCCAGGTTCCTTCTCATAGCCCTACTATCCAGGCTTTTATATCGAAGTAACCCTACTATCCAGGTTCCTTCTCACAACCCTACTATCCAGGCTTTCATATCGAAGTAACCCTACTATCCAGGTTCTTTCTCACAGCCCTACTATCCAGGCTTTCATATCGAAGTAATCCTACTATCCAGGTTCCTTCGCATAGCCCTCCTATCCAGGATTTCATATGGAAGTAACCCTACTATCCAGGTTCCTTCTCACAGCCCTACTATCCAGGCTTTCATATCGAAGTAACCCTACTATCCAGATTCCTTCTCACTGCTCAAATATCCAGGCTTTCATATCGAAGTAACCCTACTATCCAGGTTCCTTCTTACAGCCCTACTATCCAGGCTTTCATATCGAAGTAACCCTACTATCCAGGTTCCTTCTCACAACCCTACTATCCAGGCTTTCATATCGAAGTAACCCTACTATCCAGGTTCCTTCTCACAGCCCTACTATCCAGGCTTTCATATCGAAGTAACCTTACTACCCAGGTTCCTTCTCACAACCCTAATATCCAGGCTTTCATATCGAAGTAACCCTACTATCCAGGTTCCTTCTCACAACCTTACTATCCATGCTTTCATATCAAAGTAACCCTATTATCCGGGTTCCTTCTCATAGCCCTATTATCCAGGCTTTCATATTGAATTAATACTACTCTCCAGGTTTCTTCTCACAGCCCTACTATCCAGGCTTTCATATCGAAGTAACCCTACTATCCAGGTTCCTTCTCACAGCCCTACTATCCAGGCTTTCATATCGAAGTAACCCTACTATCCAGGTTCCTTCTCACAACCCTACTATCCAGGCTTTCATATTGAAGTAACCCTACTATCTAGGTTCGTTCTCACAACCCTACTATCCATGCTCTCATATCGAAGTAACCCTATTATCCAGGTTCCTTCTCACAACCCTACTATCCAGGCTTTCATATCGAAGTAACCCTACTATCCAGGTTCTTTCTCATAACCTTACTATCCAGGTTTCCAGGCAGCAGTCCACAGCACTATAAGACTGGGACCCGATCAAACACGATTGGTTTCGCATTTCCCCAGTAAGTCGCGGTGCAGCTTGTACCTTGACCAGATATGCAGTTCACTTTCGCTTCCTCAAGCAAGAGTTGTTCCCCCAGTAGTGTAACGGACAACTGAAGCTCATAAAATTCTATTTCTCCCAAGACAGATGCTTACATTCCTCAGTAGATTCCTCATCAACAATAGGAACATGAACTCTCATCGAAGGAATGTCTCAGGAAATCAACATCCTCTAGATGGCATCTTTAAGCCCATCTCCGACGGTACTCCGTCACAACTTGGATGGCATATTTAAGCCCATCTCCGACAATTCTCTAGAAACTTCAAAATGGCATCTATAAGCCCATTCCCGATATCACAAATCAATTATCACTTCATGCGAGTGCAAATTTCTGGGCACTCTAGTGTTCAATCATCTTCCACCTTCAGATCACGAAAGGTAGACGAGCCAATTTATATCCTCAGGTTTAAGAAGATTGAACAGGGGCAGCTGTTGTACCCCAAAGTTTTCCATCTTATTTTACTCAACACATGCCCATAGATATCCTCAAATTGCTCAAGTTGCCCAAGAGTTGACTAGACAAACTCTCTCCTAAGGCAGTGTGTCTCAAATTAGGGTTTCCATTTTCATCAAGATAGGTGGACTCCAAAGACCTCATATGCTCTCCATGGTCCTAATGTGTTATCAATACCCTCCATGTCAAATTTCAAGCCTTACACAAGAAGTTTGCTCAATCAACTGCTCAAATGCTTGAGAATCGACTTTATTAAGTCAAAAGTCAATTTGGCCCACATACAGTCAAACTTCAATATTTTTGGTCAAATTCAACATTTTGAGGTGACATCCATCATTTGATCAAGGGTTGATCATGATTCTTCAAGGAATTCCCTAAATTCATCAAAACCCAAGTCAACCAAACTTTGACCAATCATAACATCCTCATACTTTATCAAAAAATTTCCATCCAAGGCTAATTATGAAGAGGATACAATTACCTACAACTCATCTTCATCCCATAAGTTCAAAATATGCACTCATAAAATATATGACTTTCCACATTATGGGTCATTTTGAAAAGTCAACAAAAACACCTTTTGGGTCAAATCTTCTTACATGAATATGGAAGACTCAATTGAGAGGAGACAAAAAGGGTTGCTTAAGGGACATCCTAAGCTTTCTAAAAAGTCCAAGAACACCTCTCTAGGGTTAAAATTGGAGGACATGTGCCTTGTCAAAGTTGACCTTTTTTGCAAAATTGCCAAAAGTCAAATGGGCTCAAAATTACATTTTTTGCCAAATGGGCCTAACTTTTTAGGCTTGCACCTCACTTATAACATGGTCCACGACCCAATTACTTATCCACATGTTATTTGCTTCATTTTCCAATTTATTTTGATTATTTATTAATTAAAAATTGAATTAAATCAAATAATTGATAAATAATATCAAAGATCTGTTTTGATAGGTTTGCAATCAAAATATGCTGAAATATCAAGGCCAAATCGAATCAAGCATGATTAGTACAAGAAAGGGATGATTTGGATCAATATAGCAAGTTTACATATGGCATGGAAATCAAATCAAATCTTCCATAATTGCAAAGATACAAGCCAGTTTTATAACCCTAATTCGTTCTAGGATATATAATGAACATGTACAAGGCATAAGACAAGATTTGCAATGGTAAAAAGCATCAAACAAAACGTGGTTTTCTTGAAAAAAAGTGTGATTCGTTTTTAAATCTAGAGGACAATTCAAGGAAATTTAAAGCCAGCAATCTATTCCTCGGCGTGCATTGAAGCTATTCTAATCACTTCCGAGTCATCAAATCGCCAGAATTGTCAGCTACACCACACGGTTTGCATCCTCTGAACTCAAACTTGTTCTTTTAGTTTTATGTATTTTTAATCCAATTTGCTTGCATATACATGTCCATGATCATACTGGGAATCTTTTTGATAGCTTGGATTTAAGTTTTGATGCAGGAATGGTTAATGGCCATAGTTAGGGTTTGTGAGCTCCAAATTGGGGAACCCTAGCTAGAGGCGAAATTGGGCCAAATTAAGGGCCTCTTCATGTTCAGGGGATAAAGTACATTTGACTCATGCCCTTGAATGGAATTCATATTGCTTGAATATCGTTTTAAGATTTTGCAGGTTTATAGCCACGCATAAAAACCGTTACTATAGCCTATAGTGACGAGTTTGTCCGTAGGTAAAGGGTTGGTATCAAAAGCGACAGTCCTGGGGAAGGAGACAATCACGTGGCAACCATGTATTCGCCTATTTGAAATAGCGCGCGTTTTTAGAACTTGTGTTTAATTTGCATTATGTTATTTTTGTTTCAACATTATAACGAATGGCCAGGTTGGCCTTGTGGTGAAGCGTGTATTGAAGAGTGGAGAGGACCTGGGTTTGATCCTAGGTCCTAGCATATTATTTATTTTTCATAACATATAATTGTAGATTCAGTGCTTCACAATCCCATGCATCTTCCATGTACCTCATTGATCCAACCAATTGATCGTTGATAATTCAGATCCAATGCCTCAAACAATGAAGGAATATGGTGCACTCTCCAAGGATAGTTGCACAGGATCAGGCGTGGGATATGGGCTCAGCTCCTTGGGCCCAAAAGCAGTTTCAACATTGCAACCCCCTGGGACATTCAACACAGGCCCAGTTTGTTCTTCTTTTTATTATTTTTTAATTACTTTAGTTATTTTCTTTAATTGTTTTCTTTTTTTAATTAACACAAAAATTATTTTTTTTATTAAACTAAAAAATCACAAAATCACAAAAAAGTGCATTTTTATATAAAAATATTTATTTTAATTTAATTAGAAAATTAGGTGGATTTAATTTAATTTATTTTTCATAATTAAAACAATTAGAAATTAGGGTTTAATTAATTTGCAATTTAATTGTTTTCTCAAATAAAAATGCACAAAAAATATTGTTTTCTCAATTAGGGTTTTAGGTTATTTTTAAGCGTCCTCGCATTTAATTTGCTGCGTGCATTTTAATTCTTTTATTATTATTGTAACTACTCCGGGATTGTAATAGTAATTAGGGCTTTAAATTCTACATTTTTATTTTCAGTCAAGATGATTATGTAACTGTCAAAGCCCTGTAATAGTGAGGTTTATTTTCTCGCACTTTAAATTCCTTCAAATATTTAACTGTTAGATGCATGGTTAATAGGATTGTATGGGAAGAATGCTTGAAAATTAAAATGGTAGATCACCTAATGTGCGAAGATTACATTAACTGAAAAATTCACGTGCACATATTCACTCCTAGAGTTTGCCTCACTTCGGTTGCCTTCGGTAAAATAGTCATTAAGCATAGGAGATTTTAGTGACTGCCCTCCTGTCTAAAAGATAAAATGTCCTATTTGAATGTTGCCTCGGAAATGTTGCCTCGAAGATGTTACCTCGGAAAGATCTTAAGACTTTAGGGTTACTACTAAGTCTTCCTAACTGTTTCTTTGGTGACTGTACTTGTCCCTTTCGAACGTCCTTTAAAAACTCCAACGACGGGGCTACCTACTCCTTAATAGTAGGATAGAGCTGTCTAAAGAAAGCGAGAACGGACCATATTTTTTCGAGTAGGTAGAACCTTAAGTACTTTCTCAATAAAACTTTTTACAAAAACACATTTCAAAACAAACTTCGTCACACCTTTGAGGACTGATACAAGGGTTATCACGAAGTAAAACTTTTACTAAACAAGTACACACACAAGAAATTTTAAAAATTTGAGCAAGTACCTAAGAGCCCATGGAAAACCATGGATAGAAAGGGTGCTAACACCTTCCCTTTCTATAATCTACCCCCCGTACTCAGAAATCTCGAAAAAAGGTTTTTTCGGTTCTTTTTCCTTTTCCATGATTGGATGAAATAAAAGTCGGTGGCAACTCTTGCTTATCGCGACATTTGCAAACAAAAAACGCAAAATGCAAACCAGTAAAAATAGTCGGTTCTGCCACCGTATCACACTGAGTTTTCATGATGTGGAGTTTCAATCTGCATTTTCTCCAGTGAAGATTTCGTTTGGCCTAATAGAAGTTCTTTTTTCTAGACAAGTTGGTATCATAACCACTCTTGAAGAATGCAGGTCCCTGGTTTCTCTAAGTGAATGACGTATTATGGTTTTCCCTTTGTGGATGTGGTGTTAACCTCCCCAATAAAGTAGTACTGAATTCCTCCAGTGAATGTTTTGATGTTTTGGTGTCAGTCTGCTTTACTTGAGACTGGTTTTGCAATCTCCAGTAGGAATGTTACTTTTAAAAACACTTGTTTCCCTGGTGAAGCCTGAAGAAGGATGTTCTATCCATGTATCTGTACTATTCTGTCACTTCGTTTTTCTTACTTTCGGATTATGTCGCTCCCAAGTAAAGCTAAAGCAGCCAGTAGGTTTTGTTTCCTCAGTTGGCATTTACTTTTTCTTGGAATGATCATCTAGGATGAAGTTTAGCCGAGTGTTGTTAGTGCCCGAGGTGGTTTTTCCTGGTTATTCCCAATGTTGTATATCTATTTTCTCAGCATACGTACGATAACACTCATACATTCATACATACATTATGCATAGATAAAATTGGAAAATCATTGTTCATTGACATTTGTTAATATTTTTGTTGATATATCATCCTGTTTTATAGAGTTACATTGTCCTCTCTTTAATAGAGTGTTGTCCTTAAGCAGAAAGCGTATATTCTTTCAATTTCCCCACTGAGTTGTCCCTAGTGGAAGATTTTTGCTTTATCCTTCATGTACAGCTCCTGGTTTGGATGGATTTGGTTTCCCTCTTGAGTTTATTTCTAAAAGGATGTATTTTGGTTGACCGTTTCGTTCCAGTTTATTTCTGGTTTGAATCTGTGGTTCTACAACAATATTATTTACTTTAGATTTCTGAAAACTTCAAGTTTTGGTTGGTGCATTTATTTTGCATGATAAGACTTTATCTCCTCAGCAGGAATATCGTGGCATCTCTCCAGGAAGTCATATTTATTCCCCCAGGAAGTCATATTTCTTTCTCCAGGAAGTCATATTTCTTCCCCCAGGAAGTCATATTTCTTTCTACAGGAAGTCATATTTCTCTCCCCAGAAAGTCATTTCTTTTTACAATCCTCCATGAAAATAAGTAGAAGGTCTCTTTATTTGAGTAACTTGTGCTTCCCTGTAAAAGTATACGTAAATTTTTTTGTTGCTATCTCCTTTATGAGTGAATAGTTCACAGTTTGTCGTCAGATTACGCCAACGGATGGAAAGACTTTCAATATCACAGAAACAGCTCGTTGTAAAATCTTTGCAAGTGGAAGTCTCTTTATTTGAGACAACTTATATATTATCCTTTCCAGGCGGAGTGCCCTGGTTAAAGAAGAAGTTGAGACCCGTTCTAGGTGAAACGCCAGAATCTTGGGGAAACTTGTTTTCTTTCTACCTTCAGTGAAAGTTGGTAGGACATCGGCAGTGAACGTTGATGTTTGTTATCTTTTTGCTACCTTCAGTGAATGTTGGTAGTTCATCGTCAGTGAACAGCGATGCAATGATATATATTCTCTTTCAACCTTCAGTGAAAGTTGGTAGATCACCATCAGTAAAAGTTGGTGTTTGTTATCTCTTTGCTACCCTCAGTGAATGTTGGTAGTTCATCGTCAGTGAACGGCGGTGCTATGATATATTCTCTTTCTACCTTCATTGAAAGTTGGTAGATCACCATCAGTGAAAGTTGTTGTTTGTTATCTTTTTTCTACCCTCAGTGAATGTTGGTAGTTCATCGTCAGTGAACAGCGGTGCTATGATATATTCTCTTTCTACCTTCAGTGAAAGTTGATAGATCACCATCAATGAAAGTTGGTGTTTTTTTATCTTTTTGCTACCCTCAGTGAATGTTGGTAGTTCATCGTCAGTGAACGGTGGTGCTATGATATATTCTCTTTCTACCTTCAGTGAAAGTTGGTAGGACATCGGCAGTGAACGTCGATGTTTGTTATCTTTTTTCTACCTTCGTTGAACGTTGGTAGTTCGTCTTTAGTGAACACCGATGCAATAATATATATTATCATTCTACCTTTAGTGAAAGTTGGTAGATCACCATTAGTGAAAGTTGGTGTTTGTTATATTTTTGCTACCCTCAGTGAACATTGGTAGTTCATCGTCAGTGAACGGCGATGCAATGATATATATTCTCTTTTTACCTTCAGTGAAAGTTGGTAGATCACCATCAGTGAAAGTTGGAGTTTGTTATGTTTTTGCTACCCTCAGTGAATGTTGGTAGTTCATCGTTAGTGAACGGCGGTGCTATGATATATTATTTTTCTATCTTCAGTGAAAGTTGGTAGATCACCATCAGTGAATGTTGGTGTTTGTTATATTTTTGCTACCCTCAGTGAATGTTGGTATTTCATCGTCAGTGAACGGCGGTGCTATGCTATATTATCTTTCTACCTTCACTGAATGTTGGTAGGACATCGGCAGTGAACATCGATGTTTGTTATCTTTCTCTTTGCCTTCAGTAAACGTCGGTAGCTTCGCCTTCGGTAGAAGTTGCTGTATCCTTTGACCATTCTACCATCCTCTTTAATTCAAGTCTTTTGATCCACCAGTGATTTATTTTCCTGGTGGGGTTGCTCCCTTGTTTCTTTATTTTGTTACATCCCTAGTGGTGATTTGCGTCCCTTTGGAATTGTCCATATGCATTCATGATCATAAACATTTGCATGGCATCTTAGGGCCAAAAATAGGGTTGGTTTTATATTTAAGTATCTTTGATCGCGTCGACACGGAGATTTTTAACCTTCGTATCTCCGGATAGAAGAAACTTAAATAAGGGCAGCTGTTGTACCCCAATTTTTCCCCTAAGATCCCTTCATCATACCATGTTGATTCACTCACAACAAGATCACACTAGGATTCTTGGTTCCCCTCCCTATATTTAGCTTTGCCCTTTTGAGGAATCACCAAGCACCTTGACTTATGTTCTTTTGTGATCATGAATATTGTTTTTCTCTTGATTTCTTCTTTTAACTAAATAAAATGCAATGTTGGTTTGTCTTGCTTGTTATCCATGTAGGTAAAGGCAATGGGATTTAACAAGTTACCCCATGGGTTCATGACTTTATTTCCACGCCCTAGTCAATAAAGCTTGAGAAGTTAAAACCTTACCATTGGATTTGTTTTGGAAGAATTATCATGGCAAGGTTGTTTTGGTTCATGACATTTCAAGGTTATCAAATTTGGTTGAAAAGCACAAGGGATTGATTGGAGAAGTTGTCATGGTTGGACAAGATTTTATTCCATTTGGTCACAAGTGCATATTTCTCTCAATATTCAAGATATGGAAGTGGTTTTGGTGGATATGAGTTCCCATTATCATCCTCAATAACTTCTATTTACAAATCATGCGTGTTGGACAAAAAGTTTGTTCAAAATTGTAAAAGTTCCTCAAAGCATTCTCTTGATCTAAGGAGCTAGGGTTTTGATCTTCAAAGGAATATATCTTGCTCATCTCTTGGTATTTTTGAGTGATTCCAAAGACATATTTCTCTTCAAAGGGTTATCAACAAATCACTTCAAAATTTTCGAGTTGTCATGAGGAAGAGACTTAATGATAAAGAAAGATTAAAAGTCCTCCAGATGAATCCCCAATTTTCCATGTGTGACTTCAAATGATCATAACTTGGTCAATTTTTATCACCTTGAGCCTGTTATTTTTCCATAACGATCTTGAAGGTTTGAAATTTATGCCTTCTTTTATGTTCAAAGTGAGAAAATGGATGGAAGTTACCTTAAGGATGCAAGACATTATAGGTCATTTCTTGATTTTTTGCCAACTTCAAGAATTCATAACTCTCTCAATTTTTGGAGATTTTGAATGGTTCAAGTTTCAAAATGTCATTCAAGAGATCTACTTCATTCCATATTCTTTGGTCAAGAGCAAATTCCAAGTGGAAGGCCATGTTTGGATGCAATACATTATAGGTCATTTTTGAAAAAGAACTTGAAATATTTCTAAGTATGGAAAGTCAACTCTTTTTCTCCAACTTTGACTCAACACAACTTTCAGCTCAAGTATCCACTTGATTCCATTCTATTTCCATTGCAAAGCTTGTAACCTCATCTTTCTAAAGCATTAATAATCATGCCCTAAGACCCCTTGAGCTGAGAATGCCATGATTTTGAAATTGGTAACTTGGAACTAAAGTTTCCTCACAAGTCAAATTTTGAAATCTTTGTTTTGACTTCTAATCACAAGTTTTCCACGCATTTTTGCCTCTAAACATGTTTAGTGAACTTCCAGAATGGATTAGCACAACAAAACGCGCATTTTGGATGAGTTTTGATCAAGTTTGAAGTCACACTTTTCTTGTTTGCAACTTTACACGATTTCCCTCTAAACTTCATCATTTCACACGCTTGGATAGCCAGAATCACCCTGCCAAACTTGTTCCACAACTCATAATTCAGTAACTTCAAAATCCATTCTCAATCCTTTTTCAATCCAATTTTTCCATCAATTCACCTTCCTTGATCTTGCCTGAAGCTAACTACATAATTACATTCAAGAATCAAGCCCTATATTGCATCATAGAAGTCCAGTTTCAAAGCTCTACAACTCAACTTCAATAGGTAGATTCCTTCATCAATTCTTCAAAACTCTAATATCATTGTGTTGCTCTCATTGTCCTGGTTCTAGTCGCAACACTTACCTTTTACTGGAAACACGTTTTGACCATGAAATTTCAAATCCCTTTTCAAAACTTTCCTTCCAAATTACTTGAGCTACAGCTTATATAAATTTGGCGTGAGGGTGTGGTTGTCTTCGCCTTGAAGAGACGAAGCGAACGACATAGGTCTGAGCTTCTGATTTTACAGTTTGAGAGACCTGTAAATCACATTGGCTGGAGGTTGAAGATGACCTACGTGTCATCTTCCAACCAATGATGGCACGCTACTTGTTATTTTTGAAAATCTAGTTTATATTTGATTGTGTACTTTATTCACTAATGACCATGATATGCACAGCGCGCCAGATCCCTTGAATTTGATTACTAACGTGTTTTGACTCTCATCCAATGGTCCACATATTTTTACTTTTATTTTCTTTTCTGATTTTTATATTATAATTGTTTTAAATTTCAAAAAATCATAGAAAATTCATATTAAGTCCAAAAAATCTGAAAAAATTATGAAAAAATATTTTGATTATTCTCTTTCTTATTTTTATTTTTTCACAATTTAATTTTTTGTTTTGGTATTTTTTATAAATTTACACTTTATTTGAATTGTATTAAATGTTTAAAAATACTTTTATACATTTTTAAATTCTGAAAAAATTATGGAGTGATCCGATAATATTGGTAACCTTATTTTATTTTTGTTTCTGACTTTACTATTTTTTATCATTTTTGGTCTATTTTACCCATTTCTTTTAATTTTAAAAATAGTTTCTGGCTTTAAAAAATTACCAAAAAATTTCTAAAATCATTTGAGCCTTTTTTCTAATTTTTCTATGGTCTTACTTTTTATTTCTTGATTAATTTGAACATAGTTAATATTTTTCTCTTTATTTTATATTTGTAAACATTATATTTAAACCCTTTTGTATATATTAAAATGTAATATTATTTTGTGACTATTTTCTGGCTGTTCTTGGGTTAAATTTTGGATCATGAACTTTATTAACATCATTGGATCTATGGTGTTGAGTTTAACTCAACAAAAATGGATGAATGATTTTAATAATAGTTTGATTAAATTTAATTCAAAAGTGGTTTGTATATTCTTTCTCATTCCTCTTCATCTCATCCCCTTCTTATTGCACTAAATGTGGTTGGAGCATGATCTCTATATCATGTCTCAGAATAAATGGTGCATAGATTGCTATTGACCAACCTCAAAATTGGTGCGACTTCTATATAAGTCCACTTACGATTGCTTAATATAGCGCTAAATTTTGTCCCGATTTTAATAAATGATCATTCGTGGTCCAAACTTATGTTTGCAAGCCCAAGTATGTTAATTTGATCTCTTTGATCCAATAACTTTGTGATTCATTGTGTGGAGGCTTTGGTTCTACCAATCCTCTAATTGATCTAAAACACCTTTGGTCAACGCGGATCACTTAAACATCGTTGATTATTAAATGGAACTTGTGAGAATTCCAAATAGATGATATACATGACAAAAAGAAAATGTAACTTATTGTGTGGAGGATTTGGTTCTACCAATCCTCTAATGAGTTCCAAATGCAAGCTTCAAGATGGTCATCCAACTAACCAATAATTATTTACTTGTTTTACTTTATGCTTTAATTTTTTTTTATGCTTTATGTACCATTTACTTTTAGCATTTACATTTCATGCCATTTTCATCTTTGCTCATTTGGGCATTTACTTTCTTGTCATTTTTACTTTACCCACTTGAGCTTTTCTTTTCTATTTTTTAAGATACTTAATAATCAACATAAACCATAAAAATCTTTAATGGTACTTGGACTATTTGGTTACTATCCTTGGAATTATGGAGCATGGGACTTCTTTTCTTTGACTTAGGATTAGAAACTTTGGCCTATCTTGGAGACCTTGTGATCTTATCTGATTATTTTGTCTGGAGTTCTTGAGGTTTACCTTAAGATATTGGATTTCTTGTTTGTTTTTGTTTGCAGGTTTTTGTGATTACACCCTTTGTTTGTAATCTGGAATTCACCCGTATACAGCCGTTACTCTGCCCAATTTTTGTGAAGACTTAATACACTTGAAGTTTGATTCTCTCAAGAGGTCTAGTATTTTTTTTCTTGATTGGTTTCAATCCAAGGAATGGTAATTCTATCTTGGCTTATAATGTCAAGTATTGGCTTCTTGTTGGTTAGATGGTTCTTATCCCTAGCTTTTATCTTATGCTTTAGGATAGTCCCTTCTTCTCCTCCCATATTCTTTAATTTCAAAAATCTTCTTCCTCCTTTTTAAAACTCTTCTTGTTTTTAAACTTGAACCACTTCATAATAAACTTGGACTTATGTCCATGAATTTTCATAAATAAACTCCAATCAACTTAATAATACCTTGACATTTTTTGTGAGAAGACTAAAAGTTAATCAATCTCATTTCAAACCATTTTGCTACTTTAACTTTTATCTTTAATATTTTATCAAAAGATTGAACCCTTGTCAATCCTTGTAGTGATGCAAACAACTATACTTTTATAATATGTAGTGAAGAGAGATATTTTCCACTAAGGTGTTGAGTGAGGCATTGTTGATTTTAAGATCCAGGCCATATCCTCCACTTTGAGATGATGCAAATTCTCCTTTCTCATAATTATGGGTAGTAGGTATGTTTTCCACATGGATAGTGACGATGATGTTTTATCTCATAAAATTAACCAACACATTTGTGTTTTAAATTTTTAAAAGAGGAACTACTTGTACCCTGATCCTCTATTGCACGAAAAGGTGGTACGTAGGCACTAAAGGTTCACAACCGCGGCGGGTGCAAAAATTATAAAATAAATATATTTCTTTTCTCACCTCCACCATCCATTTTTATACAACATTTTTTCATAGCCTAAATATATAGATTTCACAAAGAGGTTCCTGCAGAGTACCGTAGATGTTTAAGGTGCTAATACCTTCCCTTTGCATAACCAACCCCCTTACCTTGAATCTTTCCTCTTATTTTTGGGTTATTCTCTCTTTTCCCATTCCTTTGGAAACAATAAAGTGTGGTGGAGATTTTTATTTTGATTTATATAAATTCTAGTGAACCCAATGGCTCAGTCTTAAACATTTCTACCGCTAAACCCGTGTACCATCCTTTTTGATCCATCAAAGGATTGAACTATAATATCATTGGGTTTCATTATGACCCCTTTGCAATCAAGTCTGTCAAGAGCGCCTTTCAGTAGAATATTTAATGAAGAGCCAGTATCAACCAAAACATGAGCCAGAGTAGTGCCCCTGCATTCAATGGAGACATACAGGGCCTTATTATGATTTCTTCCCTCCAGAGTCAGATCAACATCATAGAAACCTAATCCATTATCGATCGTTAAGCTAGAAATATAACTTCCAAATTGATCGGCAGAGATCTCTTGTGGCACGTGAGCAGTCTTCAAGAATTTTACTAAAGCATGTGCATGAGCTTCAGAACATAGTAATAGGGATAACATAGAGATCTTAGATGGGGTCTACCCCAGCTGTTCAACAATTTTGTAGTCACTCTTGCAGATAATCTTCAATACCTCTTCCAACTCTTGTCTAGAGGTGTCTTCAACTGTAGCTTCCTTAGGTGCCTCTATTTGGGCAGGCTCTATTATTTGCTCCTTACCCCGAGCCTCAACAATTGAATCGGTGGTTGTAACTCTAACATGTGTAGCAATAGTCTTCAGTGAGATTTCCGGAGAGAAAAACCTTCTGCTTCTAGTAACCTTACTGGTTCCAGCAATATTGTCAATTTCGGGATCAACAACTTCAGTAACTTCATCTTCACCAGTCGGTAGTTCTTGTTTAATGCCATGGTAGTAGACGTCAGATCCATAGTTCCAAGGAATAGCTTTATCCGAAGAATATGGGATGGGTTCAGGTGTAGTGATAATCAGAGGAGCATCTTTCGGTAATACTCTTGTCACCCACTGGGGGACACTCATATTTCTTCCCAAGAATATAGACCACATTATACTCCCATAGAACTGATTTTGAATTGTTACATAGAGGAGGAATAAGAGTTTAAGTTATCGCAGGGGCAACTAGAGCTTGTCTACCTGTAGGACACCTGTAGGATACTTTCATCCATTAGCTTTTGGATAGCCGTCTTCAAACTAGTACACTCTTCAGGTTTAGAGGAACATGTTAAGCAAAAATCATGGAGTTCCGGCAGCACCTCGTGCTCCAACAATGGTTCTCTAACAGTTCCTAATGACATCTTGATCTCTTCAACCTTGGTTACCAGAGTATGTTCACTACTTTATTCAAAAGCATTGACCATTTCCCCTGTGTGAGGAGGCATGGGATAGCTCTGAGTATTGGGACCAACAAGGTTTAAATTTATGGCCTTTGCATTGAGGAGGTCTTGAACTTTACATTTAAATGCTATACAATTCTCAATCGTGTGGCCTGGGGCTCCAGAATGAAATTCACAATAAGCATTAATATCATACCCCCTGGGGAGAGGATTGGGTGATGGACCGAGTTCACGTAGTTTAACCGACTGATTGGTAAGTAGTTGAGGGATAAGTTGAGCATAGGACATAGGAATGGGATCACATCTTCTTTCGGGTTCTCTTTGTCTCTATTGAACTCTCGGACCTTGAGGTTGTTGATTCTGTTGTTGATAATTCAGAGGTGGTGCAAATTGTTGTTGGGGAAAATATTATGGTTGAGAAGCGAAAGGTCGTTGTTGGGCCATCTAGGGTGCTGGAGTTGTAGCAGCATATACTTGAGCAACATATTGATTAGGAACAACAGCAAGTTTTGGGAAATAAGGAAATCTAACTTGAGGGTATGTAAGAGTTTTTCATTGGTTGATTGTGATAGCACTAGTCTCACCCTCTTTCTTCTTGACAAAACCAGAAAACGGCTTCCTACCAATGCCAGTATTGTTGTTGGTATTGTTAGGGATATGTTAGATCGTTCCAACCTTAATATAAAATTCAATATGTTCTCCAATAATGACCATATCAATGAAAGAAGTAGAGGTATTGCTGAGCATGTGTTGGAGATAAGGACCTCGTAAAGTACCCATGAATAAATCAATAAGTTCACGATCCAAGAGAGGAGGTTGGACCCTTGCAGCCAGTTTACGCCACCTTTGGACGTACTCTTTAAATGAATCTTCACATTTCT
Source organism: Vicia faba (assembly GCA_948472305.1). NCBI lineage: Eukaryota > Viridiplantae > Streptophyta > Magnoliopsida > Fabales > Fabaceae > Vicia > Vicia faba. The sequence goes on from OX451735.1 coordinate 557,984,796, forward strand.
GTATCATCCCTTGAAGCTGAGTGCGGCTAGGAGCCATGGCAGTATTATAATGGTAATGTTTCAAAAAGGCGTCAGCAAGCTCTCCCAAAGTAATGACATACGTTATTTCTAGTTGTATATACCAATCCAACGGTGCCCCGGTCAAGCTATCTTGGAAGAAGTGCATTAGTAGTAGTTCATTTTCAGCATAGGCTTCCATATTGCGACATTAGGAACGAAGATGTGTCTCTCGGCAGGAGGTGCCTTTGTATTTGTCAAAATCAAGAACCTTGAATTTGGGGGGAATAACTACCACAGGAACGAGATACATTGCAGCAATATTGAATCCTGAAGTCTCGATACCCTTCATGGCTATGAGCCTCTCTTCAAGAGCATGGTACATTTTGCAGTTTCAGCAACTCCAGCAGCAAGATTCGCATGGGGCTCATCAAGATAAATGACATCGTGATGATCATCAACGTCATTCCAAGGAACTCCAGTAGGGGTCCCAACATTTGCATTATTATTCCCTCCATTTGCAGAAGTGGAGGGGGCAGTAGTGGCAATCTTTACAACACTTTTATGTAACTCTTCTTGACCCTTGATAACAGCATGAAGGGTTTCCATAAGTTGATCCATGCGAGTGCCCATGGTGTCCATATCTCGGCAGATATCATTCTGATTTTCTTCGAAAATATCCATAAGTCTTCGTTGGTTGCTTCTTGTACATTAGGGATGTAGAGAAGTCATCTTTGATGTTCACTGAAGTCTCTGCACTACACATAAAAAGTCCAGGATGGGTTAATGGTTCAACAGCTCTCATCTTCTCTGGCTCCCAGGTCGAAAGCAACAATCTCTTCTCGATTACTCGGTAAACAATGCTACATTCAAGGGGACCTCCACTGAGTGGGGGATTTCATGCCTCCTTCTTCGGGATTACTCCCTCAAAGTTAACATGACTATACCGCCCATCCTAATCCTAAATGTAACCCCAAGTTCGGGGATAGGACTTATCGAATGTAAACACCCAACCCAACATCACAAAAGATACAACATATCCAAAATATATGAGTAGCAACAGTATAATGCAATATATACAAAAGGAAAATAAAGCAATAAATATAGTGGTAAAGCAAATAAAGTAAATAAATAAACACCCAAAGAAAAAAATAAACAAAACTAGGATAGACTCGCAAAGTATTATTCCCCTGCAGTGTTTCCAGTTGAAGCTATCTGCAAAAAACACAGAGCCACCACCGAACTTTATGTATCCCGAAGGAAGGGGAAATATCGAGAAAACCACAAGAGGATGGATAAGATGGTCTTGCAATCAAGAGAGATGGTAAGGAAGTTGATTATTCAAGGGGAAGGTATTAGCACCCCTCACATTCGTTGTACTTAACATGATCCATTTTGTTTGTTTGCTTCTAAGGTTGTGTTTATCTATAACTATACTTGCTAAGGGGAAAGAAATGGTTTTTATTAGTGCGTTCGTGATGGTCTCACCACCCTTTTCCTACGTATCCAATGAATGAATCAGAACACCGTAGTTCTTCTAAAAAATATTGGTTTGTTGGTGTTTTTTAGTGGGCGACATCAACACACACATTCTAGCAATAGGCACGACCTGTATCGCTGTAGAATGGAGATAACATGCCTTTTTAGGGAGGTTTTGATTGGTTGAGTGTTTTGAGAGTTTTGAAAGGAGTTTGAATAAATTAAATATTTTTGGATTTTTGATTGAATGAGAATTTTTAATTTTAAATGAAGAAAGAGTTTAAGAGGGGGACTAGAAAAACCCTGATGTTATCATGCATGGGTTATAATCTAAGGTCTGATTAGTTCACATCTTAAAGAAGAGGAAACTATCATCCTAAGGGATACTATTATAAGCATCAAACAAAATGAGAAAGTATTTGTGAAGAGTGATCATGCATGGTGATCACGGCAAAAGTGACGAAACAATGAGTAGTATCATGAAAGGCGTAAATGGAAAGTTTGGTGTAGGGAACTGAATCGGGTTATGATTAACCAAGGGGTGCACTTGATTAATCTCGTGATAGTAGGTGCTCCTACCCTTAACCATGAGACCCTTTCCGCATGGAAACACTTGGTATATGGACCGAAGTGATTGATTCGGATTATGATTTAACCAAAGGGCTAAGCTTGATCAAATCTCTTGAGGAATACTTGGTATATGGACCAAGGTAAAAGAATTGGATTTGAATTTATTAAATGCGTTTGAGTGTGCGTTTGGTGGCCAATCATACAGACATGAGAAAGCAAATAATTTAATTCAAACAATACAATTCTAAATCGTTAAATAACTATTTTAAATTAAAAATCCTTTGATTTTTATAGAAATTAATTTATTAATAAATTAATTATCATCAAAAATCAAAATCAATTTAAATAGAATAGTTATTTAATACATTATTTATATCTTTATAAAGCAATAGAAATAAAAGAAATAAATAAATTTAAAGAGAGAAAGGATTAGAGATGGGCATGTATTGCAGAATTTAGGGGGTAAAAAGAAATCTAGAAGGCCCAAATAAAGTGTGGCCCAAGTGCTCACATGATCCAGTGCTTCCAGCCAGTGAATGTGTACCATGGGCACACACACCATAACGTTTGATGATGCTCTAAAGAATATCAGAAGGCTGGGAACACATAGGTACATGGTAAAGACAGTGGAGTGCTTGTATTGTAACACGCATATAGGATTAATGGTGGTGACATTTGTCACCACCTAATCAGCTAGTAATCAACCACTTAAATCCCTAAACCAACACAAATTAACAAAAAAAAAAAACAAAACATTAACCCTCATCTCTCTCTCACTTCTCATATGTTCTATCTTCCTCCTCTGATGAGGTTCCCTGCCTGAGACTACAATACGATCGTGCCGGAAAATGCCTCTCGGTTGTGACGGTGGCGGCGTGACACTAAAAACCACTTTTCTTACATTTTTATACTCGTTTTTTCTTCCTAATCATGAACCTGTGGTCCGATTTCGCAGGAAACACCCGGTTGGATCTAGATCTAGAAAGGGGTTTCAAAAATATAATTCGAAAATGATGAAGGTAATGATGAATGAGGGTAGAGGAAGTGATTAAGGGCCCTGTGTACGCGGATAAAAACCTTCAAACGCAAAGGGGGACTAAAACGGCGGTAAAATAAGCTTAGCGGCGGATTCTGAGCGGAACGGTGGTTGGTGTCTGTGATGCGCAACCTTTTTTTCGTGAGATCTCTCTAATTTAGGCTTGCTTGATTTTCCTTTTCTCTTTTGTTTGATTTCTTAAGGGACTTAGTGAATGGAAGATGATGATGATGATTAGAGTTTTTTCCTTGTGTTGTTGTGAACAATTTTTTTTTGCTCTCCGGTTTTTGTGTATTCCTCTGCTGGTTTTTTCTTGTGTATTCTTGCTAGTTTTATTCTGTGTATTCTTACTGGTTTTTTTCTATGTATTCTTGTGTGAGATTTAACGTTCAGAGACTATGGAAATACGGTTGAAGTTTATAGAATTCAGGTAGCTTTTGAAGGATTTGTTGTTAAGTGTAAAGGGATTACATTATTTGCAGTTTTTATGATATTTGTGGATAAAATGATGCATAGGTTTTAGAAATAGTTCAATGATGGTGATGAATGAAGGATATAGAAATTGAGAGTTTATGGTGTAATTAAGTTTTGGATTTGAAGGAGGTTTGAAAGACATTTGGGACTGGTTTATCAGAGGTTTTGAAGTGTTTCATTATCAGGTTCTTGGCTAACTTTTTTGTGTATTGTTGATGATTTTCGGAGAGTTTTGAGTGAGTTTCTTTGAGAAATTCTTTCCTTTAACAATGTTCTCAGTTCCGTCCTCTTGGGTAATCTTCCCTATCTCTTATAGTGAATAAGGGTTTATTTTTGGGGAAAGGTTTGAGAAATTTGAACATTTTTTATATGTTGTTTTTGTAGCTTTAGAATGCAGGTTATGTTTGGTTAATTTGTGCAATGTTTTGACTAAGATGAGGCAGGTTTGGCAGTAGTATGGACTGTTGTGTTTGGAGTTTTTTATGGCTTATTATCTCAGGTTTTGGAGAGACTTGTGTGTTGTACCCCAAAATTTGCCCTCCCATATTCTCCAAGAAATTGCCAAGTCAAGCTGCAAAATTCCCCAAGGGTTGCACAGGGCAAAGGTCTTCTATACAGTCAAAACTAGGGTTTATGCTCTGATCAAGAAAATGAAGTTTCCAAAGGCCCAATCAAATCTCACATGCCTACAAATATGGTCAAGTATCCTCATATCAAGTTTCAAGTCATTCAGCTCAAAATTGCACAGTCAAAAACCCTAATTGCACTACAGTCAACTGTAGGGGCAAAATGGTCATTTGACAGTCAAAAGTTCAAATTTTTGGTAAACATATCATTTTGAAGCCACAAACATCATTTGATCAATGCTTGATCATGATTCTCAAAATTTGGCTCAGAAATCATCAAGATGCAAAAGTTTCCTTATTTGGACAGCTGAAAAAGTCAACTGAAATTGACCAGGGCATAACTTTCACATGGATTATCAGAAAAATTCCATCCAAAGCTCATTTTAAAGAGAAAGACATTTCCTACAACTCATCTTCATACTTCAAGTCCAAGAAATGCTCTCACAAAAAGTTATCAATTTCAACATTTTAGGTCATTTTCAAAAGTCAACAAAAAGGGACTTTAAGTCAAAGGCCATAACTTGAGATTGGTAAATCAAAATGACATGGGACCAAAAGCATTGGTTAGAGGACTCAAAGACCTTTCCAAAATGTCCAAGAACATGAGAAAAGCTTACAAATTGAGCAAGTTATGCCTTGTGGAAGTTGGGAAATTTTTGGATATTTTGAAAAGTCAACATTGATTCAAATGACCTAAAATTGCTAATAGGCCCATTTTTCTTCCATGATTCATCATCCATGACATGTGCACGACCACTTGGCCCAAAGGGAAGTATTTTCTCATTTTTTATTTATTTATTTGAATTTTTATTTATATTAATTCATTTAAATCATTTAAATATATGAAAAATATTTAACTCACCCTAACCAATCTTTTTATACATGTTTTAGACTCAATAATTCGTGTAAAATCAAATGGGGAAAGATTTGGAGCAAATTGATCATAATTGACACAAGAACACATGGAAAAGATATGGAAAGATCTTAACAAATCAAATTTTCAAAAACAATGAATGCCAGAGATTTGATTGAGTTTTTCTTAACCTAATTGTTCCTACATATACAAGAAACATAACCCTAATCAAGATGGACACGCAGCTGCTCAGAAACATAAGAATCAAACTTGAAATTTTCTCTAAAGAACTCAATTCTGAAATCATCTTTACAGGTCGATTCAAAGCACAAGACTTGTTTCAATAGCTTCCTCAAGGATTACTGATCACATTCCAATCAGAATCATCCATCACCACGCCAAGAATTGGTAAAACAAACTCAAACTGTATCAAGAAAAATCCATGATCGTATTTTAATTTCTAGACATCCTCATAGCATTCTAATTGTATATTCATGATCAGTGAAGCATTTGCAAACTAACCCGTGCGTTTAATTGAGTTTTGGCAAGCTGTAGACGATTCCCCCATTGCCAAATTCTAGGGTTTTCAGAGTTGGAAATTGGGCGTTTTCACATAGCGTAAAATTAAAGAACCATAGTGCCATGAATGTAATCAGCAAGCTTGGATGAAGAAGAATCCATATTCGCGATCAATTTATGAGTAACACAGACCTAATCGCTATTTTCCCATAGCCGGCCTAATAAGACGCATGAAAAACCGTTGCTTTTGTTTTTGTGTTTCAGGCACGCGAGGAAGACGAAATCGTGGCAACACGTGATACGCTGGTTTGAATTTTCGCGCGTGGATCCACTAGCATTGATTGTTTTCTTTTTATTAATTGTTGTTTATTTATATATCAAATGCGTTAGTTGACACAGTTGGTTGGAGAAAGCATTGGCAATATCCATGACCTGGGTTCGAGCCCCAGGTCTTACATGTTTCAATATTATTTTTCATTAGCAACTCCTATGCGCTTCCAAACATCAAGGCGCACCATACACCTCAAGATCCAGCTATCCACGTGTCCCTGGAGATCAGATTAAAGGCTGAAAGTTGATGAACGCTATAGGCTTGAGTCAACATGCTAGCATGTGAATAAAAAAGTCAATAAGGCCAAGGTCAAATGGGCCAGATTACTAAGGCCAAGACCTCCACTTTGGGGACTTCCACCCCCCCTGGTTTGCAATTCTCTACACTTTCTTTATATTTTATTTTCAATTGTTATTTTATTCTTTATTGTTTTAATTTAATTAATTATTTTTTTACAAAATACAAAAACCTTATAAAAATCAGAAAAGATAAAAAACATAATTAATATTTTATTTTAATATTTTCTTGTAAACAAATTGTATGTAAATAAATTTAGTTTTAAATTAGGGTTTGCAATATTAATTCTTTTCATAAAAAGTCTAAAAAATGTAGAAATAGGTTTAATTATTGTTTTTATTCCTTTTAACTTTTCTTTTTCACAATAATATTATTTATTTTATTTATTTTCATAATTAAAATTGTACAAAAAAAATTAGGTTTACTTTAGGTTAAAAAACTTCAATATTTTTCTTAATAACTTAAAAAATAATTAGAATTAGGTTTAGCATTTTATTTTAATTTTAATTAATTCTCTTTTTCTATTAAATCTTAAAATACATAAAAATACCAAAAACAAGTCTTTCTTTTAACTTTAATTAATTAACTAATTCATTAATTTTAATTTTTGCAAAAGGGTCCAACGCCCTCGTTTCGTTCTTAATTTCTTATTTGTTCGCATATTTATTTTATGTCATTTAAATAATTATGTACCTCTCCCGAAGCCTTGTAATTACTTCTCGCACTTTTAATTTCTTTATTTTTCGTCAAATCGGGTCCGGTTTAATTTTGGCGATGTGGATCCGCGCCATTTGTAATAGCTTAGAATTTACTTTTTCCTCGCACTTTTTAACTGCTAAATCAAAAGCATGCAAGAATGAATGGCCTTAAATGAAAACAAACGCTAGATCACCAATAACATGACAAAAGACAAAATATCTGAAAACGACACACAAATCGCACACACCACCCCTAGGGTACGCCTCACTGTTGCCTTGCCTTCGAAAGGTGATTGTCGAGTAGAGGATGTCTTAGTAAGTCCTCATGATCCGGGAACCTGGCATGAGGGTAGCTTCTAAGGTGTCTTCCCATTGCTCTGGTGATCACCATGTCCCGAACCTCGAATTGACCCGAATACCTCCAACGGTGGTGCTACCTACCTCTCAATGGTGGGATGGCACTACTTTAAAGGACATTTACACAGACGAATTCCTTAGGGTAGGTAGACGACTCTAGATACTTGCTCTAAATTTCAAAACAAATCAAAAAATACTTTTCACACCAACACATTTTCAAAAGCTTTCAAAGCAATTTTTCAAACACTCTGATACAAGAGTCGAACTGGAATTTTCAAAGAAACTTTTTTAAAACCCACAGTTGAAAAGCAAACACACCATTTTTGAAAACACAAATGAGCAAGTATCTAAGAGCCCATGGATAACCATGGATAGAAAGGGTGCTAACACCTTCCCTTTCTATAACTTACCTCCCGAACCGAGAGCACCTCCCTAAATTCGTACTGAAGAATCAAGAAGGAAGAGGTTGGGCTCATAGGTTAATGTCTCTCACCGATAAAGACATCATTTGGACTTGCAGAGGTTTGGATGAGATAGCTATTATTGATCGATGCGGGGAATACCCTAATGTTCCTCTGATTGGTACCCAAGGAGGGATCTCTTACAATCCATGTCTAGCACTCCGTCAGTTTGGAAGAGCAAGAAGAGCAGGGCCCCATGAGATGTTGGTGCCTCACATCAGTTTCGAGTTTCAGGTGGATAGTGACGAGCTGCGTTGTAGGTTCATCAAGGCTTGGGATAAGGTTCATAAAGCTGACCCACAAGAGTTAGGGCCAAAGACTTCTTTACCTATGGAAGCCTACTACAAATGGGTTTGCATCCGCTCTCAGAAGTTAGGTATGCCGTATGAAGCTGTCAGACCCGTCATTCTTGAGTGTCCTGATAAAGATGGTGTTCCTCCAACTGTCCTTCCTCCTCAGATACCTACTGATTATGAGACATTGAAGAGATCTTGGTCGCAACTGCGAGAAGAGCGGGATTCTTACCGGGAAAAGTTCAACGAGCAGGAATCAAAGATCCAGAAGCTGACCAAGCTGTTGGAGAATGAGAGAGCTCTGAATGCCTACATCCGTACTGAGAAGAGGAGACCATGGGATCAATAATGAGTTCCAGATGTGCTTTTACCGTTTTATTTCCTTTCCAGTATTTCCTTTCATGTAATGCCTAAGGGCAACTTGTTGAATAATTTCAGTTGCAAAGTTGAATCTAATGAAGTGTGTTCTTTTTTGTTTACAAAGTTGATTCCCGATTGTCTTTGAAAACATAAATCATACGCATTTCATACATCATGTGCATAGCAGGTTTTTCCCCTTTTCAGGTTGCTTACAGTTCTTCGCTGTTTATTTCAGCATCATGAATACCGACTCTGCATCAACCGAGACTTCCATCAAGGCTCTTCAGGTGCAGAATGCACAATTCCAGGAATTAATCAAGGGTCTGGCTCAAGGCCAATAAGAACTGAAGGCTATGCTCCTGAAGAAGGAGAAGAAGAAGAAGAGAAGAACTGTTCTGTTCAACTCGGGCCGAAGGTTTAACAATACTCTGCAACAGGAAGAGGCTGGTTCTTCTGTTGACAAGAATTCTCCTCAGGCAGAAGCAAGGGTTCCTAGTCCGGTAGTCTCCGACAACGAGACAGATTTTGATGAAGAACAGTACCCTCCTGCAGACGACAAATATAAGCAATTGGAGGACAGGTTGAAGGCTATGGAGGTTCAACAGGTACCTGGGCTGGATTTCGGAGATCTGGGTTTGTCGACTGGTGTGATCATCCCTCACAAGTTCAAAGCACCATCCTTCTCTAAGTATGACGGGGCGTCTTGTCCCAAACTGCATCTAAGGTCCTATGTTCGGAAAATTCAGCCGTACTCTGCGGATAAGAATTTATGGATCCACTTCTTCCAGGAGAGTCTTTCAGGGACTCATATCGAATGGTTCTATCAGCTGGATGGGACCAAGGTTCGTAACTGGGAGGAGTTGGCTACTGCTTTCTATAAGCAGTATCAATATAATGCCGACCTTGCCCCCACACGTACCCAACTCCAGGGTATGTCGTTAGGTGCAAGCGAAGGTTTTAAGGAGTACGCTCAGAAGTGGAGAGACCTGGCTGGCAGGGTGCAGCCTCCGTTGACTGATCGGGAGTTGGTAGACATGTTCTTGGGGACCCTATCTGGGCCATTTTTCAACCATCTCATCGGGAATTCATCTGCAGGGTTCACTGATCTAATCTTGACTGGAGAGAGGATTGAAGCTGGGTTAAAATCTGGAAAAATTCTGAAGGGTGCATCATCCAGTTCTGAGAAGAAACCCTTCAAGAAGGAGTCTAGTGCCGTATATGGTTCCAGGAAATCAGAGAGACATGAGCACCGCCAATCTGTCAGTGCGGTAATGATTGCTAAGCGTGCTGCCGCTCCCGTTCAAACAATCCTCAGAAGGTTGAAAGACCCCGGAGAGAATTCACCCGGTTAAGCATGACCCTATCGCAGATCCTGCCACAGTTACTATCCACCAATTTAGTGATTGTCAGGGAGGCGCCGAAGTTCCCCAATACTGCATCTCCCAAGTACAACCCGAATGCTCGTTGTGCCTACCATTCAGATAGCCCGGGGCACTCTACTGATGACTGTTGGGCGTTAAAGAACAAGCTGCAGGACCTTATTGACGCCAAGGAGGTACAGTTTGAGGCATCTGAGAAGCTTAATGTAGTAACAGCTCCCCTACCCGCTCATGGAGTAAATGCTATTGGGGACGAAGACGAAGTGGACGATGCTGAGTTTGATAGCTGGATCTACCCGGCAACCGACAGTGGATCTAACAATTGGAGTGCAAAGGACAACTTATCTGTTTCTCTTGTTACTGAGTAATGAATTCCTATGTTTTGTTATTTTGTAATAAACAATGATAAACTCTATGGCCCGGTGTCTTACCCGAGGCACCGTGGTTCTATTTGTGAGGGCATATAAACTGTCATTTCATATATCATGAATGAAAATCTTGGACGTATTTTTCGCATTGCAAATATTGTGCTCCTTTTCTGTCTTTCTTCTCCTTTACATAATTTTCAAAACAGCTGTATTTACACACACACTCACTCATATAGGTTCCAATCCACTCTGGATCTCACTGATAACAACTCTGCTACTGCCAATTATGACTTCGAAAATCCGATCAACTTAGTCGAAGACGAAGGTGAAGATGATTGAGAAGTGCCTGGTGAGCTTGCAAGACTGCTGCTTCAGGAAGAGAGGGCAATTCAACCCCACGAAGAGCCAGTGGAAACCATAAACTTGGGTACTGAGGCAGACAGGAAAGAGGTAAAGATTGGTGCCAACCTAGATTTCAGCGTGAAGCAACGGTTAACCAAGATGCTGCATGATTATATGGAGATCTTTGCTTGGTCCTACGAAGACATGCCCGGGTTGGATACCGATATTGTGGTCCATCACTTGCCAACTAAGGAAGACTGCCCTCCAGTTAAGCAAAAGGTCCGTCGGATGCGTCCAGAGATGTCTGAGAAGATTAAAGCCGAGGTCATGAAACAGTTTGATGCTGGGTTCCTTGCAGTGACTTCTTACCCTCAGTGGGTTGCTAACGTGGTGCCGGTACCTAAGAAGGACGGTAAGGTCAGAATGTGTGTCGACTATAGGGATCTGAACAGGGCCAGCCCCAAAGATAACTTCCCCTTACCTCACATTGATGTCCTTGTTGATAATACAGCTCAGCACAAGGTGTTCTCTTTCATGGATGGCTTTTCAGGTTACAATCAGATTAAGATGGCACCTGAAGACATGGAAAAGACTACATTTGTTACTCAGTGGGGCACCTTCTGTTACAAGGTCATGCCGTTCGGGTTGAAAAACGCTGGGGCAACCTACCAACGTGCCATGGTTGCCTTATTTCATGACATGATCCATCACGAGATAGAGGTGTATGTGGACGACATGATCGCGAGGTCCCAGACTGAGGAAGGGCATCTAGATCATCTGCAAAAGTTGTTTGACCGGTTGAAACTGTACAAACTGAGATTGAACCCGAACAAGTGCACCTTCGGGGTAAGATCTGGGAAGTTGCTAGGCTTCGTGGTCAGTGATAAGGGTATTCAAGTGGACCCTGCCAAGGTCAAAGCTATTCAAGAGATGCCAGTTCCTAAGACAGAGAAGGAAGTCAGAGGCTTTTTAGGACGCCTGAATTACATTGCTCGCTTCATCTCACATCTGACTGCTACCTGTGAGCCAATCTTCAAGCTGCTGAAGAAAGATCAGGTAGTACGTTGGAACGATGAATGTCAGGCTGCCTTCGACAGAATCAAAGAGTATCTCCAAGAACCACCTATCCTTATGCCACCGGTTGAAGGGAGACCTCTGATACTATACCTGACAGTGCTTGACAATTCAATGGGGTGTGTGCTGGGGCAGCATGACGAGTCTGGCCGAAAAGAGCATGCCATTTATTACCTTAGCAAAAAGTTTACCGACTGTGAGACCCGATACTCACTGCTTGAGAAAACTTGCTGCGCTTTGGTATGGGCCGCTCGCCGGCTGAGACAGTATATGCTGACTCACACTACCTTGTTGATCTCAAAGATGGATCCGATAAAGTACATATTCGAAAAGCCTGCTCTGTCTGGGAGAATTGCAAGATGGCAAATGATCTTGACGGAATACGACATTCAATATACAACCCAGAAAGCCATCAAGGGAAGTGTATTGGCAGACCACCTGGCACATCAAGCTGTAGATGACTATCAGTCCATGAACTTCGAGTTTCCGGATGAAAGCATCATGATAGTGACTGATTGTGAAGTACCTGGACCGGATGAAGGACATGAACCAGGATCCCGATGGTCTATGCACTTTGACGGAGCCTCCAATGCTTTGAGAAATGGTATCGGCGCCATAATCATATCTCCACAAGGTACTCATACTCCACTCACTGCCCGGTTGTGTTTCAACTGTACCAACAACATGGCGGAGTATGAGGCGTGCATCATGGGTCTTCAAGCTGCGATCGACCTAAGGATAAAATTTCTAAGTGTCTTCGGAGATTCCGCTCTTGTGATCAATCAGATCAAAGGAGAGTGGGATACGAAACATCCAAACCTGATTCCTTACAGAGAATGTGTGTTGACCCTGATCCCCCACTTCACAGAGATAACCTTTGAGCACTTTCCAAGAGAAGAGAATCAGCTAGCGGACGCGTTAGCTACAATGTCTTCAATGTTCAAGGTCAAATGGGATAATGAGGCTCCCCGGATCATCATCTGGAAATTGGACGAACCGGCATACTGTTGCGAACTCGAGACGGAATTGGTGATTGAGAAGCCTTGGTACCATGAAGTGAAGAGATACTTGGAAACTCAGGAATACCCAGGAGGTGCTTCTGTCAATGATAAGAAATTCCTGAGGAGGTTTGCAGCCAAGTTCTTCCTTAGCAACGACATCTTGTACAAGCGAAACCATGATTCAACCTTACTACGCTGTGTGGATAAAATGGAAGCAGAAAGGATCATGGAAGAGCTACATGAAGGGACCTTTGGTACACATTCCAATGGACACACTATGGCTAAGAAAATCCTACGGGCAGGATATTACTGGTCTACAATGGAAGCTGACTGTTACCAACATTCTAGGACATGCCATAAGTGCCAGATTTATGCAGACAAGGTGCATGTTCCTCCGGTTCCCCTGAATGTTTTGACTGCGCCTTGGCCGTTTGCAATGTGGGGCATAGACATGATCGGCGAGATTAAACCTACGGCATCTAATGGGCATCGCTTCATCCTAGTGGCGATTGATTATTTTACAAAGTGGGTTGAGGCAGCATCCTATGCTACGGTAACCAAGACTATTGTGGCACGGTTTATTCGACACAATCTGATCTGCCGGTACGGCGTCCCTGAGAGGATTATTACAGACAACGGTACCAATCTGAACAACAAGATGATCGCTGAGCTCTGCGAACAGTTCAAGATACAACACCACAATTCTTCTCCTTACAGACCGAAGATGAATGGGGCTGTAGAAGCAGCAAATAAGAACATCAAGAAAATCATGCAAAAGATGACAGTGACCTATAAAGATTGGCACGAGATGTTACCGTTCGCTCTACATGGGTACCGAACCTCAGCTAGGACGTCAATCGGGGCAACTCCTTTTTCCTTGGTTTATGGTATGGAGGCAGTCTTACCAATCGAAGTGCAAATACCCTCTCTCCGGATAATGAAGGATGCAAATCTGAACGAAGATGATTGGATCCAGACACGACTTGATCAGCTCAACCTCATTGATGAAAAGAGACTTGATGCTATCTGTCACGGTCAGACGTATCAGAAACGGATGATCAGGGTATTTAACAAAAAGGTCAGACCACAGGAATATCAAGTTGGGGATCTGGTAATCAAGAGAATCATCCTTCCTCAGAGTGATCCAAGGGGCAAATGGACCCCTACGTACGAAGGGCCATTTGTGGTTAAACATGTGTTCTCAGGAGGAGCAATGATATTAACCAATATGGATGGTGACGACCTTCCTCACCCCGCCAATGCAGACATAGTAAAAAGATACTACGCATAAAAAAGACCCGCTAGGCTGACATGCCTAGGCAAAAATTAGGGCTTCCCGTCGAACCAAAAGGGTTCGGGCAAAATGAAGGGATGAAATGAAAAAATCTGTACACCCGGCAAGTCGAAAACCTGAAAAGGCGGCTTGGGCAAAAATGGGTATCCCGGTGGACTGAAAACCCGAAAGGGAAGTCCAGGCAAAAATTAGGGATAAAAGCGTAATACTATGTCTCATTGGATCACTTTGCATCCAGAATCCGGTATCTACCTCAAGTTCAGACGGCATCGATTAGTCAGCTTCACCTTCAACCAAGGTCATCAAGTGATGAGACGCTCGGAGTTATAAAGGCAATAGCAGAATTGAAACCCAGTGGGATCATTCATTTCACACAGCTGTTTTATTTTCTTTTGTACAAAATTTGTATAAACTCTCTTGTTCGGCGACGTTCTCTTACTAGGACGTCAGCCTCTTGTACACCAAACGCCTATTCACGGGCCATTCAAAATCAATACAAATATATTTTCAGTTAAACGTGCCAAGTGTTTTCCTTTTCTGTTTTGTTTTGCGAAGAACGTCCAAGGTTCAATTTGTGATATATGCATTGACGATAGTTTGCTAACTCATAAATATTTGCATACGAAACAAAGGAATTAATTGCAGGTGACACTAGAAACAGGGGCAATAAAGATTTGTCTAAACAATCCATTTGTTCTATCCTCCAAGGTACCAAGGTAGGTTCAGCTAAAGAACATGACCAGTACATATTAATTCCCCAGAGAGTGATTCAGCAAAACCGTGCATTCTTCTCCAAGCAGAGTTGATAAATCTCAAGGAAATTGAGTATCCTCCCGTAGGTCTCAATACTTCCCCGGCAGTCTCGGCCTAAAGATTGTGCCCCGGCGGTATACCAACATTCAAAGGAATCACTCCCCCGCAGTTCCAAAACCCCCCAGAAGAGTCCAATCCAGTTTCCCCAGGAAAAATTGGAATTCATATCCCCAAACAGTAAGCTTATCCCCAGTAAATTCTGGAAGCTTATCATTCGCAGAGCACGAACGCGTCGCCCGACTTTATTTAAAGAGTTATTTCCTCAACAGGATATAACTGGGTTATCCTCAGCCAAAAGCCACGGAAAGAGCGTCCTCGACATAGTCTTCCTATCCCCAGCGAAGTCTATCAATACTCCCAATACAACAAGTATCCTCAGCAAGTTATCATCAATAATTCAGCAAAAGCATTCCTCTCCCCACAGAGTATTGCTTCCCAGCATGGTCGCTAGAGTATCTTTTCTCCCCGCAGAATCCTCCATTTGCCAAGTGTATTCCGCAACGGAGTCATCTCCTCCTATCGGTATTCTTGCAGTTATCATGCCCAGCGGAAGCAAAATTTATTCTTCAACATCAGCCCAGGATACGACTTCCCGGCACCCGTCAAGGATTCACTTTCCTAGACAAAAACATACATAAAACATCACATACATCATTATACATGCATATACGCATCATACCTTACAAATCTCATTTATGTTGAGAACATCATTGCTTGATCCATATCATGCATTGCATATGACTGACTTTTACCTTTCAGGAAAGATGCAGTTTAAATTCTCAATCACATTTCAAGACCTTGTCCGGTTCAGTTAAATCGACCCTAAGATTTTCCTGATTCTTATCCAGTCAAAGGCCTTCTCCTGTTCAGTCAGATCGACCCTAAGATCTCCCTGATGCTTATCCAGTTGAAGATATTCCAAGACCTTGTCCGGTTCAGTTAAATCGACCCTAAGATTTTCCTGATGCTTATCCAGTCAAAGGCCTTCCCTGGTTCAGTCAGATCGACCCTAAGATCTCCCTGATGCTTATCCAATTGAAGATATTCCAAGACCTTGTCCGGTTCAGTTAAATCGACCCTAAGATTTTCCTGATGCTTATCCAGTCAAAGGCCTTTTCTGGTTCAGTCAGATCGACCCTAAGATCTCCCTGATGCTTATCCAGTTGAAGATATTCCAAGACCTTGTCCGGTTCAGTTAAATCGACCCTAAGATTTGCCTGATGCTTATCCAGTCAAAGGCCTTCCCTGGTTCAGTCAGATCGACCCTAAGATCTCCCTGATGCTTATCCAGTTGAAGATATTCCAAGACCTTGTCCGGTTCAGTTAAATCGACCCTAAGATTTTCCTGATGCTTATCCAGTCAAAGGCCTTCTCTGGTTCAGTCAGATCGACCTTAAGATCTCCGTGATGCTTATCCAGTTGAAGATATTCCAAGACCTTGTCTGGTTCAGTTAAATCGACCCTAAGATTTTCCTGATGCTTATCCAGTCAAAGGCCTTCTCTGGTTCAGTCAGATCGACCCTAAGATCTCCCTGATGCTTATCCAGTTGAAGATATTCCAAGACCTTGTCCGGTTCAGTTAAATCGACCCTAAGATTTTCCTGATGCTTATCCAGTCAAAGGCCTTCTCTAGTTCAGTCAGATCGACCCTAAGATCTCCCTGATGCTTATCCAGTTGAAGATATTCCAAGACCTTGTCCGGTTCAGTTAAATCGACCCTAAGATTTTCCTGATGCTTATCCAGTCAAAGGCCTTCTCTGGTTCAGTCAGATCAACCCTAAGATCTCCCTGATGCTTATCCAGTCGAAGATATTCCAAGACCTTGGCCGGTTCAGTTAAGTCGACCCTAAGATTTTCCTGATGCTTATCCAGTCAAAGGCCTCCTCTGGTTCAGTCAGATCGACCCTAAGATCTCCCTGATTCTTATCCCAGTAGAAGACACCCAAGATTTTTTTCAACGAGCGTTGTTGAAGTTAAAGTCGCCCAAGGTTCTCTTACCGTTCATATTAAGGCAGTAACAATCCCTGGTTCATCCATCATCATTTGAAGCTCCATACTCAGCTCCTGTAACCAGTCAGGACACATCTATACCAAGCATCTGAAAACCAGCTCCTGCAACGTGTCAGGTACTCATTTGTTCTTTTGCAGGTATGCAGGTTCTCGCTAAGGAATCTCCTACGCGATAAACATCCAGATGGCATCTATAAGCCCATCATCCTATCCAGCAATCTGCAAATGGCATCTATAAGCCCATTCCCCCATCACACTGCTAACATGTGAGCGCAAATTTCTGGGCACTCTAGTGTTCAATCATCTTCCACCTTCGGATTACGAAAGGCACGTCAGCCAATCTGCATCCTCAGGTCTAAGAAGATTGAACAGGGGCAACTGTTGTACCCCAAAATTTGCCCTCCCATATTCTCCAAGAAATTGCCAAGTCAAGCTGCAAAATTCCCCAAGAGTTGCACAGGGCAAAGGTCTCCTATACAGTCAAAACTAGGGTTTGTGCTCTGATCAAGAAAATGAAGTTTCCAAAGGCCCAATCAAATCTCACATGTCTACAAATATGGTCAAGTATCCTCATATCAAGTTTCAAGTCATTCAGCTCAAAATTGCACAGTCAAAAACCCTAATTGCACTACAGTCAACTGTAGGGGCAAAATGGTCATTTGACAGTCAAAAGTTCAAATTTTTGGTCAACATATCATTTTGAAGCCACAAACATCATTTGATCAATGCTTGATCATGATTCTCAAAATTTGGCTCAGAAATCATCAAGATGCAAAAGTTTCCTTATTTGGACAGCTGAAAAAGTCAACTGAAATTGACCAGGGCATAACTTTCACATGGATTATCAGAAAAATTCCATCCAAAGCTCATTTTAAAGAGAAAGACATTTCCTACAACTCATCTTCATACTTCAAGTCCAAGAAATGCTCTCACAAAAAGTTATCAATTTCAACATTTTAGGTCATTTTCAAAAGTCAACAAAAAGGGACTTTAAGTCAAAGGCCATAACTTGTGATTGGTAAATCAAAATGACATGGGACCAAAAGCATTGGTTAGAGGACTCAAAGACCTTTCCAAAATGTCCAAGAACATGAGAAAAGCTTACAAATTGAGCAAGTTATGCCTTGTGGAAGTTGGGAAAGTTTTGGATATTTTGAAAAGTCAACATTGATTCAAATGACCTAAAATTGCTAATGGGCCCATTTTTCTTCCATGATTCATCATCCATGACATGTGCACGACCACTTGGCCCAAAGGGAAGTATTTTCTCATTTTTTATTTATTTATTTGAATTTTTATTTATATTAATTCATTTAAATCATTTAAATATATGAAAAATATTTAACTCACCCTAACCAATCTTTTTATACATGTTTTAGACTCAATAATTCGTGTAAAATCAAATGGGGAAAGATTTGGAGCAAATTGATCATAATTGACACAAGAACACATGGAAAAGATATGGAAAGATCTTAACAAATCAAATTTTCAAAAACAATGAATGCCAGAGATTTGATTGAGTTTTTCTTAACCTAATTGTTCCTACATATACAAGAAACATAACCCTAATCAAGATGGACACGCAGCTGCTCAGAAACATAAGAATCAAACTTGAAATTTTCTCTAAAGAACTCAATTCTGAAATCATCTTTACAGGTCGATTCAAAGCACAAGACTTGTTTCAATAGCTTCCTCAAGGATTACTGATCACATTCCAATCAGAATCATCCATCACCACGCCAAGAATTGGTAAAACGAACTCAAACTGTATCAAGAAAAATCCATGATCGTATTTTAATTTCTAGACATCCTCATAGCATTCTAATTGTATATTCATGATCAGTGAAGCATTTGCAAACTAACCCATGCGTTTAATTGAGTTTTGGCAAGCTGTAGACGATTCCACCATTGCCAAATTCTAGGGTTTTCAGAGTTGGAAATTGGGCGTTTTCACATAGCGTAAAATTAAAGAACCATAGTGCCATGAATGTAATCAGCAAGCTTGGACGAAGAAGAATCCATATTCGCGATCAATTTATGAGTAACACAGACCTAATCTCTATTTTCCCATAGCCGGCCTAATAAGACGCATGAAAAACCGTTGCTTTTGTTTTTGTGTTTCAGGCACGCGAGGAAGACGAAATCGTGGCAACGCGTGATACGCTGGTTTGAATTTTCGCGCGTGGATCCACTAGCATTGATTGTTTTCTTTTTATTAATTGTTGTTTATTTATATATCAAATGCGTTAGTTGGCACAGTTGGTTGGAGAAAGCATTGGCAATATCCATGACCTGGGTTCGAGCCCCAGGTCTTACATGTTTCAATATTATTTTTCATTAGCAACTCTTATGCGCTTCCAAACATCAAGGCGCACCATACACCTCAAGATCCAGCTATCCACGTGTCCCTGGAGATCAGATTAAAGGCTGAAAGTTGATGAACGCTATAGGCTTGAGCCAACATGCTAGCATGTGAATAAAAAAGTCAATAAGGCCAAGGTCAAATGGGCCAGATTACTAAGGCCAAGACCTCCACTTTGGGGACTTCCACCCCCCCTGGTTTGCAATTCTCTACACTTTCTTTATATTTTATTTTCAATTGTTATTTTATTCTTTATTGTTTTAATTTAATTAATTATTTTTTTACAAAATACAAAAACCTTATAAAAATCAGAAAAGATAAAAAACATAATAAATATTTTATTTTAATATTTTCTTGTAAACAAATTGTATGTAAATAAATTTAGTTTTAAATTAGGGTTTGCAATATTAATTCTTTTCATAAAAAGTCTAAAAAATGTAGAAATAGGTTTAATTATTGTTTTTATTCCTTTTAACTTTTCTTTTTCACAATAATATTATTTATTTTATTTATTTTCATAATTAAAATTGTACAAAAAAAATTAGGTTTACTTTAGGTTAAAAAACTTCAATATTTTTCTTAATAACTTAAAAAATAATTAGAATTAGGTTTAGCATTTTATTTTAATTTTAATTAATTCTCTTTTTCTATTAAATCTTAAAATACATAAAAATACCAAAAACAAGTCTTTCTTTTAACTTTAATTAATTAACTAATTCATTAATTTTAATTTTTGCAAAAGGGTCCAACGCCCTCGTTTCGTTCTTAATTTCTTATTTGTTCGCATATTTATTTTATGTCATTTAAATAATTATGTACCTCTCCCGAAGCCTTGTAATTACTTCTCGGACTTTTAATTTCTTTATTTTCCGTCAAATCGGGTCCGGTTTAATTTTGGCGATGTGGATCCGCGCCATTTGTAATAGCTTAGAATTTACTTTTTCCTCGCACTTTTTAACTGCTAAATCAAAAGCATGCAAGAATGAATGGCCTTAAATGAAAACAAACGCTAGATCACCAATAACATGACAAAAGACAAAATATCTGAAGACGACACACAAATCGCACACACCACCCCTAGGGTACGCCTCACTGTTGCCTTGCCTTCGAAAGGTGATTGTCGAGTAGAGGATGTCTTAGTAAGTCCTCATGATCCGGGAACCTGGCATGAGGGTAGCTTCTAAGGTGTCTTCCCATTGCTCTGGTGATCACCATGTCCCGAACCTCGAATTGACCCGAATACCTCCAACGGTGGTGCTACCTACCTCTCAATGGTGGGATGGCACTACTTTAAAGGACATTTACACAGACGAATTCCTTAGGGTAGGTAGACGACTCTAGATACTTGCTCTAAATTTCAAAACAAATCAAAAAATACTTTTCACACCAACACATTTTCAAAAGCTTTCAAAGCAATTTTTCAAACACTCTGATACAAGAGTCGAACTGGAATTTTCAAAGAAACTTTTTTAAAACCCACAGTTGAAAAGCAAACACACCATTTTTGAAAACACAAATGAGCAAGTATCTAAGAGCCCATGGATAACCATGGATAGAAAGGGTTCTAACACCTTCCCTTTCTATAACTTACCTCCCGAACCGAGAGCAATCTCTATAAGGAATTTTTCTGTACTTTTGTCCTTTCCATTTGGAGAAAATAAAAGACGGTGGCGACTCTTGCTTACCGCGACATTTCGCGAACCAGCTTTAAACAGTCAGTTCCAGATCCACCGATCACAGAACTGGCGACTCTGCTGGGGACCAAACTATAAAGTGAGGTGTACCTTAGGGCTAGTTCATAACTATGTTTTCACTTGTATTGATTTGCTTGCTTTACTATTGTGGGTTGCATCGGAGATACATAGATCCTAACCCGGATCTGGGGATACCCTGTTTAGGTAGCATAAGCTGTGAGGGACCTGTCCGGCGTAGACCGACACAGGTGAAGCAGTGGCTACATTGGTGTGGCACCTTGGTCTGTACCGATATCCCTTGTGTCGCAACGAGGAGAATATGGATCTTCTAAGGAGTCATTAAGCACCAACAACCTTAGAACCTTAATTGACACAACTTGGCCTTTAGAATTGTAGCAGTATGCTACGCCCATTGAGGCTAAACTCTCGTGATGGTTCTGGCCGCAAGGAAAGATTGCGATGCTGGAGTTATGACCGATTGAGGGTAGTCAATGATATCGGGATCCTCTAAGAACCCGGTTACTTTTGATTAGGACAGGTATGAACCAACAAACTGAAAGAGGGTAATACCTAGACCTCATGCTGGCCTAAACTTTAGGGGCTTGCCTTGTGTGACTTGTGTGCCTTACCATGTTTGCCTTTGTATCTGTATGTGGTGTGCTTTATCATAACATCATAGCATCATGAGCATTGCATGCATCCTGTATAAGGACTGACCATTTCAAAGACAAGAGGGTTTCATCTTTGCTCTGTTTTGTAGGACATTATGATGCCTGTGCGAAGGAATACTATCCGGTTCAACATTGTTCGTTCACCTGAGTTGCTTGATGAGTTGGTTAGCAGAATTCCAAATACCACTTCTTTCATTCAGAGGCATGGTTCTCTTCTCAGTTTAGTCACTGCAAAGCGGGATCAACAGTTGATGAGTGTTCTGACTCAGTTCTATGACCCTCTGTACCAGTGCTTCACCTTTCAAGACTTCCAGCTGGTCCCTACCCTGGAAGAGTTCTCTGATTTGCTTGGTATCCCTATCTTGGATCAGACTCCCTTTACTGGTTGGGAAAAGACCCTCAGGCTTGAGGATGTTGCTGCAGATTTTCCTTTGACCCATCAAGAGGTAACAGACAACTGGGTAACTAGAAGCGGAGTTAAGGGTTTCTTGGCCAAGTTTCTAATTGGCAAAGCTAACAGTTTCTGGAATGACCTGGACTTTAGGGCATATGAAGACATCTTGGCTCTCCTAATCTATGGGTTAGTCCTGTTTCCTAATCCTGACAACTTCATCAATGTCACTGCCATAAGGATCTTTATGTCTCAGAATCCTGTGCCCACTCTCTTGGGTGACATCTTGCAACAACTTCATGCCCGTACTACCCGAAGACGAGGAACCCTATGGCGCTGTATCCCTTTGTTGGTGAGGTGGTTTATTTCGCACCTCCCTAAATTCGTACTGAAGAATCAAGAAGGAAGAGGTTGGGCTCATAGGTTAATGTCTCTCACCGATAAAGACATCATTTGGACTTGCAGAGGTTTGGATGAGATAGCTATTATTGATCGATGCGGGGAATACCCTAATGTTCCTCTGATTGGTACCCAAGGAGGGATCTCTTACAATCCATGTCTAGCACTCCGTCAGTTTGGAAGAGCAAGAAGAGCAGGCCCCCATGAGATGTTGGTGCCTCACATCAGTTTCGAGTTTCAGGTGGATAGTGACGAGCTGCGTCGTAGGTTCATCAAGGCTTGGGATAAGGTTCATAAAGCTGACCCACAAGAGTTAGGGCCAAAGACTTCTTTACCTATGGAAGCCTACTACAAATGGGTTCGCATCCGCTCTCAGAAGTTAGGTATGCCGTATGAAGCTGTCAGACCCGTCATTCTTGAGTGTCCTGATAAAGATGGTGTTCCTCCAACTGTCCTTCCTCCTCAGATACCTACTGATTATGAGACATTGAAGAGATCTTGGTCGCAACTGCGAGAAGAGCGGGATTCTTACCGGGAAAAGTTCAACGAGCAGGAATCAAAGATCCAGAAGCTGACCAAGTAGTTGGAGAATGAGAGAGCTCTGAATGCCTACATCCGTACTGAGAAGAGGAGACCATGGGATCAATAATGAGTTCCAGATGTGCTTTTACCGTTTTATTTCCTTTCCAGAATTTCCTTTCATGTAACGCCTAAGGGCAACTTGTTGAATAATTTCAGTTGCAAAGTTGAATCTAATGAAGTGTGTTCTTTTTTGTTTACAAAGTTGATTCCCGATTGTCTTTGAAAACATAAATCATACGCATTTCATACATCATGTGCATAGCAGGTTTTTCCCCTTTTCAGGTTGCTTACAGTTCTTCGCTGTTTATTTCAGCATCATGAATACCGACTCTGCATCAACCGAGACTTCCATCAAGGCTCTTCAGGTGCAGAATGCACAATTCCAGGAATTAATCAAGGGTCTGGCTCAAGGCCAAGAAGAACTGAAGGCTATGCTCCTGAAGAAGGAGAAGAAGAAGAAGAAGAGAAGAACTGTTCTGTTCAACTCGGGCCGAAGGTTTAACAATACTCTGCAACAGGAAGAGGCTGGTTCTTCTGTTGACAAGAATTCTCCTCAGGCAGAAGCAAGGGTTCCTAGTCCGGTAGTCTCCGACAACGAGACAGATTTTGATGAAGAACAGTACCCTCCTGCAGACGACAAATATAAGCAATTGGAGGACAGGTTGAAGGCTATGGAGGTTCAACAGGTACCTGGGCTGGATTTCGGAGATCTGGGTTTGTCGACTGGTGTGATCATCCCTCACAAGTTCAAAGCACCATCCTTCTCTAAGTATGACGGGGCGTCTTGTCCCAAACTGCATCTAAGGTCCTATGTTCGGAAAATTCAGCCGTACTCTGCGGATAAGAATTTATGGATCCACTTCTTCCAGGAGAGTCTTTCAGGGACTCATATCGAATGGTTCTATCAGCTGGATGGGACCAAGGTTCGTAACTGGGAGGAGTTGGCTACTGCTTTCTATAAGCAGTATCAATATAATGCCGACCTTGCCCCCACACGTACCCAACTCCAGGGTATGTCGTTAGGTGCAAGCGAAGGTTTTAAGGAGTACGCTCAGAAGTGGAGAGACCTGGCTGGCAGGGTGCAGCCTCCGTTGACTGATCGGGAGTTGGTAGACATGTTCTTGGGGACCCTATCTGGGCCATTTTTCAACCATCTCATCGGGAATTCATCTGCAGGGTTCACTGATCTAATCTTGACTGGAGAGAGGATTGAAGCTGGGTTAAAATCTGGAAAAATTCCGAAGGGTGCATCATCCAGTTCTGAGAAGAAACCCTTCAAGAAGGAGTCTAGTGCCGTATATGGTTCCAGGAAATCAGAGAGACATGAGCACCGCCAATCTGTCAGTGCGGTAATGATTGCTAAGCCTGCTGCCGCTCCCCGACCAAACAATCCTCAGAAGGTTGAAAGACCCCGGAGAGAATTCACCCGGTTAAGCATGACTCTATCGCAGATCCTGCCACAATTACTATCCACCAATTTAGTGACTGTCAGGGAGGCGCCGAAGTTCCCCAATACTGCATCTCCCAAGTACAACCCGAATGCTCGTTGTGCCTACCATTCAGATAGCCCGGGGCACTCTACTGATGACTGTTGGGCGTTAAAGAACAAGCTGCAGGACCTTATTGACGCCAAGGAGGTACAGTTTGAGGCATCTGAGAAGCTTAATGTAGTAACAGCTCCCCTACCCGCTCATGGAGTAAATGCTATTGGGGACGAAGACGAAGTGGACGATGCTGAGTTTGATAGCTGGATCTACCCGGCAACCGATAGTGGATCTAACAATTGGAATGCAAAGGACAACTTATCTGTTTCTCTTGTTACTGAGTAATGAATTCCTATGTTTTGTTATTTTGTAATAAACAATGATAAACTCTATGGCCCGGTGTCTTACCCGAGGCACCGTGGTTCTATTTGTGAGGGCATATAAACTGTCATTTCATATATCATGAATGAAAATCTTGGACGTATTTTTCGCATTGCAAATATTGTGCTCCTTTTCTGTCTTTCTTCTCCTTTACATAATTATCAAAACAGTTGTATTTACACACACACTCACTCATACAGGTTCCAATCCACTCTGGATCTCACTGATAACAACTCTGCTACTGCCAATTATGACTTCGAAAATCCGATCAACTTAGCCGAAGACGAAGGTGAAGATGATTGAGAAGTGCCTGGCGAGCTTGCAAGACTGCTGCTTCAGGAAGAGAGGGCAATTCAACCCCACGAAGAGCCAGTGGAAACCATAAACTTGGGTACTGAGGCAGACAGGAAAGAGGTAAAGATTGGTGCCAACCTAGAGTTCAGCGTGAAGCAACGGTTAACCAAGATGCTGCATGATTATATGGAGATCTTTGCTTGGTCCTACGAAGACATGCCCGGGTTGGATACCGATATTGTGGTCCATCACTTGCCAACTAAGGAAGACTGCCCTCCAGTTAAGCAAAAGGTCCGTCGGATGCGTCCAGAGATGTCTGAGAAGATTAAAGCCGAGGTCATGAAACAGTTTGATGCTGGGTTCCTTGCAGTGACTTCTTACCCTCAGTGGGTTGCTAACGTGGTGCCGGTACCTAAGAAGGACGGTAAGGTCAGAATGTGTGTCGACTATAGGGATCTGAACAGGGCCAGCCCCAAAGATAACTTCCCCTTACCTCACATTGATGTCCTTGTTGATAATACAGCTCAGCACAAGGTGTTCTCTTTCATGGATGGCTTTTCAGGTTACAATCAGATTAAGATGGCACCTGAAGACATGGAAAAGACTACATTTGTTACTCAGTGGGGCACCTTCTGTTACAAGGTCATGCCGTTCGGGTTGAAAAACGCTGGGGCAACCTACCAACGTGCCATGGTTGCCTTATTTCATGACATGATCCATTACGAGATAGAGGTGTATGTGGACGACATGATCGCGAGGTCCCAGACTGAGGAAGGGCATCTAGATCATCTGCAAAAGTTGTTTGACCGGTTGAAACTGTACAAACTAAGATTGAACCCAAACAAGTGCACCTTCGGGGTAAGATCTGGGAAGTTGCTAGGCTTCGTGGTCAGTGATAAGGGTATTCAAGTGGACCCTGCCAAGGTCAAAGCTATTCAAGAGATGCCAGTTCCTAAGACAGAGAAGGAAGTCAGAGGCTTTTTAGGACGCCTGAATTACATTGCTCGCTTCATCTCACATCTGACTGCTACCTGTGAGCCAATCTTCAAGCTGCTGAAGAAAGATCAGGTAGTACGTTGGAACGATGAATGTCAGGCTGCCTTCGACATAATCAAAGAGTATCTCCAAGAACCACCTATCCTTATGCCACCGGTTGAAGGGAGACCTCTGATACTATACCTGACAGTGCTTGACAATTCAATGGGGTGTGTGCTGGGGCAGCATGACGAGTCTGGCCAAAAAGAGCATGCCATTTATTACCTTAGCAAAAAGTTTACCGACTGTGAGACCCGATACTCACTGCTTGAGAAAACTTGCTGCACTTTGGTATGGGCCGCTCGCCGGCTGAGACAGTATATGCTGACTCACACTACCTTGTTGATCTCAAAGATGGATCCGATAAAGTACATATTCGAAAATCCTGCTCTGTCTGGGAGAATTGCAAGATGGCAAATGATCTTGACGGAATACGACATTCAATATACAACCCAGAAAGCCATCAAGGGAAGTGTATTGGCAGACCACCTGGCACATCAAGCTGTAGATGACTATCAGTCCATGAACTTCGAGTTTCCGGATGAAAGCATCATGATAGTGACTGATTGTGAAGTACCTGGACCGGATGAAGGACCTGAACCAGGATCCCGATGGTCTATGCACTTTGACGGAGCCTCCAATGCTTTGGGAAATGGTATCGGCGCCATAATCATATCTCCACAAGGTACTCATACTCCACTCACTGCCCGGCTGTGTTTCAACTGTACCAACAACATGGCGGAGTATGAGGCGTGCATCATGGGTCTTCAAGCTGCGATCGACCTAAGGATAAAATTTCTAAGTGTCTTCGGAGATTCCGCTCTTGTGATCAATCAGATCAAAGGAGAGTGGGATACGAAACATCCAAACCTGATTCCTTACAGAGAATATGTGTTGACCCTGATCCCCCACTTCACAGAGATAACCTTTGAGCACTTTCCAAGAGAAGAGAATCAGCTAGCGGACGCGTTAGCTACAATGTCTTCAATGTTCAAGGTCAAATGGGATAATGAGGCTCCCCGGATCATCATCTGGAAATTGGACGAACCGGCATACTGTTGCGATCTCGAGACGGAATTGGTGATTGAGAAGCCTTGGTACCATGAAGTGAAGAGATACTTGGAAACTCAGGAATACCCAGAAGGTGCTTCTGTCAATGATAAGAAATTCCTGAGGAGGTTTGCAGCCAAGTTCTTCCTTAGCAACGGCATCTTGTACAAGCGAAACCATGATTCAACCTTACTACGCTGTGTGGATAAAATGGAAGCAGAAAGGATCATGGAAGAGCTACATGAAGGTACCTTTGGTACACATTCCAATGGACACACTATGGCTAAGAAAATCCTACGGGCAGGATATTACTGGTCTACAATGGAAGCTGACTGTTACCAACATTCTAGGACATGCCATAAGTGCCAGATTTATGCAGACAAGGTGCATGTTCCTCCGGTTCCCCTGAATGTTCTGACTGCGCCTTGGCCGTTTGCAATGTGGGGCATAGACATGATCGGCGAGATTAAACCTACGGCATCTAATGGGCATCGCTTCATCCTAGTGGCGATTGATTATTTTACAAAGTGGGTTGAGGCAGCATCCTATGCTACGGTAACCAAGACTGTTGTGGCACGGTTTATTCGACACAATCTGATCTGCCGGTACGGCGTCCCTGAGAGGATTATTACAGACAACGGTACCAATCTGAACAACAAGATGATCGCTGAGCTCTGCGAACAGTTCAAGATACAGCACCACAATTCTTCTCCTTACAGACCGAAGATGAATGGGGCTGTAGAAGCAGCAAATAAGAACATCAAGAAAATCGTGCAAAAGATGACAGTGACCTATAAAGATTGGCACGAGATGTTACCGTTCGCTCTACATGGGTACCGAACCTCAGCTAGGACGTCAACCGGGGCAACTCCTTTTTCCTTGGTTTATGGTATGGAGGCAGTCTTACCAATCGAAGTGCAAATACCCTCTCTCCGGATAATGAAGGATGCAAATCTGAACGAAGATGATTGGATCCAGACACGACTTGATCAGCTCAACCTCATTGATGAAAAGAGACTTGATGCTATCTGTCACGGTCAGACGTATCAGAAACGGATGATCAGGGCATTTAACAAAAAGGTCAGACCACAGGAATATCAAGTTGGGGATCTGGTAATCAAGAGAATCATCCTTCCTCAGAGTGATCCAAGGGGAAAATGGACCCCTACGTACGAAGGGCCATTTGTGGTTAAACATGTGTTCTCAGGAGGAGCAATGATATTAACCAATATGGATGGTGACGACCTTCCTCACCCCGCCAATGCAGACATAGTAAAAAGATACTACGCATAAAAAAGACCCGCTAGGCTGACATGCCTAGGCAAAAATTAGGGCTTCCCGTCGAACCAAAAGGGTTCGGGCAAAATGAAGGGATGAAATGAAAAAATCTGTACACCCGGCAAGTCGAAAACCTGAAAAGGCGGCTTGGGCAAAAATGGGTATCCCGGTGGACTGAAAACCCGAAAGGGCAGTCCAGGCAAAAATTAGGGATAAAAGCGTAATACTATGTCTCATTGGATCAGTTTGCATCCAGAATCCGGTATCTACCTCAAGTTCAGACGGCATCGATTAGTCAGCTTCACCTTCAACCAAGGTCATCAAGTGATGAGACGCTCGGAGTTATAAAGGCAATAGCAGAATTGAAACCCAGTGGGATCATTCATTTCACACAGCTGTTTTATTTTCTTTTGTACAAAATTTGTATAAACTCTCTTGTTCGGCGACGTTCTCTTACTAGGACGTCAGCCTCTTGTACACCAAACGCCTATTCACGGGCCATTCAAAATCAATACAAATATATTTTCAGTTAAACGTGCCAAGTGTTTTCCTTTTCTGTTTTGTTTTGCGAAGAACGTCCAAGGTTCAATTTGTGATATATGCATTGACGATAGTTTGCTAACTCATAAATATTTGCATACGAAACAAAGGAATTAATTGCAGGTGACACTAGAAACAGGGGCAATAAAGATTTGTCTAAACAATCCATTTGTTCTATCCTCCAAGGTACCAAGGTAGGTTCAGCTAAAGAACATGACCAGTACATATTAATTCCCCAGAGAGTGATTCAGCAAAACCGTGCATTCTTCTCCAAGCAGAGTTGATAAATCTCAAGGAAATTGAGTATCCTCCCGTAGATCTCAATACTTCCCCGGCAGTCTCGGCCTAAAGATTGTGCCCCGGCGGTATACCAACATTCAAAGGAATCACTCCCCCGCAGTTCCAAAACCCCCCAGAAGAGTCCAATCCAGTTTCCCCGGGAAAAATTGGAATTCATATCCCCAAACAGTAAGCTTATCCCCAGTAAATTCTGGAAGCTTATCATTCGCAGAGCACAAACGCGTCGCCCGACTTTATTTAAAGAGTTATTTCCTCAACAGGATATAACTGGGTTATCCTCAGCCAAAAGCCACGGAAAGAGCGTCCTCGACATAGTCTTCCTATCCCCAGCGAAGTCTATCAATACTCCCAATACAACAAGTATCCTCAGCAAGTTATCATCAACAATTCAGCAAAAGCATTCCTCTCCCCACAGAGTATTGCTTCCCAGCATGGTTGCTAGAGTATCTTTTCTCCCCGCAGAATCCTCCATTTGCCAAGTGTATTCCGCAACGGAGTCATCTCCTCCTATCGGTATTCTTGCAGTTATCATCCCCAGCGGAAGCAAAATTTATTCTTCAACATCAGCCCAGGATACGACTTCCCGGCACCCGTCAAGGATTCACTTTCCTAGACAAAAACATACATAAAACATCACATACATCATTATACATGCATATACGCATCATACCTTACAAATATCATTTATGTTGAGAACATCATTGCTTGATCCATATCATGCATTGCATATGACTGACTTTTACCTTTCAGGAAAGATGCAGTTTAAATTCTCAATCACATTTCAAGACCTTGTCCGGTTCAGTTAAATCGACCCTAAGATTTTCCTGATTCTTATCCAGTCAAAGGCCTTCTCTGGTTCAGTCAGATCGACCCTAAGATCTCCCTGATGCTTATCCAGTTGAAGATATTCCAAGACCTTGTCCGGTTCAGTTAAATCGACCCTAAGATTTTCCTGATGCTTATCCAGTCAAAGGCCTTCCCTGGTTCAGTCAGATCGACCCTAAGATCTCCCTGATGCTTATCCAGTTGAAGATATTCCAAGACCTTGTCCGGTTCAGTTAAATCGACCCTAAGATTTTCCTGATGCTTATCCAGTCAAAGGCCTTCTCTGGTTCAGTCAGATCGACCCTAAGATCTCCCTGATGCTTATCCAGTTGAAGATATTCCAAGACCTTGTCCGGTTCAGTTAAATCGACCCTAAGATTTGCCTGATGCTTATCCAGTCAAAGGCCTTCCCTGGTTCAGTCAGATCGACCCTAAGATCTCCCTGATGCTTATCCAGTTGAAGATATTCCAAGACCTTGTCCGGTTCAGTTAAATCGACCCTAAGATTTTCCTGATGCTTATCCAGTCAAAGGCCTTCTCTGGTTCAGTCAGATCGACCCTAAGATCTCCGTGATGCTTATCCAGTTGAAGATATTCCAAGACCTTGTCCGGTTCAGTTAAATCGACCCTAAGATTTTCCTGATGCTTATCCAGTCAAAGGCCTTCTCTGGTTCAGTCAGATTGACCCTAAGATCTCCCTGATGCTTATCCAGTTGAAGATATTCCAAGACCTTGTCCGGTTCAGTTAAATCGACCCTAAGATTTTCCTGATGCTTATCCAGTCAAAGGCCTTCTCTGGTTCAGTAAGATCGACCCTAAGATCTCCCTGATGCTTATCCAGTTGAAGATATTCCAAGACCTTGTCCGGTTCAGTTAAATCGACCCTAAGATTTTCCTGATGCTTATCCAGTCAAAGTCCTTCTCTGGTTCAGTCAGATCGACCCTAAGATCTCCCTGATGCTTATCCAGTCGAAGATATTCCAAGACCTTGGCCGGTTCAGTTAAGTCGACCCTAAGATTTTCCTGATGCTTATCCAGTCAAAGGCCTCCTCTGGTTCAGTCAGATCGACCCTAAGATCTCCCTGATTCTTATCCCAGTAGAAGACACCCAAGATTTTTTTCAACGAGCGTTGTTGAAGTTAAAGTCGCCCAAGGTTCTCTTACCGTTCATACTAAGGCAGTAACCATCCCTGGTTCATCCATCATCATTTGAAGCTCCATACTCAGCTCCTGTAACCAGTCAGGACACATCTATACCAAGCATCTGAAAACCAGCTCCTGCAACGTGTCAGGTACTCATTTGTTCTTTTGCAGGTATGCAGGTTCTCGCTAAGGAATCTCCTACGCGATCAACATCCAGATGGAATCTATAAGCCCATCATCCTATCCAGCAATCTCCAAATGGCATCTATAAGCCCATTCCCCCATCACACTGCTAACATGTGAGCGCAAATTTCTGGGCACTCTAGTGTTCAATCATCTTCCACCTTCGGATTACGAAAGGCACGTCAGCCAATCTGCATCCTCAGGTCTAAGAAGATTGAACAGGGGCAACTGTTGTACCCCAAAATTTGCCCTCCCATATTCTCCAAGAAATTGCCAAGTCAAGCTGCAAAATTCCCCAAGGGTTGCACAGGGCAAAGGTCTCCTATACAGTCAAAACTAGGGTTTGTGCTCTGATCAAGAAAATGAAGTTTCCAAAGGCCCAATCAAATCTCACATGCCTACAAATATGGTCAAGTATCCTCATATCAAGTTTCAAGTCATTCAGCTCAAAATTGCACAGTCAAAAACCCTAATTGCACTACAGTCAACTGTAGGGGCAAAATGGTCATTTGACAGTCAAAAGTTCAAATTTTTGGTCAACATATCATTTTGAAGCCATAAACATCATTTGATCAATGCTTGATCATGATTCTCAAAATTTGGGTCAGAAATCATCAAGATGCAAAAGTTTCCTTATTTGGACAGCTGAAAAAGTCAACTGAAATTGACCAGGGCATAACTTTCACATGGATTATCAGAAAAATTCCATCCAAAGCTCATTTTAAAGAGAAAGACATTTCCTACAACTCATATTCATACTTCAAGTCCAAGAAATGCTCTCACAAAAAGTTATCAATTTCAACATTTTAGGTCATTTTCAAAAGTCAACAAAAAGGGACTTTAAGTCAAAGGCCATAACTTGAGATTGGTAAATAAAACTGACATGGGACCAAAGGTATTGGTTAGAGGACTCAAAGGCCTTTCCAAAATGTCCAAGAACATGAGAAAAGCTTAAAAATTGAGCAAGTTATGCCTTGTGGAAGTTGGGAAATTTTTGGATATTTTGAAAAGTCAACATTGATTCAAATGACCTAAAATTGCTAATGGGCCCATTTTTCTTCCATGATTCATCATCCATGACATGTGCACGACCACTTGGCCCAAAGGGAAGTATTTTCTCATTTTTTATTTATTTATTTGAATTTTTATTTATATTAATTCATTTAAATCATTTAAATATATGAAAAATGTTTAACTCACCCTAACCAATCTTTTTATACATGTTTTAGACTCAATAATTCGTGTAAAATCAAATGGGGAAAGATTTGGAGCAAATTGATCATAATTGACACAAGAACACATGGAAAAGATATGGAAAGATCTTAACAAATCAAATTTTCAAAAACAATGAATGCCAGAGATTTGATTGAGTTTTTCTTAACCTAATTGTTCCTACATATACAAGAAACATAACCCTAATCAAGATGGACACGCAGCTGCTCAGAAACATAAGAATCAAACTTGAAATTTTCTCTAAAGAACTCAATTCTGAAATCATCTTTACAGGTCGATTCAAAGCACAAGACTTGTTTCAATAGCTTCCTCAAGGATTACTGATCACATTCCAATCAGAATCATCCATCACCACGCCAAGAATTGGTAAAACGAACTCAAACTGTATCAAGAAAAATCCATGATCGTATTTTAATTTCTAGACATCCTCATAGCATTCTAATTGTATATTCATGATCAGTGAAGCATTTGCAAACTAACCCATGCGTTTAATTGAGTTTTGGCAAGCTGTAGACGATTCCACCATTGCCAAATTCTAGGGTTTTCAGAGTTGGAAATTGGGCGTTTTCACATAGCGTAAAATTAAAGAACCATAGTGCCATGAATGTAATCAGCAAGCTTGGACGAAGAAGAATCCATATTCGCGATCAATTTATGAGTAACACAGACCTAATCGCTATTTTCCCATAGCCGGCCTAATAAGACGCATGAAAAACAGTTGCTTTTGTTTTTGTGTTTCAGGCACGCGAGGAAGACGAAATCGTGGCAACACGTGATACGCTGGTTTGAATTTTCGCGCGTGGATCCACTAGCATTGATTGTTTTTTTTTATTAATTGTTGTTTATTTATATATCAAATGCGTTAGTTGGCACAGTTGGTTGGAGAAAGCATTGGCAATATCCATGACCTGGGTTCGAGCCCCAGGTCTTACATGTTTCAATATTATTTTTCATTAGCAACTCCTATGCGCTTCCAAACATCAAGGCGCACCATACACCTCAAGATCCAGCTATCCACGTGTCCCTGGAGATCAGATTAAAGGCTGAAAGTTGATGAACGCTATAGGCTTGAGTCAACATGCTAGCATGTGAATAAAAAAGTCAATAAGGCCAAGGTCAAATGGGCCAGATTACTAAGGCCAAGACCTCCACTTTGGGGACTTCCACCCCCCCTGGTTTGCAATTCTCTACACTTTCTTTATATTTTATTTTCAATTGTTATTTTATTCTTTATTGTTTTAATTTAATTAATTATTTTTTTACAAAATACAAAAACCTTATAAAAATCAGAAAAGATAAAAAACATAATTAATATTTTATTTTAATATTTTCTTGTAAACAAATTGTATGTAAATAAATTTAGTTTTAAATTAGGGTTTGCAATATTAATTCTTTTCATAAAAAGTCTAAAAAATGTAGAAATAGGTTTAATTATTGTTTTTATTCCTTTTAACTTTTCTTTTTCATAATAATATTATTTATTTTATTTATTTTCATAATTAAAATTGTACAAAAAAAATTAGGTTTACTTTAGGTTAAAAAACTTCAATATTTTTCTTAATAACTTAAAAAATAATTAGAATTAGGTTTAGCATTTTATTTTAATTTTAATTAATTCTCTTTTTCTATTAAATCTTAAAATACATAAAAATACCAAAAACAAGTCTTTCTTTTAACTTTAATTAATTAACTAATTCATTAATTTTAATTTTTGCAAAAGGGTCCAACGCCCTCGTTTCGTTCTTAATTTCTTATTTGTTCGCATATTTATTTTATGTCATTTAAATAATTATGTACCTCTCCCGAAGCCTTGTAATTACTTCTCGCACTTTTAATTTCTTTATTTTCCGTCAAATCGGGTCCGGTTTAATTTTGGCGATATGGATCCGCGCCATTTGTAATAGCTTAGAATTTACTTTTTCCTCGCACTTTTTAACTGCTAAATCAAAAGCATGCAAGAATGAATGGCCTTAAATGAAAACAAACGCTAGATCACCAATAACATGACAAAAGACAAAATATCTGAAAACGACACACAAATCGCACACACCACCCCTAGGGTACGCCTCACTGTTGCCTTGCCTTTGAAAGGTGATTGTCGAGTAGAGGATGTCTTAGTAAGTCCTCATGATCCAGGAACCTGGCATGAGGGTAGCTTCTAAGGTGTCTTCCCATTGCTCTGGTGATCACCATGTCCCGAACCTCGAATTGACCCGAATACCTCCAACGGTGGTGCTACCTACCTCTCAATGGTGGGATGGCACTACTTTAAAGGACATTTACACAGACGAATTCCTTAGGGTAGGTAGACGACTCTAGATACTTGCTCTAAATTTCAAAACAAATCAAAAAATACTTTTCACACCAACACATTTTCAAAAGCTTTCAAAGCAATTTTTCAAACACTCTGATACAAGAGTCGAACTGGAATTTTCAAAGAAACTTTTTTAAAACCCACAGTTGAAAAGCAAACACACCATTTTTGAAAACACAAATGAGCAAGTATCTAAGATCCCATGGATAACCATGGATAGAAAGGGTGCTAACACCTTCCCTTTCTATAACTTACCTCCCGAACCGAGAGCAATCTCTATAAGGAATTTTTCTGTGCTTTTGTCCTTTCCATTTGGAGAAAATAAAAGACGGTGGCGACTCTTGCTTACCGCGACATTTCGCGAACCAGCTTTAAACAGTCAGTTCCAGATCCACCGATCACATTGTGCATAGGTTATGCAGGCTGTTTTGCAGAGTATGCAACATGTTTCGGTTTTGGGACAACAACCTATGTTTGGACTGTTATGCTTTAGGTGACATCTTTCTGATCTTAGTCTTTTTTTCTATTTTTCTATCTGTGATTTAAAACTGTCATTCTTATTTTCTCATATAAATTTCTGAAGGGTTTATGCTTTTAGGAAAATGATGAACAAAACTTAGAGTTTTGGGGCTGTTTTGGCTTGTTGCATTTGGTGTTACCGTAAACAGGTTGTTGGCAGCAAGGCTGAGTTTTTGGAAATGCTTTTTGGTTGAATTTGTTACTGCAGTAACTAGTTTTTGAAAATCTTTTCTGATTTGTTTTATTTGAGATTTGCATCTGTTATTGTATTGGGGATGGAAATGTAACTTTGTTTGCATTATGTTTTACTACGGGGACTTTCTTTTTCTTTTCTATTATTATGAACCAAAATACCCTTTTGTGATTTGCAATAGTAGATAAAGCCTATGGCTTGAAAAAAAATTCTGAATTTTGTCGTGAAATATATTCAATATGAGGCTTTGGATTGGATTTATCACATGATTGAAAACACCCTCTAAATTTCTGATTCCAAACATAAACCCTCATGATGAGTCTAAGAGAAACTCTTTGAAAATCTTGGTTTTATGCTCAATGTTTCATGTTGCTTGCTGATCAATTATTTTATTTTGTTTTCATGTGATGATTGTTGATTTGCAGGTGAAGAAGGCGAGGCAAGGTTGAAGAAGGGATGGTGGCTAGCGTGAAGCTTGGAATTCTCTTGTAATGTTCATGATGTAATAGAGATGATAGCTTTGAATTTGTAATGAAAACTTCTAAAATGTAATCACCTTTGTAATGGTGATGATTTTTGGTAATGTACTTGAAACTTAGTGAATGATGTAATTCAAAATCATGAGTGTAACTCTTGATAAGAACTTGAATGAATTTTCAAAATTGGCTCTTTGAATATGGTATGAATTTTGAGTGAATAATGGTATTCATGAATGAATCTTTCTCTTTGAATTCATGATGAACTTGAATAATGAATGAGCTCTTGTTTGAATGCAACCTTGAAAGAATCTTGATGAAAGCTCAAATCTCAATGATAAACTCACCTTGAATTCCTAACTTAAGTTGACTTGCAATTGAAGTAATAAGTGTTTAATAAGAACAAAGATTATCTTAATCAAAATAAATTCGCCAATTCACCCTTGTAGCCTAGCTCAGTTCAATCCATACCATGCATCGACTTGACAAAAACAGGGCCTTGAGGAATCTTGTAGCAGATAATATTTGAAGTAATAAAAGAATAACTTGATATCCAATGAACCTCAAATAAAATGTAGGCAAGCTCAATCTTGATGAATAAGAAAACCTAATTCTTGTCTTAATGCTTAATGATGAAGAAAATAGCTTCTTTCTTGCATGCGCTAATGCCATAACCAATTCCTTGTATTTCAAGTAGCAAGTAACTTCTTTTGACTAACGAAAAAAATGGATTCTAACTCATCTCAAACTAATAATTACCCCATATGACTAGCATGACCCAATGGCCATAAAGAAGTCCTTAGATAAATTCCCAAAACCCTAATCTCTCTGATGAATTTGGATGGAGAATAACCTTTGTATCTTAAGGAGAAGAAGTCCATGATAACCATATTTCAAAACCGCTATTCACATAGTCCACTGCTCAAGAGGAGAACCATGGAAATTGATTGTATTTAGTGTAGAAGCCTCAAACCAATAGAAAACCTAATTTCTGACTGAGAAACCTAGGAGATGTTAACAAAGGAGTAAAACCATAATTTTTAATCACACCTAGGGAGCTAAACCCTAAATTGAGATCTTACTAAATGACCTTGTAGAGAAACTCATATAATCATGCTTCCTAACCTGATTCCACTGCCCACTGTCAGATGAATCTGCCTTTATCTGATGAAAAAAACTCAAACCAAAGTGAAGCCCTAATTAGCACAACCACTGATATTGAACCACTTCCTTATTGAATGAAATAATGATGTGTGATTGAACTATTGAAAATGACGCAAATGAAATGCAAAGCCTACGCCAGATAAGAGCAACATAGGTAGGACAAATTTGGGGTATGATAATTATCATAGGTCTTTCTTCAACAGGTGGAATCAGAATTGAAGGTTCTTGTAGGTACTCGTTGACTTTGTCAAAAGCTATTTGGTAGTCATCATTCCATTTCACTACTTGATATTTCTTTAGTAACTTGAAGATTGGCTCACAAGTAGCAGTCATATGGGAAATAAATCAGGAAATGTAATTCAGTCATCCTAAGAAACCTCTGACTTCCTTCTCAGTATGGGGAGGAGGCATTTCTTGAATAGCTTTGACTTTAGTGGCATCAACCTCAATAAAACCCAGGAGTTTACCAGACCTCACCCCAAAGGTGCACTTGTTCGGATTCAGCCTCAACTTATACTTCTTTAATCTCTCAAACAACTTATGTAGATGGTACAGATGCTCTTCTACCGTCTG
Source organism: Vicia faba (assembly GCA_948472305.1). Lineage (NCBI taxonomy): Eukaryota > Viridiplantae > Streptophyta > Magnoliopsida > Fabales > Fabaceae > Vicia > Vicia faba. The sequence continues at coordinate 558,022,512 of OX451735.1, forward strand.
TGATCTGGCTATCATATCATCGAAATAGACCTTTATCTCGTGATGAATCATGTCATGGAACAATGCTACCATAGCACATTGATATGTTGCATCGGAGTTATTCAACCCAAAAGGCATAACCTTGTAGCAAAACATGTCCCACTGTGTGACGAATGTAGTTTTCTCCATGTCTTCAGGTTCCATCTTGATCTAATTATACCCTGAGAAACCATCCATGAAGGAGAACACCTTGTGCTGAGCGGGGTTGTCGACCAAAACATCAATATGTGGAAGCGGGAAGTCATCTTTGGGGCTCGCCCAGTTCAAAAACCCTATAATCTACACATATATGTACTTTTCCGTCTTTCTTCAGTATCGGAACAACATTTGCAACCCATTGAGGATATGATGTTACTGCTAAGAACCCGCATTGAACTGTTTCATTACCTCAAGTTTTATATTTTTTGACATCTCAGGATGCATGCAACGAGCCTTCTGTTTTATTGGAGCACAACCCTTTTTCATCGGTAGATAGTGAACCATAATATCGATATTGAGCCCTGGCATATATTTGTATGACCAAGCAAAGATCTCAACATATTCATGCAACATCTGTATTAACTTGTTCTTGACACTTCCCTTTAAGTTGGCGCCTATCTTGACTTCTTTTCTACCTGATTCAGTACCCAAGTTTACCACTTTAACTGACTCTTTATATGGTTGAATAGTTTTCTCTTCTTTCACTAACAGTCTGGCAAGTTCTCATGTTATTTCACAATCTTCCTCACCTTCTTCCTCGGCTTGGTAGATCTGATTTTAAAAGTCATAAGTGACAATAGCAGAATCGTTATCAACGTGATCCAGAGTGGATATGGATCTGCAATGTATTGTGTGGGTGTGTGTAAGAACACATAACTTGAAAATGGTAAAAGTAAAAGAAAGACAAAGAGCACGAAATTTGAATGCAAAACGTCCATTACTTTATTAAATGACAATATGTTTATGAAATGATAACCCTTAACAAATGAACCATTGTGCCTCGATTAAGGCACGAGGCTTAAAGTCATTACTCAAATATTACAAAGCTGAAATTTGAAAGCAATAATTACATAAATGTAGTTATTACTCCTAAAAAAAGGAGATGGAGATAATGTCCTTGGCCTTCCAGTTACTGAGACCATTTCCAATGGTAAGAAAGATCCAGCTATCAAGGTCATAATCACTGTCAGCATCTTCTATTACGTTGACTCTGTTGTTGCTGATGCGGAATGGTGGTCTTCCAGCTCAAGCATGATGAACAACCCTCTGACCCTCTATAGTGAAACCCAAACCAAACTTGTCAGATTTATAGGGGATGTCAGAAAGCTAACTCCAAATATTACAACCACCTTCTTCTACAATGGCTTTAGCATTTTTCAATGAAGCCGTTTTGGGCGAAACCGTGGTGAATTTGGGAATGGCAGATACATCTTTAGTAGCGGCTGGAGGGATGACTTCAAAATTTTGACAGGGAGTCTCGATGAATTCGTCGTCCATCTCTACATACCAGAATGAGTTCAAGTGGCTAACCATATACTCCTCTTCGCCGCAGACATTAACAATCTTTTAGTTCACAAAATATTTTAATTTCTAATGTAGGGTAGAGGTAACATCGTCTGCCCCATGGATCCATGGGCGTCCCAGTAAGCAAGAATAAGATGGCCGATTTCCATTACATAGAAGGTAGATTCAAAGATCTACGAACCAACTTTGACCGGAAGATCCACCTCCCCGTGTACCATCCTTTTTGATCCATCAAAGGATTGAACTATAATATAGTTAGGTTTCAGTATGACCCATTTGCAATCAAGTCTGTCAAGAGCGCCTTTCGGTAGAACATTCAATGAAGAGCCAGTATCAACCAAAACATTAGCCAGAGTAGTGCCCATGCATTCAATGGAGACATACATGGCCTTGTTGTGATTTCTTCCCTCCAGAGTCAGATCAACATCAGAGAAACCTAATCCATTGTCGGTCGTTAAGCTAGCAACACAACTTCCAAATTGATCGGCAGAGATCTCTTGTGGCACGTGAGCAGTCTTCAAGAATTTTACTAAAGCCTGTGCATGAGCTTCAGAACATAGTAACAGGGATAACATAGAGATCTTAGATGGGGTCTACCCCAGCTGTTCAACAATTTTGTAGTCACTCTTCCAGATAATCTTCAATACCTCTTCCAACTCTTGTCTAGAGGTGTCTTCAACTGTAGCTTCCTTAGGTGCCTCTGTTTGGGCTGGCTCTATTATTTTCTCTTTACCCCGAGCCTCAGCGGTTGACTTGGTAGTTGTAACACTAACAGGTGTATAAATATTCTTCAGAGAGATTTCCGGAGAGAAAAACCTTCCGCTTTTAGTAACCTTACTGGTTCCATCAATATTGTCAATTTCGGGATCAGCGGTAGTTCTTGTTTGATGCCATGGTAGTAGACGTCAGATCCAGAGTTCCAAGGAATAGCTTTATCCGAATAATATGGGATGGGTCCAGGTGTTGTGATAAATAGAGGAGCATCTTTCGGATTGGAAGTAATCCTTACAGGACCTTTGGAGGTGATCCTAACAGGAGGGCCAGAAATTACGGATAAGTCTTGACACAGATTCTCAATAGACGGAACCTTCTAGATCAAAATTATATGATTATCCATTAGGAATTGAATGCCTTTCTTCAGTAATCTACAGCCATTGGATTGGGCTACGCAGCAGTAATATCTTTCAATACAGCCCATAAATAAACTGGCCTGCAGCAGATTCTTCTTAATTATTGGTATAGGAGTAATCAATTCACTTACGAAAGAAACATAAAGAACATTGTCAATTGAACTTATGACTTTGTCATGCTTTGGAATTGGTGCAGTAATCACATTCAGAGTCTCTGGAGGATCAAACTCAATCTCCTTGTTGTCAATCGTGTCTTGAATTTTGTTTTTCAGGATCCAACAGTTGTTGGTGTCGTGCCCGGGACTATTAGAATGGTATGCGGATTTCACATTCAAATTGTACTTAGGATAAGAGGTATTGAGGTTCTAAGGAGGATCCTTTAGCGCAATCAGCCCCGCTTTTAGTAAATGTTGTAACGCTTAAGACAATGGCATAATAATCATGGTAAACTGCCTTCCCGGAGCATATGACCTACACCTATTGCCATATTATTAATATTGAATGGGCGCAGAATTAGAAATCCATATCACTCCCATAGACCGATTGAGGTTATTTTTACCACGACCCTTCTGGCCATAAACAACATTGGTCTCCTTCTTACAATTGAATGTTTTCTTCACATCACTCGAAGACGCAGCCACTTGAATTTTTCCGCTCTTAATACCACTTTCGACATGTTCTTCAATTAGAATCAGCTCAATAAAATCATATGAAGAACTCCCAATCAAATGATTAAAGAATGGACCTGTTAGAGTGCCCATGAACATATCAACTAGCTCTCGGTCCAAAAAGGGAGGTTGCACCCTTCCAGATAAGTCTCTCCACTTCTGGGCATATTATTTGAACCCTTCATTTGAACCCATAAACATATTTTGTAATTGCATACAAGTTGGTGCAAGGTCACCATTGTATTGATACTGCTTATAAAAAGCAGCAGCCAAGTCTTCCCAAGTGTGGATGTTGGTTCCCTCCAGCTGATAGAACCACTCGAGTTGTATACCAGACAAACTTTTCTAAAACAAATGAACCCATAACTTTTTATTAGCAGTGTGGGTTGGATCTTCCGAACATAGGATCTCAGATGAAGTTTTGGATAAGACACACCATCATATTTAGAAAAGGCAGGGACTTTGAACTTGTGAGGGATAACTACCCCCGGAATAAGACCCAGCTCTCCAAAATCCAATCCAGGCACTTTTTGGATTTCCATGGCCTTGAGGCGATCTTCCAGCTGTTTGTATCTGTCATCAGCAGGAGGATACTGTTAATCGAAATAGTCTTCGTCCTCAGACAAGTTACCAAACCCAAGGTTGCTTCCACCTTCATCCATGACACTTCTACCATCCTTCTTTTGGTTGTCATATTCATCAGAGGTGATATCAACAGTTTGAATTGGTTTAGCAGGACCTTTGAATCTTCTTCCTATGTTGAGAATAGAAATTGGCTTCCGAGTCTTCTTCTTTCTGACGATGACCATCATATCTTTTTGTCCTTGAGCTAGGTTCAGAAGGGTCTCCTGAAATTGGGCATTCTGAGCTTGGAGTTCCTTAATAGTTTGTTCAAGAGCCATCTTTTACTGAAATAAATAGCAAGAAGATGAGAAAACCTGTATGGGAAAACCTGTTATGTAATGATGCATGATATGTAGATGCAATGTTTTCAAGGATTGTTGCGGGATTTAAATTTGTTTAAACAAAAAGAAACAAGAGAAATTTTGGTAACTAGCTCGAATTATAATAACAAGAGTTACAAAATAGCAAAATTATAAATTCAAAGCTCCCAAGGACACTTCCTCTTTATGCTGGCATATGTGTTAAGGCTTTGTTCTTTGTGAAGTCGTTTTGTCAGCTCCAGTACTTTCTTCTCACTAACATAGAACTGAGCTTCGAAGGTATCTCTTTCTTCCTTTAATTGAATCCAGGACTTCTGTATTTCTTTGAGGTTGGTAGACATATCAGGATGAAGAATGGTATAAGAAGCATCCCCTTCAAAAATGGGTTCTACGATCACTGGTAGGATAGAAGGATATGGAATTTTGAGATTTTGAGCATAAGATTACACCCATCTAAGGTAAGGCTCTAGAGGAATGGAATTCTTGTGTCCCAAAGTCTTGATATCAATCTTTTTAACCATGCCCCAAGCACGTATAAACCTTAGATGATAATTTTGAAGATCATTCTCATAGTCGAACACAATATCTTGGATGAGCATATCATGAGGACCATCCCTTCGAGCATAACCAAATTGACGTAGAGCTAGAGAAGGGTTGTAAGTGGTGCCCCATCTTATACCCAGAAGTGGTAAATCAGGGAATTCCCCACAATGATCAATAATAGTGACATATGCCTAAGATCGAGACCACCACTGGATATCTGCATGAGTGAGTGACATTAACCTTTAAGACTACCTCAAACCTTGTTCATTCTTTATCACTGATCGAGGCAGGTGGGAAATAAACCACCTGGACGGTAGAGGTATGCAACACATAAGAGTTCCTCGCTTCTTCATAGTACCAATCCAAATATCAACAAAGCCAACATGTCCTCAAAAGCACATAGGTTCATGGCATCTAGAAATACATGAGCCTTCTCTATCAGAAATTTAAGAGAGAGACCCTTGACTCCATTTCTTGTCTCCCAATTAGTTAAAATGTTTGATCGTTTCAGATGTAGGGATACTACAACGTCTTCAGGTTTCGGAACTTGCTCTAACTTGGTGAAAGGTATCTGATAAAGAATATGCACTTCAAGAAATTTAGAGAGTTCTTCCATTATGGGCCCCAACTTATAATCTGGGAAGGTAAAACAGTGATGCTTCAGATCAAAGAACTGGAAAAGAATGATCATCATGTCTTCTTGGAAACTAGTAGTAAATAAACTGAGTAGGTGACAATGTCTCTTGGTGAATTGAGAATTTCCAGGAACCTTTGAGACTAACTTCTCGAACTTGGAAGGTATTCTTACGAAGTTGATCCGGATGGTATTCCTACGAATGAAAGCCATGACCCTACAACACAGAACAAAGATAAATCCCCTAGATCCTTGAAATGGTTAGTCATGATATGATGTTATAATGTTATGATGTCATGATGTCCTATTCATATAGATAATCAAAGACAAGCAAATCACGTTAAGGCCTTAGGTTTCAGGCTTGCATGGGGGTTATAAGCAAGTACCCTCTTGAAGTTTATTTGGCTCAACCTGTCCTAAAGAAGTAATTAGGTTCTAGGGATCTCAATGTCACTTATTTTTCCCACAAGATTCGTCTAGCACGACAACTGACTTTCCACCGAACTAAACTCGAGAGTTGAATCTCAATGAGTGTAGTATCGAGTATCAACCAACTTTGGACTGCACCAAAGTCGGATATCTCACTACCTTCTAATGGCTAAGTTTGGTCAATTAAGGTTCTAAAGTCAGTTAGTGCTTATGACACCACGCGGCATCCTAGTATGCTCCCCGACTAACTCGAGGAATACCAGTACTAACCAATGTGTCTCACTAACGTAGCCATCAATTTGACCATATCGGTATACACCGTATAGTTTCCATGATCTATTGCTACTTTCCTAAAATGTTCCCCGAATCCGGGTATAGGATCTTTGCAAGAAATAAAACCCAAACAAACCTTTAAAATAAAGCAGGCAAATCAAAAAAGGAAAGCATGTAAAAGTGATCTAACTCTAAGGTAACCCCACTTTTAGTTCTCCCTAGCAGAGTCACCAATTATGTAATACGGTGGGAGAACTGAATTGGTTTTGCATTTTATCGCAAATGTGCGGATAACAAGAGTCACCACCAATATTTCTTTTATCTAATAAAGAAAGGGTGAAAGGAACAGGAAAGACCTTCGAGATTTTCTTGTGTTCGGGGGGTAGGTTATGAAAAGGGAAGGTGTTAGGACCCTTTTCATCTGTAGTTATCTACGGGCTCTTACTCACTAGCTCACTTTGTTTTAAAATGATTTTGTGTGTATTTTAGAAAATATTTTGAAAAATGCCAAAGTACGGCAACTTTGTAATGATTCTTGTATCTGTTTAGAATGCGTACAAAGTGTTTGTTTTTTAAAATATTTCAGAAGAAGTGTTTTATGTAAAAAGATGTTTTTTTTGTGAGCATGCGATTACGAGTTATCTACCTACTCAAAAGTATTTAGTGTTATTTTCCTCCTCCTTAGATAGTGCTACCCTACCATTAGTTAGTAGGAAGCCCTACCATTGGATGTCAAGGGACGGACGCGGGTCATTGTACAGTCATAAAGGCAACTTGTAGGGGCGCTTTAGCAATTTATCGTAAGGGACTAAGATCGTTTACAAAGGCAGCATCATAAGGGTCATCAAGGGACTACGATCTTTTTAATCGATGGTCTTTGCTAAAGCGTCCCCATGTTCAAGGGACATGACAGTTTTTATTCGAAGGCAACAAGTGAGGTTACCCTAGAGGTGAGTGTGTTAAAAGTGATTCAATTCAATTATTTTATCTTGATTAGGGTTATATAGCATTGGTTTTAGATCTTTCCATACATACTTAATTACTAGCAGTTATAAGGAAAGTAGTAAATTATGGAAAGTAAACCTAAACTATTACAAGGCTTCGAGGAAGGGGGTACAAAACCATAAAACGGGGTAAAATAGAAAGTGAAACCTTATTAAATAATACATAATGTTTTACCCCAAAATTTCCCCTCCCCATTTTCTTCAAGACATTCTCATGAGGTCCTCATTTGCTCAAAACTACTCAAGAGTTGACTGATCAAACCTCCTCCTAAGCAAGGGTCTTCAACTAGGGTTTTGTGCTTCTCAAATGATATTGGGTTGCAAGGGTCTCAAATTACTTTCATGGTTCATCATAGGACCTCAATAATGGTTATATCAAGTTTCAAGTCTTGCCTCACATGTTTGCTCAGTCAATGGCTCTAATGATTGAAAATCAACTATATTGGTTAAAAAGTCAACTGAGGTCAACATATAGTTAAACTTCAAGATTTTTTTGTCAACATCAACATTTTGAAGTTATATTCATCATTTTATCAATGTTAGATCATGATTCCTCAAGGAAAGCACTCAAATCATCAAAGGTCAAAATTTTCCAAATTAGGGTTTTGACTGAAGATGACTGATCATTGACTGTTGGCCTAGTGCATGACCTTATGGCTTAAGGCATGATATCAAGAGATCAAATACAAAATCTTGACCTAACTACATGGCTCAAGACATTTCTAAAGATACAAGTGATTGATAGTTGAAGAATTGAATCAGTTGAATGAAAAGTCAACAGTCACACAAAAGTCAAAATTGGAATTCAAAAATCAAGAATCATCAAAACATTTAAAATTATAAAGTTTTATCATCAAGAATCAAGAAAGTAAACAAAATTCAAAGTTGAAAGAATTTTAAACACTTAGAAACTTCAAGTGTTTTGTACCTAAAAAACCCTAACTTCATAAGCAAGTTTCCTCAAAATCCAAGTTGATTCAAGGAAAAATTTCAACATGAAAGTTGTAGAGATTAATGAATTCTACAACCTTGTAAATGTGGGATGATCCTCAGAAAGTGCTTGAATTAAGAGATATAGGCCCATGAAGTTCTGATTATTTTTATCCAACACTTTAAAAAAAATTCAACAACTTTTGATCAATTTTTTATCCCAACTTCTTGGCCAATTTCCACCAAGTTCCCATTTGATTTAACCAAAGTGATCATCGTGAAAGTTGTAGACAGTGTTTCAAGCTTTCCAAAATTTCCAGGAACACAAATTTTCCATGCTTGAGCTAGAAGTTTCGAAGAGATGAAGTTAGGCATTTCATTCTTGAATTTCAAGTCATTTTGCAAAGAACTCAAGAGAAAATCTCATAACCTTACCATGCAATCTCACTTTTCAGGCCATGTTGCTTCTAAATCTCCATATAATCAGATATTTACACGAAATTATGGTGCATCACACAAGGATTTGAAGCTTTATCCACTTGATCATACCATTTTTGGATGAAATTGCAAAAAGCTCCATATACATTTACATAAAGACCACTTTAATCACAAATTCCACTCCTTGAGCCTCTAACTTGTTTATGATGATCACACTCAACATGAATGCTCAGAAGAAACACCTCTAAGACTACCAACCACCCTATAATGCATTGGAACAATTTTTCTTCAAAGTTACTTCAAAACTAAGCTTCCAAACCACAACTTGTGATTTTTCAAATATGTTTACTTCAACCTCTAAAACCTTTTTCCTATAAATATAAGGTCCATTTTCAATCCAATACACGATTTCACAAACCCTCAAACACTCTCAAACTCAGAATCACCAAGAAACCACCATTATTTCACATTTGAAGCTTCCAACACCCAACTTCAAATCCACTTGTGCGTTTGTCTTTTTTTTTATCATCCATACACCTTACATACATCACATATAACACATCCAAACACCTGTTACACTTCTTTAACACCATCTTCATTATCCTCTAAACTCCGTATCTGAAGCTTTCACATTGACTTGGTTGGAGAGATTCAGACACTTTCAGCACAAAGTATGAATTTGAAAAACTTCAGGGAGGTCCAAGGAAGCTCAATTAATCATTTACTTTCACCTGGAAGCCTCCATACGTATTATGAGTTTTCACTTCAAGAGGTAAGTTTCTCCAACTTTAAAATCCTTATACACACATCATTTGCTTTCAATTTCAAAAGATAAAATGTAGATATAATTTCCCTGGAACTAATCATGTCCTTAGTTTTCATTTATGTTGACTATGTGATGAGAATTTTGGAATTGAAGTTTCTGAAATATTAGGCTTTAGTTTGGTACCAAGAAAAATTCGTTTCAGCCTTTAACTTATAGCTTTCAAAAGTTACATGGTTGAATTCGTGGTGAAATTTAGAATAACTTTCGTGTTTACATTTTTTAAAATGATTGAGAATTGAAGGAGTTATAAATTTGAACAATGTTGTTGTTATTGCTGGCGCGAGGAAGAAGATGAAGTTCATCTTCCAATTTTCGAAAACAAGTTTATTATATATTTATTGGATGTTGTTTCATAACCGAATGAAAAAGTCAGCCCAGTGGCAAGCGTGTGTGTGTGTAAGGCGGTAGTGTTCCAGGAAAGGGGTTCGATCCATGCCTCTGGCATTTTATTTTCTAACATTTCTCTTGCATATTCTATGTTATGCAATCCAGCACGCAATGATGCGACCTCATATCTTGGCCATTAGATCTCATCAAAGGCAGATTCAATGCACCCAAACGCCATCCTATGGTGCACTCTCGGGAATTATCCACACGTGATCCAGCACAGCGCCTGGACTCTCCTCTGTTTTGGCCTTTTATTTTTGCTTCTTATCACCCCCCCCCCCCCCCCCTCCCTCATTCCACTTATATTACAGACCCATTTAACTTTTATTATTATTTTTTTTAATTAACATTTTCTTTTTTTATCAGTTTTATTTTAATCAACAAAAATAAAAAAAAAATTAGATTTAGGTTTTTAATTAATTAATTTAATTTTTGTTAAATAAAAATTAATTTAATTTAATCACTTTGATTTTATCTTTTTATACTTCATTTGTTTTTCTGAACAAAAAAAACACAAAATATTTTCTAAATACTTAAAATTCTTTAGATTTTAATTAATTAATTTAATTTTCATAAATAAAATTAATTAATTTAATTACACTTTGTTTTATTTTAAATAATTAAATTGTAAATTAATTAGAATTATGTCTAATTTTTATTTCACATTTTTTCTAAACAAAAACAACAAAATCTTTTCTTAAATGCTTAGAAATATTTTAAGGTTTTCTTAAACATTTTCTCTTTTTTACCACCTTCACGCATTTTAATTTAGCATTAATATTTTCCATTATTGTAATTACTCAAAGTATGTAATAGCCTTAATTAGGACTCCTTTACATTTTTCCCCAATTTATGGTTTGTACCCCCATTCTCGAAGCGTTGTAATAGCGTAGAACATCTAATTTCCGTAATTTACTGCTTTCCTTATTATTGTTAGTAATTAGGGTTTTTATGACAAGATTAAAATCAATCTGTAGAAAACCTAATCTCAAAGATAAATACTTAAATCAAAACACTCCGCACACACGCACCTCTAGGCTGACCCTCACTTGTTGCCTCAGATTTAAACAGTCATGTCCCTCGAACATGGGATTCTTTAGCAAAGACCCTCAGTTAAAATATTGTAGCCCCTCGATGACCCTTCGATGCTGCCTTCAGTAAATGATCTTAGTCCCTTACAAAAATTGCTAAAGAATCCTACAAGTTGCCTTTTATGACTGTATGATAACCCGTGTCTGTCCCTCACATCCAACAATAGGGCTTTTTATTAACTAATAGTAGGGTAGCTCTATCTAAAGTAGGAGGAAAATAATAAAGACTTTTTGAGTAGGTAGATCGCTCGTAATCGCTTGCTCACAAACTAAAACAACTTTCACATCTCACACTTTCAAAAACAATACTTTCAAAACACTTAATAAATACTCTTGAGGACTGATACAAGGGTTATTATAAAGTAAATTGTCTTACATTGGCATTTTCAAAACATTTTTCACCAAACAACACTTTCTTTCATAAATATTTTAGAAACAATCATTTTGTATACATTCTCAATGATACGAGAATCATTACAAAATTGTCGCACTTAGGCATTTTCAAAATATTTGCAAACATACACAAACACAAAGCATTTCAAAAAGTGAGCTAGAAATTAAGAGCCCCTAGAAAATACGAATAAAAAGGGTGCTAACACCTTCCCTTTTTATAACCTACCCCCCGAACTCAAGAAAATTCTCAAAGGTATTTCTTGTTCTTTTCACCCTTTCCTTTATTGGATAAAAGAAATGCCGGTGGCGACTCTTGCTATCCGCAACATTTATGATAAAAAGAAAAACCAAAAGTCAGTTCTCCCACCGTATTATAATACTAGCGACTCTGCTGGGGAGTAGATAACTAAATGTGGGGTTACCTTAATAACTAGATCACCTTTATTTCTTTACTTGCTTGCTTTGTATGCTTTATTTTTCGGGATATGCTTGGGTTTATTTCTTGTATAGATCCTATACCCAAATGTGGAGGCATTTTAGGTAAATAGCAATAGATCATGAAAATTGTACGGTGTAGATCAACATGGTTGAAATGATGTCTACGTTAGTATGGCACATTGGTTTGTGTTGGTGTCCCTTGAGTCATTCAAGGAGAATCTTGGGCTTCCGTGTGGTGTCATAAGCACTAATTGACCTTAGAATCTTAGTTGACACAACTTAGCCATTAGAAAGTAGTGAGATGGTCGGCTTTGGTGCAGACTGAAGTTGGTTGATACTCGATGCTACACTCATTGAGATTGGACTCGCGGGATATTTTAGTTGTAATTTAGATGTTTGTGCTGAAATAATGTCTGAGAGAAAGGTCATTGATATTGAGATTCTTAGAACCCGATTATTTCTTTTAGGACAGGTTGAGCCAACTAAAACTTCAAAAGGGTACTTACCTATAACCTCCATGAAAGCCTAAACCTAAGGTCTGGTGTGTCTTGTTTGTGTTTGATTAAATTTGTGCGAATGTGACATCATGACTTCATGACATCATATACCATATCATTTTCACTGATCATTTTAAGGATCTAGGGATTTATCTTTTTTCTGTTTTATAGGTTATGGAATATGCTCGCAGAAACACTATCCGGATTATTTTTTTAAGGATACCTTCTCAACTTAAGGATTTAGTCTCAAGGGTTCCCGAAAGTTCTCCATTCATCAAAAGGCATGGTCAACTACTCAGTTTGGTTACCTCAGGTTTTGAAGAAGATATGATGAGTGTTCTACTCCAATTCTTTGACCCTGCACATCACTTCTTCACATTTCTCGATTATCAGTTGGTACCAACAATGGAGGAGCTTTCTCAAATACTGGGAGTAACTATTCTCAATCAAATACCTTTCACCGGTGTAGAGACAGATCCATAACCTGAAGAAATTGCAGCAGCCTTACATCTGAAGCGGTCCAACATTGTATCTAATTGGGAAAAAAGAAGTGGAGTCAAGGGTTTTCTAAATAAATTTTTGTTAGAGAAGGCTCGGCTATTTCTAGATGCTATGAGTTTTCAAGCTTTTGAGGAAATCTTGGCTTTGTTGATCTACGATTTGGTGTTGTTCCCTAATCCAGGCTAAGTCATAGATGTTAACGCCATCAAAATATTTCTTTCTCGTAACTCTGGGCCTGCTTTTCTCAGAGATATCCTAAATTCTCTTCACACTCGTACTATAAGGAAGAGAGGGAATCTTATGTGTTGCATACCTCTACTATATATGTGGTTTATTTCACACCTTCCTCGATCAGTAATAAAGAATGAACAAGGTTTGAGGTGGTCTCAAAGGATTATGTCGCTTTCTCATTCAAATATATATTGGTGTTCCCGATCTCTGGAATATGTAACTATTATTGATCATTGTGGGGAATTACCTAATGTTTCACCCCTTGGCATTAGGGGAGGTATCACTTACAACCCTTCTCTAGCTCTAACAAACAATCACATAAAGAGATGTTAGAGAAAGGCATAATAAAGGGGGGGAAATAGACACCTACCACATAGTTTAGTTATAAACCAGTGTTCAAAGAGAGACAAACACAAAGTAAGTCATAATCCAAAAATAATTAAACAACAAATACTAGCCAAAGTTCATAAAAATAGTAAAGTACAAGACCAAAGAAAAAATTAATTTTCATCACTCTCATTTCCTCCTTATGGTGGTGGATTTGATGGTTGGTTAAAAGTGAAGTGTTTCATGAAATTGTTGGTGAAGTTGGTGAAGTTGTTCGCTTGAGACTCCATCATCCCATAAAAAGTATTGTATCGTTGATCTTGAATGGTAGAGTATGTGGCAAATTTTTCACCATGTACCCTGACATGGTTTGATAGAGTTATAAGTCTCTCATTTACAAGCGAAGAGTTCTCCTCCTGTTGAAGATGCATAGACTCAAGCAAGTTCAAAATGGTAGCATTGTTTCCACCCAGAACTTCATCTTCATCCATGGTAGCAACATTCTCAACTTCCTCATTTTATTCATCATGTTCGTCGTCACTATCATCTCCTTCCTACAAGCACACATTATTACTTCTTACCACATATCGATATCGTTGCTGAATCGTATCCCACTGGTGACACATCATAGTCAATGTCTTATGAGTGAACTCTTGATCAGTTGATAATCCATTTAAGGGAGGACCCGGAACACCAATAGCGGCCTTGTTGAGGACATGTTGAATAAATGAAGCATAACCCAACGTTGTTCCTCTACCTGAATATTTCAGATTATATATTCTACTCGCAAAGTAGTAAGGCCAATTGATCCTCGTTTTGCTCTTGATAGCATTGACCTAGTGCACCTCGGCTGATCAACCCTTGAGTATCCACCCCTCTTAGGGCGAATGATACGAGAGACAATCCACTGCAAAATACGGTCAAGCAATTTTAATGCACCTGCTGTTATCGACTTTGGAAATAAGGTTCTATTCAAAACACTTTTAGAGAATGGATGTTTCAGCATAGAATTTAGAGAAACCTTAAAAGTCATATCCCTCAAAGTTATTGGTATCAGTAATTTTGATAGCAACTGGACTTAGATGAAACTTTTCAAACTCCTTCCAAATCTCAGAATTAACAGTATAAACCTTATCATTCATCTTATATCTAAAAGTGCTCCCATCAATACTACCTTGAAGACCATTATAAAACAGTTTGATTAAATCTTCATTATACGCAGTATCACATTCCAAAAAGACACCAAGTTTCTGAAATCTCAACAACTCAACAACATGTGGTAGATTCAACTTACCTAGGGTTTGCTTGTACACTACAAATTGCTTAATAATTTTTATCTTACTAAAGTTCCTTGAATAAGACTCGACCAAATCATCATAAAGTAGAGACAAAACAGTTATCGGATCAGGGTTTTGTTGAGAAGAGGAAATTCCTTTTACCAATCTTCTCTTTGTAGGTCTTGATGAAGCCATAGAAGGAAGCTTGAAGAGTTTGAGACTTGTGGGTAAAATATGCTCTTAGGGTTTTTGAGAATGTTTTGAGGAAAATAGAGTAATGAGAGTGAATGAGTAGAGATGATAAGATAAAAACACACTTGTCACACAGAATTTCTAAAGTCATTGGTTAAAATATCATGTGATGCATCGACCTATACAGGTCATGCATCGACGCATAAGGCCAAAATTTTGAGAAACACAGGTTCCAGTATGGGTCGATAGTCCCCAGGCATAGGTCGACCCAAGCAGGCTTATTTTTCGATTTTGCAAATATTCATGAATTTTAAGACACAATAAAACAAAAATAACCACCTAAGCATAAATCACACATCACAAAGATTGAAAATCGCATATCATAAGGAATAAACTTTTTTACAAGTTTACCACTTTGAGTTATCAAGAGTAGAGTTAGAGTTATAATGATATTACCTATATGACGCGGGATGACATTTTGCCCTCACAAATAACTTGATACATAAGTGTAGGCAATTTATGATAGTACAAGTATAAATAAGAGCAATGCAACTAATGTAGTTTCAAACTATCCGAAATGTCGAGAACACTAAGTTCCCTACGGATGTGGAAGAAAGGCTCGGTCGAAAGAGGTTTTGTGAAAATATCTGCAAGTTGATTAGTGTTATCAACATGCTCAAATACAACATCACCTTTTTATATATGATCCCTAATGCAGTGATGCCTAATCTCAATATGTTTTGTGCGTGAATATAAAACCGGGTATTTGGTTAGGTTTATGGCACTTGTGTTGTCACAAAAGATCAAAATGTGATCGAGTTTGACATTAAAATCAAGTAGTTGTTGTTTGAGCCATAAAAGTTGGGCACAACAATTACTGGCTGCGACATATTCCGCCTCGGTAGTTGACAAAGAAATAGAAACTTATTTCTTGCTATGCCAACTTACTAAGGATTTGAAAAAAAGTGACACGTACCACTAGTACTTTTTCTATCCAACTTGCAACCGACAAAGTCAAAAATCGGAATAAAAAACCAAAGAGAAATTACTACCCTTAGAGAACCATAACCCATACTTAGTCGTACCACAAAGATACCTAAGTATGTGTTTAACAACTTTTAAATGTGACTCCTTGGGGTATGATTGATACATATCACACATATATACACTAAACATAATTTTGGGATGGGAAAAGGTAAGGTAAGGAAGGAACCGATCATACCTCTATACCTTTTTACATCAATCGTCTTACCATGTTCGTCACGATCAAGATTAACTACGGTAGGAATTGGAGTGTCAATGACCTTTGATTTTTCCATGTCAAAGCGCTTTAGTAGTTCTTGACAATACTTGGATTGACTAACAAAAGTCCCTTCCTCGAGTTGCTTAATTTGAAGCCCAAGGAAGTACTTTAATTCACCCATCATACTCATTTCAAATTCTCCATGCATCAACTTAGAGAACTCCTTGACCAAGGGTATATTATTAGATCTAAATATGATATCATCTACAGAAACTTATACTAAAATTGAATATTTTCCTTGGAACTTAATGAAAAGAGTTGTATCGACCTTTCCTCTTAAGAATACTTGTTCTAACAAAAACTTGCTAAGGCGTTCATACCAAGCCCTAGGGGCTTGTTTGACACCATATAAGGCACGTGTTAGTTTATAAACATGATTAGGATACTCAAAGTTTTCAAATTCGGGAGGTTGAGATACATAAACCTCTTCATTAATATAGCCATTTAGAAAAGCACTCTTAACATCCATTTTATATAACTTGAAATTTTGTGAGCATACAAACGCAAGAAAAAGAGGTATAGCCTTGAGTCAGGAGTCTGGTGCATAAGTTTCTTCATATTCGATACCCTCCTCTTGGTTATACCCTTGAGGAACAAGGCCAGCCTTGTTGCGAGTTATTATTCTGTTTTCGTCCAATTTTTTCCTAAACACCCATTTAGTGCTGATTACACGATGGTCTCGCGGAGGATGGAAAAGGTCCCAAACCTAATTTCTCTTAAATTGGTTTAGCTCATCTTGCATAGCTAAAAACCAATGTTCATCGAGTAAAGCATCTTTGGAGTTTTTACGCTCAATTTGTGAGACGAAAGCAAAATGATAACAAAAGTTACTTATCTTGGACCGTGTAGTGACTCCTTTTGTGATATCTCTAAGGATATTGTCGACGGGATGATCCTTGATATATTTCCATTCTAATGGGAGATTATTTTCATCGCTTTTAACATCCAAATCTTTATCCTTGATAGATTTCCATTCCAATGGGAGATCATTTTCATTGCTTTTAACATCTGGATCTTTAAGTATAATCTCCGAAGATACACTTGCACCATCAAACACAATACCTTTTTCGACCGATCTCAGACAAGATTCATCAAAAGACACATGCACGGACTCCTCAAAAATTTGTAACCTTTTATTAAATACTGTATAAGCTTTACTAGATTGAGAGTATCCAATAAAGATACCTTCATCTGCTTTTAAATCAAACTTACCAAGATTTTCCTTTCCATTGCTCAACACTAAAACATTTACATATGAAAAAGTGAAGATGTGAAATATTCAACTTTCTTCCTTTTAGTAGTTCATATGGAGTTTTGTTTAGAATTGGACGGATTAGGATCCTATTCAAAACATAACAAGACGTACTTATGGCATTAGCCTAAAAATACTTAGGAAGGGCATGTTCATTGGTCATTATTCTTCCAAGTTCTTCTAAAACATTGTTCTTGCGTTCCACTACTCCATTTTGTTGTGAAGTACGTGGTGCGGAAAAATTATGATCAATGCTATGTTTTTCACAAAATTCCTCAAAGAGATGGTTTTCAAGTCCCCCCCCCCCCCCCCCCCCCCGTGATCGCTTTAGATTGTAACAATGTTAGTGTTTAACTTATTTTGGAACATATTAGCAAATTTTTAAACGCGGAAAAAGTGTCACTTTTGCTAGCCAAGAAAATTGTCCAACAAAATCTAGAGAAGACATCTACTATAACAAAACCATAATAATTACCACCTAGACTCTTTTATTCTAGATGGTCTAAAAAGATCATGTGGAGATGTTCAAGTGATTTGACATGCATCACATAAGTGGTATTTAGAAATTTTTATTTTGGGTAAACCAACAACTAGATCTTTTAATACAATATTATTTACCAAGTCAAATTTGACATGCGCTAATCGCCAATGCCAAAGCCATGAGTCTTGACTCACAGAAACAAGACATTTAGCACCGGTTAAAGATGCTTCATTCAAGTCAAGAATATACACATTATTAACCCTCAAGACTTTAAACACATTATCCTTATAACTCTTTTCAATTAAGAAACAACCTTTTGAAAAAGAAACTTTATATCCTTTGTCGCATAATTGACTAATACTAATGAGATTGTGTTTAAGACCCTCAATTATTCTTTCTTCTCTTTCTTTTCATGCTTATTTATATTTGTGAGTTCTTGCTCATGTTCTTAAAGCTTACCAAACAATGTTGTAAGTTCCAATGTAGTTAGATCATTGGCTTCCTTAATTGTCGTGACCTTAGGTTTCCATTCCCTATTAAGACATCTCAAAATCTTGTTCCTAAAAAAATTGGAAGTAATATGACCAAGTGTGTGTAAGCGATTTACTATGTGAGAAAATCTCGTTTGCATGTCCGCAATGGTTTCACTAAGCTTCATGTGAAAGAGATCAAACTATTTAGTTAATGCGTTAATCCTTGCTAATTTGACATCGTTTGTAACCTCATTGGTAACTTGTAAAGCTTCCCACATTTCCTTATTGGTAGCACAATGTGAGACACAAAAGTATTCATCAACTCCAAGAGCTGATATGAGTATGTTTTTAGATTTCCAGTCATAAGCATAGTTCTTCTCATCTTTTTCATCCCATTGTGCTTCCGGTTTAGGCATAACGGCACCCGTATTAGTTAACAAAGTTAGGGCCATAGGACCTTCTTCTATGAATTTCCAAATATTCCTATCAACATAATTGATATGCATGCACATACAATCTTTCCAATAGCTATAGTTTTCACCGGTGAAAATAGGCGCTCTATTGTACGCCCCTTTTGGATCATTATCCACTGTCTAAAGAGTTATATGTGAGGCACTAGATGAACCGATGCTCTAATACCACTTTTTAGATAATAAGACATATCTAGAAGGGGGTTTGAATTGATACCGTAATTTTTAAAAGTATTTTTTAAAGAAAACTTAAAACACAGTGAAAGCTACCCGAATACACTCGTCTAAAAACCATCCTCTATTGAAAAGACCGGATATGCATAAAACCGTATGAAATGAATCAATGAGAATTATTAACACTTAATACAATTATAATTGATCACTTATACTTTTTAACTGTAGTCAATTACTCCCAATGAATTGTTGAGTATAAAACCCACAAATTTTCACTTTTGGACTTTTGTCGAACACTTGGTGTTCGTAATCACACCAAGTCTAATCTATCTTAATTTGTAGTGTTAAAACCAATTATAGAAATCAAAGTGGTTACTATAGTCCTTAGAAATAGTTCTATCACACTACAAATCCAGGCACTTGGAACCACAAGTGCAAATTCACAACTTATAGAAAATAAATGGTAAAAGACGAGAAAGAAAAATGACACGCGATTTGTTTAGGCAGTTCCCACTGTCATCCTTGTGTGGGGTACTCTGTCCCTAATTCTAAAATTTATAATTAGGATAATTTCTATTATGATTGCAAAGTTTGTATAATAGATAGAAAATAGTCACCACAATTCAAACAAAACATGTTGAATTGAAAACTAAACTCCTCTCTTACCTTGATTCGATTTGAACTAAGTATGTCACTAATCTTCGATAAACCTCTGATTGTAGCTACCTTGTTGAGAACCCAAACCATTTCTCAAACCCTCTGCTTGGATGATTTTATCGCAAGATGGTGACCCTAATTCTTCCTTCAAAATCCTATGATTGTAGATAACTTGTCGAGCGAACCCACGATTCCTTAATCCCTTAAGCATGACTCAATTTGGATGAAGCAAAGAATTGTCAAAAAACCCCAAATACCAATGATCTTAAAGGACAAAACTCTTAGATATTATTCAAGAAAAACCCACAATTACTCAACCCGAACAAGATCACAATCTTCTACTTCAGACGTTATTAACACACACTTTGCACCTTGATCGATAAAAATTATCATGTGTAGTTGTCAACGAATGAGTGAGAGATTGAAGATGATGAGTACCTTGTGTACCTATTTCACTTTACTTGTTAAAAAACCAAATGATAGAACCTAACAAGATTATATATGATCTCTCAAGTCAAAACCCAAACTAACAAGCTGAAAAATAGATTTAACGAGAGAACGGTCGACCTATGCCAAAAGGGGGACTCGACCTGAGCATTCTCGAGAGTGCTAGAAGACAAAGTGCGCAATATATGTGTCAACCGCTCCAGGGTTATGCGTCAATGCATAGTTCCTAAAAATTACTCTCAGGTTGAGTCGACCACACAATCGACGTGAGCAAACCCAAGAATTCCCCAAGGAGCAACTTTCAATCATGTGTCGGACGAGCTTTCTTTTGAGTCGACTCAAAGCATAGAAATTTCCAAAAATACCAACTCTTGAAGACTTTTCATACTACCTTGTCCACCATATCATCTAGCAACATTTCCAACATATAGTGGAAAGTTTTGACATCATTGAAACCCTTACTGAAGGAACCTTGCCCTCACATATTGGTTATTAATTCCTCATTCGACAATTTCTCGCGTTTATGAGTTTGGATTGAATTGGTAAAACATAAAAAAATAAAAGTAAATATGAACAAGAAATAATTCATTCTCTAGAGAGAAGAAACTTATCAAGCATGCATATAATCTTCTTCTTACAAACTTAAATTTATCGACCGATTACACTCAACCTACAATACTCCTCAGAGTCATCTAGAATCACTCACTCCCTAAGTTATTTCTAACAGAAAGTACAGAGAGCTATTATATCATCTCGGAGGCGATCTCTCAGCCAACCTCAACAACACAGTAGACATCCATATTACTCGTATCGACGATCTCTCAACTGACACAACCAACACAGAAGCATTAAGCTTTGACACCCATAAAGATTATTAGCTCTAAATTTATCTCTAAAATCTAGAAACTAACAGATAATCATCCTAGATAAGGATTTTAGCAGTATATATCTATAACAACCCAAATCCCGAGCACAGACCGAAAATCTAAGATGACAATCGACACAGATTTGTAAAGTAGGATTTATATAACCCCAAGGGCGACAAATATACACGAATTCAAAGTAAAATCATATACAAAACCCAAACAAAGAGAAATACACAAAGAGGAAGAGAAATGAACCAAAAATATCCCAGTTTTTCAGCAGCGATTGATGATCAATCCACCCCGAATCATCTGTATGCAAGATCTGAAGTTGTTTTCTAAGCTCTCTATACCAAAAAATGAAGGTTTGATGAGTTGGGAACAAATACCCCAAAACATAACCTAAAAAATATTTTTTCTTTGCCCCTTTTAACGTAATTCTATCCAAGGGACCCCCTAAGTGTAAAAATCTTACTAAGCTCTCTCTATTGTCATGAGAAACAAATCAGCGTTTTGTTTTCGCCATAACGTGAGAACCGTAACTCCGATTTATGTCAGGTTAGAAGTGTTGGAAATCTTATTCAATTATCTATCTAACAATGTCTAAATATCAACCAAATTGATGATTTCTTATTCTTTGATTTTGAGCCTTATTCGTTGATGAGTTGCTCAAAATCGCGCATTTGAAGCCGTGTCTTCGACACTTTATTGCTCATGCTCCAAATACACATCAATACCTATAAAATAAATGGAAAAAAAATCAAAAGGTACACTATGTACACAAAAAAACAAATACACACAAACTAAACGTATTTACACAAAAGTTGATTTTATTCAACGAAATTAACAAGAAAAAGTCGATAAGTGCAACAAAAAGTATATACAAAAATAACTATAATTTACACTTATCAATTTTGTAGGAGTCTAACATTATCATGAAAAAAATGTACGTTAAATGGTCATAAAAAATTTGAATACTCAAAGGTTCATAATGGTTTTCAACATACCTCATCATCTATGCAATAGAAGTTTGGCGGCCATGCAACATACGATCATATTGCCTCTCCCATCAATGTTGCATATGAAATATCGTCAAGTAAAGGTAATGACGCATCCCTCTCTAAAGCAATATCAATTGATACTTTCAAAAATCTAGCAGGGAGCGGTTTATGGTGAAGTACTTCTCCCAAAGTCTTATGCATTTTTCCCTTGCCAACCATACAATAAGTCGGTGACGATAAATAGAGCTGACAAGGTGAAATGCTCTAAACCAATAATAAATATGAAATTGTTAATGCGTATATATGTCAATTAAAAAAATTATGCTAATTCATAATAATATAAATTACCTCGGGATTTTCTGTTGGAAATCAAAATTGATACTATCTTTATCACTAGTATCCTTGAACCCTAAACCTTTCCTTTCTGACATGTATATTTCTTTATCCTTTTCTAACTCACTAACTTTAGCTTTTAATTTTTCTAACTATTCCATCACTTCTTTATTGATGTGACCTTTCCTCTTTTGATGGTTACCCAAAGATGTTTGAGTTACTCCAAATCCCTTACCCCTCACACGACCGGTATACTCAGGAATATTTAGTACTCGACTAAGTATGCTCCTGCAATCATGGTCTTCAGCTTGAGTTAAATATTGAGATATATTCTTCTGAAATTCATATGCATATCAAAATAAATAAGTGGTGATTAAAAACTCATAAATTCTTTATGTTAATAAACTTTTGATTTAATTAAAGGAATATTGATATACTTACACATTGCTAATAAATTTGAAGCACATCTTCCTTAACAACTCCATTCTTACCCACATGAGCAGCCTTCCATAGGACATGTTCCGGAAGAGATGTTTCTTGACTTTTCACCTCTTTTAACTACACATTAAGAGAAATAATAAGATCAATTGTAACACATGATGCACAAGTATATCATAGCATTTATATATACTTACCATTCTTTGTTGTAAGCGTGCATATCGCATATTCCCTTTTCTGTATGGATATGGGGGACTTGATGCTCGTTGTCTATTTACGACACTCACATCCTGAAAATATAAGGTTCTTCGTTTTCCTTTAAAGGTTTCCCATTCTTCAGGGAAATCAAGCCCGCATACTTCTTTGGAAGTTCTGCATCGATAAAATTGTTATCGGTATCCCTAAGAAACTTGTTTGTAAAAAAAGATTGAAACTCTCTGAGTCTTTTTCTAACCAGTTGAAGAAAATATGTTTTTCGATCATCATCAATGTTAAAAGACCTTTACAAAAACACATACATAGAGTGCATTAGTAATTTAAAGACATAATCGTCAATAAAAAAAATTACATCACATATGGTACCTGTATATCACTCCATATTTTTTCTTTAGCGGGTTTCAACTCTTGCTTTCTCCAATCATCACAAGTGATTGGAACTTTTCTCCTCACAAGGGAAAAAATGCAACTTGTCAACATTGAACCGTTAGGCTCAATTAGTTGTTTGTCTTTATTCCAATGTACATCAAATTTGATACCTTTATCTCTTGCACGAATGATTGACTTCATAATAGTTATTCCTCATCTAATATCATTCTCCACATCATGAGCTGATTCATTTTCATCATTATTAGAAGCGGGATGTGATTTTTTTCTCGTTACTAGCCATTTGACTTGTAATATTAAAGAAAAACATAAACACCATATAAAATTCAAGTAGAATTGAATGAATAGACACAATATAAAAACATAAATACAATATAAAAACATAAACACAATATAACAATTTTATTAAATGACAGAACATATAACATTTAGTACCTTTTTCACTAACATCTCTTTCTTTTCTTGGTTGGAATATGAACTACTTGGCTCTTAACAACTCAGACGGATGGATTGATCCAAATTCCCTTATTATGATCATTTCTAATATATGATTCATCTTCTATAATATTCTCATCTTGATCATTTTGTATATACAACTCATTCCCTCTAACATGTGACTCATTCTAAACATCAATATCACTTTGATTTACACTGTTATCATCAATCTCTTTGTTAGATAAAAGCACTATGGACCATTTCTTACTTGTCAGATCAGTGACATAGAACACTTGTTTAGCTTGAGAGGCTAGAATAAAAGGCTCATCTTTGTACCCCACCCTATTAAGATCCACTTGTAAAAGTTCCGACTTACCCATTCGTCTGCCACTATTATGTATCCACTTGCAACCAAAGATAGGAATCTGAAACTTCTCATAATCAAACACCCAAATGTGCTCAATAACCCCATAATATGATAGATTTTCATATTCGAGGTTTAAGTCCTTCATACATGAAATGTGCATTGCTTCAGCTACCAGTGTGACACCACTATTTTGCATAGTACTTTTATCATCTTCTTCTTTGGTATAAAATGTGTATCTATTTATTACGTATGTGCTATAAGAAAACATGTGAAAACTCGGACCTTATGCTAAACATCTCAACCTTTTTGTTATTGAAGTAGGATCTAAATTAAACTTTAAATAAAAATGATTCTTGAACCATTGTATAAAACTTTGATTGTGCTCTCGTACTATCCAATTTTCATTTCTATTCGGATTTAAACCCTGAAGTACATCCTTGTGCATTTCAACATACGGCTCAATCTCATTGTCATCATGTTGATCATATAAATGCACTTGATCCCGTTCAACCTTTGATAATGTCACAATTTTATTTCCAATTAAATTTTTTCCTTTCTTCCTTTCGAAAATATGAGATTTGGGTAGTCCAATGTATTGAACATTGGACAAATATTCAGTAAAAAACTCAACTGCTTCTTCAACAATGTATCGTTCAACCATATAACCCTCTGGCCGACTTTGGTTTTTCACGTACCCTTTTAATATTTTCATATAACGCTCAACAAGGTACATCCATCTCATATAAGCTGGTCCACACAATTGTGTCTCTTTCACAAGATGAACAACAAGATGTACCATAATGTCAAAAAATTAGGGAGGAAAACACATTTTAATCTCACACAAAGTAATAATAATTTCTTTTTGCAATATTGGTAAGATCTCAGAATCGATCACCTTACTACAAATTAAGCTGAAGAAAAAACACAATTTAGTTATGGCACTTCTTACTTTTTCTGGAAAAATAGAATGTATACCTATTGGTAGAAAATTATCCATTATAACATGGAAATCATGTGTCTTTAAACTCTTTAACTTGAGGTATTTCATAGGTACAAGTCTTCTAATATCTGTAGAGTAACCTTCTGGAACTTTAACTTCACTTAGAAACTTACACAATATTTTTTCTCCTTTCTAGATAAAGTATAAGCAGCAGGTGGTAGATATGTTCATGTTCCTTTCTTCATGGGTCCTAATTCAGTTCTTATTCCCATATGTATCAAGTCCTTTCTTGCTTTAAGTCCATCCTTAGACTTTCCTTGTATATTAAGTAACATACCAATAACACTTTCAAATACATTTTTTCAATATGCATAACATCAAGAAAATGTCTTACATACAATGACTTCCAATATGGAAATTAAAAAAAATTGACCTCTTCTTCCACCCACCTTTGACAAGTGTATATGCAAAAGGCTTGCTAAACTGAGTACTCATATCTTTCACCTTTTCAAAAATTTGGTCACCTGTCAATGTAGGTGGAGCTCTATCATGTTCTGGATTTCCATTGAATGCCTTTCTCGATCCATGGTAGTGATGATTAGAATTTAAGATTCTACAATGACCGAGAAATACATTCCTTTGACAAAATTCCAATCGTTTCCAATTTGTGTTTTCTTCACAGATAGGACATGCTTTTTTATCTTTATGCTATAGCCTGATAGATTTTCGTATGCCGGAAAATAATTAATTGTTCCAAACAACATCTCCCTCAAATTGAAACTTTCTTTCCTATATCCATCATAAACCTTCACACTGTTCTCCCACAAAATCTTTAAATCTTCGATTAAAGGTGTCAAGTATACGTCTATCTCATTCCCTGGTTGTTTAGGCCCAGAAATTAACATAGATAACATCATGTAATTGCGCTTCATACATAGACATAGAGGTAGGTTATAAATCATAATAATCACAGGACATGTGGTATGTGAGATACTTTGAAGACCATGCAGGTTCATTCCATCAGTAGATAATGTCAAGCAAAGGTTTCTTGCTTCTCCTCCAAAATCAGGATAATCATTATCAATTTTTGACCACTGTGGTAAATCGGCCAGATGTCAAAACTTTCCATCAATAATTCTTTCATATGAATGCCAAGTCAAGTGTCTTGCATCCGTTTCACTATGAAACATGCGTATAAATCTCATAATTATAGGAAAATACCATAAGACTTTTGCTGGAGACGCTTTTTTCTTGTATCGAGATAAACTGCATTTAGGACACTCATTTAACGATGTATATTCGTTTCGAAACAAAATGCAATCATTTTGACAAGCATGTACCTTATCATAGATCATTCCAATAGAGCACAACATTTTTTTGGCCTCATAGGGTTGATTAAGAAGAACATTATCCTCCTGAAGCATATCTTTCATAAGGACTAATAACTCTGAAACTTTTATCCGATCATCCATTGCCCGACTTTAAGTTGTACAACTTTAATACCACAGACAATCTTATGAATTTAGTGCAACCTTTATACAACGGTTTTTGTGCATTGCTTACCAACCTCTCAAACATTTTGGGACAATCCTGAAGATCTTCTTCAAGTTCTTCTGCAATCTCTCCGACACAATAACAATCATATGTATTTGTGTCACTGTCTCCTGAAGCATATGTCATACTATCCCCTAGATCAACATTCTCGTT
This sequence comes from Vicia faba, assembly GCA_948472305.1. Classification (NCBI taxonomy): domain Eukaryota; kingdom Viridiplantae; phylum Streptophyta; class Magnoliopsida; order Fabales; family Fabaceae; genus Vicia; species Vicia faba. The sequence continues at coordinate 558,049,151 of OX451735.1, forward strand.
AATTTTCTCACCATCAAATATCCAACATGTATAACTTCGATCAATTCCATTCCTCACTAAATGCGATTCCAACCCAACTGCGTCAACCCGACCCCCATTACAACAACCCAAGCAAGGGCATTTCATTCGACTGGGGTTTTCGGCATGCTCAACAGCAAACTTAATAAATTCTAATACCCCATTCTCATACTCTTTTGACAATTGATTGGAATACACTCATTTTTAATCCATGGTTTTTCTACTAAGTAGGCTAAACAAAAACACTATAATTAATCACGTAGCTATAACAAAAGAACAACTAATTACCTATAGAGAAGTCAACAACTTCTGGAACCACACAAGGTAATATTCTTGGAACGATCAGAATTTCACTCTTCACAAGAGAAATCGAAGATGCAGCAGCAGCGATGAAATCAGGCAGCAACTACACATAAACAATTAGGTTCACTAATTCCATTGCAAACATGTTTAAAAAATAACGGGTTTTGAGTGTATCTTGTAATATATTCATGAACCTCACTTTGTAAACTCCTAACATGCGATGTTTATCTTTTAGAAAGCTAAGCTATTGAATACCATAACTCACAACTTTATCTCTGGCCTAATAACAAAAGAAAAACAAAACTAACATCATTTCTTAGAAAATATTTTTTCAACTTAAGAAAACAAAGGAATATTTTACATAATGATAACAGTTTATAAAATCAACTTGTATGAAAACAACTTAAGCACATTTAAGTTCCTGAAATTTAAATCAAAATGAGGAATCGAACTGAATATACGAGAAGAAACCGATATTTGAACCTTAAAATCGAATTCTTTGATGAAGAGCATGGCAATCGAACACTTGAAGTTATTTCCTGAAGCGATCCCTTGAAATTTCGTGAAACGAATCGATACGAATCGATATGGTGATTAACGAATCAAAATGGAGAGCACAGTAGCAACCGATGAAGAACAAGAGCAGTAGTAGCAAGTTTAAACCATAATATGATCTTCAAACCCTGAGCGATTCAAATAGAAATTCAATCTCTAAATCCCTCTTATCTTAGTTTGGTTCACAAATTTCTCACTTGATTTTTCATATCTCAGCATAAATAAACTCGTAAGATAAACTAAAACAACAATAAATCTACAGAATAATAACAAGCAACACACACGTACTCAGAGTAATTTAACAACGAGCAATAATAACATAGCCATATAGAAAATCAGAAACAAAAATTGATTTACCTACGGCAGGGAGTTTCCCGTTGGATATTATTGAGGTATGTGTCTTCGATCTCCTCTCTCTTCTTCTACAAGAATAGCGATGGAGTTAAGGGCACAAGGATTATTTTGAGAAATAGAGATTCGATAGTTGTGGAGAAAGATGTTTTGAGAGAATATGGAAAAAATAGGAGTTTTAGGGTTTTGGTAATTTTAATTTAGAAATTAGAAATTAATGACCTTAGGCAACACTTCTTGAAGCGCTTTCTGATGTATTTCCTTTAGCAGAGCTTTTTCATTAAAAAGTGATTTCTGATGTATTTCCTTTAGCAGAGCTTTTTCATTAAAAAGTGTTTCTGATGTATGCCCTATAGCAATGCTTATATAAAGCGCTTTCTAAACACATCCTTTAGCAGAACTTTGTGGTTATGTATGGTCTTAAGCAGCGCTTCTTAGAAGCGCTTTCTAAAGTAAGCATTTAACAACGCTTTTTCACAAATTTCTTTTAAAGCTATAGCAGTGCTTTTTATCAAATTTCTTTTAAAGCTATAGCAGCACTTTTGGAAGAAAGTGTTGTCTATAGTGTACTGCCTAAAACAAAATTTGTAGTAGAAAGCGTTGTCTAAAGTGTGGTTTTAGCAGCGCTTTGGGCCTATGGTAGCGCTTTCTACTGTTGGGCCTATAGCAGCACTTTGAGTTTAGGCAGCGCTTTCTAGAATTTATTTTTTATTTCAATTTTAATTGACCTTAGGCAGCGCTTCCATAAAGCACTGTCTAAAGTGTGGCTTAGGCAACGCTTTTTCTTAACTTCAGACAGCTCTTTTTTATAATATGTTGTCTAATGTATATACTTTTAAATTTTAAAATTTTATCGAGATATATAACAGCTCTTTAGTACAAAAGCGTTGTCTAAAGTGTGCTCCCTAAAAGCAGTTTTTGCGTCTCTCTCATGATATTAGGTTTTGATTTCTTTATAGTACTCTCTATTTCATGATATTAGGTTTTGATTTCTTTATAGTTGTTCATAGCATTTTATTGTTTAAATGTAGGTATGTATTTAATCAAGTCTACTAAATACTTCTTTTTTGTGATTATTTTAGAGAATTGTAATTCTAGATTGTTAATTCAATTAATCGAATTTTATTCAAACATCTCAGTTAGAATCCAAATGGATTAATTAGCCTATTGTTGGTTGGTTAGTTTATTTTCTTTCGAAATCTCACTTGTAAACTTAACTCTTTTGTCCCACAATAAGTGTCACTTGTAAAATTGTAAACGTTCAACCACATTAAGACTTTCTCATCGATAAATTTAATAATAACTTCAATCAAATCAAATATATTGATGTATGAAAAATAACAATGGCAAACAAAATGAATGGTCTCAATTAAAAATTAATTTGTCAAATAGTGTAAGCAAATCCACAACAGACAAGATAAAGATAAAAGACTAACACACAAAAATGTTGTTTATCCAGTTCAATCAAAACGATTTGTTCTGAGAGGGAAAATATTTTTCTTACTCGTTATTTTCTAAGAAGTGTTACAAGAAATTATAAATAAATTCTAACAAAATAATCTCACAAATCCTCAAGAACAACTATATTTTTTATCTAAATTTTTCTCAATCTCTCCAACTCTCAATTCTCAATATATGAACTACAAAATTCAAAGTGTTTAAGAATATTTCTAAAATCTCTTGTATACCTTCAAAGGTCACTCAAATTCCAAGACTACACTCCAAATAATTTATACACTTGTATTTCTGAGATTCTTAGATATCACCAAAATTCTAACAAAATTCTAAAAATATAATTTTATATATTCCTATAATTGACTCATTGATTAGAATTATCACTTGCTTTCTACGTGTTCTTCATTTGCTAATAAAAGTGATAAATAACCATGATTTTAATATCATACTGTATTACATATCCAAACTCAATCCACAATCATTTCAAATCTTTTCTAAATCAATCTAATCATTGACCAATCTATTAAAATAGTAATACAAGTGTGAGTAAGTGAGAAATAATACATTAGATGTGAATGTAGAGACTTTAAGATATATAAGTGAAAAAATCCTCTTATCTATCATCTTAAAGTTTTAGATGTACAAGTGACGTGTCTCTCACAAACATGTATAATCTCCAACTTTATATTAATGCTTCTAGTAACTCCACCCAATAAATAATATCAAAGTCTTTAGTTCGAAACAGAGACCGATTTAATATTAAAACACCTAAAAAGAAATATCCTGTTACAAAGTGTGAACGGTTAAAATAATAATGCAAGGAAGAGTTGATACAAATGGTATTAACTCATTGAGTGTTGACTATTCACCTAGTCAACAACTGATTAAGCCACATGTTAGTAGTTGATCAAGTGACCGTGTTCACTATTGACCAAGTCAAACCCGATAAAAGATAATTCAAATTCACGTGAATACCATAGAATTAAACTGAATACCATAGAATTACTTATTTTTGTTGACACTCCAAAGTCAAGTCTTCTTTCACAATATTATTATATTAGAACAAGGTTTATTAAGCCCCACTTGAAATTAGGAATTACTTAGCAGTATGCCAGTTCACATAGTTTCATTTCATCCACATTTTATTGATTCTTTCAATTTCTAGTCACAGCTACATATTGTATATTATCTTTGGATTTTATGACTTTTTCTGGAGATTTCTAATCCTCCTAGTCCATCTAATGGCTCGTATACATGAGAAATCTAGAACCAGTCCACGCGTATTACTAGTCAAGGCGATGATATAGTGTGAAGAATGAACATGTATGGCTTTGATTTCATGAGGTTTGAAAATAAAATTAATTAATTAATTAATATTCACAAACTATAATTAAGAAAAATAAGATAAATATCTAAATACTTAGTTGTTCATACATCGTAAGCGTGGTAAGAATTTGACATTGTATCTCAAATAACAAATTTCAAATGATATAAGAGTAATAATATGTAAGGAATTAGCAACTATGCTAAACTAGAGTAATTTTATTGAATGGATACAAAATAAATAAAATAAAATTTTTAATTCTTTTTTAGCATTTTCTGCGATACATGAGTGTTATAAATATAAAATATAAATTAATTTGATAGGCAGACCCAACTACAAGAGACAAATAACATTTTATTTAATAGTGACATCCTATTACTTAGGTACATAATCCTTCAAATATTTGGCTATGCTTCTAATGTGTATGGGCATTGTATCATTATATCCCGTCCAAAAACACCCTTGTCCTCAAGGTGGGTTTTGAGAGAAGACTGAGGGTGGAGAAAAGCAACAACCCAATTAATGGGCCCAATAGTAGAATCGATGGAAGTTATTAGAGACCCAGAATATTGTGGTGGAATGGAAGTGAGAATTGACAAGTGGGATTCTGCATGTGTGCTGGTGGGCCCAACAGAGACATTATGAGGTGTAATAGTAGGAGCCTTGGGAGGAGATAAAGTAGATGTAACGGTTGGGAGGATCAAGGGCTGGGATTTGGGTGAAAAAGCATCCAAAGCATCGTGTGGCTCAGATTGAAACAGGTGGATATCTTTGGAACATCCCAACACATCATTAAGAGGGAAACGTGTTCCCAATGTAGGAGAGAGATAAGGAGGCGTGTTTGTACTTTGCATGTTGTCCTTCAGTATTACTTCACTTGAGTCTTGAGGTGGTACACGTTGAAACTTATTCTTTCTCTGAGTGTCTTGTCCTTTGTTCAAGCTAAGATCTGGTGTCCCTTCTCTCACAATTGTGTCTTGTTCTTCCCCTACTCCATAAATGGTGCATGCCTCTACAACGATTGTTGGAGAATTTTTGTTGGTGGTCTTTGGATCTGAAAGATTCTCATCGAAAATCTGAAACACCGGTGGTAAGGGAGTGAACTGATCAGAAGAGTTAGTTCCATGATTGGCGCGAAGTTGAGATACATGGATTACATGATGGATCTTAGAGGGAGAAGGTAGATCCAGATGGTAAGTTATTTTTTCAATCACGCCAGAACTTTGAAGGAACCGTAATATCTCTTGGAGAGCTTTGAAGATACACGACGTTGTACAGAGCATTGTCCGTAAGGTTGAAGACGAAGCAAAACTAAGTCTCCTTCTTGAAAGGTATAATCACTCCTTTTTAGGTTACTTTGTGTTTCCATGAATTTTTCACTTCTCTTAAGATTGAGTTTGAGGGTTTGTGATAGTTCATTGCGTTATTGTAGGGACACGTCCAAGGACGCCTGTTGCACCCCAAAATTTTCCCTCCCATATTCCTCAAATGGCTCAAGGAAGTCCAAGGGTTGACCAGACAAACCCTCTCCTGAGACAGTCTACCTTAAATTAGGGTTTCATTTTGCATCAAGATGTTTGAGTCCAAAGGATACCAAATGCTCACTATTGTCCTAATATGCTATCAAGATCATCCATGTCAAGTTTCAAGCCTTGTGGAGGAAGTTTGCTCAATCAATTGCTCAAAGGCCTGAAAATCGATTATGCTAGGTCAAGAGTCAACTGGGGCCCACATACAGTCAAACTTCAATATTTTTGGTCAACATTATCATTTTGAAGTATCATCCATCATTTGATCAAGGTTTGATCATGATTCATCAAGGATTGCTCACAATTCATCAAAACCTAAAAGTTGCTAAATTAGGGTTTTACAAGAAAAGTCAACTCAACTTTGACCAAGCATAACGTTCTCATACTTTATCAAAAATGACCCATCCAAAGATCATTTTTAAGAGGATGCAATTTACTACAATTCATCTTCACCTCCCAAGTTCTAAATATGCACTCACAAAAAGATATGAATTTGGACATTATAGGTCATTTTCAAAAGTCAACAAAAACACCTTTTGGGTCAAAGCTTCATACATGAACATGGAAGATCCAATGGAGATGAGACCAAAAGGGTTGCTTAGAGGACATCTTAAGCTTTGTAAAAAATCAAAGAACACCTCTCTAGGGTCAAAATTGAGAGAGTTATGCATTGTTCAAGTTGACCTTTTTTGTAAAATTCCCAAAAGTCAAATATGCTCAAATTTGCATCTTTTTCTAAATGGGCCCAACTTTTTATGCTTGCATATCATTCCTAACATAGTCCACGACCTATGGGACCCTCCATGTTTTATTTATTCATTTATTTAATTTATTTTGATTTTTATTCATTTAAAATTCAAATAAAATCAAATAAATCCTAATAAATCATATATTGTACTTTAGGGATGATCTTTTGCATTGAAAGAAGATATTATATGCTGTCAATTGAAGATCAACTCGTGCAAGGTCAATTTGGTTCAAAAAGATTGGATTTGAGCAAAATTGGAAATGAATCATATACTATGAAAGATCAAATCAAATCTCCATGATGAGCAAGATTGAGGTCGTTTTTGTTGACCTAATAGTTTGTATTACATATACAGAAGGAGACCAAGGCATAAGAAGGTTAGAAGTAGTCGTGCAAAGGGGAAACAAAACTAAAAAAATTTCAACAAAAGTGGTGATTCAATTTCCACATTAGAGGCCAATTCATACCATTCTCAGGACACCAACAGGTTCTTGGACATCTCCAGAAGAAATTCCAACCATTTGCAAGCTCTCTCATGCCTAGAACTGTGAGATATAGGTATCACGACTTGCTTCCAAATTCAAATTCGGTTTCATTCATTTGCTCATCCTATGCATATTTTGATTGTATATTCGTGTTTATCATTAAGTTTGCAAACGATTGGTACCATTTAATTACATTTCTAACGCCTGTACGGGATGTTGCCATAGCTAGGGTTTTATGTTCTTGATTAGGGCTTTGCAGGATAAGCAAAATTGGGCGTTGATTCTGGTACCATGAGACTCGTGAGGATGAAACGAGTTTATTGGTACCAGCCATGGCCGTTTATCTTGAGCACACACGATTTTTGAAATACACAGGGATATACCTACAATAAGTGTCTGTAGGTAAAAGTTTGCCACCTAAAACGACGGTTTGGAAGGAAGACGACAATGCGTGTCATCCCCTTGTTGGGTGATTCGAATTTGGTGCGTTTTGAATTTTAGCGTTTTTGCTTTATTATATTATAACTGATTTCCATTATATATACAAATGAAACACTTGGCTCAGTTGGTAAGCGTGCAGGGGGAAAAGTGCAAAGGACCTGGGTTCGATTCTCAGGTCCCAACCTTCATTCTTAATATTTTTTAACAGGTAATCCAACACTTTGTAAGTCAAGATGCTCACCGTGCACCATAAGGATCTGGCCCTCCAATTCATCATTGTCCCCAGATAAACATACCACCATGGGAGGACCACCATGCGCCTCAGTCAAGCATGCACACTGGATTGGGGCGAAGTCAAACAGGCCTCTGGCCATTTGGGCCCAAGAATTTACATTCCAACCCCCCTTTTGCTAATGCTGTCAGGCCCATCTCATCTTTTCTTTATTTACTTTTTTTAAATTCTTTTAATACTTTCTTTAATTATTTTTAATTCACAAAATTAATTATTATTTTTCATAAAAAAAGATTATAAAATCAATAATTCACAAAAATTAGAATTAGTTTTGTTTTTTTTATTATTATCAAATTTAATTTAATTTAGTTTAACTTAGGGAAATTTTAATTTATTTTATCAATAAAATCACATAGAATTAGGTTAAATTCTTGATTTGATTCTTTTATTTTATTTTTTTTCTCAAATAAACAAAACACAAAAAATAGGTTTAGAATAAAATTAATTTATTTTTCTTAGATTAAAATTAATTAGAATTAGGCCTTTCTTTTTTTAATGTGATAACTTCTCCATTTTCTTGAACAACCAAAACCTGACCAAAACTTCTTTACTACTAATCACAATTAGGTTTAGGCAAGGGTCAAAACCCTAGTTGTCTCGTTCTCGATTTATCGCACACATACTATTATTTTTACCATATTGTTGTAATTGTTCATGGTTTGTAATAGTTTAATCTAGGGCTTTTATTTATCTCCTTTTCCGGGTTTTTGGCTATGTAATTAATCCCCCTCCCCGAAGCCTTATAATAACGTAGATTTACCTTCTCGCATTTTAATTCTTGCAAATATTTAACTGTTTAGATGAATGCTGGTAGGATTGTATGACAAGAATGCATGACGAATTAATCCAGTTAGAAAATCCTAATGTGCAAAGATTAAATAATTGAAAATAGATCACTCGCACATATCACTCTTAGGGTATACTCTCACTTTGGTTACCTTCGGTAAACGATCATTACGTATAGGGTGTCTTAGTGGTTCTCCTTCTGTCTAAAAAAGATCAAACGTCCCATTTGAATGTTGCCTCAGAAATGTTGCCTCGGAAATGTTACCTCGAATATGATCTTAAGACTCTAGGGTTACTACTAAGGTATCCTAATATTGCTTTAGTGATCGTACGTCCCTCTCGAATTGACCCTTACAACTCCAACGATGGTGCTACCTATTTCTCAATAGTAGGATAGAGCTGTCTAAAGGAAACGAGAATAGAAACAATCTTTTTTCGAGTAGGTAGATGCTAGTAGGTACTTGCTCAAATCAAAGCTTTTCACACTTACACTTTTCAAACAAATTTTCAAAAAAACTTCGTCACACCTTTGAGGACTGATACAAGGGTTATCACGAAGTCAAATTTTTTTTAAAAAAAACACATACACAAGCAACTTTAAAAAGATGAGCAAGTACCTAAGAGCCCATGGAAAACCATGGATAGAAAGGGTGTTAACACCTTCCCTTTCTATAACCTACCCCCCATACTCAGAATATCTCGAAAAAGGATTTTTCTGTACTTTTTTCCTTTCCGATTGGATGAAATAAAATTTGGTGGCGACTCTTGCTTACCGCGACATTTTGCGAATAAAAAATGCAAAATGCAAACCAGTATTAAACAGTCGGTTCTGCCACCGTATCACAGAACCGGTGACTCTGCTGGGGATGTATAAGTGGGGTATACCTTAGGATCTAGGTCATCATAATTGCTTCTCTTGATTGCTTTGATTGCTTTACTTTTAAGGGTTTTGTTTGGGGTTACTATAGATCCTAACTTGGATCTGGGGATACCTTTTTGGTAAGTAGAAATAGACTGTGAGGGAATTGTACGATGTAGACCGATACGGTTGAAGCAGTAGCTACGTTACTGTGGCAAATTGGTTGGTACCAGTATCCCTTGTGGAGAAACAAGGAGAATACGAGGCCGCTGCGTGGTGTCGTTAAGCATCAACTGACCTTAGAACCTTTAATCGCCCAACTTGGCCATTAGAAAGTAGTGAGATAGCCGGCCTCGGTGTAAAGCTGAGAACTAGTTGATACTCGATGCTACACTCATTGAGACCATACTCTCGGGATAGTTCCGGCCGCAAGAAAAGATTGCGTGAGCTGAAACTATGACCAATGGAGGATGGTCAGTGATATTGAGATCCTCTAGAACCCGATTACTTTTTTCTAGGACAGGTTGAAACTAACTTAACTTCAAGAGTGTATTACCTTTGACCTCATGCAAGCCTTAAACCTAAGGGCTTTGAGTGATTTGACTGTGTTTGCAATATTTGTGTTTGCTATACCTGTCGTTTACCATGACATCATGCATCATAATATGGCATTCATACTTCATTATACTAACCATTTCAAAGACCAAGGGAATTTATATTTGTTCTATTTTGCAGATTATGGCTTCCATGCGCAGAAATACCATCTGAGTCAACTTCGTGCAAGTACCTGCCCAACTTAAGGAGCTAGCCTCAAGAATTTCTGAGACTTCTATGTTTATTAAGAGACACGGTCAACTTCTCAGCCTGGTCACTTCAAATCTTGATGAGCAGATGATGAGTGTACTTTTCCAGTTCTTCGATCCTGTGCATCATTGCTTCACCTTTCCAGATTACCAGCTGGTTCCCACCTTGGAAGAGTTCTCTCACCTATTTGGAATATCCATTCTTGAACAGGTACCCTTCACAGGTATGGAAGAAGTTCCTAGACAAGAAGACATTGCCTCAGCTCTGCATTTGAAACGGGCTGATGTAGTATCCAATTGGGAAACACGAAGCGGGGTCGAAGGTTTTCTGTCCAAATTTTTGATAGACCAGGCTCAACTATTCTGGGATGATTTGGATTTTCAGGATTTCGAAGATATCTTGGCTCTCCTTATATATGGGTTGGTTCTCTTCCCGAATTCAGATTCCTTTGTAGATGTGAATGCTGTCAAAATTTTCCTTTCTCGCAATCCTGTGCCTACCCTTCTGGGTGATATCTTGCATGCCCTCTATGCTCGTACCGTGAGAAGAAGAGGGAGTCTTATGTGTTGTATGAAACTGCTGTCGAGGTGGTTTATTTCTCACCTCCCTATGTCTGTGCTAAAGAATGAAGAAGGTTTGGGTTGGTCCTACAGGATGATGTCACTTGCCCATACAGATATTCTTTGGAGTTCCCGGGATATGGAAGACACTGTTGTTATTGACCGTTGTGGGGGATACCCTAATGTCCCATTGCTTGGAATCAGAGGGGTATAACTTACAGTCCTTGTCTAGCTTTATGGAAATTCAGTCGTGCTCGGAGAGATGGTTCCCATGAGTTACTTCTTGAGGACATTGTATTTGACTACAACAAGGACGTTAAGGAACATCGCCGGAGGTTTATACGAGCTTGGGGCTTGGTGAACAGAGCTGACCCCCACGAGTTAGGACCAAAGACTTCCCTTCCTATGTAGCCTTACCTCCAATGGGTCCGAGCTCGTGCCCAGAAGCTTGGGATGCCCTATGAGGCCGTGTTACCAGTGATTGTGGAACCTACTAATGAGGAAGGCATCTCTTACACAGTTCTCTATCTTTACATGCCCACCGATCCTGGGGAGTTGCAGAGGTCTTGGATTCAGCTGAGGAATGAGCAAGATACTTACCGGGAAAAGTACCATGAACAAGAAAGGAAGATTTTGAGGCTCACCAGGCAGTTCGAGGAAGAAAGAGTGATCAATGACTATATCGGCACAAAGAGGAAGCAACCATGGGATTTTTGATTTCTTGCTTTTTCTAGTTTTGTTTTATTTTACTTCTTTGTAACGCCTTAAAGGCATTGCTGAACCTTTTAAAAGTTAATCTAATAAAGTTTGTTGATTTTTGGTTTGCAAATTTAAATCTCCCAAAGTCTTTGAAATCATTACATGTGCATCCCATTATCATGCACATCATTACAGGTACCCTTATAGGTTTCTCATCTTCTTCGCTGTTTATTTTAGCAGAAATGTCTTCCGATCAAGCTATCAAAGACCTTCAGGCACAAAACGACCAATTCCAACAGATGTTCATAAGTCTGGCTAAAGGGCTGGAGGATTTGAAGACTCTTATTCCGAAAGAGAAGAAGAACAGGAAGAAGGTTGGTATTCTGAACATGGGTAGAAGATTCGGAGAAAGGTTGAGACAACCAGCTCATCTGACCTCCTCATCCATGGATGGAGAGAACCAAGAGAGGGTAAAGGACCCTAGTCCAGCAGTTTCTGACAATGATACAGATTACGATGATGAGCAATATCCTCCTGCTGATAATAGGTACAAGCAGCTAGAAAACCGTCTGAGTGCTATGGAGATTCATAAAATCCCTGATTTAGACTTCAGAGAGTTGGGATTGGTATTGGGAGATGTCATCCCGCATAAGTTCAAAGCTCCAGTTTTTGCTAAATATGATGGAGTATCCTGCCCAAAACTCCATCTCCGCTCGTATGTCCGAAAGATCCAACCCCACAGTGCTTATAGGAATTTGTGGGTGCACTTCTTTCAAGATAGTCTGTCAGGGACTCAACTTGAATGGTTTTATCAGTTGGAAGGGGACAGTGTCCGAAACTGGGAAGACCTTGCTGCTGCTTTTTACAAGCAATATCAGTATAACGCCGAACTTGCTGCCACTCGTACTCAGCTCCAGGGTATGTCTATGGGTACAAGTGAAGGTTTTAAGGACTATGCTCAAAGGTGGAGAGACTTGGCTGGAAGAGTCCAACCCCCTTTGTCTGATAGGGAGTTGGTTGACATGTTTCTAGGGACGCTATCTGGTCCATTTTTCAATCACTTGATCGGCAGTTCGTCATCTGGGTTTACTAAGTTGATTTTGACTAGAGAGAGAGTAGAAGCTGGTATCTGAAGTGGTAAGATACAGAAGGATGCTTCGTCAAGCGCAACAAAGAAGCCTTTCATCGGTAAGAAGGAAGCTAAGGAAGTCTATGGCCCAAAGGGCCAAAGTAGACCTGAACACCGTCAGGCGGTAAAAGCTGTACTGATACCAAGACCCACAGTTGCTCCACAATGCAACAATCAGCAAAAGGTGGAAAGACCACAACGACAGTTTACCCGCATCAACATGACTTTGGCTGAAATTCTGCCTCATCTGTTAAAATCCAACTTGGCAACCTTGAAAGAGGCTCCCAAGAATCCAAACACTGTTTCTCCAAGATACAATCCCAACGCGCGGTGCGCCTACCATTCAGAGAGCCCAGGCCATGATACAAATGATTGCTGGGCTCTGAGGAATAAAGTGCAAGATTTGCTGGAAGCTAAAGAGATTGAGTTTGATGCTCCTGAAAAGCCAAACGTTATAACTGCTCCTATGCCCAAACATGGTCGTGGAGTCAATGTTGTGGACACCAATTTGTTTGTGACCTCTGTGGAAGAAATTTCTACTCCTTTGATGATGGTTAAGAAGAATTTGTTGTTGGCCGGTTTATTTTCGGGCTGTGGTGAAGGTTGCCACATATGTTCAATTCTGTCTTGCAGTTGCTATTTATTGAAGTCAGGTGTTCAGCGCCTGATTGATAATAAAGAAATTTTGTTTGAAAATACTATGATTCCGTTTGAAGATGTTGCCATCATAACCATTTCCGCCAATCCTTCCAAGGTTTCCTCTAGAAAACCTGTTAGGGTTACACCTGTTCCAAGAATTGCTCCGTTAATAATCACCGCTCCTGGTCTCATCCCATATACCTCAGATAAGGCTATCCCATGGCACTAGAGTGCTGATGTATATTACCATGGTGTTAAATAAGATCTAAGGGCTGAAGAAGCCGATACAGATATCAGTAATATTGTTGGGGCTAGCAAGGTCACCAGAAGTGGAAGACTCTTTTCTCATGAGATTTCCCCTCCGACTGTCCATGAACCTGTTGTCATTTTGTCTGCTGGTACGTCAACTGCTTCCCCAATTCCTATTCCAATTATCACCCCTGTCGCCGAGCCATCTGGGACTCGGGGCAAAGAAATCATAGGTGAGCCTGCCCAGACGGAGGCACCTAAGAAGATCATTGTAGAAACCTCTAAACAAGAGATAGAAGAAATACTGAAGATTATCAAGAAGAGCGACTACAATATGGTCGAGCAACTGGGGCAGACCCCGTCAAAGATCTCCATGTTGTCCCTATTATTGTGTTCTGAAGCCCGTGCAAAGGCTTTGATTGCGTTTCTCAAGACTGCGCATGTGCCGCAGGAAACTTCTGCAGATCAGTTCAAAGATTGTGTGGCTAGCCTAACTGCTAACAATGGGTTAGGGTTTTCAGATGCGGATCTGACTGCTAAGGGGAGAAATCATAATGATGCTCTGCATGTCTCGATCGAGCGCAGGGGCACCACTATGGCCTATGTGCTAGTAGATATCGGGTCCTCACTGAATGTTCTACCGAAGAAAGCGCTAGACCGTCTGGATTGTGAAGGTTTGATTCTAAAGCCGAGTAATATTGTGGTAAGGGCTTTTGATGGGTCAAAAAGAATGGTGCACGGGGAGGTGGACATCCATGTCAATGTGAGTTCTCAGACCTTTGGGTCCACCTTCTACGTAATGGATATCAAGCCATCGTATTCTTGCTTTCTGGGTCGTCCTTGGATTCATAAGGCTGGGGAAGTGACTTCCACACTCCATTAAATGCTGAAATATCCGGTGAAGGGGAAGATTGTCACGGTACGAGGTGAAGAGGAGTACATGGTGAGTCATCTCAATTCCTTCCGCTGCGTGGAGATGGACGGGGAATTCATAGAAACGTCTTGTCAAAATTTCGAAGAGGTCCTTCAGTTCTCGGCATCAGCTGAAGTTACTACCGGCAAATCTCTGTTGAAAATGGCTTCTCTCAAAGACGACAGAGCTGTAATTGAAGAAGGTGGGTGTACCAATTGGGGGCAGCTCCCTGATTTCACTTACAAAATTGACAAATTTGGTTTGGGCTTTACTACAGGGGCTCAAAGGGCTGTTAGGAGCGCACGGATGGGAAGACCTCTGTGATACGGTGGGAGAACTGACTTGGGTTTTGCGTTTGTTTTCGCAAATGTTTCAGTTTAGCAAGAGTCGCCACCGACTTTTTATTTTATCCTAAGGAAAGGTTTAAAAAGCACAGCAAAAACCTTTGAGATGTTTTCTTGGGTTCGGGGAGTAGATTATAGAAAGGGAAGGTGTTAGCACCCTTTCTATCCATGGTTATCCATGGGCTCTTAGTTACTTGCTTAGATCACTTGCCTTGCATTTTCAATTGTTTGAAATGGTGCTTTCAATTGTTTGAAATGGTGCTTTGTGTGTGTGGTTTTGAAAATGTTTTGAAAAAGATGCCTTGTCTAGGCAACCCTTGTAACAATTCTTTACTCGAATGTTTTACAAAAGGTGTTTGTCTTTTTGAAAAGATGTTTCAAGGTTTTTAAAGTTGTGTTTGTGAAGTGTGTTTTGAAAGTAGGCAAGGTTTTGTTTTGTAAGTTTGATCAAGTAACTAAGAGTTGTCTACCCCTAAATTTACTCAAAGATTCTTTCTATGTTTTAACCCTTTTAACAGTATTGTTCCACCATTGTATTTGGTGGACAATCTTGTGTTAGGATGTTAACGGGACAGGCGCGGGTCATTGTTTAGACCATGAATACAATAGTGCCAAGTGTATTTGGCAATTTTTCCTTTAAGGGACTTGATCATTTTTAGGCAACTTGAGAAAGCGTCATCGAGGGACTATGATCATTTGATTTGTTTTGTTTTGCCAAAGAAACTCAACATGCAAGAATGGCCCATTTTTGAAGGCAACAAGTGGAGTAACCCTAAGGGTGCAAGTGTGATTGGTGTTGTTCCTTTTCATGCTTTTTTGTCTTTGAATTAGGTAAAGCTATTTGTTATTTGATTTTTGCATACAAACCCTAGGTCTATCATGGCATAACTAGAAAGCTTTTAAATGCGGAATTTTAAAGTCCTAGATTATTACAACATGATTATGGGGATGGGGGTACAAATGTTTGAATGAGGGATATTTAGCAAAAAAATTTAAATCTAAACTATTACATCCATATTGAATAGACAAATAATAAATTGTACAATATTTAAACAAATGTAAAATGCAAAATGTATTATGCAAAAAAAAGAGATTTTTTATGTATGTAAAAGTCTTCATGTTTGAAATATAAACAAAATAGAAAAAGATCATTTTTGACTATTTTCATGGTTTTAGGGTGAAACCCTAGTTTTTAAATAAACATTATTATTTATTGATTATGTACAAAATTTGTTAATTATATACAAGAAATAAAAAGTATATTGTGAAAAGGGTATTTTTGATGTCAAATATTAATAAAAATAAAAATGTATTATTTCTATATTTTTGTCCTAAATATTTAATAAAATATGTATAAGTATTTATATGATATATTAAATATACTAAATATATACAAAATGAAATATTAATTATTTACAAAAAAGTATATTTTTAGAAAATGTTTCCAAAATGTAAATAAAAAATAATAACTAAAAAAAATATATATTTTTGTATTATTTTCTAGGGTTTTAAATAAAAAGTATATATATTTATTTACATGTATATGCTAAATAAAACAAATAAATATCAAATAAATGCAAAAATGGGTGAAAAAATATTTTTAATATTTTTTATATTTGAGCAAAAAATAATAAGTCAGAATCAAAAATAAAAAATAAAAAATGATCAAAATATCACACAATGGGCCAAGGGGGTGTAAGTTGGAAAAGAGGGTGCAAAAAGCAGGTTGACTCAGGCCCAGCTCAAGTCAACTTTGTCTTCAACCTCCAGCACATGTTTGAACAAGAAAATGCGCGCTTCCTTCTAAATCTGCCATCTCTTGATTCCTTGAATTTTAACAAAAACTCATAACACAAACATTATAGAGCATCAAGAGACGAATTCATACATATAAAAATCCTAACCTAACTCTCAGAAACGAGGGAGAATTTCTCCATCCCCAATTTCTGACCTAAGTTTTCTTCCATGTTCAGGTCCAAAATTTTCACAGCACACACAATATAAATGAAAAGTAACTACATGGATGACTTCAGGGCTATGAGTAGAACATGCTTTCTTCACAAACTTAAGCCTAACTATGCCTGGATAGAGAGATAGAAGTTCATATTTTTACCTGTTCAGCTTGAGTCGTGTACAACAATGGAGGTATCTTCAATGGAGTTTGAACTTTGGTACAGCTTTCCTGAAGTCCAAGGATGCTTCCCCTATGCTTAGCTTGCTTCGAATCTCTCTGAATCAAGCTATGGAAGTCAACCTGCAAAACCAAAAAGTGAAAATGGCAAACTTGGCTATGGACGTTACAGCTTGTATTTAAGGCTTGGGATAGCTTCAATGGATGGTAGGGAGTGTATTGGAACTTGTTTGGGCAAAAACACACGAGTGAATGATGCTGGCCAAGTCAAACTGCAGGAATGCCCTGTTTCTTGCAGAAAAATGGTGTTTTGATGAATGAGGAGGTATTGAGGATCAAGGACCCGTGTTTTAGGTCAGCTTGGATGTATGAAAAGTGTTTACAAAGTTTCCTTCAGTTGGTGTTTTCAGGAATGAGAGATTGTAGTGTTTTTGCAATCTTGCTTGTTTTTTAAGTAAGGAAATGCAAGTTGGGTTATAGGCCTGTACCAAGTCCTTGAGCATGCTGCATATCTTCTTCTTGATCTGAGGGATTTGTGTACAAATGCTAGCTTCAAAGATCTGGCCCATGCCACTTGGATTGTGAATTTGACATAAAGCACTTCTTTATCAAAATGGCAAATATGCTTTTTCCATTTAAAGGTTAATTCTTTGTGTAATGACTTAATGCATAAAACAATACTTGAACACAATGGTTTGGCATTTAATTATTGAGTGTGAAGAGGATTAGAGGCCTGTAAGCTAGCATAAACCATGCTGAGTTGAAAATGCCAATGTTATGAACATGTATTTGGCTATGAACAAAGTGACTTTTGCCCATCTTTGCAAATTCGATTCTCCCTAACCACAAGGGTGTTTGAGAAGTTCTTGGACAATTTGGAAAGCTTGGAATGTGTACTACAATCCATCTTTGTGATGCAAATTGAAACTCCAAGTGTAAGCATGTGAAAAATGGCCATGAAGTTGGACAAAAATCCTGCCTAGAATAGGTCTAAATTTCTCTAAGTTAAAAATGTTTTGCACCCTTATTCTAAAAATCATAACTTGATCTACCAGCTTCTTTTGAGAAAACTTTGTGAATCAAAGTTATAAATTTTGCAATGGACTATAACTTTCATGTTTTGAGTTTTGTTTGAATCTATTTTCATCTTGGTGAAAAAATGGGACAAAGTTAGGAAAAAATAAGGAAATTTCATAACTTAGAAAATTTCTAAGTTATGAAATTTCTTCATTTTAAACCCTAATTTGCAATTTTGGGTTTCTTGATGAACAAGTTTCATAATTTGACATGTCTTGATGAAAAATGAATCTTGGCACTTGATTTTGACCAAAAAGTCAAAGTTTGACTTTTCAGTATATAGTCAAATTTTGATCAGTTGACTGAAAAATTCATCTGTGAATCCTGTGCATTTGAGATTCTTTGAACTTGTTGAATGGATCAAGACAATGCCATTGAGTTCTTGAGTCCATATGTGAGCTTGGTTTGCCATTGGTTAGGTCAAACAGTCAAAAATTGCCTTTGTGCAGTCAAAACCCTAAAAATGACCATTTTGCCCTTTTGGTGATCTGATCAAATTTCTTGGGGAATTGTGATCCAAACTTGACCAAATGGTTCATATGAGTTCCTAATGTTGATGTGGGTCAAATTTCATGAGGTTTGACTATCAATTGGCCATAGTTGACTTTTCCCCCAATACAACTGATTTCTAGGTCAACTGTCCAATTGACTGGGCAAAGATTGGAATCAAGACTTGAAACTTGGCATGGATAAACTTGTGAGTCCAACATGAAGCATGAAAGTCACTTTGGGCATTTTAGGTCAAAACATCTTTGTGCAAACTCAAACCCTAAATTGGGTTAACAATGCAAGGAGGAGTCTTGAGTAGAGCAAACCCTAATTTGATCTTGAGCTCCAAGGGTCTTGTGGTGAGAAAATATTGATGAAATGGGAGGGAAAATTTTGGGGTACAACAGTTGCCCCTGTTCAATCTTCTTGCACCTGAAGAGTTAGATTGGCAAGTTTTCCTTTCGCGTCTCGAAGGTAAAAGGAGATTGGACACTAGAGTGCCCTTAAATTTGCACTCGTCGAAACAATGGATGCGGGAATGGGCTTAGAGATGCCATTTGGAGATGGGCTTAAAGATGCCATCTGGAGGGGTGACAAAATCTTGTCGGGGATGGGCTTAAAGAATCCATCTGGAATGAGTATCAGAAAGGTGTCCATGCTTTGGAACATCTCTGAACTGGGGGTCTGAATAAGCAATAGATTGACATCCGTATCTGGAAGCATCTGTAAACTGTTTTCAAAAGTTGCATCTGAACAAGCGATAGATTAACATCCGTGTTTGGAGAATCTGTAAACTGTTTTCAGAAGTCTTGAATCTGAACAAGCGATAGGTTAATATCCGTGTCTGGAGAACCCGTAAACTGTTTTCAGAGGTCTTGAAGTTGAATAAGAAATAGAGCAGCATCCATGTTGGGAAGCGTCCGTAAACTGTTTTCAAAAGTTGAGTCTAAACAAGCGATAGATTAACCTCCGTGTTTGGAGAATCCGTAAACTGTTTTCAGAAGTTGAAGAATCTGAACAAGCGATAGGTTAACATCCGTGTCTGGAGAACCCATAAACTATTTTTAGAAGTCTTGAAGTTGAATAAGCAATAGAGCAGCATCCATGTTGGGAAGCGTTTGTAAACTGTTTTCAAAAGTTGAGTCTGAACAAGCGATAGATTAACCTCCGTGTTTGGAGAATCCGTAAACTATTTTCAGAAGTTGAAGAATTTGAACAAGCGATAGGTTAACATCCGTGTCTGGAGAACCCGTAAACTGTTTTCAAAAGTCTTGAAATGGAGAAGGAACCGGTGTAGGGTTGCCTGATGATGAGTCCGTGTAAAACTGCATCTGAATATTTGTTAATGATAGCCTTTATCTTATCTTGAAAGGGACGAAATGTTAGCTAAACACAAAATTATGTTGCATGAAATGTAGGACGCAATGTATGTTCTATCAATGTTTATGAATTGAATGTAATGAATGCGCATGTAAGCTGATGAGCTGTCTTGCTGAGGATAGATGAATCCTGGATGGTTGGAGATAAAAGAATCTTGACTGCTGCCGCGGGAAGTAAATCTGTGACTGCTGCAGGGTGGTGCAAGAACTTTTGATTGTTGAGGATGAGACATCCTTGTTGACTACTGTTAGGGAATCAGGAGCTTGGGTTGTATGCCAATCTACTGGGGATTCCTGTCTTGAGGAGATCTTCATTGGGGAATATCTGAATATCCTGTGAGGAACTGAGACTGAGAGTCTTGATTCGGCTTGGGGAATGCAAGATCTTCAATTGTTCGGGGATCTTAGGACCATTGCTGGGGATTGAAACTCCTTGGTGACTTGCGGGGCTAGAGAATTCTGATGATCTCTACTGGGGAGTCCAGAACCTGGGAGGCTCATGCTGGAGGAGTAAGACTGAGAATCTACAATCTGATGGGAAGTATCTCTGTGGGGAGAAGGTTCACTAGTCTGGTTCCGCTGGGGATTTGATAGTTGGAAGTTTTAGCTCCGCCGGGGATAGGAGTTTCAGATTCTTAAGGCTCCACTGGGGATACTGAAACTTAACTCTGTGGGGAATTGAGTTCCGGAAGGCTCTCTGGCTGGGGAAATTAGTTTTGAGAAAGCTTTTTCTGCTGAGGATCCTGAAGTTTAACTCTGTTTGGGGAATTAAGTTATGGATTTTGACTTTGTCGAGGAATTTGGAGTTTAAATCTGCGGGGGATTTCTTCTGAAAGGGTATCAAGATATCTGTCTGTACCTTCACCCTATCAGCAATCATCTTTCTTGATTTGTAAGGAAATGATTATGCTCAAGTGCATATGCCTATTTAACAAAACATTGGACGTTTCTCAAATAAAACATAAGTGTAGAAAAGCAACAAGAATACAAAGCAAACTTCTGTATTTGGAAAAGTATTTGTATTAACTTTTTAGGAGTATCTTTGCACAAAGGAGACAGACACCCTAGTAAGAGGATGTTGTCGTAAAGAATTGAAAATTTTATACAAAAGAAAGATGGCTATGTGCAACAATTCTATGGGATCCCATTCTGTTATAGCCTTCACAACTCTGAATATCTTATCCATTCAAATGCTTCATTCGCCGATGACTGGATTGATCAGAAGCTTGGAACTGGCTGATGAAGAGATTATTCTTTAAAGTGATCAAACGAGACATAGTCATACGCTTTAATTCCCTAACTTTTTCCTGGATCGCCCTTTCGGGTTTTCAATCCATCGGGAAACCCCTTTTTTCCCAAGCCGCCCTTTCGGGTTTTCGACTTGCCGGGTGTACAGATTTTTTTTTTATCCCTAATTTTTGCCTGAACCGCCCTTTCGGGTTTTCGGTTCACCGGGATACCCATTTTTTCCCAAGCCGCCCTTTCGGGTTTTCGACTTGTCGGGTGACTTTATGCGTAGTATCTTTTGACTATGTCTGCATTTGCAGGGTGCGGCAAATCGTCGCCGTCCATGGTGGTCAGAATCATTGCACCACCAGAAAATATGCTCTTGATCACAAATGGTCCTTCATAAGTAGGAGTCCATTTGCCCCTGGGATCACTTTGCGGTAAGATAATCTGCTTGATTACGAGATCTCCGACTTGATATACTTGACGTCTGACTTTCTTGTTGAAAGCCTCGATCATCCGTTTTTGATACGTTTGACCATGGCAAACAGCAGTGAGTCGCTTCTCGTCGATCAAATTGAGTTGATCAAGTCGGGTCTGAATCCAATCGTCTTTGTTCAAACCAGCGTCCTTCATAATCCTTAAAGAAGGAATCTGAACTTCCATGGGTAAGACAGATTCCATGCCATATACCAAAGAAAACGGGGTTGCCCCGGTTGAAGTACGTGCCGTGGTACGGTATCCATGCAGAGAAAACTGTAACATCTCATGCCAGTCCTTGTAGGTGACTGTTATTTTCTTAATGATCTTCTTAATGTTTTTGTTCGCAGCTTCAACAGCACCGTTCATCTTCGGCCGATAGGGAGATGAATTGTGATGATAAATTGAACTGTTCGCATAGAGCGGTGATCATAGTATTATTCAGATTTGTACCATTGTCCGTGATGATCCTGTCGGGGATACCATACCGGCATATGAGATTTTGCTTGATGAAGCGGGCAACCACATTCTTTGTAACAGAGGTGAAGGAAGCCGCTTCGACCCATTTGGTAAAATAGTCAATGGCGACCAGGATGAAGCGATGTCCATTGGACGTTGTGGGCTTGATCTCTCCAATCATGTTAATGCCCCACATTGCGAATGGCCAATGAGCTGTCAGAATGTTGTGAGGAACAGGAGGAATATGAATCTTGTCAGCGTAGACTTGACATTTGTGGCAAGTACGGGAATGCTGATGGCAATCTGCTTCCATGGTAGACCAGTAATAGCCTGCCCTTAGAATCTTTTTAGCCATCGTATGCCCGCTCAAGTGAGTGCCAAATGTACCGTTGTGTATCTCGGTCATGATCAACTCTGCTTCAGCTTTGTCTACACATCAGAGTAAAACACAATCATGGCTGCGTTTATAGAGGATGTCGTTGCTCAGGAAGAACTTGGCAGCAAATTTCCTTAGGAACTTCTTGTCATTTACGGAAGCTCCTTCGGGATATTCTCTAGTCTGGAGATACCTTTTGATTTCATGAAACCAGGGTTGTTCCACTACTTCTTCGGTATTAATCTCATGACAATGCGCAGGTTCATCCATTCGCTCGATGGTGATTTGGGGAGCCTCATTATCCCAGTTGAGTTTAAACATGGAATACATCGTTGCCAGAGCATCTGCTAGCTGATTCTCTTCTCGCGGGAAATGCTCGAAGGTGATTTGCTCGAAATGAGGCAACAATGTCAGGACATGTTCTTTGTATGGGATAAGATTAGGATGTTTCGTATCCCACTCTCCTTTGATTTGACTGATAACCAAAGCCGAGTCCCCAAATACGATCAAAGATTTGATCCCCAAGTCTATAGCAGCCTTGAGACCAAAGATGCAAGCTTCATATTCAACCATGTTGTTGGTGCAGCTGAAGCAAAGTCGGGCCATGAAAGGTGTGTGGCAACCTTCCGGGGAAATGAGTACCGCACCGATACCGTTTCCTAGTGCATTTAAAGCACCATCAAAGTACAGGGTCCATCGGGATCCATTTTTAGGTCCGTCATACGGTCCGTTACTTTTAATGTTGTCCACATTCATGATGTCCTCGTCTGGGAAGTCGAATCTCATGGACTGATAATCTTCGATAGCTTGATGAGCTAGATGGTCAGCTAGTATGCTCCCCTTTATAGCTTTTTGGGTAGTGTACTGGATGTCATACTCAGTCAGGATCATTTTCCATCTAGCGATTCTTCCAGATAAAGCAGGCTTCTCGAAGATATACTTGATAGGATCCATTTTGGAAATCAACAGAGTGGTATGAGTCAACATATACTGCCTTAGTCGGCGAGCAGCCCATACCAAAGCGCAGCAAGTTTTCTCGAGCAGTGAGTAGCGAGTCTCACAGTCGGTAAACTTTTTGCTAAGGTAATAAATGGCATGCTCTTTTCGACCAGACTCGTCATACTGGCCCAGTATGCACCCCATTGAGTTATCCAAAACAGTCAGATACATGATCAGCGACCTTCCTTCAACGGGTGGCATCAGAATAGGAGGTTCTAGCAAATACTCCTTGATCTTATCAAAAGCATCTTGGCAATCGTCGTTCCATTCGACTACCCGATCTTTCTTCAATAATTTGAAAATTGGCTCACAGGTAGACGTCAGATGAGAGATGAATCTGGCAATATAGTTCAAGCGCCCCAAGAATCCTCTAACCTCCTTTTCAGTACGGGGAGCAGGCATTTCTTGTATTGCTTTCACTTTTGCTGGATCGACCTCAATGCCCTTGTTGCTGACAATAAATCCTAGAAGTTTACCAGACCTAACTCCAAAAGTGCACTTACTTGGATTCAGCCTGAGTTTGTACTCCTTCAACCTGGTAAACAGCTTTTGCAGATGTTCAAGGTGTTTCTCCTCTGTTTGTGATCGAGCTATCATATCGTCTACGTAAACTTCGATCTCATGATGTATCATATCATGAAATAAAGCTACCATGGCGCGTTGATAAGTTGCCCCTGCGTTCTTCAGTCCGAACGGTATCACCTTGTAGCAGAAGGTACCCCATTGTGTAACAAAGGTTGTTTTCTCCATGTCCTCGGGGGCCATTTTAATCTGGTTGTAGCCCGAGAATCCGTCCATGAAGGAAAACACCTTGTGCTGAGTTGTGTTGTCAATCAAGATGTCGATATGCGGTAACGGAAAATCATCTTTAGGGCTAGCCCTGTTCAAATCCCGGTAGTCCACACACATTCTAACCTTGCCGTCTTTTTTAGGTACTGGCACGATGTTAGCAACCCATTGTGGATAGGATGTAACAGCCAGAAAGCCAGCGTTGAATTGCTTCATTACTTCAGCTTTAATCTTCTCAGACATGTCGGGCCTCATTCGGCGGACTTTTTTCTTGATCGGTGGATAATCCTCTCTTGTAGGGAGACGGTGAACCACGATATCTGTGTCTAAACCCGGCATGTCTTCATAAGACCAGGCGAAGATTTCAACGTATTCATTTAACAACTGTATTAAGCGCTCCTTGACACTTGGTTCCAGATTGGCACCCACTTGTACTTCCTTCCGGTCTTCCTCTGTTCCTAAGTTGACTGTTTCCAATAACTCTTCTTGAGGTAAGATGGCCCTCTCTTCTTGATGTAGAAGTCTGGCTAGCTCTCCTGGTACTTCACAATCTTCGTCATCTTCATACTCAGCCTGATTGACCAAATCTTCAGAGTTATTGAAGGACATAGCAGAATAGTCGCCCATAGAATCCATAGTGGATGGGTACCTGCATTTGTGAGTGTGGGTGTGTGTAAGGGATAGCCATCATTAAACAAACAAAAATGCAAAAGGAAAGAGAATGAACGCAGCAGTTTACAAATGAAAAACGTCCAATGAATCATTAAACATGGCATATGGATATGAAGAGAATCAAAACCCTTACAAATGGACCTACATGCCCCGGGCAAGGCATGAGGTGAAAAAGTAATGTGCAGATTGTTTAAAAGTAATTATTACAGGCCAACAGGAAATGTTCGAAAGATAAGTTACTGATTAATGAAAGTAATGGGGACGAAGTCTTTCGCCTCCCAGTTGTGTAGTCCCCCCTCGATGGTTGGGAAGATCCAGTCTTCAATGTTACCCTCTTCGTCTTCGTCTTCCAAAGCATTGATTCCATGAGGAGAAATCTTGATGGGCGTCCTTTCAATTTTTGAGCGACGCATAGCTTTTTGCCCCGCAGCGGTAAATCCCAACCCAAACTTGTCCGTCTTGTGGGGAAAATCAGGAAAATGACCCCATGTTGAGCTCTTTCCCTCCTTCATTGTAGCCTTTGCGTCTTTCAGAGATGCCATCCTGGCCACCTGCTTGGGCTCCTCAGCTACTGCTTTTGCTACTGCACCTTCGGGAGCAATTTCCTCGAAGTGTTGGAACGGTGTTTCAATGAATTCGCCCTCCACTTCCACATACCAAAAGGAGTTCAAGTGACTGATCATATATTCCTCCTCACCGTGTACAGTTATAATCTTTCCTTTGACAGGGTATTTCAGCATCTGATGTATGGAGGAAGTGACTGCCCCAGCATTATGTATCCATGGTCTTCCTAGCAAGCAAGAGTATGACGGACGAATGTCCATCACATAGAAAGTTGAGTGGAATATTTCAGTTCCTACCTTGATAGGGATGTCAACCTCCCCATGTACCATTATTTTAGACCCGTCAAAGGCCCTGACAATGATATTACTTGGTTTCAGCTCCAAGCCCTTGCAATCCAATCGATCTAGAGCTTTCTTAGGCAGCACATTCAGAGAAGAACCAGTGTCGACCAAAACATGGGCAAGAGTAGTTCCTCGGCATTCAACTGACACATGCAATGCGTCATTGTGCTTTCTTCCTTTCGGAGTCAGGTCAGCATCAGAGAAACCTAGGCCGTTGTCTGCGGTAAGGCTGGCTACACAATCTTGGAATTGATCGGCTGAGGTTTCCTGGGGAACATGGGCTATCTTCATAAATCTTATCAATGCTTTGGCATGAGCCTCCGAACAAAGCAGCAAAGCTAACATGGAGATCTTCGAGGGAGTTTTCCCCAGTTGCTCTACAACGTCATAATCACTTTTCTTTATTATTTTCAGAATCTCCTCCATTTCTTTCTTAGAGGTTTCGGGGATGACCAATGGCTGAGCCCTCGTCCTGACGAGCTCATCTTGGATCCCTTTTCCCTTATCAACAGAAGTAGGAGGGACAACCACAGGAGTAACAGCTTCTTCAATCAACGTAATTCTTGCAGAAACTTTTATCGGTACAGGAGTAACCTTGGCAGCAGCTGAGGGTCCAAAGATTGCCTTTTGAGGGGAAATCTCTGGAGAGAAAATTCTCCCACTTCGGGTAATCTTGCTCGTACCGGCAATGTTTCCAATGTCGGCATCTTCTTCATCAGAGTTCTCTTCAGTTATCTCAACTTGTTTAACACCATGGTAGTAGACTTCTCCACCGTAATTCCATGGTATTGATTTGTCAGATTCGTAGGGGACTGGCCCAGGCATGGTTATTTTCAGAGGAACAAACTTCATAGCGGATGTAATCTTAACAGGCTTTTTAGGGACCTTGGAAAGATTGGTGAAAATGGTGATTATTGAAACATCTTTGATAGGGGTTGGAGTAGCAGGAATCTTTTCGAAAAGAATTTGTTGGCTGTCCATTAGGCCTTGGATGCCTATCTTCAGCAATGGACAGTCGATTGGTAGGGAGGAACAACAGTAGCAGTCTTATTTACATCCTGGAAAAATCCCAGCCTTCAACAGATTCAACTTGATTGTCAACAGTGGGGTCATCAGATCATCAATAGCAGAAACATACAGATCTTCTTCAATAGCATGGACATTGCGACCATGCTTCGGCATTGGAGCGGATATTACGTTTGGTTTCTCTGGAGCATCGAACTAAACCTCTTTTTCATCTATCAAGTCTTGAATTTTATGCTTAAGCGCCCAACAATCGTTGGTGTCATGCCCGATGCTGTCAGAATGATAGGCACATTTAGCATTGGGATGATAATGTGGGGAAGATGTGTTCACATTTTTTGGTGCCTCTTTGATAGTGGTGAGATTTAGCTTCAACAAATGGGGAAGAACTTGTTCAGGCGTCATATTGATGCGGGTGAACTTCCGTTGTGGCCGTTCTACACGTTTCTGGTTAGGTCTAGACTGATTGTTACGAGGCTGATCATTTGATGAATTTTGGATCATCACGGCCCCCACTGTCGGCCGGCGCTCAGTTCTTCCCGATCTTTTCTGAGAGTATATAACAGATGCTTCCTTCTTGGCCGGAAATGACTTCTTAGCAGTTGTAGAGGCAGAGGCATCCCTTTGAATCTTTCCATTCTTAATACCAGCTTCCACCCGTTCGCCAGTCATAATCAATTCAGTAAACCCTGCGGAAGAGCTCCCGATCAAGTGGTTGAAGAACGGGCCAGATAGGGTCCCCAAGAACATATCAACTAGTTCCCTATCTGAAAGAGGTGGCTGCACTCTTCCGGCCAAGTCGCGCCATTTCTGGGCGTATTCTTTGAATCCCTCATTTGAGGCCATCCCCATACTTTGTAACTGAGTACGGGTTGGCGCCAAATCAGTGTTATATTGATACTGGCGATAAAAGGAAGCTGCCAAGTCTTCCCAGTTATGTACTTCTGACCTCTCAAGCAGGTAAAACCAGTCTAGTTGTGTACCGGACAAGCTATCCTGAAAGAAGTGTACCCAAAGATTTCTGTCGGATGTATGAGGTTGAATTCTTCTGACATATGACCTCAAGTGCATCTTCGGGCAAGACAACCCATCATATTTTGCAAAAACTGGCACCTTAAACTTTGGAGGGATCACAATCCCAGCAATCAATCCCAATCCTTTAAAATCTAACCCAGGAACCCTTTGCAGCTCCATAGCTGCCAGTCTATCCTCCAGGATTTTGTACTTGTCGTCTGCTGGCGGGTATTGTTGCTCTGAGTAGTCTTCATCTTCCTCAACCTCTTCCTCTTCAGCCTCAGACTTAGAAGGTAGTGTAGCTCCTTTTCCCTTACTGGTTCCCTCATCAGATGCGGAGGGAAATTCAAGAACTCTTCTAGCTTCATTCTCAAACCTTCTTCCCAGTGTAGCTACCCCGACTCTCTTCTTCTTCTTTTTTCCTTTTTCTGGCTCTTTGTTCCCCAACAGTGCTTTTAGATCCTCCTGACCCTTTGCCAAGGTCATAAGGAGCTGTTGAAACTGCGAATTTTGTGACTGCAGATCTTTGACCGTCTGTTCAAGATCCATCTTACTGAAATAAACAGCAGAAAGATAAGGAAACCTAGTTTGAAGACCTGCTTATGCATATGATGAATGATATGTTTATTCATGCAATGCATTCAAGGATTTAGAAATTCAAAATTGTTGCAGACAAAAAGAACACACGTCATATTAATAAGAAGAAATTTTGTCAGTACATAAATGCCCCATGGGCCAAATATTACAAAAACTTCATAAGGTAAAAAGACGTTGCACATCCTCTTTGGTGCGATGTAAGTGTTGAGGGTTTCCTCCTCGTGAAGTCGGCGGGTAAGCTCCAAAACCTTCTTCTCACTGGCGTAGAAGCTGGCTTCAAAACTATTTCGTTCCTCCTTGAGTTGGATCCAACTCTTCTGCATCTCCTCCCATGATGTTGGCATGTCAGGATATAGGATGGTGTAGGGAACCACTCCTTCCTTAACGGGCTCTTTGATCAAAGGGAGAATATGAGGGTAAGGCATCATAAGACTCTGGGCTCGGGTCCTTACCCACTTGAGATAAGGCTCAAGAGGGATGGAGTTCTTGTGCCCCAGTGTCTTGCTATCTACCTTGTTAGGCACCCTCCAAGCTCTGATGAATCTTTGGCGAAGTCCTTGGGCATTGTTGTCGAAGTCAAAAACTAGGTCAGGAATCAGCATGTCATGAGGGCCATCCCTCCGTGCATATCCAAATTGTCTCAAAGCTAGACAAGGGTTGTAGGTAATGCCTCCCCTAATGCCAAGTAATGGAACATTAGGGAACTCACCACAATGATCGACGATGATGACATTTTCTATAGACCGAGAACACCAATGTACATCAGAGTGTGTGAGGGTCATCAACCTTTGTGACCACCTTAAGCCTTGGTCATTCTTCAAAACAGATTGTGGAAGGTGATAAATAAACCACCTTGCATGGAGAGGAGTACAACACATGAGAACACCTCTCTTTCTCATTGTTCGTGTGTAAAATGAGTGGAGGATGTCCCCAAGCAATGTGGGTATGGGATTCCTGGATAGGAAAATCTTGACAGCGTTGACATCTATAAGTTGGTCAGGATTTGGGAACAAGACCAACCCATAAATAAGGAGTTCCACAATCTCTTCAAAGGATTGTAGATCCAAAGAATTCCAACACTCTTGTGCCTTCTCAAACAAGAATTTTTCCAAGAAGCCTTTGACACCACTTCTGGTTTCCCAATGCCCCTTGATGTCAGATGGTTGCAAGTGTAGTGCTTGAGCAACATCTTCAGGCTTTGGTTCTTTCTCCGTACCGTTGTAGGGTAGTTGATTAAGAATAGGAATTCTCAGGAGTTGAGAAAATTCCTCCAAAGTAGGCACCAATTGGTAGTCGGGGAATGTGAAACAGTGGTGAAGGGGGTCAAAGAACTGGAACAACACTTTCACCATGTCTTCTTCAATGTTGGTGTTGACTAGGCTGAGAAGTCTACCATGTCTTTCACTGAAGAGAGAGCTTTCGGGCATTCTGGATGTGAGCTCCTTGAGTTGAGGAGGGATTCTCACAAGGTTGACTTGGATAGTTTTCCTGCAAAGAATTTCCATGACCTACAAAACAAGAACAAAGATGAAGATCCAAACCCTTGAAATGGTTAGTGGATGCACATGATGCTTTATGATGTTCATGATGTATGCACAAACATATGTACAAGCAAGTCACACAAAACCCTAGTTTCAGGCTTGCATGGGGTTTCATAGGTAAGTACCCTCTTGAGTGTAGTTGGCTTAAAAATCTGTCCTATAAATTGTAACCGGGTTCTAAGGAGCTAAATATCAGATTGTTTTCCATGTTCATTGTTTTGGTTTAGCCACTTAACTAGCGACCAAAATATTCCAAGAAAATAACCCTCAATGAGTGTAGTATCGAGTATCTACCAACTTCGGACTGCAGCAAAGCCGGTCATCTCACTACCCCTAATAAAAGGCCAACATGGTCAAGTAAGGTTCTAGGTCATTAGTGCTTAGTGACATCACTTAGCGGCCCCGTACTCTCCTTGATTGAACTCAAGGGTTACCGGTACTCACAAATATGTCGCACTAATATAGCTATTGCTTCAACCGTGTCGGTATACCCCGCATAGTTTCCATAACGTATTGCTATCTATGAATGTTTCCCAAATCCGGGTGTAGGATTTCAAGCCCAAACAAGAGAGCAAAAATGTAAAGCAATCAAACAAACAATTAGCCATGCAAAAGGGTGATCTAAGCCCTAAGGTTACTCCACTTTTAAATTTATCCCCAGCAGATTCGCCAGTTCTGTGATACGGTGGGAGAATTGACTTGGGTTTTGCATTTGTTTTCACAAATGTTTTGATTTAGCAAGAGTCGCCACCAACTTTTTATTTTATCCTAAGGAAAGGTTTAAAAAGCACAGCAAAAACCTTTGAGATGTTTTCTTGGGTTCGGGGAGTAGATTATAGAAAGGGAAGGTGTTAGCACCCTTTCTATCCATGGTTATCCATGGGCTCTTAGTTACTTGCTTAGATCACTTGTCTTGCATTTTCAATTGTTTGAAATGGTGCTTTCAATTGTTTGAAATGGTGCTTTGTGTGTGTGGTTTTGAAAATGTTTTGAAAAAGATGCCTTGTCTAGGCAACCCTTGTAACAATTCTTTACTCGAATGTTTTACAAAAGGTGTTTGTCTTTTTGAAAAGATGTTTCAAGGTTTTGAAAGTTGTGTTTGTGAAATGTGTTTTGAAAGTAGGCAAGGTTTTGTTTTACAAGTTTGATCAAGTAACTAAGAGTTGTCTACCCCTAAATTTACTCAAAGATTCTTTCTATGTTTTAACCCTTTTAATAGTATTGTTCCACCATTGTATTTGGTGGACAATCTTGTGTTAGGATGTTAACGGGACAGGCGCGGGTCATCGTTTAGACCATGAATACAATAGTGCCAAGTGTCTTTGGCAATTTTTCCTTTAAGGGACTTGATCATTTTTAGGCAACTTGAGAAAGCGTCATCGAGGGACTATGATCATTTGATTTGTTTTGTTTTGCCAAAGAAACTCAACATGCAAGCATGGCCCATTTTTGAAGGCAACAAGTGGAGTAACCCTAAGGGTGCAAGTGTGATTGGTGTTGTTCCTTTTCATGCTTTTTTGTCTTTGAATTAGGTAAAGCTATTTGTTATTTGATTTTTGCATACAAACCCTAGGTCTATCATGGCATAATTAGAAAGCTTTTAAATGCGGAATTTTAAAGTCCTAGATTATTACAACATGATTATGGGGATGGGGGTACAAATGTTTGAATGGGAGATATTTAGCAAGAAATTTAAATCTAAACTATTACATCCATATTGAATAGACAAATAATAATTTGTACAATATTTAAACAAATGTAAAATGCAAAATGTATTATGCACAAAAAAGAGATTTTTTATGTATGTAAAAGTCTTCATGTTTGAAATATAAACAAAATAGAAAAAGATCATTTTTGACTATTTTCATGGTTTTAGGGTTAAACCCTAGTTTTTGAATAAACATTATTATTTATTGATTATGTACAAAATTTGTTAATTATATACAAGAAATAAAAAGTATATTGTGAAAAGGGTATTTTTGATGTCAAATATTAATAAAAAAAATGTATTATTTCTATATTTTTGTCCTAAATATTTAATAAAATATGTATAAGTATTTATATTATATATTAAATATACTAAATATATACAAAATGAAATATTAATTATTTACAAAAAAGTATATTTTTAGAAAATGTTTCCAAAATGTAAATAAAAAATAATAACTAAAAAATATATATTTTTGTATTATTTTCTAGGGTTTTAAATAAAAAGTATATATATTTATTTACATGTATATGCTAAATAAAACAAATAAATGTCAAATAAATGCAAAAATGGGTGAAAAAATATTTTTAATATTTTTTATATTTGAGAAAAAAATAATAAGTCAGAATCAAAAAGAAAAAAATCAAAAAAATCAAAATATCACACAATGGGCCAAGGGGGTGTAAGTTGGAAAAGAGGGTGCAAAAAGCAGGTTGACTCAGGCCCAGCCCAAGTCAACTTTGTCTTCAACCTCCAGCACATGTTTGAACAAGAAAACGCGCGCTTCCTTCTACATCTGCCATCTCTTGATTCCTTGACTTTTAACAAAAACTCATAACACAAACATTATAGAGCATCAAGAGACGAATTCATACATATAAAAATCCTAACCTAACTCTCAGAAACGAGGGAGAATTTCTCCATCCCCAATTTCTGACCTAAGTTTTCTTCCATGTTCAGGTCCAAAATTCTCACAGCACACACAATATAAATGAAAAGTAACTACATGGATGGCTTCAGGGCTATGAGTAGAACATGCTTTCTTCACAAACTTAAGCCTAACTATGCCTGGATAGAGAGATAGAAGTTCATATTTTTACCTGTTCAGCTTGAGTCGTGTACAACAATGGAGGTATCTTCAATGGAGTTTGAACTTTGGTACAACTTGCCTGAAGTCCAAGGATGCTTCCCCTCTGCTTAGCTTGCTTCGAATCTCTCTGAATCAAGCTATGGAAGTCAACCTGCAAAACTGAAAAGTGAAAATGGCAAACTTGGCTATGAATGTTACAGCTTGTATCTAAGGCTTGGGATAGCTTCAATGGATGGTAGGGAGTGTATTGGAACTTGTTTGGGCAAAAACGCATGAGTGAATGATGCTGGCCAAGTCAAACTGCAGGAATGCCCTGTTTCTTGCAGAAAAATGGTGTTTTGATGAATGAGGAGGTATTGAGGATCAAGGACCCGTGTTTTAGGTCAGCTTGGATGTATGAAAAGTGTTTACAAAGTTTCCTTCAGTTGGTGTTTTCAGGAATGAGAGATTGTAGTGTTTTTGCAATCTTGCTTGTTTTTGAAGTAAGGAAATGCAAGTTGGGTTATAGGCCTGTACCAAGTCCTTGAGCATGCTGCATATCTTCTTCTTGATCTGAGGGATTTGTGTACAAATGCTAGCTTCAAAGATCTGGCCCATGCCACTTGGATTGTGAATTTGACATAAAGCACTTCTTTATCAAAATGGCAAATATGCTTTTTCCATTTAAAGGTTAATTCTTTGTGTAATGACTTAATGCATAAAACAATACTTGAACACAATGGTTTGGCATTTAATTATTGAGTGTGAAGAGGATTAGAGGCCTGTAAGCTAGCATAAACCATGCTGAGTTGAAAATGCCAATGTTATGAACATGTATTTGGCTATGAACAAAGTGACTTTTGCCCATCTTTGCAAATTCGATTCTCCATCACCGCTCTATGCGAGCAGTTCAAGATTTATCATCACAATTCATCTCCCTACCGGCCGAAGATGAATGGTGCTGTTGAAGCCGCGAACAAAAATATTAAGAAGATCATTCAAAAGATGACAGTCACCTACAAGGACTGGCATGAGATGTTACCGTTTTCTCTGCATGGATATCGTACCACGGCACGTACTTCAACAGGGGCAACTCCATTTTCTTTGGTATATGGCATGGAAGTTGTTCTACCCATGGAAGTTCAGATTCCTTCCTTGAGAATTATGAAGGATGCCGGTTTGAGTGAAGACGATTGGATTCAGACCCGACTTGATCAACTTAACTTGATTGATGAGAAGCGACTTACTGCTGTTTGTCATGGTCAGACATATCAAAAACGAATGATCAAGGCTTTCAACAAAAAGGTTAGGCGTCAGGTATATCAAGTCGGAGATCTTGTAATCAAGAGGATCATCTTACCACAAAGTGATCCCAGGGGCAAGTGGACTCCTACTTACGAAGGACCATTTTTAATCAAAAGCATCTTTTCTGGAGGGGCAATGATTCTGACCACCATGGACAGTGACGACTTGCCGCACCCTGCGAACGTAGACATAGTCAAAAGATACTACGCATAAAACGACCCGACAAGTTGAAAACCCGAAAGGGAGGTTCAGGCAAAAATTAGGGATAAAACATAAAAAATCCGTACACCCGACAAGTTGAAAACCCGAAAGGGCGACTTGGGCAAAAAAGGGTTTCCCGGTGGATCGAAAACCCGAAAGGGCGGTCCAGGCAAAAGTTAGGGAATTAAAGCGTATGACTATGTCTCGTCGGATCACTTTAAGAACAATCTCTTCACCAACAAGCTCCAAGTTTCTGATCAATCCAATCATCTACGGATGAAGCAACGAATGGAAAGATACTCAGTTGTGAAGGCTATAACAGAATGGGAACCCCATGGAATTGTTACACATAGCCATCTTTCTTTTTGTATAAATTCTTTCTCAATTGTTACGGCAACATTCTCTTACTAGGATGTTTGTCTCCTTTGTATAAAGATATTCACAAAAATTAATACAAATATACTTCAAAGTGCAGAAATTTGCTTGCCTTTCTTTTTCTTTTCTACACTTATGTTTTATTTGAAAACGTCCAATGTTTTGTTAAATAGGCATATGCATTTAAATATAATCACTGCTTACAAATAAAACTAAATTGGGAAAGGATAATTACTGATAAGTTGAAGGTGTAGAAAGATATCTTTATGCCATTCAAGAAGAAACCCCCTGCATTACTTTCTTCAGATCCTCAACAAAGCTAAAACCTCGGAGTACATGTCCCCAGCGGAGTTAAGCTTCAAGATCCCCCGGCGGAGCCAGTACATTCCAAACTGGATTCCCCCAGCCAAGCTAAGTTTCAAAATTCCCATCAGAGTTCAAACTCCCGATTCTCAGCGGAGCCAGAATAATCTAAACCTCCTTCCTCAGTGAAGTCAAATTTCCAACTGATCAAATTCCCTCAATTTCCCCAACAGCTAGGATGATTCCCCAGTAGATTGGCATACAACCCAAACTCCTGATTTCACCGGCCGAGTAAACATTCTCCCTACAGAATTATCTCCCAGCAAATCGAAGATTCTCGAGCCCGTTTCTCTGAGCAGAAACCTCCCAGTTCTTAACTCCGTAATAGAGATTTTCCCTGTTTTTCAGGAAAGTCATGAAGGATTCTCATTCCCCGCAGAAGTTGTCAGAACCCTTGTAGATCCCCACAAGTCACCGAGGATCCTCAATCTCCAGCAGTGGTCCCAGGATTTCTCATTCTCAACAATAAAGAGCTTTAATCCCCAAGCAGTCAGCAAGGATTTCTCATCTTCAGTAATCAAAGATTTTAAGAATCCCCAGTTTCGGTCAAAGATTTATTTTCCCCGGCAGCAGTCAAAGATTTCATTATCTCCAGCTATCCAGGGTTTACCTTCCTCAGCAAGACAGCTACTCAGCTTACATGCATAACCATTACATTTATATATCATAAACATGGATTACAGTTCATTGCATCATACATATCATGCAATATAACTTCGTGTTTTAGCTAACGTTTTACCCTTTTCAGGATAAAATTAAAAAGCTATCATTAACAATTATTCAGATACAGTATGGATACACCCCAGACACGGCGGTCATTCTATTACTCATTTAGAACTTCGAGTCAAAATACAGTATGGATACACCCCAGACACGATGGTCATTCTATTACTCATTCAGACTTCAGCAATCAGATACAGACTAGATACGCTCCAGACACGGCGGCCATTTTATCTCTCAATCAGATTCAACTATCAACTACAAGTTCAGATACGCTCCAAACACGGATGCCTTTCTGGCCTTTACACCAGCAGTTTGATTCCCCCGGTGCAGTCGCCACGGAAGTCATTATGTCACTTATGCAGATCCCAGTTACAGTACGGATACACCCCAGACATAACGGTCATTCTACTACTCATACCGATCTCAGCTTCCGATACAGTCCAGATATGCTCCAGACACGGTTGCCATTTTGTCACTCATTCATAGTTTATCCCCAGCATACAGTTGCTCCATACGCAGACGCTTCTCTGTTACCTAGATACAATACAAATACACTTCAGACACGGCAGTCATTCTGATATTCATTCAAAGTTCAAATACAGTTACGGCTCAGATATGCGCCAGACACGAACGCCATTCTTTTGCTTAAACAAACTCAGTCTCCAAATACAATTCAATGGCATTCCAGACACGAATACCATTTTGATGCTCATTCTTCTGACCTACAACATTGCAAATCAACAAACATCCTTGGATGGCATCTTTAAGCCCATCTCCAGCAAGATTCTACCATCTCCAAATGGCATCTTTAAGCCCATTTCCTCAGCTATTTTTCTGACAAGTGCAAATTTACGGACACTCTAGTGTCCAATCCTCTTTTACCTTCGAGTCACGAAAGGCAAACTTGCCAATCTAACTCTTCAGGTTCAAGAAGATTGAACAGGGGCAACTGTTGTACCCCAAAATTTTCCCTCCCATATTCATCAACATTTCTCATCACTGGGCTCTTGGAACTCAAGATCAAGCCAGGGGTTGCTCTGCTCAAAGACACCTCCTTGCACTATTGACCTAAATTAGGGTTTGAGTTTGAACAGGGATATTTTGACCTACAATGCCCAAAGTGACTTTCATACTCCATTTTGGACCCACAAGTTTGTCCATACCAAGTTTTAAGCCTTGATTCAAATTTTTGCCCAGTCAAAGTTGACCTAGAAATCAACTGTATTAGGGAAAAAGTCAATTGTGGCCAATTGATAGTCAAACCTCATGAATTTTGACCCACATCAACATAATTAATTCATATAAGTCATTTGATCAAGTTTGGATCACAATTCCATAAGAAATTTGATCAGATCACCAAAAGGGCAAAATGGTCATTTTTAGGGTTTTGACTGTACAAAGGCAATTTTTGACTGTTTAACCTAACAAATGGCAAATCAAGCTCAACCATGGACTAAAGGACTCAATGACATTGTCTTGACCTATTCAACAAGTTCAAAAGATCTCAAATGCATAGGATTGACAGATGAATTTTTCAGTCAACTAATCAAAATTTGACTGTACGCTGAAAAGTCAAACTTTGACTTTTTGGTCAAAATCAAGTGCCAAGAGTTATTTTTCATCAAGACATGTCAAATTATGAAACTTGTTCATCAAGAAACCCAAAAATGAAAATTAGGGTTTAAAATGGAAAATTTTCATAACTTAGAAATTTTCTAAGTTATGAAATTTTCTTATTTTTTCCTAAATTTGTCCCATTTTTTCACCAAGATGCAAATGGATTCAAACAAAACTTGCAACATGAAAGTTGTAGTCCATCACAAAGTCTATAACTTTGATGCATAAAGTTTTCTCAAAAGAAGCTTGTATCTCAAGTTATGATTTTTGGAACAAGGGTACCTAAAACTTTTAACTTAGAGAAATTTTGCCCTAGTTTAGGCAGGATTTTGATCCATCTTCTTGGCCATTTTTCACATAGTTCCACTTGGATTTTCAAGTTTAATTTCAAATATGGATTATATTACATATTCCAAGATTTCCAAATTGTCCAAGAACTCCTCAAACACCCTTGTGGTTAGAGAGAATCGAATGCTTGAAGTTGGCAAAAACTCATTTTTGTCCATGACCAATACATGTTCATACAAACTTGCATTTTCAAATCAACATGCTTGGTACTAGCTTGCAGGCCTCAAAACCAGTTTGTACTCCATAATTTAATGCATAACCATTGAGCTAAGGTATTATCTTGTTCATTTGGACATTACATACAAGACTAATCCCTATTTGGAAAAAGGTAAAATGCCATTTTTGTAAAGTTGCACTTTATGTCAAAACAAGATCCTTGAGGCATGGGGCCATATCCCTGAAGCAAGATTCAATCTACCAATTCCAAGAACCAAGGGAAAAGTGTGCAGCATAATAGAGGGCTTGTACAGGTTTGCATTGAGAACACACACACACTCTTGCTTCAAGTAGAAGAAACTTGCAAAATACAAGCCATCTCTCACAGTTGAAGAAACCAACTTACACAAACATTGTAAACAAGTTTCATACCTCCCAACAAGCCAGAAACACGACCCCTTTTCCTCTCAAACCCCCTTGTACACAAAATCCCTGTTTTTCTGCAAAATAGGGCAAGCCCTACAGAACCATCTCCATCTCCATATTCCATCGTGCATTTTGCCCAAAGATACTTCAAACACCTTCCAACCAACCTACCTGAGCTATCCAGATCATCCACAAGTTGTTGTAACACCATTAACACACATTGCCATTTTTGTTTCAAAGCTTTGCAGGTTGAGTTCTGTAGCACGATTCAAGCTGTTTCAAAACAAGCCAAGCATTGGGAAAGCTTCCTTGGACCTCAGGCAAGCTCAAAAGAAGCTCAAACACCATTGAAGGTTGCTACATTGTCCAAATCGAACTCAATTGAAACAGGTATTTCATGAACTTCTATATCTCTATTTAGGAATAGTTAGACTTAGGTTTGTGAATGAAAGATATTGTATTCATAGCCCTGAAGCCATACAAGTGCTTAGTTTTCATTTATATTAATCGTGCTAGGAGAATTTCATCCATGAACTTTCTGAAAAAACTAGGTTAAAATTTAGGGCCAGAGAAATTCTCTCTGGTCTTTGAGAGTTAACTTAAGTTTTTTACATGGTTGGATTCGTTGTTTGATGCTCTACAAGTTTCATGTTATGAGTTTTATCAAAAAATCAAGGAACCAAGAGATAGCATTTTATGTACAAAGCGCGCGCATGTTTGTTCAAAGGAAGAAGAAGAAGTGGATTCTGGGCTGGGCCTGGTTTCCTTTGCTTTTGATACCCCATTTTTCAGTGTACACCCCCTGGCCCATTTATTTGTACATTTGTTATTTTTGCATTTTTATTCCATTTTTTATTTTGATATTTTATTTTGATATTTTATTTTCTAACATAAAAAATACTTAAAAATTATATTCATAAATTTTTTGTATTTATTTGGAATTTATTTTATTTATTACTAGTATAAAAATGTTTAAATGTTTATATTCTTTTTATTAAAACCTAAAAAATATGTAAGAATATGCTTATTTTCATTTATTATTATTATTTACATTTGAAAACATTTTCTTGAATATACACACTTTTTTTTAAAAATAAAATAATTTATTTTTTATATATTTAATATATTTAATATATACATACATGTTTTTATTAAATAACTAGGACAAAAAATACAAAAATAATACATTTTATTTTCATTAATATTTTTTATATTAAAAAAATACTTTTTTTAATGTACTTATATTTTTGTACAAATTAATATATTATTGTATATAAATAATAAATAATACTATTTATTTATGGAATTAAGGTTTTTGCCCTAAATATTAAAATAATTAAAATAAACTTTTTATTTACACTTCACATTTAAAAATACTCTTTACATACATAAAAATCTTTTTGCATAACATATTCTACCTAACATTTATTTATTGTATTTAATTATTGTACATTTAAATAAGGTATCCTCTACATTCAATTTGGTTGTAATAGTAACTTAGGGTTTAATTTCTTGCAAATAATCCCCGATTCAAATTTGTACCCCCTCCCTATATCATGGTGTAATAGTGTAGGATTTAAATTCTCACACTTTTTAAATGCTTTCAATTATGCCATGATTAGACCTAGGATTTGTATGCAAAATAAAATCAACAAATAGCTTGACCTAATCCAAAGATAACAATGCATGAAAAACAAACACAATACACACTTGCACCCCTAGGGTTACAATCCACTTGTCGCCTTCAAAAATGGGCCATGGTTGCATGTCATGTACTTTGGCAAAACAAAAACAAAACAAAAAGATCATAGTCCCTCGATGACGCTATCTGAGTTGCCTAAACAAAATGATCAAGTCCCTTAAGAAAAATTGCCAAAAATACTTGACACTATTTCTATCATGGTCTATACGATGATCCGCGCATGTCCCGTTAACATCCTAAGACAAGGTTGTTCACCAAATACAATGGTGAAACAATACTGTTAAAAGGGTTAAAAACATAAGAAAAATCTTTGAGTAAAATAGGGTAGATAGCTCTTAGTTACTTGATCAAGCTTGCAAAAACATCCTTACTATTTTTCAAAACACACTTCACAACACAACTTCAAAACCCTAATTTTAAACATTGAAAAATTTTCCAAAGACAAAAACACCTTTGTATACATTCAAACACGAATCATTACAAAGGTTGACACAACGATGGCCTCTTTTCAAAACATCTTTCAAAACCACACACAAAGCACCATTTCAAACAATTGAAAAGAAAAGCAAGTGATCTAAGTAAGTAACTAAGATCCCATGGATAACCATGGATAGAAAGGGTGCTAATACCTTCCCTTTCTATAATCTACTCCCCGAACCCAAGAAAACATCTCAAAGGTCTTTCCTGTGCTTTTTGACCTTTCCTTAGGATAAAATAAAAAGTCGGTGGCGACTCTTGCTAAGCCGAAACATTTGTGAATACAAAAATGCAAAACCTTAAGTCCGTTCTCCCACCGTATCACAGTATCCTCTATAAGCGTAACCATGATTCAACCTTACTGCGGTGCATAGACAAGAGCGAGGCAGAAAGGATCATGGCAGAGTTACATGAAGGTACCTTCGAAACTCATTCTAGTGGACATACCATGGCGAAGAAAATCCTACGTGAAGGATATTACTGGTCCGCTATGGAAGCCAATTGTTACCAGCACTCTCGAACCTGTCATAAGTGCCAAGTCTATGCTCATAAGGTACATGTACCTCCGGTTCCCCTAAATGTTTTGACAGCTCCTTGGCCTTTTGCAATATAGGGAATCTACATGATCGGTGAGATCAGACCTACTGCGTCTAACGGGAATCATTTGATTCTAGTAGCAATTGATTACTTTACGAAGTGGCTTGAGGCAGCTTCCTTTTCTACAGTAACCAAAAACGTCGTGGCACGGTTTATCCGACACAATCTGATTTGTTGATATAGTGTACCCAAGAGGATTATTACGGATAATGGTACCAAATCTCAATAACACAATGATCACCGAGCTCTGCAGGCAGTTCAAGATACAACACCATAACTCTTCTCCCTACCGGCCGAAGATGAATGGGGTTGTTGAAGCAGCTAACAAGAACATCAAGAAGATTATATAGAAGATGACGGTGACATACAAAGACTAGCATGAGATGTTACCATTCGCTCTTCATGGGTACCGTACCTCAGCACGAACATCGACAGGGGAAACACCCTACTCTTTGGTGTATGGCATGGAGGAAGTCCTGCCCATCGAAGTCCAAATACCCTCTCTCAGGATTATGAAGGATGCAGGTTTGAACGAAGACGACTGGATCCAAACCCGGCTTGATCAGCTGAATTTAATCAATGAAAAGAGACTTACTACTATCTGTCATGGTCAGACGTATCAAAAGCGAATGATCAAGGCTTTTAACAAGAAAGTCAGACGTCAAGA
Organism: Vicia faba; assembly: GCA_948472305.1. Taxonomy (NCBI): domain Eukaryota; kingdom Viridiplantae; phylum Streptophyta; class Magnoliopsida; order Fabales; family Fabaceae; genus Vicia; species Vicia faba. Next base: position 558,090,526 of record OX451735.1, read on the forward strand.
ATATCAAGTCGGGGATCTAGTGATCAAACGCATCATACTATTGCAAGGGGATCCCAGGGGCAAATGGACCCCCACATACGAAGGGTCATTTGTGGTTAAGAGTATTTTCTCAGGAGGAGCTATGATTCTAACCACCATGGATAGTGACGACCTTCCTCACCCCGTCAATACAGACATAGTGAAAAGATACTATGCATAATCAAAGACCCGCTAGGTCGACTGGCCTAGGAAAAAATAAGGGCTTCCAAGCGAACCAAAGCGGTTCGGGAAAAAGTGAGGGATGAAAATGAAAAAATCTGTACACCCGGCAAGTCGAAAACCTGAAAAGGCGACTTGGGCAAAAAAGGGTATCCCGGTGGGCCGAAAACCCGAAATGGCAGTAAAGAAAAAAATTAGGGATCAAAGCGTAACACTATGTCTCATTGGATCACCTTGCAGCCAGACTTCGGTATCAACTATTAAGCTCAGACGGCGCTAATCAATCTGATCCACCTTCGACCAAGCAGCAAGGTGATGAGACGCTTAAAGATATAAAGGCAATAGCAGAGTTGGAACCTAGTGGGATTGTTTCACATAGTTGTTTTTCTTTCTTTTACACAAATTGTATAATTTCTGTCTTTCGGCGGCGTTCTCTTACTAGGACATCAGCCTCCTTGTACAAAACTCCTATTACGGACCAACTTCAAAATCAATAAAATTCATTTTTACAAGAAATTTCAATTTGTTGTTTCTTTTTTTCTGTTTTGTTTTGCAAGAACGTCCAATGATTCATTTTTTATATATGCATTTGAAAATGACTGCTGCTCATAAATGCCTACATGAGAAATAAAAGACAATTACTCGTAATTCCAGAGACAGGGAAAGAATAAGAAGTGCCCAAAATCTTACAGTTACTCTGCCCATCAGGTACCGGGATAGAGCCAGCTCGAGAACATGAGTAGTGGTACATACACTCCCCACAGAGTAAAAAGTATCCAAAGACAATGATGCTAGCTTTCCCGAATAGGACATAACTCTCCCCAGCTGAGATTCGCGATCGCGAGTGAGTCAGTAAATTTTCCCCAAGCAGAGTTTATTTCTCTCGCAAGATTCATTATCACCAGCAACGAAAATTCATCCCCAACTGAGTGTTATTTCTCCAAGTCGGCAGATCCATCAACAGAGTATCTCCTCTCCAACAGAGTTATTCCCCACAAAGTTGTCTTCAGACAGAGTCTCGTCTGGCATAATATTTACCATCCAAGATGAAAATCCCCAGCACTGTCATCTTTGTTCACCATCCCCAACAGAGATGGAGGAACTATGGTTTTCATAGCAATCAGGGATTAATTTTCCCAGATTCAGATTATCACGTCAGCATTTCATTTTCATACATCATGACATATGCATGCACCATATATAACATAGTCTCATTTATTTTAAGAACGTCAACATACAATGCATCTCATGCATCACATATAACTAACCTTGTATTTCTTTCAGGAAAGACATTATTATTAACAATTTCCAGCAAGTCCATGATCAACACTCAAAGCTAAACAAAGTAATCATCGACAACAAATGCAACCTCATCCAGGTTCCTTCTCACAGCCCTACTACCCAGGCTGTCATATCGAAGAAACCCTACTATCCAGGTTCCTTCTCACAGCCCTACTACCCAGGCTTTCATATCGAAGTAACCCTACTATCCAGGTTCCTTCTCACAGCCCTACTATCCAGGCTTTCATATCGAAGAAACCCTACTATCCAGGTTCCTTCTCACAGCCCTACTACCCAGGCTTTCATATCGAAGAAACCCTACTATCCAAGTTCCTTCTCACAATGCTACTACCCAGGCTTTCATATTGAAGAAACCCTACTATCCAGGTTCCTTATCACATCCCTACTACCCAGGCTTTCATATCAAAGTAACCCTACTATCCAGGTTTCTTCTCATAGCCCTACTATCCAGGATTTCATATCGAAGAAACCCTACTATCCAGGTTCCTTCTCACAGCCCTACTACCCAGGCTTTCATATCAAAGAAACCCTACTATCCAGGTTCCTTCTCACATCCCTACTACCCAGACTTTCATATCAAAGAAACCCTACTATCCAGGTTCCTTCTTATAGCCCTACTACCCAGGCTTTCATATCGAAGTAACCCTACTATCCAGGTTCCTTCTCACATCCCTACTATCAAGGCTTTCATATCGAAGAAACCCTACTATCCAGGTTCCTTCTCACAACCCTACTACCCAGGATTTCATATCGAAGAAACCCTACTATCCAGGTTCCTTCTCATAACCTTACTATCCAGGATTTCATATCGAAGTAACCCTACTATTCAGGTTCCTTCTCACAACCTTACTACCCAGGTTTTCATATCGAAGTAACCCTACTATCCAGGTTCCTTCTCATAACCTTAATATCCAGGCTTTCATATCGAAGTAACCCTACTATCCAGGTTCCTTCTCACAGCCCTACTATCCAGGTTTTCATATCGAAGTAACCTTAATATCCAGGTTCCTTCTCATAACCTTACTATCCGGGTTCTTCCTCCTTGATCCCCAGACAACAGTCCACAACACTCTAAGACCGGGACCCAATCAAAAACACAATTGATTTCACATTTCCCCAGTAAGTCGCGGTGCAACATGTACCCTGACCAAGCACGCGGTTTATTTCTGCTTCCCAAACCGGAATTATTCCCTAGTAGAGTAACGGACAACCGAAGCCCCTAAAACTCTATTTTTCTTAAGACAGAGACCAACATTCCCCAACGAAGTCCTCATCAATAATAGGTATGTGGGTTCTCGCAAAGGAATCTCTTATGCGATCGACGCTTCTTCGGATGGCATCTTTAAGCCCATCTCCGACAATTCTATAGCAACTACCAAATGGCATTTATAAGCCCATTCCTGATAGCATAAATCAAGTATCGCTTCATGCGAGTGCAAATTTCTGGGCACTCTAGTGTTCAATCATCTTCCACCTTCAGATCACGAAAGGCAGACACGCCAATATACATCCTCAGGTTTAAGAAGATTGAACAGGGGCAGATGTTGCACCCCAAAATTTTCCCTCCCATATTCCTCAAATGGCTCAAGGAAGTCCAAGGGTTGACCAGACAAACCCTCTCCTGAGACAGTCTACCTAAAATTAGGGTTTCATTTTGCATCAAGATGTTTGATTCCAAAGGATCCCAAATGCTCACTATTGTCCTAATATGCTATCAAGATCATCCATGTCAAGTTTCAAGCCTTGTAGAGGAAGTTTGCTGAGTCAATTGCTCAATGAAAATCGACTGTGCTAGGTCAAGAGTCAACTGGGGTCCACATACAGTCAAACTTCAAGATTTTTGGTCAAAATTATCATTTTGAAGTATCATTCATCATTTTATTAAGGGTTGATCATGATTCATCAAGGATTGCTCACAATTCATCAAAACCTAAAAGTTGCTAAATTAGGGATTTATGGGAAAAGTCAACTCAACTTTGACCAAGCATAACTTTCTCATACTTTATCAAAAATGACCCATCCAAAGCTAATTTTGAATAGGATGCAATTCCCTACAATTCATATTCAGCTCCCAAGTTCTAAATATGCACTCACAAAAAGATATGAATTTGGACATTATAGGTCATTTTGAAAAGTCAACAAAAACACCTTTGGGTCAAAGCTTCATACATGAACATGGAAGACCCAGTGGAGATGAGACTAAAAGGGTTGCTTAGAGGACATCTTAAGATTTCTAAAAAGTCAAGGAACACCTCTCTAGTGTCAAAATTGAGAGAGTTATGCATTGGCCAAGTTGACCTTTTTTGCAAAATTGCCAAAAGTCAAATATGCTCAAATTTGCATCTATTGCTAAATGGGCCCAACTTTTTATGCTTGCATCTCATTCCTAACATAGTCCACGACCTATGGGACCCTCCATGTTTTATTTATTCATTTATTTAATTTATTTTGATTTTTATTCATTTAAAATTCAAATAAAATCAAATAAATCCTAATAAATCATATATTGCATTTTAGGGATGATCTTTTGCATTGAAAGAAGATATTATATGCTATCAATTGAAGATCAACTCGTGCAAGGTCAATTTGGTTCAAAAAGATTGGATTTGAGCAAAATTGGAAATGAATCATATACTATGAAAGATCAAATCAAATCTCCATGATGAGCAAGATTGGGGTCGTTTTTGTTGACCTAATAGTTTGTATTACATATACAGAAGGAGACCAAGGCATAAGAAGGTTAGAAGCAATCGTTCAGAGGGGAAACAAAACTCAAAAAATTTCAAGAAAAGTGGTGATTCAATTTCCACATTAGAGGCTAATTCATTCTCAGGACACCAACAGGTTCTTGGACATCTCCAGAAGGAATTCCAACCATTTGCAAGCTCTCTCACGCCTGAAACTGTGAGACATAGGTATCACGACTTGCTTCCAAATTCAAATTCGGTTTCATTGATTTGCTCATCCTATGCATATTTTGATTGTATATTTGTGTTTATCATTAAGTTTGGAAACGATTGGTACCATTTAATTGCCTTTCTAACGCCTGTACAGGATGTTGCCATAGCTAGGGTTTTATGTTCTTGATTAGGGCTTTGCAGGATAAGCAAAATTGGGCGTTGATTCTTATACCATGAGACTCGTGAGGATGAAATGAATTGATTGGTACCAGCCATGGCCGTTTATCTTGAGCACACACGGTTTTTGAAATACACAGGGATATACCTAAAGTAACTGTCTGTAGGTAAACGTTTGCCACCTAAAACGACGATTTGGAAGGAAGACGACGATGCGTGTCATCCCCTGGTTGGGTGATTCGAATTTGGCGCGTTTTGAATTTTAGCATTTTTGCTTTATTATATTATAACTAATTTCCATTGTATATACAAATGAAACACTTGGCTCAGTTGGTAAGCGTGCAGGGGGAAAAGTGCAAAGGACCTGGGTTCGATTCTGAGGTCCCAACCTTCATTCTTAATATTTTTTAATAGGTAATCCAACGCTTTGTAAGTCAAGATGCTCACCGTGCACCATAAGGATCTAGCCCTCCAATTCATCATTGCCCCCAAATAAACATATCACCATGGGAGGACCACCATGCACCTCAGTCAAGCATGCACACTGGATTAGGGCGAAGTCAAACAGGCCTCTGGCTATTTGGGCCCAAGAATTTACATTCCAACCCCCCTTTTGCTAATGTTGTCAGGCCCATCTCATCTTTTCTTTATTTTCTTTTTTTTAATTCTTTTAATACTTTCTTTAATTATTTTTAATTCACAAAATTAATTATTATTTTTCATAAAAAAAGATTATAAAATCAATAATTCACAAAAATTAGAATTAGTTTTGTTTTTTTTTTTATTATTATCAAATTTAATTTAACTTAGGGAAATTTTAATTTATTTTATCAATAAAATCAAATAGAATTAGGTTAAATTCTTGATTTGATTCTTTTATTTTGTTTTTTTTCTCAAATAAACAAAACACAAAAAATAGGTTTAGAATAAAATTAATTTATTTTTCTTAGATTAAAATTAATTAGAATTAGGCCTTTCTTTTTTTAATGTGATAACTTCTCCATTTTCTTGAACAACCAAAACCTGACCAAACTTCTTTACTACTAATCACAATTAGGTTTAGGCATGGGTCAAAACCCTAGTTGTCTCGTTCTCGATTTATCGCGCGCGTACTATTATTTTTACCATATTGTTGTAACTGTTCATGGTTTGTAATAGTTTAATCTAGGGCTTTTATTTATCGCCTTTTCCGGGTTTTTGGCTATGTAATTAATCCCCCTCCTCGAAGCCTTGTAATTGCGTAGATTTACCTTCTCGCATTTTAATTCTCGCAAATATTTAACTGTTTAGATGAATGCTGGTAGGATTGTATGACAAGAATGCATGACGAATTAATCCAGTTAGAAAAACCTAATGTGCAAAGATTAAATAATTGAAAATAGATCACTCGCACATATCACTCTTAGGGTATACTCTCACTTTGGTTGCCTTCGGTAAACAATCATTACGTATAGGGTGTTTTAGTGGTTGTCCTCCTGTCTAAAAAAGATCAAACATCCCATTCGAATGTTGCCTCGGAAATGTTGCCTCGAATATGATCTTAAGACTCTAGGGTTACTACTAAGGTATCCTAATATTACTTTAGTAATCGTACGTTCCTCTCGAATTGATCCTTACAACTCCAACGATGGTGGTACCTATTTCTCAATAGTAGGATAGCATTGTCTAAAGGAAATGAGAATATAAACATTCTTTTTTCGAGTAGGTAGATGCTAGTAGGTACTTGCTCAAATCAAAGCTTTTCACACTTACACTTTTCAAATAAATTTTCAAAACAACTTCGTCACACCTTTGAGGACTGATACAAGGGATATCACGAAGTCAAAATTTTCAAAAACAAAGCACATACACAAGCAACTTTAAAAAGATGAGCAAGTACCTAAGAGCCCATGGAAAACCATGGATAGAAAGGATGCTAACACCTTCCCTTTCTATAACCTACCCTTCGTACTCAGAATATCTCGAAAAAGGATTTTTTTTTCTATACTTTTTTCCTTTCCGATTGGATGAAATAAAAGTCGGTGGTGACTCTTGCTTACCGCGACATTTTGCGAATAAAAAACGCAAAACGCAAACCAGTATTAAACAGTCGGTTCTTCCACCGTATCACAACGCCAAATCGGTATATTCATGGTGTTGTACCCCAAAATTTGCCCTCCCATATTCTTCAAGATTTGTCAAGGTCAATCTCCAGATGGTTCAAAATTTCTCAAGGGTTGCACAGTCCAATTGCCTCCTAACACAGTCAAAATTAGGGTTTTGGTTCTTGCAAAGAAATTTAGGTTTTCAAGGGTCCAATCAAGTCCCATGTGCCTATATACATTGTCAAGCATCCATATGTCAAGTTTCAAGACTCACGACATCAAGTTGCACAGTCAAAAGCCCTAATGGCTTCACAGTCAACTGCAGGGGTAAAATGGTCATTTGATAGTCAAAAGTCAAAAAATTTGGTCAACATCCTATTTTGGTCAACATCCCAATTGCTTCACATCCTATTTTCTTTACTTTCCGCACTCTATCAAAACGGGTCTTTGTTTTTTGGCGATGTATAGACCCACGCCTTGTAATAGCATAGCTTTTACCTTTCCGTATTTCATTTTCCGCACTTCTAACTGCTAAATTGCATGAAAGAATGTATGATAATTAAAAACAACTCGTAGCTCACAATTGCATGATCAAAGATAAAAGTTAACCCGAAAACAACACAGAATGCACCTGCCACTTCTATCATGCAATTGTGACTTCAAATGATGATTGTGGCTTCAAAATAGGATGTTGACCAAAAATTTTGACTTTTGACTGTCAAATGACCATTTTACCCCTGTAGTTGACTGTGAAGCAATTAGGGCTTTTGACTGTGCAACTTGATGCTGTGAGTCTTGAAACTTGACATATGGATGCTTGACAATGTATATAGGCATATGGGACTTGATTGGACCCTTGAAAACCTCAATTTCTTTGCAAGAACCAAAACCCTAATTTTGACTGTGTTAGGAGGCAATTGGACTGTGCAACCCTTGAGAGATTTTGAACCATCTGGAGATTGACCTTGACAAATCTTGAAGAATATGGGAGGGAAAATTTTGGGGTACAACAGTTGCCCCTGTTCAATCTTCTTAGACCTGAGGATGTAGATTGGCTTGCGTGCCTTTCGTGATCCGAAGGTGGAAGATGATTGAACACTAGAGTGCCCAGAAATTTGCACTCACATAGTAGAGTATCAGCAGCGTGATGACGGGAATGGGCTTGCAAATGCCATTTGGAGAGATGATGGATATGAGGATGGGCTTATAGATGCCATCTGGATGTGACAGACCCTTGTCGGGAATGGGCTTATCGATGCCATTTGGAAATGTTGGCCGGTGGATGGGCTTATAGATGCCATCTGGAGGTTGTCTGCTGAATTGTAATTTTTGTAAGTTGAGAGAGGGAACCTGTGTAGCGTTGCCTGATGATGAGCTCGTGTAAAACTGCATCTTGGAAGGAAGGAAACCTGTGTAGGGTTGACTGATGATGAGCCCGTGTGAAACTGCATCTTTGGAGGAAGGAAACCTGTGTAGGGTTTACTTGATAACGAGTCCGTATAAGACTGCATCTGAATTGGAGAAGGAACCTGTGTAGGGTTACTTAATGACAAGTCCATGTAAAACTTCATCTTTGGAAAGAGAGAACCTGTGTAGGGTTTCTTGATGACGAGTCCGTGTAAAACTACGTCTGGAGAGAGAGAACCGGTGTAGGGTCACCTTAAGGTAAGTCCGTGTAAGACTTCTGGAGGAACCGGGGTAAGGTTACTGCAGGGTAAGTTCGTGTAAAACTTCTGGGTGAACCGGGGTAGGGTTACCATGATTAGTCCGTGTAAGACTTCTGGAGGAACCGGGGTAAGGTTACTGCAGGGTAAGTTCGTGTAAGACTTTAGGAGGAACCGGGGTAAGGTTACCTTGAGATAGGTCCGTGTAAGACTTTTTCTGAAAGAAAAGGAACCGGTGTAGGGTTACTTTGATGATAAGTCCGTGTAAGACTTCTTCTGAAAGAAAAGGAACCAGTGTAGGGTCACTTGTGGAGGGTGAGTCCGTGTAAGACTTCGTCTGAACATTGAGAAGGAACCGGTGTAAGGTTGCCTGATGATGAGTTCGTGTAAAACTACATCTGAAGTTAAGAAGGAACCAGTGTAGGGTTGCTTGAGGACGGGTCCGTGTAAAACCGCATCCTGGAATTGAGAAGGAACCGGTGTAGGGTTTCCTGTTGATGAGTCCGTGGAAAACTACATCCTGAAATTGAGAAAGAACCGGTGTAGGGTTGCTTCATGATGATTAAGTAGATAATTGTCCTGTCTGGTTTCAGGTATTAACCCACGATCAGTCGTTCACAGAATTTTCCTGGCTTGTTACCGGTGTTGATCTGGAACTGTAAAGATAGATGGTAATCATCTTTTGATTGACTTTTTCCTGAAAACGCAAAGTATTAGTCGTATGCAATGTCATGATGCCTGAACTGCATGATATTAAGATGTTCTCAAGAATAAATGAGATTTGTGTTGTATGATGCGTATGCATGCTATAATGTATGAAGATGTGATATTTATGAATGTATTTTCGTCTAGGAAAATAAATCCTTGACGAATGCCGGGAGTTCAAATCCTGGGCTGATGCTGAAGAGTAGAATTCTTCGTTTCCGCTGGGGATGATGGTGGCGAGAATAAACCGGTAGGAGAAGATGACTCCGTTGAGGAATAACTTGTCAAAGAGATTATTCTGCGGGGAATACTCTGTGGGAAGAGATACTTCGCTGAGATTTTGATGGTAACTCTGCTGGGGATTCCGTTGATAAGCTCTGTTGGGATTGACGAACTCCGCTGGGGATAGGAAGAACTTCACCGAGGACGATCTTTCCGTGGTAATTAGCTGAGGATAACCCAGTTATAAACTCTGGTGAGGAACAACCTTTGAACATGGTCGGGGAGAGATACGTTGGTACTCTGTAGGTGATAAGCTTCCAGAATCTACTGGGGATAAGCTTCCTACTGGGGAGATTGATTCAACTCTCCTGGGGAGACTTAGGACTGCACTGGGGAATGGCTCCACTGGATGTCCGGTATTCCGCCGGGGAACAATCTTAGATCAAGATTTCCAGGGATGCTTGTTAGGAATGTCTGCATACTCCGTTGGGGAATATTGAGATCTTCTGGGGGATAATCCAACTTCCTTGAGGCTGGCAGTAGACTAACTCTGCTCGGGGAGAGTGTTGCTGACTTGCTGGGGATACTGTGCCTCTTCGGGCTGATTGGAGACCAACTCTGCTTGGGAGAGTATTGATGATCCTGGTCTTACCCTGTGGGGAGTGAAGGTATCTTGGTCATGTTCTTCAGATGAACTTACCTTGGTACCTCGGCGGCCAGAGCGACTAGATCGTTCAGACAATTCTTATTGCCCCTGTTTCTGTGGGAGAAGATACCTGTGGAGGTGCTTGATGACTGCCGATTGACAAATCTTCTTCTGGTAGGCAAGTGACGAGATGCCGGGACATAGTCGTACGCTTTTGATCCCTAACTTTTGCTTGGACCACCCTTTCGGGTTTTCAGTCCACCGGGATACCCATTTTTGCCCAAGCCACCTTTTCAGGTTTTCGACTTGCCGGGTGTACAATTTTCATTTTTCATCCCTTATTTTTGCCCGAACCTTTTTGGCTCGCCGGGAAGCCCTTATTTTTTCCTAGGTGTGTCAACCTAGCGGGTCTTTGATTATGCGCAGTATATTTTCGACTATGTCCACGCTCTCAGGATGTAGGGAGGTGCCCCTGTTATTGTGTTGCCATGTGACCAGAAGATCTTTGTTTGATCAGGCAAGATTCATAGCTGGAATTCATGTCCAATGCCCAAGTGACTCAGGCGGAGATTTGCCCCTGGTTATTTTGGCATTTGAGATATTCTCTGAATCTTGACTTGACTGCCCCAGATTATGGACAATGCTCATGCCGTGCCCCTTGATTGGAGGTGCTTTTGTTTCACTTGAGATGACCCTTGAGAAGGTTTTTTGTTCACTAGGTATTCGTCGTGCGAACATCTATGCTGTTCAAACAAATAGTCATATGCAAGCAATGTTATATCAGAAATGCAAAGCTTATGTCTGTCTTGAAGTTTTTGAAAATGCATTTTTTTCCTAAAAACAAGTGGATTTTTTGTAAACTGTGATGTCAACTCGTTATTTTACCGCAAGCCTTAAGGAGTCAGGATATCTTTCATAACAATATGCTTTCGAACTAACCCATGCTTCATCTAGGACTTTTGAGGGTTATAACGTGGCCTGGTTCACGGTTTAAGAAACAAAGGATAAGGCTCAAAATGTATTTGTACCCACCCGCTCTTCGTGATGTTCTTCAAACCTAAACTCAGTTGACCGTGCGTTAGACCTTGTTTGAGTCTTTGTCCTGATATTCTGGTGATGGTTCGGATATTGACAATTTGTTGTGGATAGGCAGTCATTTCTTTTTGGTTGAGGGTTTGTAAAACCTCTTCCTTTTTGATTTCGTTATCCCTATTTTTTGCCTGACCGGTTTACAGTCAGCGGGATGCCCCAGTTTTTGTAAGTCTCCTTCATAGGTTTTGACTTAATGGGTTTTTATTTTGAAAGATAATGACTGCCTGTCCTTTATGATTATTTGGAACCATCACTGTCTTTTGTTTCAGAAGGACTTCTTTTGATGCCATTCGTTGTGCACCTGGATCAACTGAGAAGACTACCCTGCCCCAGGTTATGATTAAGGGTTTTAATTTTCGAAAAGAAAAACTCCAACTTCCTTGGCTCAAAGGGGTTGACGAGGGATTATCTTCCTTATAACTCCAGTGTTTAGGAATTGAAACAATGCCTGTACCTCATCAGCGGGGTCTGTTCAAAAGCATACTGTAGATTGTGGTATCGTTTTCGTCATCCTCCCTCAAGAGGCTTAGAATTTGAAATTGAGAATTGAACATCACAGAAACATGAAAGCAATTTTGAATATAGTGAATACGAAATAATTACTTCAAAACAGACATGTGTAATGCATTAATGAAATAACCAAGTTTGACATGAAATAAAATGTTTGAACAATCAAAGAAAATTACAACTTGAACATTCGAATGAACAAAAGTTTTTCAATCCTAGCCATGTTTTGGCAAGGGAGCAGTGATCACATTGGGAGTCTCAGCAGGCTCGAATTCGATCTCCTTAACGTCGATCATATTCTGGATCTTGTATTTCAGCGCCCAACAATCCTCAGTATCGTGCCCCGGGCTACCAGAATGATAAGCACACCTCGCATCTGGGTTGTAGTTTAGAGAAGAGGTCTTGGGATTTGCAGGAGGGTTGATCACCGCAATTAGATTCATCTTCAACATGTGCTGCAACGCTTGTGACAATGGCATGTTGATGTTGGTGAACTGTCTTTTAGGCTCGTCTGGCCTTTGCTGATTCCCATTTTGCTATTGTCGGCATGGTGTAGAACCAGAGATCCTGACTGCCCCCACATGTTGGTCACGACGACTCTTTTGACTGTACGCATCATTGGACTCTTTCCTCCCAGTGTAAGGCTTTTTGTGAGTATCAGAAGGTGTGGCCTCTTGAATCTTCCCAGCCTTGATACCAGCTTCAATTCTCTCCCCAGTCAAGATCAGATCTGTAAACCCAGCAGAAGAATTCCCAATCAGGTGGTTGAAGAATGGACCAGACAGGGTCCCCAGAAACATGTCCACGAGCTCACGGTCAGTCAAAGGTGGCTGCACCCTTCCAGACAGGTCTCTCCACTTTTGTGCATATTCCTTGAATCCTTCACCCGTCCCTAGTGACATACCCTGGAGTTGGGTACGCGTAGGAGCGAGGTCGGAATTATATTGATACTGCTTATAGAACGCAGTAGCCAAGTCTTCCCAGGTACGGATACTGGCTCCATCCAGCTGATAGAACCACTCGAGTTGAGTCCCTGCCAGACTATCTTGAAAGAAGTGAATCCATAATTTCTTGTCGGCCGTGTAGGGCTGGATCTTCCTTATGTATGAACGGAGGTGCAACTTCGGACAAGAGGCTCTGTCGTACTTTGCGAAGGCAGGCGCCTTGAACTTATGAGGGATCACCACCCCGGAGGATAGACCTAGATCTTCGAAGTCTAGGCCGGGCACTTTCTGTATCTCCATAGCACTTAGCCGGTCTTTTAGCTGTTTATACCCGTCCTCAGCTGGAGGGTACTGTTCATTATGGTAATCGGTCTCGTTGTTGGAGACCACTGGACTAGGAACCTCTCTCTCTTGGGGACTGTCTTTCCCAACAGATGGGGTAGTCAGCTCAGCTTCATTTTGTGATCCATTCCCAGATTTGCGTCTAGGGTTGAACAAAACAGTCCTCTTCTTCTTCTTCTCTTTCAGAAGCAGAGTCTTCAAATCCTGTTGGCCCTGGGGTAGGCTCATAACCATCTCTTGGAACTGGGCATTCTGGGCCTGGAGGGCCTTGATAGCTTGTTCATTGGATGATTCAGGATTCATGATGATTGCTGAAATAAACAGCAAAGAAGATAAGTGACCTGTCAAAAAAGAGTACCTGTAATGCAATGATATGTATGATATGCATGCAATGTTTTCAAGGATCTCGCGGGGTAAACAAGAAAATTATTAGAGTTGGGATCCGGTAGCTTAATTGAAGGAACTGCATATTGTAGAGATTCCTTCTTCAAGATTCAAGGCTCACCATATCGAGTGGGTCATAGCCCCTGAGTCAAGTCATCAACCTTGGCTAGAGGAAAATAAATCCCCTTTGCCCCTTGCTAGACATTTTTGTTCATCATGACCTGCATCACAAACCCTTGAGATCCTTGAAATGGGTTAATCCTTATGCAAGATGTATGCAATGGTATGATGTTATGCTATGCGTGAAGTAATGTAGGTAAACCCTGTTATGAGTCCAGATTAAGGACTGTAAACAAAACCTGCAAGAAACTCGTGTGTCAGATGACAAGTATGCAAGTAGTCAAGTTTGAAGGCACACAAGTCACACAGAGAGCCCTTAGAGTTTAGGCCAGCATGAAGTTTAGGTACTACCCTCTTTCAGTTTCGTTGGTTAAGACCTGTCCTAGAAAATAGTAACCGGGTTCTAGAGGATCTCAATATCATAGACTACCCTCAATCGGTCATATCTCCAGCATCGCAATCTTTTCTTGTGGCCAGAACCATCGCGAGAGTTTAGCCTCAATGAGTGTAGCATACTGCTACTGTTCTATGGCCAAGTTGGGTCAATTTAGGGTTCTAAGGTCGGTTGGTGCTTAATGACTCCTCAGAAGACCCATATTCTCCTCGTTGCAACACAAGGAATATCGGTACAGACCAAGGTATTACACCAACGTAGCCACTGCTTCACCCGTGTCGGTCTACGCCGGACAAGTCCCTCACAGCTTATGCTACCTAAAGGGTATTCCCCAGATCCGGGTTAGGATCTATGAAACTCCGATGCAAAGCCCACAAATATAAAAGCAAACAAGACATACAATTGAAAACATAAGAGTGGTCTAACCCTAAGGTACACCTCACTTTAAAATTATCCCCAGCAGAGTCGTCAGTTCTGTGATCGGTGGAAATAGAACTGACTGTTTTGAAATGCTGGTTCGCGAAATGTCGCGGTAAGCAAGATTCGCCACCGTCTTTTATTTTCTCCAATAAGGAAAGGACAAAAGCACAGCAAAATTCCTTTTCGAGATGTTTCTCGGTTCGGGAGGTAGATTTATAGAAAGGGAAGGTGTTAGCACCCTTTCTATCCATGGTTATCCATGGGCTCTTAGGTACTTGCTCTTATGTTTTCAAAATATGTTTGCTTTTCAAATGTGTGTGGTTTTTTTGAAAAAAAAGTTTCATTGAAAGATTTCTGAGTGACTCTTGTATCTGTCCTCAAGAGTGTTTGAAAAATTTGTTTTGAAAGATTTTGAAAGTGTCAGTGTGAAAAGATTGTTTTGTTTGTTTTTGAAGAGAGCAAGTACCCATGAGTCATCTACCTACCCTAAGGAATTAGGCTGTGTAAGAGTCCTTAAGGTAGTGCCATCCCACCATTGAGAGGTAGGTTGCACCACTGTTGGAGGTGTTCGTGTCAATTCGATTGTAGGTTTAAACCTAAATTAAGCTAAGTTAATTGTTAATTATTACTATTTATTTAATTAATAAATAAATTTTAATCCTTTTTTTTCTTAATAAATAAAAATTGCATAGAATTAGGTTTTGACTTATTTTAATTATTTTCTTATTATCATCATTATTAATTATTATTATTTTTGTAAATAACATGTAAATTAATTAATTAGTTTAAATTAGGTTAATTTTAATATTTTCATTAATAATTAAAATAAACTTAGAACCAGGGTTTTCTTTTGATTTTAATTTCTTTATTTTCATTAAATAGAAAAAACACAAAAAATATCTTTCTTGTAAATAATTAATATAATTAATAATTAGGTTTAATTTAATTTAATACAAAAAGACAAAAAGCTAATAATTTCTCAAAAGGGTCAAAATCCTAGGACGTCTTGATTTTAATCCTTTCGCGCGTTATTTTTATTTTTTATATTATGTAACTGCTTCCAAGGATGTAATAGTAATTAGGTTTATCGCTTTTCTTTACTTTCCGCACTTTATCAAAACGGGTCTTTGTTTTTTGGCGATGTATAGACCCGCGCCTTGTAATAGCGTAGCCTTTACCTTTCCGTATTTCATTTTCCGCACTTCTAACTGCTAAATTGCATGAAAGAATGTATGATAATTAAAAACAACTCGTAGCTCACAATTGCATGATCAAAGATAAAAGTTAACCCGAAAACAACACACAATGCACCTGCCACTTCTAGGGTACGCCTCACTCGTTGCCTCGAAAGTGGTTGTCAAGCATAGGGTGTTTTAGCGGTCGCCCTTATGTCTAAGATCCAGTTGCCTCGAAACGGTTGCCTTGAATTAAAAAAGGATCTAGGACATTAGGGTTGCTTCTAAGGTGTACTACTATTGCTTCGGTGACCACATTGTCCCTACAATCGAATTGACCCGAACACCTCCAATGGTGGTGCTACCTACCTCTCAATGGTGGGATGGCACTACCTTAAGGACTCTTACACAGCCTAATTCCTTAGGGTAGGTAGATGACTCATGGGTACTTGCTCTCTTCAAAAACAAACAAAACAATCTTTTCACACTGACACTTTCAAAATCTTTCAAAACAAAATTTTCAAATACTCTTGAGGACAGATACAAGAGTCACTCATAAATCTTTCAATGAAACTTTTTTTTCAAAAAAACCACACACATTTGAAAAGCAAACATATTTTGAAAACATAAGAGCAAGTACCTAAGAGCCCATGGATAACCATGGATAGAAAGGGTGCTAACGCCTTCCCTTTCTATAAATCTACCTCCCGAACCGAGAAACATCTCGAAAAGGAATTTTGTTGTGCTTTTGTCCTTTCCTTGTTGGAGAAAATAAAAGACGGTGGCGAATCTTGCTTACCGCGACATTTTGCGAACCAGCATTTCAAAACAGTCAGTTCTATTTCCACCGATCACACATGGCGATAGTGCAGAAAAGATAGAGGAGGGCGACCATAGAGGGCTTCAAACGGTGACATGCGAATGGAGGAATGATAAGCAATATTGTGGTAGAATTCTGCGAGATGTAAGTAACTGAACCACATCTTCTGATTTTCACTTGAGAAACATCACAAATAAGTTTCTAGACATCTGTTAGTAACTTCCGTTTGTCCGTCCGTTTCAGGATGGTATGCTGAACTATACTTCAAGGTGGTACCCTGGGAGCGAAACATTTCCTTCCAGAAAATGCTGAGGAAAATCGGGTCACGATCCGAAACAATGGAGGAAGGAATACCATAAAGGCGTCAAATCTCAACAGAAAAACGAAGAGTTGGGTCCTTTATAGAGAAGTTGGTGGGGAGGGTAATGAAGTGTGAAAATTTGTTCAGTATGTCACGCACAACCCAGATTACGGTGTGACCATAGGAATTAGAAGATGAGTAATAAAATCCACATTGAGTTCTGCTGGCATGTATTTGTTCTACTGGAATATAGAACAAGTTTTAACAAACTCCTTGGTGTCTGTAAATATGCCAGGCCACAGGAATGAAGAGGAGAGTGCCCAGCCATTAGGGTAGCATGGTATTATGTGAGAACCGTTTGTCTTAACTCATAAACTGAAGGAATAAAAATGTGCTCCTTGTAAAAGATGAGACCATCTTTGATCTGGTATGTGTTATGCATAAATATATCTTCTTGAATTTTTTCTTATCATTGCTTGGCCTTCTGAATTTGTTTGGTAATACCTCTGTAATTATTGAATGAGCAAGGGAATATGGGAATAAATGGAGAGAAGAGTTGGTGCATCCTTGGTTTCAATCCGATTCCGGGCATCCTCTACTTGATTGCTTTTATTTGGTTTGTAAAAGATGTCAAACTAAAACCCTTGTAGTTTTTCCGCCCATTTTTGTTGTTCAGGAGTTTGCATAGTCTGTACTAATAAGTTCTTTAAAATCTTCTGCTCAGTATAAATGTGGAAGTGTCTCCCTATTAAATATTGCCTCCATTTTTTGACAACTTCAGTGATAGCGTACATCTCACGGACATAGACGGAAGAAGCTTAAAGACGGTTGTAGAGCTTTTTGCTGAAGAAAGCTATGGGATGTCCTTGTTGGCTCAAAACTGCCCCAATGGCTAAAGCGGAAGCATCCGTTTCAAGAAGAAAAGTTTGAGAGAAGTCGGGCAGGCACAAAACAAGCGTCTCCGTCATTTTATTTTTTAAATTTGTAAAGGCTGTATCAATTGTTGTAGACCATTGTAATTTAGTAGAACACAATAAATCGGTGAGAGGAGCGGTGAGAGAGGAGTAATGACGAACAAAACATCGGTAAAACCCGGTGAGGCATAAAAAACCCCTGGGTGTCTTTTGAGAACGAGGCTTCAACCAATCTAGCATATCTTGAATTTTGGTAGGATATGGGGTCACACCTTCACTTGAGATAATATGACCTAGGTAATCAACTTTAGGCACAACAAAAAGGAATTTGGATAACTTGGCATAAAAGTGATTAGATAATAACAATGCTAAAATCAATTTCAGATGAGAAACATGGTCAGAAATGGAAGAGTTGTATATTAGAATATCATAAAAAACTAAAACAAACTATCGCAAATACGAACTAAGAAAATCATTCATCTCAGATTGAAAAGAACTAGGAGTGTTAGTTTGGCCAAAAGGCATAACTAGGAACTCATAATGTCCGTCAAACATCCTGAATGTTTTTTTGTGTATATCCTCTGACGTTACTCGTATTTGGTGATAACCAAATCAAGTATCGATCTTAGAAAAAATAGTTGTTGATCCCAATTCATCAAAAAGCTCATCAATGGTGGGATATGGAAATGGTCGCGCACAATCTCAACGTTAAGAGCTCTATAATCAACGCAAAAGCGCCAAGTACCATATTTTTTTCAAACCAAAAGAATAAGGGAAGAGTAAGGTCTATTGTTGGGTTTAACTATACCCTCTTGAAGAATCTCATGAATGATGGTCGTCATGGCCTCCTTTTGGGAGTGCGGGTAGCGATAAGGTTTGATGTTAACTGGGGCTATATTAGGAAGGATTTGGATGCGGTGATCATGTGGTCTAGGTGGGGGTAGGCCCTATGGTTTTTTGAATATGGTAGCAAAGGATTTTAGAATGTTAGCAATTTTGTATGGAAGGGAAGGTGGGAGGGATTCCATAATATGGATTGTGGTAGTTGGTGGTGTGGGTTCAGGTTCAGAAGTAGGTTGGTACATGAGTAGGTGCATAGAAGCAATGACATCCGTATATATAAGATGACATGGTTGGTGGTATGTGGATTGGGATAGATGTGGTTTTGAATCCCCCATGATAGTGATATCATTGTTGTGATAGTTAAAGGAAATTTTTGGAATAGAGATATCATCCATAAGAGGACCAAGCGTCCGTAGCCATTCCATGCCAAGGACAACATCAGCACCCTCAATCGGAAGTAAATGAAAAGGAATGGTGAATAAGTTGTTTTGTAAGGTGATATGGACTTGTGGGAAAACACCAGAACATAGCAATTTAGAGCCATTTCCAACCATGACTACAAATTTTGGGATGGGTGTGGTGGGAAGTTTAAGGTGTTGGGTTGTGCGGGGTTGTAAAATATTGTGGGTCCTGCCTGTATCAATGAGGACTGTTACAGATAAACCTTTAATAAGGCCATTGAATTTTAGAGTCTTAGGTGAAAATGCTCACTAGCATATTGTGGAGATAATTGAAAATAAGTCTCACCAGGATCACTAAGTATTATTGCAACTGTACTATAATCAATTGAATCCTGGGGTGGGGATTCTTCCTCGTCCTCGAGTAATAACAAAAAATTTCCAATTGAACAACGATGGTCTGGGATAAACTTCTCATTGCAGTTAAAACACAGGTCTTGGGCGCGACGTTCCTGCATTTAAATGTTGGAAAGGCGACGAGTTGGCAGTCTATTTGTTGGTGCAGGTGTGGGGGGTTTTGGGGGTAGTTGTAGGGGTTGGGATAGGTTGTGTGGCTATTATAGGTGTAGTGTTGAGGTGGGTGGTAGAAGCTGCAAACTATTTTTGATATTTTGGTTTGGTGTCACGTAACTTGGATTCAATTAATTTTGCCAAACCTATAGCTTTAGATATACTAGTAGGTTTGTGAATAACAATTTCACTCTGAATTTCAGAGGATAAACCAGAGATAAAACAATTTAAAGTGGCTTCATGAGATAAGCCCACAACCTGATTTCCCATCTTTTCAAAAACTGCTTGGTATTCAACAACTGAAGTTGTTTGCTTTAGCTTAAATAATTATGTCTGATATTTGGATTAAGTAGAGGGTCTGAACCATAATTCCAACTCTTTAGTAAAAGAAAACAATCCACTAATTGATGATTCTGATACATCCATTTAAACCAACACAATGCTTCCCCTTTCATATAGAAAGACATCATAGACAATTTGTTTTCTTGTGGTAAATTGTAAAAATCAAAGAACTGGTCTACTTAAAACAACCACTCCAAAGGATTGAAGCCATCAAACATAGCAAGTTCAAGCTTGGGTATACGAAAAGAGGATAGAGGGGTGAGATTAGGGATTTGGGAAAAATGAATTTGTTGATATTGAAAAATTGAAATATTCTGTGGAGTTGAAAACCCAGTTGTAGGAAAAGGGATAAAGTATGTTTGGGTGTTGGAGAAGGGGTGTATGATGTAGTTGTATGGTGGGAATGGGAGTGGTGCAGGTTGTTGGTGTTGTGCGGTTGTCATATGGTGTGTGGTAGAGATAGTAGAGTGTAATGGGGGTTGGGTGAAATGGGTAGAATTTCTAGGTGGTGTGTATGCAGGTGTGATAACATGGAAGATATGTGTGTTGTTCATGAGTGTGGAAAATGATGTTTAGAAATACCTGATGCAGATGCAGTGGTGAGAACTGTAGCAACAACATGTTGGTCATTTTGCATCACCAGCTTAGCTAAGATAGATATTATAGAGTCGTAGCGGTTGTCCGCTACCTGTTTGTCCTTATCCAAGCGAGTATGAAGCTGACCTACTTGCATTTGCAGATTTGTGGCAGCCATGGCGAATCATTCGTCAAGCTATTGTTGTGTGTCTTGAAGGGCGTTATCAAGATGCAGTCCTGTTGTTTACACAACAACTTGGACAACTTTATCAATAATCTCTTTTAAGGATGGATTAGAAGGTTTTGGACGAGCCATGAGAACAACAGAATGAAAGCACCAATGATGCAAGGGATTATCAACTATACCAAACTAGAGTAACTCCATTGAGTGGACACAAAACAAAAATAAAATAAAATTCTTAATTATTTCTTAGCGTTTTCCGCGATACAAGAGTTCTATAAATATAAAGCATAAATTAACTTAATTGGTCAAGCCCAACTACAAAAAACAA
Source organism: Vicia faba (assembly GCA_948472305.1). Classification (NCBI taxonomy): domain Eukaryota; kingdom Viridiplantae; phylum Streptophyta; class Magnoliopsida; order Fabales; family Fabaceae; genus Vicia; species Vicia faba. The sequence goes on from OX451735.1 coordinate 558,111,078, forward strand.
ATAAAATTTTAATTAATAGTGACATCCTATTACTTGAGAACACAATCCTCCAAATGTTTGAGCCGACTTCTAATACGTATGGGCCTTGTATTAAATCATTTCACCTTATCTAAAATATCGTATATATACAAATGAAAGAAAGGACAAATGCATAAATTATAAGAATTGATTAATTAATAACCACGTATTATTGAGGTTCAAGGACAAATCTTGTTTACCTGTTCTTTTATCTTAACACCTTTAGTTTGAGGTTCAAGTTTAAATTCTGAAAACTAACATTTCCTTTGCATGAAACTAAATGTTACGTTTTATGTTTGGAAGCAGAACACGTGGTGGACCAAGAAGGTCAGACCTCAGCAAAGGAAATTGTGGACAAATTAATAGCAATGGAACAAAGAAGGAGACAAAGGGTTTGGCAAACAAATCCAAAAATTAAGCTTCAAAATGATCTGAAAGGTAGAAGCTAGCCTATAGTAACTCGTATATGGAAATGTTGTTGATTGTGAATTTTAATTAAGAGTAATTAGCAGTGTTCGTCTTTAGCCTAGTAGAGACTTATATCATCTTAATGTATTCCCAAATTTAATTTTGGGAGTAATATTACTACACTTATATTATTCCTTCATCATTTATTACACTTATAAAGTATAGACAAATGGACTCGGCCTTATCTTTACAAGACTTTTTTAGCAATTAATCGAGCCCTATGCTTGATTATTTCATCTTTAGGATTTGCCTTCATCTTGTAAACCCATCTTACACCATTCAACTTCTTTCATTTTGGTAGATCAACCAACTCTCAAGTATTGTTTTCTCAATTGATTGCAACTTCTCCTTCATTGCACAAACCCACTTTAGATTATTCAAGGCCTCTTTCATTTTAACGGGTTCAGATTCGACCATAAGTAAAAAATGGACGAAATCATCATCACCATCATTGATTTCATTGTCACGGAGTATCTTACAAGATAGGGGAAGATCTAGAAGAAAGTATGAAGGCCAAATTGAGTGAGTTGTGTAGCGGTAGAAATGTTTAAGACTAAACCATTGGATTGACTAGACTTGTACATATCAAAATAAAATCGCCACCGCGCTTTATTGTTTCCAAAGGAATGGGAAAAGAGCGAATATACCAAAAAGAGGGGAAAAAATTCAAGGTAAGGGGGTTGGTTATGCAAAGGGAATGTATTAATACCCTAAACATCTACGTTACTGCACATGAACCTCCTTGTAAAATATGTATATTTTGGCTATGAAATGTTGTGTAAAAAATGGATGGTGGAGGTGAGAAAAGAAATATATTTTTATGGTTTTTGCACCCGCCGCGGTTGCGAACCTTTAGTGCCTACATACCATATTTTCGTGCAATAGGGGATCAGGGTACACGTAGTTCCTCTTTAAAAATTTTAAAATGTAAGTGTGTTGGTTAATTTTTATGAGATAAAACATCATCGTCATTTGTCCGTGTGGAAAACATCCCTACTACCCACAATCATGAGAAAGGAGAATTTGCATCATCTCAAAGTGGAGGATATGACTTGGATTTTAAAATCAACAATGCCTCACTCAACACCCAAGTGGAAAATATCTCTCTTCACTACATATTGCAGAAGTATAGTTGTTTGCATCACTATAAGGATTGATAAGAGACTAGTCTTTTGAGAAAGTTTTTAAAATAAGAGAGCCAAAGTGGCAAAATGATTTGAAATGAGATTGATTTACTTTTAATCTTCTCACAAAAAAATGATGTCAAAATATTATTAAGTTGATTGAAGTTAATTCATGAAAATATTTTGAAAATGCATGGACCTAAGTCCAAGTTTATTATGAAAGTGGTTTAAGTTTCAAAACAAGAGGAGTTTTCAAAAGGAGGAAGAAGATTTTTGAAATTAAAGAAGATGGGAGGAGAAGAAGAGACTATCCTAAAGCATAAGGTAAAAGCTAGGGATAGGAACCATCTAACCAACAAGAAGTCAACAATTGACATTATGAGTCAAGATAGAATTCCCATTATTTGGATTGAAACGAAGCAAGTAAAGATATTAGACCTCTTGAGAGAACCAAACTTCAAGTGTATTAAGTCTTCACAAAAATTGGGCAGAGTAACGGTTGTATACGGGTGAATTCAATATTACAAACAAAGAGTGTAATCACAATAACCTGCACACAAAACAAACAAACAACCCAATGTCTTGAGGTAAACCTCAAGAGCTCTAGACAAAATAATCAGATAAGGTCACAAGGTCTCCAATCATAGGCCAAGGTTTCTAATCCTAAGCCCAAGAAGCCTAATTCTCCATAATGCCAAGGATAGTAACCAAATATTCTAAGTATCATGAAGGATTTTTATGGTTCATATTGACTATTAAGTATCTTAAGAAAAGAAAAGAAAAGAAAAGAAAAGCTCAAGTGAGCAAAATAAAAATGACAAGAAAGTAAATGCTCAAATGAGCAAAGATGAAAATGGCATGAAATGTAAATGCTAAAAGTAAATAGTGCATAAAAATAAAAGGGGCATATAATAAAAATACAGGATAAAGTCAATTATTAGTGATTAGTGGTTAGTTGGATAATAATCTTGAAACTTGCATTTGAAACTCATTAGAGGATTGGTAGAACCAAAGCCTCCATACAACAAGTTGCATTTGCTTTTTGTCAAGTATATCATCCATTTGGAATCCTCATAAGTACCATTTAATGATCAACGATGTTTAAGTGATCCGCGTTGACAAAAAGTGTTGTAGATCCATTAGAGGATTGGTAGAACCAAAGCCTCCACACAATGAATATCAAGGTTATTGGATCAAAGAGATCAAATTAACATACTTGGGCTTGCAAACATAAGTTTGGTCCACGAATGATCATTTATTCGAATCGGGACAAAATTTAGTGCTATGTTAAACAATCGTAAGTGGACTTATATAGAATTCGCACCTATTTTGAGGCTGGTCAATAACAATTTATGCACCATTTGTTTTGAGACATGATATAGAGATCATGCTCCAATAATACTTAGTGCAATAAGAAAGGGATGAGATGAAGAGGGTTGGAGAGAATATACAAACCACTTTTGAATTAAATTTAATCAAACTATTATTAAAATCATTCGTCTATTTTTGTGGAGTTAGACTCATCCATTTTTGTGGAGTTAGACTCAACACCTTGTTAACATTTCTTAAGATTTTAGATTCATGATTAGTATCTTATGAGGGTTTTATCATCACCCAAGGACAAATAATATTCTTTATTATTTTCATTTGATATTTATCAACTTCATTTGATCTAAGATAAAATGCCTTTAATTTCTTTTAGATATTTTTTCTCATCAACTAGGTGACTTTTTTTATGTATGAAGTCTCAATTTATACTTGGTTACTCTTGAGTCTCATCTTAAGATAACCTATCATGTAATTCACACATTCCATGATTCTCAAATCATGCACTCCTTGTTAAATCCATGTTTGCGCAATGTACATTCGTTTGTTTGTTTTTTTACACACTTCCCTTTTGTGTGATACATGTGTCACTTTTCTTGCGTGGCATATAATACTTGAATATGATTTTAAATTTTGGTTTGCTACTGACTTGCATGATGTGATATTCCATTAATCACGTTCATTCTTCATCCACCCTTTCCTCGCACTTCTTTCACTCTTAGGGAGTAGTTTGGGGTTGGTTTTTTACCTAGTTTTATGATGTACCTAAGATTAATCTAGTTGAATCTCTTTGAGACTTCCATATGTTTTAGGATACACTAACCTTATGTGTTTACTTCTGAATTTATCTTCCCTTGACTTGTCTTGCCTTGATCATTTAGCCACTTACAAATGTGCACTTCACTACACCGTTTTGCCGGATACTAGTTCAATCGCTACGAGGTTTGTACTACTCTTCAAAATGAATAACTGAGTGCTTTCTTAGACATGATAAATGATAAATGCATAACATGTTTATATTCACACTTTATCTTACCTTGTTAATACTAATCATTTTGTTGAACTGAGTGGGGTACTTCATGTGCTTTCTTTACTTTGTGTTCCACTTCATTTATGGGATACAGCTGCGCTTTTGAGGTGATCTATCTTGTGTCCCATATCTATGAGCTATATATATTTGCATCATTTTGTGCTTTGTCTGTTTGTATTACCTTGCATAATGTTTGTATGGTTGTGTCCGCTACACGTCATTTGTGATTTATTTTCACATTGAGGCTTTGCTGCTTATGCCCGACGACACGACTACTGACTTGTTTCTTTTTTGATGCTAGATTGTTTGAAGATCTCTGGGTTTTGTTACTGCTTAGTTTCTTATTTGCGGATTATATCCGTTTCATACTTTCTCATCTGATTTACTCTTTCCCGCATTTTACTTCTTACTCGGGATTGGGAGTCTTTGCCACTTGGCAGAAAATTCTGGAAGTCCTCACTAGGAGACCATGTTTTTGTTTGTTTAATGATTGTGCCTGTTTTATAGTACAAATGATAAGTCCTAAAAAGGAGGCGAGCAGAGAGGGTTCATAATCAACCCCCGCACATTCTAGTCTGTGTCGTTCCTATGCTCACTTTCTACAAGTAGATGCTCTGAACATGTGCCCAAGATCTGAATGAGTATAAGCCCTTTAAAGGCAAGTGAAAAGGGTTCTTTCAATCGGATCCCCACGTTTTATTTAGCTCGTGTTGACCAAGGATACTAGGGTTTAGAATTTCAATTTTTAGGAAATACGTTTTTAATTTTTATTAGGGGAACTCGCCACGGTTTTAAGTTGTATGCCTACGTATCCTCTTATGGGGAATGAGAGTCCCAATTTGTAGGTCGCAGTTGTTTGGTTAGTGTTTTTTATGGATTATGAAGATATTTCAAATTCTCCTTGAACCAATTATGGGTGTGTAAATCGCAGAGTTGTTAGACGAAGTTCGCAGTTAACGAGAAATATCTTCATGATCCTTTTTGAAAATAAAATCTTGAGTTTATTAAGTTAGTAAAAAATTGTTAGTAATTTGATTGATTAGATATTTTTTAAATATATTAAATATAAGAAAAAGTAGTTTTTTAATTAATGGGGGAAAATAGTTTTAATGCAATTAAAAGATGAGTTATTATTTTTAAAAAAGGAATTTTAAATTAAAAATGAAAATGAACAATTTTAGAATTTATAAAAATAAATATATTAAAATTCAAGATATCAATAATAATAAAAATAAATAAATAAATGAAAATATAAAATATAAAAATAAAATTAATTAAAAACGCAGAAGTGTGTGTTTTATTTAGACTTAGCAATTCACGGGGGTGCATATAACGAGGCCCTAAATTCAGATATTAGATTTAGACCCGGATCACAAGGGGGTGTAGATCTGTACTACGCAGCAAAATTGGGGGGTCGATTCAGCAAGGGCCCAAGTTCAAATATTGAACTGGGCCCAATAGTATAGGGGGTAAGTTTTTTTTCATGAGAAGTGAATTAAGGGCCCTCTTAATAATGGGCTAAGTCCAAAACAAATATCAGGCTCGGTAGACAAAGTGTGGGCGAACACACAGCGTTTTGGTGGGCGCGTGTTTGAGAGATGTTTGATGATGATCAAAGGGTCGGGAGCGAGGGCGCATGTTATGAGTGTCACACTGAAATAAAGGGTGTTATATAAACGAAACCCTGGGCTGAAAGCCCATTTTTTCCTTTTCTCTCCCTTTTTCTACAACAAACGAAACTCTATTGTTATTTTCTAGAGAGAGAGGTTCTTCCTTCTCTCTAGAATTACGGTGACTGGAAATCACCTCAGCCTTGGGCATCACCGGTCGAAAATTGCTTCTGCCGGCGGCTGCTCCAAGGGGCCACCCCTTTCAAACAACAACATCGTCTGGATTCATAAGAACCCTAAGAACCCTAAGGGTTCATGATGAACCCTAACCCCAAAATCCAGACACCTTCAACAACGATGAACCCTAACCCTAAACTGGATGAACCCTAACCCCAAACTTAAGAAACCTAACCCTAGTATGATGAACCCTGTGATACAGTGGCAAAACCGACTGTTAATACTGGTTTTGTGTTTGTATTCGCAAATATTGTGGTAAGCAAGAGTCACCACCAGCTTTTCTTTTATCCAACAAAGGAAAGGGTGAAAAGAACATAAAAAGACCTTTTCGAGAGTTTTCTGAGTAAGTGGGGTAGATTATGGAAAGAGATGGTGTTAGCACCCTTTCCATCTGTAGTTTTCTACGGGCTCTTAGATACTTGCTCATTTTTTAAAATTGCTTTTTGTGCTTGTTTGTTTGAAAAATAATTGTTTGCTTTATGATAACTCTTATATCAATCCTCAAGAGTGTTGATAAAGCATATTTTTGAAAACTTTTTGAAAGTGTAGTATGAAAAAGTTGTTTTTGAGCAAGTACCTAACATTTATCAACCTACTCGAAAAAGGTGTTCTTTTCCTCCTTTCCTTTAGACAGTGTTATCCTACTATTAGTGAGTAGGTAGCCCTAGTCATTAGATGTTGAGGGACTATCGAAGGGATGTTTACGGTCACTAAGGCAACTGGGAAAGAACTTTTAGTAATTGTCCTAAAGTTCTAAGATCACTTTTTAACCGAGGCGGCATCGAAAGGGTCATCGAGGGACTTGTGATCTCTTAAACTAAAGGACAGCCACTAAAAATTCCCATGTTTCGATAATTATGACCGTTTTTAAAGGCAACCGAAGCGGGAGATACCCTAAGGGTGAACATGTTCAAGTGAATTGATTCAGTTCATTTATCTTGCAGTTTAGGGTTATCTAATTGTTTTAATTTACAGTCTTTCCAGGCAAACCTAATTATTAGCAGTTAATAGTGAGGGAAGTAAAAACAGGAAGATAAAGTCTTATGCTATTACAGGGCCTCGGGGAGGGGATTTACAAGTTCAACAATTGGGGGAATAAACAGTAAATAAACCCTAATTTTAAACTATTACAAACTGTGCATAGATACATTAATTAAAAAATAATAGTACGAAAAATAACAATGCGCAAAAATTAAGACGAATATAAGTTTGACAAAGCCCAAAAATCTAATTGCTTAATAAAAATAATTTTGGTATTTTACATGAAAAAGATTTGAGATTTAACCTAATTTCTAATTAATTTTAAATTAAAGAAAACTAGTTAAAATTAATTAAATTAAATTAATTTACAAGAGTTGATTTTGATTATAAAAAAACATAAGTCTATTTTTATTGTGATTTTTGTTGATTTTATGATTAAAATAAAAATGAATTTTAAAAAATAAAATAAAGTAAATTAAAAAAAAAAGAATGAAATGGGCCTAGTGTATGAAATAATTTCGGGGGGGGGGGGGGATGGCGCTGAAAATTGCTAGGCCCAAATGTGTTGGCCCAACGCCTGCCTGATCACATGTTGTTGATTCTCTAGAGGTCCATCCTGGAGAAGCACTCCAGGAGCGCTGGATATGGATCCACTGAGATCCAATGGCTGGGATCTGGAGATGTATGATGCGTATTTAGCCATGCACCACAGGGAATCTGCCTAAAACACAATAAAAAAATGCAAGAATGCTGGACCTGGGATTCAAACCCAGGTCCCTTCCCTCATATGCTTGCTTGCCTTGCCAATTACGCTGCTTGTTAATTCATTATCATAATAACACAAAAATATTATAAAGGGAAATCAATGATATATCCTAGTCAACAAAACGCGCGCGTCAGCAATGCAAATGAGCCAATCAAATTATATCAAAATGCCACGCATGCTACAAAAAGAGTCAAACGAGTTAGCGATGCCATAATGGATCTACTGTCATCCTCTTCGGGAGACTCAAATTCCCAAACCTGCAAAAGCATGAGATTTGTGAAGAGTTAAAGGTCCTATCCTATACAAAATCGAGCCCTGAATCCGATTCTGGCCTTAAATTGGCCTGAAAGTGTATCTAACCATGAAAACAAAACTCCCACGTTTCAAAACCCTAACAATGGTGGTTAGAGATTCTGGACATGTACCTTACATGAAACACGTTAGAATGCTCACAAGCAATGATAATAACATGAATATGGAATGAAAACTAATTTATATCATGTATTTGAAAGGTTTCGAAGCCAAGCTTTACCAAAGTCCGGTTATGCGTGGGTCTGGCCTTCTAGAGAGTTGCACGCCTTGTGGATGATATGGATGACCTCCTGAGGGCCTCAGAGAGTGAATGATGCAGTTTGTTTAGCCTGGAAACCACTGGATCATATGGTACAAAATTCCACTTTTCTATTGAGTTTTGTCTCCTTACCCGCGCATGAAATCCAGCTTTCGTTCTGGTACTCATCTTGTTTTGTTTTTTCTAACTAGTTATAATGAGTCGAGTATCATCTTGTTTTGCTTTCATACCTTGGAATTCCATCAGTGTTTGATTTGTGAATCCTTTATCAGTTTTTGTTTACCGAGTCTTTTTGCACTGTTCGTTTAATTGCATACTTGGTTGAAATCAGTCTCATTTGTTCCTTGGATTCTTCTGTCAGTTTTCGTTTACTGTTTATCCATGGTCCAAGACTAGCAAGTCCTCTGAGAAACATGCACTCTCATAACTTTGCTTTGGGTCGAGTCTTGATATCGTCGTATGTGCATGAAATTCAGTTTGTTTTGCTCTGGTACTCATCTAGTTTATCTTGCCTAACTAGTTATTATGAGTCGAGTTTCATCTCATTTTGTTTCTTTTCCTGGACTCTTCTATCGATGTTCTTTTATTATGTCCTTGGTCGAAATCCCTATCTCACTCTTTGGACTTCTACCAGTTTTTTATTACTGAACCTTTCACACTGTTTGTTTAATGTATTACAACTTTCGTTTGATGTGTCCATCAACTTGAGATGTCTCTTAAATACCTATTCGAGCTTTAGTCAATTTTCTTTTACTGTTTACCCGTGGTTAGAGACCAACAAGTGCTCTGAGAAACATGCAATCTCATCACTTTGCTATGGGTCAAGTTTTTCCTCGTTACCCGTGCGTGAAATCTATTTTGTTTTGTCCTAGTACTCGTTTCTAGAAATTTTTGACCTTATAGTATTCTCGGGTAGAGTTTTGTCTCGTTTGATATCCCTCCTTGTATATTTATCAGTTTTTGTTTACTGAGCCTTTAACAGTGTTTGATTATTGTACTTCAGCTTTTGTTTTCAGTATCCTTGGTTGACCAGTCTCTTTTGAGACTAGCAGGTGCTCCTAGAATCACGCGCTCTAGTCACTTTGCCCCGCGTACTTTTCCATAATTTAGCTTTGCCTACTCTTTGTGTTTGAGTTTTATCTCACCCCTTTGTGGTCTGGTTTTATCTTGACACATCATTCTGAAGTTTAGTTTCATCTGCTCTTCTAAGTTTAAGTTTTGTCTCAACTTTGTTAAAGTCTGTGTTACAGCTTCATTCTGATGCATACCTTTGGAGGTCCAATTTTCATTAGACCCTCTGCTTGCTAAATCCAAGTTCATTTGGTACCTTCCAAGTCCCGCGTCTGCTGGCATTTCTTGTCTTCAGAAAGTTTTGCTTCTTTTTTTCAAGAGTGTAAATTTTTGGGTTCTTTCGTATTCAATCATTTCAACTCTAAACTTCGAAAACTATCGCTTTTCTCCCTTATCATGTTTAAGAAGATTGAATAGGGGAAAATGTTGCACCCCAAAATTTACCCTCTTGATTTAGGCTTATGTCTCATCATAATCATCATATTGCATTGCATCCATTTCTTTATGATGGGATCAAAGTGTTTTGGCTATCAAGTTCTCCTCAAGTTGTGAAAGTTAATTGTATTGACAAGTTGTTCCAGAAGGGCCTCATTACCTCAATCAATGGATATCTCAAGTATATATGATCTCCCATGGCCTAGAATATCTCATTTGTCTCATTGGTTTATCAAGAGTTGTAGATATGCAAAGATTTGAAAAAATTCATTTGTTTCCTTCATCTGGTGGATTTAGGGTTTTGACTTATTGTGTGATTTAAAGTTTGTATAAGACAATTCTTTTTGGAGCATTATTTTCTAATGATCATTTGAGGAAACTTTGTTCAAAGAATTTCTCAAGAGGCCTGGTGGAATTAGGGTTTTGAAGATAGATCATCATGCTTCTAACATAAGGTGTAAAATTAGAGTTTTGATTTTAATCCGGAGTTCTTCAACTTTTTGATTCAAATTGGATTCCATGTGTTTCTATATGGTATTGAGCATCATTTATTGAAAAATTGAGGCTAAATTTTGATTTGAAAGGTTTCAATTGATCGCAAGGGGAAAATGGTCATTTTGGTAAAATTAAGTAAAAGTCAAAGTTGAACAAGTGGACTTTTGGTTAACCATCAATTAAAATAACCTCATTTTATATTTCATAACCAATTTCATCATTGAATCAAGGGAATTGAAGAAATTAGGGTTTACTTGTTCATGAAGTTACTTGAATGCTGAAAAGTTTCCAAGTGTCCATAGTACACAACTTTGGTCAATCACAACTTGAGATTGGTTAATTGGATTGAGGCAAATGATACATATTCAGAAAGCTTGAGAAAAATCCTAAAATTTTGTCATTGACGGTAAAAATATCAAAAGTGAACCTTTTAAGAGAAAATTAAGGTAGAAGTTCTAGCCACAAGGAGATGTAAAGTTGCCTTCTCAAAGGCAAGCCAAGCATGCATTTTAACAAACACTTGGTGTGCCAAATGCGTAAGCTTATTTCTTCTTGCTCAAGTTTCAATTTGAAAATTTAAAAGGAGCATCTTGAAGATAGCTATGAAAACGTCCTAATGGGCTTTGAATCATAATAAATGGCCAAATATTAAGTGAGATATTAAGTCTCAAAGTTGGTGTTCCAAGATGATCATCGTGCACGCCATGCAAGCCATGCACGCGCGTGCAGCAAGCCTTGCCAGGCCTTACTTTTCCCAAAATTCCCACATAAATATCTTTATCATGTAAGTTTCAAATCACAAAATTCAAAACACCATACTCATCTACATGTTGCAAGCTTTCAAGAGGCCTCTTTAGTTCAAAATTCGCACGAACCATTTTTGAGAATTTGGTTTGGAAAGAAGGTTGGCCACTGGGTTATGCATACAGTCATTTTTTTCGATATTTGTTGTATATTTTGTTTTTGATGGTTACTCAACTTTTATGCACATGCTTGGCACGAAATCACTCTCATTTAGTGCCAAAACAAGCTAAAAGTCACACATAGTGTATGACCTCTTTTCCATCGTGGGTTTCCATTTTTGGAAAAATTCTCTCTTTCAAATATATTATCCCATGTGAAAGCTTTCCACCTCATCATGTCACACAAATTACACTCATTTTCACTCTTTTTTATCTCATTAAAATGCACAAAACATGGCTGCATCATGACACAAAATGCAAACTGTAAGCATAACAATTCCAGTTTGACAACTTTTCCCTCAATACCTCTAACAGTCTCCAGGTGCCATTTACTTGATTTCCCTCACTCTTACAAGTATATATAAGAGATCCTCACTCTCATTTGCAGGGGACTCGGCTCTTTTCACAAAATTCTTCTCTCTCATAACTCTTTCTCTCAAGTCAGCAGTAAGTTCTATTTATCTTTTTCTATATTTCTTGGTCCAAGCTTGAATCTCCGCATATCTCTACTATAGTGAATTGGAAAGAAGAAGAAGCACCTAGTTTCCTGTACAAGATCAGAGGAATTTAGTGGATTTATTTTCCACTAGTTGAGGCAAGCTCTCTTAAACTTCAGTGTGCGAATTTGGCTTGCATTTCAGTTGTTGATCTTGCACATAATGCTTTAACTGGAGGAATCTTGGATCTGATACATGAATTGATGCTTGAATTTGGTTATCTGAAAATTTCATGAATATATGGTCTCAGTCACTTTGTGCCGTGATTTCTTGATGATTTACTAGTGATTTTGTTTTTTAATGAGTTACATGATGTAGTGTGATGTATAATCTTTGCTCTGCACTTTGAATCATGAAAAATGGTAAAGAATTGACAGAGAAACCTAAGTCTGAAAATCGTATGTTAGATCTGGAAATTTGAACAGGTTTGAAAGTTTGTGATCAGTGTTCATCACACGCATTTTTCTCATTCGTTTGTGAATCATTTTCGAAAATTATTGATGTTAGGTAATAGTACTCTGTGAGATCTTTAATTTGATCTGAGTTTCATTTATTTTCATGATAGAATAAGGAAGATATTGCATCTTAAAGTTGATATGGTAAACTGAGTTTTGAGTTAGGGTTCATTCATTTGAAGGAGACGATGACGTATCCCCTGATGATTGCACATGGTTAAAAACTTTTCACAACGCGTTTTGGACATAATAGTTGTAGTATGTCTATTTATCTTTTAATATTAACTCATTTTACTTGTTTTTGACAATTTTATTTTAAATAGTTTTCATTATTCAAAAATTACAAAAAAAAATCCAGACTATACTTTTAGTCTATTTTCTGATTTTGAATTTTATTTTTTGTTTTACTAGTTTTACACAATTAATTAATTCAATTAAGTTTAAATAGATTTTAATCATATCTCATGATTTTGATTTTTGTTTTCCAATTTTTATTAACTTAAAAATATCATGAAAAATAATTTGAAAAGTATGTTGAGTCTAATTATTATTAATATTTTTTATCTAAATTTTCAAAATTCGTGGCATGCAATTTAAATCATTTGATTGGATATGTCATTTTCTTTACTATTTTGGTTATTTTTGTGTAAATGATTTTTGTTTAAATTCTCCTATTGTGATAAAATTCTAAAAAATACATTTACTTACCCTTAGGCATTGTGATATTTGTCTTTTATTTTTATTTTTGTTTTTAATTCAGCATGCTAGTTATTTTCATAATTTTTGGAGATGGTTGCTATTTTTGGGCCCTATGTTTGCTTAAGCCTCAAGAAACATTTAATCCACTATTATTTCTTGCTTCTAAAAATCAAAGAAAATATGTCTTAAGGTAATTATTGAGTTAAGATCATTTAAACCATTTTTGATAATTTTTTAAATTTGGTTTTACATTTTATCCAAATTAATTTTTGAAACATGTCCAATTTTAACACTTTAATAACTAGTTTGGACATTTGAATTTAAAAACCATATCTCTTCCTCATTATAAGGACTTTTTACTATGTCTATGACTTTTAGGAATCTTTATGGTTATAGGATTAATTTGGCTTGATTTTATAAATCTTTTTTCTATTTTTGACTCAATTTTATTTGTTTGCGATGCTTTGTGATTTGTTTGAATCTTATGATCTATATTTGTCCTTTTTTGTGAACTTTTTGAGGCTGATATTTACATTTATGATAATCCCTGGACTCCCTTGATATCTCATGAGCTTGGAACAATTTTATTTTGTCCATTATAGTCTTTGATGATCATTGTTGTGGAGCTCCTAAATTGAGCAAGTTAAAACCCTAATTTGGGGAAATTTTGGTAGATCCTTGATCAAGTCTTCATCATGATTATGATTCAAAGTGATTTTGAGATATGATAACTCAAAGATAACCTTACTCAAGTTTTGAAAGTCTTTTGATCTCTTTGGATCTTTTTTTTTTCCTCATCATAGTTGATCTTTTGCTTATGCTATTTGTTTGAAGTGAGATATATTGAAATGCATTTATGCAACATTTAAGGAAAAGACTTATCATTTGTACCCTATTTTCAATACTTGTTAATGTCTTAAGTTCAATTTCATTGGGCTATTTAAGTTCCCTAATTTGTGATTGCTTGTGTGTTTGAGTTCACTAAATATGGTCAAAATTGGAAGTAGTTTTGTTGCACTCTTTTACCAAATGCCTTTGATACATCATGAGTAGTGAATTGTGGATTCACTTATGACTTTGAGGATATTCATACCTTATTTACTTTTCTCCTAGATTCCTTGGTTGATATCTCATTATAAACTCATCTTGATGACACAATAGGAGCTATATACTAGTTTTTGACCTAGTTTGTGTTTGTTTGCTTGGGAGGACTTTAAGTCCCATATTTCTAATGATTAAACTTTGATTTTACTTCTCTTATCATCTCCACTCTCTATGCTCATATGATCCACTTGGTTAGTATTCACTTGCTAATTCATTATGGTGACACAATGGGAGCTATATTTACCTCTTGCTTATGGTTTTTAATTTTAGTTGTTGATGTTTGCTTCTTATGATTGTGAAACTTGTCCCAACATTGTATTTTGATTTTGATTGTTTCCCATAAAGTCCAGGGACATTGAGTTTAAATTACCTTGATCACTTTGCTTATATAACTTAAGGGACTATATTTCTCCAATATCATGGCACTTAAGAATGTTACCTTGTTAACATTTCTTAAGATTTTAGATTCATGATTAGTATCTTATGAGGGTTTTATCATCACCCAAGAACAAATAAGATTCTTTATTATTTTCATTTGATCTTTATCAACTTCATTCGATCTAAGATAACATTCCTTTAATTCCTTTTAGATGATTTTACTCATCAACTATGTGACTTTGTTTATGTATGAAGTCTCAATTTCTACTTGGTTACTCTTGAGTCTCATCTTGAGATAACCTATCATGTAAGTCACACATTCCATGATTCTCAAATCATACACTCTTTGTTTAAATCCATATTTGCTCAATGTAAATTCGTTTGTTTGTTTTTATACACACTTCCCTTTTGTATGATACATGTGTGGCTTTTCTTGCGTGGCATATAATACTTGAATATGATTTTTAAATTTTGGTTTTCTACTGACTTGTATGATGTGGTATTCCATTAATCATGTTCATCCTTCATCTACCCTTTCCTCGCATTTCTTTCACTCTTAGGGAGTAGTTTGGGGTTGGTTTTTGACCTAGTTTTATGATTGTACCTAAGATTACTCTAGTAGGATCTCATTGAGACTTCTATATGTTTTAGGATACACTAAACTTATGTGTTTACTTCTGAATTTATCTTCCCTTGACTTGTCTTGACTTGATCATTTAGCCACTTACAAATGTGCACTTCACTACACCGTTTTGCCGGATACTAGTTCAATCGGTACGAGGTTTGTACTACTCTTCAAAATGACTAACTGAGTGCTTTCTTAGCCATGATAAATGATAAATACATAACATGTTTATATTAACATTTTATCTTACCTTGTTAATACTAATCATTTTGTTGAACTGTGTGAGGTACTTCGTGTGCTTTCTTTAATTTGTGTTCCACTTTATTTATGGGATACAACTGCGCTTTTGAGGCGATCTATCTTGTGTCTCATATATGTGAGTTATATATATTTGCACTATTGTGTGCTTTGTCTGTTTGTATTACCTTGCAGAATGTTTGTATGGTTGTGTCCGCTACACGTCATTTGTGATTTATTTTCACATTGAGGCCTTGCTGCTTATGTCCGACGACACGACTACTGACTTGTTTCTTTGTTGATGCTAGCTTGTTCGAAGATCTCCAGTTTTTGTTATTGTTTATTTGCTTATTTGCGGATTATATCCGTTCGGTACTTTCTCACCTGATTTACTCTTTCCTGCATTTTACTGCTTACTTAGGATTGGGAGTCTGTGCCACTTGGCAGACAATTCTGGAAGTCCTCACTAGGAGGCCATGTTTTTGTTTCTTTAATGATTGTGCCTGTTTTATAGTATAAATGATAAGTCTTAAAAAGGAGGCGAGCAGAGAGGGTTCATAATCAACCCCCGCACATTCTAGTCTGTGTCGTTCCTATGCTCACTTTCTACAAGTAGATGCTCTGAATATGTGCCCAAGATCTGAATGAGTATAAGCCCTTTAAAGGCAAGTGAAAAGGGTTCTTGCAATCGGATCCCCACTCTTTCTTTAGCTCGTGTTGACCAAGGATACTAGGTTTTAGAATTGCAATTTTTAGGAAATACGAATTTAATTTTTATTAGGGGAACTGGCCACGGTTTTAAGTCGTATGCCTACGTATCCTCTTATGAGGAATGAGAGTCCCAATTTGTAGTTAGCAGTTTTTTGGTTAGCGTGTTTTATGGATTACAAAGATATTTCAAATTCTTCTTGAACCAATTTTGGGTGTGTAAATCGCGGAGTTGTTAGACGAAGTTCACAGTTAACGAGAAATATCTCCATGATCCTTTTTGAAAATAAAATCTTGAGTTTATTAAGTTAGTAAAAAAAATTTAGTAATTTGATTGGTTAGATATTTTTTAAATATATTAAATATAAGAAAAAGTAGTTTTTTAATTAATGGGGAAAATAGTTTTTATGCAATTAAAAGATGAGTTAGTATTTTAAAAAAAGGAATTTTAAATTAAAAATGAAAATGAACAATTTTACAATTTATAAAAATAAATATATTAAAAGTTAAGATATCAATAATAATAAAAATAAATAAATAAATGAAAATATAAAATATAAAAATAAAATAAATTAAAAACACAGAGGTGTGTGTTTTATTTAGACTTAACAATTCATGGGGGTGCATATAACGGGGCCCTAAATTCAGATATTAGATTTAGGCCCAGATCACAAGGGGGTGTAGATTTGTACTACGCAGAAAAATTGAGGGGCCGATTCAGCAAGGGCCCGAGTTCAAATATTGAACTGAGCCCAATAGTACATGGGGGTGAGTTTTTTTTCTAGGAAGTGAATTAAGGGCCCGCTTAGTAATGGGCTGAGCCCAAAACAAATATCAGGCTCGTTAGACAAAGTGAGGGCGAATGCACAACGTTATGGTGGACGCGTGTTTGAGAGACGTTTGATGATGATCAAAGGGCCGAGAACGAGGGCGCGTGCTATGAGTGTCACACTGGAATAAAGGGTGTTGTATAAATGAAACCCTGGGCTGAAAGCCCATTTTTTCCTTTTCTCTCCCTTTTTCTACAACAAACGAATCTCTCTTGTTATTTTCTAGAGAGAGGTTCTTCCTTCTCTCTAGAAATACGGCGACTGGAAATCACCTCAGCCTTGGGCGTCACCGGTCTAAAATCGCTTTCGCCGGCGGCTGCTCCAAGGGGCCACCCCTTTCAAACAACAACATCGTCTGGATTCATAAGAACCCTAAGGGTTCATGATGCACCCTAACCCCAAAACCCAGAAACCTTCAACAACGATGAACCCTAACCCTAAACTGGATGAACCCTAACCCCAAACTTAAGAAACCTAATCCTAGTATGATGAACCCTGTGATACGGTGGCAAAACTGACTGTTAATACTGGTTTTTTCGTTTGTATTCGCAAATGTTGCGGTAAGCAAGAGTCACCACCGACTTTTCTTTTATCCAACAAAGGAAAGGGTGAAAAGAACAGAAAAGGACCTTTTCGAGAGTTTTCTGAGTAAGGGGGGTAGATTATGGAAAGAGATGGTGTTAGCACCCTTTCCATCCGTAGTTTTCTACGGGCTCTTAGATACTTGCTCATTTTTGAAAATTGCTTTTTATGCTTGTGTGTTTGAAAAAAAATTGTTTGCTTTATGATATTTCTTGTATCAGTCCTCAAGAGTGTTGATAAAGCATATTTTTGAAAATGTTTTGAAAGTGTAGTATGAAAAAGTTGTTTTTAGCAAGTACCTAACAATTATCTACCTACTCTAAAAAGGTGTTATTTTCCTCCTTTCCTTTAGACATTGTTATCCTACTATTAGTGAGTAGGTAGCCCTAGTCATTGGATGTTGAGGGACTATCGAAGGGACGTTTACGGTCACTAAGGCATCTGGGCAAGAACTTTTAGTAATTGTCATAAAGTTCTAAGATTACTTTTTAACCAAGGCGGTATCGAAAGGGTCATCGAGGGACTTGTGATCTCTTGAACTAAAGGACAACCACTAAAAATTCTCACGTTTCAAGAATTGTGACTGTTTTCAAAGGCAACCAAAGTGGGAGATACCCTAAGGTTGAACACGTGCAAGTGAATTGATTCAGTTCATTTATCTTGAAGTTTAGGGTTATCTAATAGTTTTAATTTACAGTCTTTCCATGCAAACCTAATTACTAGCAGTTAATAGTGCGGGAAGTAAAAACAGGAAGATAAAGGGGGATAAACAGTAAATAAACCCTAATTTTAAAATATTTTAAACTTTGCACAGATACATTAATTAAAAAATAATAGTACGAAAAATAACAATGCGCAAAAATTAAGACGGGAATAAGTTTGACAAAACCCAAAAATCTAATTGCTTAATAAAAATATTTTTTGTATTTTATATGAAAGAGATTTGAGATTTAACCTAATTTCTAATTAATTTTAAATTAAAGAAAACAAGTTAAAATTAATTAAATTAAATTAATTTACAAGAGTCGATTTTGATTATAAAAAAAAACCTAAGACTATTTTTATTGTGATTTTTGTTGATTTTATGATTAAAATAAGAATGAATTTAAAAAAAAAAAGTAAATTAAAAAAAAACAAGAATGAAATGGGCCTGGTGTATGAAATAGTTTGGGGGGCGGGGGGATGGCGCTGAAAATTGCTAGGCTCAGATGTGTTGGCCCAACGCCTGCCTGATCACATGTTGCTGATTCTCTGGAGGTCCATCCTAGGGAAGCACTCTAGGAGCGTTGGATATGGATCCACTAAGATCCAATGGCTGGGATCTGGAGATGTATGATGCGTGTTTAGCCATGCACCACAGGGAATCCGCCTGAAACACAATAGAAAAAAATGCAAGAACGCTGGACCTGGGATTCGAACCTAGGTCCCTTCCCTCATATGCTTTCTTGCCTTGCCAACTGTGCTGCTTGTTAATTCATTATCATAAAAATGTTAGATGGTTCAAAGGTTCAAAGGCCATAGCGTTACAAGTAGATACAAAACACCAGCTAACCGGTGCTTTGATACCACTTGTTAGACGGTGTGGCAAGTGATCGAGAGGGGGGTGAATAGATCACCTCTTACTTTTTCAAGGATTTAAGATTATTTTATCAAAGCAAGTTGAAAGCAACGAAAATCAATGTCCTGAATCAATTCCGTCTACTTTGAACCGACTACTAGAAAACTTGACATGTGAAAAACTTGTTGGATTTTTATTAAATGAAATGGATGAATATACAACTCAAAAATCTTAATGTTTCAATGCACTTATCATAAAAACATTATTTCCAATGAATTTAGAAATTTGTTAGGAAATTTGTCAAACACTTGGCATATGCTTGTATAATGATTTAGTATTGGTGGTTTGGTGAAAATGTTTGAACCACTATGTTTATCATTAGATAGAAAATCTTAGCAAGCCAATTGAATTACAAAATTATGGAATATGTAAAACTATAAAGATAAAGAAAGAAAGAACGATACGCAGGTAGTTTGGTAAGGAAGTTCCACACTGTTGTCCTCGCGTGTGGGTACGTCTCCCTCTCAATTTCACAATTGAATCTGAGAAATTTTATAACAATTTGCTGAATGTTTGATAACAAGGTTACACTACACAGAAAGATAGAAATCCCTATGATCTTCTTCTTCTTGCAAGAACCACCACTTGATATAAGCTGTATCAAGATTTCCTGCAAGGTCCACAAACGATCCTCCGCTTCCATGACTTGTTTGTTAAAATGCTTCTAATTTCCAAACTCCTCGCTACGGCTGAATCTGACTCGTGCGACCGTGGCTAACAAAACCCTCAAGAACTCAGCCGTTCTTGAAGGACAAACCCTCTGGTTTATTTCTTGAAACCTCCTCTTCAACCTTCAACTCAGCTAAGATTATTTCAATACACAGATGAATTTTATCTCTGACCGCTTGAGTCACTTCCACAAGGATGTTTGATTTTCTTTGTTGTTGTTGAATTGAAGATGGTTGAAAAGATGATGAAGATGAAGTTTATTTAGGCTTCTGGTTGCTCACAATTGTTTGCACACAATTCAAATATGTTGCTCTGTTATACTGAGAAAAATGCTTGCTTATATTTATAACAGAAAACGATTAGTCAAGAAAGAAAGTATTATGAGTCGATGCATGTTGGTCATGTGTCGACTCATGTTAGTTATGAGTGACAGGATGCGTCGACACATTGTGTTTTGAGTCGATGCAAAATCATATTATAACATTTTACAAAACCAACAATTTTATATCCGTCGACACATAACACGTATGTGTCGATACATACTGATTGTAATTTTAATTTTTGAACATAAAACATAGTATGAGTCGACACATGATATTACGTATCGATACATATAAGTTCAAAAATGTTTTCCAGGGGCATCAGAATGATATGTGTCGATACATGAGGTTTTGTGTCAATGCATACAAGTTCAAGAATGTATTACTGGGGCATCAAAGTGTTATGTGTCGATGCATGAGATTTTGTGTCGATGCATACAAGTTTAAGTTTGTATTACAGGGGCATCAAAAAATGTTATGTGTCGATGCATGAGATTATGTATCGATGCATGCAGGTTTTAAGTTTGCATTTCAAGGTCATCAAAGAGTTATGTGTCGACGCATAAGCTTTTGTATCAATGCATAATAGTTTTGAAATAGTATTCCAGGGACTTCAGTAAGTTATGTATCGATACAAAACCTGTTGTGTCGACTCATAATGATGCATTATGAGTAAAATACATTTTTAGCTTATTTAAACATGTTATATTATATTTTTGTAGTGCACACATGTATTTAGTATTTCACATATATTTGCAATCATTCAAAAATCAATTGTGAAGGGGTTTCTCACAAACTCCCCCTTTTTAATGATGGCAAATATCTGATGATGTGTGGTGATATAGTGTAGATGAATAAGCTTCCTCCCCCTGAGTTTCTGCATCTTCTTTCTAACACAAACACAATCTTCACTAACACACTCTTCTTCTCCCCCTTTGACCACATCAAAAAGAGAATAAGCAATATTTTCAGTAATCTTAGCACATAAGAAAATTGATATACAATTTCAGCAAATAATTGTCTTGGAATTCACACAGAATGTCTTGGTATAATTTTATCAATAACTGAGTAAATAATAGAGTAAACAGAAAGTGATCAAGTTAAAAGTAATTAATTTGCAGATAAAAGTTAGATTGCATAAGCAAAATAGAATGTTTGAGGAGACATTATCAGTGGAACATTTAGATCAACTTATAAGTGATTGAGGGAGAAGATAGGAAGGATATTACCTTGTTTGATTAGATAAGTAGACACATGTACTAAAGCTGAAAAGCATATCTCAACAGTATGGTGAGACATAGATATATTTCAACTACATATATGCTTAGGACATCACGTAAGAGAGATCTAAAATCCCTAGCTCACGACGAATATTGAAGAAGAGTTCTGTTGCTAGTGGTTTTGTAAAGATGTCAGCAAGTTGATTTTTAGTATCAACATGCTCAAACGTAACATCTTCCTTTTCAACATGATCACGAAGAAAGTGATGTCTAATCTCTATGTGTTTAGTGCGTGAGTGTAAGACTGGATTCTTAGTGAGATTTATTGCACTTTTGTTGTCACATTTTATTGGAATACATTTTGAATATCGTAGTCTTGTAATTGTTGCTTCAGCCATAAGATCTGAGCACAACAACTACCGGCTGCAACATATTCAGCTTCAGCAGTTGACAAAGCGACAAAAACTTGCTTTTTGCTATGCCAACTTACTAGAGAGTTTGAAAACAAGTGACATGTTTCACTAGTGCTTTTCCTATCTGATTTGCATCCAGCAAAATCTGAATCGGAGTAACCTACGAATCTGCAATCGCTTCCCTTGGAATACCATAGCCCATACTTAGATGTATTATTGAGATACCTAAGCATACGCTTGACAGCTTTCAAGTGGGATTCCTTAGGATCCAATTGATATCGTGCACACATGCAAACACTAAACATGATGTCAGGCCTAGATGTTGTAAGATACAAGAGTGATACCTCTATATTTCTTGACATCAACACACTTACCATGTTCATCCTTGTCTAAATTTTCGTTGGTAGGCATGGGGGTGTCAATTGGTTTTGAGTTGTTCATCCCAAATCGTTTAAGCAGCTCTTGGAAATATTTTGTTTGACATATAATTGTGCCTTTATTGAGCTGCTTTATTTGGAGATCGATAAAGTAGTTTAGCTCCCCCATGAGACTCATCTCAAATTCACCCTGCATGACTTTGGAAAATTCCTCGACCAAGTGTAGATTAGTTGGACCAAAAATAATGTCATCTACGTATATTTGAACTAAAAGGATGTGCTTTCCTTTACGTTTAATGAAAAGAGTGGTGTCCACTTTACCTCTTGAATAACCATGATCAAGTAGAAATTTACTAAGTCTCTCATACCAGATCCGAGGAGCCTGTTTAAGACCGTATAAAGCTCGTTTAATTTAAAGACATGATCTGGATATTTGTTATTTTCAAAACCAGGAGGTTGTGAGACATACACTTCTTCATTTATGACTCCATTAAGAAAGGCACTATTTACGTCCATTTGATAAAGCTTAAAATCTTTTGCATACGCATAAGCGAGCAAGAGACGTATAGCCTCAAGGCGAGCAACTGAAGCATAAGTCTCCTCATAATCAATGCCTTCCTCTTTGTTATACCCTTGTGCTACCAAGCGTGATTTATTGCGGGTTATCATTCCATTTTCATCAAGTTTATTTCTAAAAACCCATTTAGTGCCTATGATATGATGGTCTCGCAGACAAGGAACAAGTTCCCAAACGTCATTTCTTTTAAACTGATTTAGCTCTTCTTGCATGGCCATTAGGCAGAATTCATCAATCAAGGCCTCTTTAGCATTTTTAGGTTCTACTTGTGAAACGAAAGCAAAATGATAACAAAAATTACTTATCTTGGAGCGAGTCATTACTCCTTTTGAGATGTCTCCCAATATGTTGTCAATGGGATGGTCTTTAGAGGACTTCCAAGCTAGTGGAAGATCATTTGCTTCCATTTTCTCTTCTTCCTCATCTTTTGAAAGGCTTGTATATTTTTCTTCCTCATCATCAACTGTTTTGGATTGAACAATTTCCTCAACAGTTTCTTTGAGTATATTCTCAGTAGATACACCTGCACCATCAAGAGAAATGCCTTTTCCAACATGTTTCAGATAAGATTCTTCAAAAGAGACATGAATTGACTCGGCAACTGTAAGTAAACGTCTATTGTATACCCTATATGCTTTGCTTGACTGTGAGTATCCGAGAAAGATACCTTCATCTGCTTTTGCATCAAATTTTCCAAGATTTTCTTTTCCATTATTTAAAACAAAACATTTGCAACCGAATACATGAAGATGTGACAAGTTTGGCTTTCTTCCTTTTAAAATTTCATAAGGTGTTTTATCCAAAATGGGACGAATTAATATTCTATTTAAAGCATAACAGGCTATACTAATTACATCAGCCCAAAAATATTTTGGTAATCCACCTTCATTGAGCATTGTTCGTGCTAACTCCTCTAAGACGCGATTTTTGCGCTCCACAACTCCATTCTACTGTGGAGTTCGAGGTGCTGAAAAATTATGCTCAATACCATGCTTGTCACAGTACTTATCAAAGAGATGGTTTTGAAATTCACCTCCATGATCGCTTCGAATTGCAATTATTTTCAATTCCATTCCGTTTTGAGATAGTTTTGCAAAACTCTTAAAAGCAGAAAAAATTTCATTTTTGCTATGAAGGAATATAGTCCAAGTAAATCTAGAGTAGTCATCAACAATCACAAAACCATAATAATTTCCTCCTAGACTTTTTGTTCTAGAGGGTCCAAAAAGGTCCATGTGGAGAAGCTCAAGGGGTCGTGAAGTGGAAATCATATTTTTGGATTTGAAAGAGACCCTTGTTTGCTTTCCCATTTGGCACGCATCACATAGGTGATCCTTTGTAAATTTTATCTTTGGAAGACCTACTACTAGATCCTTGGATACAACCTTATTAAGAAAATCAAAGTTAACATGCGCTAGACGTCTATGCCAAAGCCAAGAATCATCATTCAAGGTGACTAGACACTTAGTGCTTGTTAAGGATACATCAAAAAGGTCAAGCATATAGACATTGTTTACTCTAATGCCCTTAAACACAACATCCTTTTCAGTATTTTCAATTATGAAGAAAGTGTTTGTGAAGGTAACTTTATAACCTTTGTCACATATTTGACTAATACTCAGCAAATTATGTATAAGACCCTCTACTAAATGGACATCAGAAATAGTAGTGGTAGAGGGATTACCTACACTACCTTTACCGAGTATAGCTCCTTTGTTATTGTCTCCATAGGTAACAAATCCTTTCTTCTTTTCCTTGCATTCAATGAAGAGCGATATGTCATCGGTCATGTGCCTTGAACACCCGCTGTCTAGAAACCATATTCTATCCGTGGATGTAAGGAACTTTTCCTTCAATATCAAAAGAGAGAGGTAGGTACTCAATATTTATTGGGTCCATATGGGTAAGTGGTAACATGGTTACATTTAGGCCTCCATTAGTAAATACCTTTAGGAATAAGAAACCTCCTAAACTTGCATTTTTCAATGGTATGACCAAAACGACAATAATAATGGCATAAACCATGATGATGATGTATTGTTTTACTTCTTCTCATTCAACATTTTCTTAAAAAATTTACGATCGACTGCAAAAGTAACTTTGGGATGTAAAGCTTTTTCTAATTTGGCATTAAGAGTTTTAACCTCTTGTTTCCAAATATGACAAACTTCACATTCCTTTCTGGGAATACATCCTATAACATCCTTATCTTTTGAACTTTCTGCAATACTAGCTTTTAGACTTTTTAAGTCTTTTTCAGCTTTATAGACTTTACTCTCCAGAAATGAGAATATTTGTTTATCGGAGGATAATCTCTTAAAAGCATCTTCGGCTTTGTATTGCAGTTTTTCAAAAGCTAATTTTAGTTCAGAAAAGGTCATAGAAGAAAAGTTGTTAGGATATGCTTGTCTTACTTGCTTGTTGTGGTTGTCTTTCTTGTGGTAGAATTGATTTTTGGTATGTGCCATCAGACATAAATTTGCACTTTCATAACTACCACTTGAATTGTCATTGTCTGATGAATCACTATCGCTTTCCCACGCAATGTAATCTCTTCTTTGTTTGTTGAACTTCTTTGGTGGAGCTTTTCCCTTATCCTTTTTCATCTTTGGACAATCTGGTTTGTAGTGTACAACTTTACCACAATTGTAACAAGGTCTTTTACCTTTTTGATTTTTATTTTCTTCTTGCCTTGGCTCTTTGGATTGTTTTCGAAAGCTTATGAGATTCTTATCGGAGTGCTTGATTCCATTCTTTTGAATAAATCTATTGTATCTTCGAACAAAGAGTCCCATTTCTTCATCATCAGAATTTTCATCACTAGTTGAGTCATTATCATCTTGCTCTTTGGTTGAGGACTTAGAGCTAGAAGCCATTAGAGCCATTGACTTCTTCTCACCCTCCCTGTCTTTGTTCCTTTCCTTCTTACTCCTATTTTCGTAATTTTCAAGACTTTGCAATTCTTGTTGATGTTCTTCCAGCTTTCCAAACAGAGTTATAATGGTAAGCGTAGTGAGCTCATTTGCTTCATTGATAGTTGTTACTTTAGGTTGCCATTCCTTGCTAAGACATCTCAGAATTATATTAGAAGCAATTTCATTGGAAACAGGTTTTCCAAGTGCATTTAAACGACTCACAAGATGAACGAATCTCTTCTGCATGTCAGAGACATATTCTCCTTGTTTCATGCGAAAGAGCTCGAACTCTTGATTAAGTGTATTGATGCGGGACTGTTTAACTTCAGTAGTGCCTTCATGGGAAATTTCTAAAGCATCCCACATTTCTTTAGCGGACGTGCAGTGATACACCCTATAATATTCATCAACACCAAGTGCTGAGATTATCATATTTATGCCTCTCAAATTGCACGACCATTTCTTTTCATCTATTTCATTCCATTGATCCTCAGGTTTAGGTATTATTGCACATGCATCATTCCTCATGGTGATTTGAAAGGGACCATTTTGAATGGCAGTCCATACATTCCTGTCAATGGAATTTATGTGTACTTGCATGCAGTCTTTCCAGTAGCCATAATTTTCACCATTGAAAATAGGAGCTCTATTATATGCCCTCGTTGGTTCAAAGGCCTTAGCGTTACTAGTAGATACAAAGAACCAGCTAACCGGTGCTCTAATACCACTTGTTAGATGGTGTGGCAAGTGATCGAAAGGGGGGGTGAATAGATCACCTCTTACTTTTTCAAGGATTTAAGATTATTTTATCAAAGCGAGTTGAAAGCAGAGAAAATCAATGTCCTGAATCAATTCCGTCTACTTTGAACCGACTACTAGAAAACTTGACATGTGAAAAACTTGCTGGATTTTTATTAAATGAAATGTATGAATATAAAACTCAAATATCTTAATGTTTCAATGCACTTATCATAAAAACAGTATTTCCAATGAATTTAGAAATTTGTTAGGAATTTTGTCAAACACTTGGCATATGCTTGTATAATGATTTAGTAGTGGTGGTTTGGTGAAAATGTTTGAACCACTATGTTTATTATTAGACAGAAAAGCTTAGCAAGCCAATTGAATTACAAAATTATGGAATATTTAAAACTATAAAGAGAAAGAAAGAAAGAACGATACGCAGGCAGTTTGGTAAGGAAGTTCCCCATTGTCGTCCTCGTGTGTGGGTACGTCTCCCTCTCAATTTCACAATTGAAACAGAGAACTTTTATAACAATTTGTTGAATGTTTGATAACATGATTACACTACACAGAAAGATAGAAATCCCTATGATCTTCTTCTTCTTGTAAGAACCACCACTTGATATGAGCTGTATCAATATTTCCTGCAAGGTCCACAAACGATCCTCTGCTTCTATGACCTGTTTGTTAAAATCCTTCCGATTTCTAAACCCCTCGCTACGGCTGAATCTGACTCGTGCGACCGTGGATAACAAAACCCTCAAGTACTCACTTGTTCTTGAAGGACAAACCCTCTGGTTTATTTCTTGAAGCCTCCTCTTCAACCTTCAACTCAGCTGAGATTCTTTCAATATACAGATGAATGTTATCTCTGACCGCTTGATTCACTTCAACAAGGATGTTTGATTTTCTTTGTTGTTGTTGAATTGAAGATGGTCAAGAAGATGATAAAGATGAAGTTTCTTTAGGCTTCTGGTTGCTCACAATTGTTTGCACACAATTCAAATATGTTGCTTTGTTGTACTGAGAAAAATTCTTGCTTATATTTATAACAGAAAATGGTTAGTCAAGAAAGAAAGTATTATGAGTCGATGCATGTTGGTCATGTGTTGAATCATGTTAGTTATGAGTGACAGGATGCGTTGACACATTGTGTTTTGAGTCGATGCAAAATCATATTACAACATTTTACAGAACCAACAATTTTATATTCGTCGACACATAACACGTATGTGTCGATACATACTGATTATAATTTTAATTTTTGAACATAAAACATAGTATGAGTCGACACATGATATTATGTATCGATACATATAGTTCAAAAATGTTTTCCAGGGGCATCAGAATGTTATGTGTCGATACATGAGGTTTTGTGTCGATGCATACAAGTTCAAGAATGTATTACAGGAGCACCAATGTGTTATGTGTCGATGCATGAGGTTTTGTTTCGATGCATACAAGTTTAAGTTTGTATTACAGGGGCATCAAAAATGTTATGTATCGATGCATGAGATTATGTATCGATGCATGCAGGTTTTAAGTTTGCATTTCAGGGTCATCAAAGAGTTATGTGTCGACGCATAAGTTTTTGTATCGATGCATAACAGTTTTGAAATAGTATTCCAGGGACTTTAGTAAGTTATGTATCGATACAAAACCTGTTGTGTCGACTCATAATGATGCATTATAAGTAAAATACATTTTTAGCTTATTTAAACATGTTATATTATATTTTTGTAGTGCACACATGTATTTAGTATTTCACATATATTTGCAATCATTCAAAAATAAATTATGAAGGAGTTGCTCACAAATAACACAAAAATATTATAATGTGAAATCAATGATATATACTAGTCAAAAAACGCGCGTGTCAACAATGCAAACGAGCCAATCAAATTATATCAAAATGCCATGCATGCGCCAAACGGTGTCAAACGAGTCAGCGACGCCGGAGTGGATA
Organism: Vicia faba; assembly: GCA_948472305.1. Classification (NCBI taxonomy): domain Eukaryota; kingdom Viridiplantae; phylum Streptophyta; class Magnoliopsida; order Fabales; family Fabaceae; genus Vicia; species Vicia faba. The sequence goes on from OX451735.1 coordinate 558,139,106, forward strand.
TCCGGTCATCCTCTCTGGGAGACTCAAATTCCCAAACCTGCAAAAGCGTGAGATTTGTGAAGAGTTAAAGGTCCTATTCTATAGAAAATCGAGCCCTGAATCTGATTATGGCCTTAAATTGGCCTGAAAGTGTCTGTAACCTTGAAAACAAAACTCTCACGTTTCAAAACCCTAACAATGGTGGTTAGAGATTTTGGCCCTGTACCTTACATGAAACACGTTAGAATGATCACAAGCAATGATAATAACATGAATATGGAACGAAAACTAATTTATATCACGTATTTGAAAGGTTTTAAAGCCAAGCTTTACCAAAGTCCGGTGATGCGTGGGTCTAGCCTTCTAGACTGTTGCACGCCTTGTGGATGATATGGATGACCTCCTGAGGGCCTCAGAGAGTGAATGATGCAGTTTTTTTGGCCTGGAAACCGCTGGATCGTATGGTACAAACTTCCACTTTTCTTTGGAATTTTTGAACTTTGTTAGGGTTCTTTTTGAGGCGGATGCGCGTGTCTTTGGCTTGGCATATTGTCATGTATATATAGTAAATCATGTTATGTTAAAACAAAAACCAAAATAATCAACTATAATCATATTTTTTAAAGCATAAGGATTTGATTCAAAACTTGCTTCTTGGACTTCCCATATTGATCAGCAACGCATGCAATCTCTATATATCCCTTTTATTATTTAATTTAAGTTGAATTTTTAATGACTAAAAATCAAAAAAAAAAGAGCCAATAAGGCATGGATGGGTTTAGAGGTCGTGGACCATGTTAGAACCAAGTTTCAAACATGAAAAGATAGGCCCATTTGGAAAAAATCCAAGTTTGTTCAATATTGGCTTCATGCACTTTTCCAAATATTGGTCAATTTTATCAATGCATATCTCTCTCAGTTTTAACCCTATGAGGGTGTTCTAGGACTTTTTAGAGAGCTTAGTATGTCCTCTAAACAACCCCTTTGGTTTCATCTCAATTGGATCTTCCATGTTCATGTAAGGAGCTTTGACCCAAAACGTGTTTTTGTTGACTTTTTGAAAGGACCCATAACGTCTGAGCTTGTATCTTTCAATTGATGCATTTCTTGAACTTTAGGGACAAGAGAAGTTGTAGGGAATTGGATTCTCTTCAAAAAAAATCCTTGGTGGAAAAATTTCTGATAAAGTATGATTAAGTTATGGCTGGTAAAAGTTCTGTGGACTTTTCCTATAGAAACCCTAATTAGCAATTTTTGACTTTTGATGAATTAGGAGCATTTCTTGAGGAATCATGACCAACCCTTGATAAAATGATGGATATCACTTCAAAATTTTGATGTTGACAAAAAATCTTGAATTTTGACTGTATATGGGCACGATTGACTTTTGACCTAGTACAGTTGATTTTCGAGCATTTGAGCAGTTGACTGAGCAAACTTGTAGTGCAAGGAATGAAATTTGTCACAGACAATATTGAAAACATATTAGGACCATGGAAAAAATTTGAGACCATTGGAGCTCACACATCTCTATTAGAATTGAAACCCTAGTTAGAGGTTCATTGCCTTAGGAGGAGAATTTGTCTGGTCAATTCTTAGTCATCCTTGAGCAATTTGAGGACCACAATAGGAATGCCTTGAGTAAAATGAGAGGATACATTTTGGGGTACAACATCTTCCCCCGTTCAATCTTCTTAAACCTGAAGATTTAGATTGGCTTGTCTTCCTTTCGTGATCTGAAGATGGAAGATGATTGAACACTAGAGTGCCCAGAAATTTGTACTCGCCTGAAGTAACACTGTTAGTTGATAATATCGAGAATAGGCTTACAGATTCCATTTGGAAAAGGTGACAGAAGACTGTCAGAGACGGGATTAAAGATGCCATCCAGAGAAAGTGACGAAGAGTCATCGGGGATGGGCTTAAAGATGCCATCTAGAGAACATGTTGATTTCATGAGAGATTCCTTTGTGGGAATTCCTGTTCATGTCATTGAGTAGGACTCTGCTGAGGAATGTTGGTCTCTGTTTCAGTAAATAGAGTCTAGGAGCTTCAGTTGTCCATTACTCTACTAGGGAGTCCTCTCTTGACTGGAGAGGCGAAAGTGAGCTGTTAACTGGTCGGGATCCAGGCTTCATAGTGACTTGTTGAGGATAATAATGCTGACTGCTATCTGGTCGGGATCCAGGCTTCACAGTGAATTGCTAAGGAAAATAAGGCTGACTGTTATCTAGTTGTATTACAGGATTTACAACGACCTACTGGGGAATATGAAATTAACTGCTATCTATTTGGTTCCAAGCTTCACAGTAAGTATAGATATTGAACTGTTATCTGGTCGTATCCAGGCTTCAGTTGTTTGAAGAAATTAAGTTATTATTTGGTCGGGCTCCAAGCTTTGTGGTAATTTGACGGAGTGAACTACTATCTGGTCAGATTCTAGGATTTACAGTATCTTTAATTGGATAAGAATCAGAAAATCTTAGGGTTGATTTAACTGAACCAGAGAAATTATCTACCAGAAATGAATCAGGATAAATCATTGGTCGATTTAAAACTGAACCAGCAGAGGTCTTGAATTATCTTTAACTAGAATAGAATCAGAGAAATCTTAGGGTCGATTTAACTGAACCAGAGAAAGTGTCTACCGGAAAAGAATCAGAATAAATCATTGGTTGATTTAAACTGAACCGGCAAAGGTCTCGAATTATCTTTCTAAGAAAAATGTTGAAATATCCCTTCGTCAGATGTAGCCTTTGAGAAGACTGTCAGGCCATATAAGTAGTTAATGATGTTTGTTGATTGATCTTTCCTGGAAAGGTAAAGAATTAGTTGTATGCAATGTCATGATGTATGAAATGCATTGTGTAATGATGTTCTCAAAATAAATGAGATTGTGTTGTATGCAATATGTATGCGCATGCCATGATGTATGAACATGGAATGCTGTTGCAACATTTCTTGATCTGGGAAAATAAGTCCCTGACTGTTGATGGAGAGTACTAGGAAGCTGAATCCCAGACTGCTGTTTGGTAGATGCAGAAAGTGGTTCTTTCATTTTCGCTGGGGAGATGATTTGCCGGAGATTTCCTCTTTCCGTTTGAAGATACTCTACCGGGGATCTTTGACTTCTGCTTGAGAATGCTCCGCTGGGGAGAAGATGCTCTGTTGGAAATTTTACCAAATGTAGAGAAATAAACTACGTTGGGCAATGACCTTCCGCATCTAGAGAAATCAAATCTACCGGGGATGAGGATTTATAAACTATTTAAGATTATAAAAACTCTGTTGGGGCAGAAGAGGTTAAAACTTTGGTTATTTTCACTCTGCAGGGATATATGTACCACTAGGACGCGCGTTGAGGGTGTAGAAGTGACTTTACATCAGGACGTCTCTTCCCCTGTACCTGCGGGAGAAAGTAACTGTGGGGGATACATATGGATTTCTAGGCATTGTCCCGTTTCTTAAAGTCATTAGCAACTGTTTTTCATGTTTTTTATGCAAGTATTTGTAAACAGTAATCATATTCAAATGCATATGTCAAAAATAATCACTAGACGTTTTTGCAAAACAAAACAGAAAAATAGAAAACAAATAGTTTTGTACTTCCAAAGAAATGATTTGTATTGATTTTAAAGTTTGCCTATAACTGGAGTTTTTGTATAAAAAGAAACTAACATTCTAGTAAGAGAATGTCGTCGTAAAAGTGGAAACTATAGTATAAAGAGAAAACAACTATGTGTAATAATCCCATCGAGTTTACATTCTGCTATTTCCCTTATGTCCTTGAGCGTCTCATCACTTTGCTACTTGTCCGGAGCTGACTGAATTGATTGGTACCATTTGAGCTTGATGGTTGATACTAAAGTCTGGTTCCGAGGTGATCCGATGGGACATAGTTATACGCTTTAAATCCCTAACTTTTTCCTGGACCGCCCTTTCGGGTTTTCAGTCCACCAGGATACACTTTTTTTCCCAAGCCACCTTTTCAGGTTTTTGACTTGCCGGGTGTATAGAGTTTTTTGTATTTATCCCTAATTTTTGCCTAGGCCAGTCAACCTAGCGGATCTTTATTCATGCGTAGTATCTTTTAACTATGTTCGCATCCACAGTGTGAGGAAGGTCATCACCGTCCATAGTGGTTAAGATCATGGCTCCACCAGAAAATATGTTCTTGATCACAAATGGACCTTCATATATGGGAGTCCATTTGCCCTCGGGATCACCTTGTGGCAGTATGATGCACTTGATTACTAGATCACCAACTTGATATACCTGACGTCTGACCTTCTTGTTAAAAGCCTTAATCATACACTTCTGGTACATCTAACCATGACAGGCAGCCGCAAGCCTTTTCTCATCAATCAGGTTCAGTTGGTCAAGTCGAGTCTGAACCCATTCGTCTTCATTCAGCCCTGCATCCTTCATGATTCTCAAAGAAGGGATCTGGACCTCAATAGGTAGGACAACTTTCATACCGTATATCAAAGAGAAAGGAGTTGCCATGTTGATATGTGTATTGTGGTGCGGTAACCATGAAGAGCAAATGGTAACATCTACTGCCAGTCTTTATATGTCACCGTCATCTTCTGGATGATCTTCTTAATGTTCTTATTAGCAGTTTCTACAGCGCCATTCATCTTCGGCCGGTAAGGAGAAAAGTTATGGTGCTAGATCTTAAATTGCTTACAGAGTTTGATGATTATAGTGTTGTTGAGATTTGCACCATTATTTTTAATGATTCTTACGGGGATACCATACCGACATATAAGGTTATGTTTGATGAACCGCGCCACAACATTCTTGGTAACAGTAGAAAAAGAGGCAGCCTCAACCACTTCGTGAAGTAATCAATGGCAACAAGGATGAAGTGGTGCCCATTGGAAGGGCCAAGGAGCAGTCAAGAAATTTAGAGGAACCGGAGGTACATGTACCTTATCAGCATAGATCTGGCATTTGTGACAAGTCCGCGAATGCTGTTAACAGTTTTCTTCCATAGTGGACCAATAGTATCCAGCCCGTAGTATTTTTCTATCCATCGAGTGCCCACTAGAATAGATTCCAAAGGTACCTTCATGTAAATCAGCCATAATCTTCTCCGCTTCATTCTTATATACACACCGAAGCAAAGTAGGATCGTGGTTGCGCTTGTAAAGGATTCCATTATTGAGAAAGAACTTGGCAGAGAACCTTCTTAGGAACTTCTTATATTTGACTAAAGCTCCTTCAGGATACTCTTGGTCTTCGAGATATCTTTTGAATTCATGGAACCAAGGTTTGTCCATTACTTCTTCAGTGTCAATCTCATGAAAGTATGAAGGTTCATCCATCCTCCCAATAGTAATCTGAGGAGCCCCGTTATCCCACTTGACCTTGAACATGGATGACATAGTAGCTAGCGCGCCTGCTAGTTGATTTTCCTCTCGTGGAAAATGCTCAAAAGTAATTTCTTCAAAATGTGGAATCAGTGTCAACACATGTTCTTTGTAAGGGATGAGATTAGGATACTTCGTGTCCCATTCTCCTTCAATCTGGCTGATTACCAAAGTCGAGTCTCCGAACACACTTAAGAACATGATCCTTAAATCAATTGCAGCTTTGAGACCCGTGATACATGCTTCATACTCAGCCATATTGTTGGTACAATTGAAACATAATCGGGTAGTGAAAGGAGTATGACAACCTTCAGGAGAGATGATCACGACACCGATGCCATTTCCAAGTATGTTGGAGGCTCTGTCAAAAACCATAGTCTATCAAGATCCGTTCTCAGGTCCTTCATCCGGTCTAGGTTCTTCACAATCAGTTACTAACATGATGTTCTCGTTTGGGAACTCAAAATTCATGGATTGGTAATTGTTCACATCCTGATGAGCCAAATGATCAGCTAGTACACCTCCCTTGATTTCTTTCTGGGTTGTGTATTAAATGTCGTATTTCGTAAGTATCATTTTCCATCTTTCTATTCTTTCGGAGAGAGAGGTATTTTCAAAGATGTACTTGATAGGGTCCATTTTTTAGATCAACAAGGGAGTGTGAGTCAACATATATTGTCTTAGTCGGTGAGCAATCCATGCCAAAGTGCAGCATGTTTTCTCGAGCAGTGAGTATATTGTTTCACAGTCGGTAAACTTTTTGGTAAGGTAGTATATTGCATGATATTTTTGACCAGACTCGTCATGCTGCCCCAGCACACACCCCATTGAGTTCTCTAATACCGTTAAGTACATGATCAGAGGTCTTCCTTCAACTGGCAACATTAAAATTGGAGGCTCTTGAAGATATTCCTTGATTTTTTCAAAGGCATTATGGCATTCGTCATTCCACTTCACTTCTTGATCTTTCTTCAGTAGCTTGAAGATTGGCTCACAAGTAGCGTTCAGATGAGAAATGAACCTAACAATGTAGTTTAGGTGTCCCAAGAATCTCCTAACCTCCTTCTCAGTGCGAGGAGTTGGCATTTCTTGTATAGCTTTAACCTTTGCAGGGTCTACTTGAATACCCTTGTGTAATACGGTAGGAGAACTGACTTGGGATGTTTTGCATTTAATCGCAAATTTTGTGGTTAGCAAGAGTCTCCATCGAATTTTCTTTTATCCAAAAGGAAAGGTGGAAAAGAACAGGAAAAACCTTTGAGAGTATTTCTTGAGTTTGGGGGATAGATTATGAAAAGGGAAGGTGTTATCATCCTTTTCATCCATAGTTATCTATGGGCTCTTAGTTGCTTTCTAGATCACTTGCTTTGTTTGAAAATGTGCTTTGTGGTGGTTTTGAAAGTATTTTGAAAAGGTGTCTTCATTTAGGCAAACTTTGTAATTGTTCTCGTTCGTAAGAACGTATACAAAGTGTTGGAGTTTTAAAAATATTTCGTGTTTTGGAAAGTGTTTGTTTGTTTTAAGATTTTTTTTGAAAGTGAGCAAGGATGTTTGTTTTGAAAGTGAGCAAGCAACTAAGAACGTTTCTACCTACTCAAAAGTCTTTTGTTCATTTCTTCCTTTCCTTTGATATTGCTATCTTACCATTGACTGGTAAGAAGCCTTATCTTTGGATGTAAAAGGGACGGGCATGGGTCATCGTATAGTCATGATAGCAATGTTTTAAAGTATCTTAGCATTTCTCTTTGAGGGACTAACATCATTTGAAAGGCAACATTTATAGCATCATCGAGGGACTATGATCTTGTATTTTTTTTATTGTTTTTTCTAAGACATCTCACATTCGTAACATGACCATTTTTGTAAGGCAACAAGTGGAATTACCCTAAGGGTGCATGTGTGAATAATGTGTTTGATTTGCATGCATTTAATCTTTGATTAGGATTATCTACTTGTTTATTTTATCTTTCCATACAAACCCTAATTACTAGCATTTATATGAAAGCGGTAAATTACGGAAAGTAAAATTACTATGCTATAACATCATTAGCGGGATGCGGTGTACAAATTTACAAATGTGGATTGTAAGAAATTAAACCTAATTATCTATTATAACCATATTGAATAATGTACAAGAATTGAAAAGAATATAATGTGCAAAGATGTAAATGAAAATGAAATGATTTTTGTTCGGATTTGCTAAGGGTTTGGTTTTAACCTAATTATTTAAAAGAAAAATAATTAATTTAGATAAATAAAATTAAACCTAAACTAACTAAGAAAAGAAATTAAGTTTGAAAACACTTTTTAGGGTTTTTTTTAAGAAAAGGTTTTTAGTTTAATAAAAATAACATGGAAATCAATTAATTAAAAGAAAACATAATTCTAAGTTAATAAAAAGAGAAATAACTAAACCTAAATATAATTATTAATTTATTAAGAAAAAGAAATTAAGTTTGTTAAGAAAATATTTTTTTGTATTTTTTAGTTTTATAAAGAAAATAAAAATATAAGTGTGTAAATAATAAATAAAATATTTTTGGATTTTTATTATTAATAATAATAATAATAATAATAATAATAATAATAATAATAAAGAAAAAAATAGAAAAAAATAAAATATAAAAATAAAATTCAGGGGGTTTGAAATTGAATTTGGGAGTTTATTAGAAAAATAGTTTTTGAATCTGGCCCAATGAGATTTTTGTAAGAAGAAAAATAAACAAAATAAAAAAAAAAGTGGGTCTGTGTTATGCAATGGAGTGGGGGGGGTGTTTCAGCAAAAATAGTAAGGTCCAATGCTTGAAGGCCCAGCGCGCATTCTTTGAAACAAAAGAAGAGAAAAATGTTGAAAAATAACAAAAAGTGACAGCGTTGGGGCTTGAACCCACACCCTGAACATGTAACGCGCGCTGCCTTACCACTGGGGTGGTTGTACATCTGTTAACTTAAATGAAACAATAAATACATAACATAAATCAAGTCCTGAAAATGACTTCATCTTCAACCTCCAGCCATGATTCCTGTAACTCACTCATTTCTCAACAAAAATGAAAAATGTAAACATGAAAGTTGCTCCATTTTTCCATACGAATCCAACCATATAAATATCATAAGCTATAAATTAAAGATGAATGAGAATTTCTAATGGTACCAAATTCTTACCTAACTTTTTCAGAAAGTTAAAACTTGAAATTCTCACAACTCAAGCAATATAAATGGATTTTAAGGATATGTTCATCTTCAGGGCTATGATATCTACATTTTGTCTTTGAAAATAGAAAGCTAACAATGCCTATATGAAGATTTCAAAAGTCAGAAAACTTACCTCAAAAATGAAAGTCATGTTTTACAAATGAGCTTGATTCAAGGTGCTGCAATGATCAGGTTAGCTTCCTCAAGTTCCCAGGAAGCTAATACAATGATTAGCTTGAGCTATGGATGGTTGAAATGGTCTGGAGAAGTCAACTTGCAGACTCTGTTTTTTGGTTATGGAGGTTGATGAAAATGGTGTTACGGTCTTGGAACAAGGACATGGGTGGATTTTATTTGAGGTATATGAGCTTTGCAAATGAATTTGAGGGAAAACGCATGAGGGAAATGAGAGATACAAGTTCAAAGTCAGAAATTGGGCATCAATGATGTTTTTGGGCAATTTCTGGCTTGTAAGTGTTTGAGAGAGTTTCAGGGTGCTTGAGCTCGTGTGTTACCTTGCAAATAGTATCTCTACTTATAAGCAAATGGTTTTGAGACTTGTAGTTGATAAGAATTCAAATTCACATGTTTGTGGATTTTTGCTTGTTTTTGAAGAAAGCTTGAAAAATGTGGTTCCAATGCACAAGTATCTGGTTTATAGGGTGACTTAGAAGCTTTAAACATGTTGCTTCTGAGCATAGATGTTGTGTGTGTTCAGAACAACAAGTTAGAGGCTCAAGAAGAGTGGACTTTGTGATTAAAGCCAGTTTTCCAAAATGGCAATGTTGCCTTTCTTCCTAAAATGGTATTAAGCATGGACAATGCATTGAATGCTTGGATTAAAGCTCTAACATCTGTGTAGACATTTAATTATGGAGTCAAAGGCAAGTTAATAGTCTTCAAAGTGGGATTTGTACAACATGCTTGAAGATTGGATCAAGTGTTCATCACAAAATTGACTTGTAATTCAAGTTTGAAACCCTAACTTCTTTCCTTCGATTCTCTTAGCTCAAGTATGATCTCAATGAGTTATTGGACATTTTGGAAAGCGTGTAACATCCTCTACAACCTTCATGTTGTACATTTTTTAAAATTTAATTTGGAACTAGGTGAAAATTTTCCATGAAGTTAGGTCAAAATTCTGCCTAACTAGGGTAAAATTTCACTAAGTTTTTTAAGTTTCATGAACATGTCTTCACAAAATCATAACTTGAAATCCAAGAATTTCTAGAAAAAGTTATGCCATACAATGTTTTAGATCTCATTGAGATCTATAACTTTCATGTTGGAAGTTTCCTTTGAATCATCTTGCATCATGGTGGAAATTTGGCACAAAGTTGTGAAAAAAAGTGAATTTTCCAACACTTAGAAAAAATTCTAAGTTTTAGAATTTTGACTTTTTAAGGATGAATCTTGACTTTTTGATTTCTTGATGAAAAAGTTTCATATTTTGAAATGTCTTGGTGAATTGTAATCCTTGAAACTTGATTTTGATCAAAAAGTCAAAGTTTTACTTTTCAGTGCACAATTGAGTTTTCATCAGTTGACTGAAATTCAACTATCAATCCATTGATCTTGAGAAATGTTTTGAGCTATGCCATTAGGTCAAATATGTATTTGAATCCTTGAGATCATTCCTTAAACCAATAAGTCATTGGTTAGGTCAAAAGTCAACAATTTCACCTCCTCAATTAAAACCCTAATTTTAACCATTTTGCCCTTTTGATGACCTGATCAAATTTCTTGAGAAATTGTGATCCAAACATGATCAATTGACATATATGAGTTAATAATGTTGATATGTACCAAAAATTATGAAGTTTGACTGTAAATTGACAACAGTTGACGTTTTCCCCAATATAGTTGATTTTAGGTCAACTGATCAATTGACTGAGCAAAAATGTGATCCAAGACTTGATACTTGACATGAGCAATCTTGAGGGTCCAAAATGATCCATTAAAGTCATATTGGGTGTGATACGGTAGGATAACTAACTTTAAGGTTTTTCATTTGGTCTCTAATGTTGTAGTTAGCAAGAGTCGCCGCCGACTTTTCTTTTATCCAAAAGGAAAGGTGAAAAAGCACAGGAAAGACCTTTGAGATTATTTCTTGAGTTCGGGGGGGAGATTTTGAAAAGGGAAGGTATTAGCACCCTTTTCATCCATGGTTTTCCATGGGATCTTAGTTACATGCTAGATCACTTGCTTTTGTTTAAAATTGTGCTTTGTGTGGTTTTTTCAAAGTATTTTGTAAAGAGGCCATCGTTTAGGCAATATTTTTAATGATTCTCGTTCGTAAGAATGTATACAAAGATGTTTGATCTTTTGAAAATGTTTTCAAGTTTGTAAGTGGTTTTGAAAGTGTAGGTGTTTGTTTTGAAAATAGCAAGGATGTTTTGTTAGAACAATGTTTGAATCTACTACCCTATATTTAAGTTTTGATGATAACAAAGTGAAAAGATATAGTATTTATAAGTTTCATGAATGAACTATCTGCTGCCTAAAATTATTATGTTCTGACTTGCAGATACTCTGATGGACATAAGCAAGATCACGTTTATTCAGCATCAGAATTTGATTTCATACACCAGCATCAGAAGTTGCCACATCAGAACGTCAAAATCAGATGATCAACTCACGTACATGCTGAAGCTTGATGAACAGAACTGCGCTCAAACACTCTGATACAGAAAATCAATAGTTCATCAGCAGCGAAGCAGAATCAGAATGAGCCAAGCCAGAACTTGCGTTAAATAAGCAACGGTACTGTGCATTGAAAGCTAATTAATTCCAACGGCCTCATTCTAGACAAGATCTGCTCAAAAAGGAAAGCTTGTTATTAGCATTGAATCAAGAATATTGCATTCAACGTTTATCTTCTCAAGTGCTATATAAACAAGGCTTTGAAGATTATAATGGCTAATGCTCTCCAAATCTCTACACGCACAAAGCTGAACCATAATCTTCGTTCTACCAGTTTTGCTAAACCACATACTCTGATATTCCATTATTGTTTAGCAATCTAGTTTCTAAGCTTCATTTTGTGTATACATCACAGTTGTGATAAAGTTTTGTAGAAAACATTCACACACATAGTCTTATCTTTTTGTAAGGAAGTGTTACCTTGACAAACCGGGTTGTGGTTTGAATCAAGAAGGCTTTAGCAGTTGTTAAAGCAGTCTGTAATATTCAGTTGAATATAGTGAATTAAGACCTCGTTGGAGAGAGGCGAAATCACCTTGACGGGTGGACTGGAGTAGTTTGAGATCAAACGAACCAGGATAAAAATATCTTGTCAATTGCTTTAGATTTCAGTTTTACAATTCAACCCCCCCTTCTTGTGTTTTTCACCCCTTCAATTGGCATCAGAGCGCCTGGTTCTGAGCTAAAACACTTAACCGTGTCAGTACAAGATCCAGCGTCAGAAAAACACAATGGCAGGAAACAACTCTCACTTCAGCAATGACAATAATGAGGACAGAGACAGATTCAGTGGCAAACCTCCAGTCTTTGATGGAGAAAACTTTGATTACTGGAAAGACAGAATTGAAAGCTTCTTTCTAGCACATGATGCTGATCTGTGGGATATGGTGACAGATGGATACACGCACCCTGTGAATGCAAGTGGTCAGAAGATTGATAGAAAATCAATGACTGATCAAAAAAAGCGTGACTTCAAGAATCACCATAAGGCCAGAACCATCCTCCTCAGTGCCATCTCCTATACTGAGTATGAAAAGATCTCCAACAGAGACACAGCAAAAAATATCTTTGATTCTCTCAGAATGACGCACGAGGGCAACGTTCAGGTCAAAGAAACAAAAGCTCTGGCGCTCATTCAGAAGTATGAGGCGTTCAAAATGGAAGAATCTGAATCCATTGAAACTATGTTCTCTAGATTCCAGATTCTGGTAGCTGGTCTCAAAGTTCTGGACAAAGGATACTCTACTGCTGATCATGTCAAGAAAATAATCAGAAGTTTATCCAAGCAGTGGAGACCTATGGTTACTGCTCTGAAGCTAGCTAAAGATCTCAACAAAATCACTCTGGAGGAACTTATAAGCTCCCTCAGAAGTCATGAGATAGAGCTAGAAGCTGACGAGCCTCAGAAGCAAGGTAAGCCTTTAGCATTAAAATCTAACAGAAAATCTGAGTCTAAAGTTTTGCAGGCAGTTGAAGAAACATCTGATGGATCCTCATCAGAAGAAGACGAACTTTCCCTTCTTTCCAGAAGAGTAAATCAACTGTGGAAGCAAAGACAAAGGAAGTTCAGGAATCCCAGAAGATCTGATCAGAACGAGTCTTCTTCCAGATACAGAAGGACATATTCTTCCTCTGGATACAGAAGATCTGAAGGCTCCTCCAGTAGCAAGAAGCCAAACACCAAAGACATCATCTGCTACGAGTGCAATGAGCAAGGACACTACAAGAGTGACTGCCCAAAGCTTCAGAGGGAAAAGCCCAAAAAGAAGTTTGGAAGAGAGAAGAAGAAAAGTCTCATGGCCACATGGGATGACTCTGACTCGTCTGAAGCTGACTCAGAATCAGATGATGAAAGGGCAAACATAGCTCTAATGGCTAACATTTCAGAAGATAGTGAAGCTTCTGAATCAGACTCAGAATCAGACACAGAAGAGGTATTTCCTAACTTCGCTGTTAACTTTACAAAGGCTGAACTTGCTGAAAGCCTTAATGAAATTCTGGAACGTTATCAGCAGATTAGAGCTAAATTCAGAGACCTGAAAAGGAATCTTGAATCCGACTCTAATAAGTCTGAGAGTCTCAAATTGGAAAATTCTGAGCTAAGAGATAAAATTTCAAAATTAGAAAACATTTTACAAAACTCTCAGAAGGAACCAATTTCTGAAACTCCCAGCAACGCTGATGAGATCATCAAGGAGTATGATCACAGTTTCCAGAAGTTCCTTGCTAAAAGCATAGATAGAAGCAGAATGGCTTCAATGATCTATGGAGTTAGCAGAAACGGCAGGAAAGGAATAGGATACCAAGGTAAGGTTCCTACACCAAAGAATGTCATGGACTTAACCATTAAACACACTCCTCTAAATTCACACTTTGTGTATGGTCACACACATGACATCAAATATACTAGCAGTAAGCACTCTGTAAAACCAAAATTCAACCAGAATTTTGGTAAAACTAACAAGTCAGGACCCAAGAAAATCTGGGTACCTAAGGACAAAATAATACATGTTGCAGATATCTTTAGCAGCAAGTCAGAAACACCAGTCATGGTACCTGGACTCTGGCTGCTCACGACACATGACGGGAAGAAGGCATATGTTCCAAAGCCTGGAACTTAAGCCTGGAGGCCACGTTGGCTTTGGAGGCAATCAGAGGGGAAAGATAATTGGCTCTGGAACTGTAGGTAATGGAAATCTTCCCTCTATTAATAATGTTCTGCTAGTAGATGGATTGATGCATAATCTGTTATCCATAAGTCAATTAAGTGATAACGGTTATGATATAATCTTTAATCAAAAATCATGTAAAGCTGTTAGTCAGAAAGATGGGACTATCCTGTTCAATGGTAAGAGGAAAAACAACATTTACAAAATCAAACTTTCTGAACTAAAGAGTCAGAATGTAAAATGTCTTCTGTCTGTTAACAACGAGCAGTGGATCTGGCACAGAAGATTGGGGCATGTTAGTATGAGAAGAATATCTCAGATTAACAAACTCAATCTGGTCAGAGGACTTCCTAATTTGAAGTTCAATTCAGATGCTCTGTGTGAAGCATGTCAGAAAGGCAAATTTGCAAAACCTTCTTTTAAATCCAAAAATGTTGTTTCCACCTCTAAGCCATTAGAACTTCTGCACATTGACTTATTTGGACCAGTTAAAACTGCTTCAGTCAGTGGTAAGAAGTATGGGTTAGTAATCGTAGATGACTATAGCAGATGGACATGGGTAAAGTTCTTAAGACACAAGGACGAGTCACACTCTGTGTTTGTTACCTTCTGTAACCAAGTTCAGAATGAAAAAGATCTTAGAATCGTTAAAGTCAGAAGTGATCATGGTGGAGAATTTGAAAATAGATTTTGAGTCATTCTTTAATGACAAAGGCATTCTTCATGATTTCTCTTGTCCTAGAACTCCCCAACAAAATGGAGTTGTAGAACGAAAGAACAGAACATTGCAAGAAATGGCCAGAACCATGATCAATGAGACAAACGTTGCTAAGACTTTCTGGGCAGAGGCAATAAACACAGCGTGCTACATTCAGAATAGAATCTCAATAAGACCTATTCTGGAAAAGACTCCATATGAATTGTGGAAGAACAGAAAGCCCAACATTTCATATTTTCATCCATTTGGATGTACTTGCTTTATATTGAATACAAAGAATTATTTGAACAAGTTTGACTCTAAGGCACATAAGTGTATTATGTTAGGATACTCTGAACGCTCAAGAGGGTACAGAGTATACAATACAGAAACACAGATTGTGGAAGAATCAATCAGTGTTCGTTTTGATGATAAGCTTGACTTTGAAAAGTCAAAGCAGAATGAAACTTTTGCAGGTATAGAAATTGAATTTGCAGGTTCTGAAGACAAGTCATCAGAAGCTCTCAACACAGACATTCCTTCAGCGTCTGAAAGGAGCACTGCTAGAAATCCTTCAACAGCTGCTGATCAACCTCAGAAGTGATTGCCCAGAAGCAGCTTGGATCACCCAGAAGAGACTATCCTAGGAAGAAAGGAAGATCCAATCAGAACAAGAGCAAGCTTCAGAAACTCTGAAGAAACTCTTATGGGACTTGTGTCTCTGATTGAACCTTCTTCTATTGATGAAGCACTTCTGGATAATGACTGGATTCTGGCAATGCAAGAAGAGCTGAATCAATTCACCAGAAACGACGTATGGGATCTCGTTCCCAGACCAAAAGGATTCAACGTCATTGGAACAAGATGGGTGTTCAGAAACAAGCTAAATGAACAAGGTGAAGTCATCAGAAACAAGGCACGACTGGTTGCACAAGGTTATAGTCAGCAAGAGGGGATAGACTATACAGAAACCTTTGCCCCAGTCGCCATGTTAGAATCTATCAGACTTTTAATTTCATTTGCTGTTAATAGAGGCATCACTCTGTATCAGATGGATGTCAAAAGTGCATTCTTAAATGGTTATATAGAAGAAGAAGTTTATGTTCACCAACCCCCAGGTTTTGAAAATACAAAACATCCAGAACATGTTTTCAAACTAAAGAAGTCACTGTATGGTCTGAAACAAGCTCCCAGAGCTTGGTATGAAAGGCTAAGTAACTTTCTGCTTGAAAATGAATTCACCAGAGGGAAAGTGGACACTACTCTATTCTGTAAAACAGTTAAGAGTGACATCTTAGTCTGTCAAATTTATGTTGATGATATCATTTTTGGTTCTACTAATCCTTCTCTTGGAAGAAAATTTGCTAAGTGTATGCAGGCAGAATTTGAGATGAGCCTCATGGGGGAACTGAAATTCTTTCTAGGAATTCAGATCAATCAAACTCCAGAAGGAACTTACATTCATCAGAGCAAATACATCAGAGATCTTCTGAAGAAATTTGACCTCTCAGAATGTAAGCCATCAAAGATTCCAATGCATCCCACGTGTATTCTGGAAAGAGAAGAGGTAAGCAAAAGCGTAGAACAGAAAGTCTACAGAGGTATGATTGGTTCTCTCCTCTATCTGACTGCTTCAAGACCTGACATATTATTCAGTGTTTGCATCTGTGCTAGATTCCAATCAGATCCTAGAGAATCTCACTTAACAGCTGTTAAGCGAATTTTCAAGTATCTGAAAGGTACTACTAATCTGGGTTTGTTTTATAGAAAATCTAGTGATTACAGCTTAGTAGGCTACTGTGATGCTGATTTTGCTGGAGACAGAGTGGAACGTAAAAGTACTTCTGGAAGCTGCCAGTTTCTGGGAGAAAATCTGATCTCTTGGTCCAGCAAAAGGCAATCAACAATTGCTCTGTCAATAGCAGAAGCTGAGTACATAGCAGCAGCAGGATGTAGCACACAAATGCTCTGGATGAAAAGTCAGCTTGAAGACTTCCAGATTTTTGAGAGTAACATTCCTATACTTTGTGATAATACTTCTGCTATTTGCTTAAGTAAGAATCCTATTTTACATTCTAGAGCTAAGCATATAGAAATAAAACATCACTTCATTAGGGACTATATTCAGAAAGGTATTTTGAACTTAAAATTTATAGATACAGACCATCAATGGGCTGATATCTTTACTAAACCCCTTTCAGAAGATAGGTTTAATTTCATTCTGAAACATCTCAGCATGAAAGTATGCCCAGAGTGAAAATGTTTTAATTCCATATATTTACTTTCAGAATGTAATTATTTTACTGTGAACTTCTGATCAATCTCCTTTCAGAAAGATAGAACATGCAGATTGTATCAGATGCAAGTCTAAAGATCTGAGAGTCTAATCTCAAAGGCAGACGTGCTGATCACTACATCAAACAAGTGTCATCCAATCATCAGCATATCTCTGAAGTAGAACGCGTGCACGCTTCTGAGAAGGCAAAGCGCTGATTGGGTGCATTGAGACACATGTCTGGTAACCGTTTTTAAGTATCTTTCTCAAATCCCCCAAAATCAGCAATCATTTAATGAAAAGTAATCATGCTTATAAATGGCAATCATGATTTTTTCTCTCTCTTAAAAACGTTTATCTTTTCAAAATAATTTTGAAAACTCTATTTAAGCACATTAATCTCTCATTCTTATTCTTTACGCTTTCTCACTATCACTCAAGCATTTTCTGCATATTTCTGAGTTCATCTCCTACAAACCTTTTTTTTCTCAATTCATTCTCAAAGCTTTTTTAGTGTGAACAATGGCATCCTCCAGCATTTCTGCAGGCAATCAGAAGAAAGCAACTTCTGAGCAATATCAGGTGCCACTCAGAACTCTCCTCACTCCGGTGAAGAACCTTGAAGTGCTCTCTGAGTTAATCATTGACTTTGAAAGCTTGAAGGAAAATGGTTTTGACCTAACTGAAGAAATTAGGGCTCAAAAGTGGGAGAGGTATTTCGATAGGTTGGTTGGACCAACATTCCCAGCGCTAGTCAAGGAATTTTGGATTCACGCCAAGGTTTCAAAACATCTAGTCATCTCCTCTGTCATGGGGAAGAAGATTGTGATTTCTGAAGATCTCATTGCAAGGCTAATCGGTCAAAGTGGTGGTGGAGTCCGTTGTGTGGACATGGCTGAAAGATGCGCTGATGTAGGTGTGGTAGCTAACAGGATTTTCACTCTTGGGATGCCCAGCAGCAAAATTAAGGATCTGAAGGATCATTGCAGAGTATGGGCTAAGATTGTTCTGGGATGCTTCAACCACAGGAAACCAACAAGTTCTCCTGATTATATAAATGTGGATCAGCAGTTTCTGATCTACTTTATTGATCAGAAGATAAAGATAAATCTGGCTCACTTCCTGTTCAACAATCTCAAAACCAGTGTGAAAGAAACAAGAGAAGAAGAAAGAACCAAGAGGGACTGGATACCATTTGGAAGGCTTATATCAGATATTCTGACAGAGAATAGGCTGATTGAACATCTGATAGAAGCTCAGGAGCTGAGCACTATTGAACCAACCATTGGGAAGCCTCTGAACGCAAAGAATCTGAAAAAGATGAAGCTGATAGAAAATATTCAGAAGGAACCCAGAGCTACTTCAACTGCTGATATCTCCAGCAGAAGAGTGCCTCTGAGTGATTTTCCGGTATTTTCTGAAATGGAATCCAAACCAGAGATGTTTCTCAGGTACCCAGATGCGTACAAGGCAGAAGATACAGGTTCAAAGCTGAATATCAAAGATCTGAGTCAACCCCAACCAGAAGTGACTTTGAAGAAGACAAAGAAGAGGAAAGCGCCATCAGAAGGATCATCTCATCAGACTCCAAAGAAAAGAGGTATTTCATCTGCTGCCCCTATTTCAAAATCTTTTACTATTCCAGCATTTGCTGCTCCTCAAACCTCCCATAGAATATCAATCCCAATCCCTACCATTGATGAAACCATACAAGAAGAAGACCCTTCTGAGGCCTTACTACTCAGAAGACCTAGAACCAAACAACCCAAACAACCAACAATCTCAACAACAACATCACTTGACCAAGTGCTGGATGATATTGAGCGTGAACATGCCTCTGCTACACCAAACTCTGAACCACTAAATGTTCCTCCTCTACAACCAGAACAACAACAACAACCAGAACCGGAACCACAACAACAACAACCACTCACAGAAGAACCTCTGATCCCTGAGCAATCAGAGATTCCACCTCCATCTCCCCAACCAGAAATAAATCCACCTTCACCTCAAACAGAGTTTCACCATTCTGAAACCCCTTCTCCTCATAAATCTGACCCTCACTCACCTCAACCTTCACCGCTGGCAATCCAGTTGCCATGTGGAACCACCATTGTCATGCCCCAGTTACCATCTTCAGAAGAATCGACACCACCAAAGACACCCAAATCACCACCCACTCCAATCGAAATATCTGACTCTGATACCCCTCCTCCAAAACAAACAGCCTCTCAGACAACCTCTGAAAACCCCAGCAGGACTTTCATTGACTTAACAAGTCTTGAACGTCTTGCTGATCTAAAACACAAAATTGCCATCCCAAAACCAAAGCAACCAGATGTTGGCTCTGGTATTTTGAATTTTGAAACAGGTGTGCTGCAATGGATTGCTTCTTTGAAGCAAGTCTATCCTGGGATGATTGACCCAGCTGCTTCTGATCAGCTCTGGTCACAGTTCAGACTATGGGTACGTGCTGAAGCCCTCAAGTTGCAGGATATCAACTATGAGCAGGCACAACAGAACTTCAGCAAGCTGCTGAAGGAAGTTGAAAGTCAGCTGCCTCAGGAAGTTGTGTTCCCTCTGGACAGTGAACCTTGGTCTGAGAAACAGCAAGCTGCAATGGTGCACCCATCAGAAGAAGACAAGACCATTCAGGATGAAAGTCAAGCAGCTGATGTTGCTGAAAGTTCTGAGAAGCCTCCTCCTTCTGATGCTTCTCAAGCTGCCTTGGACAGGCAGACTCTGGAAGAACTAAGGCTGAATGACTTGCGTCTACAGCAGCGGATGGATGACAATGATCAGAAGATGAAAGCAAGAATGGATGTGCAGGACAGCAAGATTGACTCTGTTGTCAGCATGGTGCAGAAGCAAAATGAAACTTCTGAAAAGATTCAAGCGATGCTGGAGAGCCTGTTCACACGCTTGCCTCCTCAACCTTAAATCTTTTTTCATGCATGACCTTTTCCATATTTTCTTGATTTTCTGATGTACTGTTTTGATTATGTTTTGTAATATTTTCTTGCTCTGATTCTGAACTATCTTAATATAATCAGTTTTTCTGATCTTAATTGTTTTAGCACATCACCAACACTTTTTGATTGCTGACAAAAAGGGGGAGAACAAGAATGATATTTAAATCAATAACGGCTAACTAGACAGAAATTCTCAAACATTCTAACTTTATTACTTGAAATGTTTTTCTGTTTTGTTTAAAGTCTACAGGCACAAGGAAGCTCCTGGACACTTTGAAGACTAGAAGCTCTGATCAAAATGTAGAAGCTCTGATCAATGTTGCTCTGATCAATATGAAGTTCTGATCGACCTAATACTCTGATCCAAAGCAAAGCTCTGACAAGAAAAGCTCTGAAGCTCTGCTCTCTGATAATTCAAAGACTCTGATAATCTGATGTTCAAAGAAAGAAAAAGATCTGATCCTAAAGAACACGTATAATCAAAGGGAAGTAATAAACTCAGGGGGAGTATTTCCTTACTCCTTATTCTTTTACTTCTTACTCTGATACATTTTCCAGATACCTTTTCACGTTATTTTAATTTAAAATATCTAGTTTTTGTCATCATCAAAAAGGGGGAGATTGTTAGAACAATGTTTGAATCTACTACCCTATATTTAAGTTTTGATGATAACAAAGTGAAAAGATATAGTATTTATAAGTTTCATGAATGAACTATCTGCTGCCTAAAATTATTATGTTCTGACTTGCAGATACTCTGATGGACATAAGCAAGATCACGTTTATTCAGCATCAGAATTTGATTTCATACACCAGCATCAGAAGTTGCCACATCAGAACGTCAAAATCAGATGATCAACTCACGTACATGCTGAAGCTTGATGAACAGAACTGCGCTCAAACACTCTGATATAGAAACACAATAGTTCATCAGCAGCGAAGCAGAATCAGAATGAGCCAAGCCAGAACTTGCGTTAAAGAAGCAACGGTACTGTGCATTGAAAGCTAATTAATTCCAACGGCCTCATTCTAGACAAGATCTGCTCAAAAAGGAAAGCTTGTTATTAGCATTGAATCAAGAATATTGCATTCAACGTTTATCTTCTCAAGTGCTATATAAACAAGGCTTTGAAGATTATAATGGCTAATGCTCTCCAAATCTCTACACGCACAAAGTTGAACCATAATCTTCGTTCTACCAGTTTTGCTAAACCACATACTCTGATATTCCATTATTGTTTAGCAATCTAGTTTCTAAGCTTCATTTTGTGTATACATCACAGTTGTGATAAAGTTTTGTAGAAAACATTCACACATATAGTCTTATCTTTTTGTAAGGAAGTGTTACCTTGACAAACCGGGTTGTGGTTTGAATAAAGAAGGCTTTAGCAGTTGTTAAAGCAGTCTGTAATATTCAGTTGAATATAGTGAATTAAGACCTCGTTGGAGAGAGGCGAAATCACCTTGACGGGTGGACTGGAGTAGTTTGAGATCAAACGAACCAGGATAAAAATATCTTGTCAATTGCTTTAGATTTCAGTTTTACAATTCAACCCCCCCTTCTTGTGTTTTTCACCCCTTCATGTTTTGTTTTGAAATTGAGCAAGTAACTAGAAGCATTCTACCTACTCAAAAGTCTTTCATGTTTATTTCCTCTTTCCTTTGACATTGTTATCTTACCATTGATTTGGTAAGAAACCCTATCTTTGGATTTAAACGGGACGGGCGTGGGTCATCGTATAACCATGATTAGCAATGTTGTAAGGTATCTTAGCATTCTCTTTTAGGGACTAAGATCATTTGAAAGGCAACTTAGATAGCGTCATCGAGGGACTATGATCTTGTATTTTGCTTTGTTTTTGTTAAGATACCTCACATGCGTAATATGGCCATTTTGTAAAGGCAACCAAGTGGATTTACCCTAGGGGGTGCTTGTGTGCAAGTGTATTATTTTCATGCTTGATTTTGTCTTGAATTAGGGTTTTCTAAGTATTGGTTTTAGTCTTTCCATACAAACCCTAATTACTAGCATGTTATATATAAAGCGATAAATTGCGGAATTTAAAGTTACTACGCTATTACAATACTTGTGGGAGAGGGGTGTACAAATTGTAAATGGGGATTGCAAGAACATAAACCTAATTAATCTATTACAACCATATTGAATTGGTACAAGAATTGAATAAATAAATGTACAAAAATAGATAAATATGCAAGAATGTAAATGCAAAGAAAATAGATATTTGTTTGATTTTTTATGAGAAAAGGGGTTTTGATTTTTAACCTAATTAACTAGAAGGAAATAATTGATTAAAAATAAAACCTAAATTTACTAAGAAAAGATTTTAAATAAAACCCTAAATCTATTAATTGATTAAAAGAGAAATTAAGTTTATAAGAAAAGTATTTTTTTTGGTATTTTTGTCTTGAAAATAATTATAGTGTTATAAAATATTTTTGGCCTTTTTTATATTAAAATAATATATTTTAATTGGTGTAAAAGAAAATAACTAAAACCTATTTTTAATTAAATTTACAAAGATAATTAGTAAAATAAATAAAGTATTGATTAAATGAAATAATTTTTGTGAGAAAAAATAAATAAAATATGTCAAAATACAAATCTACTATTTTTATATTTTTTATGATTTTTTTAATATTAGAAAAATATTTAAGAAAACAAATAAATAAAAAAATAAGAGAAAAAAAATTGGGCCAAGGGTGTGTAAATGAAACAGGGGGGTTAGCAAGCAAAAATAAAAACAACAAGGACCAAGGAGGCCCAGCGCCTGCCAAAAAAAGGAGTCAGAAAGCAAAACATTGTAAAAAAATCAAAAGGGTACCACTGGGGCTCGAACCCAGGTTCCAAAGGTTACAGACGCACGCTTCTACCACTGGGGTGGCTATACATCCGTTAACATAAGCAAAACAATAAATATATGATACAAAACGTACCCTGATTTACACTTCATCTTCAACCTCCAGCTAGACCAACTCTAACTTGTTCATTTCTCAACAAAAATGAAAACTGTAAACATGAAACTTGTAGCAAATTTCCTCACGATTTTAGAAATGTAAAGCATTAGAGCTATAGATCAAAGACAAACATGAATTTCATTGGCCCTAATCTAAACCCTAAAAAATCTCAGAAATTTCAAACTTAAAATTCTCTAAGCTCAAACAAAATTAATGAAAACTATGATCATGGTTAGCTTTACGACAATGATATCTACATGTTTCATTCACAAATAAATCGTTGATGATGCCTGTATGAAAAGTTCCAAAGTTAGAAAACTTACCTTGCAAGAGGGTATCAGGTTTAAAGTTTGAGCAGCTTTTAATAGTTCCAATGATTGGGTTAGCTTCCTCAAGTTCCCAGGAAGCTAAAGGGATGCTTAGCTTGAGCTGGAAGTGGCTGAGGAGTTTTGGAGAAGTCCACTTGCAGACCCCTGTTTTTGAAAATGGAGGATGGTGCAAATTGTGTTACAGTTGTGTAGTAAGGGTTTGGATAGCCTCTATATGAGTTATAGAAGCTTTGTGATTGATTAAAAGTGAAAACACACGAGTGGATTGTGTATTTGAAGTTCAAGGTCAGAAATGACACGTAATGGAGGTTTTTGGTGCAAGTTTTGATTTCAAAGTGTTTGAGGGCTTAAGAATTTGTGTCCTCTGTGGCAAAAGGTTTGTGTATGTATATACAAAAGAGTTTGAGAGCTTTGGACAATCAGAAGTACAAGTTTCAGCTAATTGCTAGGTTACTTGATTTTCAAGAAAAATGGGAAAACAAGTTTCAAGAGGAGGTACAAGCATGGGCTGAGTGATCGTAAGTGTCTAACAAGTTTCTTATGAGTTATAGGACTTGTATGATCATAAGAGAACAAGTTAAAGGCTCAAGAACAAGTTTTGTGCAAAAAGTCACTTTATCAAAATGGCAATGTGCACTTTCTTCCCAAAATGGATATAAAGCATGGCCTTGCAATGAATGCTTGAAATGAGACCTCTAACAGCTGTGCAAGCAATTAATTATGGAGTGCCTAACAAGTTTGAGGCCTGCAAAGTAGATTTTATGCAGCATAACTTTGAATTTGAATTTTGTTCATCACAAAATGCCTTGTAATTCAAGTGATAAAACCCTAACTTCATCTCTTCGATTCTCCCTACTCAAGAATGATCTCAAGGAGTTCTTGGACATTTTTGAAAGCTTGCAATGTGACCTACAACCCATCTTTGAATAGATTTTGAATATTCCCATTGGAACTCTATGAAAAAAGTTCCATGAAGTTAGGTCAAAATCCTGACCGAATTAGGGGAAAAATTTCACTAACTGTTTTGTTTCATGACCATGTATTCTTAAAATTATAACTTGAGATCTAAGCACTTTTAGAAAGAGTTTTGTAAATAAAAGTTGTATATTTCATGGAGATCTACAACTTTCATGTTGGAAGTTTCTCCTGAATCATCTTGCATCATGGTGAAAATTTTGCTCAAAGTTGTGAAAAAATAAGAAATTTCCAACTTTAGAAAAATTTCTAAGTTCAGAAATTTTTACTTTTCAAAATGAAATTTTGGATTTTGGATTTCTTGATGAATAATTTTCATATTTTGAAATGTTTTGATGAATTGTGATCTTTGGCATTTGAATTTGACCAAAAAGTCAAAGTTTGACTTTTCAGTATACAATTGACTTTTGATCAGTTGACTGAAAAATTCATCTGTCAATCTATTGGACTTGCAATGTCTTTAGCCATGTCATTAGGTAAAAATGATGCAATTGGACTCTTTAGATCATGCCTTAAACCAATTGATCATTTGCTATGTCAAAAATAAGAAATTGCCCTTTCCCAGTCAAAACCCTAATTTTGACTATTTTGCCCTTTTGGAGATTTGATCAAATTTATTGAGGAGTTGTGGTCCAAACTTGATAAATGATACATATGAGTTTAAATTGTTGATGTGGATAAAAAATTATGAAGTTTGACTGTAAATTGGCCATAGTTGACTTTTTCCCCAATATAGTTGATTTTTAGGTCAACTGCTCAATTGACTAAGCAAAAGTGTGATCAAAGGCTTGAAACTTGACATGAGTAATCTTGGGGGTCCATAATGATCCATGAAATTCATATGAAGCATTGAAATTTCAAATATCCTTGTGTAATCTCAAACCCTAATTTTGGTCATCAGTGCTTAAGGAGGTGTCTTGAGCTGATCAACCATAGTGCAGTCTTGAGCCCAAGGAGATCTTGTGAGCAAATTCTTGATAAGTGAGAGGGAAAATTTTGGGGTACAACAGCTTCCCCTGTTCAATCTTCTTAAACCTGAAGAGTTAGATTGGCGAGTTTTGCCATTCGTGACTCGAAGGTGGAAGATGATTGAACACTAGAGTGCCCAAAAATTTGCACTCGGTGATGTGATGGTTGATGGTAGGGGAATGGGCTTACAGATGCCATTTGGAAGGATGATGGAAAGTTTGTCGGAGATGGGCTTGCAGATGCAATCCAGAAATGATTGTTGAACAGTATTTGTAAGCTGAAATTGAATGAGTGTCAGAATGGCGTCCGTGTCTGAAGCGTATTTGAGCTGAGTCTGAAAGTTGAATATGAATGAGTATCAGAATGGCATCCGTGTCTAGAGCGTATCTGAATTGTATCTAAGAGTTGAATCTGAATGATTATCAGGATGACACCTATGTCTGAAGTGTATCTGAGTTAAGTCTGAAAGTTGAATCTGAATGAGTATCAGAATGGCATCTGTGTCTGGAGCGTATCTGAACTGTTTCTGAGAGTTAAATCTGAATGAGTATCAGGATGGAATCTGTTTCTGGAGTGTATCTGAACTGTATCTGAAAGTTGAATAAGTATCAGAATGGCATCCGTGTCTGGAACGTATTTGAACTGAGTTTGAAAGTTGAATCTGAATGAGTATCAGAATGGCATCCGTGTTTGGAGCGTATCTGAATTGTATCTGAAAGTTGAATCTGAATGAGTATCAGAATGGTATCATGTCTAGAGCGTATCTGAATTGTATCTGAAAGTTGAATCTAAATAAGTATCAGAATGGCATCCGTGTCTGGAACGTATCTGAATTGTATCAAAAGTTGAGTCTGAATGAGTATCAGAATGGCATCCGTGTCTTGAGCGTATCTGAGTTGTATCTGAAAAGCCTTTGAACATTGTTAATGGTAGCTATTGATTAACCTTATCCTGAAAAGGGTAAAATGTTAGCTAATATGCAATGTCATGTTGTATGAAATGCATGGTATAATGAGATTGTGATACATGCATTCGTGTTATCAATGTTTATGATATATGGATGCGATGTATGCGTATGTGAGCTAAATCTGTTGCACTATTGTTGGATAGAAGGAAATAAAATCCATGACTACTGTTGAGGATATGGAGTGTAAGTCTTCATGTTGTGAAGTTGAAGTGTTGATGAATTTCCGTTTAGAGAAATAAACTTTGTGGTAAGGGAAATGATGTGTGCTTCTTGTAAAAAACTGTTGGGGAAACCTGAGAAATTGGACGACTTCTACTGGGGATTGATAACTAGAAGCTTTGTTCCGCTGGGGATTAAACTGCACACTGTGGGGGACTTTATGGAAATAACTCAAAGAGATTTCCCTATCTCTTAAAGCCATCAGTGATTGTCTTTCTATTTTGTTCATTTGTAAATGGTAATTACATTCAAATGCATATGTTCAAAAAAATAAATCATTGGACGTTTTTGTAAACAAAACACAAGAGTAAAGAAAAATAGATAGCTTTGCACTTTCAAAGGGATATCTTTATATTGACTTTGAGTAAGTATTTTTGTACAATGAGACAATCATTCTAGTAAGAGAATATCGTCATAAACAATGATAATTTGATACAAATAAAAGATAGTTATGTGCAATAATCCCATGGGATTCCCATTCTTCCATAGTCTTCGTGTCTCTGAGCATCTTGTCTATTTGTTGCCTTGTCCGAAGCTGATTGAATTGATCAGAATCGTCGAGTTTTTCAGTAGAAACCAAAGATTGTACGTAAGGTGATCCAACGGGACATAGTCATACGCTTTAATTCCCTAACTTTTGCCTGAACCGCCCTTTCGGGTTTTCAGTCCATCGGGATACCCTTTTTTCCCAAGTCACCCTTTCGGGTTTTCAACTTGCCGGGTGCACATCTTTTTTTGTTTTATCCCTAATTTTTGCCCAAACCCTTTTAGTTCGCCGGGATGCCCTTGTTTTTCCTAGGTGTGTCGACCTAGCGGTTCTCTTTATGTGTAGTATATTTTGACTATGTCTGCGTTCACAGGGTGTGGCAGGTCGTCACCATCCATGGTGATCAAGATCATTGCTCCACCAGAGAATATGGTTTTCATTACAAACGGTCCTTCGTATGTAGGAGTCCATTTTCCCCTGGGATCACCTTGCGGTAGTATGATACGTTTGATCACCAAATCCCCAACTTGATACACTTGGCGTCTGACCTTTTTATTGAAAGCCTTGATCATCCATTTTTGATACAATTGACCATGACAGACAGCAATAAGCCTTTTCTCATCAATCAAGTTCAGTTGATCAAGTCGAGTCTGGATCCAATCGTCTTTGTTCAGCCATGCATCCTTCATGATTCTCAAAGAGGGGATCTAGACCTCAATAGGCATGACAGCTTCCATGCCATATACCAAAGAGTAGGGTGTTTCCACGGTTGATGTGTGAGTTATGGTACGATACCCGTGGAGAGCGAACAGTAGCATCTCATGCCAGTCTTTGTATGTGACTGTCATTTTCTGTATGATATTTTAAATATTTTTGTAAGTGTTTGGATGTTGGCATGTTTTTTGGTAAAACCAGTTGTGTGAATGTCATGACTGATGTCATAACATTCTGGGACACAAGGCACATTCTGCAGAAAAAGAATGTTATACAGGAGCTGCTCAATATGAGTGTTTAGCTGATCATTATGCAATGATCATATTTATTGCATTCTACCAAAATCTGTAAACAGGATTCTTGTTGTCATAACCAATGTTAAGACATCCTGTGCTGAACTAACACTTGTGCAGATTTATTATTTTCTGAGAAGTTTCAGGAATCTGGTTATTCAGTCCAGATCAAATTCTCACGTGGACATAGGTTAACTTTGCTTAACCCTAATCTGGTTGTTAAAGTCCCATGACCAAGTCTTGGGGTTAAACCTAATTAACCCTAGCTATTTTCGTGGAAGCCCCAACTAAAGAATAGCAACCTATATATTCCTCATGAAGACTGTTGGTGGAAATACTTTTGATAGAAGATCAATAAGGGACTGTATAGTTGTAACTACTATAATCCAAGCAATTGTCATTGTGATAAGTGACTTGGAGTAGGATTTGATTGTAAGAGTTGTGTATCACTCAAAGCTTTGAAGCACAAGTGTTTGTGTCACTTGATTAAAGCTTTAAAGCAAAGTCAATTTAGTGTTGTGTATCACTCAAAGTTTTGAAGCACGAGTGTTTGTGTTACTTGATTAAAAGCTGTGAAGCAAAATCAAGTGTATGTTCTGAAGAGTGTCTTCATAATTTCATTAGTCAATTGTTTAAAGTCACTATTGTGACTGAGGGGGAGTGAGTAGGAACTCAGGTTTAAGGTGAACTTAGATTGAAGTTGCATTGGGTAGGTCTTAAGTGAAGGAGATAAACTGGTTGGTTTATTCTTGAATTAATATCTCTTATAGTGGATTTCCTCCCTGGCTTGGTAGCCCCCAAAGTAGGTGTTGTTACACACTGAACTGGGTAAACAATTGACTGTGTTATTTACTGCTTTTAGTTTCTGTCTTGAAGAGTGTCAGATACGGTGTCATAACATTCATTGTGACATTAAGTATCTGCAGCCAGAATTTCAATTGGCATCAGAGCAGGCACCCTGCCTGTCTTACTGGGTGAGATCTAGGGATATTATTTTTTGGCGCTGTGGACAAAGAAGGAGGTTTTGGAAACAGACCACCCATTCTGGATGGATCAAATTATGACTACTGGAAACCTCGTATGATTGCCTTCTTAAAATCACTGGATAAAAAGGCTTGGAGAGCTGCTGACAAAGGATGGAACCATCCCACGATAACTGGGAAAGATGGGGCAATCAGTCTGAAACCTGAGGAAGAATGGAGCAAAGACGAAGATGAGTTAGCCCTGGGTAACTCCAAAGCTTTAAATGCCTTGTTCAATGGAATTGATAGAAACATATTCAGACTAGTACATCAATGTGAATTGGCCAAGGAGGTTTGGGACACTCTCAAAACTACCCATGAGGGCACATCCAAAGTAAAAATGTCAAGGCTTCAGATGTTGACTACCAAATTTGAGAACCTAAGGATGATGGAAGATGAGACCATTCATGAGTTTCACATGAACATCTTGGAAATTGCCAACACCTCAGGAGCATTGTGAGAAAAGATGTCAGAAGAAAGCTGGTGAGAAAGATTCTCAGATCTTTGCCTAAAAGATTTGCAATGAAGGTGACTGCTATAGAGGAAGCTCAGGATATCTGCAACTTGAAGATGGATGAACTCATTGGGTCTCTTCAGACCTTTGAGATGGGGATCAGTGACAATGTTGACAAGAAAAACAAGAGCATAACACTTGTATCTAATACTGAAGATGAAAACAAGGAGGATGAAGAAGAAAATATTTCAGAAGCTATAGCCATGCTTGGAAGACAGTTCAACAAACTCATCAAGAGAATGGACCCAAAGTCAAGGTCAAATGTTAAGAACATCCCTTCTGACATCAATAGATCCTATGACTCCAGCAGAAGACCAAAGTCTGAAGAGAAGGGAAATCAAAGCAAAGGAATTCAATGCCATGGATGTGAAGGATATGGGCACATTCGAGCTGAATGTCCAACCTTTCTGAAGAAACAAAAGAAAGGAATGTTTATTACTTGGTCTGACTGTGACTCAGAAAGTAATTCTGAAGAAGAATCTGCCAAACTAGTTACTGCACTAACTGGTATTTGTGACTCTGATAGTGACTCTAGTGATGAGGAAGTGACATTTGAAGAACTGGTCGACTCCTACAAGAAGTTATGTATCAGAAGTGCTGAAGTCTGTCAGCAAAATGAGAGACAAACAAAACTCATAGTAAAGCTGGAGGCTGAGAAGAAGGCAAGCGTTGATACTATAAGTCATCTAGAAGAGGAAGTTCAAATGCTAAACTCAAAACTTGACCAGATGACCAAATATGTCAAGATGTTGACAAATGGAACTGATAAATTAAAAGAAATCCTTCAGGTTGGACAAAATATGGGAGACAAGTCTGGTCTGGGATTTGTGGCAGCAAAGAAATCTATTGTAGACAAGAAGAAGATCAGGCCTGATAAACAAATGTCAAAGCAGATGTCACAACATAGCACTCAACATCGCGAACAGAGAAATATGAAGAAAAAGTATCAAAGATGGAGATGTCATCATTGTGGGAGGTTTGGTCACATAAATCCATTCTGCTTTAAATTATATGGATATCCTAATCAGACCCCAGTTGTCAAACCTAAGTCTAACAAGACACCATATACTTAACAGTGGAAGAAAAAGGCTACTGCCCTGATAGCTCACACCTCCCTTAGAGACTCTGCAAAGGAAGACTGGTACTTTGACAGTGGGTGTTCTAAACACATGACTGGAATCAAGAATCTTCTCAATAATGTTAAACCTCACACTACTAGTTATGTGACTTTTGGAGATGGTGCTAGAGGAGAAATCAAAGGAGTTGGAAACTTGGACTGCCCTGGAGTTCCAAACCTAAATGAAGTATTGCTAGTAAAAGGCTTGACTGCTAATCTTATAAGTATCAGTCAATTATGTGATCTAGGATTCAAGGTCAACTTCACAAAGTCAGAATGCCTTGTAACTAATGAGAAACAAGAAGTTGTAATGAGAGGTGTCAGATCCAAAGACAACTCTACTTATGGGAGTCTGAGAACACTAATTATTCTTCTGTGTGCTCTATTTCCAAAGAAGAAAAAGAAGCGAAACTGTGGCACCAAAAACTTGGTCATTTACATCTAAGAGGAATGAAAAGGATTATATCCATGGAAGCAGTCAGAGGGATTCCAAGGTTGCAAATTGATGAAGGGAGAGTCTGTGGTGAATGTCAGGTTGGAAAGCAGACTAGAATGTCACATCCAAAGTCAAGACATCTGACTACCTCTAAGGTGTTAGAACTTCTACACATGGATCTGATGGGACCAATGCAGGTAGAAAGTCTTGGTGGAAAAAGATATGCCTATGTTGTTGTGGATGATTTTTCCAGATTCACCTGGATTAACTTCATTAGAGAAAAGTCTGATGTATTTGAAGTTTTTAAGGAACTGTGCAAAAGAATTCAAATAGAGAAAGAAGGATGCATTGTCAGAATCAGAAGTGATCATGGCAAGGAATTTGAAAACAGTAAGTTTGATGAGTTCTGCTCCTCAAAAGGAATTAATCATGAATTCTCTTCACCCATAACTCCTCAACAAAATGGAGTTGTGGAAAGGAAAAATAGAACTATACAGGAATCTGCCAGAGCAATGATACATGCCAAAAGACTTCCTATTCATTTTTGGGATGAAGCTATGAATAAAGCTTGTTATGTCCATAACAGGGTCACCTTGAGAAAGGGAACATCATCCACCATTTATGAATTTTGGAAAGGAAGAAAGCCTACAGTGAATTACTTCCATGTATTTGGAAGCAAATGTTATATTCTGACATATCATGAACAAAGGAGAAAGATGGACCCTAAAAGTGATGAAGGAATATTCCTAGGATACTCTACCAACAGCAGATCTTATAGAGTATTCAATTCCAGGACCAAAGTTATGATGGAATCTATAAATGTCATAGTTGATGATTACCATGAGGAAACAAATGTCCCATATGATGTTGAGACATTCTTTGAAACTTCAACTCAAAAGGATGATATTCCTAAAACTACTTCATCAGAATCTGAATCAAAGGAAGCTAACAAAGACCCTTCCATCAGAATTCAGAAAGATCATCCTAAGGAACTCATCATAGGAGATCCTAACAGTGGAATCATTACAAGATCTAGAGAAATTATCTCAAACTCTTGTTTTGTATCTAAGATTGAACCAAGAAATGTTAAGGAAGCTTTAACTGATGAATACTGGATTGGAGCAATGCAAGATGAATTGAACCAATTCAAGCAACATGAAGTATGGGAGTTGGTTCCTAGACCAGGAGGAACAAACATCATTGGAACAAAATGGATCTACAAGAACAAATCAGATGCTGAAGGAGTTGTCACCAGTAATAAGGCAAGACTTGTTGCTCAAGGATACACTCAAGTTGAAGGGGTTGATTTTGATGAGACGTTTGCTCTTGTAGCCAGACTGGAATCAATCAGACTCCTATTGGGTATTGCTTGTCTCCTCAAGTTCAAGTTATTTCAGATGGATGTAAAAAGGTCCTTCCTAAATGGGTACTTAAATGAGGAAGTTTATGCGGAACAGCCTAAAGGATTTGTGGATCCAAACTGCCCTGATCATGTCTACAAATTGAGGAAAGCTTTATATGGCCTGAAACAAGCTCCTAGAGCATGGTATGACAGGTTAACAAAATTCCTCTCTGACAAAGGATACAGGAAAGGAGGCTTGGATAAAACTCTTTTTGTCAAAAATGAAGGAGGAAAGATAATGGTAGCTCAAATCTATGTTGATAAAATGGTTAAACATTTTGCTGACCAGATGCAAGCTGAATTTGAAATGAGCCTCATGGGAGAATTGACCTACTTTCTTGGACTGCAAGTCACACAGATGGAAGACTCAATCTTTTTGTCTCAAAGCAAGTATGCAAAGAACATTGTCAAGAAGTTTGGGATGGAGAATGCCAGTCACAAAAGGACTCCTGCACCTACTCACTTAAAGTTGTCCAAAGATTCAAGTGGGGTCAAGGTGGACCAAAGCTTATACAGAAGTATGATAGGAAGTTTGCTATACTTAACAGCTAGCAGACCTGACATTTCTTTTGCAGTTGGAGTATGTGCAAGATACCAGGCTGAACCCAAAGTAAGTCATATCAACCAAGTGAAGAGAATTCTGAAGTATGTAAGTGGAACCCACAACTATGGCTTGTTGTACTCTCATGGATGTGAACCAACTCTGACTGGTTACTGTGATGCTGATTGGGCTGGAAGTGCTGATGATAGAAAGAGCACCTCTGGAGGATGTTTCTTCTTAGGAAATAATCTTGTTTCCTGGTTCAGCAAGAAACAGAACTGTGTGTCTCTATCTACTGTTGAAGCTGAATACATAGCAGCTGGTAGTAGCTGTTCTCAAATGATCTGGATGAAACAGATGCTTACTGAGTATAATGTCACACAAGATGTTATGACATTGTACTGTGACAATCTGAGCACTATCAACATTTCCCAGAATCCTATTCAGCATAGCAGAACCAAGCATATTGACATTAGACATCACTTCATCAGAGATCTTGTAGAGGAGAAGACGATTAAACTGGAACATGTTGCCACAGAACTACAACTGGCTGATATTTTTACCAAGGCACTTGATGCAAATCAATTTAAATATTTGAGGGGCAAGCTGTGTATTTGCCAACATGAAGATATGTAGCAATTAATTTTGCTCAAAACAAGGGATGAGAGAGATGTTTTTTTTAAGTCTACTCTGATTGGGCTAAGCATCTACTTATTTATTTCTTTCCAAGATTTTAAGAAGTTGAATAGACGCTCATATATCTCACTCCTCTCGCGTTTCTACAAAAATCTTCAATCTCTCAAACAAAGACTGTACTATTACTGCTACCTGCTTTCTAAAACTCTCAAAATGTCTCAACTATCCATGACTTCATCATCTTCAAAGACGACTGCGTCTTCCGCATCCTCTGATCGAGAACCTAGGGCAATCACAAACTACATGAATTCTGATGTTCTGGAGATAACTCCTCTTCGTGAACTGGCAGCTGACCCCATTAAGGTTAAGAAGTTGTGAACCAGACATGCAAGGAGGTCACAAGCTTCTTTATCTGGTAAACCCTCTCAACCATCATCTTCTGTTCCTTCAGAAATAGCAAATAGGGAAGGCTCAGTTTATGTTCATCAAGCTATAGCTAGACTTGTCACTAGGATTCTAAATGAGAATCACTTTGTACCTGGCATTTCTGTACCCTTGAATCAAGAATCTGCTAGTCCAAATGTTGAAATAAATCCAGATGTCACTCAGAATGTTGAGACACCAGATGATAACATTAGGAAATCTCCTGAAAATCTTGATGATCACCAGAACCCTAATGAGAAGAATGTTGAACCTCCGATTATTGATGTTGATGAAGAATACTCTGATAATGACTTAATTGCAAATATCAACCCTAGCATAGCTAGAAGAATGATGAACAGAATAGGAAAGCAGGATGCTGCCAAAAGCATCTCCAAAGAAAAGACTGCTGATATTTTTCATAAGAAAACAAGGTCTGAGAACAAGACTGGAGTTGAAACTGTGAAGGCTGGCTTGTCAAAAGGGAAGGTGAAAACTCGAGTACCTGCTGGTAGTCTCTCCAAACCTATGAGACAACCAATAGCAAAGAAAAGGAAAGAACCTGAACCCTCTGAATCTGATGAGGAATCATAATTTGAATTTGATGTTGAAGACATTCCTCTCAAAAGGAAACTCTCCTCAAGCAAAATTCCTAAAGTCCCTGAAGTCCCCACTGACAACATTTCTTTTCACCATCCTGAGAATGCAAACAGGTGGAAGTATGTAAGTTTGAAAAGGATAGCCTTGGAAAGAGAACTGAACACCAGTGCCATGGAATGTAAAGAGATCATGGATCTAATCAAAACTGCTGGTCTAATAAATATTGTGGTAAAGTTTACCAACTACTATGAAGTTCTTGTCAAAGAATTCATAGTGAATTTATCTGAAGGGTGTGCTGATGGAAAGTCAGCTGACTCTAAGTGTGTATATGTGAGAGGAAGGAAGGTAAAATTCTCTCCCTCTGAAATAAACAAATTCCTAGGAAGACCAGATGATGCTTGCCCTGAGCTAGAGGTTACTGACAACCAAGTGTGCCAAACCATCACTGCAAACCAAATCAAGAGCTAGCCCTTAAAAGGGAAACTGAATGCAAGCAAGCTGAGCATGAAATTTTCCATTCTGCACAAAATTGGTGCAGCTAACTGGGTTCCCACCAACCATAAATCAACCATCTCCACAGGCTTGGGAAGATTCATTTATGCTATTGGAACCAGGACAAACCTTGACTATGGCAAGTATATCTTTGATCAAACTTTAAAACATGCTGGAAGCTCTGCTATTAAAGGCCCTATTGCCTTTCCCTCTCTCCTATGTGGTATAGTCCTTGCTCAGTATCCTGACATTCTAGTTGAAAAAGATACTGTATGCAAAAGAGCCCCTGCTCTTGGGTTGCACTATAAGCTATTTTAGGGAACACATGTTCCTGACATTGTCATGACATCAGCTGAGACATCAACGGTGAAATCTCATTCCAAGAAAACTGATGTTATAGCTGTGCTGAAGGAAACCTGCAAAGAGCTTGACACAAGGAAAAGGACTCTTGAGGACCTGATTGCTAGACTAGAACAGGAGTAGATTGAAGGACAAAGAAGGGAAGAGGATGCTGCTGAAGACCAGCTTCATGCTGAAGACAGTGCCTCCTCTGAAGATGACAGTGCTTGAAGATCATTGCAGTTGAAAAGTTTGCTGCTGGTACCTGATGCTGCAAATGACTTTTGAATTTTTTCTGTGTTTTTATTATTCTTTTTGGATGACTGTATAACCTAAAAGTACATGTATCTTTGGCCTATTTGTGGCTAAAGAGGGGGAGAAGAATTTGTGTGATAATTTATTTTGGTAGAATTAGACTTGGTGGATTTTATTAATTCTGCTGCTTTCTAATCTCTGATTGTTTAGGGGTTTTAGCCAAAAATTTGCCAAAGGGGGAGTTTGTAAATGTTTGGATGTTGGCATGTTTTTTGGTAAAACCAGTTGTGTGAATGTCATGACTGATGTCATAACATTCTGGGACACAAGGCACATTCTGCAGAAAAAGAATGTCATACAGGAGCTGCTCAATATGAGTGTTTAGCTGATCATTATGCAATGATCATATTTATTGCATTCTACCAAAATCTGTAAATAGGATTCTTGTTGTCATAACCAATGTTAAGACATCCTGTACTGAACTAACACTTGTGCAGATTTATTATTTTCTGAGAAGTTTCAGGAATCTGGTTGTAACTACTGTAATCCAAGCAATTGTCATTGTGATAAGTGACTTGGAGTAGGATTTGATTGTAAGAGTTGTGTATCACTCAAAACTTAGAAGCACGAGTGTTTGTGTCACTTGATTAAAGCTTTGAAGCAAAGTCAAGTTAGTGTTGTGTATCACTCAAAGCTTTGAAGCACGAGTGTTTGTGTTACTTGATTAAAAGCTGTGAAGCAAAATCAAGTGTATGTTCTGAAGAGTGTCTTCATAATTTCATTAGTCAATTGTTTAAAGTCACTGCTGTGATTGAGGGGGAGTGAGTAGGAACTCAAGTTTAAGGTGAACTTAGATTGAAGTTGCATTGGGTAGGTCTTAAGTGAAGGAGATAAACTGGTTGGTTTATTCTTGAATTAATATCTCTTATAGTGGATTTCCTCCCTGGCTTGGTAGCCCCCAGAGTAGGTGTTGTTACACACTGAACTGGGTAAACAATTGACTGTGTTATTTACCGCTTTTAGTTTTACTGTCTTGAAGAGTGTCAAATACGGTGTCATAACATTCACTGTGACATTAAGTATCTGCAGCCAGAATTTCAATTTTTATTTGCGGCTTCGACAACACTATTCATCTTTGGTAGTTAAGCTGAAGAATTGTGATGCTGGATGGTGAATTGCTCGCATAGGGCTATGATCATAGTGTTGTTAAGATTCGTACCATTCTCTGTGATGATCCTCTCCAGGATACCATACCGACAAATGAGATTTTGTTTATTGAACCAGGCTACAACATTCTTGGTCACGGAAGCGAAAGAGGCTGCCTCAACCCACTTTGTAAAATAGCCAATGGCCACTAGGATGAAGCGGTGTCCATTGGAGGCTTTTGGTTTGATTTCCCCAATCATATCGATGCCCCACATAGCAAAGGGCCAAGGAGCCTTCAATATATTCAGAGGAACTGGAGGTATGTGCACCTTGTCAGCATAAATCTGACACTTGTGGCAGGTTCGAGAGTGTTGATAGCAATCTCCTTCCATGGTAGACCAGTAATAGCCTTCCCGTAGGATCTTCTTTGCCATCATATGCCCACTGGAATGGGTGCCAAAAGTTCCCTCATATAGATCAACTATGATATTTCCGCTTCAACCTTGTCTACACAACTGAGTAAAACACAGTCATGGTTGCGTTTATAGAGAAAGCCATTACTAAGGAAGAATTTAGCAGAGAATCTCCTTAAGAACTTCTTATCATTGACTGAATCTCCTTCCGGATATTCTTGAGCCTCGAGATACCTCTTGACTTCGTGAAACCAAGGTTGGTCCACTATTTCTTCAGTATTAATCTCGTGACAGTGAGCTGGTTCATCCATTCGTTTAATGGTGATCTGGGGAGCCTCGTTATCCCATTCAAGTTTAAACATGGATGACAATTTGTCTAGTACGTCTGCTAGCTGATTTTCTTCTCGCGGGAAACGCTCGAAGGTAATCCTCTCAAAATGTGGGAGCAATTTCAACACATGGTCTTTGTAGGGGATAAGGTTAGGGTGTTTGGTGTCCCATTCCCCTATGATATGGCTGATGACCAAACTGAATCTCCGAATACATTTAAGGATTTGATCCCCAAGTCTATGGCAGCTTTGAGACCAAAAATGCATGCTTCGTATTCTTCCATGTTATTGGTATAATTGAAGCAGAGTCTTGCAGTAAAGGGAGTATGACACCCTTCAGGAGATATGAGTACAACACCAATACCATTGCCGAGTGCGTTGGATGCCCCATCAAAAACCAGGGTCCATCGGGATCCTTGTTCAGGTTCGTCATATAGTATGAATTCTTCACAGTTGTTTACCATCATGATGTCTTCATCTGGGAATTCGAACTTCACGGACTGGTAGTCTTCCACAGCTTGGTGAGCAAGGTGATCAACCAGTACACTACCCTTTATTGCTTTCTGGGTAGTATACTGTATGTCATATTCTGTCAGGATCATCTACCATCTCGCTATTCTCCCAGAGAAAGCAGGTTTCTCGAAGATGTATTTTATTGGATCCATTTTGGATATCAATAAGGTAGTATGGGTCAGCATATACTGTCTTAGTCGGCGAGCAGTCCATGCCAGAGCGTAACAAGTTTTCTCGAGTAGTGAATATCTTGTTTTACAAGCGGTAAACTTTTTTCTCAGGTAATAAATAGCATGCTCTTTTCGGCCAGACTCGTCATGCTGCCCCAGCACACACCCCATTGAATTTTCCAAAACAGTTAGATACATGATCAATGGTCTTCCCTCGACTAGTGGCATCAAAATAGGAGGCTCTTGTAGGTACTCTTTGATCTTTTCAAAGGCAATTTGGCACTCATCATTCCATTTGAATACTTGATCTTTCTTCAGTAATTTGAAGATTGGTGCACAAGTAGCTGTCGGGTGAGAAATGAATCTGGCAATGTAGTTTAAACGTCCCAATAATCCTCTAACTTCCTTCTCGTTACGAGGAGCAAGCATCTCTTGTATTGCTTTCACCTTGGCAGGATCCACCTCAATACCTTTATTGCTGACGACAAAGCCTAGGATTTTACCAGACCTCACCCCAAAGGTGCATTTATTTGGGTTCAACCTCAGTTTGTATTTCTTTAACCACTCAAACAGTTTCTATAAATGATCAAGATGCTCTTCCTCTATTTGAGATCTAACTATCATATCATCCACATAGACCTCTATTTCATGATTTATCATGACGTGAAATAGAGATACCAGGGCACGCTGATAGGTTGCCCCAGCATTCTTCAGTCTGAATGGCATAACCTTGTAGTAGAATGTGCCCCACTGTGTGACAAAGGTTGTTTTCTCCATGTCCTCAAGCGCCATTTTGATTTGGTTGTAGCCTGAGAAACTGTCCATGAAGGAAAACACTTTATGTTATGCCGTATTGTCAACTAGAACATCAATATGGGGAAGTGGGAAATCATCCTTAGGGCTTGCCCTATTCAAATATCTGTAGTCCATGCACATTCGTACTTTGTCGTCTTTTTTGGGCACGGGAACAACATTGGCAACCCACTGCGGATAGGAGGTAACGGGAAAGAATCCGGTGTTGAATTGTTTCATGACTTCTGCTTTGATCTTCTCTGACATGTCTGCTCGTATGCGACAGACCTTTTGTTTTACCGGTGGACAATCTTCTTTTGTTGGTAGACGATGTACCACGATATCTGCATCAAGCCCTGGATTGTCTTCATACGACCAGGCAAAAACATCAACATACTCGTGCAACAACTGAATCAGATGCTTTTTGACACTGGGTTCGAGATTGGCACCCACCTTGACTTCTCTTTTGTCTTCTTCGGTACCTAGGTTGATTTTATCCACTAGTTCCTCGTGGGGCTGAATGGTCCTCTCTTCTTGTTATAGTAACCTGGTGAGTTCCCCTGGCACTTCACAATCTTCCTCACCTTCGTCTTCGGCTTGGTAGATTAGACTTTCAGAGTCACAAAAGGCCATAGCAGAACCGTTACCCATGGGATCCTGAGTGGATGTAGACCTGCATTGTGAATGTGAGTGTGTGTAAGAGTATAGCTATCTTTGAAAGAAATGAAAATGTAAAAAAGAAAAACAATGAGCACAAAGTTTGTATGCAAAAAACGTCCATGATTCATTGATGTCATATGGAAATGAGATAATAACCCTTACAAATGGACCATTGTGCCTCGGGTAAGACACAAGGTTTTAAGTGTCTGAATTGTTTTAATATTACAGATCCGACAAAATTCAAAGACAAATTACTGTGGGATAAATGTGATCGGGACAAAATATCTAGCCTCCCAATTGTTGAGCCCTCCACTAACAGTTGGGAAAATCTAGTCCTCCAGGTTATAGTTGTCTTCATCATCCTCCACTGCACTGACTTCGCGATTGCTGATCTTCAAGGGTGGTCCTCCAGCACGAGCATGGCGTACAGCTTTCTGGGCTCCTGAAGTGAAACCCAAACCGAATTTATCAAATTTGTATGGGATATCTGGGAGTTGACCCCAAATAGTGCACCCACCTTCTTCTATCACTGCCTTGGCATCCTTTAAAGACGACATCTTGAGTGGAGGCCATGTAATCTTGGGAACTTGAGACACAACCTTGGTTACTGCTATAGTCTGGGGGACTTCTTCAAAGTGCTGGAATGGAGTTTCAATAAATTCCCCATTTAATTCCACATATCTAAAGGAATTTAGATGGCTGACCATATACTCTTCTTCTCCATGAACAGTGATGATCTTCCCCAGAATTGAATACTTCAGCATTTGATGCAACGTATAGGTAATAGCACCAGCATTGTGGATCCACGGTCGGCCTAATAAGCAGGAGTATGAAGGGAGAATATCCATTACATAAAAAGTTGAATCAAATGTTTGGGTTCCAACTTTTATGGGGATGTCCACTTCCCCATGCACCAACCTTTTTGAGCCGTCAAAAGCCCTCACTACTATGTTGCTCGGTTTCAATGTTAATCCTTCATAGACGAACCAGTGTCCACCAAAACATGAGCCAAGGTCGTGCCCCTGCATTCGACTGAGACATGTAGTGCCTCATTATGCTTCCTCCCCCTTGGCGTTAAATCAGCATCTGAAAAACCTAGACCATTATCTGCGGTCAAGCTGACTACGCAGTCTTGGAACTGATCGGCAGATGTTTCTTGGGGTACATGGGCAGTTTTCAGAAATTTTACCAAGGCCTTTGCATGAGCCTCGGAACATAATAATAAAGCCAGCATGGAAATTTTTGATGTAGTTTGCCCCAGTTTCTCGACTACATTGTAGTCGCTTTTTTTTATGATCTTTAGAATTTCCTCCATCTATTTTCGGGAGGTCTCAAGGATAGCTAATGGTTGTGCCTTCATCCGGACAGGCTCAATCAGAATACCTTTACTTTGAGTCTCGATTAACTAGGAAGCAAGAATGTCAGTAGGGGTGATAACAGGGACGGTAACATCTTTGTCAACAGGAGTATTAGCAGAGATGGTTGTAGGACTGGGAATAGCCTTTGGAGGAGCAACAACAACAGGAATGATTACGGGTCCAGAAATAGCTTTGGGAGGAGCAATTTCTGGAGAGAAAACCCTTCCACTTCGAGTGATCTTACTAGTCTCTGTGATATTACTAATATCAGAGTCAACTTTCTCAGAACTTGAATCTTCAGCAGCTGGCCAATCTTACTTAATACCGGCGTAGTAGATATCACCTCCATAATTCCATGGGACGGTTTTGTCTGATGAATACGGGATTGGTCTAGGCATTGTAATTATCAACGGAGCCACTTTAGGAACTGATGTAATTCTAACGGGTCTTTTGGTTGAGACCCTGGAAGAATTGTCGGAAATGGTCATGATGGAAACATCATTATAAGAAACAGTTGGAATAGAAGTCTTTTCGAACAAAATTTCCTTGTTATCTATTAGCCACTGAACTCCTGCTTTCAACAAAGGACAGTTGGTTGGTGAGGATAAACAGAAATGACAGCTTTCATCACAGCCTGGGAAAACACCGACATTCAACAAATTCTCTTTGATAGTTAAGAGTGGGGTCACAAGTTCATCAACTGAATTAACAAACATATCTTCCTCGACGGCGTTGACATCACGACCGTGTTTGGGCATAGGGGCAGTAATGACATTGGGCTTTTCTGGTGCGTCGAATTCAATCTCTTTGGCTTCAAGGAGGTCTTGTACTTTGTTCTTTAGAGCCCAACAGTTGTTAGTGTCATGGCCGGGACTCTCAAAATGGTATGCACAGTGGCCATTAGGATGATAGTGAGGAGAGGTTGTGTTAGGATTCTTTGGAGCTTCTTTCAAATTCACTAGATTGGATCTTAACAAATGTGGCAATACTTGAGATAGTGTCATATTAATTCGGGTGAACTGTCTGACTGACCTTTCCATTCTTGGTTGGTTGCCTCTTTGCTGAGAAGGCGCATGTTTAGGAATCATGACAGCCCCCAACATTGGATGGAGTTCAACCCTATCTTGATTTCTCTGAGGATATACAACAACCACTTCTTTCTTTCCAATGAATGGTTTCCTTACAGCAGTAGAGGATGCATCTTTTTGAATTTTACCATTCTTTATCCCAGCTTCTACCCTTTCTCCGGTCAATATCAATTCAGTAAATCCTGCTAATGAACTCCCAATTAAGTGGTTAAAGAAAGGACTGGACAAGGTGCCTAAGAACATGTCTACTAATTCTCTTTCAGATAGGGGAGGCTGGACTCTTCCTGCTAAGTCCCTCCATTTTTGCGCATAGTCCTTAAAGCCTTCACTTGAAACCATGGCCATACTCTAGAGTTGAGTACGAGTGGGCGCAAGATCAGCGTTGTATTGGTATTGTTTGTAAAAGGCAGCAGCCAGATCTTCCCAGTTATGAACATTGGCTCTTTCTAACTGATAAAACCAATCAAGTTGAGTTCCAGACAGACTGTCTTGGAAGAAGTGTACCAATAAATCTTTGTCAGTGGTATGAGGCTGGATTTTCCTAACATAGGACCGGAGATGCATTTTGGGACATGAAACTCCATCATATTTGGCGAACCCCGGTTCTTTGAGTTTTGGAGGAATGACTACGCCAGGTACTAACCCCAACTCCTCAAATTCTAATCCAGGCACTTTTTGGATTTCCATTGCACTTAACCGTTCTACTAGATGCTTATACTTATCGTCGGCTGGAGGATATTGTTCTTTAGAATAGTCTTCTTCTTCCTCTTCCTCTTCTGAATCTGGCTGGACAACTGCTTCCTTTCCTTTTCCATCTTGATTATCTCTCTCGCCAGATGACGTTGCAAAGTCTAGGGTCCTTCTTGCTTGCCCTTGGAATCTTCTTCCCATGTTCAGAACTCCGGTTATTTTCTTTTTCTTCTTTTTCTCTTCAACCAGCAAGGTCTTCAACTCTTCTTGTCCTTTGGCTAGAGTTAAGAACATATGTTAAAACTGGGAATTTTGAGCTTGGAGCTCTTTCACCGTTTTCTCGAGATCCATCTTACTGAAATAAACAGTAGAAAGATGAGGAGACTTGTTGCAAGAAACCTGCTTATGTTATGATGAATGGTAAATGCATATGCAATGATTTCAAGGATTTTAAAGATTCAAATTTATTTTAGACAAAAAGAAAACACATGTTATATTAATAAATTAAAGCTTGAGTACATCAATGGCTCTTTGGGCAAAATAATACAAAAACTCTAAGATAAAAAGGTGGTACGCATCCTCTTTGGTGCGATATAGGCATTCAGAGTCTGCTCCTCATGAAGTTGCTTAGTGAGTTCCAAAACCTTCTTCTCGCTAGCGTAGAATTGGGCTTCGAAAGTATCCCGCTCCCCCTAGAGTTGTATCCAATCTCTTTGTAAGTCTTCAAGAGAGGTGGGCATGTCAGGATTTAGGATAGTGTATGGAACATCTCCTTCCATAACAGGCTCAATGATTACTGGGAGAATGGAAGGATAAGGCATCATAAGCCTCTGAGCACGAGTTCGTACCCATTTGAGGTAAGGCTCAAGAGGGATGGAGTTATTATTCACCAATGTCTTGCTATCTACCTTGTTCAATATCCTCCAAGCTCGGATAAATCTCTGGCGAAGACCTTGATCGTCATTCTCGTAGTCAAATACCAAACCTTGAATGAGCATCTCAATAGGGCCATCCCTTCGGGCGTAACCAAACTGTCTTAAGGCTAAGCAGGGGTTGTAGGTGATACCTCCCCTAATGCCAAGTAAAGGGACATTAGGTAATTCTCCATAACGATCGATAATAGTAACATTCTTTATAGATCGGGAACACCAATGGATGTCTGAATGTTTGAGCGTCATCAACCTTTGTGACCACCTTGAACCTTGCTCGTTCTTTAATACAGACTGGGGAAGATGCGAAATAAACCATCTTGACAAGATATGAGTGCAACACATAAGGACACCTCTTTTCCTCATAGTGCGAGTGTGAAAAGAATGTAGAATGTCTCCTAGCAATGTAGGCACCGGGTTGCGGGATATGAAGATTTTGACAGTGTTCATATCTATCAGTTGGTCAGGATTTGGAAACAAAACCATCCCATAGATGAGGAGAGCCACAATTTCCTCAAAGGCTTGCAAATCTAAGGAGTTCCAACAGTTTTGGGCTTTCTCAAATAAGAACTTTGCTAGGAAACCTTTGACACCACTCCTTGTTTCCCAATTAGTTGTGACATTAGATGATTTCAAGTGTAGAGCTTGAGTAATCTCCTCTGGCTTTGGGTCTCTTTCCGTACCGTTGAAAGATAGTTGATTGAGAATATGAATCCTCAAGAGTTGGGAGAATTCTTCCAAAGTTGGCACAAGTTGATAGTCGGGAAATGTGAAGCAATGGTGTAAGGGATCAAAGAACGGAAAGAGCACCTTCATCATGTCTTCATCAGTGTTGGAAGTGACTATGTTTAGTAGGCGACCATGTCTTTCGGTGAATGGAGAATTTTCAGGAATCATTGAAGCTAGCTCTTTGAGTTGAGGAGGAATCCTTACGAGATTGACTTGAATGGTTTTCCTGCAGATAGAATCCATGTCCTACAAAACAGAACAAAAATAAATCCCAAGATCCTTGAAATGGTTAGTGAATGAGTATGATGTTATGATGTTCATGATGTTATGTACAAGTATGTATATACAAACAACAAAAACAAGTCCTTAGGTTTAGGCATGCACGGGGTTTCATAGGTAAGTACCCTGTTGAAGTTTAGTTGGCTCAAACCTGTCCTAACAATAGTAACCGGGTTCTAAGGAGCTCAATATCACTAGTTTGTTTCCTTGGTCATTGTTTCACCACAAGCCTCTTTAATGGCGACCAAAATATCCTAAAAAACCAAA
This sequence comes from Vicia faba, assembly GCA_948472305.1. NCBI lineage: Eukaryota > Viridiplantae > Streptophyta > Magnoliopsida > Fabales > Fabaceae > Vicia > Vicia faba. The sequence goes on from OX451735.1 coordinate 558,184,037, forward strand.
CCTCAATGAGTGTAGTATCGAGTATCTACCAACTTTGGATTGCACCAAAGTTGGTAATCTCACTATGTCCTAAAGGCCAAGTTGGTCAAATAAAGGTTATAAAAGTTCATTAGTGCTTTATGACATCACTCAGCAGACGCGTATTTTCCTTGATTAAATCAAGGGCTACCGGAACGCACAAATATGTCGCACTAACATAGCTATTGCTTAGACCATGTCGATATACCCCGCACAGTTTCCACAATGTTTTTTTAATTACCTATAAGGTATCCCAGATCCGGGTAGAAGATCAAAACAAGCCCAAACAAGGAACCAAAATGTAAAGCAAGCAAGTCAAACAATGAAAGAAAATAAAGGTGATGTAGCCCTAAGGTAACCATACTTTTAAGTTTTCCCCAACAGAGTCGCCAGTTCTATAATACGGTGGGAGAACTGACTTGGGATGTTTTGCGTTTTATCGCAATTGTTGCGGTTAGCAAGAGTCGCCACCGACTTTTCTTTTATCCAAAAGGAAAGGTTGAAAAGAACACGAAAGACCTTTGAGATTATTTTCTTGAGTTCGGGGGGTAGATTATGAAAAGGGAAGGTATTAGCACCTTTTTCATCTATGGTTATCTATGGGCTCTTGCTTGCTAGATCATTTGCTTTGTTTGAAGATGTGCTTTGTGGTGGTTTTTGAAAGTATTTTGAAAAGGCGCCTTCGTTTAGGCAAATTTTGTAATGATTCTCGTTTCGGCGAGAATATATACAAAGTGTTGGACTTTTGAAAATATTTCATATTTTGAAAGTGTTTGGTGTGTGTTTGTTTTGAAAGTGATCAAGCAACTAAGAACGTTTCTACTTACTCAAAAGTATTTTGTTCATTTCCTCCTTTCCTTTGATATTGATATCTTATCATTGATTGGTAAGAAGCCTTATATTTGGATGTAAAGGGACGGGCGTGGGTCACCGTATAGTCATGATAGCAATGTTGTGAGATATCTTAGCATTTCTCTTAAGGGACTAAGATCATTTGTAAGGCAACATTCGTAGCGTCATCGTGGGACTATGATCTTGTATTTTTTATTGTTTTTTCTAAGACATCCCACATGCATAACATGACCATTTTTTAGGTAATAAAGTGGAGTTAACCCTAGAGGTGAAAGTGTGCAAGTGTGTTTGATTTGCATGCATTTAATCTTTTATTAGGGTTATCTACTTGTTGATTTTTATCTTCCCATACAAACCCTAATTTACTAGCATTGATATGAAAGCGATAAATTGCGGAAAGTATATTTACTACTCTATTACATCATTTGGGGATGGGGTATACAAATTTACAAATGGGGATTGCAAGAAATTAAACCTAATTATGTATTACAACCATATTGAAACTTGAATAATGTACAAGAATTGAAAGGAATATAATGTACAAGGATATAAATGAAAAAGAAATAGATTTATGTTTGGTTTTTGTTAAGAAAGAGTCTTGGTTTTAACCTAATTATCTAAAAGAAAATAATTAATTAAAATAAGTAAAATTAAACCCTAGTTTAAAAGAAATAAAATTAATCAAGAAAGCATTTTTAGGATTTTTTAGAAAAGGTTTTAAGTTTAATCAAAATAGTATGGAAACTAATTAATTAAAAGAAAACCTAAATTCTAAGTTAATTTTAATTAAAAAGAAAATAACTAAACCTAAACCTAATTACTAATTTATTTAAGAAAAGAATTAATTTTTTTTAAGAAAATATTTTTTGTCTTTTGTTTTTAAAGGAATAAAATATAAGTATATAGAATGCAAATAATAAATAAAAATATTTTTTGGAATTTTTGATTTAATAAATAATAATAATAACAATAATAATAGAAATAATAAATTAACGAATATAAAATAAAATATGAAAAATAAAGTCAGGAGGTAAAAATGGAATTTAGGGCGTTTGTTAGGAAAAACAGTTTTTGTTTGAAACCTGGCTCATTAAGTGTTTTGTTTGGGAATCAGAAGAAAAAAAAAGAATAAAAATAAAATAAATGAGTTGTGTTGTCAAAAGGAAACAGGGGGTCAGAATAAGTAAAAATGCAAAGGCCCAGTTGTGGAGGCCCAGGCGCGTTGGCTTGTAGCAAAAAAGAAAGAAAAATGTTGAGAAAAAGACAAAGTGGCAGTGTTGGTGCTTGAGCTCACGCCCTCTGCAATAAACGCGCGCTGCCTTACCACTGGGGTGGCTATACATCTGTTAACTTAAACAAAACCATAAATATATATTACAAATACATTCCTAGAAATGAAGTTCATCTTCAACCTCCAGCCAGGGTCCTTGTATCTCATTCATTCTCAAAACTTCCAACATCAAACTTGTTAGAAATTTTACCAGGATTTCAGAAATGTAAACAATTTGGACTTACAATAAAAGATGAGCATGTATTTCTGAAAGTACCAAATCCTAACCAAACTTTTTTCATAGATTCAAACTTAAAATTCTCTAAGCTCAGGCAATATAAATGAAAACTATGGATATGTATAACTTCATGGCAATGATATCTACATTTTTACTTCAGAGTGTATGCACAAAAAATGCTTGTATCAAGATATTGAAGTTTGAAAACTTACCTCTTGCAGCTGGATTCGTGTGTGGAGTTTGAGCAAAATTTGAGATGGCCTGATGATCTCTTTAGCTTTCCTGGACCTCCTTGAATGTATTCCAACTCCTACTTTTCTTTGAGGATGGCTGAAACTCTCTACTCAAGTCAAGTTGTAAGCTTCAGTTTTGAAAATGGTGGATGGTGATGGAGAGATTACAGTCAGTAAACAGGACCTTGGATCACTTGCATATGAAGTATGTAAAGTGTTTGTATGATTAAAACTCAATACGCACGAGTAGATTTGGAGATGGCTATGTGAAATTCAAAACTGTTAAGTTGTGGCAGATTTTGAGTTGCAGAGTGCTTGGGAGTGTTTTGGGGTGCTTGAGCTCGTTTTTATGTTGCAATAGACTTGTGTATATGTATGTAAAAGGTAAGAGATTAATTGAACTCAAGGTTTCTCAGTTCTAGTCTTTTGGCTCTATAACTTGCTTTTGAAGAAAAGTGAGAAGACAAGTCTCAAAGTGTTGTACAAGCATGGTCTGAGTTGGTAGAGGCCTTATACATGTTTCTTTTGGTTTTGACTTTACTTGTGTGCAGAGAATACCATTGAGAGGCTCAAGAAGTTGACAATTTCAAAAGTAATGCTTTATCAAAATGGAAATCGCAACTTTGTGCCATAAATGGAAAATCATTTTGGGAAAAGCTTCAAACACTTGGATAAGGGCATAGTCAGTTGTGTAAACCATTAATTATGGAGTGAAAAACAAGTTTGATGTCTGAAAAGTGAGTATTATACAGCATGGCTATGGATTTGGTTCATGTTCATCACAAAATATGTCTTGCAAAACAAGTTTGAAACCCTAACTTCTTGCCTTTGATTCTCTTAGCTAAAGTATGGCCTTGATTAGTTCTTGGACATTTTGGAAATCTTGTAACATCCTATACAACATTTATGTTGGACATTTTTGAAGATTCAATTTGGAATTAGGTGAAAAGTTGCTATGAAGTTAGTACCAAAAATCTGCCTAACTAGGGCAAAATCTCACTAAGTCTTTTAGTTTCATGGACATGTCTTCATAAATTCATAACTTGAAATCCAAGCATTTCTAGGAAACGTTTTGCCCTACAATGTTTTAGATCTAATTGAGATCTACAACTTTCATGTTGGAAGTTTTCCTTGAATCATCTTGCATCATGATGGAAATTTGGCACAAAGTTATGAAAAAATGTTAACTTTCTAACACTTAAAAAAAATTCTAAGTCTTAGAATTTTGACTTTTCAAAGATAATTTTGAATTTTTGATTTCTTGATGAACAAACTTCATATTTTGGCATGTCTTGATGAAATATGATTTTTGAAACTTGATTTTGATCAAAAGGTCAAAGTTTGACTTTTCAGTGTACAGTTGACTTTTCATCAGTTGACTAAAATTCATCTGTCAATCCAATGATCTTGAGAGGTGATTTGAACTATGAAATTTGGTAAATATGGTGCATTTGAATCTTTGAGATCATGTCTTAAACCAATAAGTCATTTTCTTGGTCAAAAGTTAAGAACTGAGCCTTCTCAATCAAAACGATAATTTTGACCATTTTGCCCTTTTGGTGTTCTGATCAAATTTCTTTGAGGAATTATGATCCAACTTGATCAATTGACATATATGAGTTCATAGTGTTCATATAGATCTAAAATATTGAAGTTTGGCTGTAGGTTGACCACAGTTGACTTTTTATCCAATACAGTTGATTTCAGGTCATCTGATCAAATGACTGAGCAATTTTGTGATCCAAGACTTGAAACTTGACATGAGCAATATTGAGGGTTCCTAATGATCCATGAAAGTTATTTGAGGCCTTGAAAGTTCAATTTTCCTTGTGAAAACTCAAACCCTAATTTTGAGTTGTCAGTGTTTGAGAAGGTGTCTTGAACTGATCAAACCTTGTGTAGTCTTGAATCAATGGAGATCTTATGAGAGATTTCTTGAGAAATGAGAGGGTAAATTTTGGGGTACAACATGATGAATGTGCATTTGAAGAACGGGTATACCCTACTACAACATAACTCAACAACTGGCACGCAAAGGACTTCGTTCCCATCTCCTTCATTGAGGAGTAATTACTTGTTTATTGCTTTCTATTAATTCAAGAACCTTTTGTCTATAATATTAAACAATGACTTTTAAGCCATACGCTTGGCCGGGGGCACTATGGTCCATTTGTTAAGGGTTTATTTATGTTCATTTTATCATAGATCATTCAATATAAACCATTAGACTTTTGCATTCAAATTTTTATGCTCATTGTTTTTCTTTTTCTTCAACGCGTTTCTCAAAATAGCCATGTATATTACATGCACACACAGACACTCTTGCAGGTCCTAGTCCACTCCGGATCTCATTGCTAATGACTCTACTATTGCCAACTATGATTTCGAACATCCAATTAACCAAGCCAAAGACGAAGGCGAGGAAGATTGTGAAATACCGGGAGAATTAGCCAGACTTCTAATGGAAGGGCGAAAATATATTCAGCCGCATGAAGAGTCAGTTGAGGTCATCAACCTAGGTACCGAGACAGACAAGAGGTCAAGATCGGCCCCAACCTAGGAAGCAGTGTCAAAAGTAGATTGGTTCAGATGTTTCAAGACTATGTGGAAGTGTTTGCTTGGTCATATGAAAATATTCCAGGGTTGGATACCGATATTGCAGTTCATCGTCTGTTGATAAAGGAAGATTGTCCTCCTGTCAAGCAAAAAGTTCGTCGCGTGAGGCCTGACATGTCTGAAAAAATAAAAGCTGAGGTGATGAAACAATTTGATACAGGATTCCTAGCTGTGACGTCTTATCCCTAATGGGTTGCAAATATGGTGCCAGTACCGAAGAAAGACAGAAAAGTTCATATGTGCGTAGATTATAGGGATCTGAATAGGGCAAGTCCCAAGGATGATTTCCCTCTACCACATATAGATGTCTTGGTCGATAACACTTCTCAGTACAAAGTCTCCTCTTTCATGTATGGTTTATCCGGCTATAATTAAATTAGGATGGCTCCCAAAGACATGGAGAACACCACTTTAGTTACGCAATGGGGCACCTTTTGTTACAAGGTCATGCCATTCGGGTTGAAGAATGTAGGGGAAACATATCAAATGGCTATGGTAGCTTTGTTTCATGATATGATCCATCATGAAATAGAGGTATATGTGGATGATATGACTGAAAGGTCACAAACTGAAGAAGATCATCTCAATCACCTATACAAACTATTCGAGAGGTTGAAAAAGTACAAGTTGAGGTTGAACCCTAATAAGTGCACATTCAGAGTACGATCTGGAAAACTTCTAGGTTTTGTTGTCAGTAGTAAATGCATCAAAGTAGATCCTTCCAAGGTAAATGCCATACAAGAAATTCCAATACCCCACTCTGAAAAGGAGGTTAGAAGATTCTTGGGTCGTCTTAACTACATCGCCCGCTTAATATCTCACTTAACTGCTACTTGTGAGCCAATCTTCAAACTTTTGAAGAAAGATCAAGTAGTCGAATGAAATGATGAATTCCAGGCTGCCTTCAACAAAATCAAAGAATATCTGCAAGAACCTCCTATCCTCATGCCTCCAGTTGAAGGAAGACCCTTGATCATGTACTTGACGGTGCTAGAGAATTCTATGGGGTGTGGGTTGGGCCAACATGACGAGTCTGGCCGAAAAGAGCATGCTATATAATACCTGAGCAAAACTTTTACCGATTGTGAAAACAAATATTCACTGCTTGAGAGAACTTGCTGCACTCTGGCATGGGCTACTCGCCGGCTAAGACAGTATATGTTGACTCATACCACTCTACCGATTTCTAAGATGGACCCTCTCAATTACATCTTCAAGAAACCTGCTCTTTCCGGACGGATATCTATATGGAAGATGATTTTGACTGAGTATGATATTCAATACACAATGCAAAAGGCCATCAAAGGAAGTGTATTGGCAGATCATTTAGCCCATCAAGCTGTTGAGGATTATCAGTCTATGAAATTTGACTTCCCGGATGAGAATATCATGTTAGTAATCGACTGTGCAAAACCTAGACCGTATGACGGACCTGAACAAGGATCCCAATGGACTATGGTCTTTGACGGGGCTTCCAACACTTTAGGTAACGGAATTGATGTTGTGATAATCTCCCCTAAAGGTTGCCACACTCCTTTCACTTCCATATTGTCCTTCAGTTGCAAGAACAACATGGCTGAGTACGAAGCATGCATTTTGGGTCTGAAGGCTGCCATTGATTTGAGGATCAAGCATTTGAATGTGTTCGGGGATTCCTCTCTAATGATTAGACAAGAAAAAGTAGATTGGGACACTAAACACCCTAATCTTATTCCTTACAATGAGCTTGTGCTATGTTTGATTCCTTACTTCGAAGAGATCACCTTTGAACACTTCCCTAGGGAAGAAAATCAGTTAGTCGATGCTTTGGCCATGATGTCTTCTATGTTCAAGGTCAAATGGGACAACGAAGCTCCTATGATTACAATTGAGAGATTTGACGAACCTGCGCACTGTTATGAGCTTGACACTGACACAAAAGCCATGGTACCATGAGGTGAAGAGATACCTTGAAACACAAGAGTATCCCGAAGGAGTTTCCATCAATGACAGAAAGTTCTTACGAAGACTCTCAGCCAAATTCTTCCTAAGTAATGGAATCCTGTACAAACGCAACCATGATTCTACTCTACTCCGATGTGTGGACAAGAAGGAGGCAGAGGAAATTATGGAAGATATGCATGATGGTCTCTCTGGGACTCACTCTAGCGGACATACTATGGCCAAGAAAATCCTGAGAGTTGATTACTATTGGTCAACAATGGAGATTGATTCCCATCACACCTCAAAGACTTGCCACAAGTGCCAAATCTATGCTGACAAGGTCCATGTGCCTCCTATTCCTCTAAACGTCATGACTACTTTATGTCCATTTACAATGTGGGGCATTGACATGATTGGAGAGATTAAACTTATCGCTTCCAATGGACATCGCTTTATTCTGGTCGCTATCGATTATTTCACCAAATCGGTCGAAGCCGCCTCATTTGCTTCAGTCACAAAGAGCGTGGTAGCCAGATTCATCAAACATAACCTCATCTTCCACTATGGTATCCCCGAAAGGATCATCACTGACAATGGGACCGATCTCAATAATGCTATGATCACTGAACTTTGCACTCAGTTCAAAATCAAGCATCACAATTCTTCTCCTTATATACCTAAAATGAATGGTGCAATGGAAGCAGCCAACAAAAACATTAAGAAGATTGTGCAGAAGATGGTAGTGACCTACAAAGACTGGCATGAGATGTTACCGTTTGATCTTCATGGCTATCGTACTTCAGCTCGAACATCAACTGGGGCAACTCCCTTTTCTTTGGTCTATGGCATGGAAGTTGTCCTACCAGTGGAAGTTCGGATTCCCTCACTGAGGATTATGAATGAAGCAGGCTTAGGCGAAGATGAATGGATTCAAACAATATTGGATCAGTTGAACTTGATTGATGAAAAGCGACTGGCTGCCGTTTGTCATGGTCAGATGTACCAAAAACGTATGATCAAGGATTTTAACAAAAAGATCAGGCCTAGAGTATGTCAAGCTGGTGACATGGTGATAAAGCGCATGATTCTTCCACAAGGCGACCCTAGGGGAAAATGGACTCTCACTTACGAAGGGCCATTTGTTGTCAAGAGAATTTTCTCTGGAGGTTCCTTGATGTTGACTACCATGGACGGTGAAGACTTCCCATATCCTGTGAACGCGGACATAGTTAAAAAATGCTATGCATAAAAGACTCGCTAGGTTGACACACCTAGACAAGATAAGGGCATCCCGGAAAACCAAAAGGTTTAGGCAAGAATTAGGGATATATGCAAAAGATTGTACACCCGGGAAGTTGAAAACCCGAAAGGGAGACTTGGGCAAAAATGGGTATCCTGGTGGGCTGAAAACCCGAAAGGGAGGTCTAGGAAAAAGTTAAGGATTGAAAGCGTATGACTATTTCCCGTGGAATCACCACAGTCGACTTTATTACCAAGGTCCGAGTTCAAACGGTACAAGATCAGTCCAATCAACTTCTGTCAATGGAAAGGGACATTCGAAGACATTGGGGCAATAGTAGAGTTGGAACGCAATGAGATCACTTCCACATTGCTATTATTTTTGTTTTCAACTTTGTTTTCTTTTCGATGATTTCCTCTTACTAGGATCTTCGTCTCTTTGTACAAAAACGCCTATTCATGGGCAAAATATCAATACAAATATACTTTGAAGTGAAAATTTTCTGTTTTTTATTTTGAATGCAAAGATGTCCAATGACTAAAATTGAACGAACATATGCATGTGAACATAATTAAAACTATTTAGCACATGTGTCCTGCCAAGCAGAAGCAAGCATCTCTTTAATGTATATGGGATATCCCCATAGAGTTAACTAATTATCATTATCCCCACAAAGTCCTTTTCATAGGGTAGTCCCTATCCAGAGTCTCAATCTCTTGATATCCCTCTCCCCAGCTGAGTGGGTCCTAAAAGAAGAAGCCTTGTGGATCTCTTCCTAAAAGAACTCACCTTGTCAGCAGTTCGTCAAATTTCCTCAACAGGGTTTAGTTCCCCAGCTGAGTCTGTCATCCCCGACTGAGTCTATCCTCTCTAGTTTGAGTTTGCCTCTCAGACTATTACAAATCAGAGGACCACAACCCCTGATCCCCAGTGAAGTCACCAACAAAGTCATTGCTATCTCCGAAAGTTGCGGCGAAGCCTGGACCCGACCAGATAACAGTTTAACTTCAGTAAGTTGTTATGAAGCATGGACCCAACCAGATAATAGTGTAACTTTTCAAAATACTACGGAGCCTGGCCCCGACCAGATAATATCTCAACTTTCAGTTACTATAAAGCTTGGACCCGACCAGATAATAGTTAACTTCTCAAGACACTATGAAGCCTGGAACTGACCAGATAATAGTTTAACTCTTCGAGATTTTGAAAAAAAACCTGGACTCAACCAGACAAGGGTTTAACTTCTTTTCCCCAGTAGAGTTTGCCTCTACCCCAGCAAGTTACTGTGAAGCCTGCACCCGACCAGATATCAGTTCAACTTTATCTTTTCAAGCGAGTTATTGTGAAGCCTAGAATTTGACCAGATAGCAATTAACTTTATTCCCTCGGAAATTTGTTGTGAAGCCTGGAACCCGACTAGATAACAACTAATTTCAAGCAAGTTACTGTGAAGCCTGGAACCCGACCAGATAACAGTTCAACTTCAAAAAAAAATTCTGCGAAGCCTGGAATTTGACCAGATAACAGTTAATTTATTCTTCCCCAGTAAGTCAGTGTGAAGCCTGGAACCCGACCAGATAACAGTTCAACTTCAAGCAATTTTCTGCGAAGCCTGGATTTTGACCAGATAATAGTTAATTCAGATCTTACCCTGCAAGTCACTGTGAATCCTGGAAGACGACTAGATAGAAGTCAACTTCATTATCCGCAATAAATTTCTCCCAAGCCTTGATTTCGACCAGATAACAGACAGTTTTCGATGCTCAACACTCTCCACAGAGTCTCTTTAAACAAGTCGATATTCCTCAGCAGAGTATCTCCTTAAACAACAGAACATGAATTCCCAACGAAAACAGTCTAAACAAAGTTGAAGATACGCCTACTCTCCAATAACAGTTCAAGTCTCAGCCTCCCAAGGCTCCCTAGCATATTGTCAAGGACTTATTTTCCTAGACAAAGATACGCTGTAATAAACGCATCACATTTATAAATCATAACGCATACATGAAAAATGCATATAGTATAAGCTCATTTATTTTGAGACCATCATTACATCATGCATACATCTACATGCAACTAATCTTTTTTTCCTTTCAGGAAAATCAACGGACAAAGACATCTACCACTCCAGTTTAAATCAACCAAAGATTTATCCTGATACCTTCCCCAGTCACTCTGAGTGGCATCTCTAAGCCCATTCCCTACACAGTCAACTAACACATCATCGAGTGCAAATTTCTGGGCACTCTAGTGTTCAATCATCTTCCACCTTCAAGTCAGGAATGGCGGAATCGCCAATCTAACACTTCAGGTTTAAGAAGATTGAACAGGGGCAGCTGTTGTACCCCAAAATTTGCCCTCTCATTTTTCAAGGCCTTTCTCACAAGTATTCTCAAGGTTCAAGATTGCACAAGTACATTTGGATTTTCCAGTACCAGGATTAAAAGGAAACTGTCAAAAAGGGAGAAAACAGATAAAAATAATATTTTGACAACATTTGGAGAAAAACAAGTGTTCTTCGATTCAGCTCCTTCGATTGGCCTTTTGGCCTCTTTCGATGCAAGTTTGGCTTGCATCTTTCGACTGGACGTGGGCCTCTGGCACGTTGGTTTGGATTCACAAGGCACAAATCCCCCTGTAGTCTCTTTCGATTCCAAGGAGAAAGGATCCCTTTTAGCATCCTTTGATTTTCACTTTTCCCCCTATATGCCTCTTTCGAATCTGGGCATTTTGACCTCCTACATGCACCTTTCGTTTGAGCATGTGGTTCCTGCAGTACAAGCTACTTGTCACACCTTTCGTTTGGGCATGTTGGTTCCCTTCATGCAGGTTTCATTCGAACATAGATCTTTTTCATGTTGGCATGAAGTCACAAGGCAAAAAGCCTATTGTAGCCTCCTTAGATTCCAATTCAAAAAGCCTCCTTTTGGCATCCTTCGATGGCACATTCAAACTTCCTACATGCATCTTTCGTTTGGATTTGTGGCCTCCTTCGATTGAAAGTTGGGGTTACGTACTTCATTTGGGAAGGAAATCTCCTTCGATGCAAGTTTAATCCATAAGCTTCATTTGGGCATTTTTCTCCCTGTGAAGTAGTCTTCTTTAGTACATTGCTAGAACCCTTCGAAACAAGTGGAAAATAGGATTTTGAAAGAACACTGATCAAATCTTTGGGCCATGCTACATGATCTGAATTTGCAGGATTAATGCTTGTATTTCACTCCATAGTTAATTGCTTACATTTTGGATTAAGCTATTGTGCAGGTGATTAAGCCTTTGTCCAGAAGTTTTTTTGTATGAAAGTGAACTTGCTAGTACAAATCCTGTCCCAAGCCCATGCTTTGCTTAAATCCTGTTTGTACTTCACCATAAGTCAGGGAAGTCATCCCCTTTTAACCAACAACTTTAGTATTTAACCTTGGGATCTTGGAAAATCTGACTTAGCTTAATATTCACGTTTCAGCCAAGCCACCTTTTTGTTTAAACTCCCAAACCTTTTCTCTATAAATAGAGAAACCATTGACAAAGAAAGGGTCCAGATTTTTTTTAGAGATAAAAAATCATAAAAATCCTGAAGCACTCAAACTCTCCAAAATTCTCAAACTCTCCAACATTCTCAAACCTTCAAAACTATAAGATTTTTTTCACAAAAAAACTCAGTAGTGTACCTTTTGATTCACTTCCCCTAAACTGCAGTATAATAACCTTCAATTCACTCATCACCGCCATATACTCTCTTTCAATTCAGTGACTGCACAAACCAAGCAAGTAACTGAACTAGCTTCAGGAAGATTCCAGCGAAGCTCCCTCCACCACCAAAGAAGTCACCTACAACTCTTTTGATTAAGCACTTCAAGAGGTAAGTTCTCTCTAAACTTGGAACTCTTTCATTTAAATATCATATGCACATGCCAATAAAGAAAAATGTAGATATTTCTAGACCATGTTTTAGCTTTCGATTCTTACTGCCCATATGCTAAAAAATCAACCTTAATTAGTTATGCTTTAGACTTTGAGACCCTTTGGTTTTTGTGCTAATCCCAGGACTGTAGTTATGTTTGGATGTTATGTTTTAAGAACTTAAGATAGGTTTGTTATACCCTTTGATTAGCTAGCTGCACAAGCCTTTCAAATCATAATCTAAGGGCCTAGTATACTTACAAGGAGTCAGCAAGGAACCTGTGGAAAAGCCAGAACCTTGCTGTTTCCAGACCTCAGTCGAAAGACAGAACCTTGCTGCCTCAAACGAAAGACAGAACCTTGCTGCCTCCGAGCCTCAAATGAAAGACAGAATTATGTTGACTTCCAAGCCCAGACGAAAGGCATGCCCACAATAATTCCAACCCCCCGTCGAAGGAGACAGAAAGGAAAATCGAAGGGCATGACTCTACTGACCCCAGACCCCAAATCGAAGGAAGTCAAAAAACACAGAATCGAAGGGAGTTTCCTCCTGAATCGAAGGACCCATTTTTCTTGCTTTTATTTTATTTTTTCCTTTATATTTTCATGCTATTCAATATGGTTGTATTAATGTAGGATTTTATCTTTTAGCATTTTATTATTTTGGTACGCTTGCTAGTAAAATAGGGAATGTATGGCAAGATAAAATCAACAAGTAGACAACCCCTAATCAAAGACTAAATGCATGCAAATCAAACACACTGTTCACACATGCACCCCTAGGGTAATTCTACTTGTTTCCTTATAAAAAATGGTCATGTTATGCATGTGGGATATCTTAGCAAAAACAATCAAAATACAAGATCATAGTCCCTCGATGACGCTTCGAATGTTACCTTACAAATGATCTTAGTCCCTCAAGAGAAATGCTAAGATGTATCACAACATTTCTATTCATGACTATGCGATGACCCACGCATGTCCCTTTGACATCCAAAGATAAGGCTTCTTACCAATCAATGGTAAGATAGCAATATCAAAGGAAGAGAGAAATGAACAAAAGACTTTTGAGTAGGTAGAAAGGTTCCTAGTTGCTTGCTCACTTTCAAAATAAACATCCTTGTAAACACACACCAAACACTTTCAAAACATGAAATATTTTCAAAAGTCCAACACTTTGTATACGTTCTTAAAAGACGGGAACCATTACAAAGTTTTCCTAAACAAAGGCGCTTTTCAAAAATACTTTAAAAAAAACACCACAAAGCACACTTTCAAACAAAGCAAGTGATCTAGCAAGCAACTAAGAGCCCATAGATAACTATGGATGAAAAGGGTGCTAACACCTTCCCTTTTCGTAATCTACCCCCTGAACTCAAGAAAATAATCCCAAAGGTCTTTCCTGTTCTTTTCACCCTTTCCTTTATTGGATAAAAGAAAGGTCGGTGGTGACTCTTGCTATCCGTAACAATTGCGATCAAACGCAAAACATCCCAAGTTAGTTCTCCCACTGTGTTACAATAAGCAACAAGCACAGATCAGTAAACAAGAAAAGTAAACGCAGACAAGTAAATAAGAAGGACAACTACCTAAGAGCGCTAAAGCATCCTTGAGGGTACCATACTCGAGGATCCATTTGGTGTTAATATACCGAGTCTCGAGCATGGGTTTCCCATATCGATCAACAATGATATCCCCACTCTTGGTCACACGCTGAGCAGGAGTGAAACCATCAATCAAACCCACGATCTTATTATAACTAGCCTGGTCCTTATGACCCAACTTTCCATGCCTAATGATGTAATGATCAGTACCCTGATCAAAGTGGTCTTTGCCCCAATGAAAGTGGATCTTCTGAACCTTCTTCCTCCTCTCCCGACCATGATCATTGAGAAGAGGATTCCCATTCGTCCCGTACATGACCTCTCAGTCGAAGACAGAAGTAAGGGTCGTCACTGACACTGGATGGACCAGATAATACCTGTCTTTAAATGTCCGGACAGAATATGAGAACGCCTTGAACAATCTCCTTGGGTGCTTCAAAGGAACCCTACCATACTGCATGTTTGAAGACTGGCACTGGATATGGAAAGAACAAAAGAAAAAGGGAACTGTGGCACCAATCTGAAGATACCGCATACGATCTTAAATGCCCAAAGGAAAGCTATTGAATTAGGGTGTAGTTGGGAAGGCGCTAAATCCAAATGGTTGAAAACGGCCACCTGAAGATCACTAAAAGGTAGCCTAAGTTCCAGCTCCTTGAACACAAACTCATACATCGAGAATCAATTATCCTCGAATTTCGAGCATATCCATTCATCTTCTTCAGGGAAATTCTCGGGCTCTAGTGGGGTGTCTACCTTCCTCACAAGGGATAACGCTTCTTCGAGAAAGTCAGCGAAGTAAGAGGTTACCCCTCTAGGTTCCTGCCTAACCCATCATAGTTTTGGATCGTCGATTATGTTGGCCAACTGCGCTTCCTTGGCTTTATGAACCATTTTGACCTGAAAAGCATAAGACAAAACTGAATTCAACTGTCAAAACAAATCCACCCTTCCACGGATAATCAAGTGAAAAGACATAGAACAGCATGGGGACGAGCCCATTAACCAAAGCCCTTACTCAATAGCAACGAAAACAAGAGGAAATCTTCCCTGACAGAGAGACTCAACCTCCCCGACATGCAAGCCCATTAACCTCATGGGGAAGAGACTCCTAGGCGCCTAAACTACGAACTCCGCTTTAAATTCAGCAGAAAATTCATGCAAATCACTAGAAAATGGTTTAAACGCATCGGAAAACTCATTTACCTCACCAGGAAACTCATGAGTCTCATTGGTACAAGACTTACTCACCGTCATAACAGCGGCACGAGAACCAACAAAAACGCAAAGTCCTAAGTTTTCTACATGACACTAATGTTATCATCAACATTGGTGTTTGAGAAATGGCCCAGCCAGCATCAACCAAAACAGTAGTCAGACTAAAACAGCTTTCACACAACCAGCAATCAGAACTAACAGTATTCAGGATAACCCTAATGCAAATCAAGAAGAATCTGAAAGATTACCCGTATAAGGGAGGAGAGACACCAGACGATGATGATATCTATGACAATGTTGACTGAACTCCAAGAAAGAAACCAGAGAATTCAAAAGCAAGGATGTGCAAAAACTGGAAATTGCGTCCCTCTTCTCCCATTTATAGACCACTTCTGGTCACGTGCACGCGTGTGTAATACGGTGGGAGAACTGGTGTTTTTGGTTTTATCCAAATGTGCGGATAGCTAGAGTCGCCACCGACTTTTCTTTTATCTAATATTTAGGAAAGGTGAAAAGAACAGGAAAGACCTTTGAAATATTTTGAGTTTGAGGGGTAAGTTATGAAAAGGGAAGGTCTTAGCACCCTTTTCATCCATAGTTATCTACGGGCTCTTAATTGCTTAGCTCACTTTGAAAACATGCTTTGTGTGTGTGTGATTTATTTGAAAACATTTTGAAATCACCAATGTAAGGCTGACTTTGTAATGATTCTTGTATCAGTCCTCAAGAATGTATACAAAGTGTTTTGAAAATAATTGTTTGAAAGTGATGTGTGAGGATTGAACACTTAAGTGCCCAGAAATTTGCACTCACATGTGCACAAAGTAACACAGTTGGTTGATTATATCGGGAATGGGCTTAAAGATTCCATTTAGAGAGACGACAGGATGTCGTCGGAGATGGGCTTAAAGATTCCATCCGAAGTAACTGTTGATAGGAGTACCAGAACGAGTCTACGCTCGACTTCATATGATGGAAATGCTTTTCAGAATGAATCTCTGAAGAAAATTCTTTTCAGAATGAAGCTCTGAAGGAAATTCTTTTCAAAATGAAGCTCTGAAGGAAATGATTTTTAGAATGAAGCTATGAAGGAAATGCTTTTCAGAATGAAGATCTGAAGGAAATGCTTTTCAGAATGATGCTCTGAAGGAAAATCTTTTCAGAATGAAGTTCTGAAGGAAGTGCTTTTCAGAATGAAGCTCTGAAGGAAATGCTTTTGAGAATGAAGCTCTGAAGGAAATGATTTTCATAATGAAGCTCTAAAGAAAATGCTTTTCAGAATGAAGCTCTGAAGGAAATTCTTTTTAGAATGAAGATCTGAAGGAAATTATTTTCAGAATGAAGCTCTGAAGGAAATGCTTTTCAGAATAAAGATCTGAAGGAAATGCTTTTCATAATGAAGATCTGAAGGAAATTCTTTTCAGAATGAAGATCTGAAGGAAATGCTTTTCACAATGAAGCTATGAAGGAAATGCTCGTCAGAATTAGTATATGAAGGAAATGCTCGTCAGAATTAGTCTCTGAGGCAAATGCTTTTCAAAATAAAGCTCTGAAGGAAATGCTCGTCAAAATTCAGACTCTAGGGGGAATTCTTTTCAGAATGAATCTCTGAAGGAAGTGCTCGTCAAATTCCAGTCTTTGAGGGAAGTGCTTTTCAGAATGAATCTCTGAAGAAAATGCTTTTCAGAATGAAGCTCTGAAGGAAATGCTCGTTAGATTTCAGTCTCTGAGAGAAGTGCTTTATAGAATGAATCTCTGAAGGGAATTCTTCTCAGAATGAATCTCTAAAGTAAATCATTTAGTTATATAGATAGTCTTTCCGTCTTGTTTCAGGAATTGACCTATGACTTGTTTATAAATTGCTGATAATATTCGTCTATTTGTGAACTTAACATGAAAACAAAGTTAACTTCATGCAATGTCATGATGCATGAAATTTATTTTGTAATGATGCTCTCAAAATAAATGAGAATAGTACATGGTTTTGTATGCATATGTTATGATATTTTGTAAATGATGTATAGATGCAATATCTTGTTGGGGCGTATCGATAGCTTTGTATAATATCTCTGGCTGGGGAAAATAAATCCCTGATTGTTGTTGGGGATGAAGATAGTAGTTCTTTAATTTTCATTTAGAATGCCCTTATTGAGGATTTCTTCTTTCTGTTTGAGGACACTCTGTTGAGGATGTTCGACTTCTACTTGGGGATGGAAGCATTCAAGGAGAGTCGGTCATTCATCGTTCTTTGAAGGATTTGATTCTTATATACCCTAACTGGGGATAAAAGGATATGAATAATCCTTTGATACATTATTTGACCAGGTTTCATATATGAGTATCAGCTTTCCTGGGGAGGATAACCTTGAATGACATATGGCTGGAGAAGAGAATCTTGTCGGGGAATTGCAATATTGGAGAAATAAACTTTGTTGGGGAAATAAACCCTGTAGACTATGTTGAGGAAATAATCTTTGATGGGGATTGGAAATTCATAGGCAGCGCCGAGGAAGTTTCCATTATATGTTGGGGAAATTATTAAACTTCCTTATCTTCTAGGGGACCTATTGGAGAAGATGATCATGTCAAGATATTTATCATGGATATGGAGATGAACTGCCGGAAGATGCCCCAATTTCTGTTTGAGGGCATATTAGATTTGTTGGGTTATATATCTTTGTTGGGGATGAGCTTGTGAAGATAGCTTTATAGAGATAGTTCCATGGAGATTTCCCTGTGGGGGTTTGTGGATAACTTGAACATTATCCCAACTCCTAGAGTCTTTAGTAAATGTTGATCAGAGTGATAAATCTTCTATTGATAAACAAGTGATGAGATAACGGGACATAGTTATACGAATTATTCCCTAATATTTTCCTAGACTGCCTTTTCTGATTTTTAGTCCACTAGGATACCCTTTTTTGCCCAAGCCTCCTTTTCAGGTTTTCGACTTACCGAGTGTATAATTTTATTTATATATCCCTAATTTTTGCCCGAACTCTTTTTGTTCGTCGGGATGCCCTTATTTTTTCCTAGGCCAATCAACCAAGCGGGTCTATTTTTCATGCGTAGTATTTTTGACTATGTCTGTTGTTGTACCCCAAAATTTTCCCTGCCTTTTTATCAAGACATTTCTTACAAAAGTTCTCAAATGCTCACGGATTCTCAAGAGTTTATCAGACAATCTCACCTCCTAAGAAATGGGTCCACAACTAGGGTTTTGGTTTTCTCAAGGAAAATTGGACTTTTAATCCCTTAAGTGACTTTCATGATTCATCATAGGTCTCCAATAATTCTCATACCAAGTTTAAAGTCTTGCATCACAAATTTGCTCAGCCAATTGCTTAGAGGAATGCAAATCAGCTGTATTGAGTAAAAACTCAAATATGGTCAACATACAGTCAAACTTCAAGATTTTTGGTCAACATCAACATTTTGAAGTCATATTCATCATTTTATCAAGGTTTGAACATAATTCCTCAAGAAAAACCCTCAGATCACCAAAGGGGCAAAATTGTCAAAATTATGGTTTTGACTAAGAATGATCGATCATTGACTTTTGACCTACTACATGACCTAATGACTTGAAGCATGGTCTCAAGGGCTCAAATATAAAATCTTGACCTAGCTATATGGCTCAAAAAATTTCCAAGGATACAAGTGATTGATAGTTGAAGAATTGAGATCAACTGATGGAAAGTCAATGTCACACAAAAAGTCAAACTTTGACATTTTGGTCAACTTTGAACTTCAAAAACCAAGAGTCATCAAACCATTCAAAACTATCAAGCTTGATCATCAAGAATCAACAAAGTCAACAAAATTCAACAAAAGTCAAAGATAGAAAATTTTCTAAGTGTTAATGCTTTATTCTTAACAAATTCACTACTTCATGGCCTCTTTTCACTAAGATGCAAGATGATTCAAGGGAAACTTTCAACATGAAAGTTGTAGAACTTAATGAATTCTACAAATTTTTCCTTGAGGGTTGATGTCCAGAAAATGCTTGGATTAGGAAATATAGGCTCATGAAGTCATGACATTTTTATCTAACACTTAGTAAAATTTTCAACAAGTTTTGGTCAGTTTTTCCTCTTAACTTCTTGGCCAATTTTCACCAAGTTCCCATTTGATTTAGTCAAACTGGTCAACATGAAACTTGTAGACAATGTTTCAACCTTTCCAAATCTTCAAGAACACATTTTTATCATGCTTGAGCTAGGATATTCGAGGAGATAAAATTGGGCATCCATTCTTGAATTATAGGTCATATTTGTGAAGAGCTCAAGAACAAATTTTCATGCCATGCTGCATAATCTTGCTTTGCAGGCCTCTTAACATCTAAATATATCCATAATCAGGTGATTGCACAAACTTTTGAGCCATTATCCACTTGATTCCAGCTTTGTCCAAGACAATTTTCCATTTTTGGCACAAAGTTACCATTTCCATTCTTGTAAAGCATGCTTTATCACGAAGTCCACTCTCCTTGAGCCTCTAACTTGTTCCCTCTGCACACACTCCACACAAAAGCCATAAGCAACATGTTTAAAGCCTCTAACTACTATATATTTCCTTATACTAAACATTGGAACCGAGTTCTTTAAGTTTTCTTCATTTAGAATCCAACCAAACCATAACTCTTCAACTTGCAAACCCGATGTTCTCCTTCCCTCCAGCCTTTCCCTATAAATAGAAGATAATTTTGCAAGCCAAAACACGATTTCATAAGCCCTTGAACCCTCCTCAATCACTTCCAAAGTCAGAATAGGCATAAAACTCCATTTTGTTGCCATTTCTGACCTTGAACATCAAACACCTAATCCATTCGTGTGTTTTCATTCTAAATCATCCACAAAGCTTCTATAACTCATATAGAAGCTATTCAAACACATGTTATACCACTGTAACATCATCTTCATCATCCTCCATTTTCAAAAATAGAGCTCTGCAACTTCACTTGTCCAGAAGAATTGAGGCACTCTCAATCCAAAGTAAGCATTGCAATAGCTTCATAGGAGTTCAGTGAAGCTATCCAGATCATCACAACATCTACAGGAGTGCTCTAACTCCAGACTCGATTCTCACTTCAGAGGTAAGTTTTTCTAACATTGAAATCCATATTCAAGCATCATTTACACTTTCTTTCTAAAGAAAAAATGTAGATATCATTGCCCTAAAGCTAACCATGTGCTTACTTTTCATTTATATTGCATGCGTGATGAGAATTTTGAAACTGAAGTTTCTAAAAAAATTAGGGTTCATTTTGGTACCAACATAAATTCATCTTAATCTTTGAGTTTTAGCTGAAGTTAATGGCATGGTTAAATTCGTGGTGAAATTTGGAACAACTTTGATGTTTACATTTACTAATTTGGTTGAGAAATGAGCATCTTACAAAATTCAAAAATGTGTTCATGGCTAATGGTGTGAGGAATAAAATGAAGTTATATTTAGAAATGAGTTTGTAATATATTTATTGGTGGATATTTCATAACTGGATGAAAAAGCCACCCTAGTGGCAAGCGCGTGCGTACAAAGTCTTTTCCTGCCTTCGGGACCTGGGTTCGAGCCATAGCGTACCCTTTTATTTGTTTCATATTTTCTTCTTTTAGATCCAATACAAATAGGTTCAAGACGCGCATGGTGTTCCTCTCTTCATCACCATCTGATCATCACAAGATTAAATCCAACACCCCAAATGAACAAACGCATGATACACTTTCAAGAGGAAACCACACTAAATCAATATAGGGGTTGGATTCCTTGTTTTGGCCCCAGTGCTTTTGCTTTTTCCGCACCTCCCTTTTACTAACTTACAGACCCATTTTCATTCTTATTTTACTTTTTCGATTCAAACAAAAAATCTGTTTTGGGCCTATTATTCCTTTTCACACCCTCTAAATTTCTTTTACACCACTGACCCTTTTGATTTTCTACTTTTTATTTTATTTGTTTTTTTCTTTATTAAATTAATTTTATCATAAAAAAATTTAGATTTAGGTTTTAATTAATTACCTTAATTTTCATAAATACAAATTAATTTAATTTAATCACTTTTGCTTTATTTTGTTAACTAATTTGAAAAATAATTAGAATTAGGTTTTATTATTATTTCACAATTTTTTTCTAAAACATCCAAATTATTTTCTAAACAATTAAAAAATCATTAGACTTAGGTTCTATTTTAATTTCCTTAATTTCAATTAACTTAGATTTTTTAGGTTTTGTTTAAAATAATTAGTTAACTTCTCTTTTAATTAAAACTAATTAGTTTTCTTAGGTTAATTATCAAACTTTGTTTTCCATCAAAAAATCACAAACAAAATATTTTCTTTTCTCTTTTATTCATTGTACACTTTTTGTGTATTTTTATTACTTTGCATTATTGTAACTATTCAATGGTCTGTAATATATAATTAGGGATTATTACTTTCCTCCCCATTCACAAATTTGTACTCCCCATTCCGGAAGCATTGTAATAGCGTAGGATATCTAATTTCTTCAATTTATCGTTTTCTATATTTCTGTTAGTAATTGGGGTTTGTATGACAAGATTAAAATCAATCATAGCAAAACCCTAATTCAAGACAAAATAATTGAATCAAACATACTTTGCACACATGCACCTCTAGGGTAAACCTCATTTATTTCCTCAGATGAAAAGAGTCATGTCCCTCGAACGTGAGATGCTTTAGCAAAGACTCTCGATTAAAAGATCATAGTCCCTCGATGACCCTTCGATATTGCCATTGGTAAACGAACTTATTCCCTTATGACAATTGCTAAAGTGTCCTATAAGTTGCCTTCTATGACTATATGATGACCCACGTCTGTCCCTCACATTTAATGATAGGGCTTCCTACTAACTAATGGTAAGATAACACTATCTAAAGGAGGAGTAAAAGAACAAAGACTTTTTGAGTAGGTAGATCGCTCGTAATCTCTTGCTCACAAACTAAAACAATTTCTGCACGTCACACTTTCAAAACAACTATCTTCGAAACACTTTTCAAAAACAAACATTTTGTATACATTCTCAACGATATGAGAATCATTACAAAATTTCCATACTTAGGCATTTTTAAAATATTTTCAAACATACACAAAACACAAACCATTTCAAAAGTGAGCTAGCAATTAAGAGCCTGTAGATAACTATGGATGAAAAGGGTGCTAACACCTTCCCTTTTCATAACCTACCCCTCGAATTCAAGAAAATTCTCAAAAGGTCTTTCCTGTTCTTTTCACCCTTTCCTTTATTGGATAAAAGAAAAGTCGGTGGCGACTCTTGCTATCTCCAACATTTGTGATAAAACGTAAACCCAAGTCAGTTCTCCCACTGTATTACAAAACTGGTGACTCTATTGGGGACAATGTACTAAAAGTAGGGTTACCTTAAGATCTAGATCACCTTTATTGCTTTACTTGTTTGTCTTGTTTGCTTTATATTTTTGGATATGTTTAGGGTTTATTTCTTGTATAGATCTTATACCCAGATCTGGGGAATTTTAGGTAAGTAGCAATAGATCGTGAAAATTGTACGGCGTAGACTGATATGGTTGAAATGATGGCTATGTTAGTGTGACACATTTGTTGGTACATGTGTCCCTTTAGTTAAATCAAGGAGAATACGGGGGCGCTGTGTGGTGTCATAAATCTCTAACTAACCGTAGAACCTTAGTTGAACAACTTAGCAATTAGAAAGTAGTGAGATAGCCGGCTTTGGTGCAGACTAAAGTTGGTTAATACTCGATACTACACTCATTGAGATCGGACTATCGGGATATTTCGGTCGCAGTTCCGATGCTTGTGCTGAAACAATGCCCGAGAAGAAAGATTAGTGATATTGAGGCTCCTAGAACCCGGTTACTTCTTTTAGGACAGGTTGAGCTAACTAAAACTTCAAAAGGGTACTTACCTATAAAATCCATGCAAGCTTAAACCTAAGGCCCTATGTGTTTTATTTGTGTATGATTAATTATTCGAACATGACATCATCAACATCATGACATCATGCCATATCATTTTCACTAACCATTTCAAGGACCTAGGGATTCATATTTGTTATGTTTTATAGTTTATGGCCTCCACTCGCAAAAACACTATCCGAATCAGCGTTGTAAGGATGCCTTCTCAACTTAAGGAGTTAGTCTCAAGGGCTCTCGAAAGTTCTCCATTCATCAAAAGGCATGGTTGACTACTCAGTTTAGTTACCTTTGGTTTTAAAGAAGATATGATAAGTGCTCTATTCCAGTTCTTTAATCCCGCTCATCCCTAATTCACCTTTCCAGATTATCAACTAGTACCCACAATAGAAGAATTCTCTGAGCTGCTGAGAATACCTGTTCTTGACCGGACACCTTTCACTGGTTTAGAGAAATATCCATAACCTGAATAAATTGCAACAGTCTTACATCTAAAGCGGTCCAACATTGTAGCTAATTGAGAAACAAGGAGTGGAGTCAAGGGTTTTCTAGCTAAATTCCTGTTAGAGAAGGCTCGATTGTTTTTAGAGGCTATGAATTTTCAAGCTTTCTAAGAAATCTTGGCTTTATTGATCTATGGTTTGGTGCTATTCCCTAATCCAGGCCAACTCATAGATGTGAATGCTATCAAAATCTTCGTTTCTCGTAACCCTGTGCCTACTTTGCTCGGAGACATTCTACATTCTCTTCACACTCGTACTATGAGGAGGATAGGGACTCTTATATGTTGCATATCGTTGCTATCTATGTGGTTTATTTCGCACCTTCCCCGATTAGTATTGAAGAATGAACAAGGTTTGAGGTGGTTTCAAAGGATGATGCCATTCTCTCATTCGAATATATATTGGTGTTCCTAATCTCATGAGGATATTACTATCATTGACTGTTGTGGGAAATTCCATAATGTTCCGCTCCTTGGCATTAGGGGAGGTATTACTTACAACCCTTCTCTGACTCTATGACAATTTGGTTACGCTCGAAGAAATGGTCATAATGACACACTTATTCAGGGTATTATGTTTGACTACGAGAACAATTTGCAAGGTTATCGTCAAAGGTTTGGACGAGCTTGGGGTATGGTAAACAAGATTTATAGTAAGACTTTGGGACATAAGAATTCTATCCCTTTGGAGCCTTATCTCAAATGGGTGTGATCTCGCGCTCAAAACCTCATTATGCCATATCCAGCTATCCTACCAGTTATTATGGAGCCCATTTCCGAAGAGGATATTCCTTATACCATTCTCCATCCTGACATGCCTACTGACCTCGAAGAATTGCAGAAGTCCTAGATTCAACTAAAGGGAGAATGAGACACCATTGAAGCTCAATTCTATGCAAGCGAGAAGAAAGTGTTGGAGCTCACAAAGCAACTACATGAAGAGAGGAGCCTTAATGCATACATCGACACGGAGAGGAAGCGTCTGTAGGAGACTTAAGTCTTAGGTTTTAGGAGTTCATTTTGTTGCCTCTTTGAGACCCTTTTGCTTTTTCGTTATAAGCCCAAGATGCAATTGTAATTTTTGAACTTATTAATGCAATCTTTGTTTCTATTTCCTTTTTGGCTAGCAAATTTAAATCTATTAAAGGTCCTTGAAAACATTGCATTCACATATCATGCATAATTTCATAAGCAAGTTTTCCGATACAGGTTTCCTCATCTATTTAATGTTTATTTCAGTATAAGATGGATCTCGAGAAAACCGTCAAAGATCTGCAAACTCAACATGCACAGTTTCAAGAGACTCTCCTGAACCTAGCCAAAGGGCAACAGGAAATGATGGTGTTCCTCGTCACGAAGAAGAAGACTAAGAAGCAGGTTGTTATCCTTAACATGGGGAGGAGATTTAATGATCATGCCTGACTGGCTCAAGCAGATGAGGTCTCCTCCGAGGAAGAAGACAATCAAGGAGAGGGTGTTAGAAGCACCAGGGTTAGGGTTGGAAATAACCATATTTCTGAGGATGAAGACTACTCTGAAGAGCAGTACCCTCCGGTGGATGACAAATACAAGCAGCTGGAAGACTGACTCAAAGCCATGGAAATTAAAAATGTGCCTGGATTGGACTTTGGAGATTTAGGTTTGATCCCAGGGGTAGTCATCCCCCTTTGACTGACCGATAATTGGTGGACATGTTCATGGGCACTCTGACGGGTCTGTTTTTTAATTTGTTGATTGGGAGTTCTTCATCAGGGTTTACTGAACTGGTTTTGACTGGCGAACAAGTTGAAAGTGGTATCAAGAGCGGGAATATTCAGATGGTTGCATCCTCTAGTACCTTGAAGAATCCTCTAGATGGTTGCATCAGTCTGTAGAGGCAGTGTTAATCTCTAATCCAACACTTGTTGGACCACAACAATCGGGTAATCAGCATAGGTTAAACGCTCCGAGAAGGAAATTCACCAGGATTAATATGCCATTACCTCAAGCATTACAACATCTGTTGAAAGCACAATTGATAACAGTACGGGATCCTTCTCAAAATCCCAACACATCCTCTCTAAAATAAAACCCAAATGCAAAGTTTGCCTATCATTCCAATAGTCTTAGGCACGACACCAACGATTGTTAGGCCCTAAAAAGCAAAATCCAAGACATGATTGATGCAAAGTAAATTGAATTTGATCCTCCCGAGACCCCTAATGTGATTACTGCGCCCATGCCCAGTCATGGTAAAGGTGTTAATGCTATTGACAATGTTTCCTATGTCTCCACCATAAGTGACTTGACCATTCCCTTGATGACCGTTAAGAAGAATCTGATACGAGCCGGTTTATTTTCGGGTTGTCCTGAAAATCGTTACCATTGTGCATCCCAAACTAACGGTTGTATGTGGCTGAAGAAGGGTATTCAACGCTTGATTGACAACCATGAAATTTTATTCGAGAAAACTCCGCCCATGAAATGTTTGTGTGAAAGTATATTTCAAGAACTGAGACTTGAAGATATTTATATAATCACAATTTCCAATGCTCCTGTAAGGATCAACTCTAGAGGTCCTATAAAGATTCCTGCTGAGCCGAGAGTGGCTCCCCTGATTATCACTACACCGGGGCCAATCCCCTATTCCTCTGACAAAGTTATTCCCTGGAACTATGCGGCAGAAGTTTATTATCGCGGTGTGATGCAAAAGCCTTGGATTTCCGAAGGTGAAGATTCTGAAGTTACCAATCTCAATGTAGAAAATATTGTTAGAACTAGTAAAGTTACCCAAATGGGAAGGATCTTCTCCCCGGAGATCTCTCCTCCAAAAATTATCACAACACCTATTCATATTCCTACTATTGGGTCAACTGCTGATGCTCGGGGAAAAGAGAAAGTGACTGAGCCTGCCCTGACAGAGGCATCTTCAAAAGATGTTACAATTGAAGACTCCTCTAAACAAGAGATGGAAGAGATACTGAAGATCATTCGTAAAAGTGACTACAAAATAGTTGAACAACTGGGGCAGACACCCTCCAAGATATCCATGTTGTCCTTGTTATTATGCTCTGAATCCCATGCTCAGGCTTTGTTGAAATTTCTAAATAATTCTCATGTACCACGAGAGACCTCTGCTGATCAGTTTGAGAATTGTGTTGCAAGCTTAACAATTGATAATGGTTTAGGCTTTTCTGATACCGACTTAACTCCGGTAGGAAAGAATCATAACAAGGCCTTGCACATATCTATTGAGTGTACGGGCACTACTTTGGCGCACGTGTTAGTCGATACAGGTTCTTCCCTAAATGTATTATAAAAAGGTGCTCTGGATAGATTGGACTTTGAAGGGTTGGTTCTGAAACCCAGCACTATTGTGGTAAGAGCCTTTGATGGGTTAAAAAGAATGGTGCACAGAGAAGCTGGTCTTCTGATAAAGATGGGATCTCAGGTTTTCAACTCTACTTTTTATGTAATGGATATTCTCCCGGCTTATTCCTGTTTGCTAGACGCCCCTGGATTCATGGGCCAAGTGTTGTTACCTCTACCCTACATCAAAAATTGAAGTACCCAATGAAAGGGAAGATCGTTACAGTCTGTGGAGAAGAGGAATATATGGTCAGCAATTTGAATTCTTTCAAATATATTAAAATGGATGGTGATTCATTGAAACTCCCTGCCAGACATTTAAAGTAATCCCTCCGACGATTGTCGTTGCTAAAGCTACTCCTACTACTCCCAAGATTATCAAAGACACACCAAGAATGGCTTCTCTGAAGGATGTTAGGGTTGTGATAGAAGAAGGAGGTTGTACTATTTGGGGTAAGCTTCCTGATATCCCCTACAAATCTGACAAGTTTGGTATGGGCTTTACTACAGAGGTCAAAAGGTTGTTCATCGCGCTCGAGCTGGAAGACCTCCATTCTGTATCAGCAATAATGGATTCAATGCAATAGAAGACATTGATAGTGACAGTGACCTGGACAACTGGATATTCCCTACCATTGGTGGTGGACTCGACAACTGGAAGGCTAAAGACTTTGTATCAATCTCCTTCATCCAGGAGTAATAGCTATTTCTGTTTTTTGCTTTAAGAAGTTTGGTTATGTAATTTCTTTTAAAACAATGACTTTAGACCTTGTGTCTTGCCCGGGACACAATGGTCCATTTGTTAAGGGTTGTCATTTCATATGTCATATTTTCATTTAATGAAAACATTGAATGTTTTGCATTCAAATTTTGTGCTCTCTGTCTATTCTTTTTTCTTTATTGCATTTTCAAATAGCTATGTATTCTTGCACACACCCACACATTATATTGCAGATCCCCATCCACTCTGGATCTCGTTGATAAAGATTGTGCTATTGACATTTATGACTTTGAAAATCCAATCTACCAAGCCGAAGACGAAGGTGAGGAAGATTGTGAGATACCTGTAGAACTTTCCAGACTCTTAATACAAGAAGAAAAGACTATCAAACCACATGAAGATTCAGTCGAGGTGGTAAACTTGGGTTCTGAGACAGATAGAAAGGAAGACAAGATTGGCGCCAACCTGGAGGACAATGTCAAGAGAAGATTGATTCATATGTTACACAAATATGTTGAGTTCTTTGCTTGGTCATATGAAGACATGTCAGGGATCGATACAAATATTATGGTTAATCGTCTGCCAATGAAAGAGGGTTGTTCTCAGATTAAGCAGATGGTTCGTCGCATGCGTCCTGAGATGTCAAAGAAGATCTAGGTCGAGGTTATGAAACAATTAAATGCAGGTTTCCTAGCAGTGACGTCATATCCTCAATGGGTTGCTAATGTTGTTCTAGTATCGAAGAAAGATGGCAAGGTACGTATGTGTGTAGATTACAGGGATCTAAACATGGCAATCCCCAAAGACGATTTCCCACTTCCACATATTGATTTCCTGGTTGACAACATCGCCCAACATAAGGTATTCTCCTTCATGGATGGTTTTTTGGGTTATAATCATATTAAGATGGCACCTGAGGACATGGAGAAAACCACCTTCGTCACACAATGGGGCACATTCTGTTACAAGGTCATGCCCTTTGGGTTGAAGAACGCATGGGAAACTTATCAACGTGTCATGGTAGCTTTATTTTATGACATGATTCACCACGAGATAGAAGTATACATTGACGACATGATAGCTAGATCACAAACTAGGGAATAACATCTCGATCATCTACACAAGTTATTTGAAAGGCTGAAGAAGTACAAACTAAGGTTGAATCCAAACAAATGCACCTTTGGGGCGAGGTCTAGAAAACTCTTAGGTTTCATTGTTAGTGGTAAAGGTATTGAAGTCAATCTTGAAAAAGTTAAAGATATTCAATAAATATCGGCTCCCCGTACCGAGAAGGAAGTCAAAGGTTTCTTAGGACGACTAAACTACAATGCCCGATTCATCTCTCATTTGACTGCTACTTGTGATCCAATCTTCAAACTACTGAAGAGAGATCAAGTAGTCATGTGGAACGAAGACAGCCAAATAGCCTTTGATAAGATCAAGGAGTACTTACAAGAACCTCTGATTCAGATGCCACCAGTTGAAGGGAGACCTCTAATCATGTACCTAATGGTGCTAGATAATTCCATGGGGTGTATGTTGAGGCAACATGACGAGTCTGGTCGAAAAGAGCATGCAATATACTACCTTAGCAAAACATTTACCAACTGTGAAACAAGATATTCACTGCTCGAGATAACTTGTTACGCTTTGGCATGGGCTTCTCTCTGACTAAGACAATATATGTTGACCCATACTACCTTGTTGATCTCTAAAATGGATCCCATCAAGTACATATTTGAGAAGCCATTTGTCTCCAAAAGAATAGCCTGATGGAAAATGATCTTAACAAAATAAGACATTCAGTACACCACTCAAAAGGAAATCAAAGGAAGTGTTCTGGAAGATCATTTGGCACATCAAGCATTAGACGACTACCAATCTATGAACTTCGAATTCCCGAATGAGAACATCAAGTTAGTTACGGATTGTGAAGAGCCTGGACCGTATGAAGGACATGTGTTAGGATCCAGATGGACTACGGTTTTTGATGGAGATTCTAACGTACTTGGAAATAGAATTGGTGTTATAATCATCTCTCCTCAAGGTTGTCAGACACCCTTCACTTCCATACTTTGCTTCGGCTACACCAATGACATGGCTTAATATGAAGCGTGCATCTTGGGTATTAAAGTTGCTATTGACCTGAGAATCAAATTCCTAAGTGTGTAGGGGGATTCAGCCTTGGTAATTAGTCAAGTCAAGGGAGATTGGGATACAAAGCACCCAAATATCATTCCATACTGAGAACATGTGCTGACCTTAATCCCATACTTCGAGGAGATCACTTTTGAGAACATCCCAAGAGAAGAGAATCAGTTGGCAAACGCATTAGAAACCATGTCATCCATGTTCAAGCTTAGATGGGACAACGAGGCTCCCAAAGTTAGCATTGAAAGATTCGACGAACTAACAAACTACTACGAAATTGATACTGATGAAGTAGAAGAGAAGCCTTAGTTTCATGAAGTGAAAAGGTACCTTAAAGCTCAAGAATACCCTGAAGGGGCATCAATCAACGACAAGAAATTCCTACAGAGGTTCTTTTCTAATTTCTTCTTGAGAAATGGAATTCCGTACAGGCACAACCATGATTCAACTCTGCTTCGTTGTGTGGACAAGAAGGAAGTAGAGAAAGTTATGGAGGATATGCACGAATGCATCTTTAGTACTCACTCCAGCGGGCACATTATGGCTAAGAAAATCTTAAGAGCATGTTAATATTGGTCGACTATGGAAACTGACTGTCATCATCACTCAAGAACTTGTCATAAGTGGCAAATCTATAGTGATAAAGTTCATGTACCTCTAATACCTTTGAACGTCATGACTGCTCCTTGGCCATTTGCGATGTGGGGCATTGATATGATTAGAGAAATCAAGCCTACTGCTTCTAACGAACATTGTTTCATTCTTCTTTCCATTGACTATTTCAAAAATTGGGTTGACGTAGCCTCATTTGCCTCTGTTACCAAGAATGTGGTCGCCCAGTTCATCAAGCATAATCTTATCTGTAGGTATGGCATCCTTGAGAGAATCATCACTTACAATGGTACCAACCTCAACAATACTATGATCACTGAATTCTGCATACAATTCAAGATCAAGCACCACAGTTCTTCTTCATATAGACCAAAGATGAATGGCGCAGTGGAATCCGCCAATAAGAACATAAAGAAGATCGTGCAAAATATGGTTGTGACCTACAAAGACTGGCAAGAGATGTTACCGTTTGCTCTCCATGGCTATCGCATTTTGGCTAGAACATCAACTGGGGAAACCCCATTGTCTTTGGTCTATGGTATGGAAGCCGTTCTACATATCAAAGTTCAAATCCTTTCTCTGATAATTATGAAAGATGTAAATTTAGACGAAGACGGGTAGTTTCAGACTAGGTTGGATCAGTTGAATCTGATTGATGAAAAGATACTTGCGGTTGTCTGTCATGGTCAGATGTATCGGAAACGTGTGATCAGGGAATTCAACCAGATCAAGCATCGGGTATATCAGGATGGTGACTTGGTAATAAAGCGCATCATTCTACCACAAGGTGATCCCAGGGGCAAATGGACTCCCACCTACAAAGGGCCATTTTTTGTTAAGAAAGTATTTTTGGGCGGTGCTATGATACTAACTACTATGGATGGTGAAGATACTACGCATAAAATGACCCACTAGATTGACTAGCCTACGCAAAAATAAGGGCATCCCGGCGAACCAAAAGGTTCGGGAAAAATTAGGGATATATATAAAAGATTGTACACCCGGCAAGTCGAAAATATGAAAAGAAGACTTGGGAAAAAAAAGGGTATCCCGGTGGGCTGAAAACCCGAAATGGAGGTCCAGGCAAAAATTAGGGATCAAAAGCGTACAACTATGTCCCGTTGGATCAATTACCGCAAGCTTTATTACCAAAGTCAAAAATTCAGATGATACAGATCAGCTCAATCAACTTCTTCTGATAGCGAGGGATGAGATGTTCAAAGACATAGGGGAAATAACAGAGTTGGAACCCAACGAGACCATTTCCACATAGTTATATGGTTTGTTTTCACTTTGTATTCTTTTTATTTCTTGACAATTTCCTCTTAATAGGAATTATGTCTCTTTTTACAAAAAAAAAACTCCTGTTTATAGGTAAATTATCAATACAAATATACCTTAAAGTTCAAACATTTTGTCTTTTCTATTTTGCTTGCAAAAACGGCCAATGACTAAAATTGAATGAACATATGCATATGAGCACGATTAAATGGTAACAAATATATGCATAAGAACAGGAATAAGAATTTACTCAAGATTTTAGGAGTGGGGATGACGTTCAAATTGTCCATAATTCGCCACAGAGCCACTGCTATGAGATTATCCCCACGGAGTAATCTTCACAAATTCATTCCCAATAAGGATACATTCCCCGCAATTTCCCCAACCTACGTAGTTCCAATCAGTACAATTCATGGAAATTCTCCTCCCATCTGAGTTTATTCCCTCTAAACTTAAAAGCCCCTACAAATTTCTTCTCTCTAGCAAAATTAAATTTTCCAGGAGAGTTTGTTTCCTCAGCAGAATATTTCTCTATCAACAGGGTTTATTTCCCCAATAAGATTACAGTCTCCCCAGTAAAGTCACCATAATCCCCATAGATTTGCTGCAAAACCTGGAACCAGACCAGATATCAGTCAATTGTATCCTGCCCAGATAAGTCGGAGGGTTATCTATCTATTTTATCCCCAGTCAGGGTATATAAGAATTAAATTCCCCAGTGGAGAAACGGATGACCAAAGTTCCTAAACTCTTCTCCCCAAAGCAGAAGTCAACATTCCTCAGCGGAGTTTCCTCAAACAACAAGCAGGAATCCCCAGCGGGAGCATTCTAGACAAGATTGAATATACACATACACTTTATCCCCAGCATTAGTCAGGGATTTATTTTCCCAGACAAAATACATCAGGGCTTACAAATGCACTGCACAATGTTTCACATTGATACATCATAACATATGCATACGGAACACATATAGAACAATCTCATTTATTTTGAGAACATCATTATGCAATGCATTTCATACATCATGACATTGCATACAACTAATTTTGTACCTTTTTTAGGAAGGATCAATCAACAGACGAATATCATCAACAATTCTCAAAAACAGATTGTAGATTAATTCCTGAAACAAGACAGGGAGACTATCTACATGATGAACATTTCCTTCAAACATCTCTTGGCTCAGATTAAATCGACCAAAGATTTATTCTGATACTTGTTCCAGTAGACCTTTCTTGGCTCAGATTAAATCGACCAAATATTTATTCTGATACTTCTTCCAGTAGACATTTCATGACTCAGATTAAATAGACCAAATATTTATTTTGATACTTCTTCCAGTAGGCATTTTTTGGCTCAGATTAAATTGACCAAAGATTTATTCTGATGCTTCCCCCAATTAAAGTCGAGCGTATATTTAGTCTAATTTCTCTCAACAGTTACTTTGGATGGCATCTATAGCCCATCTCTGACAACTCTTTATTACATCTCCCAATGGCATCTTTAAGCCCATTCCCGACATAATCAACCAAGAACATTACTTCGTACACAAGCATGTGCAAATTTCTGGCACTTATATGTTCAATCATCTTCCACCTTCAGGTTACAAATAGAGGACATGCCAAATCTAACTCTTCAGGTTTAAGAAGATTAAACAGGGGCAGTTGTTGTACCCCAAAATTTTCCCTCCTTTTTTCTCAAGACATTTCTAGCAAAAGTTCTCAAATACTCAAGGATTCTGAAGAGTTGATCAAACAAGCCCACCTTCTAAGCATTGGGTCCACAACTAGGGTTTTGGTTTTCTCAAGTAAAATTGGACTTCTAAAGCCTCAAGTGTCTTTCATATTTCATCATAGGTCTCCAATAATGTTCATACCAAGTTTTAAGTCTTGCATCACAAATTTGCTCAGTCAATTGCGCAGATGACTGAAAATCAGTTATATTGGGTAAAAAGTCAAATATGGTCAACATATAGTCAAACTTCAAGATTTTTGGTCAACATCAACATTTTGAAGTCATATTCATCATTAGATCAAGGTTTGATCGTAATTCCTCAAGAAAAGCCCTCAGATCACTAAAGGGGCAAAATTGTTAAAATTATGGTTTTGATTGAGAATGACTGGTCATTGACTTTTGACCTAGTACATGACCTAATGACTTGAAGCATGATCTCAAGGGCTCAAATATAACATCTTTACCTAGATATATGGCTCAAAACATTTCCAAGGATACAAGTGATTGATAGTTGAAGAATTGAGATCAACTGATGAAAAGTCAATGTCACACAAAAAGTCAAACTTTGACATTTTGGTCAACTTTGAACTTCAAAAATCAAGAGTCGTCAAACCATTCAAAATTATCAAGCTTGATCGTCAAGAATCAACAAAGTCAACAAAATTCAACAAATGTCAAAGATAGAAAATTTTCTAAGTGTTAATGTGTTATTCTTAACAAATTCACTACTTCATGGCCTCTTTTCA
This sequence comes from Vicia faba, assembly GCA_948472305.1. Lineage (NCBI taxonomy): Eukaryota > Viridiplantae > Streptophyta > Magnoliopsida > Fabales > Fabaceae > Vicia > Vicia faba. The sequence continues at coordinate 558,218,175 of OX451735.1, forward strand.
CTAAGATGCAAGATGATTCAAGGGAAACTTTCAACATGAAAGTTGTAGAACTTGATGAATTCTACTAATTTTTCCTTGAGGGTTGATGTCCAAAAAATGCTTGGATTAGGAGATATAGGCCCATGAAGTCATGACATTTTTATCTAACACTTAGTAAAATTTTCAACAAGTTTTGGTCAGTTTTTCCTCTCAACTTCTTGGCCAATTTTCACCAAGTTCCCATTTGATTTAGTCAAAATGGTCAACATAAAAGTTCTAGACAATGTTTCAAGATTTCCAAAATGTCCAAGAACACATTTTTATCATGCTTGAGCTAGGAGATTCGAAGAGATAAAGTTGGGTATCCATTCTTGAATTATAGGTCATATTTGTGAAGATATCAAGAACAAATTTCCATGCCATGTTGCATAATATTGCTTTGCAGGCCTCTTACCTCTAAATCTATCCATAATCAGCTGATTGCACAAACTTTTGAGCCATTATCTACTTGATTCAAGCTTTTTCCAAGATAATTTTCCATTTTTGGCACAAAGTTACCATTTCCATTATTGTAAAGCATGCTTTATCATAAAATCCACTCTCCTTGAGCCTTTAACCACTTCCCTCTACACATACTCCATACAAAATCCAGAAGCAACATGTTTAAAGCCTCTAACCACTTTAGATTTCCATGTACTTAGCATTGGGACATTGTTCTTTAAGTTTGCTTCATTTACAATCCAACCAAACCATAACTCTTCAACTTGCAAAGAAGATGTTCTCCTTCCCTCCATCCTTTCCCTATAAATAGAAGATCCTTTTGCAAGCCAAAACACGAGTTCATAAGCCCTTAAACCCCCTCAATCACCCTCAAAGTCAGAATTGCCTTAAAACTCCATTTTGTTGCCATTTCTGACCTTGAACATCAAACACCTAATCCACCCTAGAATTTTCATTCTAAATCATCTACAAAGCTTATATAACTCATATAGAAGCTATTCAAACACCTGTTATACCACTGTAACATCATCTTCATCATCCTCCGTTTTCAAAATCAGGGCTCTACAACTTGACTTGTCCTGAAAAATTGAGGCACTCTCAATCCAAAGTAAGCATTGCAATAGATTCCTAGGAGTTCAGTGAAGCTATCCAGATCATCACAACATCTCCAGGAGTGCTCTAACTCCAGACTCAATTCTCACTTCAGAGGTAAGTTTTTGTAACTTTGAAATCCTTATTCAAGCATCATTTGCACTTGCTTTCTAAAAAAATGTAGATACCATTGCCCTGAAGCTAACCATGTGCTTACTTTTCATTTATATTGCCTGCGTGATAAGAATTTTGAAATTGAAGTTTCAGAAAAATTAGGGTTAAGTTTGGTACCAACAGAAATTCATCTTAATCTTTGAGTTGTAGCTTAAGTTAATGGCACAGTTGAATTCGTGGTGAAATTTGGAACAACTTTGATGTTTACATTTTTTGATTTTGTTGAGAAATGAGCATTTTACAAAATTCAAAATGTGTTCATGGCTACTGGCGTGAGGAAGAAGATGAAGTTACATTTAAATATGAGTTTGTAATATATTTATCGGTGGTTGTTTCATAACCGGATGAAACAGCCACCCTAGTGTCAAGCGCGTGTACAAAGTCTTTTCCTGTCTTAGGGACCTGGATTCGAGCACCAGCGGTACCCTTTTATTTGTTTCGTATTTTCTTCTTTCAGATCCAATGTAAACAGGTTCAAGGCGCGCATGATGTTCCTCTCTCCGTCACCATCTGATCATCACAAGATTAAATCCAACGCCCCAGATGAACAAACGCATGATACACTTTCAAGAGACAACCACACTGAATCAATACAGGGGCTAGATTCCTTATTTTGGGCACATCGCTTTTGCTTTTTTCACACCTCCCTTTTACTAACTTGCAGGCCCATTTTCATTCTTATTTTATTTTTCGATTAAAAAAAAACCAATTTTGGGTCAAGTATTTCTTTTCACACCCTCTATATTTCTTATACACCACTGACCCTTTTAATTTTCTTCTTTTTATTTTATTTGTTTTTTTTCTTTATTAAATTAATTTTATCATTAAATCATTAAAAAATTTAGATTTAGGTTTTAATTAATTACCTTAATTTTCATAAATACAAATTAATTTAATTTAATCACTTTTACTTTATTTTGTTAACTAATTTAAAAAATAATTAGAATTATATTTTATTATTATTTCACACAATTTTTTCTAAAACATCTAAATTGTTTTCTAAACAAATAAAAAATCATTAGACTTGGTTTTATTTTAATTTCCTTAATTTCAATTAACTTAGATTTTTTAGGTTTTGTTTAAAATAATTAGTTAACTTCTCTTTTAATTAAAACTAGTTAGTTTTCTTAGGTTAATGATCAAACTTTTTTTTCCATCAAAAAATCACAAACAAAATATTTTCTTTTATCTTTTATTTATTGTACATATTTTGCGTATTTTTATTACTTCGCATTATTGTAACTATTCAATGGTTTGTAATAGATAACTAGGGTTTATTGCTTTCCTCCCCATTCACAAATTTGTATTCCCCATTCCTGAAGCGTTGTAATAGCGTAGGATATCTAATTTCCACAATTTGTCGCTATTTATATTTCTGTTAGTAATTAGGGTTTGTATGACAAGATTATAATCAATCATAGAAAAACCCTAATTTAATGCAAAATAATTAAATCAAATACACTTTGCACACGTGCACCTCTACAGTAAACCTCATTTGTAGCCTCGGATAAAAATAGTCATGTCCCTAGAATGTGAGATGCTTTAGCAAAGACCCTCGGTTAAAAGATCGTAGTCCCTGGATGACCTTTTGATGTTTCCCTCGATAAACGATCTTAGTCCCTTATGACAATTGCTAAAGCGTCCTACAAGTTGCCTTCTATGACTGTACGATGACCTACGTTTGTCCCCCACATCTAATGATAGGGCTTCCTATTAACTAATGGTAGGATAGCACTATCTAAAGGAGGAGGTAAAGAACAAAGACTTTTTGAGTAGTTAGATCGCTCGTAATCGCTTTCTCACAAACTAAAACAATTTCCACACTTCACACTTTCAAAACAACTATTCTCAAAATACTTTTCAAAAACAAACATTTTGTATACATTCTCAACTGTAATATGGTGGGAGAATTGATTTTACTAATTATGCATTTTATCGCAAATTTTGCGGTTAGCAAGAGTCGCCACCTACTTTTATTTTATCCAATAAAGGAAAGGGTGAAAAGAGCAAGAAAGACCTATTTTAAAGATTTTGAGTTCAGGGGGTAGATTATGGAAAGGGAAGGTGTTAGCACCCTTTCTATCAATAGTTATCTACGGGCTCTTAGTTACTAGCTCATTTTGAAAATACTTTTTTGGTGTAAGTGTATTTGAAAATATTTTTGAAAAGATGGCTTAGTGCGGCAAACTTTGTAATGATTCTCGTATTGTTAAGAACGCATACAAAGTGTTTTTTATCTTTGAAAATATTTAGAAAGGGGAGTGTATGTGTGAGAAATTTGTTTTGTGAGCAAGCAACTACAAGCTGTCTACCTACTCGAATGGTCTTTGTTCTTTTCCTCTTTTCCTTTAGATAGTGATATCCTACCATTAGTTAGTAGGCAGCCCTATCACTGGATGTTTGAGGGATGAGCGAGGGTTATCGTACAGTCACGAAGGCAACTTGTAAGATGCTTTAGAAATTACTCTAAGGAACAAAGATAATTTACTGAGGCAACATCGAAGGGTCATCGAGGGACTATGATCTTTTAACCAAAGGGTCTTTGATAAAACTTTTCACGTTTGAGAGACGTGACTGCTAGTTTTCTGAAGGCAACAAGTGGAGGTACCTTAGAGGTGCGCATGTGAGAACAATGTTGTTTTTAGTTATGTTTATCTTGAATGTTAGGTTTTCTACCATTTGCTTTTAAGTCTTATCATGCAAACCTATTAGCATACATCTAGCAGTTAAATATATACATAGGGCAGAAAATTAAAGTGTGAGAATTTAAACTACGCTATTACATCGCTTCGGGATGGGGGGAATATAATCCAAAATGGGGGAAAATATAAAGGTCCTATTTAACTATTACAAATAGTGGACAATTACATAAATTAAGAAAAAATAATAATGCAAAAATATAAATAACGCGCGGAGAATGGAAAAGAGGTAAAATCTAAAACCCTAAAAATTCTAAGCATTTGAGAAAATATTTTTGTTGTTTTTGTTTAGTAAAATAATTAATTATAAACCTAATTCTAATTAAATGTTAACTAACAAAACAAACTTAAAGTGATTTAAATTAATTAATCAAAATAATAAAAATTAATTTAATTAAAAGAACTTAAATCTTTTTTTTTTTGTGATTTTCTGGTTTTATGATTTTTTTTTAATTAAAAAAACTATTTATTAAAAGAAAAGAATAAAATGAAAAATGAAATAATTAAAAAAAAACGCAAATGGGTTGGGCTGTAAAACAAAATATAGGGGGTGCAAAGAAGTAAGCCTTGTTAGGCCCAGAACGGGCATCCCAATTATTGCATTCAATCCAGTGTTACTCCTCCTTCAGGGTCTAACATATGCATGCGCGTCTGGAAACATTGGATCTTAGAGTTGGGGATCTGATGGCCCAAATGAGAGCCATACCATGCGCTTGTTAACCCTTATACACATTAGATCTGAAATGAAATGTTATAAAAATAAAACTCCCTCATGCCTGGATTGAACGCAGGACATGGGGGAGGTATGCCTTCAAGACGCACGCGTTGCCACTAGGCTATCTGCTCATTCATTATCTCAGATGCAAACAAAAGTGTATATTATAAAACTCAAATATTTGAATTTCAAAACTTGTGCACGCTGGAGGATTTGTATGGGCCATTGAGAGGATGACATGCCTACCATCAGAATTAGCCCACCGGAGTCAACTCTCCGGTTGTCTTCTCCAGTTGGCTTGAAAACCATCCCTGCAAAATAACAACGGTTAAGGATCTAAAACAACCTTATCCCCCTAAATGGCATGCTGCGAATCCATTGGTACCCTCCGTTTATCCTGAAAATGTCTAAAAACTCCAGATCAAAGCTTTACTATCATTCTGCCTTAGTGATGGCATCATCTTATTTCTGTGTTAGACCTCTCCAGTAATGATTCAAAAATGTTCTAAACTTCATCGCAAACAAGCATGAATACATGAAATTAGTCAATATGCATGATTTAAAATATAAGGTTTAGAAAAATGTTACCAAAAACCAGTACATCGGATATGGTGTTCTGAGACTGGTTGGGTGCTCTTCTGGATTGGGGAAGGTTCCTTATCTCCTCATGAACACGTTTGGATCAGAGAACTGGATTGAAAACGCCTAGAGATAGGGTTTTGAACTTATCTAGGTTTGGAAAAAAATTGGAAACTTTGGTGTTCTCTTTGAGGCATGCTCTCCTGGTCTTTGGCATGCTATGCTTTGTAGTATATATAGAGAATGGAAAGGGCTAGCAAAAGATGGAAATGAATCAAGCCATGAAGGCTCTCATCAAGTGCCATCAAAATTTTAAATTCTTTCCATCTTTGTCATATCCTTGCCCTTTTAAACTTTCAATGAACCTGGTCATATTTTTTATAGGCTTGCAAAAGGGCTAAATTCAACAAGCCCAAACCTTACTCATTATCTCCATTTTTATTGGACTTTATTTATTTTTTAAATGAATAAAAATTCAAAAAAATAATGAAAATAAAAAAATGTTTGAATTACTTTTATAGGTCCTCTAAGGTGTTATTAGTGTGTTTGAATATCAAAAACTAGGCTCATTGGTTCAAAATTGCAATTTTTCTCAATTTGCATTTCATGAATTTCTTCAAACTTCCCCAACTTGTGCAACTCATAACTTTCTCAATTTTCATCTTTTGAAGATGATCTTGGACTTTTTGGAAAGCCCAAGATGTCCTTTACAATCTCTACGTTTACCATTTTTTCTTTTGAAGATTTATCATGATGTAAGTTTCCTTGACAAAAAGTGTCTTTTTTTTACTTTTGAAAATGACCTATAATGTATTAGATCATATCTTCCAAATGAATCATTTTTTGGACTTGAGAATTAGATCAAAGTTGTAGAGAATTGAACTTTCTTCAAAATGAGATTTGGTTGGGGAAAAGTTGATGAAGCATGTGAAAGTTATGCCTGTTCAAAGTTCAGTTAACTTCTCTTAAGGAAGCCCTAATTTGGCAATTCTTGACTTTTGATGATTTGAGAGCTTTCCTTAGGGAATCATGATCAAACCTTGATAAAATGATGAATATCACTTCAAAATATCGATGTTGATCAAAAATCTTGAAGTTTGACTGTATGTTGACCACAATTGACTTTTTGATCAATATAGTTGATTTTCAATCATTTGAGCCATTGATTGAGCAAACTTGTGATGTCGGTCTTGAAACTTGACATGAACCTTATTAAGGACCTATGGAGAACTATGGAAACCACTTGAGACTTTTGCAAACCAAATTTATTTGAGAAAATCAAAACCCTAGTTGTAGACCTTTAGCTTAGGAGGAGCACTGAGTGGTCAACCCTTGAATGTCTTGAGTGTCTAAGAAGCCTTGAAAGAATGTCTTGAAGAAAATGAGAGGGAAAATTTTAGGGTACAACAGCTGCCCCTGTTTAATCTTCTTAAACCTAAAGAGTAAAAATTACATGCCCACCATTCGTGACTCAAAGGTAGAAGATGATTGAACACTTAAGTGCCCAGATATTTGCACTCGCTTGTGCAAGAAGTAATGTTGTCTGTTGATTGTATCAGGAATGGGCTTATATATATGACATTTAGGGAGGTGATGAAGAGTTGTCGGAGATGGGATTATAGATGCCATCTAAAATAACTGTTGACTTCAACTGGAAGAAGTATCAGAATAAATCTTTGGTTGATTTATACTGGACCAGAGAATGGTCTTGATTGTCTTCAATTGGATAAGAATCAGAATAAATCTTCGGGAGATTAAAAATAAACCAGAAAAAGTGTCTACTAGGAAAGAATCAGGATAAATCATTGGTCGATTTAAACTGAACCAGCAGATGTCTATAATTGTCTTTAATTGGATAAGAATCAGAATAAATCTTTGGGAGATTTAAACTGAACCAGAGAAAGGTGCCTATTGGAAAAGCATCAAGATAAATCATTCGTCGATTTAAACTGAACTAGTAGAGGTATATGATTATATTTAACTGGATAAGAATTAGAATAAATCTTTGAGCGATTCAAGCTGAACCAGAGAAAGGTCTTGATTGTCTTTAACTGGATAAGAATTAGAATAAATCTTTGGTTGATTTAAACTGAATCAGAGAATGGTCTTGATTGTCTTCAACTGGATAAGAATCAGAATAAATCTTTGGTTGATTTAAATTAAAACACTGAAAGGTCTACTGGAAAAGCATTAGGATAAATCATTGGTCGATTTAAACTGAACCAGGAGATGTCTTTTTGAGAATGACCTTATGAGGAAATTGTTGAAATAGCCCTTTGTCAGATGTAGCCTTTGAGAAGACTTCTAGGTCATATAAGTAGTTGATGATGTTTGTGGATTGATCTTTCCTGAAAGGTAAAGAGTTAGTTGTATGTGATGTCATGATGTATGAAATGCATTGCTCAATGATGTTCTCAAAATAAATGAGATTTTGCTATATTCATTTTGTATGTATATGCTATGATATTGGTAAATGATGTATGAATATGACATTTTATTGAAGTGCATTTGTAAATTCTAGCAGCATCTTCATCTTGGAAAATAAACCTATGATTGTCCCTGAAGATGAAGAGTATGTGTATCTTAGATCTTCAGGGGATTATTTCTGTTGGGGACTCCTGCTTTCTTATTTGAGGAAAATCTACTAGGGAACATTGATTTTTGCTTTGAAGAAACTCTGATGGGGAATGTTAATTTCTGCTTAGGGAGAAGAGTTCAAGAACATTGGTTGTTCATTGCTCTACTGGGGAGTTTATACCCTGACTGGGAATAGAAGAGATGGATAACCTTTCGGCTTGTCTGGGGAGGATATGGTTGACTGATATCTGGCCCAATTTTAGATTCAATAGCAACTCTCTTGGAATAGTGGCAACTTCGCTGGGAAGAGGAGTTTTGTCGGTGACTCGTGGCCATTTGAGTAACAGACTCAAGCTGGGGAGACGATAATTTGTTAGGGAAATAAACCCTGTTGACGGAAATTCGAACTCCACTGGGGAAGTAAACCCTTTTTATGGAGGGATACTCTGCTGAGGAAACACCCTTTTAAGGAAATGAACTCTGCTGGAGAGTAGAGACCTGCAAGGGGTTTTGCAATCTCGGAGGATAAATCAGTTGGGGAAGAGAACTTCCATGAACTGTATTGGTCAGAACTCTGCAGGTTGGTGACATTCCCGGGATAAAGATCATACTCTTTTATCTGCCAGAGCAATCTGTCGGGGAAATTGCGGGGAATGTATGAACTTGTGAAGATTACACTGTGGGGATTTATGGATGGCTCGAACATTATCCCAACTCCTAGAGTTTTGAGTAAAGGCTTATTCCTATGTTTATGCATTTGTTAACAGTCAATTATATGCATATGCATATGCTCATTAAATTTTAGACATTGGACATTTTGCAAACCAAATAAAAAAAGTAAAACAGAATTTGTCTTTGAAATTGTATTTCATTGATAATTTGCCAATAAATAAGCGATTTTTGTACAAAGAGACAGAAATCCTAGTAAGAGGAAGTCTTCGAAGAAAAGATTTACAAAGTGAAAACATATAGCTATGTGGGAATAATCTCGTCAAGTTCCAACTTTTCTATTGCCCATATGTCTTCAAGCATCTCATCCCTTACTATCGAAATAAAGTGAGTTAATTGATTTCTACCATTTGAACTTTGACTTCGGTAATAAAGCTTGTTATAAGTGGTCCAATGAGGACATAGTCATACGCTTTAATCCCTAATTTTTTCCTGGACCTCCCTTTTGGGTTTTTAGTCCACCGAGATACCCTTTTTTGCCCAAGCCGCCTTTTCAGGTTTTCGACTTGCCAAGTGTACTGTATTTTCATATATATCCCTGATTTTTGCCCAAAATCTTTTGGTTCGTCGGGATCTCCTTATTTTTTCCTAGGTCAGTCAACCTAGCGTGTCATTTTTAGGCGTAGTATTTTTTTACTATGTCCGCATTCACAGGGTGCGGGAAATCTTTGACGTCCATGGTGGTTAGTATCATAGCTCCACCAGAAAGTATCTTCTTGATTACAAATGGTCCTTCATAGGTAGGAGTCCATTTTCCCCTGGGATCACCTTGCGGGAGGATAATGCACTTTATTACCAAGTCACCATCCTGATATACCCGATGCTTGATCTTCTTGTTGAATGCTTTGATCATGCGTTTCTGATACATCTGGCCGTGACAGACAGCCTCCAGCCTCTTCTTGTCAATTAGATTTAACTGATACAACTTGGTTTGAACCCACTCGTCTTCGCCCAAGTCTGCATCTTTCATAATTCTTAGCGAAGGAATCTGAACTTTGACAGGCAGGACAACTTCCATACCATAGACCAAGGAGAACAGCGTTGTCCATGTTGATGTTCTAGCCGAAGTGTGATAGTCGTGAATAGAAAACAGTTACATCTCGTGCCAATTTTTATATGTCACAACCATCTTCTATATGATATTTTGTATATTATTATTGGCGGCTTCCACTGTGTCATTCATCTTAGGTCGATACAAAGAAGAGTTATGCTGCTTGATCTTGAACTACGTGTAGAGCTCAGTGATCATTGTATTGTTGAGATTGGTACAGTTATCTGTGATATGTAACAGAGCCAAATGAGGCTGCTTCAACCCATTTTGTAAAGTAGTAAATGGAAACGAGAATGAAGTGGTGTCCGTTATATGTTATGGTCTTGATTTCTCCGATCATATCAATGCCCCACATCGCGAATGGCCAAGGCGCAATCATTACATTCAAAGGTACTGGAGGTACATGAACTTTATCAGCATAAATTTGGCATTTGTAACAAGTTCTTGAGTGGTGGTAACAGTCAGTTTCCATAGTCGACCAATAGTAACCAGCTCTCAAAATATTTTTAGCCATAGTATGCCCACTGGAGTGTGTACCAAAGACCCCTTTATGCATATCTTGCACAATCTCTTCTGCTTCTTTCTTGTCCATATAACGAAGCAGGGTTGAATCATGATTGAGCTTGTATAGAACTCCATTGCTTAAGAATAATTTAGTTGAGAACTTTCGTAAGAATTTATTGTCATTGATGGATGCTCCCTCAGGGTATTCTTGAGCCTCAAGGTACCTTTTCACCTCATGGAACCAAGGTTTCTCCTCTACTCCATCAGTGTCCATTTTGCAGCAGCGTGCGGGTTCGTTGAATCTTTCAATGGTAATTCTAGAAGCCTCATTGTCCCATCTGACCTTGAACATGGATGACATGGTAACCAGAGCATCCGCTAGCTGATTCTTTTCTCTTGGTATATGCTCAAAGGTAATCTCCTCGAAATATGGGATCACGGTTAGTACATGCTCTTTATAAGGAATGAGATTTCGGTGCTTTGTATCCCAATCCCCCTTAACCTGGCTGATTACCAAAGTTGAGTCCCCATACACGCTTAAGAATTTGATTCTTAGATCAATAGCAACCCTAAGACCCATGATACATGCTTCGTATTCTGTCATATTGTTGGTGCAGTCAAAGCATATTCTGGCAGTGAATGGCGTATGGAAACCTGCGGGAGGGATGATCATAGCACGGACTCCGTTGCCAAGTGTTTTGGAAGCTCCATGAAAAACCATGGTCCATCGGGATCCCGACTCAGGTCCTTCATACAGTCCAGGTTCTTCATAATCTATTACCAACATAATGTTCTCGTCCGGAAATTCAAAGTTCATAGACTGATAGTTGTCTACAGCTTGATGTGCCAAACGGTCGTCCATTACACTTACTTTGATTGCCTTTTAAGTGGTGTACTAGATTTCATATTCTGTTAAGACCATCTGCCATCAGGAAATTCTTCTGGAGAGAGCTGGCTTTTCAAATATGCACTTGATATGATCCATTTTAGAGATCAAAAAAGTAGTATGGGTCAACATATACTGTCTTAGTCGGCGAGCAGCCCATGCCAAAGTGCAGCAAGTTTTCTCGAGCAGTGAATATCTTGTTTCATAGTCAGTAAACTTTTTCATAGGTAATATATTGCATGCTCTTTTCAACCAGACTCGTCATGCTGCCCCAGTACGAACCCCATTGAGTTTTCTAGCACTATTAAGTACATGATTAAAGGTTGTCCTTCAACTGGTGGAATCATAATAGGAGGTTCTTGTAGGTACTCCTTAATTTTATCAAAGGCTACTTGAAAATCGCCGTTCCATTTTACTACTCGATCTTTCTTCAGCAACTTGAAGATCGGCTCACAAGTAGCAGTCAAATGAGAAATGAAACGGGTAATGTAATTCAGTCGTCCTAAGAAACCTCTGACCTCCTTCTCGGTACAAAGAGCTGGCATCTCTTGGATGGCTTTAACTTTTGCTGGATCAACCTCAATACCCTTACCACTGATGATGAAACCCAAGAGTTTACCAGATCTCACCCTAAAGGTGCCCTTGTTCGGGTTTAGCCTTAGCTTGTACTTCCTCAGTCTTTCAAATAGTTTGTGTAGGTGATCAAGATGTTATTCTTCAGTTTGTGGCCGTGCTATCATGTCGTCAACATAGACGTCTATTTCTTGGTGAATCATGTCATGAAATAAGGATACCGTAGCACGCTGGTAAGTTGTCTCGGCGTTCTTCAACTCAAAAGGCATAACCCTATAACAGAAAGTGCCCCACTGTGCGAAGAAGGCGGTTTTATCCATGTCTTCATGAGCCATCTTGATCTGATTGTAACCTTAGAAGCCATCCATAAAGGAGAATACCTTATGTTGGGCGGTGTTGTCGACCAAAATATACATATGTGGTAGTGGGAAGTCATCTTTGGGGCTTGCCCTGTTCAGATCCCTGTAGTCTACGCACATACGCACATCGCCGTCTTTCTTTGGTACCGGAACAACATTAGCTACCCATTAAGGATATGACGTCACTGATAAGAACCCTACATTGAACTGTTTCATAACCTCAACCTTGATCTTTTCTGAAATTTTAGGAAGCATGTGACGAACCTTCTATTTTATCGGGGCACCATCCTCTTTCATTGGCAGACGGTGAACCATAATATTGGTGTCGAGCCCTGGCATGTCTTCGTATGACCAGGCAAAGATTTCAACATATTCATGTAGAATCTGGATTAACCTGCTCTTGGCACTATTCTCTAAGTCAGCACCTATCTTGACCTCCTTCTTGTCTATCTCAGTACCCAAGTTTACCACTACGACCGACTCTTCATGTGGTTGGATAGTCTTATCTTCTTGTACTAAGAGTCTAGCAAGTTCTATTTCACAATCTTCCTCACCTTCATCCTCGGCTTGGTAGATCGGATTTTAAAAGTTATATGAGGCAATAGCAGAATTGTTATCGACGAGATCCAGAATGGATGAGGATCTGTAATGTAATGTGTGGGTGTGTGTAAGAACACATAGCTATTTGAAAATGCAATAAGATAAAGGAAAGACAGAGATCACAAAATTTGTATGAAAAATGTCCAATGTTTTTATTGAATGAACAAATGTTTATGAATTGTTAATCAATCCTTTAACCAACGAACCATTGTGCCTCGGGTAAGACACAAGGTTTTAAAGTCATTGTTTATTACATATCCAAAAACTTTTGAAAACAAAAGACATGAATATAGCTTATTACTCCTGACTAAAGGAGATGGGAAAGATGTCTTCTGCCTTCCAGTTTTCAATTCATCACCCACGGTCGGGAAAATCCAGTTACTAAAGTCACAATCACTGTTTGCATCCTCTATAGCATTGACCCCATTGTTGCTGATGCAAAATGGAGGTCTCCTAGCATGAGCTTGACGAACAGCCCTCTGACCTTCTACAGTAAATCCCAGGCTAAACTTGTTAGATTTGAAATGGATATCCGGAAGCTGACCCCAAATAGTATTACCACCTTCTTCAATAGTGGCCTTAGCATCTCTCAAGGAGGTCATCTTGTGCGGAGTTTTGGTGATCTTTGAAATGGTTGAAACATCTTCAACAGCAGCATGAGAGATTACTTATTCTTCTAAAGTCTGGCACTTATTCTTCCATGCTTCCTTTTATTGATGCATCCTGACTAGAGCAAGTTGACGTTCTTCTACATTGTCTAATAAGGGAGGAGTGGTATTTACAAACATATAAGGCATGGGTGCTTCACGGGAATACGGCATCTTCAACTGGATAGCTCTTGCTTGTATCCACTGAAAATAAGGCTCCAAAGAAACAACCCCTCTAGGTCCCAAATCCTTCCTACTCTTCCTGTGAATATGACGCTAAGCCTTCGCAATCTCCTCTTTAGCTTCCTTATGAACCACTCCATCTTTAAGGAAGAAACCACTCAAATGAATAATATTTGGCTTATCCCTCATCGGATGTCTAAGTTATGGTTGTGCAAGAATAAGATTGTAATTAATTCCTCCTTTTGTACCGAGAAGAGGTACATTGGGTAAACTACCACAACTGTCGATAATCTCTACATCATAGTATGCCTGATGATACCAAACAATATCTGAATGAGTGAGGGCCATAACATTTGGATCCCAACGAGGTTCCTTTCTGAAATCCCAGAAAGCATCAGATCTAGATAAGTGAGAAATAAACCACTGATACAACAAAAGTGTGCAGCGAATGACCATCCCTCCATGATAAGAATCCCGAAGATGAATGGAGTAATAAGCATCACCCAATAATGTAGGGATTGGGTTCTAAATCATAAAGATTCTGATGGCATTGATATCAATAAATTTTTCGACATTGGGAAATAAGAACAATCCATAAGCAATTAGAGCAAAGATGGCCTCCAAAGCAACCGTACTCTTCATCCTTGCGAAGTAGCAAGCTTTCTCCAATAAGAAATGAGCTGGTAATACTCTAATACCTCCTTTGGTATTCAAGTGGGCTTCAACCTCAGACTTTCCCAGATGGATCAAAGCAGCAATCTCATGATATTTTGGCTCACCCTTCAAACCAGTAAAAGGAACACAATCGGTAATAGGTAAACTCATCAGATAAGAATACTCCTCTAATGTAGGCATCAACTAATAATCATGGAAATTAAAGCATCGATACATCGGATCATAGAATTGGACCAAAGTCGAGAGAATACCCTCCTTCATCCTAACCTTCATAAGAGAAACGGTGGACCCATACTTTCTCTGAAAATTTGTAGAACTCTCAATCTCGGGAATCAAAATCATCAACTCATCTATCTTGGGATCTTTGAAATTGTACTTATTAGTCTTTCTTTTTCCAGAATCCATGGCCAAAAGTACCTGAGGTATTCACAAAGAGTCAACTTTAAGTCCCTTGAAACAGTATATTTTAATAGATGTTCATGGGTGCATGAATTCATGATGCAACAATCAGACACAAGATCACAAACATAGGGTTCATAGGTTCAACATCACGAGCATGAGGTCGAAGGTACTACCCACAAGGTATGATCTAAAAGTTTATCACCTGCTGAACAAGGTTCTAAGAGGTTCCCAGAGTCTACATTCTTCCTTCAGATATTACCAATGTCCCGATTGACTCGATAATTAGAAATATTCTCAGGAAAAACTCGTTTGAGTGTAGTATCACGTGACAACCATTTCCAGATTACTCTGTCATAGATTATGCACTACACCTAAGACGTAAAGAGGGTTAAAGGTTCTATGGTCAGTTTCAGTAGGCCCCCAGGTCGAAAGCAGCACGTCTTCCCGATTACTCGGTAAACAACACTACAGTCAAAGGGGCTTCCACTGAGTGAGGGATCTCATGCCTCCTTTTTTGGCATTACTCCCTCAAAGTTATCATGACTATATTTCCCATCCTATCTTAAGTTCGTCCAAGTCCGGGTATAGGACTTATGAGAAATCACCAAGCACCATGAAAAACTAGGAATATCCAGACAAACATATTAGCACATAATATACAAAAAACAATGGCACATATACAGATATAAACAAATATAAGCTCAACCCACTTAGGGATGGACCAGCAAGAGGTCAATCTTTCCCCAGTGAAGTCGCCATTTTTTCTTTAGCGGTATAAATATTGAGACAAACCCATTAGATTGACTTAACTCGCATAGATTAAAATAAAAATCACCACCGCACTTTATTGTTTCCTAAGAAATGAGAAAAGAGCGGATAACCCAAAAAGAGGGGGGAAAGAATCTAGATAAGGGGGTTGGTTATGAAAAGGGAAGGTATTAGCACCCTAAACATCTACGGTACTCCGCGGGAACCTCTTTGTAAATATGTATGTTTTGGCTATAAAATATTGTATATATAAAATAGATTATGGAGATGAGAAAGATAAGTATTTTTTATAATTTTTGCACCCGCCGCGGTTGTGAACCTTTAGTGCCTACGTACCACCTTCCGTGCAATAGGGGATCAGGGTACACGTAGTTCACCTTTAAAAAAATTTAAAACACAAGTGTGTTGGTTAATTTTTAAGAGACGACACAGCATCGTCTTATCTGAGTGGAGAACATAATTACTACCCAAAATTATGAGAAAGGAGAATTTGCGTCATCTCAAAGTGGAGGATATGGCATGGATTTTAAAATCAACAAAGCCTCACTCAACACCCTAGTGGAAAAATGTCTCACTTAACTACATATTGTAGAAGTATAGTTGTTTGCATCACTTCAAGGATTTGACAAGAGTCTAATCTTTTTTGAGAAAATTTTAAAGATAAAAGCCAAAATGGAAAAATAGTTTGAATGAGATTGATTTACTTTTAGTCTTCTCACTAAAAATGTCCAAGTATTATTAAATTGATTAAAGTTTGATTAACGAAAGGTTTTAAAAATGCATGGACATAAGTCCAAGTTTATTATGAAAGCAGTTCAAGTTTAGAAACAAGAAGAATTTTCCAAAGGAGGGGGAAGGTTTTTTGAAATTAAAGAAGATGGGAGGAGATGAAGGGACTATCCTAAAGCATAAGGTAAAAGCTAGGGAAAAGAACCATCTAATCAAGAAGAAGCCAACATTTGACATAATGAGTCAATGGAGAATCCCATCCTTTGGATTTGAAACCAAGCAAACAAAAAAGACCTCTTAAGAAAACCAACCTCCATTTGCATTAAGTCTTCATAAAAATTGGGCAGGGTAACAACTGTATACATATGAATTCTAGATCACAGACAAAGCATGTAATCACAATAACCTGTACACAAAACAAACAAATAACCCAACGTCTTGGGGTAAACCCCAAGAGCTCCAGACAAAATAACAGTTGAGGTCACAAGGTTTCCAAGATAGGTTAAGGTCTCTAATTCTAAGTCCAAGAATTCCATGTCTCCAAAATGCAAAGGATAGTAACCAAGTAGTCCAAGTAACATTTAAGTTTTTTAGGGTTCAAGTTGATTATTAAGTATCTTCAAAAAGGAAATGAAAAGCTCAAATGAGCAAAATAAAAAATGGCATAAAAGTAAATTCTCAAGTGAGCAAGGATGAAAATAGCATGAAATGTAAACTCTAAAATAAATATGCTTAAAGTAAAGGCATAAAGTAAAAGCATAAAATAAATTCAATTGTTAGAAATTAGTGGTTAGTTTAATGACCATCTTGAAACTTGCATTTGGAACTTATTAGAGGATTGGTAGAACCAAATCCTATTAACAACAAATTGCATTTTCTTTTTGTCAAGTATATCATCCACTTAAGAATTCTTAAGGCAACATTAAATGATCAATGATGTTTAGGTGATCCACTTTGACCAAAGTTGATGAAAATTAATTAGAGGATTGGTAGGACCAAAGCCCCTTAACAATGAATCTCAATATTATTGGATCATAGGGTTAAAATTAACATACTTGGGCTTGCAAACATGGGTTTGGGCCACGAATGATCATTTTCTCAAATCGAGACAAAATTTAGTGTTATGTTAAGCAATCGTAAGTGGACTTATATAGAAGTCGCACCTATTTTGAGGTCGGTCAATAGCAATCTATGTACCATATGTTTTTAGACATGATATAGGAATCATGCTCCAATAACATTTAGTATAATAAGAATGCGACAAGATGAAGACGGATGGGGTGAAAAATAAACCACATTTGAACTAAAAACTTAATCAAACTATTATTAAAATCATTCATTCATTTTTATGGAGTTAGACTCAACACCATGGATTCAATGATGTGAATAAAGTTCATGATCCAAATTTCTTAGTCCAAGATCAGCTAGAATATATATAAAAAAATAAAATTGTATTTAAAATAAGAAAATAAGATTTAAAAATGATTTAAAAATGAAATAAAGAGGAAAAATAGAAATTATATTCAAAATAATCAAGAAAAATTAAAAAAGTCCATAGAAAAATTAGAAATGAGCTCAAATATTTATATAAAAATTTTGGTAATTTTTTGAAGTCAGAAACTATTTTTTAAAATTAAAAGAAATAGACAAAATAAAACAAAAATGAAGAAAAATAGTAAAGTCGGAAATAAAAAAATAAACGAGGTCAACAATATTTTTCAAAAGATCATTGGATCCTTCCCTAATTTTTTCATAATTTAAAAATGAAGAAAAGTATTTTTTTAACAATTCAAATAAAGTGAAAAATTATAAAAAATATCAAAACAGAAAATAAAATTGTCAAAAAATAAAAATCAGAAAGAGAAAAATCAAAAGTATTTTTCATAATTTTTTCAGATTTTTTGAAGTTGAAATGGGTTTTTTTTTAATTTTTTGAAGTTTAAAACAATTTTAATGTAAAAATCAGAAAATAAAATAAAGTCAAAAAAATGTGGACCAATGGATGAAAGTCAAAACGCGTTAGTAAGCTAATTCAATGGATCAGACGCGTTGTGCATATCATGGTCATTATTGAATAAAGCACTGAATCAAATATTAAATCAGATTTTTGAAAATTCTAAATGGCACGCTTTCATTGGTTGAAGGATGACACGTTGGTCATCTTCAACCTCCAGCCAGTCTCGAATCCAAGTTCCTCAAACTGTAAAGTTAGAGCTCGAGACTGATACCATTTGTTTCGTCCCATCAAGACGAAGACAACCACACCTTCGTGAAAAATTTATAAAAACTGTAGCCCAGTCGTTTTGGAAGAGATGTTTTGAAAAGGGATTTGAAATTCCATGGTCAAAATGTATTTCCAGTTGAAAACAAATGATGTGACTAGAATCAGGATGATGAGAGCTTCACAATAGTATCAAAGTTTGAGAGAATTGGTGAAGGAATCTACCTATTGAAGTTAAGTTACAGAGCTCTGAAACTAGACTTGGCTAGCATGATACAGGGAGTCTTAGAGCTTAAATTTTCTTCTTTTAGCTTCAGTAGGATCAAGGAGGGTGAATTGACAAAGAAAAATGATTGATAGAAGTTGTAGGAGAAAATTCGAAGTTGTATAAAATTATGCTCAAGAGAGAGTTTGACAGGGTGATTATGGTATTCCAAGCTTGAGAAAATGAATGAGGGGTGATCCTCTATTTATAGGGAAGCTGATTGAATGCTCAAGCGTGTGAAATGATGAAGTTTGGAGGGAAATCGTGTGAAGTTGTAAACAAGAAAAGTGTGACTTGTAATTTGATCAAAACTCATCCAAACTTTGAGTTTTATCATGCTAATCACTTCTGGAGGTTCACTAAGCGTGATTAGAAGCAAAAGTGTGTATCAATTTTGTGTTTAGAAGCCAAAACAAGCATTTCAAATCCTGACTTTTGGAGAAACTTTAGTTTCAAGTTACCAAATTCAAATCAATGGCATTCTCAACTAAAGGGGTCTTAGGACATGATTCTTGAATCTTTAGAAAGATGAGATTACAAGCTTTATAATGTGAAAAGAATGGGATCAAATGGATGCATGAGCTTAAAGTTGTGATGAGTCAATGTTGAGAAAAAAAGGTTCACTTTCTATACTTAGAAAATTTCTAAGTTTTTTCTTTAAAAATGACTTATAATCTCTTGCATCCAAACATGGCCTTCCACTTAAAATTTGCTCTTGCCCAA
The DNA here is from genome assembly GCA_948472305.1 of Vicia faba. Classification (NCBI taxonomy): domain Eukaryota; kingdom Viridiplantae; phylum Streptophyta; class Magnoliopsida; order Fabales; family Fabaceae; genus Vicia; species Vicia faba. Next base: position 558,237,305 of record OX451735.1, read on the forward strand.
AAAAGATGGCATGAAGTGGACCTCTTGAATGGAAATTTGAGACTTGAATCATTCAAAATCTCCAAAAATTGAGGAAGTTGTGACTTGTTGATATTGGCAAAAATTCATAGAACGACCTATAATCTTTTGCATCCTTAGGGCATCTTCCATCCATTTTCACATTTTGCACTTAAAAGAAAGGTTGAATTTCACATATCTAAGATCAAGGTGGAAAAAGAATGGGCTAAAGGTGACAAAAATTGACCAGGTTATGATCTTTTAAAATCACCTAATGGAATTTGAAGGTTCATCTGGAGGACTTGTAATCTTTCTTCATCATTAAGTTTCTTCCACCAAAAATTTCCTTAAAACTTTTGAAGTGATTTGTTAATACCCCTTTGAATAGAATCATGTTTTTGGAATCACAAAAAAATACCAAAAGATGAGCAATATATACCCCTTTGAAGTTCAAAACCCTAGCTCCTAGAGCAAAAAAAATGCTTTGGGAAACCTTTGCAATTTTGATCAACTTTCTTGCACAAATACTTTTGTCATGTAAATAGATGTTGTTGAGGATGATAAGTAGAAACCATAGCAACAAACACCACTTCCAAATCTTGGGAATTGAAGGATATATGCACTTATGATCAACAGAAACAAATACCTGTCCACTTATGTCAAACTTCTTCCATTAACCCTTGTACCTTTGAACTAGTTTTTACAACTTGAGACATGATGAATCATAATAGACTTTGTCATAATGTTATTTCAAAATATATTCAATAGTGAAGCTTGAACCTCAATGAAGCTTTGTTGAATAAGGCATGGAAATAAACGCATAAACTTATGGATCAACTTTATGGAATGCATTGTGCTTTCACCTACAACATCATAAATTAGGGAAAACATTCCTTGTATTTGTTAGTTAAAAGTTAATCACTACAAAACATAGATGATCACTAAATACAAGTCAAGGTGCTTGGTGATTCCCCATAAGAAAAGCTAAAGTTAAGGAGAAGAACCAAACCCTAGTGTGATCTTGTTGTGATTGAATTAATGTGATGTGATAGAAGGATCTTAGGGGGAAAATTGGGGTACAACAGCTTCCCTTATTTAAGTGTCTTCTATCCGGAGATGCGAAGGTTAAAAATCTTCGTGTCGACGCGATTGAAGATACTTAAATATAAAACAAACCCTATTTTTTGCCCTAAGATTCCATGCCATGCTCATGATTATGGATGCGAATGAAAAAATACAAAAGGACGCAAGACCCCACTGGGGATATGGTAAATAGAACAGGCTCAAAAGGAAAACTTGACCTAGGAAAATAAATCATTGGTGAGCAAAAGATCAGACTCTTTTAGGGTAAAGCCTCAAAGAGGAGATAAAGCTTCTCCAAATCAAAAATTGAGGAGAGAAAATGAAGGATAACAGCGACCGACAGACGACTGTGAACTATCCACTCACTGAAGAGATAGCACAAAAAGTAACGTTGATCCACCGGGGAAAGAAATGGTAAGATAATACCAATAATTTCAATATTAAGGTAAGCAGTCAGTACTCATGACTAAAAATAGATGAACTTCTTCAGAGCAATGGAATCTCAACGACGAACTAACTTTCATAAAGTCAAGGCTAGCATGCATCGGAAAAATATCTCAACAATGAACTACCTTCCATAATGACAAGGTTACCATTCATTAGAGTAACAAATCTCAGCAACAAACTACCTTCCTTAAGGTTGACACTCTATTGGAGAGAGGATAACACAACTCTGCAAAACTGGGTAATATGCCAACAAGATATTAATGAATGTGAATGAGCGATGACTTTCTAAATTCAGATAAGCATGATGTATGTATTAATGCATAAATGTTATTATGTATATGTTGACAAAACATATATATAACACTAAGGATAAATGAGAAAAAACAAGTAGGTACAGTCAATACTCGGCTAAATCACATCCAAGATAGAATTTCCATGAGAAAGTAAGCACCAATAAGTTCCTATTTCATAGCTTAACTTTATTGGGAAGTGTGATACAGTGGGAGAACTGAGTTGAGCGTTTTGCGTTTTATCGCAAATGTTGCGGTTAGCAAGAGTCACCACCGACTTTTCTTTTATCCAAAAGGAAAGGTGAAAAAGCATAGGAAAGACCTTTGAGATTGTTTCTTGAGTTCGGGGGGTAGATTATGAAAATGGAAGGTATTAGCACCCTTTTCATCCATGGTTTTCCATGGGCTCTTAGTTACTTGCTAGATCACTTGCTTTTTGTTTTGAAATTGTGCTTTTTGTGGTTTTGAAAGTACTTTTTGTAAAAGAGGCCATTGTTTAGGCAATCTTTGTAATGATTCTCGTTCGTAAGAATGTATACAAAGATGTTTGTCTTTTTGAAAATGTTTTCAATGTTTGTAAGATGTTTTTTGAAATGTGTGTGTTTGTTTTGAAAATAGCAAGGAGATTTGTTTGAAATGGAGCAAGTAACCAAAAGCAATCTACCTACTCAAAATGTATTTCTTGTTCATTTTCTTTTCCTTTTATATTGTTGTCTTATCATTGATTTGGTAAGCAACCCTATCTTTGGATGTAAACGGGACGGGTGTGGGTCATTGTATAACCATGATTAGAAATGTTGCAAAGTATCTTAACATTTTTTAGGGACCAATATCATTTTGTAAGGCAACTTTGAATAGCGTCATCGAGGGACTATGATCTTATATTTGTTTGTTTTTGCCAAGATACTTCGCATGTGTAATATGGTTATTTTTATATAAGGAAACCAAGTGGAGAAAACCTAAGGATGCTTGTGTGCAAGTGTGTTATTTTCATGCTTGATTTTGCCTTGAATTAGGGTTTTCTATTTGATTTGTTTTTATCTTGCCATACAAACCCTAATTACTAGCATGGTATACAAAAGCGATAAATTGCGTAATTTAAAGATTACTACGCTATTACAATATTTTATGGGAGGGGGGGAATACAAATTATGAATGGGGATTTGAAATAATGTAAATCTTATTAAGTTATTACAACCAAATCGAATTTGTACAAGTATTTGAATAAACAATATACCATATAATTTAAATATGTATATATATATATATATATATATATATATATATATATATATATATATATATATATATATATATATATATATATATATATATATATATATATATATATATATATATATATATATATATATATATATATATATATATATAGAAAAAGGTTTTTGCTTTGTTTTTCATATGCAAAAGAGTTTTGACCTAATCCTAATAATTTAAGAAAAGGAAAATATTTCTTGAAAATGTGGTTAATCCTAATTTCTAATTTTAAAAGAAAATAAAATTCTTTAAGTATTATTTTTGTGTATTTTTTGTCTTAAAAATAATAAATATTATTTATGAAAATATTTAGTCTTTTTAATATGTTAAAATAAATATTTATAAGTGTGAGAAAAAGAATAAATAATTAACCTAATTCTATTTTTTACTTACAAGTTTATTAGGAAAAAATAGTTAATACATAACTAAAAAATATATTTTTTTATGAGAAAATAAAATAAAATAAACAAAATATAATATTTAACATTTTTACATTTTTTATGAATTTTAATAAGTTGAGAAAAATATATTTAATGAAAATAAAATAACATAAAATAAATAAATGAAAATAGTTGGGCCAGGGGTGCCCTGAATAATCAGGAGGTAGCATGTTAGAAAAAAAACACAAGGCCCAAATGTTGAAGCCCACGCTGCAAACAGCCAAAAAAATAGATGAAAAATGTGAAAAATGTAAAAAGGCAGCGCCAAGGCTCGAACCTGTGACCTTAAGCATTTTAGTGTGTTGCCTTACCACTGGGGTGGCTGTACATCCGTTAGTTTAAATGAAACAAGAAAAACATAACATATAAAGCCTCCTTGCCATGTACTTCATCTTCTTTCTCAAGCTGGCCAGAACCTCTGGATCTTTCTCATTTCTCCATGAAAATGGAAACTTCCAACATGAAAATGATAGTACTTTTCCCACGATTTCAACCATATAAATCATGTAAACTAACAATCAAAGATCAAAGCAAATTTAAAAGGCCCTAATTTCAAACCTAATTTTTACAGAAATTTGAACTCTAAAATTCTCTATACACAATGAATATAAATGAAATTTATGAACATGGTTGGTTTTAGGACAAGGATATCTACATTTTATCTTCACAAATCGTGACCAATAGATGACTGTATGAAGAGATAGAAGTTGGAGTTCTTACCTTTTTCATCTGAGATCGTGAATGGAGTTTGAGTGAGATTTATGAAGGCCTGAAGATTCTTTTAGCTTTCCTGAACCTCCCTGAGTGTGTTCCAATCCTTACCTTGCTTTGAAAGTGCCTGGATCTCTCTGTCCAAGTCAACCTGCAAGCTTGAAAAACAAAAATGGCAGATGGAGAAGGAGGTGTTACAGTGGAAGGGTGATAGTCTGGAACACTTAGATATGAGGTAGGTTAAGTGTTTGAGTGATTAGAACTTGAAACGCACGATTAAATTTTTTGATTGCTATGCTTGGTTTCAAACTGAAAGTTTTTGACATGTTTTTGGTGATAGGGAGTTTTGGAGAGTTTATGGCCTTGAGCAATCGTGTTCTAAGTTGTAATGTGTTTGTGTATAAGTATAGAGAAGGTTTTTCATCCACTCCACAACAGATTTCTCAGCTATAGCCTTTTTGCACTCTTACTTGCTTTTTAAGAAAGGTGAAGAGACCACTCTCTACATGCTTGTACAGGCCTGCTTGGAGTTGGTACAAGTTATAGGCAACTTGTTTTTGGTGTATGGGACTTGTGTGTGCATAGAAAACAGGTCCAATGCTCAAGAAGTGAAAAGTTGCAAAAGTTATGCTTTTCCAAAATGGCAATGGCAACTTTGTGCCATTTATGGAATTAAAGCTTGGACGAGGACTCTTGTGCTTGGATTAAGGATTTATCATCTGTGTAAGCATTAAATTATGAAGTAAGAAACAAGTTTGAGACCTGTAAAGCAAGGATTAGGCATCATAGGTTCATATTTGAATTTTGTTCTTCATGAAATGGCTTGAAATCAAAGTGAGAAAATGCCAACTTCATCTCTTTGATTCTCCCTATTCAAAAATGATCTCAAGGAGTTCTTGGACATTTTGGAAAGCTTTAAATATTCTCTATAACTAATCTTTGAAATGCATTTCAAGATTCCTCTTTTAACTAGGTGAAACATTTCCATGAAGTTAGGTTAAAAACTTGCCTAAATTAGGGCAAAATTTCACTAAGTTATTTTAGTTCATTAGCATGTATTCACAAAATTATATCTTGAGATCCAAGAATCTTTATGGGAAAATATGTGAAGAAAAGTTGTAGATTTCATGGAGATCTACAACTTTCATGTTGGGAACTTTCTTTGAATCATCTTGTATCATGGTGGAAAATTGGCTTAAAGTTGAGAAAAAATAAGAAATTTTCTATACTTAGAAAAATTTCTAAGTTAAGAAATTTTCAATTTTCAAACAAAATCTTCAATCTTTAATTTCTTGATGAACAAGTTTCACATTTTGATATGTTTTGATGAATTTTGATCCTTGACACTTGATTTTGACCAAAAAGTCAAAGTTTGACTTTTTAGTATACAGTTGACTTTTGATCAGTTGACTGTAAATTTCATCTGTCAATCAAATGAAATTGCAATGTTTTGAACTATGTCATTAGGTCAAGATGATACAATTGAACCCTTGAATTTATGCTGCAACTCAATTGGTCATTTGCTAGGTCAAAAATCAGAAATTGCCCTTTCTCAGTTAAAACCCTAATTTTGACCATTTTGCCCTTTTGATGATTTGATCAAATTTCTTGAGGAATTGTTGTCCAAATTTGATCAAATGATACATATGAGTCCAAAATGTTGATGTGGATCAAAAATTATGAAGTTTGACTGTAAATTGGCCATGGTTGACTTTTTTCCCAATGCAGTTGATTTTTAAGTCAATTGTCCAATTGACTGATCAAAAATGTTATTCAAAGCTTGAAACTTGACATGAGTAATCTTAGGGGTCCATGATGATACTTGAAAGTCACATGAAGCATTGATAGTCCAAAAATCCTTGTGCAATCTCAAACCCTAATTTTGGGTGATTAGTGCATGATGAGATGTCTTGAGTTGGTCAAACCCTAATCCAATCTTGAGTTTATGGGAAAAGTCTTGATAAATGAGAGGGAAAATTTTGGGGTACAACAGCTTCCCCTGTTCAATCTTCTTACACCTGAAGAGTTAGATTGGCGAATCTTGCCATTCGTGGCTCGAAGGTGGAAGATGATTGGACACTAGAGTGCCCATAAATTTGCACTCGATGATGTGATGATAGAAGGAATGGGCTTACAGATGCCATTTGGAGAGGTGATAGAATCTTATCAGAGATGGGCTTGTAGATGCCATCCAAGAACGTTTGTTGAATTGTAAGTTATAAGCTTAAAGAATAAGTATCAGAATGGTGTCCGTGTCTGGAGCGTATCTGAACTGTATCTGAAAGGTTGTATCTGAATGAGTATTAGAATGGCATCCGTGTCTGGAGCATATTCGTACTATATCTGAAAGTTGAATCTGAATGAGTATCAAAATGGCGTTTGTGTCTGGAGCGTATATGTACTGTATCTGAAAGGTTGTATCTGAATGAGTATCAGAATGGCATCTGTGTCTGGAGCGTATCTGTACTATATCTGAAAGTTGAATCTGAATGAGTATCAGAATGGTATCCGTGTCTGGAGCATATCTGAACTGTATCTGAATGAGTATTAGAATGGCATCCGTGTCTGGAGCGTATTTGTACTGTATCTGAAAGTTGAATCTGAATGAATATCAGAATGGCATCCGTGTCTGGAGCATATCTGAACTATATCATGAAATTTGAATCTGAATGAGCATCAGAATGGAATCCGTGTCTGGAGTGTATCTGAATTGTATCATGAAAGTTGAATCTGAATGAGCATCAGAATGGCATTTGTGTCTGGAGCGTATCTGAACTGTATCATGAAAGTTGAATCTGAATGAGAATCAGAATGGAATCTGTGTCTGGTGCATATCTGTACTGTATCTGAAAGTTGAATCTGAATGAGTATCAGAATGGCATCCATGTCTGGAGCGTATCTGAACGGTATCATGAAAGTTGAATCTGAATGAGTATCAGCATGGCATCCGTGTCTAGAGCGTATCTGATTGCATATTGCTAATGGTAGTTGTTAATCTTATCCTGAAAAGGGTAAAATGTTAGCTGAAACACAAAGTTATGTTTGCATGAAATGTATGATGCAATGTATTTGCTTTATCAATGTTTATGATATATGGATGCAATGTATGCGCATGTGAGTTAATTTGTTATATTGTTGTCCGCTTGAGGAAAACAAATTCCTGAATGCTGCTGAGGATATGTTGAATTTTCATGTCTTGAAGCTGAAATACTGGTGAAATTTTGTTGAGAGAAGTAAATTCCGTTGTGAGGGCAATGCCATGTACTGCTTGTAAGATCCGCTTGGCGAATCTTGAGAAATTTGACGATTTCTACTGGGGATTAATAACTTGAAGTTTTGTTCCGTTGGGGATTTAAATGATGTACTGTAGGGGATCACTTATTTAATTGCCTAGAGACGTTTTCCTGTTCTTTCAACCTATCAGTAATTGTCTTCCTCACATTTGTTTTATTTGTACACAGTAATTATGTTCAAATGCATATGTTCATCAATGAATCATTGGACGTTTTTGCAAACAAAACACAAGCGTAAAGAAAAAGACAAATAGTTTTTTTGCACTTTCAAAAGGATATCTTTGTATTGACTTTGAATAAGTATTTTGTACAAAGGGGACAAACATTCTAGTAAGAGAATGATGTCGTAAAACAAGAAAATTTTGATACAAAGAAAGATAGCTATGTGTAATAATCCCATGGGGTTCCCATTCTGCTATTGCCTTCATATCTCTGAGTATCTTGTCTATTTGCGCCTTGTCCGAAGATGATTGAATTGATAAGAAACTATGAGTTTATCAGTGGAAGCCAAAGGTTGTCCGTCAAGTGATCCGAGGGGACATAGTCATACTCTTTTAATTCCCCAGCTTTTTCCTGGACCGCCCTTTCGGGTTTTCAGTCCACCGGGAAACCCTTTTTTGCCCAAGTCTCCCTTTCGGGTTTTCAACTTACCGGGTGTATAGATTTTTTTTATTTTATCCCTAATTTTTTCCCGAACCTTTTGGTTCGCCGGGATGCCCCTTGTTTTGCTTAGGTGTGTCAACCTAGCGGGTCTCTTATGCGTAGTATCTTTTGACTATGTCCGCGTTCGTAGGGTGTGGCAGGTCGTCGCCGTCCATGATGGTCAAGATCATTGCCCCACCGGAGAATATGTTCTTGATTACAAATGGTCCTTCATAGGTAGGAGTCCATTTGCCCCTGGGGTCACTTTGTGGCAAAATGATGCGTTTGATCACTAGATTCCCAACTTGATATACTTGGCGTCTGAATTTCTTGTTGAAAGCCTTGATCAACCGCTTTTGATACATCTGATCATGGCAAACAGCAGTAAGCCTCTTTTCATCAATTAAGTTCAGTTGATCAAGTCGAGTCTGGATCCAATCGTCTTCATTCAAACCTGCATCCTTCATAATTCTCAGAGAGGGGATCTATACCTCAATAGGCAAGACAGCCTCCATGCCATAAACCAAAGAATAGGGTTTTGCCCCAGTTGATGTGGGAGTCGTGGTACGATACCCGTGGAGAGCGAATGGTAGAATCTCATGTCATTCTTTGTACGTGACTGTCATCTTTTGTATGATCTTCTTAATGTTTTTATTCGCAGCTTCGACAACACCATTCATCTTTGGCCGATAGGGAGAAGAAATGTGACGTTGAATCTTGAATTGCTCGCATAATGCGGTGATCATAGTGTTGTTGAGATTGGTACCATTATCAGTAATGATCCTTTCTGGGATACCGTACCGACAAATAAGGTTTTGCTTGATGAAGCGGGCCACAACATTCTTAGTAACGGAGGCGAAGGAGGCTGCTTCAACCCACTTTATAAAATAGTCAATGGCCACTAGGATGAAGCGGTGTCCATTGGAGGCTGTAGGCTTGATCTCTCCAATCATATCAATTCCCCACATAGCAAAGGGCCAAGAAGCCATCAAGACACTCAGAGGAACCGAAGGTACGTGCACCTTGTCAGCATAAGTTTGACACTTATGACAAGTCCGAGAGTGTTGATAGCAATCTACTTCCATGGTAGACCAATAATATCCTGCCCGTAGGATTTTCTTCGCCATCGTATGCCCACTGGAGTGGGTGCCAAAAGTACAGTCATGTAATTCAGCCATGATCTTTTTAGCTTCAACCTTATCCACGCACCTAAGCAAAATGGAGTCATGATTGCGTTTGTACAGGATGCCATTACTAAGGAAGAACTTAGCAGAGAATCTCCTTAAGAACTTCTTATCATTGATTGAAGCTCCTTCTGGATATTCTTGAGCCTCGAGATACCTCTTGACCTCATGAAAGCAAGGCTGGTCTACTACCTCTTCATTATTAATCTCGTGACAATGTGCTGGTTCATCCATCTGTTCGATGGTGATCTGGGGAGCCTCGTTATCCCAATTAAGTTTAAACATAGATGACATTGTGGCTAGAGCGTGTGCTAGCTGATTTTCTTCTCGCGAGAAATGCTCGAAGGTAATCTTCTCAAAATGTGGTAGAAATGTCAAAACATGTTCTTTGTAAGGGATAAGGTTTGGGTGCTTAGTGTCCCATTCCCCTTTGATCTGACTGATCACCAAAGTTGAGTCTCCAAATACGTCTAAGGATTTGATTCCCATGTCTATGGCAGCTCTGAGACCAAAGATGCACGCTTCGTATTCCACCATGTTGTTTGTACAATTGAAGCAAAGTCTGGCAGTAAAGGGAGTATGACACCCTTTCGGAGATATGAGTAAAGCGCCGATACCATTACCAAGTGCATTGGATGCTCCATCAAAGAACAGGGTCCATCGGGATCCTTGTTCAGGTCCGTCATATGGCCTAATTTCTTCACAGTTGTCTAATGTCATGATGTCTTCATCCGGGAATTCATAATTCATGGACTAATAATCTTCTACAGCTTGGTGAAGGAGATGGTCAGATAGCACACTGCCCTTTATAGCTTTCTGGGTAGTATATTGTATGTCGTACTCTGTTAGGATCATCTGCCATCTAGCTATTCTCCCTGAAAGAGCAGGCTTCTCGAAGATGTACTTTATCAGATCCATCTTAGATATCAACAAAGTAGTATGAGTCATCATATACTGTCTTAGCCGGCGAGCAGCCCATGCCAGAGCGCAGCAGGTTTTCTCGAGCAGTGAATATCTGTTTTCACAGTCGGTAAACTTTTTGCTCAGGTAATAAATAGCGTACTCTTTTTGGCCAGACTCGTTATGCTGCCCCAATACACACCCCATTGAGTTTTCTAAAACAATCAGATACATGATCAGTGGTCTTCCCTCGACTGGTGGCATCAACACATGAGGCTCTTGTAAGTAATCTTTGATTTTGTCAAAAGCAAATTAGCACTCATCATTCCATTTGACTACTTAGTCTTCCTTTAATAGCTTGAAGATTGGCTCACAAGTAGTTGTTAGGTGAGAAATGAATCTGGAAATATAGTTCAAGCGTCCCAAGAATCCTCTGACTTCCTTCTCAGTACGAGGAGCAGACATCTCTTGTATTGCTTTAACTTTGGCAGGATCAACTTCAATACCCTTGTTACTGACAACAAAACCTAAGAGCTTACCAGACCGTACTCCAAATGTGCACTTGTTTGGATTCAACCTTAGCTTGTACTTCTTCAATCTCTCAAATAGCTTTTGTAAGTGATCCAAGTGCTCTTCTTCTGTTTGTGATATGGCTATCATATCGTCTATGTAGACCTCTATTTCATGATGTATCATGTCGTGAAATAAAGCTACCATGGAACGTTGATAGGTTGCCCCAACATTCTTCAGTCCGAATGGCATCACCTTGTAGCAGAATGTGCCCCACTGTGTGAGAAATGTAGTTTTCTCCATGTCCTCAGGTGCCATTTTTAATTGGTTATAACCTGAGAATCTGTCCATGAAGGAAAACACTTTGTGTTGAGCTGTATTATCAACCAGGATATCAATGTGGGGAAGTGGAAAATCATTTTAGGGCTTACCCTATTCAAATCTCTATAGTCCATGCACATTCGTACTTTGCCGTCTTTTTTAGGTACCGGAACAATGTTGGCAACCCATTGAGGATAGGAAGTGACAGCCAAGAATCTAGCATTGAATTGCTTCATGACCCTCCAGTTTGATCTTTTCTGACATATCAGGTCTCATGCGGCGGACTTTTTGTTTTACTGGCGGACAATCTTCTCTTGTAGGAAGACGATGTACCATGATGTCCGTATCAAGTCCTGGCATGTCTTCATATGACCAGGCAAAGATCTCAACATAATCATGCAACAGCTGAATTAGACGCTCCTTGACACTGGGCTCTAGATTGGCACCCACCTTGACCTCTTTTTTATCCTCCTCGGTACCCAAGTTGATTGTATCCACATGTTCCTCATGAGGCTGAATGGTTCTTTCCTCTTGTTGTAGTAATCTGGCCAGTTCCCCTGGTACTTCACAATCTTCCTCACCTTTGTCTTCGGCTCGGTAGATTAGATCCTCAGATTCACAAAAGGCCATAGCAGTATCGTTACCCATGGAATCCAGAATGGAGGGGTACCTGCATTTGTGAGTGTGGGTGTGTGTAAGGGTATAGCCATCCTTAAAAATAAAATGTAAAAGAAAAACAATGAGCACAAAAGTTTGTATGCGAAAAACGTCCATGATTCATTGAATATCATATGAAGATGAAATAATAACCCTTACAAATGGACCATTGTGCCTCGGGTAAGACACAAGGTTTTAAGTGTGTGAATTGTTTTTCAATATTACAGATCCAACAAAATGTAAAGATAAATTACTGAGGGATGAAAGTTATTGGGACAAAGTCTCTGGCCTCCCAAATATGGAGTCCTCCGTTGACAGTTGGAAATATCTAATCCTCCAAGCTGCAATCCTCTTCACCATCTTCTACCGCGTTGACCTCTTGGTTTCTAATCTTCAAGGGTGGCCCTCCAGCACGGGCACGGCGTACAGCCTTCTGAGCACTAGAAGTGAACCCTAAGCCAAACTTGTCAGATTTATATGGAATATCTGGAAGTTACCCCCAGATGGTGCATCCACCCTCCTCTACTACTGCTTTGGCGTCCGTCAGAGATGACATCCGGAGTGGAGGCCTTGTAATCTTGGGAATCTGGGACACAGCTTTGGTCACTGCTACCTCTTGGGAGACCTCTTCGAAGTCTTAAAAAGGAGTTTCAATGAACTCGCCGTCCAATTCCACATACCTGAAGGAATTGAGGTGGCTAATCATATATTCTTCCTCTCCGTGGACAGTGATAATCTTTCCTTGGACCGGATATTTTAGCATCTGGTGCAGTGTAGAGGTGACAGTGCCAACATTATGGATCCATGGTCGTCCTAGCAGGCATGAGTAAGAGGGGCGGATGTCCATTACATAAAAGGTTGAATTGAAAGTTTGAGTCCCAACCTTTATGGGGATATCCACCTCCCCATGTACCATCCTCTTTGAGCCATCAAATTCCCTTACGACTATGTTACTTGGTTTTAACGTCAGTCCTTCGCAGTCCAGTCTGTCGAGAGCTTTATTTGGTAAAACATTCAAAGATGAGCAAGTGTCCACCAAGACATGGGCCAGAGTTATGCCTCTACATTCCATAGAGACATGTAATGCCTCGTTGTGCTTTATTCTCCTTGGTGTCAGATCAGCATCTGAGAAGCCTAGGTCGTTATCCGCTGTCAAGCTGGCCACACAATCCTGAAATTGATCAGCAGACGTCTCTTGAGACACATGGGTTATCTTTAGGAATTTCACCAAGGCTTTCGCATGTGCCTCAGAACACAGTATCAACGCCATCATGGAGATCTTGGAGGGAGTTTGCGCCAACTGTTCAACTACATCGTATTCGCTCCTTTTTATTATTCTCAGGATCTCTTCCATTTCTTTCTTGGAGGTCTCGGGGATAGACAGTGGTTGAACCTTCATTCGGACAGGCTCTACTTGAATACTTTTTCCTCGAGTTTCAGCAGCAAATGTGTTGGTAGGAATGACAGCAGGGGTTGTATTGTCTTCGTCAATAGGAGCACTTGCAGAGATGATTATTGGTACGGAAGTAACCTTTGGAGCAGCCACGGGTCCAAAAACTGCCTTTGGAGGGGCAATTTTTGGAGAAAAGATTCTACCGCTTCGGATAATCTTACTAGTTCCGACAATATTGCTAATGTCGGAGTCTTCTTCTTCGGAGCTTATTTCTTCGGCGTCCAGCCCATCTTGTTTGATGCCATGGTAGTAGATGTCCCCACCGTAATTCCACGGCACAGTTTTGTCTGATTCATATGGGACTGGCCCAGGCATTGTGATTATAAGAGGAGTAGCTTTTGGAACAGATGTAATTCTAATGGGTCTTTTGGGGACCCTGGAAGAATTGGCGGAGATGGTAATGATTGAAATATCTTCAACAGGAACATGTGAAACAGGAGTACTTTCAAACAGGATCTTTTTGTTGTCTATCAAGCGTTGAATGTCTGTCTTCAACAAAGGGCAAACAGTTGGTAAGGATAAGCAGAGGTGGAAGTCTTCATTACAACCCGGGAATACACCAGCTTTCAACAAGTTTATCTTAATGACTGGGAGTGGAGTTACGAGATCATCAACTTTGGTAACAAACATATCTTCTTCAATAGCATTGGTGTTGTCACCATGTCTGGGCATAGGAGCAGAAATGACGTTTGGCTTCTCGGGCGTATCAAACTCAATTTCTTTTGCCTCTATAAAGTCTTGAATTTTGTTCTTCAAGGCCCAACAGTTGTTAGTGTCGTGACCCGGACTTTCGGAATGATATGCGCAACGGGAATTTGGGTGATAATGAGGGGACGTTGTGTTGGGGTTTTTTGGAGCTTCTTTCAAAGTTACCATATTGGATTTCAGAAGGTGCGGTAGTACTTGGGACAGAGTCATATTGATTCTGGTGAATTACCGGACTGGCCTTTCCACCCTTGGTTGATTACTTCTTAGTTGATCAGATGTAGGCTTTGGGATCATAACAGCACCTATCATTGGTCGGCGTTCAGCTCTCCCTTGGTTCCTTTATGGATGTACAACATCTACTTATTTCTTCCCAATAAAAGGCTTCCTCACCGCTGTAGAAGAAGATGAATGCTTCTGAATATTTCCATTTTTTATGCTAGCTTCCACCCTTTCTCTGGTTAGTATTAACTCAGTAAATCCTGCAGATGAGCTTCCAATTAAATGGTTGAAGAAAGGGCCCGATAGAGTTCCTAAGAACATGTCCACTAATTCCCTTTTAGACAGGGGGGGGGGGGGGTGAACTCTTCCAGCTAGATCTCTTTATTTCTGCGCGTAATCCTTGAAACCCTCATTGGAAGCCATAGCCATACTTCGAAGTTGAGTACGGGTAGGCACCAAATCGGCGTTATATTCATATTGCTTGTAGAAAGCTGCAGCAAGATCTTCCCAATTGTGGATGTTGGCCCTTTCCAGTTGGTAAAACCAATCGAGTTATGTTCCAGATAGACTATCTTGGAAAAAATGCACCCACAAGTCTTTATCAGCAGAGTGTGGCTGGATCTTTCTCACATATGATCGGAGGGGCATCTTAGGGCATGACACTCCATCATATTTTGCAAACAAAGGCACTTTAAATTTCGGAGGAATCACAATCCCCGACACTAGTCCCAATTCTTTAAAGTCTAGACGTGGCACCTTTTGTATTTCCATAGCGCTCAAACGCTCTTCAAGATGTATGTACTTATCATCAGCTGGAGGATATTGTTCCTCGGAGTATCTTCCTCTTCTTCCTCCTCTTCAGATTCCAACGGGACCGTTGTTTCCTTTCCTTTCCCCTTTCTTTCACCGGATGTTATTGCAAAATTCAAGGTTCTTCTAGTCTGTCCCTGAAACCTTCTCCCCGTGTTTAAAACCCCGGTGACCTTCTTTGTTTTCTTTTTCCTTTCCTCAGCCAGCAGAGTCTTCAACTCTTCTTGCCCCTTGGCTAGAGTCATGAGCAATTGTTGAAACTGCATGTTCTGAGCTTGGAGATCTTTGATTGTCTGCTCGAGATCCATCTTACTGAAATAAACAGTAGAGAGATGAGGAAACTCGTTGCAAAATACCTGTTTATATTATGATGAATGATATGTGCATATGCAATGTTTTCAAGTATTTCAAAGATTCAAGTTCGATTTAGACAAAAAGAAAACACGCATTATAAGATAAAGTTTGAGTACATCAATGCCCCTTGGGCAAAATAATACAAAACTCTAAGATAAAAAAGTAGTGTGCATCCTCTTTGGTGCTATGTAGGCATTTAGAGTCTTCTCCTCATGAAGTAGCATAGTGAGTTCCAAAACCTTCTTCTCCCTTGCGTAGAATTGGGCTTCAAAAGTATCTCGCTCTCCTTTGAGTTGTATCCAATCCCTTTGTAGGTCTTCAAGAGACGTGGGCATGTCAGGATGTAGGATAATGTATGGAACTTCTCCCTCTTTAACAAGCTCAATAATTACCAGAAGAATGGAAGGATAAGGCATCATAAGACTTTGAGCACGGGTTCATACCCATTTGAGGTAAGGCTCAAGAGGTATGGAATTCTTGTTCCCTAAAGTCTTGCTATCCACCTTGTTTAGCATCCTCCAAGCTCGGATGAATCTCTGGCGAAGACCTTGATCGTCGTTGTCGTTGTCGAATACCAAACCTTGAATCAGCATCTCGTGCGGGCCATCCCTTCGGGCGTAACCAAACTATCTTAGAGATAAGAATGGGTTATAGGTGATGCCTCCCCTAATTCCAAGTAGAGGGACATTAGGGAATTCCCCACAACGGTCAACAATGATAACATTCTCTTTGGATCAGGAGCACCAATGAATATCTGAATGTTTGAGTGTCATTAACCTTTGTGACCACCTTGAACCTTGCTCATTCTTTAAGACTGATTGGGGAAGATGAGAAATAAATCATCTTTCCAGGAGAGGAGTGCAACACATAAGGACACCTCTTTTCCTCATCGTGCAAGTGTGAAAAGAGTGTAGGATATCCCCTAGCAATGTAGGCACCGGATTGCGTGACATGAAGATTTTGACGGTGCTCACATCTATGAGTTGGTCAGGATTGGGAAACAAGACCATCCCATAGATAAGAAGAGCCACAATTTCCTCAAAGGCTTGCAAGTCTAAGGAATTCCAACAGCTTTGGGCTTTCTCAAGCAGGAACTTTGCTAAGAAGCCTTTGACACCACTTCTAGTTTCCCAATGAGTTGTGACATCAGATGAGTGCAAGTGCACAACTTGAGCAATATCTTCTGGCTTTGGGTCTCCTTCTGTACCGTTGAAAGGTAGTTGATTGAGAATGGTAATCCCCAAGAGTTGTGAGAATTCTTTCAAAGTAGGCACAAGCTGATAGTCGGGAAATGTGAAGCAATGGTGCAAAGGATCAAAGAACTGAAAGAGCACCTTCATCATATCCTCATCTATGTTGGAGGTGACCAAGTTGAGTAGACGACCATGTCTCTTGGTGAATGGAGAGTTCTCAGGGATCCTTGAAGCTAGCTCCTTAAGTTGTGGAGGAATTCTTACAAGGTTGACTTGGATAGTTTTCCTGCAAAGTGAATCCATATCCTACAAAACAAGAACAAAGATGAATCTCCAAAATCCTTGAAATGGTTAGTGGATGCATGTGATGTTCATGATGTCCATGATGTTATGTACAAGTATGCATATACAAGCAAAGCAAACAAGTTCTTAGTTTAGGCTTGCATGGGGTTTTATAGGTAAGTACCCTCTTGAAGTTTAGTTGGCTTAAACTTGTCCTAGTAATAGTAACCGGGTTCTAAGGAGCTCAATATCACCATATTGTTTCCTTGGTCATTGTTTCAACTCAAGCCTCTTTAATGGCGACCAAAATATCCCAAGAAACAAACCCTTAATGAGTGTAGTATCGAGTATCTACTAACTTTGGACTGCACCAAAGTCGGTCATCTCACTACATCCTAAAGGCCAAGTTGGTCAAGTAAGGGTTCTAGAAGTTCATTAATGCTTCATGACATCACTCAGCGGCCCCGTATTCTATTTGATTGACTCAAAGTCTATTGGTACCCACAAATATGTCACACTAATATAGCTATTGCTTAGACTATGTCGGTATACCCCACACATTTTCCACAACGTATTGCTATTTACCTATAATGTATCCCAAATCCGGGTAGAGGATTTCAAACCCAAACAAAGAACCATAATGTAAAGCATATATGTCAAACAATATAAGCAAATAAATATGATCTAGCCCTAAGGTAACCCCACCTTTTTTAAAATTTTCCCCAGCAGAGTCGCCAGTTCTGTGATACGGTGGGAGAACTGACTTGAGGGTTTTGCGTTTTATCACAAATGTTGCGGTTAGCAAGAGCCGCCGCCAACTTTTCTTTAATCCAAAAGGAAAGCCGAAAAAGCACAGGAAAGACCTTTGAGATTGTTTCTTGAGTTCGGGGGGTAGATTATGAAAAGGGAAGGTATTAGCACCCTTTTCATCCATGGTTTTCCATGGGCTCTTAGTTACTTGCTAGATCACTTTCTTTTTGTTTTTAAATTGTGCTTTGTGTGGTTTTGAAAGTATTTTTGTAAAAGAGGTCATTGTTTAGGCAATCTTTGTAATGATTCTCATTCGTAAGAATGTATACATTTGTCTTTTTGAAAATGTTTTCAATGTTTGTAAGATGTTTTTTGAAATGTGTGTGTTTGTTTTGAAAATAGCAAGGAGATTTGTTTGAAATGGAGCAAATAACCAAAAGCAGTCTACCTACTCAAAATTTCTTTCTTTTTCATTTTCTTTTCCTTTGATATTGTTGGCTTACCATTGATTTGGTAAGTGTTGTACCCCAAAATTTGCCCTCGCATTTTTTCCCAAGAAATCTCAACTTCAGATATTTCCTGACTTTTCAAACTGGCTCAAGAATCGGACTAACGGACTTTTCTTGACAGTCAAGCAAAATTAGGGTTTTTTACTGGTTTTCAGAGCTCTGGATTGTCTCATACAGTTGGCTCAGGGTTTTGGATGATTTTTGGTCCAATTTTGATCAGGCGAGCGTTATTTGGCATTTAATCGGGAATTAAGGTTTTATGGGCATATTCTCAGAAGAATTTAAATCCCACAGCACTTTGCGGTTTATTCCAAGATTCGGATTAAAATTCGCGTTATCTTGGTTTAATCAGTAAAAGAGACAGTGGTTTGAATTCAGTACGTTTTGATTGGGCCAGTCAGATACAGGATGCAGTATTGGATTCACAGTGTTTATGCGTTTGATCAGTCTATTTGGATTGACTGCTGCTTTGCTTTGGATTTTGAATAAGACAGGTTTAATTGACCAATATTGTTATTATTTAAGTTATTTATTATTCTAAAAGATTGAATGATTGAAATTTATTTTTCAATTGTTTTAATTCTAAGAATTTTAAATAAATAAATAAACAATAAAGAAAATTAGAATTAATTGGATAATTTAGATTTTATTGATAATTGAATTATTTGTACAAATTGTTGTTTATAATTTAAATTATGAACAATAATATACATTAATTTAAATATTACATAAAATTAAAACTATCCTATTTTCTAATATTCTTCATTCTTCACTCCGCTCCGGTGCTCCGTTTTTTATCTGCGAAAAAAAACAAGAAAAGTCAGAAAGCAGTTGAAATTAAAAGACAGTTAAAGTTGCTCATCATTAGGGGCCACTGACTGGGATCAGTTGACCCTCTCTGCAAATCACAGGATTTCTCCCGGTTCACAGAGAGGGAAGATTTTTTATTCATGAAATGCAAATGTCAAAAGTATAAATCTCTAAAATTCAAGCTGCATAGAATCTCAAATCCAAAGTTCAAACTATATGGTTCAAATCCAATCCCACTTTCCATCAAAAGCAAAAGGCAATTTATTGTCAAAAACAGAAAATCTATCCCAAGCTGTCAAAGAAGGATTTGGAAAGGATATCAAAATACAAAGTCAAATCCCAAGATATCAAGGAAAAGGAAGTCAGCACACATAAACTGTCAAAAGAGATAAAGATGCAAAATGTGTTATGCAAGCAATCTTATCATCATTTCCCAGCATAGTAGGCCCCTTCAGAGCAAGTACAACATAAACATTATAAAATTCTAAAGATGTACTTTAGGAGAGAAGAAAGGGAGATAAAGCAGCAGTAGGCAGGGTTCAGGTCTGAGGCTTAGAAGCAAGACAGAAAAAAAGATATAATACAAAGAAAACAACTCAGTTCGGCAAGGCAGGATAGAGATAGGGAGAAAAGATACAAAACACACAACTCTGTATCAATATAAAAATCCAGAAGCCAAATAAAACAGTTCAGAATAGAGAGGAGAGAAGAGAAGTATACAAACTCAGAACACCCTGCCTTCACTTCAAAGAAAAAACCTAACCAAAACTGTGTTAAACCAAGCTTCAAGACTAAAAAAATCTGCATCATCCTTACAAAATCACAAGAACCTGCATCAGTCTCAAAAACCCAAACCTCATATCAGCATCATAACCTGCCTAATCAGAAGAAAACACACACATAACCTTGAACTGAATAACCAAGACTGTGTTACACCCAAGCTTCAAAACCTGAACCACCATAACTTGCAAACTAAGTGACCAAGCCAAGCTAACATAAAAACCAGATAAAACCATCACCCTGTTCAATCACCAAAACCGCCACCCTGTTCAATCACCAAAACCATAACCAGAATCACTAAAACCATAACCAGAATCACCATGCCCATTGCCTAATCTCAAGCTTGACCATTACCAAAACACCATACTGTCAACAAACTCACAAACATAAAGGTTCAAGGCAATACAGGTGAGGCAACCCACGAGCCCTCAGTACAAGCATCATCGGGCAATAAATCTCAGAAAGGCATCCAGTCCAAGGCAATAACTGTTCAAAATCGTTCAAGACAGTAAAGGAAACGAAAGAAGAAGAAGGAGTTAAATCAGTACCAAGTTTTCAGGCAAATCGACGCATCATAAAACCTAAGCAACAGGCATACAACAACTCAGGGACAAAGGAGAAGCATACAAATACTCAGGCAACAATTCAAAGCAATCAGTGACATAGAAGAAGAAGAAAGAAGGGAAAAGGTTCTCAGTATACATCATCATAAAACCCTTCATAACAAGAGGTAAGAACAAAGATACCAGGGTCCCCAAGAAGCGAAGAATCGCGCAAAACCCTCCTCCGTTCGCTCCGGCCTCCACAGCGCCTCCACTCTTCTCTCCTCCTCCTCCAAGGTCAGGTAGTGAGTTCTGTTCCTCTTTCTTTCCTTCACCTCATAATAATAAAAACTCAACTTAAGACTCAAATCAAAAAATGCGTATCATTCACGAAAGAACATAAAGTGTGGAAATCAAACCTTAAATCAAGAGGATGTGAAGCTTACGCCTTGGAGGGAAGAGAGGTCTGAGGGTAGCGTTGGTGGCCGGAGTTGATTTGCTCAGGAAGCTTGATCGGAGAAGACGAACGCACGGCGCCGCGGCTAACCCTACGTTTTCATCTCAACTGAACTAACGTCCCTAACCCTAACTTGGTTTCAAGATTGACATGGGCCTGACCCGTTCTTAATTGCTCCAAAGCCCAACAGTATCACTAACTCTTTTCTATAACAAACATTAATCCTTTTTTCTTCCTTTTTACTAAACTATATCTTTTTTTTTCTAACTTAACATTTTCATTTAAAATATACTTATACATACATTTTAAAACATTAATTTTATAATATTATACATTTTTTTATCATATGTAGTTAAAGCCTCTCTTTAAGCATATATTTGCATAAAAATAATAAACTCTTTTTATACATAATTAACTTGAAAATATTTCTTAATACACATTAAAATATATTTGTATATAAAATAATACATATCATTTTTATCATATAATTAACTTGGAAACTTGTTTTAATTAAAATACATTTGTACACATCATGTAATTAAAAATTGAAAATACTTTTTTATTCTTTTAATTAATTTACTTTTGTACATAACAATATATACATTTTTCTAATATTAAATTCACAAATATTTGATTAAAATACTTTCTTTTTTATACATAATACATTTTCTAATTAAAACATTTTCTTTTGTACATAATTAAACATACATAAATCAAAGACTTATTTAAAATACATTTCTCTAGGTCAAACCCTAATACAATTCATATACATATACACTTGTACACTTACACAAAATACATTCACATTGCCTTATACATATTTTTACCTTATATTTGTATATTCGATATTTACATTTGGTTGCGACTTCGATTTGGTTGTAATTTATTTTGGGTACTATAAGTCTCATCCCCCCTTGTACATTTATACCCCCACTCCCGGACACTATCTTGTAATAGCGTAGATTTTACATTCCGCAATTTACAGTTTTCAATTATACCATGGTTAGACCTAGGGTTTGTATGTACATAAAATCAAACGCTAGATAACCTAATACGAGACAAATACATGTAATCAATACACAATCACACTTGCACCCCCTAGGGTAATCCCACATGTTGCCTTCCAAAATGGGCCATGTTTGCACGTCGAGTATCTTTGGCAAAACAAAATCAAATGATCATTAGTCCCTCAAAATGTTGCCTAAACGGAACGATCATAGTCCCTTCAAAGCAAATTGCCAAAGACACTTGGCATCATTGCATTCATGGTCCATACGATGACCCGCGCCCGTCCCGAATGAACTTCCTAAAATGCAAGATTGCCTACCAATTTCAATGGTAGAACAAAATTGTTAAAAGGGGTTAAAACATGACAAAAATCTTTGAGTACAATAGGGTAGACAAAACTCTTAGTTACTTGAGATCAAACTTGCAAAAACACTTGCCTTCTTTTCAAAAACCACAATCCACAACACTTTCAAACAAACTCTCAAAACATTTTGAAACATCTTTTCGAAAAGATACACGCCTTTGTAAAACATTTGAGTAAAGAATTGTTACAAGGTTAGCCTAAGACAAGGCATCTTCTTCCAAAACATTTTCAAAAAAAAGTACCCACACACACACCATTTTCAAAGCAATCGAAAAACAAGGCAAGTGATCTAAAAAACCAAGTAACTAAGAGCCCATGGATAACCATGGATGAAAAGGGTGCTAATACCTTCCCTTTTCATAATCTACCCCCCGAACCCACGAAATATCTCAAAAGGTTTTTGCTGTGCTTTTTTAAACCTTTCCTTTAGGATAAAATAAAAAGTCGGTGGCGACTCTTGCTCAACCGCACAAGTGCGAATACGAACGCGAAACACTAGTCAGTTCTCCCACCGTATCACAGAACTGGCGACTCTGCTGGGGATATTTTTTAAGTGGGGTTACCTTAGGGTTTAGATCACCTTTACTGTCAATTGATTGCTTTGTTCGCTTTACATTTGTGGGCTTTGTATCGGAGTTTTATAGATCCTAACCCGGATCTGGGGAAACCCTTTTAGGTAGCAACAAGGCTGTGAGGGAACTGTGCGGGGTATACCGACATGGTTGAAGCAGTCTGCTACGTTGATGTGGCACTTTGGTGTGTACCGGTAACCCTTGAGTTCAGTCAAGGAGAGTACGGGGCCGCCGCGTGGTGTCGTGAAGCATCAACTGACCTTAGAACCTTAATTGACCATCTTGGCCTTTTTAGGGTAGTGAGATAACTGACTTTGGTGCAGTCCGAGGTTGGTTGATACTCGATACTACACTCAATGGAGGGTTGCTTTCCTGGAATATTTCGGTCGCCAGTTCAGTGGCTAAATCGAAACGATGAACAATGAAAGCAATCCAGTGATATTGGGACCTCTAGAACCCGGTTACTTTTGATAGGACAGGTTTTAACCAACAAACTGAAAGAGGGTAGTACCTGAACCTCATGCAAGCCTAAACCTAAGGCCTTGTGTGCTTTGTGTGAATATGTTTGCCCGTATATACACTCACTTGCTTGTGCATACATGTACATAACATCATGACATCATGCCATAGAATTTTAGCATTTTCAATGACCATTTCAAGGATCTCGAGGGTTCTGTTGATGCAGGATTACGTTGAACCAGGCGTCTATCAAGGGGCAAGAGGTTTCTCCTCTAACCAATCCAGTCAAAGATCAAGTACAACAACTTGAATCAGTGGCTATGACCCACTCGACATGGTGAGATTGATTCTAGTGGAAAGACATCCACCGATACAAAGCTCTCCAGTCAAAGATCAAGTACAACAACTTGAATCAGTGGCTATGACCCACTTGACATGGTGAGCTTGATTCTAGTGGAAAGACATCCACCGATACAAAGCTCTCCAGTCAAAGATCAAGTACAACAACTTGAATCAGTGGCTATGACCCACTTGACATGGTGAGCTTGATTCTAGTGGAAGGACGTCCACCGGTGCAGAGATCCCCAATCCAAGAGCAAAGTTCAACCTCTAACATTTTTCTTATGTTTACCCCAAGAGACCCTTGAAAGCATGCATCCACATATCATGCATTTCATTTTGACAATCTTTTCTTTTTCAGGTTTCCTTACTCTCCTGCTATTTATTTCAGCAAGAGATGGCTCTAGAACGGTCTGTCAAAGACATCCAAGACCAGACTGCTCAGCTGCAGGAGATGTTCCTGAACTTGTCTCTGGGGCAAGAAGAGATGAAAGCTCTCCTCACCAAAGGCCTGGGGGATTCCAACAATGCCAGGAGTGATCAGATTGCGGAGCTGCAGTTTGATCTGACAACACTGAGGACTCAAATGATGGGATATTTGGTGGGCCAGATGGCTCTCATCTAAGACCTATCTCAAAGACAAGAGGAACTCAGAGTTCTGGTCCGCCAACTGCTTCCAAACAACCAACTGGGGCAAACATCTGAGGTCGAAGAGCAAGTCACCGCTCAGCCTCCATCAACTCAAGAAGACAAAGGGAAAGCTCCTTTGCTTGCCTCAGGGTCACAAACCCATCAACAACCTCGCCAGCGTCAGCGGGGCAATCGGCGTAAACAAGAAAAGTCGGGAAGACGGTTTACGGAGACTGAAATACCACCATTCTTCATACTGAAGCGCCTGTTGGAGGTCAATTTGCTTACTGTAAAAGATCCTCCTCAGAAGCCCAATATCTCCTCTCCTCACTTTAATCCCGACGCATTCTGTGTTTACCACTCCTGCAGCCCGGGACACAGCACCAACGACTGTTGGGCCTTGAAGAACAAGATTCAAGATCTGATCGACATTGGGGTGCTGGAATTCATGCCAGACGGCGAGATGAAGATCTTCCGTTAAAGGGTTCTCCACTTGAAGTGACGAAGCTCGAGCTGAAAGACTTTTATTTCTTTTTGAATTTTCAAAGTTGTAATTTGCTTTTGCTGTCAAACAATTATCTGTTGATGTTAAACTCTGTTTTCATTAATGCATTGCATATGTTTGTCTTGAATTCATCCATTCGTTTCACTACTCTTATGCTTTTCTTTATGATATATGACTATTGATAAAAAGCTGCAAGCCTTTAGAGGGAGGATGACGAAACAATACCGTGATCTTATACAGTATGCTTTTGAACAGGCCGTGCTGATGATGTACAGGCATTTCTTTCAATTCCCCAAACACTGGAGTTATAAGGAAGTTAATCCCTAGTCCACCCCTTCGAGCCAAAGAAGTAGGAGTTTCCTGTTCTAAACAATCGAAACCTTTGATATAAACCGGGGCAGGGTAGTATCTCAGTTAATTCAAAAGAAAATGCGCATTGAAGTCGCAAACTCTCAGTTCGTAATACAACGAACGACGCCAAAAAGGAAAGCGTTCCTTTGGAATCAAAAGACAAGGGTGGTTCCCTATCACATAGACAGTCAATCTCTCAAAAGAGAAAAGCCCACCAAGCCAAAACCTATAAAGGAGGCTTAAGAAAGCTAGGGCATCCCGCTGACAGTAATCCCGAAAACGGTAACAGTCAGGCAAAAGTTAGGGATAACAAATCAAAATCAAAATAGTGAGGTCATTACAAAACCCTCAACAACATGAAAAATGTTGAAAAAGAAAAAGGAGATGATGACTGTCTCCTCAAATTCAACTGGTGAACCATCGCCCAAAAGTCGTTCCGAACTCAAAACAGAGTGCGACGCACAGTTAACTGAGCTTAGGTTGAAGAACATCACGAAAAGCGGGTGGGTACAAATATACTTTGAGCCTTTATCCTTTGTTTCTTAAACCGTGAACCAGGCCACGTTACAACCTTTCAAAAGTCCTAATTGAAGCATGGGTTAGTTCGAAAGCATACTGTTACAAAAGGTATCCTGACTCCTGTAGGGCTTTGCTCTAAATCTTGTGTTAACCTGTCTTGTGAAAAGGTTTTCTGCTAAAAACGCGTTTTTCAAAACTTCTAGACAAACATAAACTTTGCATTATTCTAATGTCACTGTCTGCATTTAACCCTTTTGTTTGACAGCGAAGAAATTCATGCAGCGATTGTTCGGAGGAACGAAAACTCTCTCAGTAAGTCAAAATCACTTCGAGAGGATGACACTTCCATCAAATCTCCTATCAACAAGGGGCAGGACATGTCACAGTTCAATTAACCTGGGGCAGTCCAGTCAAGGTCCAACAGATCTTTCAAAGTTCAGTTAACCTGGGGCAGTCCAGTCAAGATTTCAAGAAATCTCTCAATATGCAGAGTAATCTGATTCAAGACTCCTTCTTCACCACTTGGGGCGTTCGAATGTCAAAAGTGTTCAACAAATCGACTACAACATTTCCAGACTCGACTCCTGTATCTAGCCAGGGAACGTCTGAAGAGTTTGAAGATTCAATTCATATACCCAGCCAGGGCAGGTCTGAAGAATTCCAGATCAACACATGCAACAACCCAGGAAACATCTGTGAACGACCGATTGTAGACCAACAACTGCAATAAGCCAGGAATTTATCACCACTTGGGGCATTCGAATGCCAAAAGTGTTCAAAACCCGATGCAGTTTTTTACACAAGCTCATCTTCAGGGAGCCCTACACCGGTCCCTCTTCGAGACTTCTGAAAACAGTTCATAGATCCTTCCCAAGTAACGGATGTTAATCTATCAGCTTGTTCAGATGCAACCTTTGAAATTAGTTTACGGACGCTTCCCAACAACGGATGCGGCTCTATTGCTGATTCAACTTCAAGATTTCTGAAAATAGTTCACGGGTTCTCCAAGTAAACGGATGTTAACCTATCACTCGTTCAGATTCTTCTCAAGACTTCTGAAAACAGTTCATGGATTCTTCCCAAGTAACGGATGTTAATCTATCAGCTTGTTCAGATGCAACCTTTGAATTTAGTTTACGGACGCTTCCCAACAACGCATGCGGCTCTATTGCTGATTCAACTTCAAGATTTCTGAAAATAGTTCACGGGTTCTCCAAGTAAACGGATGTTAACCTATCACTTGTTCAGATTCTTCTCAAGACTTTTGAAAACAGTTCATGGATTCTTCCCAAGTAACGGATGTTAATCTATCAGCTTGTTCAGATGCAACCTTTGAAATTAGTTTACGGACGCTTCCCAACAACGGATGCGGCTCTATTGCTGATTCAACTTCAAGATTTCTGAAAATAGTTCACGGGTTCTCCAAGTAAACGGATGTTAACCTATCACTTGTTCAGATTCTTCTCAAGACTTCTGAAAACAGTTCATGGATTCTTCCCAAGTAACGGATGTTAATCTATCAGCTTGTTCAGATGCAACCTTTGAATTTAGTTTACGGACGCTTCCCAACAACGGATGCGGCTCTATTGCTGATTCAACTTCAAGATTTCTGAAAATAGTTCACGGGTTCTCCAAGTAAACGGATGTTAACCTATCACTTGTTCAGATTCTTCTCAAGACTTCTGAAAACAGTTCATGGATTCTTCCCAAGTAAAGGATGTTAATCTATCAGCTTGTTCAGATGCAACCTTTGAAATTAGTTTACGGACGCTTCCCAACAACGGATGCGGCTCTATTGCTGATTCAACTTCAAGATTTCTGAAAATAGTTCACGGGTTCTCCAAGTAAACGGATGTTAACCTATCACTTGTTCAGATTCTTCTCAAGACTTCTGAAAACAGTTCATGGATTCTTCCCAAGTAACGGATGTTAATCTATCAGCTTGTTCAGATGCAACCTTTGAAATTAGTTTACGGACGCTTCCCAACAACAGATGCGGCTCTATTGCTGATTCAACTTCAAGATTTCTGAAAATAGTTCACGGGTTCTCCAAGTAAACGGATGTTAACCTATCGCTTGTTCAGTTTCTTCTCAAGCTAACCACCACGGAAGATCGCGCTCGCCAAAATTCTCCCTATCCCCAGCGGAGTTCATCAAAATCCCCAGCCAAAGAATCCTCCGGAATTCAATTCCCCTCAGAGTTTAAGCTTCAGTATCCCCAGCGGAGCCAGACCACTGAACCTTCTCCCCATAGAGTTTTGGGAGGACAAATCTTGAGTTCCCCAGTGAAGTCTCCAGAGCTGCTTCCCATCAAGCTGACGATTCTCAAACCTGGTCTTCCCAACATGAGTCTACTAGTTTGGAACTCCCCAGTAGAGGTCATCAGGAATTCTCTTCCCCAGCGACAACCAAGGATTTATTTTCCCCGGCAGCAGTCAAGATACTTTTATCTTCAGCCATCTCGGATTCGTGTATCCTTGGCAAGATTGGCTCATCAGCTTACATGCGCATCCATCACATTCATAAATATTGATGTCACATACATTGCATCATGCATCATAACATTGCATACAACTAACCCTTCACCTTTTTCAGGTAAGATCAGTCGACAGACACAGATCAACTCCCGAGATTCATCCAGAAATAGTTCGGATGTGACCCAGACACGGCAACATTCTGATACTTATTCCAGATTCATCCAGACGCATCAGCAAAAACCTTACACCGGTTCCTCTTCAACTTCTCAACTTCTGAAACAAGTTTACGGATTCTTCCCTACAACGGATGTCAATCTACCGATTTGTTCAGACTCTTCTCAACTTTTTGAAGACAGTTTACGGATTCTTCCCTACAACGGATGTCAATCTACCAACTGATTCAGACTCTTCTCAATTTTTGAAAATAGTTTAAGGACATGTCCCAACAACGGATACTGCTCAATTACTTATTCAATCTCGGAGAGTTCACAGATTCTCCCGACATGGACGTCAATCTGCGGCTTGTTCAGATCCCTAATTCAGAGATGTCCCAAAACATGAAGACCCTTCTGATACTTGTCCACTCACCATTGACATACAGTTCAACATGTCCAGATGGCATCTATAAGCCCATCCCCCTACCAGTAGTCGCCGAATGGCATCTGTAAGCCCATTCTCATATGGCATCTCTAAGCCCATCCCCAAACAAAATTCTACCGCACCAGATGGCATCTTTAAGCCCATCACCAAATGGCATCTTTGAGCCCATTCAACTCTACCATCACAACGCCGAGTGCAAATTTTCTAGGCACATTAGTGTCCAATCTCCTTTTACCTTCAAGTCGCGAAAGGCAAACTTGCCAATCTAACTCTTCAGGTCAAAGAAGATTGGACAGGGGCAACTGTTGTACCCCAAAATTTGCCCTCGCATTTTTTCCCAAGAAATCTCAACTTCAGATATTTCCTGACTTTTCAAACTGGCTCAAGAATCGGACTAACGGACTTTTCTTGACAGTCAAGCAAAATTAGGTTTTTTTACTGGTTTTCAGAGCTCTGGATTGTCTCATACAGTTGGCTCAGGGTTTTGGATGATTTTTGGTCCAATTTTGATCAGGCGAGCGTTATTTGGCATTTAATCGGGAATTAAGGTTTTATGGGCATATTCTCAGAAGAATTTAAATCCCACAGCACTTTGCGGTTTATTCCAAGATTCGGATTAAAATTCTAATTATCTTGGTTTAATCAGTAAAAGAGACAGTGGTTTGAATTCAGTACGTTTTGATTGGGCCAGTCAGATACAGGATGCAGTATTGGATTCACAGTGTTTATGCATTTGATCAGTCTATTTGGATTGCTGCTGCTTTGCTTTGGATTTTGAATAAGACAGGTTTAATTGACCAATATTGTTATTATTTAAGTTATTTATTATTCTAAAAGATTGAATGATTGAAATTTATTTTTCAATTGTTTTAATTCTAAGAATTTTAAATAAATAAATAAACAATAAAGAAAATTAGAATTAATTGGATAATTTAGATTTTATTGATAATTGAATTATTTGTACAAATTGTTGTTTATAATTTAAATTATGAACAATAATATACATTAATTTAAATATTACATAAAATTAAAACTATCCTATTTTCTAATATTCTTCATTCTTCACTCCGCTCCGGTGCTCCGTTTTTTATCTGCGAAAAAAAACAAGAAAAGTCAGAAAGCAGTTGAAATTAAAAGACAGTTAAAGTTGCTCATCATTAGGGGCCACTGACTGGGATCAGTTGACCCTCTCTGCAAATCACGGGATTTCTCCCGGTTCACAGAGAGGGAAGATTTTTTATTCATGAAATGCAAATGTCAAAAGTATAAATCTCTAAAATTCAAGCTGCATAGAATCTCAAATCCAAAGTTCAAACTATATGGTTCAAATCCAATCCC
Source organism: Vicia faba (assembly GCA_948472305.1). Lineage (NCBI taxonomy): Eukaryota > Viridiplantae > Streptophyta > Magnoliopsida > Fabales > Fabaceae > Vicia > Vicia faba. The sequence goes on from OX451735.1 coordinate 558,267,084, forward strand.
ACTTTCCATCAAAAGCAAAAGGCAATTTATTGTCAAAAACAGAAAATCTATCCCAAGCTGTCAAAGAAGGATTTGGAAAGGATATCAAAATACAAAGTCAAATCCCAAGATATCAAGGAAAAGGAAGTCAGCACACATAAACTGTCAAAAGAGATAAAGATGCAAAATGTGTTATGCAAGCAATCTTATCATCATTTCCCAGCATAGTAGGCCCCTTCAGAGCAAGTACAACATAAACATTATAAAATTCTAAAGCTGTACTTTAGGAGAGAAGAAAGGGAGATAAAGCAGCAGTAGGCAGGGTTCAGGTCTGAGGCTTAGAAGCAAGACAGAAAAAAAGATATAATACAAAGAAAACAACTCAGTTCGGCAAGGCAGGATAGAGAGAGGGAGAAAAGATACAAAACGCACAACTCTGCATCAATATAAAAATCCAGAAGCCAAATAAAACAGTTCAGAATAGAGAGGAGAGAAGAGAAGTATACAAACTCAGAACACCCTGCCTTCACTTCAAAGAAAAAACCTAACCAAAACTGTGTTAAACCAAGCTTCAAGACTAAAAAAATCTGCATCATCCTTAAAAAATCACAAGAACCTGCATCAGTCTCAAAAACCCAAACCTCATATCAGCATCATAACCTGCCTAATCAGAAGAAAACACACACATAACCTTGAACTGAATAACCAAGACTGTGTTACACCCAAGCTTCAAAACCTGAACCACCATAACTTGCAAACTAAGTGACCAAGCCAAGCTAACATAAAAACCAGATAAAACCATCACCCTGTTCAATCACCAAAACCGCCACCCTGTTCAATCACCAAAACCATAACCAGAATCACTAAAACCATAACCAGAATCACCATGCCCATTGCCTAATCTCAAGCTTGACCATTACCAAAACACCATACTGTCAACAAACTCACAAACATAAAGGTTCAAGGCAATACAGGTGAGGCAACCCACGAGCCCTCATTACAAGCATCATCGGGCAATAAATCTCAGAAAGGCATCCAGTCCAAGGCAATAACTGTTCAAAATCGTTCAAGACAGTAAAGGCAACGAAAGAAGAAGAAGGAGTTAAATCAGTACCAAGTTTTCAGGCAAATCGACGCATCATAAAACCTAAGCAACGGGCATACAGCAACTCAGGGACAAAGGAGAAGCATACAAATACTCAGGCAACAATTCAAAGCAATCAGTGACATAGAAGAAGAAGAAAGAAGGGAAAAGGTTCTCAGTATACATCATCATAAAACCCTTCATAACAAGAGGTAAGAACAAAGATACCAGGGTCCCCAAGAAGCGAAGAATCGCGCAAAACCCTCCTCCATTCGCTCCGGCCTCCTCAGCGCCTCCACTCTTCTCTCCTCCTCCTCCAAGGTCAAGTAGTGAGTTCTGTTCCTCTTTCTTTCCTTCACCTCATAATAATAAAAACTCAACTTAAGACTCAAATCAAAAAATGCGTATCATTCACGAAAGAACATAAAGTGTGGAAATCAAACCTTAAATCAAGAGGATGTGAAGCTTACGCCTTGGAGGGAAGAGAGGTCTGAGGGTAGCGTTGGTGGCCGGAGTTGATTTGCTCAGGAAGCTTGATCGGAGAAGACGAACGCACGGAGCCGCTGCTAACCCTACGTTTTCATCTCAACTGAACTAACGTCCCTAACCCTAACTTGGTTTCAAGATTGACATGGGCCTGACCCGTTCTTAATTGCTCCAAAGCCCAACAGTATCACTAACTCTTTTCTATAACAAACATTAATCCTTTTTTCTTCCTTTTTACTAAACTATATCTTTTTTTTTCTAACTTAACATTTTCATTTAAAATATACTTATACATACATTTTAAAACATTAATTTTATAATATTATACATTTTTTTATCATATGTAGTTAAAGCCTCTCTTTAAGCATATATTTGCATAAAAATAATAAACTCTTTTTATACATAATTAACTTGAAAATATTTCTTAATACACATTAAAATATATTTGTATATAAAATAATACATATCATTTTTATCATATAATTAACTTGGAAACTTGTTTTAATTAAAATACATTTGTACACATCATGTAATTAAAAATTGAAAATACTTTTTTATTCTTTTAATTAATTTACTTTTGTACATAACAATATATACATTTTTCTAATATTAAATTCACAAATATTTGATTAAAATACTTTCTTTTTTATACATAATACATTTTCTAATTAAAACATTTTCTTTTGTACATAATTAAACATACATAAATCAAAGACTCATTTAAAATACATTTCTCTAGGTCAAACCCTAATACAATTCATATACATATACACTTGTACACTTACACAAAATACATTCACATTGCCTTATACATATTTTTACCTTATATTTGTATATTCGATATTTACATTTGGTTGCGACTTCGATTTGGTTGTAATTTATTTTGGGTACTATAAGTCTCATCCCCCCTTGTACATTTATACCCCCACTCCCGGACACTATCTTGTAATAGCGTAGATTTTACATTCCGCAATTTACAGTTTTCAATTATACCATGGTTAGACCTAGGGTTTGTATGTACATAAAATCAAACGCTAGATAACCTAATACGAGACAAATAAATGTAATCAATACACAATCACACTTGCACCCCCTAGGGTAATCCCACATGTTGCCTTCTAAAATGGGCCATGTTTGCACGTCGAGTATCTTTGGCAAAACAAAATCAAATGATCATTAGTCCCTCAAAATGTTGCCTAAACGGAACGATCATAGTCCCTTCAAAGCAAATTGCCAAAGACACTTGGCATCATTGCATTCATGGTCCATACGATGACCCGCGCCTGTCCCGAATGAACTTCCTAAAATGCAAGATTGCCTACCAATTTCAATGGTAGAACAAAATTGTTAAAAGGGGTTAAAACATGACAAAAATCTTTGAGTACAATAGGGTAGACAAAACTCTTAGTTACTTGAGATCAAACTTGCAAAAACACTTGCCTTCTTTTCAAAAACCATAATCCACAACACTTTCAAACAAACTCTCAAAACATTTTGAAACATCTTTTCGAAAAGATACACGCCTTTGTAAAACATTTGAGTAAAGAATTGTTACAAGGTTAGCCTAAGACAAGGCATCTTCTTCCAAAACATTTTCAAAAAAAAGTACCCACACACACACCATTTTCAAAGCAATCGAAAAACAAGGCAAGTGATCTAAAAAACCAAGTAACTAAGAGCCCATGGATAACCATGGATGAAAAGGGTGCTAATACCTTCCCTTTTCATAATCTACCCCCCGAACCCACGAAATATCTCAAAAGGTTTTTGCTGTGCTTTTTTAAACCTTTCCTTTAGGATAAAATAAAAAGTCGGTGGCGACTCTTGCTCAACCGCACAAGTGCGAATACGAACGCGAAACACTAGTCAGTTCTCCCACCGTATCACAGTAAGCAATCCTATCTTTGGATGTAAACGAGACGGGTGTGGGTCATCGTATAACCATGATTAGAAATGTTGCAAAGTATAATAGCATTTTTTAGGGACCAAGATCATTTTGTAAGGCAACTTTGAATAGTGTCATCGAGGGACTATGATCTTATATTTGTTTGTTTTTGCCAAGATACTTCACATGCGTAATATGACCATTTTTATATAAGGCAACCAAGTGGAGAAACCCTAAGGATGCTTGTGTGCAAGTGTGTTATTTTCATGCTTGATTTTGCCTTGAATTAGGGTTTTCTATTTGATTTGTTTTTATCTTGTCATACAAACCCTAATTACTAGCATGGTATACAAAAGTGATAAATTGTGTAATTTAAATATTACTACGCTATTACAACATTTTATGGGAGGGGGGAATACAAATTATGAATGGGTATTTGTAATAATGTAAATCTAATTAAGTTATTACAACCAAATCGAATTTGTACAAGTATTTGAATAAACAATATACCATATAATTTAAATATGTAATGATATATATATATATATATATATATATATATATATATATATATATATATATATATATATATATATATATATATATATATATATATATATATATATATATATATATATATATATATATATATATATATATATATATATATATATATATATATATATATATATATATATATATATATATATATATATATATATATATAAGAAAAAGGTTTTTGCTTTGTTTTTCATATGCAATGGAGTTTTGACCTAATCCTAATAATTTAAGAAAAGGAAAATATTTCTTGAAAATGTGGTTAACCCTAATTTCTAATTTTAAAAGAAAATAAAATTCTTTAAGTATTATTTTTGTGTATTTTGTCTTAAAAATTATAAATAGTATTTATGAAAATATTTAGTCTTTTTAATATGTTAAAATAAATATTTATAAGTGTGAGAAAAAGAATAAATAATTAACCTAATTCTATTTTTTACTTACAAGTTTATTAGGAAAAAATAGTTAATACATAACTAAAAAATATATATTTTTTATGAGAAAATAAAATAAAATAAACAAAATATAATATTTATCATTTTTACATTTTTTATGAATTTTAATAAGTTGAGAAAAATATATTTAATGAAAATAAAATAACATAAAATAAATAAATGAAAATAGTTGGGCCAGGGGTGCCCTGAATAATCAGGAGGTAGCATGTTAGAAAAAAAACACAAGGCCCAAATGTTGAAGCCCACGCTGCAAACAGCCAAAAAATGGATGAAAAATGTGAAAAATGTAAAAAGGCAGCGCCAAGGCTCGAACCTGTGACCTTAAGCATTTTAGTGTGTTGCCTTACCACTGGGGTGGCTGTACATCCGTTAGTTTAAATGAAACAATAAAAACATAACATATAAAGCCTCCTTGCCATGTACTTCATCTTCTTTCTCAAGCTGGCCAGAACCTCTGGATCTTTCTCATTTCTCCGTGAAAATGGAAACTTCCAACATGAAAATGATAGTACTTTTTCCCACGATTTCAACCATATAAATCATGTAAACTAACAATCAAAGATCAAAGCAAATTTAAAAGGCCCTAATTTCAAACCTAATTTTTACAGAAATTTGAACTCTAAAATTCTCTATACACAATGAATATAAATGAAATTTATGAACATGGTTGGTTTTAGCATAAGGATATCTACATTTTCTCCAATCCTTACCTTGCTTTGAAAGTGCCTGGATCTCTCTGTCCAAGTCAACCTGCAAGCTTGAAAAAAAAATGGCAGATGGAGAAGGAGGTGTTACAGTGGAGGTGTGATGGTATGGAACACTTAGATATGAGGTAGGTTAAGTGTTTGAGTGATTAGAACTTGAAACGCACAAGTAAATTTCTGGATTTCTATGCTTGGTTTCAAACTGCAAGTTTTTGACAGGTTTTTGGTGATAGGGAGTTTTGGAGAGTTTTTGGCCTTGAGCAATCGTGTTCTAAGTTGTAATGTGTTTGTGTATAAGTATAGAGAAGGTTTTTCATCCACTGCACAACAGATTTCTCAGCTATAGCCTTTTTGCACTCTTACTTGCTTTTTAAGAAAGATGAAGAGACCATTCTCTACATGCTTGTACAGGCCTGCTTGGAGTTGGTACAAGTTCTAGGCAACTTATTTTTGGTTTATAGGACTTGTGTGTGCAGATAAAATAGGTCCAATGCTCAAGAAGTGAAAAGTTGCAAAAGTTATGCTTTTCCAAAATGGCAATGGCAACTTTGTGCCATTTATGGAATTAAAGCTTGGACAAAGACTCTTGTACTTGGATTAAGGCTTTATCATATGTGTAAGCATTAAATTATGAAGTGAGAAACAAGTTTGAGACCTATAAAGCAAGGATTAGGCAGCATAGGTTCATATTTGAATTTTGTTCTTCATGAAATGGCTTGAAATCAAAGTGAGAAAATGCCAACTTCATCTCTTCGATTCTCCCTATTAAAAAATGATCTCAAGGAGTTCTTGGACATTTTGGAAAGCTTGCAATATGATATATAACTCATATTTTAAATGAATTTTAAGATTCCTCTTGGAACTAGGTGAAAAAATTCCATGAAGTTAGGTAAGAAACCTGCCTAAATTAGGGCAAAATTTCACTAAGTTATTTTAGTTCATTAGCATGTATTCACAAAATTATATCTTGAGCTGTAAGCATCTTTATGGAAAAATGTGTGAAGCAAAGTTGTAGATTTCATGGAGATCTACAACTTTCATGTTGGGAACTTTCTTTGAATCATCTTGTATCATGGTGGAAAATTGGCTTAAAGTTGAGAAAAAAATAAGAAATTTTCTATACTTAGAAAATTTTCTAAGTTAAGAAAATTTCAATTTTCAAACAAAATCTTCAATCTTTGATTTCTCGATGAACAAGTTTCACATTTTGACATGTTTTTATGAATTGTGATCCTTGGCACTTGATTTTGACCAAAAAGTCAAAGTTTGACTTTTCAGTATACAGTTGACTTTTGATCAGTTAACTGTAAATTTCATCTGTCAATCCAATGAAATTGCAATGTTTTGAACCATGTCATTAGGTCAAGATGATACAATTGAACCCTTGAATTTATGCTTTAACTCAATTGGTCATTTGCTAGGTCAAGAATCAGAAATTGCCCTTTCTCAGTCAAAACCCTAATTTTGACCATTTTGCCCTTTTGATGATTTGATCAAATTTCTTGAGGAATTCTGGTCCAAACTTGATCAAATGATACATATGAGTCCAAAATGTTGATGTGGATCAAAAATTATTAAGTTTGACTGTAAATTGGCCATGGTTGACTTTATCCCAATGCAGTTGATTTTTAGGTCAATTGTCCAATTGACTGATCAAAAATGTGATTCAAAGCTTGAAACTTGACATGAGTAATCTTAGGGGTCCATGATGATACTTGAAAGTCACATGAAGCACTGATAGTCCAAAAATCCTTGTGCAATCTCAAACCCTAATTTTGGGTGATTAGTGCATGATGAGATGTCTTGAGCTGGTCAAGCCCTAATTCAGCCTTGAGTTTGTGGGAAAGGTCTTGATAAATGAGAGGGCAAATTTTAGGGTACAACAGGAAGGAACAAAATCATAATAGTAAATCAACACAAACCTAATGATATAACATCTTCCTCTGGGCTCCACCAGGGAATATCATACAGACTTCAATGGGGAAAACAAAAGTTTCAAGGTCTGTATTTCTGCGGAGGATGACATATTGACTTCATTGTGGAGAGCAAATCCACCTCATCAAGAGGAAACCAGAATGCATCCTTCACAACTGAGAGTTATGACTGAACCAACCTCTGGATAAAAAATATAAAACCTTAAGGGAAAAACAAATTCCAGGGAAAGATATCGCCTCAGCTTTACTTGGGGTTTCAAGAGGTCGAACATTACAGCATGAAATTAAACTTATGGGGATTTTAAATCAAACCCCGCACTAGGAGAGAGAAAACCCAAAAGGTTGACAACTGTTTCGGCACTTCTTAATAAAGGCATTTCCCTTTCCTGGTTACCAGGAAAATAACAAAAAAATTCTAGTACTGCAAAAAGGCGGATGTTTTTAAAAATGATTCCAACTCAGCATGCACGGAGAGAAGAGAGTGTCATTACATGAGTGAAGAGCTTACTGTGAAATTCGAGATAAAGACTTCATATCAGGAAAACACGAGATCTCAATGTACCAAAACTTGACTGGGGAAGATGGGATCACAAACCCAACATCGTAACATACACCAATTGGTCCCGTCTTCAACTAACTGGGAAACACATGAAGATCAAGCTCATTCCAGCTGAAGTTTCTTGGGAGAATTTTCTTGGGAAAATTAGACTTTCAAAAATTTATGAATTTGTCCTTCACTGGAGTCACTATTTTTGTTCTCCTTGAGTCACAAAATCTAAAGCAATAAGTAATTTGTAAATTCTTTTCAAAAAATAATTTTGTTATTTAATTTGTTTTCTTTGATCGTTACTATCAATAATAAATAAAGTCTTTGTAAGCTGAATAAAATAAGAATTGCAAGGCATTGGATAAAAGTTCAAACTTTATTAATAGGATGGTATTCTGTGAATGGCAAGACTCCATAGATGATTACAAAGTTTGGAAAATGGTAATACTCTTTGGAAAATATATATTGAAATATAATGACCACTACTCTCCCTAACAACTTTGAATTCCTGAGCAGCGACTGCAGCTGAAGAGTGGTGAGGATCCAAAAAGATTGTTGCTTCAATGATCAAGTCTTGTCTAATGCGGTTACTTGCCAAGAAATCCCTAACTTTTTCCTAGGTTGCCCCTGTGGGTTTTCAACCTACCGGAAAAATTTATTCTGTTTATTTCTCTAATTTTTGCCTAGACCACCCTTTTGGGTTTTTAGCCTACCGAGACGCTCCTTTTTTGCCTAAGCTGCCCTTTCGGGTTTTCGACTTATCGAGTTGTTCTTTTATTTCTTTAGGCGAAGTATTTCTTGACTACATCAGCATTCATAGGGTGCAAGAACTCCTCGCCATCCATTATTTCAAGAATCAATGCACCGCCAGAGAAGGCTTTCTTGACAACATATGGGCCTTCAAAATTGGGAGTCCACTTGCCCCTAAAATCAGAGTTAAAGGACATGATCTTCCTGAGCACGAGGTCGCCTTCTCTGAATTCATGAGGTTTAACCTTCTTATTAAATTCTTTCTTCATTATCTTCTAGTATAACTGACCATGACACAAGGTCGTCATTCTTTTCTCTTCAATTAAATTCAGCTAGTCAAACATGTTCTGGACCCATTCATCCTCTGATAACTTGGTTTCCATTATCACGCGTAAAGAGGGAATCTCAAATTCAATGGAGAGAACTGCTTCCCTGCCATACACAAGAGAGAAAGGGGTTGCCCTTGTTAAAGTGCAGACATATGTTCGATACCCATACAAAGAAAAAGGGAGCATCTCATGCCAATCTTTATAAGTGACAACCATTTTCTGGATGATCTTCTTGATGTTCTTATTAGCAGCTTCAACAGTCCCATTCATCTTTGGTCTGTAGGGAGATGAATTATGGTGGACAATTTTGAATTCTTCACAAAGTTCTGTCATCATATTATTATTCAAATTTGAGCGTTGTCGGTGATAATCCTTCTTGGCACACCATACCGACATATGAGATTGTTCTTGATAAAATGCACTATCACGTGCTTAGTAACATTAGCAAATGAAGCTGATTCCACCCATTTGGTAAATTAGTTTATTTCCACCAAGATAAAACGATGTCCATTCGATGCCTTGGGTTCAAGCATTCCAATCATGTCAATAACCCACATAGAGAAAGGCCATGGGGAAGAAATAACATTGAGAAGTGTCGAAGGCACATGGATTTTTTCAGTAGAAATCTGGCATTTATGGCACTTCTTTTCAAATTTGTAACAGTCAGATTCCATTGTCAGCCAATAATAATCTACCCTAAGCATCTTCTTTGCAATCGAATGTCCATTGGCATGGGTACCAAAGGAACCTTCATGGATTTCAAGCATCAACATGTCTTCTTCGTGTCTATCCATGCATATGAGCAAGACCATGTCATAATTTCTTTTGTATAACACATCTTCATTGAGGAAAAAGCTTCCAGCCAACCTTCTCAATGTCTTTCTGTCTTTATTTGATGCACTAGCCTGGTATTCCCGAGTCTTGAGAAAAGGCTTAATATCATAATACCAAGGTTTCTCATATGACATCTCTTCTGTTGTAAGCACATGAGATGGTCTATCCAAACATCGCACTGTGATATGAGGCACGTCGTTCCATGTATTCACTTGATACATAGAAGCCAGAGTTGCCAAAGAATCCTCCATTTGATTTTCATCTCTAGGAATATGATGAAGTTCAACTTTGTTAAAGAAAGGTAATAATCTTCTAGCATTATCTTTGTAAGGGATCATGCCAGGGTGACGAGTATCCCATTCTCCTTTAATCTGATTTACTACCAAAGCTGAATCGCCATACACATCTAGAACTTTGATTTTGAGATCAATGGCCTCCTCGAGACCCATGATACAAGCTTCATACTCAGCCATATTATTGGTACAATCAAATGTTAGCCTTGAAGTAAAATGAATATGTGATCCATGAGGAGTGATAATCACAGTGCCAATTCCTTTTCCATAAGCGTTCACAGCTCCATCAAATACCATACCCCACCAGGATTCAAGATCAGGACCTTTCCCAGGAAAAGGTTCATCATAATCTTTTACTTTCAGAAACATAACATCCTCATCAGGGAACTCATATTTAATAGACTAATAATCATCTATAGGTTAGTGAGCAAGATAATATGCCAGCATATTGCTTTTTGAAAATATCATATTCAGACAATAGCATCTGTCAACAGGCAATTCTCCCAGTAAGAGCAGGCTTTTCGAAAATATACTTAATCAAATCCATTTTAGAAATAAACCAAGTAGTATGATTCAACATATATTGTCGTAACCGCTTTGTCGCCCAAGCTAGAGCACAATATGTCTTTTCCAACATAGAATACCGTGACTCACAGTCAGTAAATTTCTTACTGAGATAATATATGGCATATTCTTTCTTTCCTGTTTCATCCTGCTGTCCCAAAATATAGCCCATAGAACTATCCAACACTGTTAGATACATGATCAATGGTCTCCCTTCAACGGGAGGGAGCGAGATGGGATTTTCAAGTAGATATTATTTGATACTTTCAAATTCCCTTTGGCAAACATTTGTCCACACACAACCTTGATTTTTGTTTAACAACTTAAAGATCGGTTCACACGTTGCAGTCATGTGGGAAATGAATCTGGAAATGTAATTCAAACGCCCAAGGAAGCCTCTAACTTGATTTTCAGTTCTTGGTTCCGACATTTATTTAATTTCTTTGACTTTATTTGGGTCAACTTCATTCCCTTTCTGGCTGACAATAAAACCCACCAACTTCCATGATCGGACACTAGAGGTGCATTTTTTTGGATTCAAACGGAGATGATACTTTCGCAAACGCTGAAACAAATTCAACAAATCTTCCATATGCCCTGCTTCGTCTGTGATTTGGAAATCATGTCATCAATATATACCTCAATTTCCTTGTGCATCAGATCATGGAATAGGGTTGTCATATCCCTCTGGTACGTTGCACCAGCGTTCTTCAACCCGAAGGGAATCACTCTGTAACAGAATGTTCCCCAGGGTGTGTTGTACCCTAAAATTTTCCCTCTCATTTTACTCATTACATGTCCATTGGGGTCCCCAACTTGCCCTAAGATGACTAAGAATTGGCCAAGCAAATTCTCCTCCTAAGGCAATAAACCTCTAACTAGGGTTTCAGTTTTCATCAAGGTGTGTGAGCTCCAAGGGTATAAAATGTTTTCCATTGCCCTAATATGTCCTCAAGATCATCCACGCCAAATTTCATGCCTTGCACAACAAGTTTGCTCAGTCAATTACTCAAATGCCTGAAAATCAACTGTACTAGGTCAAAAGTCAACTATGGCCTATATACAGTCAAACTTCAATATTTTTGGTAAACATCAACATTTTGAAGTAATATCCATCATTTGATCAAGGTTTGATAATGATTCCTCGAGATATTCTTCTAACTCATCAAAAGTCAAAAATGGCAAATTAGGGTTTCTACAGGAAAAATCAACCAAACTTTAACCAGGCATAACTTTCTCATACTTTATCAGAAATATTTCCACAAAATCTCATTTTGAAGAGAATCCAATTCCCTACAACTTATCTTCATCCCCAAAGTTCAAAAAATAATTCAGTTAAAAGATATAAGCTCATACATTATAGGTCCTTTCAAAAAGTCAACAAAAACACCTTTTGGGTCAAAGCTCCTTACATGAACATGGAAGATCCAATTGAAATGAAACCAAAAGGGTTTTTTATAGGACATACTAATATCTATAAAAAGTCCAAAAACACCCTCTTAGGGTTAAAAATGAGGGAGATATGCATTGCTAAAGTTGACCAATTTTTGGAGAAATGCATGAAGCCAATATTGACCAAACTTGATTTTTTTCCAAATGGGCCCATATTCTCATGCTTGAAACTTGTTTATAACATGGCCCAACATCTCTGAGCTCATTCATACATTATTTTATTAGTTATACTATTTATTTTGATATTTTATCCATTAAAATACAAGGCAAAAGTGCATTGGATAAAAGGAGAAGGAAATCTTCTTGTTTTAGCAAGTTTTGAATCAAATCGTTATGCTTTTAAAAAACATGATTATAGTTGATTATTTTGGTTCTTGTTTTAACCTAATAGGATTCACTATATATACATGACAATATGCCAAGCCAAACCAGACGCATCTGCCACAAAAAAACCCTATGGAAATTTCAAAAAAATTCAAAGAGGTGCAACCTTGGTTCACACGATCCAGCCTCCTTCAGTATGTCTCAGGCACTCCATCTTCATCATGAGGTTCACAGGAGTCTTTCCCTATCACTCTTGAATCCTGTGGCATCTCAAAACATCATAACGAAGCAGCTCCGGTCAAGCAAGGTTGGTTAGACTTGAAACTAAATTTTTATACATTGTTGAATGCTCTGACCTATGTGCATGTGTTCATATGCATCCTTAGAACATGTATGATGCATCGTTAGCAAGCTTTAACGTCCAAATAGGAATCCACCATTGTCATGTCGTGCTGTTTTATTTTTACCATATCTCGTTGTACAGGTCACGTTAACCAAAAGGGAGGTCACCATTGAACTCGTAATGGTTGATTTAGGGGGATAGGCTTTCTTTTTCGTATTGATTTTGGCTCTTGCGTAGGTTTCTGAAATTAGGCTTGCCGGAGAAGGTGACCGGAGTTAGGGCTTCGGTGCCTCTTCGGTGAGTCAAGGTTGAAGATTTTGTTGACTGCATGCGTGGCAATTTCTCACAATCTGATTGGGTCCTTCAAGTGCTGACACGCGCATTTTTTGATGATCTGGAATATGCCTTGGTTTCACATCATGTTATTTTCCTTTATTTATACATACGAATTAACAAGCAACGTAGTTAGCAAGGGCAGTAAGCATATGAGGAGAGGGACTTGGGTTCGATCCCAGGTCCAGCATTTTGCTATTTTCTAAACAATTCTTGCAGGTTCTAGTGTGGTACATGGCCAGACGTTCATCTTACACCCTCACTCTCAGCCACTAGATCACCCACCACTCAGATCCAGCGCCCAACAATGCATCCCCACGATGGACCCACAAGCATGCCTCCCACTGGATCCCATGCAGGCTTTGGGCTTGCACTGATTTGGGCCTTGAAAATTCAGTGATGCACCGCCCAATTTGGGCTTCTCACCTCAGGCCCATCTTTTTTTAATTCTCTTTTAATTATTATGTATTTTTTAAGTTCATTCTTTTAAAATCATAAAATCATAAAATCATAAAATCATAAAAATAGGACTTAGGTTTTTTTTATTAAAATTAATTCTTGCAAATTAACTTAATTAAATTTTAACATGTTTTCTTTAATTTAAAACTAGTTATAAATTAGGTTAAATCTCAAAAAAATTCATAAAATACCAAAAAATATTTTCATTAAACAATTAGATTTTTAGGGTTTCACACGTATTTCCATCTTAATTTTTGTGCGTTGTTATTTTTTGTACAATTATTTTTTTAATCATGTAACTGTGCTCGGTTTGTAATAGCTTAATTAGGGTTTTAATTTACGCACTTTACATTTTCAGTCATATATAATTGTAATTGCCCCGAAGCCTTGTAATAGTTGTAGGTTTTTACTTTCCGCGCTATATTATATGCTTGTATATAAACTGCTACTAAATTAGGTGTGTATGGCAAGAACTAAATAATCAATCTTAGATCGCTAACATCAAGATAAAAATACTTGAAAAAAGCATACTACTGCACACTCTCACTCCTAGGGTATTTCCCACTTTGGTTTCCTTCGGATATGGTCATGTCCCTCGAACGTAGGGATACTCTTAGCAAAGACCCTCAGTTCAAAGTCATCATAAAAGATCATAGTCCCTTACTGACCCTCAAGTTGCCTACGAGAAATGATCTTGTCCCTCGATGTTGCCTACGAGTATATGATGGCAGTCCCTTTGAATTTCTAAGGTATCTTTACATGTTTCCTTCAATGACCATAAAACGTCCCTTTCGATAGTCCCTCAAACATCCAACGATAGGGCTACCTACTCATTAAGAGTAGGATAGCACTATCTAAAGGAAAGGAGGAAAATAACGCCCTTTTTTCGAGTAGGTAGATAGTTCTTAAGTACTTGCTCAAATCTAATTCATTTTCACACCACACTTTCAAAACTCTCTTTTTCAAAAACGCTTTATCACACTCTTGAGGACTGATACAAGAGTTATCATAAAGCAAACATTTTCAAAACGCACAAACACGAAAGAAATTTTCAAAAATGAGCAAGTACCTAAGAGCCCATAGATAACTACGGGTAGAAAGGGTGCTAACACCTTCCCTTTCCATAATATACCCCCCTTACTCAGAAAATCTCGAAAAAGATCTTTTCTGTTTGTTTCACCCTTTCCTTTGTTGGATAAAAGAAAAGTCGGTGACGACTCTTGCTTACCGCACATTTGCGAATACAAAAACGCAAGACTAATATTAACAGTCGGTTCTTCCACCGTATTACAGAACTGGTGACTCTGCTGGGGAGAAATTATAAAGTGGGGTTTACCTTAGGGTCTAGATCATTTTAAAAATTGCTTTCTTTGTTTGCCTTGACTGTTTTATCTTTGAGGGTTTGTTGGGGTATTCTTGTATAGATCCTATACCCGGATCTAGGGCATCTTTTTAGGTAAACAAAAATAGATCTTGGAGACTGTACAACGTAGACTGATATGGTTTAAGAGATAGTTGTGTTGGTGTGACACTTTGGTTAGTACCGGAAACCCTTGTGTCGAATCGAGGAGAATATGCGGCTGCCACATGGTGTCGCGAAGCAATAACGAACCCTAGAACCTTAGTTGAACAAACTTGGCCATTATAAATTAGTGAGATAGTCGGTCTCGGTGTGAAGTTGGTAATCGGTTGATACTCGATACTACACTCATTGAGATTGGACTTTTGGGATGTTTCGGCTGCAAGAAAAGATTGCTAAGCTAAAATAGTACTGATAAAGAAAGATCAGTAATATTGAGACTCCTTAGAACCCGGTTACTATTTCTAGGACAGGTTTGAAACCAACTAAACTTCAAGAGGGTACTTACCTTAAACCTCATGCAAGCCTTTGAACCTAAGGTCTATTGTGTGCTTTTCTTGTGTGTGATTAATTTTCCTAAACATGACACCATGCATCATAAACACACATTCTTCATCACACTAACCATTTCAAGGATTAGGGGAATTTATCTTTGTTCTGTTTTGCAAATCATGGCTTCCGCTCATAGAAATACCATCTGAATCAGCTTTGTAAGAATACCTCTTCAACTCATAGAGTTAGTATCAAGGGTTTCTGAGACTTCTTCATTCACCAAGAACTATAGTCGACTTCTCAATCTAGTTACCTCAAGTTTTTATGAGAAGATGATGAGTGTGCTCTTTCAATTCTTTGATCCTAACATCATTGCTTCACCTTTCCAGACTATCAGTTGGTACCCACCATGGAAGAGCTCTCTCAGATATTGGGTATAACTATCTTGGATCAGTTTCCTTTCACCAGTTTGGAAGAAGCTCCAAAGCCAGAGATCATTGCAGCAGCTTTGCACCTGAAACGGTTCGACATTATATCCAACTGGGAAACAAGAAGCGGAGTTAAGGGTTTTCTAGCCAAGTTCCTAATAGAGAAGGCTCAGCTGTTTTGGGATGATTTGGACTTCCAGGATTTTGAGGAGGTCTTGGCCCTGCTAATCTATGGGTTAGTACTGTTCCCTAATCCAGACTTACTCATAGATGTGAATGCTACCAAGGTCTCTCTCGCAACCCTGTGCCAACTTTACTCGGAGACATCTTGCATACCTTCCACACTCGTACCACGAAGAAAAGAGGGATTCTTATGTGTTGTGTGCCATTGCTTTCGAGGTGGTTTATTTCTCACCTCCCTAAAACAGTACTGAGGAATGAAGAGGGTTTGGGCTGGTCGCAAAGGATGATGTCACTTTCTCACGTGGATATTCTCTGGTATTCCCGATCTATGGGAGATATTTCTATTATTGACCGCCGCGGGGAGTTCCCTAATGTCCCACTACTCAGAATTAGGGGAGGCATAACTTATAATCCTTCTTTGGCTCTGTAACAATTTAGTTACGCTCAAAGAGATGGTCCTCACGAGATGCTTATCCAGGGCATTATGTTTAACTATGAGGATGATGTTCAAGGGTATCATCAGAGGTTCATACGAGCTTGGGGCATGGTAAACACATTTGACACCAAGACTTTGGGGCCGAAGACTTTCATCCCTATGGAACCTTATCTCCAATGGGTACGAGCTCGTGCTCAGAACCTTATGATGCCATATATAGCCATCTTGCCAGTGATTGTGGAGCCCATTACTGAAGGGGATGTTCCCTATACAGTTCTTCATCCTGATATGCCCACTGATCTTGAAGAACTGCAGAGATCCTGGATTCATCTGAAGAAAGAGCAGGATACCTATAGAGACCATTTTTATGTCCATGAGAGGAAAGTTTTGGAGCTCACGAAGCAACTTCACGAGGAAAGAGGTCTTAATGTCTATCTCGGCACGAAGAGGAAGCGCCCATGGGAAACCTGATTTCTTAGTTTTTAGAATTTTCAATTGAACGTCTAAAAGGCAATTATATTTTGAATTCTACTAATAAAATATTTATGTCATTTTGGTTCATAAATTTAAATTTCCCGAAATCCTTGAAATAATTGCATACACATATCATACAAATCATTGCATAAACATGTTTCATAGCAGGTTTCTCATCTTCTTCGCTGTTTATTTCAGTAGTAAAGAAATGTCTCTCGAACAAACAATGAATGATCTACAAACTCAAAATGATAAGTTTCAACAAATGATCATGGCTCTGGAAAATGGGCAAGAGGAACTGAAAGCCCTGATTGTTAAAGAGAAGACCAAGAAACCCAAGAAGACAGCTAGTGTGGTGAATTTGGGAAGGAGGTTCAGAGGGCCATTAAGGCAAGTTGTAGAGCTAGCATCTTCGTTAAAGGAAGGAGAAAATCAAGAAGGGGAAACAAGAGAGGAAGGCCCCAGTCCAAGGGAATCTGATAATGAGACTGATTATAATGAGGAGCAGTATCCTCTGGCCGATGAAAAATATAAACAACTAGAGGAATGTCTGAATGCAATGGAAATCCAGAAGGTACCAGGGATGGATTTTGAAGAGGTGGGTTTGGTTTCTGGGGTTGTCATCCCGCAGAAGTTCAAGGTTCCGATGTTAACCAAATATGATGGGGTATCATGTCCCAAGATGCATCTCTGGTCTTATGTGAGGAAGATTCAGCCTCACACTGCAGACAAGGATTTATGGGTCCACTTCTTTCAAGACAGTTTATCTGGGACTCAACTAGAGTGGTTCTACCAGGTTGAAGGGACCAATATTCATAACTCGAAAGACCTGGCTGTTGATTTCTACAAGTAGTATCAGTATAATGCAGACCTTGCTCCCACCCGTATGCAACTCCAAAGTATGTATATGGGTGCGAGCGAGGGTTTTAAAGACTATGCTTAAAAATAGAGAGACCTAACAGGAAGAGTCCAACCCCCTTGTCTGATAGGGAGTTAGTGGATATGTTTTTGGGTACCCTATCTGGTCTGTTTTTCAATCATCTGATTGGAAGCTCCTCGGCTGGCTTTACTGAGTTGATTTTGACAGGAGAATAAGTGGAAGCTGGGATTAGAAGTTGTAAGATTCAGAAGGATGCCTCTTCAAGTGCGGGAAATAGACCTTTCGTAGGGAAAAAGAGGTCAGTGTTGTTTACAATCAACGAAATCAGGGAAAAACCGAGCGTCGTCCAACAGAAGGGGCTGTTATGATATCCAAGCCTGCAGCAACTTAGCAACGAAATAATCAACCGAGAGCAGAAAGACCTGTAAGGCAATTCACCCGGATAAATATGACCTTGTCTCAATTCTTGCCTCACCTACTGAAATCCAATCTGGTTACCTTGAGGGAAGCTCCCAAGAATCCCAACACAGCATCTCCTTGCTACAACCCAAATGCTCGTTGTGCTTACCACTCAGAAAGTCCAGCTCATGATACAAATGACTATTGGGCTTTGAAAAACAAGGTGCAAGACCTTATCGAGGCAAAGGAGATTGAATTTGACGCTCCTGATATTCCCAATGTTATAACTGCTCCCATGCCCAAGCACGGTCGTGGTGTTAATGCAGTTGACGAGGATGCGTGTGTTACTTCTATTGAGGAACTTATTACTCCTCTCATGACCGTTAAGTGGAACTTGTTGAAAGTCGGTTTATTTCCAAGTTGTGGCGAAGATTTCCACTTAAGTTTATCTCTACCGACTGGTTGTTATTTGTTAAAAGCAGATGTTCAGCGCCTGATGGATGATAAATAGATCTTATTTGAGAAGACTCATGTCATAACTGTTTCTTGTAAGGATGTTTCAATCATAACCATTTTCGCCAATCCTCCCAGGGTCTCCACCAAAAGACCCGTCAGGATTACATCTTCTCTGAAGTTGGCTCCTCTAATCAACACTATGCCAGGGCCAATCCCATACTCCTCGGACAAGGCTGTTCCTTGGAACTATGGGGATGACGTCTACTACCATGGCATCAAGCAAGATCTATTGGTTGTTGAAGACCAAGTTTCTAAAAATACTGATCCCGACATTGGCAACATCGTTAGGACCAGAAAAATAACAAGAAGTGGAAGAGTGTTCTCCCCTGATATTTCTCCTCCCAAAGCCGTTACTATTCCTGTGATCATTCCTAATATTATTCTCGCTGATACTACCACCGCAATTCCTGTGATTACTCCTGTTGCCACCCCTATCACTGAGTCGGCCGAGACTCAGGGCAAAGACATTTTGATTGAGCCTGTCCAGACGAAGGCGTATTCAGAATCTATTCCGGAGGCTTCCAAGAAGGAAATGGAAGAAATCTTGAAGATAATAAAGAAGAGCGACTACAATATGGTCGAACAGTTGGGGCAGACCCCTTCTAAGATTTTTATGTTAGCCCTACTATTATGCTCCGAAGCTCATGCAAAAACCTTGGTGAAGTTACTCAAAACTTCCCATGTGCCACACGAAACCTCCACTGACCAATTTGAAGATTGTGTGGCCAGTTTGACGGCTGATAATGATTTAGGTTTTTCTGATGCTGATCTGACACCCAGAGGAAGAAAATACAATGATGCGCTGCATGTCTCCATCGAATGCAGGGGCACTACTTTGACCCATATTCTAGTAGATATCGGTTCATCATTGAACGTGTTGCCCAAGAAGGCTATGGATAGATTGGACTGCGAAGGTTTGACCCTGAAGCCCAGCAACATTGTAGTAAGGGCTTTCGATGGTTCAAAAAGAATGGTGCACGTGGAGGTGGACATCCCCATCAAAGTTGGTTCTCAAATCTTTGACTCCACCTTCTACGTGATGGATATCAGACCATCTTATTCTTGTTTGTTGGGTCACCCTTGGCTCCATGGGGTTGAAGCTATCACGTCCAATCTGCATCAAATGATGAAGTACATGGTAAGGAAAGATTGTCACGGTACATGGTGAAGAGGAATACATGGTAAGCCACCTGAACTCTTTCAGGTATATGGAAATGGACGGCAAGTTCATAGAGACTCTATTTCAGAACTTCAAAGAGGTGCCTCAGACCATGGTTGCAACTGAGACTGTTACCAATTTGCTGAAGATCACCAGACTTCCCTTGAAAATGGATTCTCTCAAGGACGCCAAAGCAGCTATTGAAGAAGGTGGGTGTACCATCTGGGGCTAACTCCCTGAAATTCCATACAAATCTGATAAGTTTGGTTTGGGTTTCTTATCAGGGGCTCAAAGGATATTCGTCATGCTCGTGCTAGAGGACCTCCCCTATGTATCAGCAATCATTGGGTCAATGCTTTAGAAGACAGTGATGGTGAATATGACATGGATAGCTGGATCTTCCCTACTACCATCGGTGGACCCAGTAACTGGACGGAAAAATACTTTGTACCAATTACTTTTATTCAGAAGTAATTATCTTTCTTGTTTTTGGATATGTAATAAACAATATAAACTCTATGGCCATGTGTCTTACCCGGGGCACAATGGTTTATTTGTGAGGGTTATCATGTTTCAATCTCATATGTCATTAATAAACCATTAGACGTTTTGCATACAAATTTTGCGCTCTCTGTTTTTCTTTTCTGCTTCTTTACTTTGTCTATACAGCTATGCTTTTACACACACTCACGTATCAAACTGCAGATCCATATCCACTCTGGATCCCATTGATAACGATTTTGCTATTGCCGGTTATGACTTTGAAAATCTGATCATCCAAGTCGAGGACGAAGGTGAGGAAGATTGTGAGGTACCTGGAGAACTTGCTAGACTGTTACAGCAGGAAGAAAGGGCTATACAGCCTCATGAAGAGCCAGTTGAGACAATAAACTTGGACACAGAAGAGGACAGAAAAGAAGTCAAGATAGGTGCAAATTTGGAGCTTAGTGTTAAACAGCGGTTGATGTGGATGTTGCGTGATTATGTCGAGATCTTTGCCTGGTCATATGAAGACATGTCGGGACTAGACACGGATATTATGGTTCATCGTCTTCCAACTAAAGAAGATTTCCCTCCAGTGAAGCAGAAGGTTCGTCGTATGCACCCTGGGATGTTAGAAAAGATCAAGGAAGAAGTTATGAAACAGTTCAACGTTGGGTTCTTAGTTGTCACCTCCTATCCATAATGGGTTGATAATGTAGTCCCGGTGCCTAAGAAGGACGTCATGGTATGGATGTGTGTGGACTACAAAGATTTGAACAGGGCAAACCCTAAGGATGACTTCCCGCTTCCCCACATTGACGTTCCGGTCAACAACATCGAAAAACATAAGATCTTTTCCTTCATGGATGGTTTCTCTGGTTACAATCAGATCAAGGTGGCACCCGAAGACATGGAGAAGACAATCTTCGTCACGCAATGGGGCACTTTCTGTTACAAAGTGATGTCGTTTGGGTTGAAGAATGCTGGGGCAACCTATCAGTGAGCTATGGTAGCTTTATTCCATGACATGATTCACCATGAAATAGAGGTCTATGTTGATGACATGATAGCCAGGTCTCAAATTGAGGAAGAGCATATTGATCATCTACAAAAGCTGTTTGATAAGTTGAAGACGTACAAGCTAAGATTAAATCTGAACAAGTGCATCTTCGGGGTAAGGTCTAGTAAACTTCTAGGTTTCATTGTTAGTGACAAGGGCATTCAGGTAGACCCTGCAAAGGTGAAGGCTATACAAGAGATGTTGACTCCTTGCACTGAGAAGGGGGTTAGAGGTTTCTTGGGACGCCTAAATTACATTGCCAGGGTCATTTCCCATCTAACTGCTACTTGTGAGCCAATATTCAAACTCCTGAAGAAAGATCAAGTGGTAAAGTGGAATGACGAATGCCAGACTTCCTTTGAGAGAATCAAGGAATACCTTCAAGAGCCTCCAATTATGATGCTTCCGATTGAAGGAAGACCTTTGATAATGTACTTAACAATGTTAGACAATTCAATGGGGTGTGTGTTGGGGCAGCATGACGAGTCTGGTTGAAAATAGCATGCGATATACTACCTTAGAAAAAAGTTTACTGACTGTGAAACAAGATACTCACTGCTCGAGAAAACTAGTTGCGTTTTGGCATGGGATGCTCGCCGACTGAGATAGTATATGTTAACCCACACTACTTTGTTGATATCTAAGATGGATCCGATCAAGTACATCTTCGAGAAGCCCGCTCTCTCCGGAAGAATAGCGAGATAGAAAATGATCCTGACCGAATACGATATCCAATACACGACCCAAAAAGAAATCAAGGGAAGTGTATTAACTGATCATTTGGCTCATCAGGTTGTGGATGACTACCAATCCATGAACTTTGAATTCTCAGATGAGAATATTATGTTAGTGACTGACAGTGAAGAACCTGGACCGGATGAAGGACCTGAGGAAGGATCCCGATGGACTATGGTTTTTGATGGAGCTTCCAACGCACTCGAAAATGGTGTCGGTGTTGTAATCATATCTCCCGAGGGTTGTCATACTCATTTCACAGCCAGATTATGTTTCAATTGTACCAACAACATGGCGGAGTACGAAGCATGCATCATGGGTCTCAAAGCTGCTATTGACCCAAGGATCAAGTTCTTGAGTGTTTTCTGGGATTCAGCCCTAGAAATAAGTCATATCAAAGGGGAGTGGGACACGAAGCACCCTAATCTCATCCCTTATAAAGACATGTGCTGACGTTGCTTCCACACTTTGAAGAAGTCACATTTGAACATTTTCCACGAGAAGAGAATCAATTAGCGGATGCGCTAGCTACTATGTCATCTATGTTCAAGGTCAGATGAGACAACGAAGCTCCTCGGATCACTATTGAGAGGTTGGATGAACCAGCATGCTGCTATGAGATTGATACTGAAGAAGTAGAAGAAAAACCTTGGTTCCATGAAGTGAAAAGGTATCTTGAGGCTCAAGAATATCCTGAGGGAGCATCTGTCAATGATAAAAAAGTTTCTGAGAAAGTTCTCCGCAAAGTTCTTCCTTAGTAATAGAATCCTCTACAAGCGCAACCATGACTCTACTTTACTGCGGTGTGTAGACAAGAGCAAAGCAGAGAGGATTATGGCAGATTTACACGAAGGTACCTTTGGCACCCACTCTAGTGGACACACCATGGTGAAAAAGATCCAACGGGCAGGATATTATTGGTCCACTATGGAAGCAGACTGCTATCAACATTCCCGAACTTGTCACAAATGCCAGATCTATGCTGATAAAGTACGTGAACCACTTGTTCCCTTGAACATCTTGACGGCTCCTTGGCCCTTTGAAATGTGGGGCATTGACATGATCATAGAGATTAGACCTACCGCTTCCAATGGGCATCGCTTCATCCTAGTGGCTATTGATTACTTCATGAAGTGGGTTGAGGCTGACTCTTTTGCTACTGTTACTAAGAGTGTGGTGGCGTGGTTCATCAAGCATAACCTTATCTGTCGGTATGGTATTCCAGAAATAATCATCACAGATAATGGTAAAAATCTCAACAATACGATGATCACCGAACTCTATAAGCAATTCAAGATCCAGCATCATAACTCTTCTCCCTACCGGCCGAAGATGAATGGCGTTGTTGAAGCTGCTAACAAGAATATTAAGAAAATCATACAGAAGATGACGGTGACATACAAAGACTGGCATGAGATGCTATTATTTTCTCTTCACGGTTACCGCACCTCGGCACGTACGTCAATAGGGGAAACACCTTATTCTCTGGTGTATGGTATGGAGGTTGTACTACCTATTGAGGTCCAGATCCCTTCTTTGAGGATCATGAAGGATGTGGGTCTGAACGAAGATGATTGGATCCAGACTCGAGTTGACCAACTAAATATGATTGATGAAAAGAGGCTTGTTGTTGTCTATCATGGTCAGATATACCAAAAGCTAATGATCAAGGCTTTCAATAAAAAGGTCAGACGTCAGGCATATCAAGTGGGTGATCTAGTAATCAAGCGCATCATACTACCACAAGGTGATCCCAAGGGCAAGTGGACTCCCACATACGAAGGGCCGTTTGTAATCAAAAGCATATTTTCCGGTGGAGCCATGATTCTGACCACCATGGATGGTGACGACCTTCCTCACCCTGTGAATGCAGACATAGTGAAAAGATATTACGCATAAATAAAGACCCGCTAGGTTGACTGGCCTAGGCAAAAATAAGGGTATACCGGTGAACCAAAAGGGTTCGGGCAAAAATTAGGGATAAATACAAAAAAATATATACACCCAGCAAGTTGAAAACCTGAAAAGGCGGCTTAGGAAAAAAAGGGTATCCCGGTGGACCGAAAACCCGAAAGGGCGGTCCAGGCAAAAGTTATGGATTTAAAGCACATAACTATGTCCCGTTGGATCACCTTGTGACCAGACTTCAGGATCACCTATCAAGCTCAAACGGTACCAACCAATCCAGTCAGCTTCGGACAAGTAGCAAAGTGATGAGACCCTCAAGGACATAAGGGCAATAGCAGAATTGAAACTCAATGGGATTATTAAACATAGTTGTTTTCTCTTTGTACACTATTTTGTATAGTTTTCATTTTCACGACGGTGTTCTCCTACTAGAACGTCAGTCTCTTTGTACAAAAATACCTGTCATAGGAAAACTTCAAAATCAATGCAAATCATTTCGTTGAAAGTATAAAGCTATTTTGTTTTCTATTTTTCTGTTTTGTTTTGCAAAAACGTCCAGTGATTATTTTTGACACATGCATTTGAATATGATTACTGTTTACAAATACTTGCATATAAAACAGAAAGACAATTGCTAATGACTTTAAGAAACGGGGAAAAAGCCATTTGTAGTCCCGACAGTTACTCTTTCCAGCAGGCACAAGGGCATCCTCCTGTCACATCCTCAGCATACGTCCTAGTGATGTTTATGTCACCGCAGAGTAAAAACAACCAAAATCATTACCTTTGCTTCCCCAAGCAGGAATTACCTCCTCCAACAAAGTTCCCTCAGAGAGATGAAACCCCTGTTCCTCAGCTAAGATTTATAATCTCGAAGAGTTTATAAAGCCTTATCCCCGGTAAAGTTTATTTCTCTAACTGCGGAAGTTTATCCCCCAACAGAGTTTATTTCTCTACATCGGAAAAATCTTCCAACAGAGCACCTTTTTAGCGTAGAGTCATTCTCGAGCAGGAGTCAAAGATCCCCGGCAGAATATCCCTAAATGGAAAAAGGAAATCCCCGGCAAATCACCTCCATTCACCATCCCCAACAGAAATGAAAGAATCAATTTCCTCATTTACCAAGAAGTAGTTAGGGATTTATTTTCCCAGACTAGGAAATATCGCAATAGCATTCCATATTCATACATCATGGCATGCGCATACACATCGCATACAGCATAATCTCATTTATTTTGAGAACATCATTACACAATGTATTTCATACATCATGACATTGCATACGACTAACTCTGTACCTTTTCAGGAAAGATCAAATCAACAAATATCGTTGACTACTTATATGACCTGGAAGTCTTCTCAAAGGCTACGTCTGACGAAGGGCTATTTCAGCATTTTCCTCAGAAAGATTATTCTCAAAAGACCTTCATTTGGTTCAGTTAAATCAACACTAAGATTTTTTTGATTTCTATTCCAGTTGAAGACAATTCAAGACCTTCATCTGGTTCAGTTAAATCGACACTAAGATTTTTCTGATTTCCATTCTAGTTGAAGATAATTCAAGACCTTCATCTGGTTCAGTTAAATCGACACAGATTTTGCTGATTTCTATTCCAGTTGAAGATAATTCAAGACCTTCATCTGGTTCAGTTAAATCGACACTAAGATTTTTCTGATTTCCATTCCAGTTGAAGATAATTCAAGACCTTTCTCTGGTTCAGTTAAATCGACACTAAGATTTTTCTGATTTCTATTCCAGTTAAAGTTAATTCAAGACCTTTCTCTGGTTCAGTTAAATCAACACTAAGATTTTTCTCATTTCCATTCCAGTGGAAGATGATTCAAGACCTTCCTCTGGTTCAGTTAAATCGACACTAAGATTTTTCTGATTTCCATTCCAGTTCAAGATAATTCAAGACCTTTCTCTGGTTCAGTTAAATCGACACTAAGATTTTCTTATTCTTCCCCAGTAAGTCGTTGTGAAGCCTGGATCCTGACCAGATAGCAGTTCACTTCCGTCTATCCAGTCAAGAGATGACTCCCTAGTAGAGTAATGGACAACTGAAGCTCCTGAACTCTATTTCCCAAAACAGAGACCAACATTCCTCGGTGACGTCCTCCTCAACAACAAGAATAGGAATCCCCAGAAAGAAATGTCTCATGAAATCAATATTGTTCTCTAGATGGCATCTTTAGGCCCATCCCCGATGAATCTCTGTCATATTCTCTAGATGGCATCTTTAAGCCCATCTCCGACGATCTTCTTCCATCTTTTTCAAATGTCATCTATAAGCCCATTTCCGATATTATCCACCAACAATGTTACTTCAGACGAGTGCAAATTTCTGGGCACTCTAGTGTTCAATCATCTTCCACCTTCAGATCACGAAAGGCAGACAAGCCAATCTACATCCTCAAGTTTAAGAAGATTGAACAGGGGAAATTGTTATAACCCAAAATTTTCTCTCTCATTTTTCTCAAGACATGCCCATTGGGGTCCCCAACTTGCCCTAAGATGACTAAGAATTGACCAGACAAATTCTCCTCCTAAGGCAATAAACCTCTAAATAGGGTTTTAGTTTTCATCAAGATGTGTGAGCTCCAAGGGTCTAAAATGTTTTCCATGGCCCTAATATGTCCTCAAGATCATCCACACCAAATTTCATGCCTTGCACAACAATTTTTCTCAATCAATTGCTCAAATGCCTAGAAATCAAATGTACTAGGTCAAAAGTCAATTGTGGCCTATATACAGTCAAACTTCAAGATTTTTGGTCAACATCAACATTTTGAAGTAATATCCATCATTTGATCAAGGGTTGATCATGATTCCTCAAGAGATGCTCCAAACTCATTAAAAGTCAAAAATGGCAAATTAGGGTTTCTATAGGAAAAGTCAACCAAATTTTGACCAGGCATAACTTTCTCATAATTTATCAGAAATGTTTCCAACAAAGATAATTTTAAAGAGAATCCTAATTCCCTGCAACTTCTCTTCATCCCCCAAGTTCAATAAATGACTCAGTTAAAAGATACAAGCTCATACATTATAGGTCCTTTCAAAGAGTCAACAAAAACACGTTTTGGGTCAAAGCTCCTTACATGAACATGGAAGATCCAATTGAAATGAAACTAAAAGTGTTGTTTAGAGGACACCCTAAGCTCTATAAAAAGTAAAAAAAACACCCTGTTAGGGTTAAAAATGAGGGAGATATGCATTGCTAAAGTTGACCAATTTTTGGAAAAATGCATGAAGCTAATATTGACCAAACTTGATTTTTTTCCAAATGGGTGGCCCATCTTCTCATGCTTGAAACTTGTTTCTAACATGGCCCATGACCTCTGACCTCATTCATACATTATTTTATTATTTTTACTATTTATTTTGATATTTTATCCATTAAAATACAAAATTAAATAAATAAATAAAAGAAATAATGGAAGATATGATTCATGAGTCTTTTTCTCATCAAATAAGGGACAAAATATGCTGGCATATCAAGGCAAAAACACATGGAACAAAAAGAGAAGGAGATCTTCTTGTTTTAGAAAGTTTTGAATCAAATCCTTATGCTTTAAAAACCATGATTATAGTTGATTCTTTTGGTTCTTGTTTTAACCTAATAGGATTCACTATATATACATGACAATATGCCAAGCCAAACCAAACGCAACTGCCACAAAAAAACCCTAGGGAAATTTCAAAAAAAAATTCAAAGAGGTGTAACCTTGGTTCACATGATCCAGCCTCCTTCAGTTTGTCCCAGGCACTCCATCTTCATCCAGAGGTTCACAGGAGTCAGTCCCTATCACTCTTGAAGCCCGTGGCATCTCAAATCATCATAACCAAATAGCTCCGGTCAAGAAAGGTTGGTTAGACTTGAAACTAAATTTTTATACATTATTGAATGCTCGGACCTATGTGCATGTGTTTATATGCATCCTTAGAACAGGTATGATGCATCGTTAGCAAGCTTGAACATCCAAATAAGAATCCACCATTGTTATGTCGTGCTGTTTTATTTTTACCATATCTCATTGTACAGGTCACGTTAGCCAAAAGGGAGGTCACCATTGAACTCGCAATGGTCGATTTAGGGGGATAGGCTTTCTTTTTCGTATTGATTTTGGCTCTTGTGTAGGTTTCTGAAATTAGGCTTGCCAGAGAAGGTGACCGGAGTTAGGGCTTTGGCGCCTATCTGGTGAGTCAAGGTTGAAGATTTTGTTGACTGCGGGCGTGGCAATTTCTCATTATCTGGTTGGGTCCTTCAAGTGCTGACACGCACATTTTTTGATGACCTGGAATATGCCTTGGTTTCACATCATGTTATTTTCCTTTATTTATATATACGAATTAACAAGCAGCACAATTGGCAAGGGCAGTAAGCATATAAGGAGAGGGACCTAGGTTCGATGCCAGGTCCAGCGTTTTGTTATTCTCTAAACAATTCTTGTAGGTTCCAGTGTGGTACATGGCCAGCCGTTTATCTTGCACCCTCACTGTCAGCAACTAGATCACCCACCACTCATATCCAGCGCCCAGCAACGCATCCCCACGATGGACCCTCAAGCACGCCTCCCACGGGATCCCACGTAGGCTTTGGGCTTGCACTGATTTGGGCCTTGAAAATTCAGTGATGCACCCCCCATTTGGGTTTCTCACCTCAGGCCCATTTTTTTTAATTCTATTTATCTTCTCTTTTAATTAGTTTATATTTTTTAAATTCATTCTTTTAAAATCATAAAATCAGAAAATCATAAAAATAGGACTTAGGTTTTTTTATTATAATTAATTCTTGCAAATTAATTTAATTAAATTTTAACTTGTTTTCTTTAATTTAAAACTAGTTAGAAATTAGGTTAAATCTCAAAAAATTTCATAAAATACCAAAAAAATATTTTCATTAAACAATTAGATTTTTAGGGTTTCAGACGTATTCCCGTCTTAATTTTTGCGTGTCATTATTTTTTGTACGATTATTTTTTTTTAATTATGTAACTGTGCCCAGTTTGTAATAGCTTAATTAGGGTTTTAATTTCCGCACTTTACATTTTCAGTCATATATAATTGTAATTTCTCTGAAGCCTTGTAATAATTGTAGGTTTTTACTTTTCGCACTATATTATATGCTTGTATATAAACTGCTAGTAAATTAGGTGTGTATGGCAAGAACTAAATAATCAATCTTAGATCGCTAACATCAAGATAAAAATACCTGAAAAAAGCAGATTATTGCACACTCTCACTCCTAGGGTATTTCCCACTTTGGTTGCCTTCGAAAATGGTCATGTCCCTCGAACGTAGGGATACTCTTAGCAAAGACCCTCAGTTCAAAGTCGTCATAAAAGATCATAGTCCCTTACTGTCCCTCGAGTTGCCTACGAGAAATGATCTTGTCCCTGGATGATGCCTACGAGTATATGATAGTAGTACCTTCGAATTGTTAAGGTATCTTTACATGTTGCCTTCAATGACCATAAAACGTCCATTTCAATAGTCCCTCAAACATCCAACGATGGGGCTACCTACTCATTGATAGTAGGATAGCACTATCTAAAGGAAAGGAGGAAAAGAACGCCCTTTTTTCGAGTAGGTAGAGAGTTCTTAAGTACTTGCTCAAATATAACTCATTTTCACACCACACTTTCAAAACTCTCTTTTTCAAAAACGCTTTATCACACTCTTAAGGACTTATACAAAAGTTATCATAAAGCAAAACTTTTCAAAACGCACAAACACGAAAGCAATTTTCAAAAATGAGCAAGTACCTAAGAGCCCGTGGATAACTACGGATGGAAAGAGTGCTAACACCTTCCCTTTCCATAATCTACCCCCCTTACTCAGAAAATCTCGAAAAAGGTCTTTTATGTTCTTTTCACCCTTTCCTTTGTTGGATAAAAGAAAATTCGATGGCGACTCTTGCTTACCGCACATTTGTGAATACAAAAATGCAAAACCAGTATTAACAGTCGGTTCTGCCACCGTATCACAGGGTGTGATAAACGTTGTTTTTTCCATGTCCTCTTGAGCCATTCTGATTTGATTATATCCGGAAAATATGTCCATGAACGAGAAGAGTTTGGATTTTGTTGTACTATCAACTAACTTGTCAATATGCGACAATGGAAAATCATCTTTTAGACTAGCTTTATTTAGATCTCTGTAATCTACGCACATGCGAACTTTTCCGTCTTTCTTTGGTATTGGGACAATATTGGAAATCCATTGAGGATACATGGATGTCACAAGAAAATCGGCATTGATCTGCTTTAACACTTCTTCTTTAATTTTTATTGTCATATCAAGGTGAGTTCTTCTCAACTTCTGCTTGACCGGCAGGCACTCTGGCTTCAAAGACAAATGATGCTCCAAAATATCAGTATCCAAACCAGGCATGTCTTGGTATGACCAAGAAAAGATATCCACATACTCTTTCAACAGTTCAACCAAAATGGTCTTCACGTCGGGATGCAACAATGCTCCAATCTTGACTTCTTTTGGATTTTCCTCTGAACCCAAATTGATTGTCTCCAACGGCTCTTTATACGGCTGAATGGAATTTTCCTCGTGCTCGAGCAACCGTGAAACCTCTTCTGGAATCTTATCATATTCTTCTTCTTTCGTCCCAAACACAGGGTATTCAAAGTTAGGAGAGGATGCAGGGTCACTGTATTCAACAGGTTTATTAATTAATCTGCACGTGTGATTTATGATTGCTTTTTAGAAACTGACACATATATCAAGTGATCATGTAGGTTTATTTACAGCTATTATTTATTCCAAAAAGGGTTTTTTCTGATTAGCATTTTCCAAGAAAAAGCAGAAAATAGAACACAATTTGAGAATCAAAGACATCTTTTATTAATGATTTTAATGAGCAAAGCAAACAGATAAGCCCATACAATATTAACTTTCACCTTGGGTAGAGTGAATGAATTTTGCAAAGATAAACAAAAAAAATCACTTTGAGATATGGATGCAAGAGGGAACATCATAAGTGATCCAGTTCTAGATTTTGACTCAAGGCGTCACATAATTTGGCATCTTTTGTTCTTCTCCATCCTCTACAATGGCATTAACTCCAGAAGAAGTTGGGTGGAGGTAGCCTCCGCTGCGGAAAGTATCCTAATAGCTATTTTCTTATACTTTAACTTTAAACTCTCAACTTTGCCATTCTTTGCAGAGAATCCCAAACCAGCCATGTTCCTGTTTACCGGAGGATCAACAATCGGCCCCCATACTTTACTTGGACCATTGCGCACAACCTGTTGAGCATCTTTGAACGAAGTCATGGAACTCTCGTTCTATCTAATGTTATCAACGGAAAGAGCTTGAAACTGCATCCCCACAGCAGCTTCATTTGCCTCTACAATACTGAAAGGCGATAGATGAGATATCAGCAATGCTTGCTCTCCATTTATAATAATCACTTTGCCTACACGCACGAACTTCAGCTTTTGGTGAAGAGTTGAAGTGGCAGCCCCTGCTTCGTGTATCCATGGACTTCCTAGAAGACAGTTGTATACGGGCACAATATCCATGACTTGGAAAGTAATATGAAACAAGTGTGGGCCTATATGAATAGGCTGATCGACTTCCCCAATAACTGACTTCCTTGATCCGTCAAAAGCTTTGACAATAATACCACTTTGGAGCATGGGAGCCCCTTGATATTTCAACTTCATCAGTGTACTCCTTGGTATAACATTTAATGCCGACCCATTATCAATCAGGACATTTGATAATGAATCATTTTTACAGTTCATAGATATGTGGAGAGCTAGGTTATTATTCCTCCCTTCGTCAGGCAATTCATCATCACAAAAGCTTAGGTTATTACAAGATGTAATATTACCTACCACACTGCTGAATTGATCTAACAGCATATCACACGCAACGAAGGCCTGATCCAACACCCGCATTAAAAATTCACTATGGCCAGTAGAATTCATCCATAATGCTAGGATAGATATCTTTGAAGGAGTCTGTAATAGCTTATCTACAATTCTGTAATCACTCATTTGGATAATCTTCAAAATATCATCCACGTCTTTTTCCAAGGTAGCACCACTGGACTCTCCTACAGCTTTCTTATTCTCAACACCTTCTGTAACTTTCTTCTCAGCACTGACATTTCCCCTAATAATTGGTGCAAATACACAACCATTGTGGGTCACCCTACTAGTTTCAGCAATATTCTCAATACTAGACAAAGGTTGGATGGGAACTTCCACACCATCCTTTAAAATAGTAGCATTTTACTTGTACGGTACAACTTTATCTGACTTGTAAGGAATGGGCCTTGGCAAGCAAATCACCACAAGGGAAACAATTGTCTTACTATAATATTCAATTTCAACATGGGAAGAATCATTGAAACAAGGTGCAATCACGTTCACACCTTCTTCTGAAAATTTGGACATCAAAGAATCACCTCTGGAGAACATATCCTCATCTGAGGAAAATAATTCATTCGTGAAAGCATATTCATCATCTGATTCATCCTTAGCCAAGCAAACCTCGATCATATTAACCTCATGGTAATCATCTCTTTGGCCTAACACCTTGATTGTTCCATTATCCAATAACAACTAAATACATTTTCTTACAATGGAACATCCTTAGTAATCCCTACAGCAAACCCGGCAAGATCCATAATGATGCTCTACCTGACCATCCATGTGGCAGAAAGTAGCATGCAATTGCATGAGATCATCATTCATATGGTCCATATCAAAGATCCTGAACTCTCCAGGACACCCAAAGACCATGTTCACTTCCTCCTCATATTTTGTCCTAGGCCTGATTATGTGGATGAGGCCCTCATCCATCATCTCCTGCAAATCAGTCTTTATCTTGTCACAACCTTGTATATTAGTACTACAGATACCACAACCAGCACGGTCATGAGTATAGTAACTAAACTCGCAAAGGTCTGCATGCATCTTTACCAAGTATCCTCTAACCAAATTAATATCATAAATGCGGAAGTCCCCTGGACAACCAGCAACCATGTTGACAACATTCGTTCCTCCATGTTTTGGCAGAGGATTATCTTTTACATTAGGACTGACATCTTTGAAGGATAAAAGGCTAGATCTAACCGTTTATGTTCCTCAGATTTTAGAGGATAACTATTTTCCACATTATGCCCTGGTGAACCCTGATGGAAAGCGCACGTCTGATCCGCCTTATAGTACCAAGGTAAAGGGGATGGTATAGAAGGGGTAGCCTAGTCTAGACCAACTTTTTCTGGATCAATGCTGGGAGTAGCTCTGCATAACTCATAGGGATAGCGTCAAAAGGTTCTCTTCTTTGATTCTTCCCTTGACTTCCTTGGGGGGGCTGGTCTTTGACAAGCGACTGTAGTCGAAGTAGCATTTACAAATGGAGTTACCAAGGCAACCTGTTGATGGTGCTGATGACTTCTTCTAGGAGGGTTAACCCTTCTTTCTTGAATAAAAGCGCTTGTTTCTCCTTCTTTCTTCTTAACAAACCCAAATGATGGGTTTTTTGCATTGCCGAAATTTTCACCTTTTGTCAGACGACCTTCTCTTGCAGCTTCTTCCAAACGGACGCCCATTCCCACCATCTCGGTAAAATCACTTTGTGCACTCGCCACCATTCTTTCATAATAGAATGCACATAAATTATTTAGAAAAATCTTTGTCATCTCCTTTTCTTCCATTGGAGGAATCACTTGGGCACCTATTTCACGCCATCTTTGTGCATATTCTTTAAATGACTCCTTGTCCTTCTGGACCATTGCCTTGAGTTCATCACGGTCTGGTGCCATGTCCATATTATATTTGTGTTGTCTAATAAACGCTTCACCCAAGTCGTTGAAAGTATGAATATTGGCACTGTCCAGGCTCATGTACCATTTCAATGTTGCACCGGTCAAACTATCTTGAAAGAAATTAATTAATAGGTGTTGATCATCTGTATGGGTAGAAATTCTCCTTACATACATTACTAAGTGAGCACGAGGGCAAGTGTTGTCCTTGTACTTTTAGAACTCCGGAACTTTGAACTTTGCAGGTATCTTCACATTTGGCACCAAACACATATCATTCACATTTTGCCCAAACAAATCTTTTCCTTTGAGGTCCTTTAACTCTTTTTGCATCTTATCAAACTGGTCTTGAAAATCATCCATTCGATCATAGAAACCCAGGCTTTCACTTGGTGGATAAATAGGGTGATACACTTCATCATTAGCAAGCGGGACTATATTCACCGAGGGAGGTGCAGCATAGTGAGTCTCATTTCTAGTAGCAGGGGTGATATGCACCATTGGAGGTGTGGGAACAATAGCAGTCTAAGCAAGTGGAGCAACTTGAGCATCCTGATTATAACCTTCCGGCATAAAGTTCTCTAGCATTCTCCAAGGGAATCCTGGAGGCATACAATTCTGAATAATAGCAGGTGGAGTAGTAAAAATAGGAACAGTCGGAACTTCAGTAGCAACCATTGTCTGTTGAGGCTAAGCAATCGGTGGCTAATTCTGAGAAGCCACCAAATATTCCATTAGAGAAGTGAGATTGGCCATACCGGCCTTCAGAGCAGAAACTTCTTTGCGTAGCTTGCGATTCTCTTGTTCTGGATTGTCCATCTTCCTTCTGAAATTAGCTCGAGTGTTGTACTGGTGAGACATCTTGCTAAACAAATTAAAGAAGCTCAGTAAGACACTTGGATATGTACAAAAAAATGCAAGAAGTATATGCAATATGATGCATGATATGCAATGCACATAATTTATTTTATTATTAACATTTCAAGGGACTCAAAAATGTATAGACAATTTGCAAATATCAAAGTAATAACACATCTGAAGTACTGAAAAATCTCATTATAATAATCTCAAAACGGATTACACTTTTTAGTACAAGTTTCAATAATCCCAAGTACAATATGAAATTCTAAGACCCTAAAAAACAAAATTGATGGAGATCACTCTATACGCTGATGCTTCCCTGTGAGCCTGGCAATATGAGTCTTCAACCTCTATTTTTCTTCTGCATACCTAGTGGCGACCTCCTTCTAATCATCAGAGTCAGGAAGTGAACAACTAGGTCCTAATTGAGGCTTAGAGGAAAATAAATCCTCTTGCCTTTCTATTGTCTCTACAGCAAGGCTCTCAAGAATCTCGATCAAGTCATCTTTCTCCTTCAGGTCTGCTCGGTAGGATACCTCTAAAGTTTGGCACTTATTCTTCAAAGCTTCATTTTCTTGCTGCATCCTGAATAGAGCAATATGAAGCTCTTCTACATCATCTAATAGGGGAGGAGTGGTATTCACAAACATATCAGACATGGGTGCTTCACGGGAATACAACATCTTCAACTGGATGGCTCTTGCTTAAACCCACTAAAGATAAGGCTCCAAAGAAACAGCCCCTCTAGGTCCCAAATCCTTCATACTCTTCCTTTGAGTATGACGCCATGCCTTCACAATCTCCTCTTTAGCTTCCTTATTAACCTCTCCCTCTTTAAGGAAGAAACCACTCAAATGAATACTATTTGGCTTATCCCTTATTGGATATCCAAGCTTTCTTCGTGCAAGAACAGGATTGTAATTAATTCCTCCTTTTGTACCAAGAAAAGGTACATTGGGGAAACTACCACAACTGTCAATAATATCTACATCATAGTATGCCCGATGATACCAAACAATATATGAATGATTAAGGGCCATAATCTTTGGAGCCCAACGAGGTTCCTTTCTGACATCCCAGAAAGCATCAGATCTAGGTAAGTGAGAAATAAACCATTGATACAATAAAGGCGTGCAGCAAATGATCATCCCTTCATGATAAGAATCCCGAATATGAATGGAGTAATAAGCATCACCCAATAATGTAGGGACTGGATTCCCAATCATAAAGATCCTGATGGAATTGATATCAACAAATTTGTCGACATTGGGAAATAAGAACAATCCATAAGCAAGTAGGGCAAAGATGGCCTCAAAAGCAACCGTACTCTTCATCCTAGAGAAGTAGCAAGCTTTCTCCAATAAGAAATGAGATGGTAATCCTCTAATACCTCCTTTAGTAGTCATGTGGGCTTCAACCTCAGACTTTCCCAGATGGATCAAAGCAGCAATCTCATGAGATTTTGGCTCACCCTCCAAACCAGCCAAAGGAACATAATCGGTAATAGGTAAACCCAGCAGATAAGAATACTCCTCTAATGTAGGCATCAACTGATAATCAGGGAAAGTAAAGAATCGATACATCGGATCATAGAACTGGACCTAAGTCGAGAGAATACTCTCCTTCATCCTGAGCATCATAAGAGAAACGGTGGACCCATACTTTCTCCAAAAATATATAGAACTCTCGATCTCGGGAATCAGACTCATCAACTCATCTATCTTGGGATCTTTGAAATTGTACTTCTTAGTCTTTCTTTTTCAAGAATCCATGGCCAAAAGCACCTTAGGTATTCACAAAGAGTCAACTTTAAGTCCCTTGAAACACGATGTTTTAATAGATGCTCATGGGTGCATGAATGCATGATGCAACAACCACACACAAGATCACAAACATAGGATTCATAGGTTCAACATCACGAGCAAGAGGTCGAAGGTACTACCCACAAGGTATGATCTAAAATTTTATCACTTGTTGAACAAGGTTCTAAGAGGTTCCCAGAGTCTACATCCTTCCTTCGGATATTATCAACATCCCGATTGACTCAGTAATTAGCAATATTCTCAGGAAAAACTCGTCTGAGCATAGTATCGTGTGACAACCATTTCCAGATTACTTCGTCATAGCTTCCGCACTACACCTAAGAGGCAAAGATGGGTTAAAGGTTCTACGGTCCTACATTTCAGCAGGCTCCCAGGTCGAAAGCAGCACGTCTTCCCGATTACTCGGTAAACGAAACTACAGTCAAAGGGGCCTCCACTGAGTGGGGGATATCATGCCTCCTTTTTTGGGATTACTCCCTCAAAGTTAATATGACTATACCGCCCATCCTATCTTAAGTTCTCCCAAGTCTGGGTATGGGACTTATGAGAAACCACCAAGCATCCTGAAAAACCAGGTATATCCAGACAATCATATATAGCACATAATATGTAACAAACAATGGCACATATACATATATAAACAAAGATAGGCTCAACCCACTTAGGGATGGACCAGCAAGAGGTCAATCTTTCCCCAGTGAAGTCGCCATTTTTTCTTTTGCGGTAGAAATGTTGAGACAAAGCCATTAGATTGACTTAACTCGCACAGATCAAAATAAAAATCGCCACTGCGCTTTATTGTTTCGTAAGGAATGGGAAAAGAGAGGATAACCCAAAAAGAGGGGGTAAAGAATCTAGGTAAGGGGGTTGTTTATGAAAAGGGAAGGTATTAGAATCCTAAACATCTATGGTACTCCGCAGGAACCTCTTTGTAAATCTGTATGCTTTGGCTATAAAATGTTGTATATATAAAATAGATTGTGGATATGAGAAAGAGAAGTATTTTTTTATGATTTTTTCACCCTCCGCGATTGCGAACCTTTAGTGCCTACGTACCATCTTCTGTGCAATAGGGGATCAGGGTACACGTAGTTCACCTTTAAAAAAATTTAAAACACAAGTGTGTTGGTTAATTTTTAAGAGACAGAACATCATCGTCTTATCTGAGTGGAAAATATACTTACTACCCACAATCATGAGAAAGGAGAATTTGCGTCATCTCAAAGTGGAGGATATGGCTTGGATTTTAAAATCAACAAAGCCTCGCTCAACACCTAAGTGGAAAATGTCTCAATTCACTACATATTGTAAAAGTATAGTTGTTTGCATCACTTTAAGGAGTTGACAAGAGTCTAATATTTTTTGAGAAAATTTTAAAGATAAAAGTCAAAATGGCAAAATAGTTTGAATGAGATGGATTGACTTTTAGTCTTCTCACAAAAATGTCCAAGTATTATTAAATTGATTAAAGTTTGATTAAGAAGAGGTTTTAAAAATGCATAGACATAAGTCCAAGTTTATTATGAAAGTGGTTCAAGTTTAGAAACAAGAAGAGTTTTCCAAAGGAGGGAGAAGATTTTTTGAAATTAAAGAAGATGGGAGGAGATGAAGGGACTATCCTAAAGCTTAAGGTAAAAGCTAGGGAAAAGAACTATCTAACCAACAAGAATCCAACATTTGACACAATGAGTCAATGGAGAATCCCATCCTTTGGATTTGAAACCAAGCAAACAAAAAAGACGTCTTAAGAAAGCCAAGCTCCATTTGCATTAAGTCTTCACAAAAATTGGGTAGGGTAACAGCTGTATACAGATGAATTCCAGATCATAGACAAAGCATGTAATCATAATAACCTGCACACAAAACAAACAAACAACCCAATGTCTTAGGGTAAACCCCAAGAGCTCCAGACAAAATAAAAGTTGAGGTCACAAGGTCTCCAAGATAGGTTAAGGTCTCTAATCCTAAGTCCGAGAAGTCCGTGTCTCCAAAATGCAAAGGATAGTAATCAAGTAGTCCAAGTAACATTAAAGTTTTTGTATGGTTCAAGTTGATTATTAAGTATCTTCAAAAAGGAAATGAAAATCTCAAATGAGCAAAATAAAAAAATGACATGAAAGTAAATGCTCAAGTGAGCAAGGATGAAAATAGCATGAAATGCAAATGCTAAAATAAATGTGCTTAAAGTGAAGGCATAAAGTAAAAGCATAAAATAAAGTCAATTGTTATAAATTAGTGGTTAGTTTAATGACCATCTTGAAACTTACATTTGGAACTCATTAGAGGTTTAGTAGAACCAAAGCCTCTCAACAACAAGTTGCATTTTCTTTTTGTCAAGTATATCATCCATTTAAGAATTCTTAAGGCAACATTAAATGATCAATGATGTTTAAGTGATCCACTTTGACCAAAGTTGATGAAAATTCATTAGAGGATTGGTAGGACCAAAGCCTCCTAACAATGAATCTCAATGTTATTGGATCAAAGGGTTCAAATTAACATACTTGGGCTTGCAAACATGGGTTTGGGCCATGAATGGGGACACAATTTAGCGCTATATTAAGCAATTGTAAGTGGAGTTATATAGAAGTCGCACCTATTTTGTGGTTAGTCAATAGCAATCTATGTACCAAATGTTTTGAGACTTGATATAGGAATCATGCTCCAATAATATTTAGTACAATAAGAATGGGATAAGATGAAGAGGGATGAGGTGAGAAATAAACCACATTTGAACTAAAAATTTAATCAAACTATTATTAAAATCATTCATCCATTTTTATGGAGTTAGACTCAACACCATGGATTTAATGATGTTAATAAAGTTCAAGATCCAAATTTCATAGTCCAAGATCAGCTAGAATATATATATAAAAATAAAATAA
Organism: Vicia faba; assembly: GCA_948472305.1. Classification (NCBI taxonomy): domain Eukaryota; kingdom Viridiplantae; phylum Streptophyta; class Magnoliopsida; order Fabales; family Fabaceae; genus Vicia; species Vicia faba. The sequence continues at coordinate 558,306,276 of OX451735.1, forward strand.
AATTTAAAATAAGAAAATAAGATTATAAAAATGAAATAAAGAGGAAAATAGAAATTATATTCAAAATAATCAAGAAAAATTAAACAAGACCATAGAAAAATCAGAAATGAGCTCAAGTATTTATATAAAAATTTTGGTAATTTTTTGAAGTCAGAAACTATTTTTTAAAATTAAAAGAAATAGACAAAAAAATCAAAAAAGAAGAAAAATAGTAAAGTCAAAAATAAAAAATAAATGAGGTCACCAATATTTGTCAAAAGATCATTGGATCCTTCCCTAATTTTTTCAGAATTTAAAAATGAAGAAAAGTATTTTTTTAACAATTAAAACAATTCAAATAAAGTGAAAAATTATAAAAAATATCAAAACAAAAAATAAAATTGTGAAAAAATAAAAACAGAAAGAGAAAAATCAAAAGTATTTTTCAGAATTTTTTTAGATTTTTTGAAGTTGAAATGGATTTTTTTATGATTTTTTGAAGTTTAAAACAATTTAAATATAAAAATCAGAAAATAAAATAAAGTCAAAAAAATGTGGACCAATGGATGAAAGTCAAAACGCGTTAGTAAGCTAATCCAATGGATCAGACGCACTGTGCATATCATGGTCATTATTGAATAAAGCACTGAATCAAATATTAAATCAGATTTTTGAAAATTCCAAATGGCACGCTTTCATTGGTTGAAGGATGACACGTTGGTCATCTTCAACCTCCATTCAGTCTCGAACCCAGGTTCCTCAAACTGTAAAATTAGAGCTCGAGACCGATACCATTTGCTTCGTCTCATCAAGACGAAGACAACCACACCTTCGCGAAAAATTTATATAAATTGTAGCTCAGTCGTTTTGGAAGAGAAGTTTTGAAAAGGGATTTGAAATTTCATGGTTAAAATGTGTTTCCAGTTGAAAACAAATGTTGCAACTAGAATCAAGATGATGAGAGCTTCACAATAGTATCAAAGTTTGAGAGAATTGGTGAAGGAATCTACCTATTGAAGTTAAGTTGCAGAACTCTGAAACTAGACTTGGCTAGCATGATTCAGTGAGTTTTAGAGCTTAATTCTTCTTCTGTTAGCTTCAGTGAGGATCAAGGAGGGTGAATTGACAAAGAAAAATGATTGAAAAAGGCTGTAAGAGCATATTCGAAGTTGCAGAAAATTATGCTCAAGAGAGAGATTGACAGGGTGATTCTGGTTTTCCAAGCTTGAGAAAATGAATGAGGGGTGATCCTCTATTTATAGGGAAGCTGATTGAATGCTCAAGCGTGTGAAATGATGAAGTTTGGAGGAAAATCGTGAAGTTGCAAACAAGAAAAGTGTGACTTGTAATTTGATCAAAACCCATCCAAACTTTGCGTTTTGTCATGCTAATCACTTCTGGAGGTTCACCAAGCGTGATTAGAAGCAAAAGCGTGCAGCAATTTTGTGTTTAGAAGCCAAAACAAGGATTTCAAATCCTGACTTTTGGAGAAACTTTAGTTTCAAGTTACCAAATTCAAATCAATGGCATTCTCAACTCAAGAGGTCTTAGGACATGATTCTTGAAGCTTTAGAAAGATGGTATTACAAGCTTTACAATGTGTAAAGAATGGGATCAGATGGATGCTTGAGCTGAAATTTGTGATGAGTCAAAGTTGAGAAAAAGAGGTTCACTTTCTATACTTAGAAAATTTCTAAGTTTTTTCTTCAAAAATGACTTATAATCTCTTGCATCAAAATATGGCCTTCCACTTAAAATTTTCTATTTCCCAAAAAAATATGGCATGAAGTAGACCTCTTGAGTGGAAATTTGAGACTTGAACCATTCAAAATCTCCAAAATTGGGGAAGTTATGACTTGTTGAAATTGGCAAAAATTCATAAAATGACCAATAATCTTTTGCATCCTTAGGGCATCTTCCATCCATTTTCACATTTTGAACTTAAAAGAAAGGTAGAAGTTCATATCTCTAAGATCAAGGTGGAAAAAGAATGGTCTCAAGGTGACAAAAATTGACCAGGTTATGATCTTTTAAAATCACCTAATGGAATTTGAAGGTTCATTTGGAGGACTTGTAATCTTTCTTCATCATTAAGTTTCTTCCACCAAAAATTTCCTTGAAACTTTTGAAGTGATTTGTTAATTACCCTTTGAAGATAAGCAAGTTTTTGGAATCACCAAAAAATACCAAAAGATAAGCAATATATACCCCTTTGAAGTTTAAAACCCTAGCTCCTAGAGCAACAAAAAGGCTTTGGGAAACCTTTGCAATTTTGATTAACTTTCTTGCACAAATACCGTTGTCATGTAAATAGAAGTTGTTGATGATGATAAGTAGAAACCATAGCAACCAACACCACTTCCAAATCTTGATAATTGAAGTAGATATGCACTTATGATCAATGGAAACAAAGACTTGTGTAAATATGTCAATCTTCTTCCATCAACCCTTGTACCTTTGAACTATTTTTGACAACTTGAGGCAGGATGAATCATAATAGACTTTGTCATGGTGTTATTTCAAAATATCTTCAATAGTGAAGCTTTAACCTCAATGAAGCTTTGTTGAAGAAGTCATGGAAATAAACTCATGAACCTATGGATCAACTTGATGGAATGCATTGTGCTTTCACCTACAACATCATTAATTAGGGAAAACATTCCTTGTATTTGTTATTTAAAAGTTAATCACTACAAAACATAGATGATCATAAAATACATGTCAAGGTGCTTGGTGATTCCCCATGAGCAAATCTAAAGTTAAGGAGAAGAACCAAACCCTAGTGTGATCTTGTTGTGATTGAATTGATGTGATGTGATAGAAGGATCTTAGGGGGATAAATTGGGGTACAACAGTAGTTCCTGAGACACATGCGTATTAATCTTGGTGAATTGCCTTCTCGGAGCGTCTGGCCTTCGGTGGTTACCCTATTGTTGTTGTTGAGCAGGCGCTGGATTGAAAATTAACACTGCTCCTACAGATTGGTGACGGCTACTTTTACTATGGCTCTTCTAGACATAGACATCATTGACCTCCTTTTTTCCTCCAAATGACTTCTTCACAGCATTCGAAGATGCAGCCATCGGGATCTTCGCACTCTTGATACCATTTTCTATTCTTTCCTCTGTCAAGATCATTTCTGTAAAACCCGCCGAAGAGCTTCCGATTAATATATTAAAGAACATGCATTTCAGAGTTCCCATAAACATATCCACCATTTCCCGATCATTAAGGGGAGGTTACACCCTTCCATCTAAGTCCCTCCATTTCTGAGCATATTCCTTGAACCCCACATTAGATCCCATGGATATATTCTGCAGTTGCACTCGAGTTGGTGCCAGACAGTGTTGTATTGGTACTGCTTGTAGAAGTCAGCAGCCAAGTCTTCCCATGTATGGATATTGGTTCCCTCCAGCTAATAGAACCATTCCAGTTGTGTGTCAGCCAAACTTTCTTAGAAGAAATAGACCCATAACTTTCGTTCAGAAGTGTGAGGCTGGATCTTTCTGACGTACGGCCTCAGGTGAAGTTTAGGACAAGAGATCCTATTGTATTTAGCAAAAACAGGGACCTTGAACTTAGGTGGGATGACCACCCCTGAAACCAGACCCAATTCACCAAAATCTAGTCCAGACACCTTCTAGACTTCCATTACCTTGAGTTTGTCCTCCAACTGCTTATATTTGTCATTCGCAGGAGGATATTGTTCATCAAAAAAGTCTTCGTCTTCAGGAGTATTCTCATAATCCTGCTTGTCCTTGCCATCTTCATCATGGTGGTCATCTTCTTCAGAGGAGTCATCTTCTACATGGACTGGCTGAGCGAGACCCTTGAACCTCCTCCCCATGTTGAGGACAACAACATGCTTTTTGGTCTTCTTTTCCTTGGCGACGAGCGCCAATAGCTCTTTTTGTGCTTGGTCTAGATTCATGAGAGTTTCCAGGAACTAGGCGTGTTGATCTTGGAGATCCTTTATAGTTTATTCGAGGGCCATATTTCTGCTGAAATAAACAGCGAGAAAATGAGAAACTTGTACGAAATACATGTTTTAAAATGATGCATGATATGTAAATGCAGTGATTTCAACGACCTTAGGAAATTTAAATTTGCTAACCAGGAGGAAACAAGAAACAAAAATTTTATTAACAAAGTTCAAATTACAACTGCCTTTTAGGCTTACAATGATAACAAAAGCTTTCAAAGATAAAATGAAACTTCTAAAATCTAAGAATCAAATCTCCCAAGGATGCTTCCTCTTTGTACTGATATATGCATTAAGACTTTGCTCCTCTTAAAGTTGTCTTGTGAGTTCCAACACTTTCTCTCATTTGCATAGAATTGGGTCTCAAAGATGTCTCATTCTTCCTTCAGTTGAATCCAAGACTTTTGCAACTCTTCAAGTTCAGTAGGTATATCAGGGTGGAGAGTGGTATAAGGAACACCCCCCTCAACAACAGGCTCCACAACTATTGGTAGGATGGATGGATATGGCATCATGATACTTTTAGCACGAGCTCATACCCATTTGAGATAAGGCTCAAGAGGGATGGAATTCTTATGCCCCAAAGTCTTTCTATCAACCTTACTTACCATGCCCCAAGCATGTATAAACCTTAGATGATAACCTTGGACATCGTTCTCGTAGCCGAATACAATACCTTGAATGAGTGTGTCATGGGGACCATCTCTTCGAGCATAGCCAAATTGTTGTAGAGCTAGAGAACGATTATAAGTAATACCTCCCACAATGCCTAAGAGTGGAACATTAGGGAACTCCCCACAACGGTCAATGATAGTAACGTCCTCTTGAGATCGAGAGCACCAATGGATATTTGTATGAGAAAGCGAAATAAACCTTTGCGACCACCTCAAACCTTGCTCATTCTTCAATACTGATCGGGGAAGGTGCGAAATAAACCACCTAGACAGCAAAGGCAAGCAACACATAAAAGTCCCTTGCTTCCTCATGGTGCGAGTATGAAGATAGTGTAAAACGTTTCCAAGCAATGTAGGCACGGGGTTACGAGTAAGGAAATATTTGACAGCATTCACGTCTATGAGTTGGTCGGAGTTAGGAAAAATCTCCAACCCATAGATTAGAAGAGCCAAGATCTCCTCAAAAGCTTGTAAGTTCATAGCATCCCAAAATAGTCGAGCCTTCTCCATCAGGAGTTTAGCCATAAAGCCTTTGACCTCACTTCTTGTCTCCCAATTAGCTACAATGTCAGAACTCTTCAAATGTAAGGCCTTGGTAATAACTTTGGGTCTTGGAGTTTCCTCTAAACTGGTGAAGGGTATTTGACCAAGAACAGATACTCCTTGTAGTTGATAGAATTCTTCCATTGTGGGCACCAATTGATAATCGGGAAAAGTGAAACAATGATGTATAGGGTCAAAGAACTGAAAGAGCACCCTCATCATGTCTTCTTTAAAGCTTGAGGTAACTAGATTGAGAAGTCGACCATATCTTTTGGTGAACAGAGAATTTTCAGGAACCCTTGATGCTAACTCTTTGATTTGAGGGGGCACCCTTACGAAGTTGATTCAGATGGTATTTCTGCGAGCGGAAGTCATATCCTACAAAACAGAACAAAGATAAATGCCTAGGTCATTGAAATGGTTAGTGAAAATGCTATGGCATGATGCTATGATGTCATGAACAAATAAAGAACATAAGGCCTTAGGTTTTGGCATGCATGGAGTTTATAGGTAAGTACCCTCTTGAAGTTTAGTTGGTTCAACTTGTCCTAGAGAAAGTAATTGGGTTCTAAGGAATCTCAATATCACTGGTCTTTCTTCATCGGGCATTGTTTTAGCTCAAGCATCCAAACTGCGGCCAAAATATCCCGAAAGTCCGATCTCAATGAGTGTAGTACCGAGTATCAACCAACTTTAGTCTTGCACCAAAGCCAACTATCTCTGTACTTTCTAATGACCAAGTTGTTTAACTAAGGTTCTACGGCCGATTAGTGCTTTATAACACCACACAGTGGCCCCGTATTCTCTTTGCCTAGACTCAAGGGACAACGGTACCGACAAATGTGTCACACTAACATAGCCATCGCTTCAACCATGTCGATATTATGCCACATAGTCCCCACAATCTATTTCTACTTACCTAATATGCCCCAGATTCAGGTAAAGGACCTTTACAAGAATACCCAAATAACCCTTCAAGAATAAATCGAGCAAGTCAAACAAGGAAAGAATTTAAAATATGAACTATCTCTAAGGTAACCCCACTTTTAGTTTTCCCCAACAGATTCGTTAGTTTTCCCCAACAGACGCCTTAGTGCAGCAAACTTTGTAATGATTCTCATATTGTTAAAAATGCATACAAAGTGTTTTTTATCTTTGAAAATATTTAGAAAGGAGAGCGTATGCGTGAGAAATTTGTTTTGTGAGCAATCAACTACAAGTTGTCTACCTACTCGAATGGTCTCGACCTTCCTCGGTATTTTCTAAGAACTGCCACGGCAGAATGACACCATCTGATACTACTGACATAGACAAGCAATTTGGTGATACCGAAGATTCGGTTTTCATAGTGGCTTTTGCTGAAACTCATGATCAATGTAACATGCCCCAAGTGATTCATATGGAGATCTGCCCCTGGCTATTCATCACTTTTGAGAGATTCTTTGAATCTTGACTTGACTGCCACAAATGAGTTGGACAATAGCATGTCATGCCCCTTGATTTATAACCAATTGGGTACACATAAGGCTTGTTACTGGAGGTGTCTTTCTCTTTGACACATCATCTGAAGTAATTATGTTTGTTGCAAGGATTTTCATTCATTGAATATTCGTCATGTGAATTTCTCCATTGTCAAACACTTAGTCATATGCAAACAGTGGTATTGAAATTCAAAGCTTATGTCTGTCTTGAAGTTTAAAAATTCATTTCTTAGTAAAACAAAAATTTATAAGAATGTGATATAAACTCAGGATTTATATTAAGCCTTACAGGAGTCAGGATACCTTTTTGTAACAGTATGCTTTTGAACTAACCCATGCTTCAATTAGGACTTTTAAGGGTTGTAACATGGCCTGGTTCACGGTTTAAGAAAACAAAGGATAAAGGCTCAAAGTTTATTTGTATCCGACCTGTTCTTCACGATGTTCTTCCGTCCTATACTCAGTTAATTACGCATTTAGACTCCAATAGAGTTTAGGATTATAGAACAGATACTTTGGTGATGGTTCAGAAACCGAAAGTTTATTTGGCGAGGGAGTCATTTTCTTGTAACATTTTTCTTTTGTTGAGGATTTATAGCGACCTCTTTTTGACTTTATAATCCATATCTTTTGTCTGAACTGTGTCGCTTGAGATTACAATCAGCAGAATGCCCCTGTTTTTCTCTTAAGTCTCCTTCATACGTTTTGACTTAACAGGTTTTTCTTTTGAAAGATAATAACGGCCTGACTCAATGATTATGGGGAACCATCATTAGTTTTCGATTTAGAAGAATATCTTCGACATTACTCGTCGTGTACGAAGGAAAAGCTTATGAATGCACAATTGATTTGACTGAGAAACTACCCAGCCCCAGGTTATGTTTAAGGGTTTCAATTTGTGTAAAAAAGAAAACTCCTACTTATTAGGCTTAAAGGGGTTAACTAGGAATTAACTTCCTTATATCTCCACTGTTTAGGAATTGAAGCAATGTTTGTACATTGTCAGCAAGGTCTGTTCAAAAGCATATTGTATGAGATTGTGGTATTGTTTCATCATCCTCCCTCTAAAGGATTACAGCTTTAACGAGATTTGAATAGTAAGAGCACAGTTTAAATATAGTGAAACAAATAGATTAATTCAAGACAAACATATGCAATGCAGGAATGGGAAAAACCAAAGTTTGACATAAATATAAGTGCTTGAACAAACAAGAGAATTTGAAAATAAAAATTCAAATGATCTTAAAGCTTCTCCGCCTAAACTTGTCACTTTAGATGGCGTGCCTTGCAGTTTTGATATTTGAGGTATGATAGAAAACTCAATCTGACCGTCTTGTGTGAACTAGAAAACTCTTTCGTCAATCAGGTCCTAAATCTTACGTTTCAAAGCCCAACAACTGTTAGTGTCATGTCCAGGACTAATGGAGTGATATACACACCTTGCATTAGGATTGTAGCTAGGAGCGAAAGTATTGGGATTCTGGGGAGGTTCTTTCAATGTAATCAGCTCCATCTTCAATATGTGTTGCAATGCTTGAGACAACAGTATGTTGATTTTGGCAAATTATCTTTTGGGTGTACCCTGCTTACGTTGATTACCTTGTTGTTGTTGGCGAGGTCGTTGTTGATCTTGTGATGTAATATCAATTTGGAAAGGCCTTTTTCCATTAACTAAAGGATTAGCAATGTCATCTTGTCTCTTTCCCTCTCTTATTCTCCTCTTACTTTCAACCAAGTCTGTTTCATATCTTATTAGAGGCTGGTTAATAATTAGATCCCCAATTCTAGAAGTTTATCCCATACAGTTGTATCCGACCTGATGAAGCTTGTTGATGAGGATTCTTAACACTTCTTTCCCCCAAGCTAAATTATGGATAAGATCCATCTGACCAATCATCTGGATTCTCATCTCAGCTTGCAGTTGTTCCAATTGGTTATCCTGGTTGTCTTCAGAATTCTTCTTGGTCATGTTCTCAGCAAGGAGTGCTTTCAATCCTTCTTGCCTCTTGGCTAAGCTTAGGAACATCTCTTAGAACTGAGCATTTTGGGCCTGGAGATTTTTTATTGTCTGTTTGAGAACCGTTTTTGTTGAAATAAACAGTAAGAAGATGAGAAACCTGTCTTGGGAACCTGTTATATAATGATATGTATGGCATGTAGATGCATATGCAATGTTTTCAAGGACCTCGTGGGATTTAAATTTGTTAATTAACAGGAACAGAAATAAAGACTCTTGTTAGTAATTTCAAATTATAATTTCCCTTTAGGCTTACAATGAAAACAAAAAGGGTTACAAAGAAACAAAATATGAATTCAAGTCTCTCGTGGACGCTTCCTCTTTGTGTTAACATATGTATCAAGGCTCTTCTCTTCGTGAAGTTGTTTTGTCAGCTCCAACACTTTCTTCTCACTAGCATAGAACTGAGTCTCAAAGGTGTCCCTTTCCTCTTTCAATTGAATCCAAGACTTTTGTAACTCTTCAAAGTCAGTAGGAATATCTGGATGAAAAATGGTATGAGGAATAACTGATTCAACAACAGACTCCACAATTACTGGTATGAGAGTGGGATATGGAATTATAATATTTTGAGAACGAGATTGCACCCATCTGATGTAGGGCTCCAAAAGGATAGAGTTTTTGTGTGCCAAAGTCTTTCTATTAACCTTATTCACCATGCCTAAAGCATGTATAAACCTTTGACGGTAACCATGAGGATCATTCTCGTAATCGAATACAATACTCTGGATAAGCATATCATTAGGACTGTTTCTTTGAGCATAACCAAATTAACATAGAGCTAGAGAAGGGTTATAATTAATGCCTCCCTTTACACCAAGGAATGGCACATTAAGAAATTCCCCACAGCAGTCAGTAATAGTGATGTCCTCCTGAGATCGGGAACACCAATAGATATTGGAATGAGAGAGTGACATCAACCTTTGAGACCATCTCAAACCTTGTTCATTCTTCAACACTGATCGGGGAAGGTGCAAAATAAACCACCTGGATAGAAAAGGTATGCAACACATGAGAGTATCTCGCTTCCTCATAGTACGAGTGTGAAGAGAGTGCAAAATATCTCCCAACAAAGTAGGCACAAGATTATGAGTTAGAAATATCTTGATGGTGTTCACATCTATGAGTTGGTCTGGGTTAGGGAATAGTACCAAACTATAGATCAATAGAGCCAAAATCTCCTCAAAAGCATTAAAATTCATAGCATCTAGAAACAATTGAGCCTTCTCTATCAGAAATTTAGCAAGAAGGCCCTTGACTCCACTTCTTGTTTCCCAATTAAATATGATGTCTGACCACTTCAAATGTAAGGCTGCCACAAAGACTTCAGGCTTTGGAATTTTATCTAAACCGGTGAAGGGTGTCTGATCAAGCATAGGTACTCCAAGTAGCATAGAGAACTCTTCCATTGTGGGCACCAACTAATAACCTGGGAAGGTAAAATAGTGATGTTTAGGATCAAAGAACTGTAACAGAACACTCATCATGTCTTCTTCAAAACCCGATGTAACCAAGCTAAGTAGATAACCATGCCTCTTGGTGAATTGAGATTTTTCGGGGACCTTTGAGACTAACTCCTTAAGCTTGGAAGGTACTCTTACAAAGTTGATTCGAATAGTATTTCTGCGAGCGGAGGCCATGACCTGCAATAAGGAACAAAGATAAATCCCTAGGTCCTTGAAATTGTTAATGAAAATGCTATGTTATGATGATATGATGTTATGATTGTGATACGGTGGGAGAACTGACTTGGGTTTTGCGTTTGTTTTTGCAAATGTTTCGGTTGAGCAAGAGTCGCCACCGACTTTTTATTTTATCCTAAGGAAAGGTTAAAAAGCACAGCAAAAACCTTTGAGATGTTTTCTTGGGTTCGGGGGGTAGATTATAGAAAGGGAAGGTATTAGCACCCTTTCTATCCATGGTTATCCATGGGCTCTTAGTTACTTGCTTAGATCACTTGCCTTGTGTTTTCAATTGTTTGAAATGGTGCTTTGTGTGTGGGTTTGAAAATGTTTTGAAAAGAGGCCAATGTGGTGGCAACCTTTGTAATGATTCATGTTTGAATGTATACAAAGGTGTACTTGTCTTTTGAAAAGTTTTCAATGTTTTTAAAAGTTGTTTTGAAAGTGTTGTGGAGTGCGGTTTTGAAGAGTAGGAAAGTGTGTTTTGCAAGTTTTGATCAAGTAACTAAGAGTTTTGTCTACCCCTAAATTTCTCAAAGATCTTTCCTATGTTTTAACCCTTTTAACAATTTTTGTTCCACCATTGTATTTGGTGGACAATCTTGTGTTAGGATGTTAACGGGACGGGCGCGGGTCATCGTTTAGACCATGATTGCAATAGTGCCAAGTGTCTTTGGGCAATTTTTCCTTTAAGGAACTTGATCATTTTTAGGCAACTTTCGAAAGCGTCATCGAGGGACTATGATCATTTGAATTGTTTTGTTTTGCCAAAGACACCCAACATGCAACATGGCCCATCATTGAAGGCAACAAGTGGAGTAACCCTAGGGGTGCAAGTGTGATTGGTGTTGTCTATTTTCATGCTTTTTGTCTTTTGTTTAGTCAAGCTATTTGTTTGGTTGATTTTTGCATACAAAACCCTAAGTCTATCATGGCATATTTAGAAAGCTTTAAAGTGCGGAATTTAAAGTCCTAAATTATTACAACATAATTATGGGATGGGGGGTACAAATGTTCAAATGGGGATATTTAGCAAGAAATTAAAATCTAAGCTATTACATCCAAATTGAATATACAAGGATTAATTGTACAATAATTAAGTAAAATACAATAAATATGCAAGATGCAAAAAATGATTTTTATATGTATGTAAAAGTATTTTTCATGTGACAAATAAACAAAAATAAAAAAAAGGTTAATTTTTGGTTTTTTTTCATTGGTTTAAGGCAAAACCCTAATTTGCTAAATAAAAAGTAATTATTATTTATTATATACAATATTTACTAATTATATACAAAAAATAAATAAAAAGGAAGTATATTGTAAAAAAAGTAATTTTTGAGGTCAAATATTAATAAAAAATAAAAATGTATTATTTTTGTATTTTTATCCTAAATATTCTAAATATATAAATATTTATATTATGTATTAAATATATTAAATATATACAAAAAATAAAATATTTATTATTTATAAAAAAAAGTATATTTTTTAGAAAATGTTTTCAAAAGATAAAATAAAATAAAATCAGAAAATAAAAATGTATTTGTATTATTTTTAGTATTTTGAATAAAAGTATGTATGTTATTTTATATGTATAAATTCAAATAAAACAAATAAAATGCAAATAAAATGCAAAAATGGTTGAAAAAATATTTTTTATATTTTTTATATTTTGACAAAAAATAACAAGTCAGAAACAAAAATAAAAAGTCAAAAATGATTAAAAAATCACACAATGGGCCAAGGGGGTGTATGTGGAAAATAGTGGTGCAAACAGAAAAATGAATCAGGCCCAGCCCAAAGGACTTTGTCTTCAACCTCCAGCCACTTTCAAACACAAAAACGCGCGCATTCTTCCATCCCTGTTATCTCTTGATTCTTTGACTTTCAACAAAAACTTACAACAGCAATGTTATAGAGCATCATGTCACGATTCTAAACATGTAAAGAAGTTGATCTAACTCTCAGAAATGAGAGAGAATTTCTTCTCCCCCAATTCTTGACCTAACTTTTTTCTAATGTTCAGGTTCCAAATTATCTTAACACACACAATATAAATGAAAAGTAATTATATGGGTAGCTTCAGGGCCATGAGTAGAACATGCCCTCTTCACAAACTTAAGCCTAAATATGCTTGGATAGAGAGATAGAAGTTCAAACTTTTACCTGTTCAGATTGAATCGTGTTCAACAATGGGGGCACTTTCAATGCAATGTGAGAACTTGTACAGCTTGCTTGAGGTCCAGGGATGCTTCTCCAATGCTTGGTGTGCTTTGAATTTTGCTATATCAAGCTACAGAAGTCAACCTGTAAGAGAGAAAAGTGAAAATGGCACACTTGGTTAGAGGTGTTACAGTCTGTTTCCAAGGCTTGGGATAGTTTGTATGGATGGTAGGGAATATGTTTGAACTGGTTTGGATGAAAACGCACGATGGAATGATGTTGTGGGATTCAAGTTGCATCCTATGCCCTGTTTTGCCACAAAACTGTGTTTTGATGAATGAGAAGGTTTGAAACTTGGTCGGTTCGTGTTTTAGGTCTGGTTTGATGTTTTGAAAATGTTCAAGAAGTTTTATTTAGGCTTGTGTTGACAGGAGATGGAAGTTGGACCCCTTTTGCAATGTTTCTCCTTTGATAAGTAAGGAAGTGTGTATGGATAATGCAGGCCTGTACTACCCTCAATCTATGCTGCACATTTGAGTCTTGATCAGTGGGATATGTTCATGAATCTTGTGCCCAAAGATATGGCCTGTACCTCTTAGATTGTAAACTTGACATAAAGTGTTTCTTTACAAGAATGGATAAAATGCTTTTTCTAATTATGGATTAATCTAACATGTATTGCCCAAATGAATGAAATAACATCTTGGCACAATGGTTTAGCATTGAATTATTGAGTAAGAAAGGGATTAGAGGCCTGTAACCTAGCTTGAACCATGCTGAGTTTGAAAATGCAAAGTTATGAACATGGAATTGGCTCATGAACAAAGTGACTTTTGCCCATATTGACAAATTCGATTCTCCCTAACCACAAGGGTGTTTGAGCAGTTCTTGGACAATTTGGAAAGCTTGGAATGTGTACTACAATCCATCTTTGTAATGCAAGTTTAAATTCCAAGTGGAAGCATGTGAAAAGTGGCCATGAAGTTAGGCAAAAATCCTGCCTAAAATAGGTCAAAAAATTTCTAAGTTAAGAATGTTTTGCACCCTTGTTCCAAAAATCATAACTTGAGCTACAAGCTTCTTTTGAGGAAACTTTGTGAATCAAAGTTGTAGATTTTACAATGGACTATAAATTTCATGTTTTGTGTTTTGTTTGAATCCAAATTTATCTTGATGAAAAGATGGGACAAAGTTAGGAAAAAATTAGGAAATTTCATAACTTAGAAAATTTCTAAGTTATGAAATTTCTTCATTTCAAACCCTAATTTGTAATTTTTGGTTTCTTGATGAACAAGTTTCATAATTTGACATTTCTTGATGAAAAATGAATCTTGACACTTGATTTTGACCAAAAAGTCAAAGTTTGACTTTTCAGTATACAGTCAAATTTTGATCAGTTGACTGGAAAATTCATCTGCCAATCTTGTGCATTTGGGATCTTTTGAACTTGTTGAACATGTCAAGACAATAACATTGAGTCCTTGAGTCCATATGTGAGCTTGGTTTTCCATTGGCTAGGTCAAACAGTCAAAAATTGCCTTTGTGCAGTCAAAACCCTAAAAATGACCATTTTGCCCTTTTGGTGATCTGATCAAATTTCTTGTGGAATTGTGATCCAAACTTGACCAAATGGTTCATATGAGTTCATAATGTTGATGTGGGTCAAAAATCATGAGGTTTGACTGTCAATTGACCACAGTTGACTTTTTCCCCAATACAGCTGATTTCTAGGTCAACTGTCCAATTGACTGGGCAAAGATTGGAATCAAGGCTTGAAACTTGGTATGGATAAACTTGTGAGTCCAACATGAAGCATGAAAGTCATTTTGGGCCTTTTAGGTCAAAACATCTTTGTGCAAACTCAAACCCTAATTTGGGTCAACAGTGCAAGGAGGAGTCTTGAGCAGAGCAAACCCTAACCTGATCTTGAGCTCCAAGGGTCTTGTGGTGAGAAAATATTGATGAAATGGGAGGGCAAATTTTGGGGTACAACAGTTTCCCCTGTTCAATCTTCTTAGAGCTGAGGATGTAGATTGGCTTGCGTACCTTTCGTGATCCGAAGGTGGAAGATGATTGAACACTAAAGTGCCCAGAAATTTGCACTCGCATAGTAGAGTATCAGCAATGTGATGGCGGGAATGGGCTTATAGATGCCATTTGGAGAGATGGTAGATAGGAGGATGGGCTTATAGATGCCATCTGGAGACGTGACAGAACCTTGTCGGGAATGGGCTTATAGATGCCATTTGGAAGTGTTGATCGCGTAAGAGATTCCTTAGCGAGAACTTGCGTACTTGAGAAAGGAAGATGGTTTCCTGGCCTGTTACAAGTGTTGATCTTCAAACTCCTCATGCAGATATGCCCTAGCTAGGTACAGGTATCGAATCTACAATTAGTTGCTCACAGATGTGCCCTGGCTAGATACAGGAATCGAATCCGGAACTTCAAAAGGTTGCTTACAGACGTGCCCTGGCTGGATGCAGGTATCGAATCTACAATCAATCGCTCACAGATATGCCCTGGCTGGATACAGGAATCGAATCTGGAATTGGTCGTCTACAGATATGACCTGGCTGGATACAGGTGTCGAATCTGGAATTTGTCGTCTACAGATATGCCCTGGCTGGATACAGGAATCGAATCTGGAATTAGTCGTCTACAGATATGCCCTGGCTGGATACAGGTGTTGAATCTGGAATTTGTCGTCTACAGATATGCCCTGGCTGGATACAGGTGTCGAATCTGGAATTTGTCGTCTACAGATATGCCCTGGCTGGATATAGGTATCGAATCTGGAATTAGTCGTCTACAGATATGCCCTGGCTGGATACAGGTGTTGAATCTGGAATTTGTCGTCTACAGATATGCCCTGGCTGGATACAGGTATCGAATCTGGAACTCTTCATGCAGATATGCCCTGGCTGGATACAGGTATCGAATCTACAATCAATCACTTACAGATATGCCCTGGCTAGATACAGGAATCGAATCTGGAATTGTGACAGTTGATAGTAATCATCTTTGGATTGATCTTTTCCTGAAAAGGCACAACATTAGTTGTATGCAATGTCATGATGCATGATGTCATGATGTTCTCAAAAATAAATGAGATTGCGTGATATGATGCGTATATGCATGCGCCATGGCGTATGATAATGTGATGAATGTATATGAATGTGTTTTCGACTAGGAAAATAAATCCTTGACGAAGGCCGGGAAATCAAATCCTGGGCTGATGTTGAAGAGTAGAGTTCTTTGCTTCTGCTGGGGATGATGGTTGCAAGAATAAACCGGTAGGAGAAGATGACTCCATCGGGGAATAAACTTGTTGGAGAGATTACTCTGCGGGGAATTACTCTGTGGGAAGAGATACTTCGCTGAGGTTTTGGTGAGAGCTCCGCTGGGGATTCCACTGATGAGTTATGTTGGGGAACTTGATGAACTCCGCTGGGGATAGGAAGAACTTCGTCGAGGATGATCTTTCCGTGGTAATTAGCTGAGGATAACCCAGTTATAAGCCCTGGTGGGAAATAACCTTTGAATGAAGCCGGAGAGAGACGTATGTACTCTGCAGGTGATAAGCTTCCAGAATCTACTGGGGAGGATGATTCAAACTTTCCTGGGGAAACTTTGGACTATACTGGGGAATGGTTCCGCTGGGGTGTCTGTATTCCGCCGGGGAACAATCTTATATTAAGACTGTCGGGGATGCTTGCTGAGGAATGTCTATACTCCGCTGGGGAACGTTGAGATCTTCTGGGGATACCCAACTTCCTTAAGGCTGACAGTAGACTAACTCTGCTTGGGGAGAGTATCACTGACTTGTTGGAGATATTGTGCCTTTTCAGGGATGATGGGGGACCAACTCTTCCTGGGGAGAGCATTGCTGAATTTGGTCCTACTCTGTGGGGAGTTGAGGTAACTTGGTTACATTCTTCAGCCAAACTTACCTTGGTACCTTGGTGGACAGAGCAACTAGATTGCTTGGACAACTCTTTATTGCCCCTGTTTCTGATGTCATCTGTAATTAGTCCTTTGTTTCGCATGCAAATATTCATGATTAGCAATTAATGTCAAATGCATATATCAAAAATGAACATTGGACGTTCTTTGCAAAACAAAACAGATAAAGGAAAAACGATGGGTAATTTGTCTGAAAAATTGAACTTGTATTGATTTTGAAATTTGCCTGAAAATAGGCGTTTTGTGTACAGGAGGCTGACGTCCTAGTAAGGGAACGCCGCCGAGCAAAATAGAGTTTATACAATTTTTTGAAAAAGAAAACAAAACAGCTATGTGAAAAATAATCCCACTGGGTCCCAACTCTGCTATCGCCTTTATGTCTTCAAGCGTCTCATCATTTTGCTGCTTAGTTGTAGATGAAGCTGATTGATTGGAGTCATCTGAGTCCGATAGTTGATGCCGAATTCTGGATGCAAGGTGATCCAATGATACATAGTGTTACGCTTTATCCCTAACTTTTGCCTGGACCGCCCTTTCGAGTTTTCAGTCCACCGGGATACCCATTTTTGCCCAAGCCGCCTTTTCAGGTTTTCGACTTGCCGGGTGTACAGATTTTTTTCATTTCGTCCCTTGTTTTTTCCCGAACCCTTTTGGTTCGCCGGGAAGCCCTTATTTTTGCCTAGGTGTGTCAACCTAGCGGGTCTTTGATCATGCGTAGTATCTTTTTACTATGTCTGCATTTGCGGGGTGAGGAATGTCGTCACCATCCATGGTAGTCAGAATCATAGCTCCTCCTGAGAAGATATGTTTAACCACAAATGGTCCTTCGTACGTAGGGGTCCATTTGCCCCTGGGATCACCTTGAGGAAGAATGATGCGCTTGATTACCAGGTCTCCGACTTGATACTCTTGTCGTCTGACCTTCTTGTTAAATGCCCTGATCATCCGTTTTTGGTACGTCTGACCATGACAAATAGCGGTGAGTCTCTTTTCGTCGATTAGGTTTAATTGATCAAGCCGAGTCTGGATCCAGTCATCTTCGCTCAAATCTGCATCCTTCATTATCCGGAGAGAGGGTATCTAGACTTCAATAGGCAAGACTGCCTCCATGCCATAGACCAAGTAAAAGGGAGTTGCCCCTGTTGACGTCTGTGTTGAGGTACGGTACCCATGAAGAGCAAACGGTAACATTTCGTGCCAATCTTTGTAGGTCACTGTCATTTTCTGCACAATCTTCTTAATGTTTTTATTAGCTGCTTCTACAGCCCCATTCATCTTCGGCCGGTATGGAGAAGAGTTGTGGTGCTGTATCTTGAATTTCTCGCAGAGATCAATGATCATCTTGTTGTTAAGATTGGTACCATTATCCGTAATGATCCTCTCAGGTACACTGTATCGACAGATCAGGTTGTGCCGAATGAATCGTGCCACGACGTTCTTGGTTACGGTAGCGTAGGAAGCTGCTTCAACCCATTTTGTGAAGTAATCAATCGCTACCAGGATGAAGTGGTGCCCGTTGGATGCCGTAGGTCAGATCTCGCCGATCATATCAATGCCCCACATTGCAAAAGGCCAAGGTGCTGTCAAGACGTTCATAGGAACCGGAGGAATGTGCACCTTATCAGCGTAGATCTGGCATTTATGACAAGTTCGAGAATGCTGATAACAGTTGGCTTCCATTGTGGACCAGAAATATCCTGCCCGAAGGATTTTCTTTGCCATGGTACGTCCACTGGAATGTGTTCCGAAGGTACCTTCATGTAGCTCCGCCATGATCTTTTATGCTTCAGTCTTATCCACACAACGCAGTAAGGTGGAATCATGGTTTCGCTTGTAGAGAATGCCATTGCTGAGGAAGAATTTTGCCGCAAACCTTCTCAGGAATTTCTTGTCATTAACAGATGCGCCTTCGGGGTATTCTTGAGCTTCAAGGTACCTCTTCACTTCATGATACCAGGGTTTTTCAGTTACCTCTTTGGTCTCGAGATCGCAGCAATGTGCAGGTTCATCCAATTTCCAAATGATGATCCGGGGAGCTTCGTTATCCCATTTGACTTTGAACATAGAAGACATCGTAGCCAACGCGTCCGCTAACTGATTCTCCTCTCTTGGGAAGTGTTCAAAAGTTATCTCCTCGAAGTGGGGAAGCAATATCAGTACATACTCCTTGTAAGGAATAAGATTTGGGTGTTTCGTATCCCACTCGCCTTTGACCTGATTGATCACGAGAGCGGAATCTCCGAAGACACTCAGAAACTTGATCCTTAAGTCAATTGCAGCTTGAAGACCCATGATACATGCTTCATACTCCGCCATTTTGTTGGTGCAGTTGAAACATAGTCGGGCAGTGAGTGGAGCATGAGTGCCTTTAGGGGATATGATCACAGCGCCGATACCATTACCCAAAGCGTTCGAGGCTCCGTCAAAGTGCATAGACCATCGGCATCCTTCCTCGGGTCCTTCATCCGGTCCAGGTACTTCATAATCAGTCACTACCATGATATCCTCGTCTGGAAATTCAAAGTTCATTGACTGGTAATCGTCCACTGCCTGATGTGCCAAATGGTCTGCCAATACACTTCCCTTGATTGCTTTTTGAGTCGTGTACTGGATGTCGTATTCCGTCAAGATCATCTGCCATCTTGCTATTCTTCCGGATAAGGCAGGCTTTTCGAATATGTACTTGATTGGATCCATTTTTGAAATCAACAGAGTAGTGTGAGTCAACATATACTATCTCAGCCGGCGAGCAGCCCATACCAAAGCGCAACAAGTTTTCTCGAGCAGTGAGTATCGGGTCTCACAGTCGGTAAACTTTTTGCTAAGGTAATAAATGGCGTGTTCTTTTCGGCCAGACTCGTCATGCTGCCCCAGCACACATCCCATTGAGTTGTCCAGTACTGTCAAGTATAGTATTAGAGGTCTCCCTTCAACCGGCGGTATAAGAATGGGTGGTTCTTGGAGATACTCTTTGATTTTTTCGAAAGCGGTCTGACATTCATCGTTCCAACGTACTACTTGATCTTTCTTCAACAGCTTGAAGATTGGTTCACAGGTAGCAGTTAGATGCGAGATGAATCGGGCAATGTAGTTCAACCGTCCTAGAAAGCCTCTGACTTCTTTCTCTGTCTTGGGAGTTGGCATCTCTTGTATGGCTTTCACTTTGGCAGGGTCCACTTGAATACCTTTGTCGCTTACGAAGAAGCCTAGCAATTTTCCAGATCTCACCCCAAAGGTGCACTTGTTTGGGTTCAACCTTAGCTTGTACAACTTC
The DNA here is from genome assembly GCA_948472305.1 of Vicia faba. NCBI lineage: Eukaryota > Viridiplantae > Streptophyta > Magnoliopsida > Fabales > Fabaceae > Vicia > Vicia faba. The sequence continues at coordinate 558,326,037 of OX451735.1, forward strand.
AGACGGTCAAACAGCTTCCGTAGATGGTCAAGGTGTTCCTCCTCAGTTTGGGACCTCGCAATCATATCATCGACATATACTTCTATCTTGTGATGGATCATGTCATGAAATAAAGCAACCATGGCACGTTTGGTAAGTTACCCCAGCATTTTTCAACCCAAAAGGCATGACCTTGTAGCAAAAGGTGCCCCACTGAGTAACAAAAGTGGTCTTCTCCATGTCTTCAGGAGCCATCTTGATCTGATTATAACCGAAGAAGCCGTCCATGAAGGAGAATACTTTATGCTGAGCAGTGTTGTCAACCAGAACGTCGATATGAGGCAGAGGGAAATCATCCTTAGGGCTCGCCCTGTTCAAATCCCTGTAATCAACACACATTCGGACCTTACCATCCTTCTTCGGCACTGGAACCACATTGGCAACCCACTGAGGGTAAGAAGTCACTGCTAGGAACCCGGCATCAAATTGTTTCATAACCTCAGCTTTGATTTTCTCTGACATCTCTGGACGCATACGGAGGACCTTTTGTTTTACCGGAGGGCAATCTTCCTTGGTAGGCAGGTGATGAACCACAATGTCAGTATCCAACCCAGGCATGTCTTCGTAAGACAAGGCAAAGATTTCCACATAGTCATGCAGCATCTGAATCAACCGTTGTTTCACACTGAGCTCTAGATTGGCACCAATCTTGACTTCCTTTCTGTCTGTCTCAGTACCCAGATTTACCGTTTCCACTGGCTCTTCATGTGGCTGAATGGCCCTCTCTTCCTGGAGTAACAGTCTTGCAAGTTCACCAGGCACTTCTCAATCATCTTCACCTTCGTCTTCGGCTAAGTTGATCGGATTTTCGAAGTCATAACTGGCAGTAGCAGAGTCGTTACCAGTGAGATCCAGAGTGGATTGGAACCTGTATAGGTGAGTGTGTGTAAATATAGCTGTTTTGCAATATATAATAAAGAAAGAAAAGGAACGCAAGATTTTGAAATGCAACAAACGTCTAATGTTTTTATTAATGATATATGAAAATGACACACAAAAGCCCTCACAAATGAAGCCACGGTGCCCCGGGTAAGACACCGAGCCGTAAAAGTTTCAAAATATTGTCTGTTACAAATTCAAAACAAAAGAGTTCATTACTGAGTGACAAAAGTAATAGGTGTGAAGTCTTTGGCAGTCCAGTTGCTTGGTCCACGTTGGTTGTTGGGTAGATCCAGCTGTCGAATTCAGATTCCTCCACGTCGTCTTCAATAGCATTCACTCCCGGGTTGGTGATGGACACAGGAGGTCTTCCAATCTTCGCCTTACGAACAGCCCTCTGAGCTTCCGCGGTGAAGCCCAAACCAAACTTGTCAGTCTTTGGAGAAAAATCAGGAAGTCGGCCCCAGTTTGTACACTCACCCTTCTCAATCACAGCCCGAGCATCCTTTAAGGAAGCCATCTTCAAAGGAGGGTCTTCAATCACAGTTTCAGCTGATGCCAGTGTCTGAGGCACCTCTTCAAAGTGTTGAAAGGGGGTCTCAATGAATTCCCCATCCATCTCTATGTACCGGAACGAGTTAAGGTGGCTGACCATATATTCTTCTTCCCTCTGAACTGTCACAATTTCCCCCCTGACCGGGTACTTCAGCTTCTGATGTAGTGTGGAGGTCACAGCTCCAGCCTTGTGGATCCATGGACGACCCAGCAAACAAGAATAGGATGGTCGGATATCCATCACATAGAAAGTTGAATCAAAGACCTGCGAACCAACCCTGATTGGAATGTCAACTTCACCATGTACCATCCTTTTCGAACCGTCAAAGGCCCGGACAACAATGTTACTAGGCTTGAGCTCCAAACCCTCACAATCCAACCTGTCTAGGGCCTTCTTGGGCAATACGTTCAATGAAGAACCGGTGTCTACCAACACATGGGAAAGAGTAGTGCCCCTGCATTCAATGGAGACATGCAGGGCGTCTTTATGGTTCTTTCCTTTGGCAGTCAGATCGGCGTCAGAGAAGCCCAACCCATTATCGGCAGTCAAGTTGGCCACACAATCGGTAAATTGATCAGCAGACGTTTCTTGTGGCACATGGTCCGTCTTCAGGAAGGAAATCAGGGCCTTGGCATGGGCCTCTGAACACAACAACAGTGATAGCATAGAAATCTTAGAGGGGGTGTGCCCCAGTTGCTCAACTACGTTGAAATCACTCTTCTTAATGATCTTGAGAATCTCTTCCATCTCTTGTTGGGAAGCTTCAACAGTGGTTGTCTTTGGTGCCTCCGCCAGGGCAGGCAAATCAGTAGCAATCCCTTTGCCCCGAGCGTCAGATGACTCGGCAGCAGGGGTAAAAACAGGAACTTGATCAGGAAAGGAAGCAGGCACACTTGCAGGTGTGATGATAAGAGGTCTCTGAATAGCTGGTGGCGCAATATCTGGTGAGAACAGCCTACCACTGCGAGTAACTTTGGCAGGCCCGGTGATGTTGTTGACACCGGTACTAGTATCAAACTCTTGTTTAACTCCAAGCACATAAACATCTGCCCCATAGTGCCATGGGACAGCTTTGTCGGATGTATAAGGGAGAGGCCCCGGAACAGTGATGATGATAGGAGCAATCTTCTGAGTAGACATGATTTTGACAGGCTTCTTTGAGAGAGCCTTAGGAGGTTTGTTGAAAATAGTGACAATGGACACTTCTTCAGTAGGGACAGCAGGAACAGCAATATTCTCGAACAAGATTTCCTTGCTATCCATCAGGCTTTGGATACCTGATTTCAGCAAAGGACAACCAAACGGTGAAACAGCACATAGAAGGCAACCTTTACTACATCCCGGAAATAAACCGGCTAGCAACAGGTTCCTTTTGACAGTCAATAACGGAGTAACAATCTCTTCCACGGAGGCTACATACTGGTCTTCTTCCACAACATTCACTCCATGCTGGGGCATGGGAGCAGGCACAACATTGGGCCTTTCGGGCGCCTCGAACTGTATTTCTTTAGCATCAATAAGGTCCTGAACCTTATTCCTCAGAGCCCAGCAATCATCCGTGGTATGCCCCGGGCTATCAGAGTGATAAGCACAACGGGCGTTGGGGTTGTACTTTGGAGAAGCTGTGTTCACTACTTTCGGAGCTTCTTTGATAGTTACCAGATTGGTTGACAGTAGTTGCGGAAAAATCTGAGACAGGGTCATGCTGAGCCGAGTGTACTGCCTTTTGGGTCTCTCACCCCTTGGTTGGTTATACTGCTGAGGAGCAGCATTAGGCTTTGAAATTACCACCGCGTTGACAGCTTGGCGGCGTTCCGGCTTATTTTGTCTCCTGGGACCATAAACAGCATTGGCTTCCTTCTTGAAGGGCTTCTTTTCAGTATTCGCGGAGGCACCTTTCTGTATCTTCCCCGACTTGATACCAGCTTCTATTCTCTCACCAGTCAAGATCAGGTCTGTGAACCCAGCAGAAGAATTACCAATCAGATGATTCAAGAACGGACCAGACAGGGTCCCCAGGAACAGGTCAACGAGTTCACGGTCCGTCAAAGGTGGCTGCACCCTGCCACCAGGTCTCTCCACTTTTGCGCATACTCCTTGAATCTTTCGCCCGTCCCTAGTGACATACCCTGGAGTTGGGTACGCGTGGGAGCGAGGTTGGAATTGTACTGATACTGCTTATAAAATGCAGTAGCCAAGTCCTCCCAGTTTCGAATATTGGCTCCATCCAGCTGATAGAACCATTCGAGTTGAGACCCCGAAAGACTATCCTGAAAGAAATGGATCCAAAGGTTCTTGTCTGCAGTGTAAGGTTGGATCTTCCTTACATATGATCTGAGATGCAGCTTATGGCAGGAAGCCCCGTCGTATTTCGCAAAGGCAGGTGCCTTGAACTTGTGTGGGATCACCACCCCAGAAGATAAACCTAGATCTCCAAAATCCAGCCCCGGCACATGTTGAATCTCCATGGCGCTTAAACGGTCCTCTAGTTGCTTGTACCTGTCTTCAGCAGGAGGGTACTGTTCATCATTGTAATCCGTCTCGTTGTCGGAGACCACAGGACTAGGAGCCTTTCCCCCTTGGGGACTGTCTTTCTCTGCTGATGAAGTAGTCTAATCAGCCTCATTCTGCAGTGCATTCCCAAACCTCTGTCCAGTGTTAAACAGCGCAGTCCTCTTCTTCTTCTTCTTCTTCAAGAGCTGAGTCTTTAACTCCTGTTGACCCTGGGCTAAGCTCATGACCAGCTCCTGAAACTGGGCGTTCTGGGCCTGGAGGGCCTTGATAGCTTGTTCGGTAGTAGGCTCGGAAGACATGATGACTGGATGCTGAAATAAACAGCGAAGAAGATTAAGCAACCTGTAGAAGAAGGGTACCTGTTATGCATATGATGCAATGAGATGCTTATGATTTATGTTTTCAAAGACAATCGGGGTTCAACTTTGTAGACAAAAAGGAAACACACTTCATTAGATTCAAACTTTAAATTGTTCAATAATTGGCCCTTAGGCATTACAAGAATGAAAATACTGAAAAGGAAATAAAAGATGTAAAAGAAACATCCAAATCCCATCAATGCTCCCATGGCCTCCTCTTCTCAGTACGGATATAGTCGTTCAGGATCTGCTCCTCCTCCAATTGGTTAGTCAGCTTCTGGATCTTTTGTTCCTGTTCGTTGAACTTTTCCCGATAAAAATCCCGTTCTTCCTGTAGCTGCGCCCAAGATCTCTTTAGTGTATCAACATCAGTGGGTATCTGAGGAGGGAGGACAGTTGGAGGAACCCCGTCTTCATCAGGAAATTCAAGAATGATAGGTGTGACAGCTTCGTATGGCATACCTAACTTCTGAGCATGAATACGGACCCATCTGCAGTAGGGTTCCATTGGTAGAGAAGTCTTCGGTCCCAACTCATGTGGGTCAGCTTTGTGAACTCTGTCCCAAGCCTTGATGAATCTACGGCGTAGCTCGTCACTGTCTACCTGAAACTCAAAACTTATGTGAGGTACCAACATCTCATGAGGCCCTGCTCTTCTGGCTCTTCCAAACTGACGAAGAGCTAAAAATGGATTATAAGAGATTCCTCCCTGGGTACCGATCAATGGAACATTAGGATATTCTCCGCAACGATCAATAATGGCTACCTCATCCAAACCTCTGAGAGTCTAAATGATGTCATTGTCAGTGAGAGACATTAACCTATGAGCCCAGCCCATTCCTTCTTTGTTCTTCAGCACGAACTTAGGGAGGTGCGAAATAAACCACCTCACTAACAAAGGAGCACAACACCAGAGTTCCCCGTCTTCGGGCAGTACGAGCATAGAGCTGTTAAAGGATATCACCCAAAAGAGTGGGTACAGGTTTCCGAGACATGAAGATCCTTATGGCATTGATATTGACAAAGTTATCAGGATTTGGAAACAATACTAGACCATAGATTAAGAGAGCCAGAATGTCTTCGTACGCCTTGAAGTCTAAGTCATTCCATAAACTATTAGCTTTGCCAACCAGAAACTTAGCCAAAAAGCCCTTAACTCCACTTCTAGCCTCCCAGTTAGCCAATACCTCTTCTTTGGTCAAGGGAAGGGCTGCAGCAATCTCTTCAGGCCTAAGAGTCTTCTCCCAACCAGTGAATGGAGTTTGTTCCAAAACAGGGATACCAAGTAAATCAGAGAATTCTTCCAGGGTAGGGACCAGCTGGAAGTCTTGAAAAGTGAAGCAATGGTATAGGGGATCATAGAACTAGGTCAAGACACTCATCAGTTGTTGGTCCCACTTTGAAGTGACTAAACCGAGAAGAGAACCATTCCTTTTGATGAAGGAAGTAGTTTTTGGAATCCTATCAACCAATTCCTTGAGCAAAGTAGGTGGTTGAACAAAGTTGAGCCGGATAGTATTCCTACGCACGGGCATCATGATGTCCTACAAAACAGAGCAAAGATGAAACCCTCTTGTCTTTGAAATGGGTTAGTCCTTATGCAGTATGCATGCAATGGTATGATGGTATGATGTTATGATAAAGCACACCACAAGTATCCACAAAGGCAAGCATGATAAGGCACACAAGTCACACAAGACAGCCCTTAGGGTTTAGGCCAGCATGAAGTTTAGGTATTACCCTCTTTCAGTTTTATTGGTTAAGACCTGTCCTATCAAAAGTAACCGGGTTCTAGAGGATCTCAATATCATTGACTACCCTCAATCGGTCATAACTCCAGCATCGCAATCTTTTCTTACGGCCAGAACCATCGCGAGAGTTTAGCCTCAATGAGTGTAGCATACTGCTACCATTCTATGGCCAAGTTGGGTCAATATTCTCCTCGTTGCAACACAATGGATATCGATATAGACCAAGGTGTCACACCAACATAGCCACTTCTTCACCCATGTCGGTCTACGCCGGACAGGTCCCTCACAGATTATGCTACCTAAAAGGGTATTCCCCAGATCCGGGTTAGGATCTATGAAACTCTGATGCAAAGCCTACAAATATAAAAGCAAACAAAGCAAACAATTGAAAACAAGTAAATGATCTAACCCTAAGGTAACCCCACTTTTAAGTTGTCCCCATCAGAGTCGCCAGTTCTGTGATACGGTGGGAGAACTGACTTGGGTTTTGCGTTTGTTTTCGCAAATGTTTCGGTTGAGCAAGAGTCGCCACCGACTTTTTATTTTATCCTAAGGAAAGGTTAAAAAGCACAGCAAAAACCTTTGAGATGTTTTCTTGGGTTCGGGGGGTAGATTATAGAAAGGGAAGGTATTAGCACCCTTTCTATCCATGGTTATCCATGGGCTCTTAGTTACTTGCTTAGATCACTTGCCTTGTGTTTTCAATTGTTTGAAATGGTGCTTTGTGTGTGGGTTTGAAAATGTTTTGAAAAGAGGCCAATGTGGTGGCAACCTTTGTAATGATTCATGTTTGAATGTATACAAAGGTGTACTTGTCTTTTGAAAAGTTTTCAATGTTTTTGAAAGTTGTTTTGAAAGTGTTGTGGAGTGTGGTTTTGAAGAGTAGGAAAGTGTGTTTTGCAAGTTTTGATCAAGTAACTAAGAGTTTTGTCTACCCCTAAATTTCTGAAAGATCTTTCCTATGTTTTAACCCTTTTAACAATTTTTGTTCCACCATTGTATTTGGTGGACAATCTTGTGTTAGGATGTTAACGGGACGGGCGCGGGTCATCGTTTAGACCATGATTGCAATAGTGCCAAGTATCTTTGGGCAATTTTTCCTTTAAGGAACTTGATCATTTTTAGGCAACTTTCGAAAGCGTCATCGAGGGACTATGATCATTTGAATTGTTTTGTTTTGCCAAAGACACCCAACATGCAACATGGCCCATCATTGAAGGCAACAAGTGGAGTAACCCTAGGGGTGCAAGTGTGATTGGTGTTGTCTATTTTCATGCTTTTTGTCTTTTGTTTAGTCAAGCTATTTGTTTGGTTGAGTTTTGCATACAAAACCCTAAGTCTATCATGGCATATTTAGAAAGCTTTAAAGTGCGGAATTTAAAGTCCTAAATTATTACAACATAATTATGGGATGGGGGGTACAAATGTTCAAATGGGGATATTTAGCAAGAAATTAAAATCTAAGCTATTACATCCAAATTGAATATACAAGGATTAATTGTACAATAATTAAGTAAAATACAATAAATATACAAGATGCAAAAAATGATTTTTATATGTATGTAAAAGTATTTTTCATGTGACAAATAAACAAAAATAAAAAAAAGGTTAATTTTTGGTTTTTTTTCATTGGTTTAAGGCAAAACCCTAATTTGCTAAATAAAAAGTAATTATTATTTATTATATACAATATTTACTAATTATATACAAAAAATAAATAAAAAGTAAGTATATTGTAAAAAAAGTAATTTTTGAGGTCAAATATTAATAAAAAATAAAAATGTATTATTTTTGTATTTTTATCCTAAATATTCTAAATATATAAATATTTATATTATGTATTAAATATATTAAATATATACAAAAAATAAAATATTTATTATTTATAAAAAAAGTATATTTTTTAGAAAATGTTTTCAAAAGATAAAATAAAATAAAATCAGAAAATAAAAATGTATTTGTATTATTTTTAGTATTTTGAATAAAAGTATGTATGTTATTTTATATGTATAAATTCAAATAAAACAAATAAAATGCAAATAAAATGCAAAAATGGTTGAAAAAATATTTTTTATATTTTTTATATTTTGACAAAAAATAACAAGTCAGAAACAAAAATAAAAAGTCAAAAATGATTAAAAAATCACACAATGGGCCAAGGGGGTGTATGTGGAAAATAGTGGTGCAAACAGAAAAATGAATCAGGCCCAGCCCAAAGGACTTTGTCTTCAACCTCCAGCCACTTTCAAACACAAAAACGCGCGCTTTCTTCCATCCCTGTTATCTCTTGATTCTTTGACTTTCAACAAAAACTTACAACAGCAATGTTATAGAGCATCATGTCACGATTCTAAACATGTAAAGAAGTTGATCTAACTCTCAGAAATGAGAGAGAATTTCTTCTCCCCCAATTCTTGACCTAACTTTTTTCTAATGTTCATGTTCCAAATTCTCTTAACACACACAATATAAATGAAAAGTAATTATATGGGTAGCTTCAGGGCCATGAGTAGAACATGCCCTCTTCACAAACTTAAGCCTAAATATGCTTGGATAGAGAGATAGAAGTTCAAACTTTTACCTTTTCAGATTGAATCGTGTTCAACAATGGGGGCACTTTCAATGCAATGTGAGAACTTGTACAGCTTGCTTGAGGTCCAGGGATGCTTCTCCAATGCTTGGTGTGCTTTGAATTTTGCTATATCAAGCTACAGAAGTCAACCTGTAAGAGAGAAAAGTGAAAATGGCACACTTGGTTAGAGGTGTTACAGTCTGTTTCCAAGGCTTGGGATAGTTTGTATGGATGGTAGGGAATATGTTTGAACTGGTTTGGATGAAAACGCACGATGGAATGATGTTGTGGGATTCAAGTTGCATCCTATGCCCTGTTTTGCCACAAAACTGTGTTTTGATGAATGAGAAGGTTTGAAACTTGGTTGGTTCGTGTTTTAGGTCTGGTTTGATGTTTTGAAAATGTTCAAGAAGTTTTATTTAGGCTTGTGTTGACAGGAGATGGAAGTTGGACCCCTTTTGCAATGTTTCTCCTTTGATAAGTAAGGAAGTGTGTATGGATAATGCAGGCCTGTACTACCCTCAATCTATGCTGCACATTTGAGTCTTGATCAGTGGGATATGTTCATGAATCTTGTGCCCAAAGATATGGCCTGTACCTCTTAGATTGTAAACTTGACATAAAGTGTTTCTTTACAAGAATGGATAAAATGCTTTTTCTAATTATGGATTAATCTAACATGTATTGCCCAAATGAATGAAATAACATCTTGGCACAATGGTTTAGCATTGAATTATTGAGTAAGAAAGGGGTTAGAGGCCTGTAACCTAGCTTGAACCATGCTGAGTTTGAAAATGCAAAGTTATGAACATGGAATTGGCTCATGAACAAAGTGACTTTTGCCCATATTGACAAATTCGATTCTCCCTAACCACAAGGGTGTTTGAGCAGTTCTAGGACAATTTGGAAAGCTTGGAATGTGTACTACAATCCATCTTTGTAATGCAAGTTTAAATTCCAAGTGGAAGCATGTGAAAAGTGGCCATGAAGTTAGGCAAAAATCCTGCCTAAAATAGGTCAAAAAATTTCTAAGTTAAGAATGTTTTGCACCCTTGTTCCAAAAATCATAACTTGAGCTACAAGCTTCTTTTGAGGAAACTTTGTGAATCAAAGTTGTAGATTTTACAATGGACTATAAATTTCATGTTTTGTGTTTTGTTTGAATCCAAATGTATCTTGATGAAAAGATGGGACAAAGTTAGGAAAAAATTAGGAAATTTCATAACTTAGAAAATTTCTAAGTTATGAAATTTCTTCATTTCAAACCCTAATTTGTAATTTTTGGTTTCTTGATGAACAAGTTTCATAATTTGACATTTCTTGATGAAAAATGAATCTTGACACTTGATTTTGACCAAAAAGTCAAAGTTTGACTTTTCAGTATACAGTCAAATTTTGATCAGTTGACTGGAAAATTCATCTGCCAATCTTGTGCATTTGGGATCTTTTGAACTTGTTGAACATGTCAAGACAATGCCATTGAGTCCTTGAGTCCATATGTGAGCTTGGTTTTCCATTGGCTAGGTCAAACAGTCAAAAATTGCCTTTGTGCAGTCAAAACCCTAAAAATGACCATTTTGCCCTTTTGGTGATCTGATCAAATTTCTTGTGGAATTGTGATCCAAACTTGACCAAATGGTTCATATGAGTTCATAATGTTGATGTGGGTCAAAAATCATGAGGTTTGACTGTCAATTGACCACAGTTGACTTTTTCCCCAATACAGCTGATTTCTAGGTCAACTGTCCAATTGACTGGGCAAAGATTGGAATCAAGGCTTGAAACTTGGTATGGATAAACTTGTGAGTCCAACATGAAGCATGAAAGTCATTTTGGGCCTTTTAGGTCAAAACATCTTTGTGCAAACTCAAACCCTAATTTGGGTCAACAGTGCAAGGAGGAGTCTTGAGCAGAGCAAACCCTAACTTGATCTTGAGCTCCAAGGGTCTTGTGGTGAGAAAATATTGATGAAATGGGAGGGAAAATTTTGGGGTACAACAATTATGTTATGATGTTATGTTCATGTTAAGTAAGAAAACATAAACAAGTCACACAAGAGCCTTAGGTTTAGAGGCTTGCATGAAGTCCATAGGTAAGTACCCTTCCTCATTGAAGTTAAGTTGGCGCAACCTATACTAAAATAGTAAGCGGGTTCTAGGAATCTCATATCACCGATCTTTCTCGTAGGCTTTATTTTAGCACGACAAATGGCTTGCTAGCAAAACATCCTGAAAGTCAAATCTTAATGAGCATAGCTTCGAGTATCAACCAAACTTGGACTGCAACAAAGTTGGCCATCTCACTACTTTCTAATGGCCAAGATAGGTTAATTAAGGTTCTAAAAGTAAGTTAGTTTAACGACACCACACAGAAGCCTAATGTTATCCTTAACTGACTCAAGGAACATCAGTACAAACCAATGTGTCACACTAACCATAGCCATCATTTCAGCCATATCGGTCTACGCCGTACAGTCTTCATGATCTATTTCTACTTACCTAAGGCATCCCTACATCCAAGTGTAGGATCTTACAAGCATTAATATCCAAACAACCCTTACATTTAAAGAAAGCAAAGCAAACAATGAAAGAAAGTAAAGGTGATCTAGACTCTAAGGTAACTTCTCTTTTTTAAGTACTCCCCAGCAGAGTTGCCAGTTCTGTAATACGGTGGGAGAACTGACTTTTTTGGTTTTATCTAAATGTGTGGATAGCTAGAGCCGCCACCCGGCTTTTCTTTTATCCAATATTTAAGAAAGGTGAAAAGAACATGAAAGACCTTTGATAGATTTTGAGTTTGGAGGGTAAGTTATGAAAAGGGAAGGTGTTAGCACCCTTTTCATTCGTAGTTACCTACGGGCTCTTAATTGCTTAGCTCACTTTGAAAACTTTCTTTGTGTGTGTGTGATTTATTTGAAATATTTTGAAATCGCCAATGTAAGGTTGACTTTGTAATGATTCTTGTATCAGTCCTCAAGAATGCGTACAAAGTGTTTTGAAAATATTTGTTTAAAAGTGATGTGTGAAAAATGTTTGTGAGAAAATTTGTGAGCAAGCAATTAGGAGTTTCTTACCCACTGAAGTCTTTCTTATTCTTTTCCTTCTCCTTTAGAGATAGTACTATCCATACTATTAGTGGGTAGGTAGCCCTATCTATTGGATGTAAAGGGACAGGCGTAGGATCATCGTATGGTCATAGAAGGCAACAGGTAAGGATACTTTAGCAATTGTATCAAAGGGACTATCATCATTTTATTCGTAGGGACTAAATTATTTTATAGGCAGCTCGAAGGATCATCGAGGATCATGATCTTTATTTGTAAGGTACTATGATGATTTGATCGAGGGTCTTTGGCTAAAGTATCCCCACTTTCGAGGGACGTGACCAATATCATAAGGCAACAAGAGAGGATACCCTAGAGGTGCAAGTGTGAAGAGTGTATTGACTTCGGTTATTTATCTTGAGAATTAGGATTTTCTACGTTCAGTTATTAGTCTCGCCATACAAACACTAGTTACTAGCATTTAAATATGTACAGAAAAATAAAGTGTCGAATATAAAGTCCTACGATATTACATGACTTTGGGAGAGATACATATGTATAGAAAATGCAAGTAAATCTATGCTATTACATCTTGTGAGCAGTTACATAATAGGAAAGAAATGCGAGAAAGTAAATCTAAGCTATTACATCAATAGTGCGACCTATACAATTTTCTATGAATTTAAATAGTAAAAGTAAAATGGGAAAAGTGTTAGAAAAATATTTTTGTTTTTGTGTTTTTTGTAGAAAATAATTTAAATGATAATATTAATTAAAAACCTAATTCTAATTAATTTTAATATTAAGAAAATAGTTAATTAATTAATAAAATAATTAGTAAAATAAAAATATATAAGAAAAATTTTAATTACTAATTAAAAAGACTTAACCCTAATTTGTTATAGTTTTGAAAAAAGATTAGGTTAGTTAATAATTAATTAAAAAGAAATTAATTAAGAAAATAGAAAATTAAATAGTAAAGAAATAAGAAAAAAGAATGTTAAAATATTTTTAAAAAATTGTGTAGAAACTAATTTAAGTGATAATAATTAATTAAAACCTAATTGTTTCTAATTAATTTTTAATATTAAGAAAGAGGTTAGTTAATTAATTAATTAATAAAAATACATCAAGAATTTAATTACTAATTAAAAACCCTAATCCTAATTTGTTAAAGTATTAAAAAAGATTAGGTTAATTAATTGTTATTTATAAAGGAAATTAAGAAAATATGGTGAAAATAACTTAGGGTTAGTAAAAAAGAAAATTAAAAAAAAATCAATTTCCTGGGGTGGGTGTTAGTTTGGCCTGAAAGCACTTGTATCCTGAGATTCGATGAAAATAACTCAAATTGCCCTAGCAATGACAGATCCTTATTCCTGCGTCAAAGCTTACAAACAATGATTCTAAACAAGTCTAAACATCATTATATATATATATATATATATATATATATATATATATATATATATATATATATATATATATATATATATATATATATATATATATATATATATATATATATATATATATATATATATATATATATATATATATATATATATATATATATATATATATATATATATATATATATATATATATATATATATATATATATATATATATATATATATATATATATATATATATATATATATATATATATATATATATATATATATATATATAGGAATTATGGGTTTAAATTTCAAGAATATTATCCAACTGGCGTGGTTGTTATGGACGTGAATTTGCTTCAAGAATGGTTGGTATGGACTCCTGGGATCTTTAAGAACACAATGGAATGCTTAGAATGGATTATAAGAGGCCAGAGATAAGATTTACAAAATTTGAGATTTTTGAGAGGATGTTCTTGAGGCAATTTTTGTGTCCCTCTTGGTCCGAAGATGTCATGTATTTATAGTAGAAGATTTAGGTCAACAAAAGTGAATCAAATCTTTTGTATTTCATGATCAAATATTTCATGATTTGAATTTCATGATCAAATATTTTATGATTATATATTGATGAAATTACAAAATATTTGAATTTCATGATCAAATATTTGATTGAAGTTTTACATGAAATCTTTCTTTTTTAGGCCAATCTCATACCAATCACGTTTTTTGCAAGTTGTCACAAGCTTTTTAGACTTATGATTTGATTCAAAAATAGATCTACATGTCTTATGTCATTTATTTGATATTTTATTTGATTTATTTTGCTTTTAATTAAATAAAATCAAAATAAAAAGAAATAAAAATCACAAAAATAAATAAATTGATTTAGGAGTCTATTATAAGGTCAGGAACACGTTTAGACCTTAAAAGATAGGCCAATTAGCCCAAAAATTCAAATTTGCTCAATTTGAATTTCATGCATTTTTTCAAAATTACCCAACTTGCACAAATCATATCTCGCTCAATTTTTGTCATATGAAGGTGATCTTTGACTTTTTGGAAAGCTCAAGATATCTCCTACAACTTTCATATTGGTCATTTTTTATTTGAATCCTTTATCTTGATGTAAAGTGCTTTGACAAAAAGTGTCTTTTTGTTGACTTTTAAAATGACATGTAATGTTTTTGCCTATATCTCTTAAATGAAGCATTTTTTGCCTTGAGCTTAGAGAGACAGAGTTGTAGAGAATTGAATTTCCTTCACGATAGGCCTTGGTTGAAAATTTTATGATGTTGACTAAAAGTCTTGAAGTTTGACTGTAAGTTGGTCAAAGCTGACTTTTTGTTCAATACAGTTGATTTTCAATCATCTGACTAGTTGACTGAGCAAACTTGTGCTGTAAGGCTTAGAATTTGATATGAGGATTCTTTGAAGCATGAGAAACCATGAAATCCACTTGAGGCATTAGAAGTCTAATTTCCTTTGATAAATGTAAAATCCTAGTTGTAGGTTAATGCTTAGAAGGAGGGTTGTTTGGTCAACTGTTGAGTATTCTTGAGTGTTTAGGTCCTTCATATGCATGAGGAAGTATCTTAAATTAATTTGTCTTGAAAAATGGGAGGGAAAATTTTTTAGTACAACAGTGTGATACGGTGGGAAAGAACTGACTGTTTTTGGAATGCTGGTTTGCGTTTTGCGTTTGTTTTTGCAAAATGTCGCGGTAAGCAGGAGTCGCCACCGACTTTTATTTTATCTAACAAGGAAAGGAAAAAGGCACAGAAAAATCCTTTTTCGAGACGTTTCTCGGGTTCGAGGGGTAGATTATAGAAAGGGAAAGTGTTAGCACCCTTTCTATCCGTGGTTATCCACGGGCTCTTAGGTACTTGCTCATATTGTTTTCAAAATTTTGCTTTCTTTGTGATTGTGGGTTTGAAAAAGTTTTTGTTTTGAAAACTTCGATTTAACTCTTGCTTCTCTCCTCAAGAGTGTATGAAGTGTTTTTGAAAACTTTGTTCGAAAAGTGTAAGTGTGAAAAGTTTTTGTTTTTGAAAGAGCAAGTATCTAAGAACCATCTACCTACTCGAAAAAGGAATTGTTCTATGCTATCTTCCTTTAGGCAATGTTATCCCACTATTGATGAGTAGGTAGCACGGTCGTTGGAGTTTGAGGGTCAATTCGAATGCGGGACTTACGGTCACCAAAGCAATGTTATGAGGCCTTAGCGGTAACCCTAATATCTTAAATCATTTGTTTTGAGGCAACAATATCTGAGGCAACCGCTTCGAGGCAACTATGATCTTTGGACAAGAGGGCGACCTCTAAAGTGACCTATACTCAATGACCGCGTACGAAGGCAACCAAGTGGGGTGTACCCTAAGAGTGCGCATGTGCGAGTGTGTCGTTTTCAGTTATTTTTTATCTTTGTACATGTTAATGGTGATCTAAGTTGATTTTAGGTTAAAACATTCAGTCTTGTCTTGCATCCTTGCATCCCCTATTATCAAACATCTAACAGTTATAATTTGCGGAAATAAAATGCGGAAATTAAATTACAAGGCGTCGGGTATTTACATCGCCAAAAGCAACCCTTTGAAATTTAAATGCGGAAAAATAAATAAAGCGATAAAAATAATTAAATGGTCCTAATTATCTATTACATTTTGGGAACAAGTACAATATTGAATAAATAGATCACGTGCGGAAAATTAAATTGAGTGCGAGTTTAGGGTTTTGACCCCTTTTGTGTTAAAGAAAAGATCTTTTTGTTGTTTTCGAATTAAGAAAGAAATTATCCTAAATTAATTATTAATTAAATTAAATTAATTAATAAAAATAAATTATTTTTGGTCTTTTGGTATTTTAAGAAAGAAAAATAAAATTAATTAATGTTAGTAAAAACCTAATTAAGTCTAATTGATTTTAATTATTTACAAAAAAGGTATTAAAGTTATTTCTAATTAATAGCCTAAATTAATTAATAGATTTGTTAATAAAAAATAAAATACTAAAATTTAATTTGATAAAGAAAATATTTTTTGATTTTAATTTTATAAGGAAAAAAATTTGATTGGTTAGTTAATTAAAATATAATAAAACAATTAAAACAAAAATAAATGAAATAGAGAGAGATAGGGGGTATGGGCCTGTTTGGAGGTCAGAATAGCAAGTTGAGGCCCATTTGAATATGGCCTCGTTTGACTTTTTTGATTTCCTGTGCACATTTGGACTTGACTCCATGGTGGACTCTCAATTTGGATCACCAGATCTGGCCTTTGGCCATCTGGTTGTTGGACGTGTGAAGGCGCATGGTATGCCACAAGCCTGGATATGCACCTGATTGTATGAAAAACCAAGAGAAAATGAAAAGCACTGGAGGCAGGGATCGAACCCCTGACCTCCAACCATTAACGCCTTGGAAATAGACACGTTAACCACTGGGGCACTTCGCTTCAATTGTTAGTAAAATATGAATAATATATAATAAAAAGAATCAACACTTATAGATCAGAAAAGAACAAAACGTTCGAATTATTTGAACCGGCCATTGGGGAAGCGAAACACCATCGTCCCCTACCTCCAGCCCCTGTAACTTTACCTGCGGATTTGAATCCGCAGCTAAAAGCGTAGCTCGATCCAAAAATCAGTTCCAGGCCATAAAAACGACCTTCAAAGACATGGTTAGGTTCGTCTCCCTCTCCTGAGTGCAATCATGCCTATTATGGGAATCAATTTCACCTGCAACAAAAATCTCTAAAAACCAAAACGTAACCCTAGCCATGGCATTTTGAGGTTACAGTCCATATAAACCAAATTGAATATTGCCAAAAGTTTAGAAATGCTATAAAGATCATAAATATGCCAAGAATTGGTTCAAACAATGCAAGAATGAGGATGTACGGTTTCAAGAACAGAGCTTGGCATCGTGATACTTACAGAGCTTTTAAGGCTTGAGGATGCGTGCTTTGGATCCAGGAGGGTTATATGATCACCCAGGAATCGATTGGGATAGCTTTTGGCTTCTGAAAACCTCTCTTGCTATGATTTCGAATTCCAAATTTTTCACCACTTTTTCAAGTTTTGTTTTGCTTATTCTTACAGCCTCTAACCCTTGTTTTCGTGTCTTAAGCTTCCTTATGTATTATGGAATGCATTAGGTTAAGAATTATGGATTCAATCTCTCTAAATCAATGCACCCATATTTGATTTGATCTCCTTTTGAAAGCTTTCCAAATTTGTCAAAAACCAATCCTTTTGCACATGGTTTAGTGTGATACGAATTTGATGAGATTAATGATGATGATCTCAACCTGAAATAGCCAAAAAGATCTCAAGTAATCAATATTTGGATTTTATTTGATTTAATTTGATTAAAAATGAAATAATTCAATAAAAAATCAAATAAAATAATAAAAAAGAAACATGATCTCAAGTCGGAAGCTAGGACACATGTGCAATGGGGCAAGCTCAAATCAAGTGAAGAATGGGCCCATTTGACAAAATTTGAAGTTTTGGGGATAGTTGACTTTTGGCAATTTTACAAAAATGTCCAACTTCAACAATGCATAACTTCTTCAATTTTGAATTTTTTGAAGTGTTCTTGGACTTTTTAGAAATACTGAGATGTCCTCTAACTAACCCTTTTGGTCTCATCTCATTTTAATATTCCATTCTTAAGTTATAAGCCTTGGAAAAAAAGGTATTTTTGTTGACTTTCAAAAAGGACCTATAATGTCCAAATTTATAACTTCTTGTGAGTGCATTTTATGATCTTGGGGTATGAAGATGGATTATAGGAAATTTAATCCTCTTCAAAATGAGCTTTGGATGAGTCATTTCTCATAAAGTATGAGAAAGTTATACTTGGTTAAAGTTGAGTTGACTTTTCCTACAAAACCCTAATTTAGCAACTTTTGAGTCTTGATGAATTTTGAGCAATCCTTGATGAATCATGATCAACCCTTGATAAAATGATGAAATATCCTTCAAAATGATAATGTTGACAAAAAATCTTGAAGTTTGACTGTATTTGGGTCACAGTTGACTTTTGCCCTAGCACAGTCGATTTTTGGACCCTTTGAGCAATTGACTGAGCAAACTTCCTCTGCAAGGCTTGAAACTTGACATGGATGACCTTGAGAACATATTAGGACATTGGGGAGAATTTGAGGTCATTTGGACTCAAGGATCTTGATGCAACATAAAACCCTAATTTGGGGAAGACTGCCTTAGGAGATGACTTGTCTGACCAACTCTTGAGCAACCTTGAGCCACTTGGAGATTTTTCTTGCAATGTTTGGAGAGATATGAGAGGGAAAATTTTGGGTTACAACAAACAGTATGCAACACCAAGGGAAACGTGACCCTCAGGGGTTATTTTTAACCCTACTTCAATAGCCATGATTGAGCATTCAACGCCGAACGTGGATCTAGGAAGGCATGACATATCACCCTCTCGAATTCCATCACCTGTTCAGCTCCCCGCACATCAAACATAGAAGACCACCTTCATTTTCTCTCACAAATGTGTCCTCGAAGAAATCACGAAACAAGCCAACATGCAGCGATAAAATCACGGGCAAAACCAAATGCTCACCACGAGTGCACGCGAACCATTGACCAAGATCTTGGCACAAAACATCCCTGTCTTGATCAATGGGCACAAATAGAGCTCTTTCCTCTTCGGCGCACGGGTTGGCTCTAAGTCATTACTCCTATCCTCTAAAGCAATGAATTAGGGGGCTCGTGTTCGGGACTACGTAAGTGGCTAAGCACGGCCCAATCCACTCTTGCGTTCAGGGAGGCCCAAAAGCATTGGCCTAATCAATTAGGGCTAGAAAGGGCACTTTCCCGTATGATCCTCGGTTAGGGACACGTGTCCGGCTGCCACTGTGATTGACTATACCATATATGTCATTACATATGCCTCTGTCTATGATAACGGCTAGTTCCCACTCTACCAGTGAGATGCGGGGCAGTTTTCCAGGACGACAAGCATGAGTTGCTCATCCTTGCTTTCACACAGAAATCCTGGAAGTTACCTATTTTGGGCCTGAATTCTGGATGCCCGGCCCAGAATAGGAACCAATGACCAAGCGTTGGGGGAACTATAAATACCCTCACACTTATGAGGGTTAGGTAATTCAACTATTATCCATAAATTCTCTCACGTATCTCTACACTCTTACTTACTTCAGCATCAGAGTGTCTTGCAGGTACATCATACTCCTCCTCTGTGACTTCAACACTGTGGACGAAGTTACTGGCCTATTATAGGTTGTGATCACCAATAAGATTAGTCTCCATAATGTTTTCTTTCACAAATGTTTCTGCAGCATTCTCTAAAATGTTGTTGCTGCCCTGCAGCCTACTACTATTGCATTCTCCTTGTGTGATCATGATCAAGAGCGTATTCTCATTATCCACCTCTTGTCTAGCAACCTTAGCTCTATCTCTTTGAGATTCTCTTTGTTTCGCATTGCATTCCCTTTCTAAATGACCAAGCTTTTGGCAATTAAAGCATTGTATCTTACATTAGTCAAACTTTTTGATTTCACCTCTAAGGTTGCCTTGACTACCATTTTTATTGTAGCTGTTATCACCCCTTTGGCACGTCAAACTCTTCGAATTTTGTGACTCTTTTCCACCAAACTTTTGAAAATTCCCCTTACTATTCATGGGTCATTTTCTTTTCGACATCTTGTTCTTCTCATTGAATTGTGCTTGCAAAGAGATCTCTGCATTTGCCTTGTCTTTATTTCTGTCCTTCATCCTTTGCTCATGAGTCTAAAGAGAGCTTTGAATCTCATCTTAGCCCAATGTGAAAGATCCTTAAACTCTTCAATCGCTACTACTATATTGTCAAATCTTGCAATCAAAAAATGCAAGATCTTCGACACAATATTCTGCTCCCAAACAGCTTCTCCATAAGACTTAATTTGATTCACCAATCACGTAATTCGTGTCATGTAATCATTAGTTCTATCATTCTCCTCCATTTTAATCAATTCAAATTGACATTTGTGAGTTTGTAACCTCTCCACCTTTTCCTTAACAGCCCATGCATATGTCTTTTCCATGACTTCCCACGCTTCCTTTGCCAACTCGCAATCACTAATTTTCTCAAAGTTGTCACCATCAACACATGAATAGATCAAGAACAAAAATTTGTAACCTTTCTTCCTCGATTGTTGCTCGATGTGCATTCATTGCACCTTCGACAAGGAGATTCACCATATTCTTGGTCACTTCAAGAACATCTTGGTAGTCAAGCAATACCTTCATTTGCTTGCACCATTTATCGTAATTCTTTGTATCAAGGCTTGGTAGTTTTGTGGGGACTCTATCATTAAAGATGGAATTCATATTGCACAACAGATTATGGTTCAGAACTAAGCTCTTGGTGCCAAATGTTGGAACATACAATCATACAATTGGTGGACAATGCAGGATTTAGAGCTTGTGGAGAAGATGATAGTAAGAGAGAAGAGAATTAGAGAGAGAGAGAGAGAGAGAGAGAGAGAGAGAGAGAGAGAGAGAGAGAGAGAGAGAGAGAGATGATTGAGGGTGAGACTGAATATTTTTATTAACAAAAGATGAGGATACTTCCAATGCATTTATACAAGTGTTACATAACAATTGAGACCTAAAACAACTCATTAAACAACAAGAAAAAGCTAAAAATTATGCTCGTAACCGGTTAACACAAATCGTTAACCGATTACACAAACTAAAATCATAAATTCAAGTGTCAGGTGTAATTGGTTAACATGTTTCGTTAACCGGTTACAGCAACTCAAAAACTACATTTTCTTGCTCCATAAGTGCTTTTTGTTCCCGCTATAACCTTATACCCCGTTTTAATCGGTTACAACACTTAAATTATCAGGATTTCATCCAACACCATAATGTTCGGTTGGTTTAATCAACTACAAATTGAAATGTTCATCCATTCTCAACACTAAGGCTTAACATTGACTAATCTAACAAAAAATAATAACGTCACAAATTCAACTTGATTTATTTTTGCATTGTCTCTCATTTGTTTTGAACACGTGGTGTACAAGATAAAAATTCTAGTAAGAAATAAATGATAGAAATTCCGATGATTATATTTTTGTGGTTTGGCAACCTTTTGAAATTTTCAAAGGAATTGAGAAATACTTAAAGTATAAAATAGAGATTAGTTTGAAAATTTCAGACATAAATCGATTTGATCGAATTGGATAAATTACTTTATCTATATTTCTTTTTTTTTCATAACTTTTTTGTCTCACACATCAAATTTGATATGCTTGAATTTTAAACTATTTTTCGATTTGTCACCATTGTATTATGTTTTGTAACCTTTTATCCTAAAAAATCATTTGAACTATTTTCTCGGTCTAGTAGTTTAATGACTGAAATTTTAGCTTTTAAAAATAAATAAGTGAAATGTAACAAATTTCTTTTCGGTATGATATTTTTGTCAAGCTGGATTAACGGTTGCAAACCACTTGAACTTAAAAAAAATTAAATATTTATTTTATTTGACTCCAATCTAATACACATTTTCTTTTAGATTATAATTTACATGGATATTCCTAGTAAGTCAGATGTCCAAATCTTCTTTCTAAATATTATTGTAGAGCAGGATTAGGTAATACTAAGAACCACTACAAATTGATTATTTCAATTTGTAGAGACAGCTACAGATTGTATATTTTTTAGATCTACTAACTTAAACACAAAATCTAATGGCTAGTCTTTGATATAGAACGAGTCCACAGTTATTATACTATACTAGTCAAGGTGATGATATAGTGTGAACATGCATGGGTTTGATTTCAACCAATGTAAACTGAAACTGTAATTAATAGAAAATACAAACATATATAAATGCAAACCAAAGAAGATAAGAGTATATAAAACAAAGTTTAGCAAAATGAATGGACAATTCATGCATAAATTAAAAAACAATAATAATTAGTTAATTAATAATGTACATATTATCGAGTCAACATTAGACCTCAACCACGTTCTATAAATATCACTTTTTCATACTCACAATGCAGCAATTATTCAACCTCACTAAGCTATATTATCAATTTGCAGTTGTTCAAATTACTCGTCATGGTTCAAATTACAAAAGCAAGTCTAGTCGAAATGTTGAATTACATATCAAACCTAGTTAGATCCTCCTTAACTATTTTCTTCCCCTCTCTTATAAGGTTTTTTTTTTTTTATCTTAAGCTTTTAATTTGAATTCTAGATTTTAAAAACATTTATATTTAAAATTTTATTTTACAGTTTATCTTTTATGTTTTTAGAATGAATAGGATATTGTTGTTGAATAGTATTAATTTTTTTAAATAGATATAAATTATTGATTCTGAGTTCAATCTCTCACAGCTATATCTTTTCTTATGATATATTAATGTAAACAATTAATTAATATTTATAAATCAATAATTTTTAAATTAAAAAACTCACATTTAAAAAAAAATTATGAAAACTTTTTAAAAATAAAAGAAATTATTTCAAACTCATTTGATGTAAATTAAAATTGAAGAATAATTTTGACATTTCATGACTTATTATTAATTATTATTTTAAAATGATAAAAAAAACATATAGTTTTAGAAAAGATATATCTCAAAAATAATATTTAAAATAATTTATTTAAAATAGTTTTGTGTGTGTTTGATTCTATAGTTGAAAAAATTAATTTAAAATTAATTTTGACTAAAATCAATTGAAGGTTAAATATTTTATGTTTAAATATATTTAAAAGTGAGTTATAAATTAACTTTGAGTTATATATATTATATTAAATGATCATTTATTGTCATCTAATTGTTAACTAGATTGAATATGTACCTTAACTTATACCACAGTAAATATACTAAAGTTGAGTTGCAAACAATGAGATGGATCGTTAAGTCTGGGAAAAAATTGATCAGAGATTCATTTTTCTTTTTTAACGATTCAAAGGTTAAAGTTTAGTACTAGTATAAATATTAACTAATTATTTTATGTATATATGGATACAGGACGCGTGGTGGAGAAAAAAAGTCAAAGCTCAGCAAAGGAGGTGGTGGACAAATTAATAAGAAAGGACCAAAGGAGACAAAGAGTTTGGAAAACAACTCCAAAAATTCAGAGGCAGAATGATAACAATGGATTGAAGCTAGGTAGTGTGCAAAGATAAAATACTACTAGTAACTAGTCTATATCTATGGAAATGGTGATGTTTGTATTTTTAAATAAGAGTAATTGTTTGAGTGTTCCCCTAGACGAGTTGATTAATAACAGAGAAAAAAGTGTAGACCCCCAGATTTGTCATGTATAATTATGTTCCATATGCAGATAATATATATTTTTTGAGCAAATAAAAGAGTTTTTATTTTTTTTTTAAAAACAGTTGAGGTAGAAAATCAATCCTAAGATCCAGATCTCTAAAAGACTAAATAACTAAATAAAGTAAGAGAACTTATACAAATTCATAATCTATGATAAAAATTGGTCAGTTTCTTAGTCCCACCCGTCAAAGTATGTATCAATAATGTCTCGAACTCGAAGCCCTCCTTTGTACTATTCTAGAATATAATCGTGTTCCTAATGCTCCAAACCTGGTATATTGTCTCTACTACAACCATCTTTACTAATTTTGAGATACACCATTTCTCACGAGTCATTCTAGTAAGCCAATTGATCTCAGGATCTCAATCATCTGGATTATGATTAATGTGTAACCAATTCAGAATTTTAATTCAAATCCTCTTAGTTTTCACACACTCAAAAAATAGGAGCTTACAACTTTCCAGATCGCCACAGTAAACACAAAGTCCATTTGTACTTGTTCCAAACTTCACCAATCTATCTTTAGTTGGAATCCGTTTTTGGCAAGTCACCCATAACATGAAACTTGCTCTAGGGCGCACAAGATTGCCAATAAGCATCTTCCTCCACAACACTTTCGATTTATCACCTCGAAGCATTTGATACACAAGTCTTGTCACATATTTCCCTGATGCCTGAAAATAATTCCACACAACAGTATTCATGATAGAGTCTTTATGCTTGAATATTGCTTTCATTATCCAACAACAATGAGCAACAAGTTTATATGTTCTAGTATCTTCTTTATTCATATAAAACTTGTGAATGCAGCTAATCCATAATTTGTCCTTCTTTGCACTAATGTTCCACAACATTTTTTCCATTGTGGATTTATTCCACTTATTAAGTGCAATCATATTTATCCCACCAGCAGACACAAGATCACAAACATTATCCCACAAAATGGGAGCTTTTTTACTACGGCTATCTTTTTTTGTTCAGAGGAAATTTCTACATAGTCCCTCCATAGGAACGAGCACCTTCTTTGGTAAAGGAAAAATTTGCAGCCATTATTTGCTATTGAAAACATGACACTTTTCACAAGTTGCAATCTCTCAGCATAAGATAAAATTATAGTACTCCAATGGTAAATTCTCACTAACATCTTTTCAATCAAAGGTTGTAAATTAGCAATGGAAAGTTTCCTACTATCTAGGGGAACCCCCATATATTTAAAGGGCATCTTACCTATATCAAAACATGTTTCTTGCTAAATAAGCCTCTAAGTCACAACATTCATACCTCCAAAGTAAATTTTTCTCTTTAGGATGCTCATCTTTAGACCAGTAGTGGTAGAAAATTCCCTAACTTTTCCCATTATTAGCTTAATAGACTCCATATCTCCTCTAACAAACATGAGAACGTCATCTGCAAAACAAAGATTAATAATTTTCAACTTCTCACATTTATGGTGGAAGTTGAAATTGTGATTATTATTCAGTCCATGGATAACTCTATAAAGATACTCCATGATGAGGACAAACATGAGGGGAGAGATATGATCTCTCTGTCTCAAACCCTTTTTCTTTGAGAATACCACTAGGACCACAATTGATAGCGAATTTGTAAGATACAGGTGTTACATAAGCTAGGATCCACTTTATAAACTTTTGAAGGAAGCCCATAGCACGTATAATTTGAGCCAAAGAGGTTTATTCCATAGTGTCATACACTTTTTGTATGTCCATTTGGACTATACATTTAGGAAAAATACACTTCCTCTCATAGCCTCTGACCAACTCTTGTGCAATCATTATGTTATCATGTATAATCCTCCCAGGTACAAAGGCAGATTGGTTCTCATTGATGATGGAGTTTATAGCTTTGCCAAGTCTTACAGTTAGGATCTTTTATATCATCTTATAGATGGTAATGCAACAAGAGATGGGTCTCATATCCTTTATGGTTGTAACATCAAAATATTTAGGAATCAAAGTGACTAAGGAGCATTTTATAGCTTTTTACATCCTGCGGGTATCAAAGAATTCCTTAATAGCAGCAATAATATCATGTTTAACCAATTACCAGGAATCTTTGAAAAAGAAAGAGGTATACCCATCAATCCCAGGTGCTTTAGTGTTTCCTATATTCAGTAAGGCATTCCATATCTCTGTATCCTCATATCTTCGGTTCATTTCTCTAAAGGAATAGTTTCCTTTAGATTTTCTTAGAGACCTATTGATCACATACGTTGAAGTGGAAATAGCTTCTCCCCACAAGATGTGAGACAAATTCTTCTCTTTCAGCATGCTCCTTATCATATTAAGCAAAGTTCTATTTCTTCTTTCAAAAAGACCATTGTGATAAGGGGTGTATGGAGCAGTAACCTCATGCTCAATTCCATTCTCCTCATAGAACTTCTGGAACCCTGTAGAGTTGTACTCACCTCCACCATCAGTTCCGAGAACTTTCAACTTTTGACCCTTCTGTTTCTCGGCCTTCACCTTGAACTTCTAGAACTCAGTAAACACATCATGCTTAAACTTGATGAGTGCTACCCATGTCATTCTTGTGAACTCATCCACAAATTACACAAAATACTTGTTTCCTCCAAGTGAAGGTATTGGAAATGATTCACATACATCTGAATGCACTACTCCCAAAGCATGATTTTCTCTTGGGGCTACTTCTAATAAAAATAGAAATCTAGGTTGCTTGTCTTTCATCCATACCTCACATAACTTATCATGCTTCATAATCTTCGGAATGCCATGTACCAGCTTCTGAGAACTCATATGCCCTAAGCTTTTGAAGTTTAGATTCCCAAATCTCTTGTGCAACAAATCACTATCACCTTCAGTGCCTTCTACACTAAGGAATTTAGTCTCAGTTGTCTTAACATTCATGTTGAATATTTTGTTTCTTCCATGCTCAGATTTTAGAATCAACTTTCGATTGTAGTTGTAACACGGTGGGAGAACTGACTTGGGTGTTTTGCGTTTGATCACAATTGTTGCGGATAGCAAGAGTCGCCACTGACTTTTCTTTTATCCAATAAGGAAAGGCTGAAAAGAACAGGAAAGACCTTTTGAGATTATTTCTTGAGTTCGGGGGGGTAGGTTATGAAAAGGGAAGGTATTAGCACTCTTTTCATCCGTAGTTATCTACGGGCTCTTAGTTGCTTGCTAGATCACTTGCTTTTGTTTGAAAATGTGCTTGTGATGTGGGTTTAAAAGTATTTTGAAAAACGTATTTGTAATGATTCTCGTTTCTATAAGAATGTGTACAAAGTGTTGGTTTTGAAAATAGTTCAAAGAGGTGTTTGTGGAATGTGTTTTTGAAAATGATTTTGAAAAGTGTCTTTGTAATTATTCTCGTCTCTATAAGAATGCGTACAAAGAGCTTTGTCTTTTGAAAATGTTTCAAATGAAAGTGTTGTTGTATAAAATGTTTTTGTTATGAGCAAGCGAGCAACTATGAGCATCCTACCTACTCAAAAGGTCTATGTTCTTTTCTTCCTCCTTTAGATGTTGCTATCTTACCATTTATTTGGTAAGAATCCCCATCGTTGGATATGAAGGGACGAGCGTGGGTCGTTTGTACAGTCATAGAAGGCAACCTATGAGACGCTTTAGCAATTTTCATTTAGGGACTAGATCGTTTACCGAAAGCAACATTGAGGGTCATCGAGGAACTACGATCTTTTATCGAGGGTCTTTGTTAAAATGCTCATATTCGAGGGACGTGACTATTTTTCCAAGGCAACAAGTGGGATTAACCTAGAGGTGCATGTGTGAATAATGTGTTTGATTTGCATGCATTTTGTCTTTAATTTTTGGGTTGTCTAATTGTTGGTTTTATCTTGCCATACATCCTAATTACTAAAATTTGTACAAAAGCAATTAAAACGCAGAAAATAAATCCTACACTATTACAACCATATTTAATAGCAAGAAAATGTAAAGACAAAACAAAATAAAAGGAGGAAAAATGAGTGCTTTGATTTGGGCAGTAGAACTATTCGATTCTGCTTCTCTGGCTCCCTTCGATTTGGGCTTAGCATGGAGCATGAAATGCAGCCTTCGATTATGCCTTTCTGCTTTCTTTGATTGAGGCCTGGAACCAGCATGAGGTGCACTCTTCACCTCAAGCTCCTTGCTTCCTTATTCTATTGGGCCTGGCAGTCAGTGTGGACAACTTTCGTTTCTCCCTTTTTTGCTCCTTCGAATGGTCTGGAAGTCAATGTGTGGCGAAGCCTAAGGCCACACTCTTTGTTCTGCTTGCAACTGTGAAGCAGCCAGGGGGAAGCCTAAAGCTTCTATTCATACTTCCTTCATCTTGTTTTCTTTCGTTTGGGATTTAAATAATAACATAGCCTGAGGCCATGTTAGCATTGTTTCATGGCCAGATTAATTCTTAAAACATGTTTGATAAACAAAGAAAACAAGCCATAAGATTAGTAACGAAAACAAAAAAGAGAAGGTGGAAATGAAATGAACCAAAGGTTAATGATGATGTCTTGAACGAAAGGAAATGATTATTTACATGTTATGCTTGAAACGAAAAAACCTAAGGTTAAGAGAACTTACCTTGCTTGAAGCTAGAACGTGTGTTGGACCTTGATGGCTACCCTGAGTGCTTCTGGATTCAAAGGAAAGAAACAGGGGTATTGTTTCTAGTACTGGATTCAAAAGAGGAACCAAGCGCTGGATTACTTCAGATTTGAAAGAGAAAAAGAAACAAATGCTGTGTTTCTTTATATTCAAAGGGCCAAGGAAACAGGTGTGGTGTTTCTTCTGGATTCGAAGGGCCAAGGAAACAGGTGTTGTGTTTCTTCTGGATTATGGTGTAATCTCAAGCCTCAACTCAACTTTAGTTTTGATGAAAGACAAACAAGCTAGTTTGATGAAAGACAAACAAGCATTATGGAAAGAAGGAAAAGAAGTGGAAATTAACTTAAAGCATCATTCACTCAAAGCTTCAAGGATCTTGGCAAGCAATCAAGTATATTAATTCTCAATTAAACTACATTGATTAGAAATGCTCAAAAATGATATACACACTTGCCACATCACTTCAATTATATTTCAAAACAACTTTTAAGTTTTTCTCTGCTGTAAATCGATTAACATCTTGTGTAAATCGATTTACACATGCTTTTTTAAAAAACTGTTTGCTCCTGCCAGCAATCGATTTACAGGTTGTGTAAATCGATTGATCACAGAACAAACTGACTTTTTAAACTCTTGTAAATCGATTGACACAACATACTAATCGATTTACACTTCAAATTTTTTGAAATTCTGAATGTTACAAACACGTGCAATCGATTTGCATCTTATGTTAATCGATTTGCACATTGAAAATTTTGAAAAATCTGAACTGGTTTCAAGATATCCTTCACACCTTTTCTCCAATAGTTGTATGATCAAACATTGCATCTTGTCAAGGTTTTTCAAACAGAAAAGTGTCCTTTTGGAAAGGTATCTTGATTACTATATATTACAAAATCTTTCAAATCATAAACAACTCTTCTCTTATGCAATAATTCTGAACTTTGTAAAATATTCAAACTTCATATTTCTTAACTTTTAAGAACAAAGATTTTCTGCACTTTCACACATATAAAGAACAGAAATCTTTGAGCATTATCTAACCATTGTGTTACAGTTTGAATTGCTTACAAGAGAAGAAAGAAGAAACTTCAAAGAAGTCACTCTATGTGATCAACATCTTTCAAGAAA
Source organism: Vicia faba (assembly GCA_948472305.1). Taxonomy (NCBI): domain Eukaryota; kingdom Viridiplantae; phylum Streptophyta; class Magnoliopsida; order Fabales; family Fabaceae; genus Vicia; species Vicia faba. The sequence goes on from OX451735.1 coordinate 558,355,217, forward strand.
TCATACTTCATAAAAACATACAAAGTGTAACTTATTTCCAGGATTGTTGGAATTAAGTATTAGATTACTTTTGTTCCTTGTTCTCCATTGTTGGAAACAAGAGGTATCTTTTGAGAGGATTGTTCTCATTAGACTTATTGGAAATCCAAGAGGGTGTTCTTGGTTATTTGTTAGGGTCTTTAGTAGATAAGACTAGGAAGAGTCTTGTAAAAGTTCTAACAAAATAGTAAAATCTCTTGCGTGTTTGCAAGGGGACTGGACGTACTTCCGGGGTGTGGAAGGAACCAGGATAATTCTCCGTGTCTCTTTACTTTCTGCACTTTACAGTTTTCAAAGCACTAAATCAAAACCAGAAAGTATAAAATAAGTCAAAAATCGACCACCACCTAATTCACCCCCCCTCTTAGGCGCAATCTTAAACTTACATATGGGTTTGTGTTTAGTGTTTAGGAATCTTAAGAGTTTAAGAGTTTTGAGAGTTTAATGATTTTTGAAGATTCTTTCCACCACCCAAAAAAAGTCCTCTCTTAGCTTGCAAATGTTTCTCTATTTATAGAGCAAGGGGTAGAGGTGCTGGAGTAACTAGGTTTGTAGGATAACAAACCATGGTTTGGTTGAAACGAAAACAAAATTCATCCCTTTCGTTATTCCCTAGTTTCAAGTACAAGTGGGGGCCTGCTGTCTGTTGGGGGTAGGAGATTGAACGTATGCTTTTGGAATTGCTTGCGTTCAGACAAAAATCATATTAGGAGCTAATTTTGTGACTAAAGTACTCTTTATGAAAAAAAAGGGTACATAGCTTTTTGATATTTTATCCAAGAATAGTATTATCCAGTAGACAAAGCTTCGAACCTTTGTGTAAGCCTCTGATTATGTAAGGATTTGGAAGCAACATAGCCTGACAATTGAGATTTGAAGGATAAGGCTATGAGATTTGCTCAAAGTTCTTCAAATAAGCTTGCTTTGAAGGGCTCAGATTGGATTCGAAGTATGCTGATTCGAAGGGAACCAAAACTCCAATTGAAGCTTTGTGTGAAGGTGGCTCTTGTCCAATCGAAGGCTTGCCTGCTAGAGGTCACATGGCCAAACGAAAGGATGCATGCAAGAGGTCCCTGCCTTGTGCCTGCTGTAACGCCCAGATATTTAATTATTTATTTAATTAAATATTGTTTTGAATATTTTATTTTTTAATTCTAATTTTTATCGTTGAAGTCAGGATTATTTTATTAAGTGGAATAATAATTTAATCAGGTTTATATTGGTATAAATAAGTTGGAGTAGCATTTTACTAGTAAGCTTAGAATTGATGTTGGGCTTAAGTGTGGTGTCGCGGAGTAATAAGGAGGGTGTATTCGTTAGGCCCATTTAAGTTACTAAGAATTGAATAATAGTATTTTATTAGAAAAATAGAAGAAAGAGAGAAAGTGGTGTTATCAGGAAAAACAAATAAGAGAAAGGAGAATAGGGTTTATGAGAAGAGGAGAAGAACAAGGAAAAGTTGCTGCTAGGGCCAATCTCAGAAATTCCATTGAAGCTTCCTTAAGTGCTTTCAAAAATCAAACCAGGTAAGGGTGGGTTTCCTATACTATAATAGGTTGTATGTGGGAATTGTATGTGGAATTGTTACTATTTTATTGACTTATGATTGGCTTGTGTTGTTGTGATAATAAAGATTAATATTGATTCAGTTATAGAACTGTCAATGAAAATATATGGGTTGTTGTGTTATTGTAGGGGTTGAGTTTGGATTAGGAGACAGAAGAATTACTGAAGCAATATAAGGACTACGCATAGAGAATTAAGAAGAAGGAATGGAATGGGGAGGTTGTCGTTCGACAACTTGTGGATGTGTCGTTCGGCACTGGTTGTATGTGGGGGGGGGGGGGGGGCTGTCGTTCGGCAGCCTTTAGATGAAAGAGGGAGTGTCTATCGGCACTAGGAAAGGGTGGGAGAGAAGTGCCACTTGGACACTGTGAGGCAGGGGCACTTGCTTCTGTCTGTTTCCTTTGTTTTTCTGCTTGTCCTTCTAAGGCACTATACTGCATAATTTTTAATAGATATCAGTAATGGCTCACAGCAGTATATATAAATGTCATTGTTTTCAGTAGCAGTAAATTAAATTTAGTTACTAGAAGCTAATTTATGTGGAAGAATAGCACACACATTAGTTGTATAATAAGTTAACAATGTTAGGGAGAACAAATAACAGTGGATTATATATATTTCAAAGGGCTGAATTAATGTTTTATTGGTGGTGAAAATAATTTAGAAATGGGATTAATTTATTAAGTTGGTAAATAATTGGAGACGAGTTGATTAATTCGGTATGTTGGTATATTGATGTATTTTGAGAATTGAACGAAATTTAATTTTTTTCCGATATATCTGTGGTGAATAAATGTTGTGTATTTACTCTTGATTAATTGGTGATAATGGTGATATAGGACTTTGGCCAATGTTAAAGGTGTAAACTGTTGTTATGTTGACCTTTATTATGTTGTTGTCGTTGTTGTATTGCCAAGTTGTGGTTGTTTATACAATCGCATCGCATAGCATAGCATTAAAGTTGGCTTGGATTGGCATGCTCTAAGTTGGAGCGAATGCTCACCACGTTAGCCTTTATTGGCAAGAATTATGTTGAGGGCTTATGCCTTATGCCTCGGTAAATTGGAAGTTTCTAAGTTGAGAGTTCTGCTCCAATGGTACCACATGCATTTGCATAATTGAGTCGCATTTGGAGTCATTGATTTGTTGCTTATTTGAAGTGTTGTTTATGCACGATAATGTTATAAGTTGAATTGAGGTGCTGTAGAATGGTATTGTTTTATGTTGATTTGGTATGAAGTGGTGATTTTACACAAACTGATTTCGATGTATTATTTATCATATGTTCTATTATGGTATTCGGTATCTCACCTCTTCTGTTTGAATGTTACCCTTTGTTGGTAACGTGCAGGTAACCAAGAGGAGTAGACGTTAGCATTGTTAGTTCGAGTTTGGTGTCATTGCTCTGATACGTAGCACTCGGGGGGAAACGAACGCTTGTCTTATTTGTTGTTTATTTATTGAACCATATGTTGTTATTTGAGGAGTTATCATATTGATGTTGTTTTATGATTCAAAAGATGTTATGTCTCATATGGAGAATTATTATGAATCCGCTGCATGATTAATCAAAGTTAGTTTATGTTATAAAGACTTTATTCATGAGTTGTGTTCATTCTGTTTTCTTTAAGTGTTATGTATCTATTCTAAAAGCATGACAGGTTTATGTGTTGAATGTGTAGGATCCTGATTATTTTAGAAATTTTGCACTCTGATTTTCCGTAAAATTGTTTGGGGTAGAATTGGGGTGTTACATTAGTGGTATCAGAGAAGATCGGTCCGTCCGGTTAAGTTATCGAGTTGTAGTTGTGTAAAAATTGAGTATTGTTAGTTTCTTGATCGTTGATTGTGTTGCAGTGATAAGATAATATGGCTGGAAGGAATGATGTTGCGATTGCCGCTGCTCTGCAAGAAATGGCTCAGGCTATACAGAATCAGCCGATTGCAGACGAGAATGCCGGATCTCGTAGCTTAGAGAATTTTCAAAGGGAGAATCCGCCGGTGTTCAAGGGTAGGCATGATCCTGATGGAGCACTAGATTGGTTGAAGGAAATCGAGAGGATTTTCCGTGTGATGGATTGCACCAAGGTACAGAAGGTTCGGTATGGCACTCACATGCTAGCAGTTGAAGCTGATGACTGGTGGCTAGAAATGCGTGCAAGGTTGGAAGCTGCAGGTGAGGAAATCACTTGGGTTGTGTTCCGTAGGGAGTTTCTGAGGAAGTATTATCCTGAAGATGTTCAGGGTAAGAAAGAGATTGAGTTCCTCGAGTTGAAGCAAGGGAACAAATCTGTCACTGAGTATGCTGCTAAGTTCATTGAGCTAGCTAAGTTCTATCCACATTTTGATGATGAAGGTGCTGAATTTTCTAAGTGCATCAAGTTTGAGAATAGGTTTCTCTCAGAAATCAAGAAGGATGTTGGATATCAGAAGATTCGCGTCTTTTCTGATTTGGTTGATAGTTGCAGGATCTTTGAAGAGGATAGCAATGCTCGTCACAAGATTGTTAGTGATAAGAGAGGCAAGAATCAACAGAACTGTGGCAAGCCTTATGATGATGGTAGAGGTAAACAAAGAGTTGTTCATGGTCAGAGGACTAGTGGGGGAGATGCTCCTGCTAGGGTTGTATGTTTCAAATGTGGACAACCTGGTCACAAGAGTAATGTGTGCACTACTGCTGATGGGAAGAGGTGTTTTCGTTGTGGTAATATTGGGCATACGATATCTAACTGCAAGCATAGGGAAATGATTTGTTTCAACTGTGGTGGAGAAGGACACATTGGTAGTAATTGTCCGAAACCAAACAAGGCACAAAATGGTGGCAAGGTTTTTGCTTTGGCTTGGACTTCGACAGCTAGTGAGGACAGACTTATCAGAGGTACATGTTTCATTAATAGTACTCCTTTAATTACTATTATTGATACTGGTGCTAATCATTATTTTATTGCTGCTGATTATGTTGAAATATTGGGTCTTGTGTTGTCTTCTATGGATGGAGAAATGGTCGTCGAGACCCCGACTAAGGGATCGGTGACTACTTCTCGTGTGTTTTTGAGTTGTCCTTTGTCGATCTTCGGCAAAGACTTTGCTGTTGATTTGATTTGTTTTCCGTTAAGCGGGTTAGAGGTGATCTTGGGTATGAATTAGTTAGAGTATAACTATGTTCATATCAATTGCTATAACAAGTCTGTGAGGTTTTCTACTCCTGAAGAGGAAAGAGTTGGTTTGTTGACCAGTAAACAGTTGAGGAAGTTGATGCAAGATAAAGCGTAGATGTTCACATTGATGGTGTCGCTATCAATGGAGAACCAAGTTAGGATTGATGAGTTGCAGGTGGTGCGAGAATTTCCTGAAGTGTTTCCTGATGTACCGCCAGAGAGAGAAGTTGAATTTGTGATTGATCTTGTACCTGGTACCAGACCTGTTTCTATGGCACCATACAGGATGTCTGCATCTGAATTGTTGAAATCGAAGGAGCAGTTAGAAGAGCTACTTGAGAAAAAGTTTGTAAGACCTAGTGTATCACCGTGGGGAGCACCTGTGTTGTTAGTAAAGAAGAAAGATGGATGTATGAGGCTTTGTGTTGATTACAGGCAGTTGAATAAAGTGACGATTAAGAACAAGTATCCTCCTTCGAGGATTGACGAGTTGATGGATCAATTGGTGGGTACAAGTGTGTTTTCTAAGATTGATTTGAGATCAGGATATCACCAGATTAGAGTGAAAGAAGATGATATTCAGAAGACCGTGTTCAGGACTCGATATGGACACTACGAGTATTCGGTGATGCCTTTCAGTGTAACCAATGTGCCTGGAGTATTCATGGAGTACTTGAATCGTATCTTTCATACTTATTTGGATCGGTTTATGGTGGTATTCATTGACGACATTCTGATTTACTCTAAGTTAGAAGAGGAACATGAAAAGCACCTAAGAGTTGTATTGTGAGTTTTTAAAGAGAAGAAGTTGTATGCAAAGTTGTCCAAGTGTGAATTTTGGTTGCATGAGGTTAGTTTCCTTGGTCATGTCATTTCTGGTAGTGGCATCACTGTGGATCCTTCTAAAGTTGATGCTGTGTTACAATGGGAAGCTCCGAAGTCGGTTACTGAGATTAGAAGTTTCTTGGGATTAGCCGGTTACTATAGACGGTTTATAGGAGGTTTTTCTAAGTTGGCACTTCCGTTGACCAAGTTGACTTGTAAGGGTAAAGCCTTTGTGTGGGATAGTCGATGTGAAGAAAGTTTTACCGAGCTGAAGAAGAGGTTGACGTTGGCTCCAGTTTTGACCTTGCCTAATCCAGGGAAACCTTTTGTTGTGTATTGTGATGCTTGTCTGATGGGGCTAGGTGGTGTACTCATACAGAATAGTAAGGTGGTTGCTTATGAGTCGAGGCAATTGAGGACTCATGAAAAGAATTATCCTACGCATGATTTAGAATTGGCTGCATTTGTCTTTGTGTTAAAAATATGAAGGTATTATCTCTATGGTTCTCGATTCGAAGTGTTTAGTGACCATAAGAGTTTGAAGTATCTTTTTGATCAGAAAGAGTTGAATATGAGGCAGTGAAGGTGGTTAGAATTTCTAAAGGATTATGATTTCGGTTTGAATTATCATCCAGGAAAAGCTAATGTTGTGGTTGATGCTTTGAGCCGAAAGACTTTGCACATGTCGGCAATGATGGTTAAAGAGTTGGAGTTGATTGAGCAGTTTCGAGATTTGAGTCTAGTTTGTGAAGTGACACCACAGAGTGTTATATTGGGAATGTTAAAGATTAATAATGACTTTCTCAACAGTATCAGCAAGGCTCAAAAGCTAGATATGAAGTTGGTGGATAAGATGATGGGAATTGATCAATCTGAGAATGATGATTTCAAGATAGATGCGCAAGGTATGTTGAGATTCCGAGATTGTATTTGCTTTCTTGATGATGAAGAGATTAAAAAAGTGATTCTTGAGGAAAGTCACAGAAGAAGTTTGAGTATTCATCCAGGAGCTACTAAAATGTATCAAGATTTGAAAGGTTTGTTTTGGTGGCCTGGTATGAAGCAAGATGTGGCACAGTTTGTGTATGCTTGTTTGACTTGTCAAAAGTCGAAGGTTGAGCATCAGAAGCCTGCAGGGTTGATGCAACCCTTAGAGATTCCAGAATGGAAATGGGATAGAATTTCAATGGACTTTGTAACTAAATTACCTAGTACCTTGAGGGGACATGATTCGATATGGGTTATTGTTGATAGGCTTACGAAGTCGGCACACTTTATACCTATTAACATCACATATCCAATTTCGAAGTTGGCAGAGATTTACACCAGAGCAATTATGAAGTTGCATGGTGTTCCTTTGTGTATTGTGTCGGATAGAGATCCGAGATTTACTTCTGATTTCTGGAAAAGTTTGCAAGAGGCGTTGGGATCTAAGTTGAGGTTGAGTTCGGCGTATCATCCTCAGACGGATGGTCAGACCGAGAGGACTATTCAGTCATTGGAGGATCTGTTGAGAGCATGTGTTCTTGAACAGGGAGGTTCGTGGGATACTTATCTTCTGTTGATTGAGTTCACTTATAATAACAGTTACCATTCTAGTATTGGGATGGCACCTTTTGAGCCGTTGCATGGTAGGAGGTGTAGGACTCCATTGTGTTGGCATGAATCTGGTGAAAGTGTGGTACTTGGACCTGAGATTGTTCGAGAGACTACTGAGAAAGTGAAGCTTATCTGAGAGAAGATAAAGGTTTCTCAAAGTAGACAAAAAAGTTACCATGACAAGAGAAGTAAAGATTTAGAATTCCAAGCTGGTGATCATGTGTTTTTGAGAGTCACACTTGTGACAGATGTTGGGTGAGCTCTGAAGTCTAAGAAGCTCACTCCTCGTTTTATTGGTCCTATCAGATATCAGATCAAGTTGGGAAGGTTGCTTACCGAATGGCGTTACCGCCAAACCTTGCTAATTTGCATGACGTGTTTCATGTATCGCAACTTTGGAAGTATATTCCCGATCCGTCTCATGTGATTCATATGGACGATGTGGAAGTACGGGATAATCTCACGGTGGATATGATGCATGTGCGAGTCGTGGATCGCGAGATGAAGATTCTAAGGGGAAAGGAGATTGCATTGGTGAAAGTTGTCTGGTTAGGAGCTGCTGGAGAGAGTATGACCTGTGAGTTGGAGAGCAAGATGCGAGACTCCTATCCTGAGTTATTTGAACCAAGTAAACTTTTATTTTTGAGGACAAAAATATTCTATGTGGGGGAGAGTTGTAATGCCCCGATATTTAATTATTTATTTAATTAAATATTGTTTTGAATATTTTATTTTTTAATTCGAACTTTTATCGTTGAAGTTGGGATTATTTTATTAAGTTGGAATAATAATTTAATCAGGTTTATATTGGTATAAATAAGTTGGAGTAGCATTTTACTAGTAAGCTTATAATTGATGTTGGGCTTAAGTGTGGTGTCGCGAAGTAATAAGGAGGGTGTATTGGTTAGGCCCATTTAAGTTACTAATAATTGAATAATAGTATTTTATAAGAAAAATAGAAGAAAGAGAGAAAGTGGTGTTATTAGGAAAAACAAATAAGAGAAAGGAGAATAGGGTTTGTGAGAAGAGGAGAAGAACAAGAAAAAGTTGTTGCTAGGGCCAATCTCAGAAATTCCATTGAAGCTTCCTTAAGTGCTTTCAAAAATCAAACCAGGTAAGGGTGGGTTTCCTATACTATAATGGGTTGTATGATACTTGTATGTGGGAAATTTTAGGTGAAATCGTTATTGTTTTATTGACTTGTGCTTGGCTTGTGTTGTTGTGATAATAAAGATTAATATTGATTCAGTTATAGAACTGTCAATGAAAATATATGGGTTGCTGTGTTATTGTGTGGGTTAAGTTTGGATTAGGATACAGAAGAATTCCTGAAGCAATATAAGGACTACGCATAGAGAATTAAGAAGAAGGAATGGAATGGGGAGGTTGTCGTTTGACAACTTATGGATGTGCCGTTCGGCACTGGTTATATATGGGGGGGGGGGGGCTGCCGTTCGGTAGCCTTTAGATGAAAGAGGGAGTTCCGATCGGCACTAGGCAAGGGTGGGAGAGAAGTGCTACTTGGGCACTGTGAGGCAGGGGCACTTGCTTCTGTCTGTTTCCTCTGTTTTTCTGCTTGTCCTTCTAAGGCACTATACTGCATAATTTTTAATAGATTTCAGTAATGGCTTACAGCAGTATATATAAATGTCACTGTTTTCAGTAGCAGTAAATTAAATTTAGTTGCTAGAAGCTAATTTATGTGGAAGAATAGCACACCCATTAGTTGTATAATAAGTTAGCAATTTTAGGGAGACCAAATAACAATGGACTATATATATTTCAAAGGGTTGAATTAATGTTTTATTGGTGGTGAAAATAATTTAGCAATGGGATTAATTGATTAAGTTGGTAAATAATTGGAGACGAGTTGATTAATTCGGTATGTTGGTATATTGATGTATTTTGTAAATTGACCGAAATGTCGTTTTGTTTCGATATATTCGTGGTGAATAAATGTTGTGTATTTACCCTTGATTAATTGGTGATAATGGTGATATAGGCCTTTGGCCAATGTTGAAGGTGTAAAGTGTTGTTATATTGACCTTTATTATGTTGTTGTCGTTGTTGCGTTGCCAAGTTGTGGTTGTTTATACCATCGCATAGCATAGCATATTATGCATTAAAGTTGGCCTGGATTGGCATGTTCTAAGTTGGAGCGAATGCTCACCACGTTGGCCTTTATTGGCAAGAATTATGTTGAGGGCTTATGCCTTATGCCTCGGTAAATTGGCAATTTCTAAGTTGGGAGTTCTGCTCCAATGGTACCACATGCATTTGCACAATTGAGTCGCATTTGGAGTCATTGATTTATTGTTTATTTGAAGTGTTGTTTATGCACGGTAATGTTATAAGTTGAATTGAGGTGCTGGAGAATGGTACTGTTTTATGTTGATTTGGTATGAAGTGTGTTGTACCCCAAAATTTTCCCTCCCATATTCTTCAAGATTTGCCAAGTCAAAGCTTCAAAATCTCCCCAAGGGTTGCACAGTTCAAGGGCCTCCTAACAGTCAAAAATTAGGGTTTTGGTTCTGACAAAGAAAATGAAGTTTCCAAGGGTCCAATAAAGTCCCACATGCCTACAAACATGGTCAAGCATCCTCATGTCAAGTTTCAAGACTTACAGCACAAAATTGCACAGTCAAAAACCCTAATTGCACTACAGTCAACTGCAGGGGCAAAATGGTCATTTGACAGTCAAAAGTTCAAATTTTAGGTCAACATCTGATTTTGAAGCCACAAGCATCATTTTATCAATGCTTGATCATGATTCCCAAAGCTTGGCTCAAAAAGTCTCAAGATACAAAAGTTTCCATATTTAGACAGTTGAAAAAGTCAACTGTAACTTGACCAAGGCATAACTTCCACATGGATTATCATAAAAATTCCATCCAAAGCTCATTTTTAAGATAAAGACATTTCCTACAACTCCTCTTCACACTTCAAGTCCAAGAAATGCTCTCACAAAAAGTTATCATTTTCAACATTATAGGTCATTTTCAAAAGTCAACAAAAAGGGACTTTAAGTCAAAGGCCATAACTTGAGATTGGTAAATCAAAACGACATGGGACCAAAGACATTGGTTAGAGGACTCAAAGACCTTTCCAAAATGTCCAAGAACATGAGCAAAGATTAAAAATTGAGCAAGTTATGCCTTGTGGAAGTTGGGAAAGTTTTGGATATTTTGAAAAGTCAACATTGCTTCAAATGTCTTAAAAATGCTAATGGGCCTCTTTTTCTTCCAAGATTGATCATCCAAAGCATGTGCACGACCATTTGGCCCAAAGGGAAGTTTTTCATCATTTTTATTTATTTATTTGAATTTTTAAATGCTAATAATTCATTTAATTAAAATAAATATGTGGAAAATACTAAACCTAAGTTTTTAAATCTTTTTATGCATGGAATACACTCAATATTTCGTGCATGATCAGATTTGGAAAGAATCTTGGTAATTGGACATGATTTGAAGCAAATTTGCATGAAAAAGATTGGAAAATATATGCCATAAAGATCAAATATCCCTTCATCAATACAAAGGTTCTTTGGATCAATTTCTCAACCCTAATCACTCATACATATATATATACATGCTAACCCTAGTGATCAGGGTCCCAGCTGCGCCATACATCCATAACCAAGTTTGAGTTTTTTGACAAAGATTCCAAAACTGAAAACTAGGTTACAGGGCGATTCAATGCCAAATACTTATTCCATTGTGTTCCTGAAGCTTCAAGGAAGGAGTCTGAATCAAAATCATAGCTTGAAACATCAAGAATTGGTAGTTATAATTCAGACTGCATCACTTTTTTTACATAATCGCATCTGATCATTTATGCCATAATTTTCAAATCTAATGCTTGTTTTGTAATGCTCTCATCATTCTGAAGCTAACTGTATTGTTTAATTAAGTTTTCATCACCCATACGCGATTCCACCATTGGAAGGTTTTAGGGTTACAGGACTTTCAAATTAGGCGTTTCTAAATACTGTAAAATTAGAGAACCTCAGTGCCATGTTTGGAATCAGGAAGCTTGGACGAATTGATTGCCATAGTCGCGCCTAATTTATGTGGCCACATGGCCTAATCGCTATTTTGGAAAACTGCATGTTTTGGGGGGGTTTAAAACCCCCGTTAACCTTTTTATGTTTCAGAAAAAAAAGCAAAACGATGAAGAAGATGATGAAGTGTAGGCCAGTGATTGGATCGTTCAAATTTCGCGCGAAAACGCCCCACTAACTTTTGTTTTATTTCATATTATTTATTAGTTATATTATAAACAAAAAGCGCAGTTGGAGCAGTTGGCAAGGCATGTGTATGGTAATCTCCAGGACCTGGGTTCGATCCCAGGTCCCCCTTTCTATTCCATATTATTTTTCTAATGGTGCTTCTATGTAATTTCCAAGCAAGCGTCCACCATACGTCCCTCATATCCAGCTTGCCACATGGCCTATGACATCAATCCAATGGTCCAAAATCAAGGTCTATGGACCGCTCAGTCAACGCACATGCATGCCAGCACAAAAGTCAAACGAGGCCAGGAGCTTAATGGGCCTGAATTACTGAACAAAACCTCCTATTGGGGACAGACCCCCCATGGTTTGCCTTTCTCATTCTTTTCTCATATTTTTCTATTTTTGTCTTAATTAGTTTTTTTTAATTTAATTCTTTAAACCAATTTATTTTCATAAAAATATAAAAACAATAGAAAAATCAGAAAAGACAAAAAATTAAATATATTTTATTTAACTAATATTTTTGTAAATAAAGTCTTGTATCAATTAATTAGTTTTCTAGGGTTAATTTTAGTATCTTTTCTTAATAAATTAAAAACTTGTAGAATTAGGTTTAATTAGTTTAATTACTTTTTTTTCTTTTTTTTTCTCATCACTAATAATTAATTATTTATTTTTATAAATCAAATTGCGTTAATTAATTAGATTTAATTTTAAGTAATTTTCATATTTTTTTTAATAAATTAAAAAATAGCTAGAATTAGGGTTAATAAATATTTCAATTCCATTTAATTCTCATTAAAACCATAAATACCAAAAAACCCTCAAAAATAATTTTCCTTTTAATTTAATTAATTTGTAAATAATAATTTAATTTCATTAAAAAAGGGTCCAACGCCCTCGTTTCCAATTTTAATTCATATTCGCGCATTTTATTTTATTTCTTAAATATTGATGTAATTCTCCCAAAGCCGTGTAAATATTTATCTTTCGCACTTTACTTTACTTCTTTATTTTCTGTCAAATCGGGTCCTGGATTAAATTTGGCGATATGGACCCGCGCCTTTGTAATAGTTTAGAACTTTTAATTTCCGCATCTTTTTAACTGTTAATAAATGCATGCAAGAATGAATGACAAAAATAAAAACAAACGCGTAGATCACCTGACATGACAAGACAAAAATAAATGAATCTGACACACAAATCACACACCACCCCTAGGGTACGCCTCACTGTTGCCTTGCCTCGAAAGGTGATCGTCGAGTAGAGGATGTCTTAGTAAGTCCTCATGATCCGGGAACCTGGCATGAGGGTAGCTTCTAAGGTATCTTCCCATTGCTCTGGTGATCACCATGTCCCGAACTTCGAATTGACCCGAACACCTCCAACGGTGGTGCTACCTACCTCTCAATGGTGGGATGGCACTACTTTAAAGGACATTTACACAGACGAATTCCTTAGGGTAGGTAGGTTCTCGTAGATACTTGCTCTAATTTCAAAACAAATCAAAAATTCTTTTCACACCGACACCTTTTCAAAAAGCTTTCGAAAGCAATTTTTCAAACACTCTTGAGGACCGATACAAGAGTCGAACTGGAATTTTCAAAGAAACTTTTTAAAACCCACAGTTGAAAAGCAAACAAACCAATTTGAAAACACAAATGAGCAAGTATCTAAGAGCCCATGGATAACCATGGATAGAAAGGGTGCTAACACCTTCCCTTTCTATAAATCTACCTCCCGAACCGAGAACTAATCTCAATAAGGAATTTTTCTGTGCTTTTGTCCTTTCCATATTGGAGAAAATAAAAGACGGTGGCGACTCTTGCTTTCGCGACATTTCGCGAACCAGCGTTAAACAGTCAGTTCCAGATCCACCGATCACAGAACTGGCGACTCTGCTGGGGACTTAAACTTAAAGTGAGGTGTACCTTAGGGTTAGTTCATAACTGTGGTTTCAATTGTATTGACTTGTGTGCTTTAAATTTGTGGGTTGCATGGGAGTTACATAGATCCTAACCCGGATCTGGGGATACCCTGTTTAGGTAGCATAAGCTGTGAGGGACCTGTCCGGCGTAGACTGACACGGGTGAAACAGTGGCTACGTTGGTGTGGCACCTTGGTCTGTACCGATATCCCTTGTGTCGCAACGAGGAGAATATGGGTCTTCTGAGGAGTCATTAAGCACCAACAACCTTAGAACCTTAATCGACACAACTTGGCCATTAGAACAGTAGCAGTATGCTACGCCCATTGAGGCTAAACTCTCGTGATGGTTCTGGCCGCAAGAAAAGATTGCGATGCTGGAGTTATGACCGATTGAGGGTAGTCAATGATATTGGGATCCTCTAAGAACCCGGTTACTTTGATAGGACAGGTATGAACCAACAAACTGAAAGAGGGTAATACCTAGACCTCATGCTGACCTAAACATTAAGGGCTTGCCTTGTGTGACTTGTGTGCCTTACCATGTTTGCCTTTGTATCTATTTGTGGTGTGCTTTATCATAACATCATAACATCATGAGCATTGCATGCATCCTGCATAAGGACTGACCATTTCAAAGACAAAAGGGTTTCACCTTTGCTCTGTTTTGTAGGACACCATGATGCCTGTGCGAAGGAATACTATCCGGTTCAACTTTGTTCACTCACCCGAGTTGCTTGAAGAGTTGGTTAGCAGAATTCCAAATACCACTTCCTTCATTCAGAGGCATGGTTCTCTTCTCAGTTTAGTCACTGCAAAGCGGGATCAACAGTTGATGAGTGTTCTGACCCAGTTCTATGACCTTCTGTACCAGTGCTTCACCTTTCAAGACTTCCAGCTGGTCCCTACCCTGGAAGAGTTCTCTGATTTGCTTGGTATCCCTATCTTGGATCAGACTCCCTTTACTGGTTGGGAAAAGACCCTCAGGCTTGAGGAGGTTGCTGCAGCTCTTCCCTTGACACATCAAGAGGTAATGGACAACTGGGTAACTAGAAGCGGAGTTAAGGGTTTCTTGGCCAAGTTTCTGATTGGTAAAGCTAACAGCTTCTGGAACGAACTGGACTTTAGGGCATATGAAGACATCTTGGCTCTCTTAATCTATGGGCTAGTCTTGTTTCCTAATCCTGACAACTTCATCAATGTCACTGCCATAAGGATCTTTATGTCTCAGAATCCTGTACCCACTCTCTTGGGTGACATCATGCAACAACTTCATGCTCGTACTGCCCGAAGACGAGGAACTCTATGGTGTTATATCCCTTTGTTGGTGAGGTGGTTTATTTCGCACCTCCCTAAGTTTGTACTGAAAAACCAAGAAGGAAGAGGTTGGGCTTATAGGTTAATGTCTCTCACCGATAAAGACATCATTTGGACTTGCAGAGGTTTGGATGAGATAGCTATTATTGATCGATGCGGGGAATACCCTAATGTTCCTCTGATTGGTACCCAAGGAGGAATCTCCTACAATCCATGTCTAGCGCTCCGTCAGTTTGGAAGAGCCAGAAGAGCAGGCCCCCATGAGATGTTGGTGCCTCACATCAGTTTTGAGTTTCAGGTGGATAGTGACGAGCTATGTCGTAGGTTCATCAAGGCTTGGGACAAAGTTCATAAAGCTGACCCACAAGAGTTGGGGCCAAAGACTTCTTTACCTATGGAAGCCTACTACAAATGGGTTCGCATCCGTGCTCAGAAGTTAGGTATGCCATACGAAGCCGTCAGACCTATCATTCTTGAGTATCCTGACAAAGATGGTGTTCCTCCAACTGTCCTCCCTCCTCAGATACCTACTGATTATGAGACATTAAAGAGGTCTTGGTCGCAACTGCGAGAAGAACGGGATTCTTACCGGGAAAAGTTCAATGAGCAGGAATTGAAGATCCAGAAGCTGACAAAGCAGTTGGAGAATGAGCGAGCTCTGAATGCTTACATCCGTACTGAGAAGAGGAGACCATGGGATCAATAAGGAGATCTGGATGTTCTTTTACAGTTTTATTCCCCTTTTCAGTATTTTCCTTTCATGTAACGCCTAAGGGCAACCTGTTGAACAATTTAAGTTTCAAAGTTGAATCTAATGAAGTGTGTTCCTTTTTGTTTACAAAGTTGATTCCCGATTGTCTTTGAAAACATAAATTATACGCATTCCATTCATCATGTGCATAGCAGGTTTTCCTCTTTTCAGGTTGCTTACTGTTCTTCGCTGTTTATTTCAGCATCATGAATCCTGACTCATCATCAACCGAGATGTCCATCAAGGCTCTTCAGGCGCAGAATGCGCAATTTCAGGAACTAATCATGGGTTTGGCTCAGGGCCAAGAAGAGCTGAAGGCTCTGCTCCTGAAGAAGCAAAAGAAGAAGAAGAGAAGAACTGTTCTTTTCAACTCGGGCCGAAGGTTTGGCAACACTCTGCAGAATGAAGAGGCTGGTTCTTCTATAGGAAAGGGTAGTCCCCAAGGGGGAAAAGGTCCTAGTCCGGTAGTCTCCGACAACGAGACTGATTTTGATGAGGAACAGTATCCTCCTGCAGAAGACAGATATAAGCAGTTGGAGGACAGACTGAATGCTATGGAGATCCAACAAGTGCCTGGGATGGATTTCGGAGACTTGGGTTTGTCTACTGGTGTGATCATTCCTCATAAGTTCAAAGCACCATCCTTTACCAAATATGACGGGGAGTCCTGTCCCAAGCTACACCTCAGGTCTTATGTGCGGAAGATTCAACCGTACTCAGTGGACAAGAACTTATGGATCCACTTCTTCCAGGAGAGTCTTTCAGGGACTCATCTCGAATGGTTCTATCAGCTGGATGGGACCAAGGTTCGTAACTGGAAGGAGTTGGCTACTGCTTTCTATAAGCAGTATCAATATAATGCCGACCTTGCCCCTACACGTACCCAACTCCAGGGTATGTCGTTAGGGTCAAGCGAAGGTTTTAAAGAGTACGCTCAGAAGTGGAGGGATCTGGCTGGCAGGGTGCAGCCTCCGTTGATTGATCGGGAGTTGGTAGACATGTTCCTGGGGACCCTATCTGGGCCATTTTTCAACCATCTTATCGGTAACTCATCTGCAGGGTTTACTGATCTTATTCTGACTGGGGAGAGAATTGAGGCTGGGTTGAAGTCTGGTAAGATTCAGAAGGGTGCACCTGCAAGTTCTGAGAAGAAGCCCTTTAAGAAGGAGGCCAGTGCGGTATATGGGTCTAGAAGACAAGAGAAACCTGAGCGCCGCCAGTCCGTCAACGCGGTGATGATTGCTAAACCTGTTGCCGCTTCTCGGTAAACCAATCCTCAAAGGGCTGAAAGACCTAGAAGGGAGTTTACCCGTTTGAGTATGACTTTATCGCAAATCTTGCCACAATTGTTGTCCACCAACCTAGTAACTGTCAGGGAGGCCCCAAAGGTTGTAAATACTGCCTCTCCAAAATACAATCCAAATGCCCGCTGTGCTTATCATTCCGATAGCCCGGGGCATTCCACTGATGACTGTTGGGCCTTAAGGAACAAGCTGCAGGACCTTATTGACGCCAAGGAGGTACAATTTGAGGCATCTGAGAAGCCTAATGTAGTGACAGCTCCCCTGCCTGCTCATGGAGTGAATGCTATTGGGGATGAAGATGAAGTGGATGAAGCTGAGTTTGATAGCTGGATCTACCCGGCAACCGACAGTGGACCTAGCAATTGGAGTGCAAAGGACAATCTACCTGTTTCTCTTGTTACTGAGTAATGAATTCCTATGTTTTTGGCATTTGTAATAAACAATTAAAACTCTATGGCTCGGTGTCTTACCCGGGGCACCGTGGCTTCATTTGTGAGGGCATATAAATTGTCATTTCATATATCATGAATAAAGATCTTGGACATTTTCTCGCATTTCAAATGTTATGCTCCTTTTCTTTCTTTCCTTTCTTTATATATTGCAAAACAGCTGTATTTACACACACTCACTCATACAGGTTTCAATCCACTCTGGATCTCACTGGTAACGACTCTGCTACTGCCAGTTATGACTTCGAAAATCCGATCAACTTAGCCGAAGACGAAGGTGAAGATGATTGTGAAGTGCCTGGCGAGCTTGCAAGACTGTTACTCCAGGAAGAGAGGGCAATTCAACCACACGAAGAGCCAGTGGAAACAATAAATCTGGGTACTGAGGCAGACAGGAGAGAAGTTAAGATTGGTGTCAACCTAGAGCTCAGCGTGAAGCAACGGTTGACCCAGATGTTACATGATTATATGGAGATCTTTTCCTGGTCCTATGAAGACATGCCCGAGTTGGATACCGATATTGTGGTCCATCACTTGCCTACTAAGGAAGACTGCCCTCCGGTTAAGCAAAAGGTCCGCCGTATGCGTCCAGAGATGTCTGAGAAGATCAAAGCCGAGGTTATGAAACAGTTTGACGCCGGGTTCCTTGCAGTGACTTCTTACCCTCAGTGGGTTGCTAATGTGGTGCCAGTACCAAAGAAGGACGGTAAGGTCGGAATGTGTGTCGATTACAGGGATCTGAACAGGGCCAGCCCCAAAGATGACTTCCCTCTACCTCACATTGATGTTCTTGTTGATAATACAGCTCAGCATAAGGTGTTCTCTTTCATGGACGGCTTTTCAGGTTACAATCAGATCAAGATGGCTCCTGAAGACATGGAAAAAACTACCTTTGTTACTCAGTGGGGCACCTTCTGCTACAAGGTCATGCCTTTTGGACTGAAGAACGCTGGGGCAACCTACCAACGTGCCATGGTTGCTTTATTACATGATATGATCCATCATGAGATAGAAGTGTATGTTGACGACATGATTGCAAGGTCCCAGACTGAGGAAGAACACCTTGATCATTTGCAGAAATTGTTTGACCGTCTAAAGTTGTACAAGCTGAGGTTGAACCCGAACAAGTGCACCTTCGGGGTAAGATCTGGGAAGTTGCTAGGCTTCGTTGTAAGTGATAAGGGTATTCAAGTGGACCCTGCCAAGGTCAAAGCCATTCAAGAAATGTCAGTTCCTAAGACAGAGAAGGAAGTCAGAGGCTTTTTAGGACGCCTGAATTACATTGCTCGGTTCATCTCGCACCTAACTGCTACTTGTGAACCAATCTACAAACTACTGAAGAAAGATCAGGTAGTACGTTGGAATGATGAATGTCAGGCTGCTTTTGACAGAATCAAGGAGTATCTCCAAGAACCACCCATTCTTATGCCACCGGTTGAAGGGAGACCTCTAATATTATACCTGACAGTACTTGACAACTCAATGGGGTGTGTGCTGGGGCAGCATGACGAGTCTGGCCGAAAAGAGCATGCCATTTATTACCTTAGCAAAAAGTTTACCGACTGTGAGACCCGATACTCACTGCTTGAGAAAACTTGCTGCGCTTTGGTATGGGCTTCTTAGCCGGCTGAGACAGTATATGCTGACTCACACTACTTTGTTGATCTCAAAGATGGATCCTATAAAGTACATATTCGAAAAGCCTGCTCTGTCTGGGAGAATAGCAAGATGGCAAATGATCTTGACGGAATACGACATTCAATACATGACCCAGAAAGCCATCAAAGGAAGTGTATTGGCAGATCACTTGGCACATCAGGCAGTAGACGACTATCAGTCAATGAATTTCGAGTTTCCAGACGAAAGCATCATGATAGTGACTGATTGTGAAGTATCTGGACCGGATGAAGGACCTGAGGAAGGATCCCGATGGTCTATGCACTTTGACGGAGCCTCCAATGCTTTGGGTAACAGTATCGGCGCTGTAATCATATCTCCTCAAGGCACTCATACTCCACTTACTGGCCGGCTATGTTTCAACTGTACCAATAACATGGCGGAGTATGAGGCATGCATCATGGGTCTTCAAGCTGCGATCGACCTAAGGATCAAGTTTCTGAGTGTCTTTGGAGATTCCGCTCTCGTGATCAATCAGATCAAAGGCGAGTGGGATACGAAACATCCGAATCTTATTCCTTACAGAGAATGTGTGTTGACCTTGATCCCCCACTTCACGAAGATAACCTTTGAACATTTCCCAAGAGAGGAGAATCAGCTGGCGGACGCGTTAGCTACAATGTCTTCTATGTTCAAGGTCAAATGAGATAATGAGGCTCCCCGGATCATCATCTGGAAACTGGACGAACCGGCATACTGTTGTGATCTCGAGACTGAATTGGTGACTGAGAAGCCTTGGTACCATGAGGTGAAGAGATACTTGGAAGCTCAGGAATACCCTGAAGGTGCCTCTGTCAATGATAAGAAGTTTCTGAGAAGGTTCGCAGCGAAGTTCTTCCTTAGCAACGGCATCTTGTACAAGCGAAACCATGATTCGACCTTACTGCGTTGTGTGGACAAGAATGAAGCAGAAAGGATCATGGAAGAGCTACATGAAGGGACCTTTGGTACACATTCCAGTGGACACACTATGGTAAAGAAAATCCTTCGGGCAGGGTATTTCTGGTCCACAATGGAAGCTGACTACTACCAACATTCTCGGACATGCCACAAATGCCAGATATATGCAGACAAGGTGCATGTTCCTCCAGTTCCTCTGAATGTTTTGACTGCGCCTTGGCCGTTTGCAATGTGGGGCATAGACATGATCGGTGAGATTAAACCTACGGCATCTAACGGGCATCGCTTCATCCTGGTGGCGATTGACTATTTCACGAAGTGGGTCGAAGCAGCTTCCTATGCTACGGTAACCAAGACGGTTGTGGCACGGTTCATTCGGCATAATCTGATCTGTCGGTACGGCGTCCCAGAAAGAATTATTACAGACAACGGTACCAATCTGAATAACAAGATGATCACTGAGCTCTGCGAGCAGTTTAAGATACAGCACCACAACTCTTCTCCTTATAGACCGAAGATGAATGGGGCTGTAGAAGCAGCAAATAAGAACATTAAGAAAATCGTGCAGAAGATGACAGTGACTTATGAAGATTGGCACGAGATGTTACCGTTCGCTCTACATGGGTACCGTACTTCAGCCAGGACGTCAACCGGGGCAACTCCTTTCTCCTTGGTCTACGGTATGGACGCGGTCTTACCGATCGAAGTGCAAATACCCTCTCTCCGGATAATGAAGGATGCAAATCTGAATGAAGATGATTGGATCCAGACACGACTTGATCAGCTAAACCTTATTGATGAAAAGAGACTTGCTGCTATCTGTCATGGTCAGACGTACCAAAAACGGATGATCAGGGCATTTAACAAAAAGGTCAGACCACAGGAATATCAAGTTGGGGATCTGGTAATCAAGCGAATCATCCTTCCTCAGATTGATCCAAGGGGCAAATGGACCCCTACGTACGAAGGGCCATTTGTGGTTAAACATGTGTTCTCAGGAGGAGCCATGATTCTAACCAACATGGATGGTGACGACCTTCCTCACCCCGCCAATGCAGACATAGTAAAAAGATACTACGCATGAAAAAGACCCGCTAGGCTGACATGCCTAGGCAAAAATTAGGGCTTCCCGGCGAACCAAAAGGGTTCGGGCAAAATGAAGGGATGAAATGAAAAAAAATCTGTACACCCGGCAAGTCGAAAACCTGAAAAGGCGGCTTGGGCAAAAATGGGTATCCCGGTGGACTGAAAACCCGAAAGGGCAGTCCAGGCAAAAGTTAGGGATAAAGCGTAATACTATGTCTCATTGGATCACTTTGCATCCAGAATCCGGTATCTACATCAAGTTCAGACGGCATCGATCAGTCAGCTTCATCTTCAACTAAGGTCATCAAGTGATGAGACGCTCGGAGATATAAAGGCGATAGCAGAGTTGAAACCCAGTGGGATCATTCATTTCACACAGCTGTTTTATTTTCTCTTGTACAAAATTTGTATAAACTCTTTTGTTCAGCGGCGTTCTCTTACTAGGACGTCAGCCTCTTGTACGTAAACGCCTATTCACAGGCAAATTCAAAAATCAATACAAAATATACTTTTCAGTTAAAATTGCCAATTGTTTTTCCTTTTCTGTTTTGTTTTGCGAATAACGTCCAAGGTTCAATTTGTGATATATGCATTGACAATAATTTGCTAACTTATGAATATTTGCATACGAAACAAAGGATTAATTACAGGTAACATTAGAAACAGGGGCAATAAAGAGTTGTCTAAGCAATCTAATTGTTCTATCCTCCAAGGTACTAAGGTAGGTTCAGCTGAAGAACATAACCAGATATCTTAATTCCCCAGAGAGTGAGCCAGTAAGTCAGTACGCTCTCCTCAAGCAAAGCTACTATCAGCCTTAAGGAAGTTGGGTATCCTCCAGCAGATCTCAATATTCCCCAGCAATATACAGGCATTCTTAACAAGCATCCCCGGCAGTCTTGACCTAAAGATTGTTCCCCGGCGGTATATCAAACATTCAGTGGGGTCACGTCCCCGATACAGTTTAAAACTTCCCCAGGAGAATCCAATCCATCTCCCCAAGCAGTAAGCTTATCCCCAGTAGATTCTGGAAGCTTATCCTCGCAGAGCACGAACGCGTCTCCCGGCTTTATTCAAAGAGTTATTTCCTTACCAGGATATAACTGGGTTATCCTCAGCCAAAAGCAACGGAAAGAGCGTCCTTGGCGAAGTCTCTGTATCCCCAGCGAAGTCTATTAACACTTCCAACACAACAAGGGTATCCCCAGCAAGTTATTATCAACATTTCAACAAAGTACCTCTCTCCCCACAGAGTATTGCTTCCCAAGCAAGGTCGCTAGAGTACTTTTCTCCCCGCAGAGTAATCCATTCGCCAAGTTTATTCCCTAACGGAGTTATCTTCTCCTACCGGTATTCTTGCAACTATCATCCCCAGCGGAGGCAAAAATCTATTCTTCAACATCAGCCCAGGAGTGACTTCCCGGCACACGTCAAGGATTTACTTTCCTAGACGGCAAAGATACATTCATAAGCATCACATACATCATTATAGCATGCATATACGCATCATATCTTACAAATCTCATTTATGTTGAGAACATCATTGCTTGATCCATATCATGCATGACATATGACTGACCTTTACCTTTCAGGAAAGATCCAGTCAAGTTCTCAGCTACATTTCAAGACCTAGACCGGTTCAGTTAAATCGACTCTAAGATTTCCCTGTTTCTTATCCAGTCAAAGGCCTTCTCTGGTTCAGTCAGATCGACCCTAAGATCTCCCTGTTTCTTATCCAGTTGAAGACATCAAGACCTAGACCGGTTCAGTCAGATCGACCCTAAGATCTCCCTGTTTCTTATCCAGTCAAAGGCCTTCTCTGGTTCAGTCAGATCGACCCTAAGATCTCCCTGTTTCTTATCCAGTTGAAGATTCCAAGACCTAGACCGGTTCAGTTAAATCGACCCTAAGATTTTTCTGTTTCTTATCCAGTCCAAGGCCTTCTCTAGTCCAGCTAAATCGACCCCAAACAGATTTTCCTGATAAAGACTCAGTAGAAGATATCCAAGATTCTCTCAATGATTACTGTTGAGGTTGTAGTCGCCTGTGGTTCTATCCCCGTTACTGCGGAGGTAGTAATCGCCCCAAGATTCTATCAGCATCACTGTTGAAGTAGAAGATATCCAAGATTCTCTCAATGATTATTGTTGAGGTTGTAGTCGCCTGTGGTTCTCTCCCCGTTACTGCGGAGGTAGTAATCGCCCCAAGATTCTATCAACGTCACTGTTGAAGTAGAAGATATCCAAGATTCTCTTAATGATTACTGTTGAGGTTGAAGTCGCCCAAGATTCTCTCAATGATTACTATTGAGGTTGAAGTCGCCCAAGATTCTCTCAATGATTACTGTTGAGGTAGAAGTCGTCCAAGATTCTCTCAGCGTTACTGTTGAGGTTGAAGTCGTCCAAGATTCTCTCAATGATTACTGTTGAGGTTGTAGTCGCCTGTGGTTCTCTCCCCGTTACTGCGGAGGTAGTAATCGTCCCCAGATTCTCTCAGCGTTCCTGTTGAGGTAGTAATCGTCCGAGGTTCTCCCACCGTTCCTGTTGAGGTAGTAACCGTCCCAGGTTCATTCATCACCTTTTGAAGCTCCAGATCCAGCTCCTGTAACCAGTCAGGACACATCTATACAAAGAATCTGAAGACCAGCTCCCGTAACAGGTCAGGTAATCATTTTCTTTTGCAGGTACGCAAGTTCTCGCTAAGGAGTCTCTTACGCGATCAACACCCAGATGGCATCTATAAGCCCATCCACCTTCCATCATCTCTTAGCATGGCATCTATAAGCCCATCATCCTATCCATCAATATCCAAATGGCATCTATAAGCCCATTCCCATCATCACACTACTATGTGAGCGCAAATTTCTGGGCACTCTAGTGTGCAATCATCTTCCACCTTCGGATTACGAAAGGCACGTCAGCCAATCTGCATCCTCAGGTCTAAGAAGATTGAACAGGGGCAACTGTTGTACCCCAAAATTTGCCCTCCCATATTCTTCAAGATTTGCCAAGTCAAAGCTTCAAAATCTCCCCAAGGGTTGCACAGTTCAAGGGCCTCCTAACAGTCAAAAATTAGGGTTTTGGTTCTGACAAAGAAAATGAAGTTTCCAAGGGTCCAATAAAGTCCCACATGCCTACAAACATGGTCAAGCATCCTCATGTCAAGTTTCAAGACTTACAGCACAAAATTGCACAGTCAAAAACCCTAATTGCACTACAGTCAACTGCAGGGGCAAAATGGTCATTTGACAGTCAAAAGTTCAAATTTTAGGTCAACATCTCATTTTGAAGCCACAAGCATCATTTGATCAATGCTTGATCATGATTCCCAAAGCTTGGCTCAAAAAGTCTCAAGATACAAAAGTTTCCATATTTGGACAGTTGAAAAAGTCAACTGTAACTTGACCAAGGCATAACTTCCACATGGATTATCATAAAAATTCCATCCAAAGCTCATTTTTAAGATAAAGACATTTCCTACAACTCCTCTTCACACTTCAAGTCCAAGAAATGCTCTCACAAAAAGTTATCATTTTCAACATTATAGGTCATTTTCAAAAGTCAACAAAAAGGGACTTTAAGTCAAAGGCCATAACTTGAGATTGGTAAATCGAAACGACATGGGACCAAAGACATTGGTTAGAGGACTCAAAGACCTTTCCAAAATGTCCAAGAACATGAGCAAAGCTTAAAAATTGAGCAAGTTATGCCTTGTGGAAGTTGGGAAATTTTTGGATATTTTGAAAAGTCAACATTGCTTCAAATGTCTTAAAAATGCTAATGGGCCTCTTTTTCTTCCAAGATTGATCATCCAAAGCATGTGCACGACCATTTGGCCCAAAGGGAAGTTTTTCATCATTTTTATTTATTTATTTGAATTTTTAAATGCTAATAATTCATTTAATTAAAATAAATATGTGGAAAATACTAAACCTAAGTTTTTAAATCTTTTTATGCATGGAATACACTCAATATTTCGTGCATGATCAGATTTGGAAAGAATCTTGGTAATTGGACATGATTTGAAGCAAATTTGCATGAAAAAGATTGGAAAATATATGCCATAAAGATCAAATATCCCTTCATCAATACAAAGGTTCTTTGGATCAATTTCTCAACCCTAATCACTCATACATATATATACATGCTAACCCTAGTGATCAGGGTCCCAGCTGCGCCATACATCCATAACCAAGTTTGAGTTTTTTGACAAAGATTCCAAAACTGAAAACTAGGTTACAGGGCGATTCAAGGCCAAATACTTATTCCATTGTGTTCCTGAAGCTTCAAGGAAGGAGTCTGAATCAAAATCATAGCTTGAAACATCAAGAATTGGTAGTTATAATTCAGACTGCATCACTTTTTTTACATAATCGCATCTGATCATTTATGCCATAATTTTTAAATCTAATGCTTGTTTTGTAATGCTCTCATCATTCTGAAGCTAACTGTATTGTTTAATTAAGTTTTCATCACCCATACGCGATTCCACCATTGGAAGGTTTTAGGGTTACAGGACTTTCAAATTAGGCGTTTCTAAATACTGTAAAATTAGAGAACCTCAGTGCCATGTTTGGAATCAGGAAGCTTGGACGGATTGATTGCCATAGTCGCGCCTAATTTATGTGGCCATATGGCCTAATCGCTATTTTGGAAAACTGCATGTTTTAGGGGGGTTTAAAACCCCCGTTAACCTTTTTATGTTTCAGAAAAAAAAAGCAAAACGATGAAGAAGATGATGAAGTGTAGGCCAGTGATTGGATCGTTCAAATTTCGCGCGAAAACGCCCCACTAACTTTTGTTTTATTTCATATTATTTATTAGTTATATTATAAACAAAAAGCGCAGTTGGAGCAGTTGGCAATGCATGTGTATGGTAATCTCCAGGACCTGGGTTCGATCCCAGGTCCCCCTTTCTATTCCATATTATTTTTCTAATGGTGCTTCTATGTAATTTCCAAGCAAGCGTCCACCATACGTCCCTCATATCCAGCTTGCCACATGGCCTATGACATCAATCCAATGGTCCAAAATCAAGGTCTATGGACCGCTCAGTCAACGCACATGCATGCCAGCACAAAAGTCAAACGAGGCCAGGAGCTTAATGGGCCTGAATTACTGAACAAAACCTCCTATTGGGGACAGACCCCCCATGGTTTGCCTTTCTCATTCTTTTCTCATATTTTTCTATTTTTGTCTTAATTAGTTTTTTTAATTTAATTCTTTAAACCAATTTATTTTCATAAAAATATAAAAACAATAGAAAAATCAGAAAAGACAAAAAATTAAATATATTTTATTTAACTAATATTTTTGTAAATAAAGTCTTGTATCAATTAATTAGTTTTCTAGGGTTAATTTTAGTATCTTTTCTTAATAAATTAAAAACTTGTAGAATTAGGTTTAATTAGTTTAATTACTTTTTTTTCTTTTATTTTCTCATCACTAATAATTAATTATTTATTTTTATAAATCAAATTGCGTTAATTAATTAGATTTAATTTTAAGTAATTTTCATATTTTTTTTAATAAATTAAAAAATAGCTAGAATTAGGGTTAATTAATATTTCAATTCCATTTAATTCTCATTAAAACCATAAATACCAAAAAACCCTCAAAAATAATTTTCCTTTTAATTTAATTAATTTGTAAATAATAATTTAATTTCATTAAAAAAGGGTCCAACGCCCTCGTTTCCAATTTTAATTCATATTCGCGCATTTTATTTTATTTCTTAAATATTGATGTAATTCTCCCAAAGTCGTGTAAATATTTATCTTTCGCACTTTACTTTACTTCTTTATTTTTTGTCAAATCGGGTCCTGGATTAAATTTGGCGATGTGGACCCGCGCCTTTGTAATAGTTTAGAACTTTTAATTTCCGCATCTTTTTAACTGTTAATAAATGCATGCAAGAATGAATGACAAAAATAAAAACAAACGCGTAGATCACCTGACATGACAAGACAAAAATAAATGAATCTGACACACAAATCACACACCGCCCCTAGGGTACGCCTCACTGTTGCCTTGCCTCGAAAGGTGATCGTCGAGTAGAGGATGTCTTAGTAAGTCCTCATGATCCGGGAACCTGGCATGAGGGTAGCTTCTAAGGTATCTTCCCATTGCTCTGGTGATCACCATGTCCCGAACTTCGAATTGACCCGAACACCTCCAACGGTGGTGCTACCTACCTCTCAATGGTGGGATGGCACTACTTTAAAGGACATTTACACAGACGAATTCCTTAGGGTAGGTAGGTTCTCGTAGATACTTGCTCTAATTTCAAAACAAATCAAAAATTCTTTTCACACCGACACCTTTTCAAAAAGCTTTCGAAAGCAATTTTTCAAACACTCTTGATGACCGATACAAGAGTCGAACTGGAATTTTCAAAGAAACTTTTTAAAACCCACAGTTGAAAAGCAAACAAACCAATTTGAAAACACAAATGAGCAAGTATCTAAGAGCCCATGGATAACCATGGATAGAAAGGGTGCTAACACCTTCCCTTTCTATAAATCTACCTCCCGAACCGAGAACTAATCTCAATAAGGAATTTTTCTGTGCTTTTGTCCTTTCCATATTGGAGAAAATAAAAGACGGTGGCGACTCTTGCTTCCGCGACATTTCGCGAACCAGCGTTAAACAATCAGTTCCAGATCCACCGATCACAAAGTGGTGATTTTACACAAACTGATTCTGATATATTATTTATCATATGTTCTATTATGGTATTCGATATCTCACCGCTTCTGTTTGAATATTACCCTTTGTTGGTAACGTGCAGGTAACCAAGAGGAGTAGCCATTAGCGTTGTTAGTTTGAGTTTGGTGTCATTGCTCTGATATATAGCACTCGGGGGGGAATAAACGCTTGTCTTATTTGTTGTTTATTTATCGAACCCTATGTTGTTATTTGAGGATTTATCGTATTGATGTTGTTTTATGATTCAAAAGATGTTATGTCTCATATGGAGAATTATTATGAATCCGTTGTGTGATTAATCAAAGTTGGTTTATGTTATGAAGACTTTATTCATGAGTTGTGTTCATTCCATTTTCTTTAAGTGTTATGTATCTATTCTAAAAGCATGACATGTTTGTGTGTTGAATGTGTAGCATCCTAATTATTTTAGAAATTTTGCACTCTGATTTTCTATAAAATTATTTGGGGTAGAATTGGGGTGTTACACTTGCTGGCATGAAGGAAATCCTGGCTTTGTGGTGTCAAAGGCAAACAAGGAAAACCAATGTCTTCTGAGTCGAAGGAGAGCTACGGGAGGCCGTTTCTTTGTGACTTGAAGCAAACATGCAAGATGTCTTTTCTCAAACGAAAGCTTGCATGAAGGGAGCCACATGCCCAAACGAAGGGTGTAACCAAAACTTGCATTGAAGGAAGCCACATGCCCAAACGAAGGGTGTAACCAAAGCTTATATTGAAGGAAGTCACATGCCCAAATGGGTGTAACCAAAGCTTGTATTGAAGGAAGCCACACGCCCAAACGAAGAAAGCAACCAATGCTTGTATTGAAGAAAACCACACGCCCAAACGAAGGAAGCTTTGCTGAAACTCATGATCAATGTAACATGCCCCGAGTGATTCAGATGGAGATGTGCCCCTGTCTATTCAGCACTTTTGAGAGATTCTTTGAATCTTGACTTGACTGCCACAAATGAGTTGGACAATAGCATGTCATGCCCCTTGATTTATAACCAATTGGGTACATAGAAGGCTTGTTACTGGAGGTGTCTTTCTCTTTGACACATCATCTGAAGTAATTATGTTTGTTGCAAGGATTTTCATTCATTGAATATTCGTCATGTGAATTTCTCCATTGTCAAACACTTAGTCATATGTAAACAGTGGTATTGAAATGCAAAGCTTATGTCTGTCTTGAAGTTTAAAAATGCATTTTTTAGTAAAACAAAAATTTATAAGAATGTGATATCAACTCAGGATTTATATTAAGCCTTACAGGAATCAGGATACCTTTTTGTAACAGTATGCTTTCGAACTAACTCATGCTTCAGTTAGGACTTTTAAGGGTTGTAACATGGCCTGGTTCAAGGTTTAAGAAATAAAGGATAAAGGCTCAAAGTTTATTTGTATCCAACCTGTTCTTCACGATGTTCTTCCGTCCTATACTCAGTTAATTATGCATTTAGACTCCAATAGAGTTTAGGATTATATAACAGATACTTTGGTGATGGTTCAGAAACCGAAAGTTTATTTGGAGAGGGAGTCATTTTCTTGTAACATTTTTCTTTTGTTGAGGATTTGTAGTGACCTCTTTTTGACTTTATAATCCATATCTTTTGCCTGAACTAAGTCGCTTGAGATTACAGTCAGCAGGATGCCCCCGTTTTTCTCTTAAGTCTCCTTCATAGGTTTTGACTTAACGGACTTTTCTTTTGAAAGATAATAACTTCCTGACTCAATGATTACGGGGAACCATCATTAGTTTTCAATTTAGAAGAATATCTTCGACATTACTCATCGTGTACGAAGGAAAAGCTTGTGAATGCACAATTGATTTTACTGAGAAACTACCCGGCCCCAGGTTATGTTTAAGGGTTTCAATTTGTGTAAAAAAGAAAACTCCTACTTATTAGGCTTAAAAGGGTTGACTAGGAATTAACTTCCTTATATCTCCACTATTTAGGAATTGAAGCAATGTCTATACATCATCAGCAAGGTCTGTTCAAAAGCATATTGTATGAGATTATGGTATTGTTTCATCATCCTCCCTCTAAAGGCTTACAGCTTTAACGCGAGTTGAATAGTAAGAAGCACAGTTTAAATATAGTGAAACAAATATATTAATTCAAGACAAACATATGCAATGCAGTAATGGGAAAAACCAAAGTTTGATATAAATATAAGTGCTTGAACAAACAAGAGAATTTGAAAATAAAAATTCAAATGATCTTAAAGCTTCTCCGCCTAAACTTGTCACTTTAGATGGTGTGCCTTGCAGTTTCGATATTTGAGGTATGATAGAAAACTCAATCTGCCCGTCTTGTGTGAACTAGAAAACTCTTTCATCAATCAGGTCCTAAATCTTATGTTTCAAAGCCCAACAAATGTTAGTGTCATGTCCAGGACTGTTGGAGTAATATGCACACCTTACATTAGGATTGTAGCTAGGAGCGAAAGTATTGGGATTCTGGAGAGGTTCTTTCAATGTAATCAGCTTCATCTTAAACATGTGTTGCAATTCTTGAGACAACGGTATGTTGATTTTGGCAAATTGTCTTTTGGGTGTACCCTGCTTATGTTGATTACCTTGTTGTTGTTGGCGAGGTCGTTGTTGAGCTTGTGATGTAATATCAATCTGGAAAGGCCTTTTTCCATTAACTAAAGAATTAGCAATGTCAACTTGTCTCTTTCCCTCTCTTATTCTCCTCTTACTTTCAACCAAGTAAGTTTCATATCTCATCAGAGGCTGGTTAATAATTAGATCCCCAATTCTAGAAGTTCATCCCATACGGTTGTATCCGACCTGATGAAGCTTGTTGATGAGGATTATCAACACTTCTTTTCCCCAAGCTAAATTTTGGAAAAGAGCCATCTGACCAATCATCTGGATTCTCATCTCAGCTTGCAGTTGTTCCAACTGGTCATCCTGGTTGTCTTCAGAATTCTTCTTGGTCATGTTCTCAGCAAGGAGTGCTTTCAATCCTTCTTGCCTCTTGGCTAAGCTTAGGAACATCTCTTGGAACTGAGCATTTTGGGCCTAGAGATTTTTTATTGTCTGTTTGAGAACCTTTTTTTTAAAATAAACAGTAAGAAGATGAGAAACCTGTCTTGGGAACCTGTTATATAATGATATGTATGGCATGTAGATGCATATGCAATGTTTTCAAGGACCTCGTGGGATTTAAATTTGTTAATTAACAGGAACAGAAATAAAGACTCTTGTTAGTAATTTCAAATTATAATTTCCCTTTAGGATTACAATGAAAATAAAAAGGGTTACAAAGAAACAAAATATTAATTCAAGTCTCTCGTGGACGCTTCCTCTTTGTGTTAACATATGCATTAAGGCTCTTCTCTTTGTGAAGTTGTTTTGTCAGCTCCAACACTTTCTTCTCACTAGAATAGAACTAAGTCTCAAAGGTGTCCCTTTCCTCTTTCAATTGAATCCAAGACTTATGTAACTCTTCAAAGTCAGTAGGAATATCTGGATGAAAAATGGTATGAGGAATAGCTGCTTCAACAACAGACTCCATAATTACTGGTATGAGAGTGGGATATGACATTATAATATTTTGAGCACGAGATTACACCCATCTGATGTAGGGCTCCAAAAGGATAGAGTTTTTGTGTCCCAAAGTCTTTCTATCAACCTTATTCACCATGCCCAAAGCATGTATAAATCTTTGACGGTAACCCTGAGGATCATTCTCATAATCGAATATAATACCCTGGATAAGCATATCATGAGGACCGTTTCTTCGAGCATAACCAAATTGACATAGAGCTAGAGAAGGGTTATAAGTAACGCCTCCCTTTACGCCAAGGAGTGGCACATTAAGAAATTCCCCACAGCGGTCAGTAATAGTGATGTCCTCCTGAAATCGAAAACACCAATAGATATTGGAATGAGAGAGTGACATAAACCTTTGAGACCATCTTAAACCTTGTTCATTCTTCAACACTGATCGGGGAAGGTGAAAAATAAACCACCTGGATAGCAAAGGTATGCAACACATGAGAGTATCTCGCTTCCTCATAGTACGAGTGTGAAGAGAGTGCAAAATATCTCCCAACAAAGTAGGCACAAGATTATGAGTAAGAAATATCTTGATGGTGTTCACATCTATGAGTTGGTCTGGGTTAGGGAATAGTACCAAACTATAGATCAATAGAGCCAAGATCTCCTAAAAAGCATTAAAACTCATAGCATCTAGAAACAATTGAGCCTTCTCTATCAGAAATTTAGCAAGAAGACCCTTGACTCCACTTCTTGTTTCCCAATTAAATATGATGTCTGACCACTTCAAATGTAAGGCTGCCACAATGACTTCAGGCTTTGG
Organism: Vicia faba; assembly: GCA_948472305.1. Lineage (NCBI taxonomy): Eukaryota > Viridiplantae > Streptophyta > Magnoliopsida > Fabales > Fabaceae > Vicia > Vicia faba. The sequence goes on from OX451735.1 coordinate 558,387,092, forward strand.
AATTTTATCTAAACCAGTGAAGGGTGTCTGATCAAGAATAGGTACTCCAAGTAGCTTAGAGAACTCTTCCATTGTGGGCACCAACTGATAATCTGGGAAGGTAAAATAGTGATGTTTAGAATCAAAGAACTGTAACAGAACACTCATCATGTCTTCTTCAAAACCCGATGTAACCAAGCTGAGTAGATAACCATGCCTCTTGGTGAATTGAGATTTTTCGGGGACCTTTGAGACTAACTCCTTAAGCTTGGAAGGTACTCTTACAAAGTTGATTCGAATAGTATTTTTGCGAGCGGAGGCCATGACCTGCAATAAGGAACAAAGATAAATCCCTAGGTCCTTGAAATGGTTAATGAAAATGCTATGTTATGATGTTATGTTCATATTAAGTAAGCAAACACAAACAAGTCACACAAGAGCCTTAGGTTTAAAGGCTTGCATGAAGTCCATAGGTAAGTACCCTTCCCCGTTTAAGTTAAGTTGGCGCAACCTATCCTAAAATAGTAACCGGGTTCTAGGAATCTCATATCACCGATCTTTCTCGTAGGCTTTATTTTAGCACGACAACTGGCTTGCCACCAAAACATCCCGAAAGTCGAATCTTAATGAGCATAGCTTCGAGTATCAACCAACCTTGGACTGCAACAAAGTCGGCCATCTCACTACTTTCTAATGTCCAAGATAGGTTAATTAAGGTTCTAAAAGTAAGATAGTTTAACGACACCACACAGAAGCCTAATGTTATCCTTAACTGACTCAAGGAACATCAGTACAAACCAATGTGTCACACTGACCATAGCCATCACTTCAACCATATCGGTCTACACTGTACAGTCTTCATGATCTATTGCTACTTACCTAAGGCATCCCTACATCCAGGTGTAGGATCTTACAAGCATTAATACCCAAACAACCCTTACATTTAAAGCAAGCAAAGCAAACAATGAAAGAAAATAAAGATAATCTAGACTCTAAGGTAACCCCTCTTTTTTAAGTACTCCCCAGTAGAGTTGTCAGTTCTGTAATACGGTGGAAGAACTGACTTTTTTTGGTTTGATCTAAATGTGTGGATAGCTAGAGTCGCCACCGGCTTTTCTTTTATCCAATATTTAGGAAAGGTGAAAAGAACATGAAATACATTTGATAGATTTTGAGTTTGGGGGGTAAGTTATGAAAAGGGAAGGTGTTAGCGCCCTTTTCATTCGTAGTTACCTACGGGCTCTAAATTGCTTAGCTCACTTTGAAAACTTGCTTTTTGTATGTGTGTGTGATTTATTTGAAAATATTTTGAAATCGCCAATGTAAGGTTGACTTTGTAATGATTCTTGTATCAGTCCTCAAGAATGCGTACAAAGTGTTTTGAAAATATTTGTTTGAAAGTGATGTGTAAAAAATGTTTGTGAGAAAATTTGTGAGCAAGCAATTAGGAGTTTCTTATCCACTAAAGTCTTTCTTATTCTTTTCCTTATCCTTTAGAGATAGTACTATCCATACCATTAGTGGGTAGGTATCCCTATCTATTGGATAGAAAGGGACAGGCGTAGGATTATCGTATGGTCATTGAAGGCAACAGGTAAGGATACTTTAGCAATTTTATCAAAGGGACTATCATCATTTTGTTCGTAGGGACTAGATTATTTTATAGGCAGCTCGAAGGGTCATCGAGGATCATGATCATTATTCGTAAGGGACTATGATGATTTGATCGAGGGTCTTTGGCTAAAGTATCCCCACTTTCGAGGGACGTGACCAATATCGTAGGACAACAAGAGAGGATACCCTAGAGGTGCAAGTGTGAAGAGTGTATTGACTTCAGTTATTTATCTTGAGAATTAGGATTTTCTATGTTCAATTATTAGTCTCGCCATACAAACACTAGTTACTAGCAATTAAATATGTACAGAAAAATAAAGTGTCGAATATAAAGTCCTACGCTATTACATGAATTTGGGAGAGATACATATGTATGGAAAATGCAAGAAAGTAAATTTATGCTATTACATCCTGTGAGTAATTACATAATAGGAAAGAAATGCGAAAAAGTAAATCTAAGCTATTACATCAATAGTGCGACCTATACAATTTTCTATGAATTTAAATAGTAAAAGATAAATGGGAAAAGTGTTAGAAAAATGTTTTTGTTTTTGTGTTTTTTGTAGAAAATAATTTAAATGATAATAGTAATTAAAAACCTAATTCTAATTATTTTTAATATTAAGAAAAAATTTAATTAATTAATAAAATAATTAGTAAAATAAAATTATATAAGAAAAATTTTAATTACTAATTAAAAAGACTTAACCCTAATTTGTTATAGTTTTGAAAAAAGATTAGGTTAGTTAATGATTAATTAAAAAGAAATTAATTAAGAAAATAGAAAATTAAATAGTAAAGAAATAAGAAAAAAGAATGTTAAAATATTAAAATGTTTTTGTGTAGAAACTAATTTAAGTGATAATAATTAATTAAAACCTAATTGTTTCTAATTAATTTTTAATATTAAGAAAGAGGTTAGTTAATTAATTAATTAATAAAAATACATCAAGAATTTAATTACTAATTAAAAATCCTAATTCTAATTTGTTAAAGTATTTAAAAAGATTAGGTTAATAAACTGTTATTTATAAAGGAAATTAAGAAAATATGGTGAAAATAACTTAGGGTTAGTAAAAAAGAAAATTAAGAGGCCAGAGAAAATTAAGAAAATTAAGAATGGTTGGTATGGACTCTTGGGATCTTCAAGAATACAATGGAATGCTTAGAATGGATTATAAGAGGCCAGAGATAAGATTTACAAAATTTGAGATTTTTGAGAGGATGTTCTTGAGGTAATTTTTGTGTCCCTCTTGGTCTGAAGATGTCATGTATTTATAGTGGAAGATTTAGGTCAACAAAAGTGAATCAAATCTTTTGTATTTCATGATCAAATATTTCATGATTTGAATTTCATGATCAAATATTTTATGATTATATATTGATGAAATTACAAAAGATTTGAATTTCATGATCAAATATTTGATTGAAGTTTTACATGAAATCTTTCTTTTTTAGGCCAATCTCATGCCAATCACGTTTTTTGCAAGTTGTCACAAGCTTTTTAGACTTATAATTTGATTAAAAAATAGATCTACATGTCTTATGTCATTTATTTGATATTTTATTTGATTTATTTTGCTTTTAATTGAATAAAATTAAAATAAAAAGAAATAAAAATCACAAAAATAAATAAATGGATTTAGGAGTCTATTATGAGGTCAAGAACATGTTTGGACCTTAAAAGATAGGCCAATTAGCCCAAAAATTCAAATTTGCTCAATTTGAATTTCATGCATTTTTTCAAAATTACCCAACTTGCACAAATCATATCTCGCTCAATTTTTGTCATATGAAGGTGATCTTTGACTTTTTGGAAAGCTCAAGATATCTCCTACAACTTTCATGTTGGTCATTTTTTATTTGAATCCTTTATCTTGATGTAAAGTGCTTTGATAAAAAGTGTCTTTTTGTTGACTTTTAAAATGACATGTAATGTTTTTGCCTATATCTCTTAAATGAAGCATTTTTTTGCCTTGAGCTTAGAGAGACAGAGTTGTAGAGAGTTGAATTTCTTTCACGATAGGCCTTGGTTAAAAAATTTCTGATGTTGACCAAAATTCTTGAAGTTTGACTGTAAGTTGGTCAAAGCTGACTTTTTGTCCAATACAGTTGATTTTCAATCATCTGACTAGTTGACTGAGCAAACTTGTGCTGAAAGGCTTAGAATTTGGTATGAGGATTCTTTGAAGCATGAGAAACCATGAAATCCACTTGAGGAATTAGAAGTCTAATTTCCTTTGAGAAATGTAAAACCCTAGTTGTAGGTTAATGCTTAGGAGGAGGGTTTGTTTGGTCAACTCTTGAGTAGTCTTGAGTGTTTAAGTCCTTCATATGCATGAGGAAGTATCTTGAATTAATTTGTCTTGAAAAATGGGAGGGAAAATTTTTTAGTACAACAGTGTGCAACACCTAGGGAAACGTGGCCCTCAGGGGTTATTTTTAACCCTACTTCAATAGCCATGATTGAGCATTCAACGCCGAACGTGGATCTAGGAAGGCATGACATATCACCCTCTCAAATTCCATCACCTGTTCAGCTCCCCGCACATCGAACATAGAAGACCACCTTCATTTTCTCACACAAATGTGTCCTCGAAGAAATTACGAAATAAGCCAACGTGTAGCGATAAAATCACGGGTGAAACCAAATGCTCACTACGAGCGCACGCGAACCATTGACCTAGATCTTGGCATAAAACATCCTTGTCTTGATCAATGGGCACAAACAAAGCTCTTTCCTCTCCGGCGCACGGGTTGGCTCCAAGTCATTACTCTTATCCTCTAAAGAAATGAATTAGGGGGCTCGTGCTCTGGACTATGTAAGTGGCTAAGCACGACCCAATCCACTCTTGCATTCAGGGAGGCCCAAAAGCATTGGCCTAATCAATTAAGGCTAGAAAGGGCACTTTCCCGTATGATCCTCGGTTGGGGACACGTGGCCGGCTGCCACTGTGATCGACTATACCATATATGCCTTTACCTATGCCTTTGTCTGCGATAACGACTAGTTCCCACTCTGTCCGTGAGATGCGGGGCAGCTTTCCAAGACGACGAGCATGAGTTGCTCATCCTTGCTTTCATACAGAAATCCTGGCAGTTACCTATTTTGGGCCTGAATTCTGGATGCCCGACCCAGAATAGGAACCAATGGCCAAGCGTTGGGGGAACTATAAATACCCTCACACTTATGACGGTTAGGTAATTCAACTATTATCCATAAATTCTCTCACGTATCTCTACACTCTTACTTATTTCAGCATCAGAGTTTCTTGCAGGTACACCCTACTCCTCCTCTGTGACTTCAACACTACGGATGAAGTTACTGGCCTATTACAGGTTATGATCACCGATAAGATTAGTCACCATAATGTTTTCTTTCGCAAATGTTTCTGCAGCGTTCTCTAAAATGTTGTTGCTGCCCTGCAGCCTACCACTATTGCATCCTCCTTGTGTGGTCATGATCAAGAGCGTATTCTCATCATCCACCTCTTGTCTAGCAACCTTAGCTCTATCTCTTTGAGATTCTCTTTGTTTCGCATTTCATTCCCTTTCTAAATGACCAAGCTTTTGGCAATTAAAGCATTGTATCTTACATTAGTCAAACTTTTTGACTTCACCTCTAAGGTTGCCTTGACTACCATTTTTGTTGCAGCTGTTATCACCCCTTTGGCACGTCAAACTCTTCGAATTTTGTGACTCTTTTCCACCAAACTTTTGAAAATTCCCTTTACTATTCATGGGTCATTTTCTTTCGACTTCTTGTTCTTCTTATTGAATCATGCTTGCAAAGAGATCTCTGCATTTTCCTTGTCTTTATTTCTCTCCTCCATCCTTTGCTCATGAGCCTAAAGAGAGATTTGAAGCTCATCTTAGCCCAATGTGAAAGATCCTTAAACTCTTCAATCGCTACTACTATGTTGTCAAATCTTGCAATCAAAAAATGCAAGATCTTCGACACAACATTCTGCTCCCAAACAGTTTCTCCACAAGACTTAATTTGATTCACCAATCACGTAATTCGTGTCATGTAATCATTAGTTCTATCATTCTCCTCCATTTTAATCAATTCAAATTGACATTTGTGAGTTTTTAACCTCTCCACCTTTTCCTTAACAACCCCTGCATATGTCTTTTCCATGATTTCCCACGCTTCCTTTGCCAACTCGCAATCACTAATTTTCTCAAAGTTGTCACCATCAACACATGAATAGATCAAGAACAAAAATTTGTAACCTTTCTTCCTCGATTGTTGCTCGATGTGCATTCGTTGCACCTTCGACAAGGAGATTCACCATATTCTTGGTCACTTCAAGAACATCTTGGTAGTCAAGCAATACCTTCATTTGCTTGCACCATTTATCGTAATTCTTCGTATCAAGGGTTGGTAGTTTTGTGGGGACTCTATCATTAAAGATGGAATTCATGTTGCACAACAGATTATGCTTCAGAACTAGGCTCTTGATGCCAAATGTTGGAACATACAATCACACAATTGGTGGACAATGCAAGATTTAGAGCTTGTGGAGAAGATGATAGTAAGAGAGAAGAGAATTAGAGAGAGAGAGAGAGAGAGAGAGAGAGAGAGAGAGATATGATTGAGGGTGAGACTGGATATTTTTATTAACAAAAGATGAGGATACTTCCAATGCATTTATACAAGTGTTATATAACAATTGAGACCTAAAACAACTCATTAAACAACAAGAAAAAGCTAAAAATTGTACTCGTAACCGGTTAACACAAATCGTTAACCGATTACACAAACTAAAAACAGAAATTCAAGTGTCAGGTGTAATTGGTTAACATGTTTCGTTAACCGGTTACAGCAACTCAAAAACTACATTTTCTTGCTCCATAAGTGCTTTTTGTTCCCGCTGTAACTGATTATACCCCGTTTTAATCGGTTACAACACTTAAATTATCAGGATTTCATCCAACACCATAATGTTCTGTTGGTTTAATCAACTACAAATTGAAATGTTCATCCATTCTCAACACTAAGGCTTAACATTGACCAATCTAACAAAAAATAATAACGTCACAAATTCAGCTTGATTTATTTTTGCATTGTCTCTCATTTGTTTTGAACACGTGGTGTACAAGATAAAAATTCTAGTAAGAAATAAATGGTAGAAATTACGATGATTATATTTTTGTGGTTTGGCAACCTTTTGGAATTTTCAAAGGAATTGAGAAATACTTAAGATATAAAATAGAGATTAGTTTGAAAATTTCAGACATAAATCGGTTTGATCGAATTGGATAAATTAGTTTATCTATATTTCTTTTTTTCATAACTTTTTGTCTCACACATCAAAGATTTGATATGTTTGAATTTTAAACTATTTTTCGATTTGTCAACGTTGTATTATGTTTTGTAACCTTTTATCCTAACAAATTATTTGAACTATTTTCTCGGTCTAGAAGTTTAATAACTGAAATTTTAGTTTTTAAAAATAAATAAGTGAAATGTAACAAATTTCTTTTCGTATGATATTTTTGCCAAGCTGGATTAACGGTTGCAAACCACTTGAACTTAAAAAAAATTAAATATTTATTTTATTTGACTCCAATCTAATACACATTTTCTTTTAGATTATAATTTACGTGGATATTCCTAGTAAGTCAGATGTCCAAATCTTCTTTCTAAATATTATTGTAGAGCAGGATTAGGTAATACTAAGAACCACTAGAAATTGATTATTTCAATTTGTAGAGACAGCTACAGATTGTATATTTTTTAGATCTACTAACTTAAACACAAAATCTAATGGCTAGTCTTTGATATAGAACGAGTCCACAGTTATTATACTATACTAGTCAAGGTGATGATATAGTGTGAACATGCATGGGTTTGATTTCAACCAATGTAAACTGAAACTGTAATTAATAGAAAATACAAACATATATAAATGCAAACCAAAGAAGATAGGAGTATATAAAACAAAGTTTAGCAAAATGAATGGACAATTCATGCATAAATTAAAAAACAATAATAATTAGTTAATTAATAATGTACATATTATCGAGTCAACATTAGACCTCAACCACGTTCTATAAATATCACTTTTTCATACTCACAATGCAGCAATTATTCAACCTCACTAAGCTATATTATCAATTGAAGGTTAAATATTTTATGTTTAAATATATTTAAAAGTGAGTTATAAATTAACTTTGAGTTATATATATTATATTAAATGATCATTTATTGTCATCTAATTGTTAACTAGATTGAATATGTACCTTAACTTATACCACAGTAAATATACTAAAGTTGAGTTGCAAACAATGAGATGGATCGTTAAGTCTGGGAAAAAATTGATCAGAGATTCATTTTTCTTTTTTAACGATTCAAAGGTTAAAGTTTAGTACTAGTATAAATATTAACTAATTATTTTATGTATATATGGATACAGGACGCGTGGTGGAGAAAAAAAGTCAAAGCTCAGCAAAGGAGGTGGTGGACAAATTAATAAGAAAGGACCAAAGGAGACAAAGAGTTTGGAAAACAACTCCAAAAATTCAGAGGCAGAATGATAACAATGGATTGAAGCTAGGTAGTGTGCAAAGATAAAATACTACTAGTAACTAGTCTATATCTATGGAAATGGTGATGTTTGTATTTTTAAATAAGAGTAATTGTTTGAGTGTTCCCCTAGACGAGTTGATTAATAACAGAGAAAAAAGTGTAGACCCCCAGATTTGTCATGTATAATTATGTTCCATATGCAGATAATATATATTTTTTGAGCAAATAAAAGAGTTTTTATTTTTTTTTAAAAAACAGTTGAGGTAGAAAATCAATCCTAAGATCCAGATCTCTAAAAGACTAAATAACTAAATAAAGTAAGAGAACTTATACAAATTCATAATCTATGATAAAAATTGGTCAGTTTCTTAGTCCCACCCGTCAAAGTATGTATCAATAATGTCTCGAACTCGAAGCCCTCCTTTGTACTATTCTAGAATATAATCGTGTTCCTAATGCTCCAAACCTGGTATATTGTCTCTACTACAACCATCTTTACTAATTTTGAGATACACCATTTCTCACGAGTCATTCTAGTAAGCCAATTGATCTCAGGATCTCAATCATCCGGATTATGATTAATGTGTAACCAATTCAGAATTTTAATTCAAATCCTCTTAGTTTTCACACACTCAAAAAATAGGAGCTTACAACTTTCCAGATCGCCACAGTAAACACAAAGTCCATTTGTACTTGTTCCAAACTTCACCAATCTATCTTTAGTTGGAATCCGTTTTTGGCAAGTCACCCATAACATGAAACTTGCTCTAGGGCGCACAAGATTGCCAATAAGCATCTTCCTCCACAACACTTTCGATTTATCACCTCGAAGCATTTGATACACAAGTCTTGTCACATATTTCCCTGATGCCTGAAAATAATTCCACACAACAGTATTCATGATAGAGTCTTTATGCTTGAATATTGCTTTCATTATCCAACAACAATGAGCAACAAGTTTATATGTTCTAGTATCTTCTTTATTCATATAAAACTTGTGAATGCAGCTAATCCATAATTTGTCCTTCTTTGCACTAATGTTCCACAACATTTTTTCCATTGTGGATTTATTCCACTTATTAAGTGCAATCATATTTATCCCACCAGCAGACACAAGATCACAAACATTATCCCACAAAATGGGAGCTTTTTTACTACGGCTATCTTTTTTTGTTCAGAGGAAATTTCTACATAGTCCCTCCATAGGAACGAGCACCTTCTTTGGTAAAGGAAAAATTTGCAGCCATTATTTGCTATTGAAAACATGACACTTTTCACAAGTTGCAATCTCTCAGCATAAGATAAAATTATAGTACTCCAATGGTAAATTCTCACTAACATCTTTTCAATCAAAGGTTGTAAATTAGCAATGGAAAGTTTCCTACTATCTAGGGGAACCCCCATATATTTAAAGGGCATCTTACCTATATCAAAACATGTTTCTTGCTAAATAAGCCTCTAAGTCACAACATTCATACCTCCAAAGTAAATTTTTCTCTTTAGGATGCTCATCTTTAGACCAGTAGTGGTAGAAAATTCCCTAACTTTTCCCATTATTAGCTTAATAGACTCCATATCTCCTCTAACAAACATGAGAACGTCATCTGCAAAACAAAGATTAATAATTTTCAACTTCTCACATTTATGGTGGAAGTTGAAATTGTGATTATTATTCAGTCCATGGATAACTCTATAAAGATACTCCATGATGAGGACAAACATGAGGGGAGAGATATGATCTCTCTGTCTCAAACCCTTTTTCTTTGAGAATACCACTAGGACCACAATTGATAGCGAATTTGTAAGATACAGGTGTTACATAAGCTAGGATCCACTTTATAAACTTTTGAAGGAAGTCCATAGCACGTATAATTTGAGCCAAAGAGGTTTATTCCATAGTGTCATACACTTTTTGTATGTCCATTTGGACTATACATTTAGGAAAAATACACTTCCTCTCATAGCCTCTGACCAACTCTTGTGCAATCATTATGTTATCATGTATAATCCTCCCAGGTACAAAGGCAGATTGGTTCTCATTGATGATGGAGTTTATAGCTTTGCCAAGTCTTACAGTTAGGATCTTTTATATCATCTTATAGATGGTAATGCAACAAGAGATGGGTCTCATATCCTTATGGTTGTAACATCAAAAGATTTAGGAATCAAAGTGACTAAGGAGCATTTTATAGCTTTTTACATCCTGCGGGTATCAAAGAATTCCTTAATAGCAGCAATAATATCATGTTTAACCAATTACCAGGAATCTTTGAAAAAGAAAGAGGTATACCCATCAATCCCAGGTGCTTTAGTGTTTCCTATATTCAGTAAGGCATTCCATATCTCTGTATCCTCATATCTTCGGTTCATTTCTCTAAAGGAATAGTTTCCTTTAGATTTTCTTAGAGACCTATTGATCACATACGTTGAAGTGGAAATAGCTTCTCCCCACAAGATGTGAGACAAATTCTTCTCTTTCAGCATGCTCCTTATCATATTAAGCAAAGTTCTATTTCTTCTTTCAAAAAGACCATTGTGATAAGGGGTGTATGGAGCAGTAACCTCATGCTCAATTCCATTCTCCTCATAGAACTTCTGGAACCCTGTAGAGTTGTACTCACCTCCACCATCAGTTCCGAGAACTTTCAACTTTTGACCCTTCTGTTTCTCGGCCTTCACCTTGAACTTCTAGAACTCAGTAAACACATCATGCTTAAACTTGATGAGTGCTACCCATGTCATTCTTGTGAACTCATCCACAAATTACACAAAATACTTGTTTCCTCCAAGTGAAGGTATTGGAAATGATTCACATACATCTGAATGCACTACTCCCAAAGCATGATTTTCTCTTGGGGCTACTTCTAATAAAAATAGAAATCTAGGTTGCTTGTCTTTCATCCATACCTCACATAACTTATCATGCTTCATAATCTTCGGAATGCCATGTACCAGCTTCTGAGAACTCATATGCCCTAAGCTTTTGAAGTTTAGATTCCCAAATCTCTTGTGCAACAAATCACTATCACCTTCAGTGCCTTCTACACTAAGGAATTTAGTCTCAGTTGTCTTAACATTCATGTTGAATATTTTGTTTCTTCCATGCTCAGATTTCAGAATCAACTTTCGATTGTAGTTGTAACACGGTGGGAGAACTGACTTGGGTGTTTTGCGTTTGATCACAATTGTTGCGGATAGCAAGAGTCGCCACTGACTTTTCTTTTATCCAATAAGGAAAGGCTGAAAAGAACAGGAAAGACCTTTTGAGATTATTTCTTGAGTTCGGGGGGGTAGGTTATGAAAAGGGAAGGTATTAGCACTCTTTTCATCCGTAGTTATCTACGGGCTCTTAGTTGCTTGCTAGATCACTTGCTTTTGTTTGAAAATGTGCTTGTGATGTGGGTTTAAAAGTATTTTGAAAAACGTATTTGTAATGATTCTCGTTTCTATAAGAATGTGTACAAAGTGTTGGTTTTGAAAATAGTTCAAAGAGGTGTTTGTGGAATGTGTTTTTGAAAATGATTTTGAAAAGTGTCTTTGTAATTATTCTCGTCTCTATAAGAATGCGTACAAAGAGCTTTGTCTTTTGAAAATGTTTCAAATGAAAGTGTTGTTGTATAAAATGTTTTTGTTATGAGCAAGCGAGCAACTATGAGCATCCTACCTACTCAAAAGGTCTATGTTCTTTTCTTCCTCCTTTAGATGTTGCTATCTTACCATTTATTTGGTAAGAATCCCCATCGTTGGATATGAAGGGACGAGCGTGGGTCGTTTGTACAGTCATAGAAGGCAACCTATGAGACGCTTTAGCAATTTTCATTTAGGGACTAGATCGTTTACCGAAAGCAACATTGAGGGTCATCGAGGAACTACGATCTTTTATCGAGGGTCTTTGTTAAAATGCTCATATTCGAGGGACGTGACTATTTTTCCAAGGCAACAAGTGGGATTAACCTAGAGGTGCATGTGTGAATAATGTGTTTGATTTGCATGCATTTTGTCTTTAATTTTTGGGTTGTCTAATTGTTGGTTTTATCTTGCCATACATCCTAATTACTAAAATTTGTACAAAAGCAATAAAAACGCAGAAAATAAATCCTACACTATTACAACCAAATTTAATAGCAAGAAAATGTAAAGACAAAACAAAATAAAAGGAGGAAAAATGAGTGCTTTGATTTGGGCAGTAGAACTATTCGATTCTACTTCTCTGGCTCCCTTCGATTTGGGCTTAGCATGGAGCATGAAATGCAGCCTTCGATTATGCCTTTCTGCTTTCTTTGATTGAGGCCTGGAATCAGCATGAGGTGCACTCTTCACCTCAAGCTCCTTGCTTCCTTATTCTATTGGGCCTGGCAGTCAGTGTGGACAACTTTCGTTTCTCCCTTTTTTGCTCCTTCGAATGGTCTGGAAGTCAATGTGTGGCGAAGCCTAAGGCCACACTCTTTGTTCTGCTTGCAACTGTGAAGCAGCCAGGGGGAAGCCTAAAGCTTCTATTCATACTTCTTTCATCTTGTTTTCTTTCGTTTGGGATTTAAATAATAACATAGCCTGAGGCCATGTTAGCATTGTTTCATGGCCAGATTAATTCTTAAAACATGTTTGATAAACAAAGAAAACAAGCCATAAGATTAGTAACGAAAACAAAAAAGAGAAGGTGGAAATGAAATGAACCAAAGGTTAATGATGATGTCTTGAACGAAAGGAAATGATTATTTACATGTTATGCTTGAAACGAAAAAACCTAAGGTTAAGAGAACTTACCTTGCTTGAAGCTAGAACGTGTGTTGGACCTTGAGTGGCTACCCTGAGTGCTTCTGGATTCGAAGGAAAGAAACAGGGGTATTGTTTCTAGTACTGGATTCAAAAGAGGAACCAAGCGCTGGATTACTTCATATTTGAAAGAGAAAAAGAAACAAATGTTGTGTTTCTTTATATTCAAAGGGCCAAGGAAACAGGTGTGGTGTTTCTTCTGGATTCGAAGGGCCAAGGAAACAGGTGTTGTGTTTCTTCTGGATTATGGTGTAATCTCAAGCCTCAACTCAACTTTAGTTTTGATGAAAGACAAACAAGCTAGTTTGATGAAAGACAAACAAGCATTATGGAAAGAAGGAAAAGAAGTGGAAATTAACTTAAAGCATCATTCACTCAAAGCTTCAAGGATCTTGGCAAGCAATCAAGTATTTTAATTCTCAATTAAACTACATTGATTAGAAATGCTCAAAAATGATATACACACTTGCCACATCACTTCAATTATATTTCAAAACAACTTTTAAGTTTTTCTCTGCTGTAAATCGATTAACATCTTGTGTAAATCGATTTACACATGCTTTTTTAAAAAACTGTTTGCTCCTGCCAGCAATCGATTTACAGGTTGTGTAAATCGATTGATCACAGAACAAACTGACTTTTTAAACTCTTGTAAATCGATTGACACAACATACTAATCGATTTACACTTCAAATTTTTTGAAATTCTGAATGTTACAAACACGTGCAATCGATTTGCATCTTATGTTAATCGATTTGCACATTGAAAATTTTGAAAAATCTGAACTGGTTTCAAGATATCCTTCACACCTTTTCTCCAATAGTTGTATGATCAAACATTGCATCTTGTCAAGGTTTTTCAAACAGAAAAGTGTCCTTTTGGAAAGGTATCTTGATTACTATATATTACAAAATCTTTCAAATCATAAACAACTCTTCTCTTATGCAATAATTCTGAACTTTGTAAAATATTCAAACTTCATATTTCTTAACTTTTAAGAACAAAGATTTTCTGCACTTTCACACATATAAAGAACAGAAATCTTTGAGCATTATCTAACCATTGTGTTACAGTTTGAATTGCTTACAAGAGAAGAAAGAAGAAACTTCAAAGAAGTCACTCTATGTGATCAACATCTTTCAAGAAATCATACTTCATAAAAACATACAAAGTGTAACTTATTTCCAGGATTGTTGGAATTAAGTATTAGATTACTTTTGTTCCTTGTTCTCCATTGTTGGAAACAAGAGGTATCTTTTGAGAGGATTGTTCTCATTAGACTTATTGGAAATCCAAGAGGGTGTTCTTGGTTATTTGTTAGGGTCTTTAGTGGATAAGACTAGGAAGAGTCTTGTAAAAGTTCTAACAAAATAGTAAAATCTCTTGCGTGTTTGCAAGGGGACTGGACGTACTTCCGGGGTGTGGAAGGAACCAGGATAATTCTCCGTGTCTCTTTACTTTCTGCACTTTACAGTTTTCAAAGCACTAAATCAAAACCAGAAAGTATAAAATAAGTCAAAAATCGACCACCACCTAATTCACCCCCCCTCTTAGGCGCAATCTTAAACTTACATATGGGTTTGTGTTTAGTGTTTGGGAATCTTAAGAGTTTAAGAGTTTTGAGAGTTTAATGATTTTTGAAGATTCTTTCCACCACCCAAAAAAAGTCCTCTCTTAGCTTGCAAATGTTTCTCTATTTATAGAGCAAGGGGTAGAGGTGCTGGAGTAACTAGGTTTGTAGGATAACAAACCATGGTTTGGTTGAAACGAAAACAAAATTCATCCCTTTCGTTATTCCCTAGTTTCAAGTACAAGTGGGGGCCTGCTGTCTGTTGGGGGTAGGAGATTGAACGTATGCTTTTGGAATTGCTTGCGTTCAGACAAAAATCATATTAGGAGCTAATTTTGTGACTAAAGTACTCTTTATGAAAAAAAAGGGTACATAGCTTTTTGATATTTTATCCAAGAATAGTATTATCCAGTAGACAAAGCTTCGAACCTTTGTGTAAGCCTCTGATTATGTAAGGATTTGGAAGCAACATAGCCTGACAAGTGAGATTTGAAGGATAAGGCTATGAGATTTGCTCAAAGTTCTTCAAATAAGCTTGCTTTGAAGGGCTCAGATTGGATTCGAAGTATGCTGATTCGAAGGGAACCAAAACTCCAATTGAAGCTTTGTGTGAAGGTGGCTCTTGTCCAATCGAAGGCTTGCCTGCTAGAGGTCACATGGCCAAACGAAAGGATGCATGCAGGAGGTCCCTGCCTTGTGCCTGCTGTAACGCCCAGATATTTAATTATTTATTTAATTAAATATTGTTTTGAATATTTTATTTTTTAATTCGAATTTTTATCGTTGAAGTCAGGATTATTTTATTAAGTGGAATAATAATTTAATCAGGTTTATATTGGTATAAATAAGTTGGAGTAGCATTTTACTAGTAAGCTTAGAATTGATGTTGGGCTTAAGTGTGGTGTCGCGGAGTAATAAGGAGGGTGTATTCGTTAGGCCCATTTAAGTTACTAAGAATTGAATAATAGTATTTTATTAGAAAATTAGAAGAAAGAGAGAAAGTGGTGTTATCAGGAAAAACAAATAAGAGAAAGGAGAATAGGGTTTGTGAGAAGAGGAGAAGAACAAGGAAAAGTTGCTGCTAGGGCCAATCTCAGAAATTCCATTGAAGCTTCCTTAAGTGCTTTCAAAAATAAAACCAGGTAAGGGTGGGTTTCCTATACTATAATAGGTTGTATGTGGGAATTGTATGTGGAATTGTTACTATTTTATTGACTTATGATTGGCTTGTGTTGTTGTGATAATAAAGATTAATATTGATTCAGTTATAGAACTGTCAATGAAAATATATGGGTTGTTGTGTTATTGTAGGGGTTGAGTTTGGATTAGGAGACAGAAGAATTACTGAAGCAATATAAGGACTACGCATAGAGAATTAAGAAGAAGGAATGGAATGGGGAGGTTGTCGTTCGGCAACTTGTGGATGTGCCGTTCGGCACTGGTTGTATGTGGGGGGGGGGGGGGGGGGGGGGCTGTCGTTCGGCAGCCTTTAGATGAAAGAGGGAGTGTCTATCGGCACTAGGCAAGGGTGGGAGAGAAGTGCCACTTGGACACTGTGAGGCAGGGGCACTTGCTTCTGTCTGTTTCCTTTGTTTTTCTGCTTGTCCTTCTAAGGCACTATACTGCATAATTTTTAATAGATATCAGTAATGGCTCACAGCAGTATATATAAATGTCATTGTTTTCAGTAGCAGTAAATTAAATTTAGTTACTAGAAGCTAATTTATGTGGAAGAATAGCACACACATTAGTTGTATAATAAGTTAACAATGTTAGGGAGAACAAATAACAGTGGATTATATATATTTCAAAGGGCTGAATTAATGTTTTATTGGTGGTGAAAATAATTTAGAAATGGGATTAATTTATTAAGTTGGTAAATAATTGGAGACGAGTTGATTAATTCGGTATGTTGGTATATTGATGTATTTTGAGAATTGAACGAAATTTAATTTTTTTTCGATATATCTGTGGTGAATAAATGTTGTGTATTTACTCTTGATTAATTGGTGATAATGGTGATATAGGACTTTGGCCAATGTTGAAGGTGTAAACTGTTGTTATGTTGACCTTTATTATGTTGTTGTCGTTGTTGTATTGCCAAGTTGTGGTTGTTTATACAATCGCATCGCATAGCATAGCATTAAAGTTGGCTTGGATTGGCATGCTCTAAGTTGGAGCGAATGCTCACCACGTTGGCCTTTATTGGCAAGAATTATGTTGAGGGATTATGCCTTATGCCTCGGTAAATTGGAAGTTTCTAAGTTGAGAGTTCTGCTCCAATGGTACCATATGCATTTGCATAATTGAGTCGCATTTGGAGTCATTGATTTGTTGCTTATTTGAAGTTGTTGTACCCCAAAATTTGCCCTCGCGCTTTTCCACAAGAAATCTCAGCTTCAAACATTTCCTGACTTCTCAAACTGGCTCAAGAATCGGACAAACGGACTTTTCTTGACAGTCAAGCAAAACTAGGGTTTTTACTGATGTTCAGAGCTCTGAATTGTTTCATACAGTGGGCTTAGGGTTTAGTTGATTTTTGGTTCAATTTTGATCAAGCGAGCGTGATTTGGCATTTAATCGGGAATTAGGGTTTTATGGGCATATTCTCAGAAGAATTTGAATTCCACAGCACTTTGCGGTTTATTTCAAGATTCGGATTAAAATTCGCGTTATCTTGGTTCAATCAGCAAAAGAGACAGTGGTTTTGAACTCAGTACGTTTTGATTGGGCCAGTCATATACAGGGTGCAGTATTGGATTCACAGTGTTTATGCGTTTGATCAGTCCATTTGGGTTAATTGCTGCTTTGCTTTGGATGTTGAATAAGACAGACTTAATTGATCAATGTTGTTTTATTTAAGTTATTCATTATTCTAAAATTGAATGATTGAAATTTATCTTTCAATTGTTTTAATTCTAAGAATTTTAAATAAATAAATAAGCAATAAAGAAAATTAGAACCAATTGGATAATTTGGATTTTTATTGATATCTGAATTATTTGTACAAATTGTTGTTACAGACAATAATTTACATTTAATTTAAATATTACATAGAATGAAAAAACTATCCTATTTTCTAAATATTCTTCGTTCTTCACTCCGCTCCGGTATTCCATTTTTTTCATCTGCAGAAAGAAACAAGAAAAGTCAGAAAGCAGTTAATTAAAAGACAGATAAAATATTGCTCATCATTAGGGGCCACTGACTGGGATCAGTTGCCCTCCCTGCAAATCACGGGATTTCTCCCGGTTCACAGAGAGGGAAGATTTTTATTTCATGAAATGCAAATGCATAAGTTATAAATTTCAAGCTGCATAGAAATTCAAAATCCAAAATCCAAACTGAAAAGTTCAATCTCAACTTTCTATCCAAAAGCAAAGGCACTAACTGTCAAAATGCCAAAGAAAATCAAGGAAGTACAATTGCTGCATAGTCAAAATCCCAGGCTGTCAAAGAAAGATATGGGACATATCACAAAGTCCCAAGATATCAAAGAAATGCAAAGTCAGAGCAAAGCACAAAAGCTGGAGAAAAAGATGCAAAATGTGTTATGCAAGAAAACCCAAATCATCATTTCCCTAGTCAAACCCCTTCAGAACATAGTACAAAAATAACATTATAAAATTCTTTATTGTACTGTAAAGTGAGAAGAAAGAGAGAAAAGCAAGCATAGTTCAGGTTCAGCATAGTTCAGGTTCAGCATAGGCAGAGTTCAGCAGGCCAAGACAGTTCAGAAGAGATAGAAGAAAACAAAATATACACAAACCAATGCAGAAGAGAAGAGAGAGGAATATATGCAGAGCATACCAATTCTGCCTCAGTACACACAAGCCAATAAAACAGTTCAGTTAAAGCAGAAGCAAAAGAGAACCAAACACTATCAAAACCTGAACCTTGTCCAAAACCACCAAAACCTGCATCAGGCCTCAACCATCCAACACAACTCTGCATAACAAATATACAGAAGCTAATACAAAGAAGTAAGAGTTTAGAATAGAGAAAAAATCCCCAAAACTCAGAATATCCTGTCATATCCAAACCAATCCTCAAACCCATAACATAAAACATACTGAACCTGTCAAAGTTTAGACCAAAAACAACAATAATCTTCAAAGTCCAAACTTGCTGTCAAAGCTTCACCATAACTACTAAAGCCATGAAACACAACAAAGTCTCAAACCATGCTAAGTTACTGTCAACACCAACCTCTAACCTTGTCAAGTAAAACAACATAACATAAGCAAAGCTGCTGCACCAACATTAGCCTCACAAACACGAAACCAATTCCTAAGCCCTCAGTACAAGCATCATCGGGCAACAAAAAGCACCAGAAGGCATCTAACTCAACGGTCATTCAAGGGGCAAAATCATAAGCAACAAGAGAAGAAGAGAGAAAGCGTCAAAGGCAACAATTCAAAAGCATCAAGAGAGCC
This sequence comes from Vicia faba, assembly GCA_948472305.1. Lineage (NCBI taxonomy): Eukaryota > Viridiplantae > Streptophyta > Magnoliopsida > Fabales > Fabaceae > Vicia > Vicia faba. The sequence continues at coordinate 558,405,999 of OX451735.1, forward strand.
TCAGAAGCAAGCTTCATCATAGGCAAGGCAGCAATGTTCTAAACACTCAGGCAACAATTCCAAGAACATACAAAATTCCCAAAGGCATCATAGTGGACGAAGAAGATAAAAGAGAAGTGAATTAGGGTTTCTCAGTACATATCATCATCAAAACCTTAATCATAAGCAACAAGAGCGAAAATACCAGAAAGCGTCGAAAGCAAAGCAAGCTCAAAGTTCCTCACGCCGCTCCGGCCTCCTAAGCATCACACTCCTCCGCCTCTCCTCCATCTCCCAAAATCAGGTAGCAATCTTCTCCCCCTTTCCCCTTCACCACATCATAATGGTACAGATTCGGAAATCAGAACCCAAATTGAAACACAAATTCGTAAAAAAGGAGATAAAACATAAAGCGTTGTAATCAAACCTTAAGTCAAGAGCGCCGAGACCGTGCCTTGGAGGGAAGAAAGGTGTGGAGAGTGATGCTGGTGGCCGGATGAAGATGAAGATGGAAAGAACGTTGAACAGACGAACGCGCTGTCGTCACCTCACAAACCCTAACTGTCGTTCTGAACACAAATGCCTAACCCTAAAGAAATCTGTTTCAAACCTTGGGCCAGACCCGCTGCTAATCTCCTCAAAAGCCCATTAAGATCACAACTTCTAACCAAGCATTTTCTAAACACTAACCTTTTTATATATGTTATCTAAACATTTCATTTTTTTTTACAAGAATCATTTTAATACAAAATATATTATTTTACATTTTAATTAAAACCTTTTTATTATATATACTTTTTTTAACTTAAAAACATTTTTTAACACATATTGAAATACATTTGTATATATTATCTTTTCTTTTTTCATACACAATTAAATTGAAAATACTTTTTTTTTTATTGAAAAACATCATTTGTACATATTATACATTTTTCATACATAATTAAAATTAAACTCTTTTTTTTAGTTAACATTCTTTTTATACATAATAATTCAATACATCTTTTAATATCGAAATTCACAAACATTTGGACTAAAATACTTTCCAATTAAAATTGAACATTTAATCAAAACACTTCATTTTTCTTTTGTACATAATTAAACAAAAAATCAAAGATTCGTTTAAAACATGTATCTAGGTCAAAACCCTAATACGATTCAACTTCACACTTCGCACTTGTACATAATTACACAATTCATATACATATACATCTCACATTTACACTTACACAATATATTGCCCTATACACATTTTATCTTATATTTGTACATTCGATATTTACATTTTTGATTGTGACATTCGATTTGGTTGTAAATACTATAAGTCTCATCCCCTTGTATATTTATATCCCCACTCCCGGACACTATTTTGTAATAGCGTAGATTTTATATTCCGCAATTTACAGTTTTCAATTATGCCATGGTTAGACCTAGGGTTTGTATGTACATAAAATCAAACGCTAGATAACCTAATACAAGACAAATACATGTAATCAATACACAATCACACTTGCACCCTCTAGGGTAATCCCACATGATGCCTTCCAAAATGGGCCATGCTTGCACGTCGAGCATCTTTGGCAAAATAAAAGCAAATGATCACAAGTCCCTCAAAGTGTTGCCTAAATGGAATGATCATAGTCCCTTCAAAACAAATTGCCAAAGACACTTGGCACCATTGCATTCATGGTCCATACGATGACCCGCGCCCGTCCCGAATAAACTTCCTAAACGCAAAATTGTCCATCAATTTCAATGATGGAACAAAATTGTTAAAAGGGGTTAAAACATGACAAAAACCTTTGAGTACAATAGGGTAGACAAAACTCTTAGTTACTTGAGATCAAACTTGCAAAAACACTTGCCTTCTTTTCAAAAACCACAATCCACAACACTTTCAAACAAACTCTTAAAAACATTTGAAAACATCTTTTCGAAAAGATTCACACTTTTGTAAAACACTCAAACACGAGTCAAATACATTAGTTGCCTAAGACAAGGCATCTTTTTCCAAAACATTTTCAAAAAAGCACCCACACACACACCATTTTCAAAGCAATCGAAAAAACAAGGCAAGTGATCTAAAAAACCAAGTAACTAAGAGCCCATGGATAACCATGGATGAAAAGGGTGCTAATACCTTCCCTTTTCATAATCTACCCCCCCGAACCCACGAAATATCTCAAAAGGTTTTTGCTGTGCTTTTTTAACCTTTCCTTTAGGATAAAGTAAAAAGTCGGTGGCGACTCTTGCTAACCGCACAAGTGCGAATACGAACGCAAAACACTAGTCAGTTCTCCCACCGTATCACAAAACTGGCGACTCTGCTGGGGATAATTTTAAAGTGGGGTTACCTTAGGGTTTAAGATCACCTTTACTTTTAATTGATTGCTTTGTTTGCTTTACATTTGTGGGCTTTGTATCGGAGTTTTATAGATCCTAACCCGGATCTGGGGAAACCCTTTTAGGTAGCAACAAGGCTGTGAGGGAACTGTGCGGGGTATACCGACATGGTTGAAGCAGTCTGCTACGTTGATGTGGCACTTTGGTGTGTACCGGTAACCCTTGAGTTCAGTCAAGGAGAGTACGGGGCCGCCGCGTGGTGTCGTGAAGCATCAACTGACCTTAGAACCTTAATTGACCATCTTAGCCTTTTTAGGGTAGTGAGATAACTGACTTTGGTGCAGTCCGAGGTTGGTTGATACTCGATACTACACTCAATTGAGGGTTGCTTTCCTGGAATATTTCGGTCGCCAGTTCAGTGGCTAAATCGAAACGATGAACAATGAAAGCAATCCAGTGATATTGGGACCTCTAGAACCCGGTTACTTTTGATAGGACAGGTTTTAACCAACAAACTGAAAGAGGGTAGTACCTGAACCTCATGCAAGCCTAAACCTAAGGCCTTGTGTGCTTTGTGTGAATATTGTTTGCCTGTATATACACTTACTCGCTTGTGCATACATGTGCATAACATCATAACATCATACCATAGCATTTTAGCATTTTCAATAACCATTTCAAGGATCTCGAAGGTTCTGTTGATGCAGGATTACGTTGAGCCAGACGTCTATCAAGGGGCAAAGAGGTCTCTCCTCTAACCAATCCAGTCAAAGTTCAAGCACAACAACTTGAATCAGTGGCTATGACCCACTGGACATGGTGAGCTTGATTCTCGTGGAAAGACATCCAACGACACAAAGTTCTCCAATCAAAGTTCAAGTGCAACAACTTGAATCAGTGGCTATGACCCACTGGACATGGTGAGCTTGATTCTCGTGGAAAGACATCCAACGACACAAAGTTCTCCAATCAAAGTTCAAGTGCAACAACTTGAATCAGTGGCTATGACCCATTTGACATGGTGAGCTTGATTCTCGTGGAAGGACGTCCCCCGGCGCAGAAATCCCCAATCAAAGATTGAAGTTCAACCTCTAACATTCTCTTGTGTATACCCCAAGAGATCCTTGAAAACATTGCATATATATCACACATATCATTGCATAACAGGTCTCTCCCCTACAGGTCTCCTTATTCTTCCCACTGTTTATTTCAGTAAGATGGATATGGAGCAAACGGTGAAAGAGCTCCAGGCTCAAAATGCTCAATTCCAACAAATGCTTCTGGCTGTGGGGAAAGGACAAGAAGATCTGACAGCTCTCCTTCTCAAAGACAAGAAGAAGAAGTCCAAGAAGGCAGCCCGCATCCTAAACCTGAGGAGAAGGCCTAAGACCCACGACCTTGCAACTCCATCCGACACAGTGGTTAGTCTTGAGGAAAACCACAATGTGGAGATTGATGAAGAGGAAACTGGTTACTCCGAAGAACAATACCCTCTCACTGATGACAAGTACAAAGAGTTGGAGAATCGCCTCAATGCTATGGAGATCCAACAAATACCTGGCTTGGATTTAGGAGACATGGGGTTGGTTCCTGGATTGGTCATCCCTCCAAAATTCAAAGTTCCTACCGTTGCTCTATACGACGGAGTTTCTTGCCCTAAGATGCATCTAAGGTCTTATGTCCGCAAGATTCAACCATACACAGCTGATAAGAGGCTTTGGATCCATTTCTTTCAAGAAAGTCTAGTAGGGGCTCATCTCGAGTGGTTCTATCAGTTGGAGAGTTCTCACATCCACACCTGGGAAGATCTAGCCGGGGCTTTTTACGAACAGTATCGGTACAATGCTGATCTCGCACCAACTCGTGTGCAGTTGCAGAACATGACCATGGGTTCTGACGAGAGCTTCAAAGGGTATGCTCAAAAATGGAGAGATCTGGCTGGTAGAGTGCAACCCCCTCTAACTGACAGAGAGCTGATTGACATCTTCATGGGAACTTTGACAGGGCCTTTCTTCAAGCACTTAATTGGAAGCTCCTCAGCCGGGTTCACCGAGATAATACTAACCGGCGAAAGGGTCGAAGCTGGCGTCAAAAGTGGAAAGATCCCGGGAGCTACAACCTCTGATACTCAGATAACTCCCTACAACGGAAAGAAAGAGTCTAATGCTGGGAACAGTCAAAGGAGTCGTCATGATGCAGGGGCAGTCTTGATCTCTGGTTCTACATCACGCCGACAACAACCAAGGGGTAGTCAACAACGACCAGACGAGCCTAAGAGACAGTTCACCAACATCAACATGCCATGGTCTCAAGCACTGCAACACTTGTTGAAGATGAATCTGATTGCATTGATAGGGCCTCATCCCAACCCCAAGACCTCATCTCCTAACTACAATCCTAATGCAACTTGTGCTTATCATTCTGACAGTCCCGGGCATGACACTGACGATTGCTGGGCTTTGAAGTACAAGATTCAGAATTTGATTGACGCCAAGGAGATCGAGTTTGGTCCTCCAGAGACTCCAGCATGATCATTGCTCTTGTGCCAGCTCATTGAGATTGCGTTTGTTTCATTATGAATTTTCAAAGTTGTAATTTCTTTTGCTGTCAAACAATTATCTGTTGATGTTAAACTCTGTTTTCATTAATGCATTGCATATGTTTGTCTTGAATTCATCCATTCGTTTCACTACTCTTATGCTTTTCTTTATGATATTTGACTCTTGATAAAAAGCTACAAGCCTTTAGAGGGAGGATGACGAAACAATATCGTGATCTTATACAGTATGCTTTTGAACAGACCTTGCTGATGATGTACAGGCATTTCTTTCAATTCCCAAACACTAGAGTTATAAGGAAGTTAATCCCTAGTCAACCCCTTCGAGCCAAAGAAGTAGGAGTTTTCTGTTCTAAACGATCAAACCCTTTGATATAAACCCGGGGCAGGGTAGTATCTCAGTTAATTCAAGAGAAGATGCGCATTGAAGTCGCAAACTCTCAGTTCGTAACACAACGAACGACGTCAAAAAAGAAAGCGTTCCTTCGGAATCGAAAGACAATGGTGGTTCCCTATCACACAGACAGTCAATCTCTCAAAAGAGAAAAGCCCACCAAGCCAAAACCTATAAAGGAGGCTTAAGAAAGCTGGGGCATCCCGCTGACAGTAATCCCGGAAAACGGTAACAGTCAGGCAAAAGTTAGGGATAACAAGTCAAAATCAAAGTAGTGAGGTCATTACAAAATCCTCAACAACATGAAAAGTGTTGGAAAATAAAAAGGAGATGATGACTGTCTCCCAAAATTCAAACTGGTGAACCATCGCCCAAAAGTCGTTCCAAACTCAAAACAGAGTGAGACACACAATTAACTGAGCTTAGGTTGAAGAACATCACGAAGAGCGGGTGGGTACAAATATACTTTGAGCCTTTATCCTTTGTTTCTTAAACCGTGAACCGGGCCGCGTTACAACCCTTCAAAAGTCCTAATTGAAGCATGGGTTAGTTCGAAAGCATACTATTACAAAAGGTATCCTGACTCCTGTAGGGCTTTGCTCTAAATCTTGTGTTAACTTGTCTTGTGAAAAGTTTTCTGCTAAAAAACGCATTTTTCAAAACTTCAAAGACAAACATAAACTTTGCATTGCTTGAATATCACTGTCTGCATTTAACCCTTTTGTTTGACAGCGAAGAAATTCATACAGCGAATGTTCGGAGGAACGAAAACTCTCTCAGTAAGTCAAAATCACTTCAAGAGGATAACACTTCCATCAAATCTCCTATCAACAAGGGGGCATGACATGTCACAATTCAATTAACCTGGGGCAGTCCAGTCAAGGTCCAACAGATCTTTCAAAGTTCAGTTAACCTGGGGCAGTCCAGTCAAGATTTCAAGAAATCTCTCAATATGCAGAGTAATCTGATTCAAGATTCCTTCTTCACCACTTGGGGCATTCGAATGTCAAAAGTATTCAGAACCGATGCAGTTTTACACGGACTCATCATGAAGCAACCCTACACAGGTTCCTTCTCAAATTCCCGATGCAGTTTTACACGGACTCATCATGAAGCAACCCTACACAGGTTCCTTCTCAAATTACCGATGCAGTTTTACACGGATTCATCATGAAGCAACCCTACACAGGTTCCTTCTCAAATTCCCGATGCAGTTTTACACGGACTCATCATGAAGCAACCCTACACAGGTTCCTTCCCAAATTCCCGATGCAGTTTTACACGGACTCATCATGAAGCAACCCTACACAGGTTCCTTCTCAAATTCCCGATGCAGTTTTACACGGACTCATCATGAAGCAACCCTACACAGGTTCCTTCTCAAATTCCCGATGCAGTTTTACACGGACTCATCATGAAGCAACCCTACACAGGTTCCCTCTCAAATTCCCGATGCAGTTTTACACGGACTCATCATGAAGCAACCCTACACAGGTTCCTTCTCAAATTCCCGATGCAGTTTTACACGGACTCATCATGAAGCAACCCTACACAGGTTCCCTCTCAAATTCCCGATGCAGTTTTACACGGACTCATCATGAAGCAACCCTACACAGGTTCCTTCTCAAATTCCCGATGCAGTTTTACACGGACTCATCATGAAGCAACCCTACACAGGTTCCCTCTCAAATTCCCGATGCAGTTTTACACGGACTCATCACGAAGCTACCCTACACAGGTTCCTTCTTAAAACCCGATGCAGTTCTACGTGTACTCATCATCAGGAAACCCTACACAGGTTCCTTCTTTCAAGCTTACAATTCAACACGTCTCTAGTGATTATCCATCCTACCTCCAAATGGCATCTGTAAGCCCATTCCCGAGATCAAGTGCCTACGACAATCAAATATTCTTCCTATCCCCAGCGGAGTTCATCAAAATTCCCCAGCAGTAACTTATCTTTGCAAATCCCCAGCCAGGGAATCCTCCGGAATTCAATTCCCCTCAGAGTATAAACTTCAGTATCCCCAGCGGAGTCAGACTTTTAAATCTTCTCCCCACAGAGTTTTTAGAAGGACAAATCTTGAGTTCCCCAGTGAAGTCTCCAGAGTTACTTCCCGTCGGGCTGACGATTCTCAAATCTGACCTCCCCAGCATGAGTCTACTAGTTGGAACTCCCCAGTAGAGGTCATCAGGAATTCTCTTCCCCAGCAACAGCCAAGGATTTATTTTCCCCGGCAGCAGTCAAGATGCTTTTATCTTCAGCCATCTCGGATTCATGTATCCTCGGCAAGATTAGCTCATCAGCTTACATGCGCATTCATTACATTCATGTCATAAACATTAATTGCATCATGCATCATAACATTGCATACAACTAATCCTTTGCCTTTTCAGGTAAGATCAGTCGACAGACACAGATCATCTCCCGAGATTTACCCAGAAATAGTTCAGATGTGACCCGGACACGGCGACATTCTGATACTTATTCCAGATTCATTCAGACGCATCATCAAGAAACCCTACACCGGTTCCTCTTCAACTTCAAGATTTCTGAAAACAGTTCACGGGTTCTCCAAGTAAACGGATGTTAACCTATCACTTGTTCAGATTCTTCTTCAAGACTTCTGAAAATGGTTCATGGATTCTTCCCAACAACGGATGTTAATCTATCGGCTTGTTCAGACTCTTCTCAAAACAGTTTACGGATTCTTCCCTACAACGGATGTCAATCTACCGACTTATTCAGACTCTTCTCAAAACAGTTTACGGATTCTTCCCTACAACGGATGTCAATCTACCGACTTATTCAGACTCTTCTCAATTTTTGAAAATAGTTTACGGACATGTCCCAACAACGGATACTGCTCTATTGCTTATTCAATCTCAGATAGCTTACAGATTCTCCAGATATGGACGTCAATCTGTTGCTTGTTCAGACCCCCAATTCAGAGATGTTCCAGAACATGGTTGCCTTTCTGATACTTGTCCACTCACCATTGACCTACAGTTCAACATCACCATATGGCATCTCTAAGCCCATCCCCCGACAAAATTATCTCGCACCAGGTGGCATCTTTAAGCCCATCACCAAATGGCATCTTTAAGCCCATTCACATCTACCGTCACATCAACGAGCGCAAATTTTCTGGGCACATTAGTGTCCAATCTCCTTTTACCTTCAAGTCGCGAAAGGCAAACTTGCCAATCTAACTCTTCAGGTCAAAGAAGATTGAACAGGGGCAACTGTTGTACCCCAAAATTTGCCCTCGCGCTTTTCCACAAGAAATCTCAGCTTCAAACATTTCCTGACTTCTCAAACTGGCTCAAGAATCGGACAAACGGACTTTTCTTGACAGTCAAGCAAAACTAGGGTTTTTACTGATGTTCAGAGCTCTGAATTGTTTCATACAGTGGGCTTAGGGTTTAGTTGATTTTTGGTTCAATTTTGATCAAGCGAGCGTGATTTGGCATTTAATCGGGAATTAGGGTTTTATGGGCATATTCTCAGAAGAATTTGAATTCCACAGCACTTTGCGGTTTATTTCAAGATTCGGATTAAAATTCGCGTTATCTTGGTTCAATCAGCAAAAGAGACAGTGGTTTTGAACTCAGTACGTTTTGATTGGGCCAGTCATATACAGGGTGCAGTATTGGATTCACAGTGTTTATGCGTTTGATCAGTCCATTTGGGTTAATTGCTGCTTTTCTTTGGATGTTGAATAAGACAGACTTAATTGATCAATGTTGTTTTATTTAAGTTATTCATTATTCTAAAATTGAATGATTGAAATTTATCTTTCAATTGTTTTAATTCTAAGAATTTTAAATAAATAAATAAGCAATAAAGAAAATTAGAACCAATTGGATAATTTGGATTTTTATTGATATCTGAATTATTTGTACAAATTGTTGTTACAGACAATAATTTACATTTAATTTAAATATTACATAGAATGAAAAAACTATCCTATTTTCTAAATATTCTTCGTTCTTCACTCCGCTCCGGTATTCCATTTTTTTCATCTGCAGAAAGAAACAAGAAAAGTCAGAAAGCAGTTAATTAAAAGACAGATAAAATATTGCTCATCATTAGGGGCCACTGACTGGGATCAGTTGCCCTCCCTGCAAATCACGGGATTTCTCCCGGTTCACAGAGAGGGAAGATTTTTATTTCATGAAATGCAAATGCATAAGTTATAAATTTCAAGCTGCATAGAAATTCAAAATCCAAAATCCAAACTGAAAAGTTCAATCTCAACTTTCTATCCAAAAGCAAAGGCACTAACTGTCAAAATGCCAAAGAAAATCAAGGAAGTACAATTGCTGCATAGTCAAAATCCCAGGCTGTCAAAGAAAGATATGGGACATATCACAAAGTCCCAAGATATCAAAGAAATGCAAAGTCAGAGCAAAGCACAAAAGCTGGAGAAAAAGATGCAAAATGTGTTATGCAAGAAAACCCAAATCATCATTTCCCTAGTCAAACCCCTTCAGAACATAGTACAAAAATAACATTATAAAATTCTTTATTGTACTGTAAAGTGAGAAGAAAGAGAGAAAAGCAAGCATAGTTCAGGTTCAGCATAGTTCAGGTTCAGCAGAGTTCAGCAGGCCAAGACAGTTCAGAAGAGATAGAAGAAAACAAAATATACACAAACCAATGCAGAAGAGAAGAGAGAGGAATATATGCAGAGCATACCAATTCTGCCTCAGTACACACAAGCCGATAAAACAGTTCAGTTAAAGCAGAAGCAAAAGAGAACCAAACACTATCAAAACCTGAACCTTGTCCAAAACCACCAAAACCTGCATCAGGCCTCAACCATCCAACACAACTCTGCATAACAAATATACAGAAGCTAATACAAAGAAGTAAGAGTTTAGAATAGAGAAAAAATCCCCAAAACTCAGAATATCCTGTCATATCCAAACCAATCCTCAAACCCATAACATAAAACATACTGAACCTGTCAAAGTTTAGACCAAAAACAACAATAATCTTCAAAGTCCAAACTTGCTGTCAAAGCTTCACCATAACTACTAAAGCCATGAAACACAACAAAGTCTCAAACCATGCTAAGTTACTGTCAACACCAACCTCTAACCTTGTCAAGTAAAACAACATAACATAAGCAAAGCTGCTGCACCAACATTAGCCTCACAAACACGAAACCAATTCCTAAGCCCTCAGTACAAGCATCATCGGGCAACAAAAAGCACCAGAAGGCATCTAACTCAACGGTCATTCAAGGGGCAAAATCATAAGCAACAAGAGAAGAAGAGAGAAAGCGTCAAAGGCAACAATTCAAAAGCATCAAGAGAGCCTCAGAAGCAAGCTTCATCATAGGCAAGGCAGCAATGTTCTAAACACTCAGGCAACAATTCCAAGAACATACAAAATTCCCAAAGGCATCATAGTGGACGAAGAAGATAAAAGAGAAGTGAATTAGGGTTTCTCAGTACATATCATCATCAAAACCTTAATCATAAGCAACAAGAGCGAAAATACCAGAAAGCATCGAAAGCAAAGCAAGCTCAAAGTTCCTCACGCCGCTCCGGCCTCCTAAGCATCACACTTCTCCGCCTCTCCTCCATCTCCCAAAATCAGGTAGCAATCTTCTCCCCCTTTCCCCTTCACCACATCATAATGGTACAGATTCGGAAATCAGAACCCAAATTGAAACACAAATTCGTAAAAAAGGAGATAAAACATAAAGCGTTGTAATCAAACCTTAAGTCAAGAGCGCCGAGACCGTGCCTTGGAGGGAAGAAAGGTGTGGAGAGTGATGCTGGTGGCCGGATGAAGATGAAGATGGAAAGAACGTTGAACAGACGAACGCGCCGTCGTCACCTCACAAACCCTAACTGTCGTTCTGAACACAAATGCCTAACCCTAAAGAAATCTGTTTCAAACCTTGGGCCAGACCCGCTGCTAATCTCCTCAAAAGCCCATTAAGATCACAACTTCTAACCAAGCATTTTCTAAACACTAACCTTTTTATATATGTTATCTAAACATTTCATTTTTTTTTACAAGAATCATTTTAATACAAAATATATTATTTTACATTTTAATTAAAACCTTTTTATTATATATACTTTTTTTAACTTAAAAACATTTTTTAACACATATTGAAATACATTTGTATATATTATCTTTTCTTTTTTCATACACAATTAAATTGAAAATACTTTTTTTTTTATTGAAAAACATCATTTGTACATATTATACATTTTTTATACATAATTAAAATTAAACTCTTTTTTTTAGTTAACATTCTTTTTATACATAATAATTCAATACATCTTTTAATATCGAAATTCACAAACATTTGGACTAAAATACTTTCCAATTAAAATTGAACATTTAATCAAAACACTTCATTTTTCTTTTGTACATAATTAAACAAAAAATCAAAGATTCGTTTAAAACATGTATCTAGGTCAAAACCCTAATACGATTCAACTTCACACTTCGCACTTGTACATAATTACACAATTCATATACATATACATCTCACATTTACACTTACACAATATATTGCCCTATACACATTTTATCTTATATTTGTACATTCGATATTTACATTTTTGATTGTGACATTCGATTTGGTTGTAAATACTATAAGTCTCATCCCCTTGTATATTTATATCCCCACTCCCGGACACTATTTTGTAATAGCGTAGATTTTATATTCCGCAATTTACAGTTTTCAATTATGCCATGGTTAGACCTAGGGTTTGTATGTACATAAAATCAAACGCTAGATAACCTAATACAAGACAAATACATGTAATCAATACACAATCACACTTGCACCCTCTAGGGTAATCCCACATGATGCCTTCCAAAATGGGCCATGCTTGCACGTCGAGCATCTTTGGCAAAATAAAAGCAAATGATCACAAGTCCCTCAAAGTGTTGCCTAAATGGAATGATCATAGTCCCTTCAAAACAAATTGCCAAAGACACTTGGCACCATTGCATTCATGGTCCATACGATGACCCGCGCCCGTCCCGAATAAACTTCCTAAACGCAAAATTGTCCATCAATTTCAATGATGGAACAAAATTGTTAAAAGGGGTTAAAACATGACAAAAACCTTTGAGTACAATAGGGTAGACAAAACTCTTAGTTACTTGAGATCAAACTTGCAAAAACACTTGCCTTCTTTTCAAAAACCACAATCCACAACACTTTCAAACAAACTCTTAAAAACATTTGAAAACATCTTTTCGAAAAGATTCACACTTTTGTAAAACACTCAAACACGAGTCAAATACATTAGTTGCCTAAGACAAGGCATCTTTTTCCAAAACATTTTCAAAAAAGCACCCACACACACACCATTTTCAAAGCAATCGAAAAAACAAGGCAAGTGATCTAAAAAACCAAGTAACTAAGAGCCCATGGATAACCATGGATGAAAAGGGTGCTAATACCTTCCCTTTTCATAATCTACCCCCCCGAACCCACGAAATATCTCAAAAGGTTTTTGCTGTGCTTTTTTAACCTTTCCTTTAGGATAAAGTAAAAAGTCGGTGGCGACTCTTGCTAACCGCACAAGTGCGAATACGAACGCAAAACACTAGTCAGTTCTCCCACCGTATCACAGAAGTGTTGTTTATGCACGATAATGTTATAAGTTGAATTGAGGTGCTGTAGAATGGTATTGTTTTATGTTGATTTGGTATGAAGTGGTGATTTTACACAAACTGATTCCGATGTATTATTTATCATATGTTCTATTATGGTATTCGGTATCTCACCTCTTCTGTTTGAATGTTACCCTTTGTTGGTAACGTGTAGGTAACCAAGAGGAGTAGACGTTAGCATTGTTAGTTCGAGTTTGGTGTCATTGCTCTGATACGTAGCACTCGGGGGGAAACGAACGCTTGTCTTATTTGTTGTTTATTTATTGAACCCTATGTTGTTATTTGAGGAGTTATCATATTGATGGTGTTTTATGATTCAAAAGATGTTATGTCTCATATGGAGAATTATTATGAATCCGCTGCATGATTAATCAAAGTTGGTTTATGTTATAAAGACTTTATTCATGAGTTGTGTTCATTCCGTTTTCTTTAAGTGTTATGTATCTATTCTAAAAGCATGACAGGTTTATGTGTTGAATGTGTAGGATCCTGATTATTTTAGAAATTTTGCACTCTGATTTTCCGTAAAATTGTTTGGGGTAGAATTGGGGTGTTACATTAGTGGTATCAGAGAAGATCGGTCCGTCCGGTTAAGTTATCGAGTTGTAGTTGTGTAAAAATTGAGTATTGTTAGTTTCTTGATCGTTGATTGTGTTGTAGTGATAAGATAATATGGCTGGAAGGAATGATGTTGCGATTGCCGCTGCTCTGCAAGAAATGGCTCAGGCTATACAGAATCAGCCGATTGCAGACGAGAATGCCGGATCTCGTAGCTTAGAGAATTTTCAAAGGGAGAATCCGCCGGTGTTCAAGGGTAGGCATGATCCTGATGGAGCACTAGATTGGTTGAAGGAAATCGAGAGGATTTTCCGTGTGATGGATTGCACCCAGGTACAGAAGGTTCGGTATGGCACTCACATGCTAGCAGTTGAAGCTGATGACTGGTGGCTAGAAATGCGTGCAAGGTTGGAAGCTGCAGGTGAGGAAATCACTTGGGTTGTGTTCTGTAGGGAGTTTCTGAGGAAGTATTATCCTGAAGATGTTTAGGGTAAGAAAGAGATTGAGTTCCTCGAGTTGAAGCAAGGGAACAAATTTGTCACTGAGTATGCTGCTAAGTTCATTGAGCTAGCTAAGTTCTATCCACATTTTGATGATGAAGGTGCTGAATTTTCTAAGTGCATCAAGTTTGAGAATAGGTTTCTCTCAGAAATCAAGAAGGATGTTGGATATCAGAAGATTCGCGTCTTTTCTGATTTGGTTGATAGTTGCAGGATCTTTGAAGAGGATAGCAATGCTCGTCACAAGATTGTTAGTGATAAGAGAGGCAAGAATCAACAGAACTGTGGCAAGCCTTATGATGATGGTAGAGGTAAACAAAGAGTTGTTCATGGTCAGAGGACTAGTGGGGGAGATGCTCCTGCTAGGGTTGTATGTTTCAAATGTGGACAACCTGGTCACAAGAGTAATGTGTGCACTACTGCTGATGGGAAGAGGTGTTTTCGTTGTGGTAATATTGGGCATACGATATCTAACTGCAAGCATAGGGAAATGATTTGTTTCAACTGTGGTGGAGAAGGACAAATTGGTAGTAATTGTCCGAAACCAAACAAGGCACAAAATGGTGGCAAGGTTTTTGCTTTGGCTGGGACTTCGACAGCTAGTGAGGACAGACTTATCAGAGGTACATGTTTCATTAATAGTACTCCTTTAATTACTATTATTGATACTGGTGCTAATCATTATTTTATTGCTGCTGATTATGTTGAAATATTGGGTCTTGTGTTGTCTTCTATGGATGGAGAAATGGTCGTCGAGACCCCGACTAAGGGATTGGTGACTACTTCTCGTGTGTGTTTGAGTTGTCCTTTGTCGATCTTCGGCAAAGACTTTGCTGTTGATTTGATTTATTTTCCGTTAAGCGGGTTAGAGGTGATCTTGGGTATGAATTAGTTAGAGTATAACTATGTTCATATCAATTGCTATAACAAGTCTGTGAGGTTTTCTACTCCTGAAGAGGAAAGAGTTGGTTTGTTGACCAGTAAACAGTTGAGGAAGCTGATGCAAGATAAAGCGTAGATGTTCACATTGATGGTGTCGCTATCAATGGAGAACCAAGTTAGGATTGATGAGTTGCAGGTGGTGCGAGAATTTCCTGAAGTGTTTCCTGATGTACCGCCAGAGAGAGAAGTTGAATTTGTGATTGATCTTGTACCTGGTACCAGACCTGTTTCTATGGCACCATACAGGATGTCTGCATCTGAATTGTTGAAATCGAAGGAGCAGTTAGAAGAGCTACTTGAGAAAAAGTTTGTAAGACCTAGTGTATCACCGTGGGGAGCACCTGTGTTGTTAGTAAAGAAGAAAGATGGATGTATGAGGCTTTGTGTTGATTACAGGCAGTTGAATAAAGTGACGATTAAGAACAAGTATCCTCCTTCGAGGATTGACGAGTTGATGGATCAATTGGTGGGTACAAGTGTGTTTTCTAAGATTGATTTGAGATCAGGATATCACCAGATTAGAGTGAAAGAAGATGATATTCAGAAGACCGTGTTCAGGACTCGATATGGACACTACGAGTATTCGGTGATGCCTTTCAGTGTAACCAATGTGCCTGGAGTATTCATGGAGTACTTGAATCGTATCTTTCATACTTATTTGGATCGGTTTATGGTGGTATTCATTGACGACATTCTGATTTACTCTAAGTTAGAAGAGGAACATGAAAAGCACCTAAGAGTTGTATTGTGAGTTTTTAAAGAGAAGAAGTTGTATGCAAAGTTGTCCAAGTGTGAATTTTGGTTGCATGAGGTTAGTTTCCTTGGTCATGTCATTTCTGGTAGTGGCATCACTGTGGATCCTTCTAAAGTTGATGCTGTGTTACAATGGGAAGCTCCGAAGTCGGTTACTGAGATTAGAAGTTTCTTGGGATTAGCCGGTTACTATAGACGGTTTATAGGAGGTTTTTCTAAGTTGGCACTTCCGTTGACCAAGTTGACTTGTAAGGGTAAAGCCTTTGTGTGGGATAGTCGATGTGAAGAAAGTTTTACCGAGCTGAAGAAGAGGTTGACGTCGGCTCCAGTTTTGACCTTGCCTAATCCAGGGAAACCTTTTGTTGTGTATTGTGATGCTTGTCTGATGGGGCTAGGTGGTGTACTCATACAGAATAGTAAGGTGGTTGCTTATGAGTCGAGGCAATTGAGGACTCATGAAAAGAATTATCCTACGCATGATTTAGAATTGGCTGCATTTGTCTTTGTGTTAAAAATATGAAGGTATTATCTCTATGGTTCTCGATTCGAAGTGTTTAGTGACCATAAGAGTTTGAAGTATCTTTTTGATCAGAAAGAGTTGAATATGAGGCAGTGAAGGTGGTTAGAATTTCTAAAGGATTATGATTTCGGTTTGAATTATCATCCAGGAAAAGCTAATGTTGTGGTTGATGCTTTGAGCCGAAAGACTTTGCACATGTCGGCAATGATGGTTAAAGAGTTGGAGTTGATTGAGCAGTTTCGAGATTTGAGTCTAGTTTGTGAAGTGACACCGCAGAGTGTTATATTGGGAATGTTAAAGATTAATAATGACTTTCTCAACAGTATCAGCAAGGCTCAAAAGCTAGATATGAAGTTGGTGGATAAGATGATGGGAATTGATCAATCTGAGAATGATGATTTCAAGATAGATGCGCAAGGTATGTTGAGATTCCGAGATTGTATTTGCTTTCTTGATGATGAAGAGATTAAAAAAGTGATTCTTGAGGAAAGTCACAGAAGAAGTTTGAGTATTCATCCAGGAGCTACTAAAATGTATCAAGATTTGAAAGGTTTGTTTTGGTGGCCTGGTATGAAGCAAGATGTGGCACAGTTTGTGTATGCTTGTTTGACTTGTCAAAAGTCGAAGGTTGAGCATCAGAAGCCTGCAGGGTTGATGCAACCCTTAGAGATTCCAGAATGGAAATGGGATAGAATTTCAATGGACTTTGTAACTAAATTACCTAGTACCTTGAGGGGACATGATTCGATATGGGTTATTGTTGATAGGCTTACGAAGTCGGCACACTTTATACCTATTAACATCACATATCCAATTTCGAAGTTGGCAGAGATTTACACCAGAGCAATTATGAAGTTGCATGGTGTTCCTTTGTGTATTGTGTCGGATAGAGATCCGAGATTTACTTCTGATTTCTGGAAAAGTTTGCAAGAGGCGTTGGGATCTAAGTTGAGGTTGAGTTCGGCGTATCATCCTCAGACGGATGGTCAGACCGAGAGGACTATTCAGTCATTGGAGGATCTGTTGAGAGCATGTGTTCTTGAACAGGGAGGTTCGTGGGATACTTATCTTCTGTTGATTGAGTTCACTTATAATAACAGTTACCATTCTAGTATTGGGATGGCACCTTTTGAGCCGTTGCATGGTAGGAGGTGTAGGACTCCATTGTGTTGGCATGAATCTGGTGAAAGTGTGGTACTTGGACCTGAGATTGTTCGAGAGACTACTGAGAAAGTGAAGCTTATCTGAGAGAAGATAAAGGTTTCTCAAAGTAGACAAAAAAGTTACCATGACAAGAGAAGTAAAGATTTAGAATTCCAAGCTGGTGATCATGTGTTTTTGAGAGTCACACTTGTGACAGATGTTGGGTGAGCTCTGAAGTCTAAGAAGCTCACTCCTCGTTTTATTGGTCCTATCAGATATCAGATCAAGTTGGGAAGGTTGCTTACCGAATGGCGTTACCGCCAAACCTTGCTAATTTGCATGACGTGTTTCATGTATCGCAACTTTGGAAGTATATTCCTGATCCGTCTCATGTGATTCATATGGACGATGTGGAAGTACGGGATAATCTCACGGTGGATATGATGCATGTGCGAGTCGTGGATCGCGAGATGAAGATTCTAAGGGGAAAGGAGATTGCATTGGTGAAAGTTGTCTGGTTAGGAGCTGCTGGAGAGAGTATGACCTGTGAGTTGGAGAGCAAGATGCGAGACTCCTATCCTGAGTTATTTGAACCAAGTAAACTTTTATTTTTGAGGACAAAAATATTCTATGTGGGGGAGAGTTGTAACGCCCCGATATTTAATTATTTATTTAATTAAATATTGTTTTGAATATTTTATTTTTTAATTCGAACTTTTATCGTTGAAGTTGGGATTATTTTATTAAGTTGGAATAATAATTTAATCAGGTTTATATTGGTATAAATAAGTTGGAGTAGCATTTTACTAGTAAGCTTATAATTGATGTTGGGCTTAAGTGTGGTGTCGCGAAGTAATAAGGAGGGTGTATTGGTTAGGCCCATTTAAGTTACTAATAATTGAATAATAGTATTTTATAAGAAAAATAGAAGAAAGAGAGAAAGTGGTGTTATTAGGAAAAACAAATAAGAGAAAGGAGAATAGGGTTTGTGAGAAGAGGAGAAGAACAAGAAAAAGTTGTTGCTAGGGCCAATCTCAGAAATTCCATTGAAGCTTCCTTAAGTGCTTTCAAAAATCAAACCAGGTAAGGGTGAGTTTCCTATACTATAATGGGTTGTATGATACTTGTATGTGGGAAATTGTAGGTGAAATCGTTATTGTTTTATTGACTTGTGCTTGGCTTGTGTTGTTGTGATAATAAAGATTAATATTGATTCAGTTATAGAACTGTCAATGAAAATATATGGGTTGCTGTGTTATTGTGTGGGTTAAGTTTGGATTAGGATACAGAAGAATTCCTGAAGCAATATAAGGACTACGCATAGAGAATTAAGAAGAAGGAATGGAATGGGGAGGTTGTCGTTTGACAACTTATGGATGTGCCGTTCGGCACTGGTTATATATGGGGGGGGGGGGGGGGCTGCCGTTCGGTAGCCTTTAGATGAAAGAGGGAGTTCTGATCGGCACTAGGCAAGGGTGGGAGATAAGTGCTACTTGGGCACTGTGAGGCAGGGGCACTTGCTTCTGTCTGTTTCCTCTGTTTTTCTGCTTGTCCTTCTAAGGCACTATACTGCATAATTTTTAATAGATTTCAGTAATGGCTTACAGCGGTATATATAAATGTCACTGTTTTCAGTAGCAGTAAATTAAATTTAGTTGCTAGAAGCTAATTTATGTGGAAGAATAGCACACCCATTAGTTGTATAATAAGTTAGCAATTTTAGGGAGAACAAATAACAATGGACTATATATATTTCAAAGGGTTGAATTAATGTTTTATTGGTGGTGAAAATAATTTAGCAATGGGATTAATTGATTAAGTTGGTAAATAATTGGAGACGAGTTGATTAATTCGGTATGTTGGTATATTGATGTATTTTGTAAATTGACCGAAATGTCGTTTTGTTTCGATATATTCGTGGTGAATAAATGTTGTGTATTTACCCTTGATTAATTGGTGATAATGGTGATATAGGCCTTTGGCCAATGTTGAAGGTGTAAAGTGTTGTTATGTTGACCTTTATTATGTTGTTGTCGTTGTTGCGTTGCCAAGTTGTGGTTGTTTATACCATCGCATAGCATAGCATATTATGCATTAAAGTTGGCCTGGATTGGCATGTTCTAAGTTGGAGAGAATGCTCACCACGTTGGCCTTTATTGGCAAGAATTATGTTGAGGGCTTATGCCTTATGCCTCGGTAAATTGGCAATTTCTAAGTTGGGAGTTCTGCTCCAATGGTACCACATGCATTTGCACAATTGAGTCGCATTTGGAGTCATTGATTTGTTGTTTATTTGAAGTGTTGTTTATGCACGGTAATGTTATAAGTTGAATTGAGGTGCTGGAGAATGGTACTGTTTTATGTTGATTTGGTATGAAGTGTGTTGTACCCCAAAATTTTCCCTCCCATATTCTTCAAGATTTGCCAAGTCAAAGCTTCAAAATCTCCCCAAGGGTTGCACAGTTCAAGGGCCTCCTAACAGTCAAAAATTAGGGTTTTGGTTCTGACAAAGAAAATGAAGTTTCCAAGGGTCCAATCAAGTCCCACATGCCTACAAACATGGTCAAGCATCCTCATGTCAAGTTTCAAGACTTACAGCACAAAATTGCACAGTCAAAAACCCTAATTGCACTACAGTCAACTGCAGGGGCAAAATGGTCATTTGATAGTCAAAAGTTCAAATTTTAGGTCAACATCTCATTTTGAAGCCACAAGCATCATTTGATCAATGCTTGATCATGATTCCCAAAGCTTGGCTCAAAAAGTCTCAAGATACAAAAGTTTCCATATTTGGACAGTTGAAAAAGTCAACTGTAACTTGACCAAGGCATAACTTCCACATGGATTATCATAAAAATTCCATCCAAAGCTCATTTTTAAGATAAAGACATTTCCTACAACTCCTCTTCACACTTCAAGTCCAAGAAATGCTCTCACAAAAAGTTATCATTTTCAACATTATAGGTCATTTTCAAAAGTCAACAAAAAGGGACTTTAAGTAAAAGGCCATAACTTGAGATTGGTAAATCAAAACGACATGGGAACAAAGACATTGGTTAGAGGACTCAAAGACCTTTCCAAAATGTCCAAGAACATGAGCAAAGCTTAAATATTGAGCAAGTTATGCCTTGTCGAAGTTGGGAAATGTTTGGATATTTTGAAAAGTCAACATTGCTTCAAATGTCTTAAAAATGCTAATGGGCCTCTTTTTCTTCCAAGATTGATCATCCAAAGCATGTGCACGACCATTTGGCCCAAAGGGAAGTTTTTCATCATTTTTATTTATTTATTTGAATTTTTAAATGCTAATAATTCATTTAATTAAAATAAATATGTGGAAAATACTAAACCTAAGTTTTTAAATCTTTTTATGCATGGAATACACTCAATATTTCGTGCATGATCAGATTTGGAAAGAATCTTGGTAATTGGACATGATTTGAAGCAAATTTGCATGAAAAAGATTGGAAAATATATGCCATAAAGATCAAATATCCCTTCATCAATACAAAGGTTCTTTGGATCAATTTCTCAACCCTAATCACTCATACATATATATACATGCTAACCCTAGTGATCAGGGTCCCAGCTGCGCCATACATCCATAACCAAGTTTGAGTTTTTTGACAAAGATTCCAAAACTGAAAACTAGGTTACAGGGCGATTCAAGGCCAAATACTTATTCCATTGTGTTCCTGAAGCTTCAAGGAAGGAGTCTGAATCAAAATCATAGCTTGAAACATCAAGAATTGGTAGTTATAATTCAGACTGCATCACTTTTTTTACATAATCGCATCTGATCATTTATGCCATAATTTTTAAATCTAATGCTTGTTTTGTAATGCTCTCATCATTCTGAAGCTAACTGTATTGTTTAATTAAGTTTTCATCACCCATACGCGATTCCACCATTGGAAGGTTTTAGGGTTACAGGACTTTCAAATTAGGCGTTTCTAAATACTGTAAAATTAGAGAACCTCAGTGCCATGTTTGGAATCAGGAAGCTTGGACGGATTGATTGCCATAGTCGCGCCTAATTTATGTGGCCATATGGCCTAATCGCTATTTTGGAAAACTGCATGTTTTAGGGGGTTTAAAACCCCCGTTAACCTTTTTATGTTTCAGAAAAAAAAAGCAGAACGATGAAGAAGATGATGAAGTGTAGGCCAGTGATTGGATCGTTCAAATTTCGCGCGAAAACGCCCCACTAACTTTTGTTTTATTTCATATTATTTATTAGTTATATTATAAACAAAAAGCGCAGTTGGAGCAGTTGGCAAGGCATGTGTATGGTAATCTCCAGGACCTGGGTTCGATCCCAGGTCCCCCTTTCTATTCCATATTATTTTTCTAATGGTGCTTCTATGTAATTTCCAAGCAAGCGTCCACCATACGTCCCTCATATCCAGCGGTCCAAAATCAAGGTCTATGGACCGCTCAGTCAACGCACATGCATGCCAGCACAAAAGTCAAACGAGGCCAGGAGCTTAATGGGCCTGAATTACTGAACAAAACCTCCTATTGGGGACAGACCCCCCGTGGTTTGCCTTTCTCATTCTTTTCTCATATTTTTCTATTTTTGTCTTAATTAGTTTTTTTTAATTTAATTCTTTAAACCAATTTATTTTCATAAAAATATAAAAACAATAGAAAAATCAGAAAAGACAAAAAATTAAATATATTTTATTTAACTAATATTTTTGTAAATAAAGTCTTGTATCAATTAATTAGTTTTCTAGGGTTAATTTTAGTATCTTTTCTTAATAAATTAAAAACTTGTAGAATTAGGTTTAATTAGTTTAATTACTTTTTTTTTCTTTTTTTTTCTCATCACTAATAATTAATTATTTATTTTTATAAATTAAATTGCGTTAATTAATTAGATTTAATTTTAAGTAATTTTCATATTTTTTTTAATAAATTAAAAAATAGCTAGAATTAGGGTTAATTAATATTTCAATTCCATTTAATTCTCATTAAAACCATAAATACCAAAAAACCCTCAAAAATAATTTTCCTTTTAATTTAATTAATTTGTAAATAATAATTTAATTTCATTAAAAAAGGGTCCAACGCCCTCGTTTCCAATTTTAATTCATATTCGCGCATTTTATTTTATTTCTTAAATATTGATGTAATTCTCCCAAAGCCGTGTAAATATTTATCTTTCGCACTTTACTTTACTTCTTTATTTTATGTCAAATCGGGTCCTGGATTAAATTTGGCGATGTGGACCCGCGCCTTTGTAATAGTTTAGAACTTTTAATTTCCGCATCTTTTTAACTGTTAATAAATGCATGCAAGAATGAATGAAAAAAATAAAAACAAACGCGTAGATCACCTGACATGACAAGACAAAAATAAATGAATCTGACACACAAATCACACACCACCCCTAGGGTACGCCTCACTGTTGCCTTGCCTCGAAAGGTGATCGTCGAGTAGAGGATGTCTTAGTAAGTCCTCATGATCCGGGAACCTGGCATGAGGGTAGCTTCTAAGGTATCTTCCCATTGCTCTGGTGATCACCATGTCCCGAACTTCGAATTGACCCGAACACCTCCAATGGTGGTGCTACCTACCTCTCAATGGTGGGATGGCACTACTTTAAAGGACATTTACACAGACGAATTCCTTAGGGTAGGTAGGTTCTCGTAGATACTTGCTCTAATTTCAAAACAAATCAAAAATTCTTTTCACACCGACACCTTTTCAAAAAGCTTTCGAAAGCAATTTTTCAAACACTCTTGAGGACCGATACAAGAGTCGAACTGGAATTTTCAAAGAAACTTTTTAAAACCCACAGTTGAAAAGCAAACAAACCAATTTGAAAACACAAATGAGCAAGTATCTAAGAGCCCATGGATAACCATGGATAGAAAGGGTGCTAACACCTTCCCTTTCTATAAATCTACCTCCCGAACCGAGAACTAATCTCAATAAGGAATTTTTCTGTGCTTTTGTCCTTTCCATATTGGAGAAAATAAGACGGTGGCGACTCTTGCTTCCGCGACATTTCGCGAACCAGCGTTAAACAGTCAGTTCCAGATCCACCGATCACAGAACTGGCGACTCTGCTGGGGACTTAAACTTAAAGTGAGGTGTACCTTAGGGTTAGTTCATAACTGTGGTTTCAATTGTATTGACTTGTGTGCTTTAAATTTGTGGGTTGCATGGGAGTTACATAGATCCTAACCCGGATCTGGGGATACCCTGTTTAGGTAGCATAAGCTGTGAGGGACCTGTCCGGCGTAGACTGACACGGGTGAAACAGTGGCTACGTTGGTGTGGCACCTTGGTCTGTACCGATATCCCTTGTGTCGCAACGAGGAGAATATGGGTCTTCTGAGGAGTCATTAAGCACCAACAACCTTAGAACCTTAATCGACACAACTTGGCCATTAGAACAGTAGCAGTATGCTACGCCCATTGAGGCTAAACTCTCGTGATGGTTCTGGCCGCCAGAAAAGATTGCGATGCTGGAGTTATGACCGATTGAGGGTAGTCAATGATATTGGGATCCTCTAAGAACCCGGTTACTTTGATAGGACAGGTATGAACCAACAAACTGAAAGAGGGTAATACCTAGACCTCATGCTGGCCTAAACTTTAAGGGCTTGCCTTGTGTGACTTGTGTGCCTTACCATGTTTGCCTTTGTATCTATTTGTGGTGTGCTTTATCATAACATCATAACATCATGAGCATTGCATGCATCCTGCATAAGGACTGACCATTTCAAAGACAAAAGGGTTTCACCTTTGCTCTGTTTTGTAGGACACCATGATGCCTGTGCGAAGGAATACTATCCGGTTCAACTTTGTTCACTCACCCGAGTTTCTTGAAGAGTTGGTTAGCAGAATTCCAAATACCACTTCCTTCATTCAGAGGCATGTTTCTCTTCTCAGTTTAGTCACTGCAAAGCGGGATCAACAGTTGATGAGTGTTCTGACCCAGTTCTATGACCCTCTGTACCAGTGCTTCACCTTTCAAGACTTCCAGCTGGTCCCTACCCTGGAAGAGTTCTCTGATTTGCTTGGTATCCCTATCTTGGATCAGACTCCCTTTACTGGTTGGGAAAAGACCCTCAGGCTTGAGGAGGTTGCTGCAGCTCTTCCCTTGACACATCAAGAGGTAATGGACAACTGGGTAACTAGAAGCGGAGTTAAGGGTTTCTTGGCCAAGTTTCTGATTGGTAAAGCTAACAGCTTCTGGAACGACCTGGACTTTAGGGCATATGAATACATCTTGGCTCTCTTAATCTATGGGCTAGTCTTGTTTCCTAATCCTGACAACTTCATCAATGTCACTGCCATAAGGATCTTTATGTCTCAGAATCCTGTACCCACTCTCTTGGGTGACATCCTGCAACAACTTCATGCTCGTACTGCCCGAAGACGAGGAACTCTATGGTGTTGTATCCCTTTGTTGGTGAGGTGGTTTATTTCGCACCTCCCTAAGTTTGTACTGAAAAACCAAGAAGGAAGAGGTTGGGCTCATAGGTTAATGTCTCTCACCGATAAAGACATCATTTGGACTTGCAGAGGTTTGGATGAGATAGCTATTATTGATCGATGCGGGGAATACCCTAATGTTCCTCTGATTGGTACCCAAGGAGGAATCTCCTACAATCCATGTCTAGCGCTCCGTCAGTTTGGAAGAGCCAGAAGAGCAGGCCCCCATGAGATGTTGGTGCCTCACATCAGTTTTGAGTTTCAGGTGGATAGTGACGAGCTGCGTCGTAGGTTCATCAAGGCTTGGGACAAAGTTCATAAAGCTGACCCACAAGAGTTGGGGCCAAAGACTTCTTTACCTATGGAAGCCTACTACAAATGGGTTCGCATCCGTGCTCAGAAGTTAGGTATGCCATACGAAGCCGTCAGACCTATCATTCTTGAGTATCCTGACAAAGATGGTGTTCCTCCAACTGTCCTCCCTCCTCAGATACCTACTGATTATGAGACATTAAAGAGGTCTTGGTCGCAACTGCGAGAAGAACGGGATTCTTACCGGGAAAAGTTCAATGAGCAGGAATTGAAGATCCAGAAGCTGACAAAGCAGTTGGAGAATGAGCGAGCTCTGAATGCTTACATCCGTACTGAGAAGAGGAGACCATGGGATCAATAAGGAGCTTTGGATGTTCTTTTACAGTTTTATTCCCCTTTTCAGTATTTTCCTTTCATGTAACGCCTAAGGGCAACCTGTTGAACAATTTAAGTTTCAAAGTTGAATCTAATGAAGTGTGTTCCTTTTTGTTTACAAAGTTGATTCCCGATTGTCTTTGAAAACATAAATCATACGCATTCCATTCATCATGTGCATAGCAGGTTTTCCTCTTTTCAGGTTGCTTACTGTTCTTCGCTGTTTATTTCAGCATCATGAATCCTGACTCATCATCAACCGAGATGTCCATCAAGGCTCTTCAGGCGCAGAATGCGCAATTTCAGGAACTAATCATGGGTTTGGCTCAGGGCCAAGAAGAGCTGAAGGCTCTGCTCCTGAAGAAGGAAAAGAAGAAGAAGAGAAGAACTGTTCTTTTCAACTCGGGCCGAAGGTTTGGCAACACTCTGCAGAATGAAGAGGCTGGTTCTTCTATAGGCAAGGGTAGTCCCCAAGGGGGAAAAGGTCCTAGTCCGGTAGTCTCCGACAACGAGACTGATTTTGATGAGGAACAGTATCCTCCTGCAGAAGACAGATATAAGCAGTTGGAGGACAGACTGAATGCTATGGAGATCCAACAAGTGCCTGGGATGGATTTCGGAGACTTGGGTTTGTCTACTGGTGTGATCATTCCTCATAAGTTCAAAGCACCATCCTTTACCAAATATGACGGGGCGTCCTGTCCCAAGCTACACCTCAGGTCTTATGTGCGGAAGATTCAACCGTACTCAGTGGACAAGAACTTATGGATCCACTTCTTCCAGGAGAGTCTTTCAGGGACTCATCTCGAATGGTTCTATCAGCTGGATGGGACCAAGGTTCGTAACTGGAAGGAGTTGGCTACTGCTTTCTATAAGCAGTATCAATATAATGCCGACCTTGCCCCTACACGTACCCAACTCCAGGGTATGTTGTTAGGGTCAAGCGAAGGTTTTAAAGAGTACGCTCAGAAGTGGAGGGATCTGGCTGGCAGGGTGCAGCCTCCGTTGATTGATCGGGAGTTGGTAGACATGTTCCTGGGGGCCCTATCTGGGCCATTTTTCAACCATCTTATCGGTAACTCATCTGCAGGGTTTACTGATCTTATTCTGACTGGGGAGAGAATTGAGGCTGGGTTGAAGTCTGGTAAGATTCAGAAGGGTGCACCTGCAAGTTCTGAGAAGAAGCCCTTTAAGAAGGAGGCCAGTGCGGTATATGGGTCTAGAAGACAAGAGAAACCTGAGCGCCGCCAGTCCGTCAACGTGGTGATGATTTCTAAACCTGCTGCCGCTCCTCGGTAAACCAATCCTCAAAGGGCTGAAAGACCTAGAAGGGAGTTTACCCATTTGAGTATGACTTTATCACAAATCTTGCCACAATTGCTGTCCACCAACCTAGTAACTGTCAGGGAGGCCCCAAAGGTTGTAAATACTGCCTCTCCAAAATACAATCCAAATGCCCGCTGTGCTTATCATTCCGATAGCCCAGGGCATTCCACTGATGACTGTTGGGCCTTAAGGAACAAGCTGCAGGACCTTATTGACGCCAAGGAGGTACAATTTGAGGCATCTGAGAAGCCTAATGTAGTGACAGCTCCCCTGCCTGCTCATGGAGTGAATGCTATTGGGGATGAAGATGAAGTGGATGAAGCTGAGTTTGATAGCTGGATCTACCCGGCAACCGACAGTGGACCTAGCAATTGGAGTGCAAAGGACAATCTACCTGTTTCTCTTGTTACTGAGTAATGAATTCCTATGTTTTTGGCATTTGTAATAAACAATTAAAACTCTATGGCCCGGTGTCTTACCCGGGGCACCGTGGCTTCATTTGTGAGGGCATATAAATTGTCATTTCATATATCATGAATAAAGATCTTGGACATTTTCTCGCATTTCAAATGTTATGCTCCTTTTCTTTCTTTCCTTTCTTTATATATTGCAAAACAGCTGTATTTACACACACTCACTCATACAGGTTTCAATCCACTCTGGATCTCACTGGTAACGACTCTGCTACTGCCAGTTATGACTTCGAAAATCCGATCAACTTAGCCGAAGACGAAGGTGAAGATGATTGCGAAGTGCCTGGCGAGCTTGCAAGACTGTTACTCCAGGAAGATAGGGCAATTCAACCACACGAAGAGCCAGTGGAAACAATAAATCTGGGTACTGAGGCAGA
The DNA here is from genome assembly GCA_948472305.1 of Vicia faba. Taxonomy (NCBI): domain Eukaryota; kingdom Viridiplantae; phylum Streptophyta; class Magnoliopsida; order Fabales; family Fabaceae; genus Vicia; species Vicia faba. The sequence goes on from OX451735.1 coordinate 558,433,663, forward strand.
CAGGAGAGAAGTTAAGATTGGTGCCAACCTAGAGCTCAGCGTGAAGCAACGGTTGACCCAGATGTTACATGATTATATGGAGATCTTTGCCTGGTCCTATGAAGACATGCCCGGGTTGGATACCGATATTGTGGTCCATCACTTGCCTACTAAGGAAGACTGCCCTCCGGTTAAGCAAAAGGTCCGCCGTATGTGTCCAGAGATGTCTGAGAAGATCAAAGCCGAGGTTATGAAACAATTTGACGTCGGGTTCCTTGCAGTGACTTCTTACCCTCAGTGGGTTGCTAATGTGGTGCCAGTACCAAAGAAGGACGGTAAGGTCGGAATGTGTGTCGATTACAGGGATCTGAACAGGGCCAGCCCCAAAGATGACTTCCCTCTACCTCACATTGATGTTCTTGTTGATAATACAGCTCAGCATAAGGTGTTCTCTTTCATGGACGGCTTTTCAGGTTACAATCAGATCAAGATGGCTCCTGAAGACATGGAAAAAACTACCTTTGTTACTCAGTGGGGCACCTTCTGCTACAAGGTCATGCCTTTTGGACTGAAGAACGCTGGGGCAACCTACCAACGTGCCATGGTTGCTTTATTTCATGATATGATCCATCATGAGATAGAAGTGTATGTTGACGACATGATTGCAAGGTCCCAGACTGAGGAAGAACACCTTGATCATTTGCAGAAATTGTTTGACCGTCTAAAGTTGTACAAGCTGAGGTTGAACCCGAACAAGTGCACCTTCGGGGTAAGATCTGGGAAGGTTCTAGGCTTCGTTGTAAGTGATAAGGGTATTCAAGTGGACCCTGCCAAGGTCAAAGCCATTCAAGAAATGCCAGTTCCTAAGACAGAGAAGGAAGTCAGAGGCTTTTTAGGACGCCTGAATTACATTGCTCGGTTCATCTCGCACCTAACTGCTACTTGTGAACCAATCTACAAACTACTGAAGAAAGATCAGGTAGTACGTTGGAATGATGAATGTCGGGCTGCTTTTGACAGAATCAAGGAGTATCTCCAAGAACCACCCATTCTTATGCCACCGGTTGAAGGGAGACCTCTAATATTATACCTGACAGTACTTGACAACTCAATGGGGTGTGTGCTGGGGCAGCATGACGAGTCTGGCCGAAAAGAGCATGCCATTTATTACCTTAGCAAAAAGTTTACCGACTGTGAGACCCGATACTCACTGCTTGAGAAAACTTGCTGCGCTTTGGTATGGGCTGCTCGCCGGCTGAGACAGTATATGCTGACTCACACTACTTTGTTGATCTCAAAGATGGATCCTATAAAGTACATATTCGAAAAGCCTGCTCTGTCTGGGAGAATAGCAAGATGGCAAATGATCTTGACGGAATACGACATTCAATACATGACCCAGAAAGCCATCAAAGGAAGTGTATTGGCAGATCACTTGGCACATCAGGCAGTAGACGACTATCAGTCAATGAATTTCGAGTTTCCAGACGAAAGCATCATGATATTGACTGATTGTGAAGTACCTGGACCGGATGAAGGACCTGAGGAAGGATCCCGATGGTCTATGCACTTTGACGGAGCCTCTAATGCTTTGGGTAACAGTATCGGCGCTGTAATCATATCTCCTCAAGGCACTCATACTCCACTTACTGCCCGGCTATGTTTCAACTGTACCAATAACATGGCGGAGTATGAGGCATGCATCATGGGTCTTCAAGCTGCGATCGACCTAAGGATCAAGTTTCTGAGTGTCTTTGGAGATTCCGCTCTCGTGATCAATCAGATCAAAGGCGAGTGGGATACGAAACATCCGAATCTTATTCCTTACAGAGAATGTGTGTTGACCTTGATCCCCCACTTCACGAAGATAACCTTTGAACATTTCCCAAGAGAGGAGAATCAGCTGGCGGACGCGTTAGCTACAATGTCTTCTATGTTCAAGGTCAAATGGGATAATGAGGCTCCCCGGATCATCATCTGGAAACTGGACGAACCGGCATACTGTTGTGATCTCGAGACTGAATTGGTGACTGAGAAGCCTTGGTACCATGAGGTGAAGAGATACTTGGAAGCTCAGGAATACCCTGAAGGTGCCTCTGTCAATGATAAGAAGTTTCTGAGAAGGTTCGCAGCGAAGTTCTTCCTTAGCAACGACATCTTGTACAAGCGAAACCATGATTCGACCTTACTGCGTTGTGTGGACAAGAATGAAGCAGAAAGGATCATGGAAGAGCTACATGAAGGGACCTTTGGTACACATTCCAGTGGACACACTATGGCAAAGAAAATCCTTCGAGCAGGGTATTTCTGGTCCACAATGGAAGCTGACTACTACCAACATTCTCGGACATGCCACAAATGCCAGATATATGCAGACAAGGTGCATGTTCCTCCAGTTCCTCTGAATGTTTTGACTGCGCCTTGGCCGTTTGCAATGTGGGGCATAGACATGATCGGTGAGATTAAACCTACGGCATCTAACGGGCATCGCTTCATCCTGGTGGCGATTGACTATTTCACGAAGTGGGTCGAAGCAGCTTCCTATGCTACGGTAACCAAGACGGTTGTGGCACGGTTCATTCGGCATAATCTGATTTGTCGGTACGGCGTCCCAGAAAGAATTATTACAGACAACGGTACCAATATGAATAACAAGATGATCACTGAGCTCTGCGAGCAGTTTAAGATACAGCACCACAACTCTTCTCCTTACAGACCGAAGATGAATGGGGCTGTAGAAGCAGCAAATAAGAACATTAAGAAAATCGTGCAGAAGATGACAGTGACTTATAAAGATTGGCACGAGATGTTACCGTTCGCTCTACATGGGTACCGTACTTCAGCCAGGACGTCAACCGGGGCAACTCCTTTCTCCTTGGTCTACGGTATGGAGGCGGTCTTACCGATCGAAGTGCAAATACCCTCTCTCCGGATAATGAAGGATGCAAATCTGAATGAAGATGATTGGATCCAGACACGACTTGATCAGCTAAACCTTATTGATGAAAAGAGACTTGCTGCTATCTGTCATGGTCAGACGTACCAAAAACGGATGATCAGGGCATTTAACAAAAAGGTCAGACCACAGGAATATTAAGTTGGGGATCTGGTAATCAAGCGAATCATCCTTCCTCAGATTGATCCAAGGGGCAAATGGACCCCTACGTACGAAGGGCCATTTGTGGTTAAACATGTGTTCTCAGGAGGAGCCATGATTCTAACCAACATGGATGGTGACGACCTTCCTCACCCCGCCAATGCAGACATAGTAAAAAGATACTATGCATGAAAAAGACCCGCTAGGCTGACATGCCTAGGCAAAAATTAGGGCTTCCCGGCGAACCAAAAGGGTTCGGGCAAAATGAAGGGATGAAATGAAAAAAAATCTGTACACCCGGCAAGTCGAAAACCTGAAAAGGCGGCTTGGGCAAAAATGGGTATCCCGGTGGACTGAAAACCCGAAAGGGCGGTCCAGGCAAAAGTTAGGGATAAAGCGTAATACTATGTCTCATTGGATCACTTTGCATCCAGAATCCGGTATCTACATCAAGTTCAGACGGCATCGATCAGTCAGCTTCATCTTCAACTAAGGTCATCAAGTGATGAGACGCTCGGAGATATAAAGGCGATAGCAGAGTTGAAACCCAGTGGGATCATTCATTTCACACAGCTGTTTTATTTTCTCTTGTACAAAATTTGTATAAACTCTTTTGTTCAGCGGCGTTCTCTTACTAGGACGTCAGCCTCTTGTACATAAACGCCTATTCACAGGCAAATTCAAAAATCAATACAAAATATACTTTTCAGTTAAAATTGCCAATTGTTTTTCCTTTTCTGTTTTGTTTTGCGAAGAACGTCCAAGGTTCAATTTGTGATATATGCATTGACAATAATTTGCTAACTCATGAATATTTGCATACGAAACAAAGGATTAATTACAGGTAACATTAGAAACAGGGGCAATAAAGAGTTGTCTAAGCAATCTAATTGTTCTATCCTCCAAGGTACTAAGGTAGGTTCAGCTGAAGAACATAACCAGATATCTTAATTCCCCAGAGAGTGAGCCAGCAAGTCAGTACGCTCTCCTCAAGCAAAGCTACTATCAGCCTTAAGGAAGTTGGGTATCCTCCAGCAGATCTCAATATTCCCCAGCAATATATGGGCATTCTTAACAAGCATCCCCGGCAGTCTTGACCTAAAGATTGTTCCCCGGCGGTATATCAAACATTCAGTGGGGTCACGTCCCCGATACAGTTCAAAACTTCCCCAGGAGAATCCAATCCATCTCCCCAAGCAGTAAGCTTATCCCCAGTAGATTCTGGAAGCTTATCCTCGCAGAGCACGAACGCGTCTCCCGGCTTTATTCAAAGAGTTATTTCCTTACCAGGATATAACTGGGTTATCCTCAGCCAAAAGCAACGGAAAGAGCGTCCTCGGCGAAGTCTCTGTATCCCCAGCGAAGTCTATTAACACTTCCAACACAACAAGGGTATCCCCAACAAGTTATTATCAACATTTCAACAAAGTACCTCTCTCCCCACAGAGTATTGCTTCCCAAGCAAGGTCGCTAGAGTACTTTTCTCCCCGCAGAGTAATCCATTCGCCAAGTTTATTCCCTAACGGAGTTATCTTCTCCTACCGGTATTCTTGCAACTATCATCCCCAGCGGAGGCAAAAATCTATTCTTCAACATCAGCCCAGGAGTGACTTCCCGGCACACGTCAAGGATTTACTTTCCTAGACGGCAAAGATACATTCATAAGCATCACATACATCATTATAGCATGCATATACGCATCATATCTTACAAATCTCATTTATGTTGAGAACATCATTGCTTGATCCATATCATGCATGACATATGACTGACCTTTACCTTTCAGGAAAGATCCAGTCAAGTTCTCAGCTACATTTCAAGACCTAGACCGGTTCAGTTAAATCGACCCTAAGATTTCCCTGTTTCTTATCCAGTCAAAGGCCTTCTCTGGTTCAGTCAGATCGACCCTAAGATCTCCCTGTTTCTTATCCAGTTGAAGACATCAAGACCTAGACCGGTTCAGTCAGATCGACCCTAAGATCTCCCTGTTTCTTATTCATTCAAAGGCCTTCTCTGGTTCAGTCAGATCGACCCTAAGATCTCCCTGTTTCTTATCCAGTTGAAGATTCCAAGACCTAGACCGGTTCAGTAAAATCGACCCTAAGATTTTTCTGTTTCTTATCCAGTCCAAGGCCTTCTCTAGTCCAGCTAAATCGACCCCAAACAGATTTTCCTGATAAAGACTCAGTAGAAGATATCCAAGATTCTCTCAATGATTAGTGTTGAGGTTGTAGTCGCCTGTGGTTCTCTCCCCGTTACTGCGGAGGTAGTAATCGCCCCAAGATTCTATCAGCATCACTGTTGAAGTAGAAGATATCCAAGATTCTCTCAATGATTACTGTTGAGGTTGTAGTCGCCTGTGGTTCTCTCCCCGTTACTGCGGAGGTAGTAATCGCCCCAAGATTCTATCAGCGTCACTGTTGAAGTAGAAGATATCCAAGATTCTCTCAATGATTACTGTTGAGGTTGAAGTCGCCCAAGATTCTCTCAATGATTACTATTGAGGTTGAAGTCGCCCAAGATTCTCTCAATGATTACTGTTGAGGTAGAAGTCGTCCAAGATTCTCTCAGCGTTACTGTTGAGGTTGAAGTCGTCCAAGATTCTCTCAATGATTACTGTTGAGGTTGTAGTCGCCTGTGGTTCTCTCCCCGTTACTGCGGAGGTAGTAATCGTCCCCAGATTCTCTCAGCGTTCCTGTTGAGGTAGTAATCGTCCGAGGTTCTCCCACCGTTCCTGTTGAGGTAGTAACCATCCCTGGTTCATTCATCACCTTTTGAAGCTCCAGATCCAGCTCCTGTAACCAGTCAGGACACATCTATACAAAGAATCTGAAGACCAGCTCCCGTAACAGGTCAGGTAATCATTTTCTTTTGCAGGTACGCAAGTTCTTGCTAAGGAGTCTCTTACGCGATCAACACCCAGATGGCATCTATAAGCCCATCCACCTTCCATCATCTCTTAGCATGGCATCTATAAGCCCATCATCCTATCCATCAATCTCCAAATGGCATCTATAAGCCCATTCCCATCATCACACTACTATGTGAGCGCAAATTTTTGGGCACTCTAGTGTGCAATCATCTTCCACCTTCGGATTACGAAAGGCACGTCAGCCAATCTGCATCCTCAGGTCTAAGAAGATTGAACAGGGGCAACTGTTGTACCCCAAAATTTGCCCTCCCATATTCTTCAAGATTTGCCAAGTCAAAGCTTCAAAATCTCCCCAAGGGTTGCACAGTTCAAGGGCCTCCTAACAGTCAAAAATTAGGGTTTTGGTTCTGACAAAGAAAATGAAGTTTCCAAGGGTCCAATAAAGTCCCACATGCCTACAAACATGGTCAAGCATCCTCATGTCAAGTTTCAAGACTTACAGCACAAAATTGCACAGTCAAAAACCCTAATTGTACTACAGTCAACTGCAGGGGCAAAATGGTCATTTGACAGTCAAAAGTTCAAATTTTAGGTCAACATCTCATTTTGAAGCCACAAGCATCATTTGATCAATGCTTGATCATGATTCCCAAAGCTTGGCTCAAAAAGTCTCAAGATACAAAAGTTTCCATATTTGGACAGTTGAAAAAGTCAACTGTAACTTGACCAAGGCATAACTTCCACATGGATTATCATAAAAATTCCATCCAAAGCTCATTTTTAAGATAAAGACATTTCCTACAACTCCTCTTCACACTTCAAGTCCAAGAAATGCTCTCACAAAAAGTTATCATTTTCAACATTATAGGTCATTTTCAAAAGTCAACAAAAAGGGACTTTAAGTCAAAGGCCATAACTTGAGATTGGTAAATCAAAACGACATGGGACCAAAGACATTGGTTAGAGGACTCAAAGACCTTTCCAAAATGTCCAAGAACATGAGCAAAGCTTAAAGATTGAGCAAGTTATGCCTTGTGGAAGTTGGGAAATTTTTGGATATTTTGAAAAGTCAACATTGCTTCAAATGTCTTAAAAATGCTAATGGGCCTCTTTTTCTTCCAAGATTGATCATCCAAAGCATGTGCACGACCATTTGGCCCAAAGGGAAGTTTTTCATCATTTTTATTTATTTATTTGAATTTTTAAATGCTAATAATTCATTTAATTAAAATAAATATGTGGAAAATACTAAACCTAAGTTTTTAAATCTTTTTATGCATGGAATACACTCAATATTTCGTGCATGATCAGATTTGGAAAGAATCTTGGTAATTGGACATGATTTGAAGCAAATTTGCATGAAAAAGATTGGAAAATATATGCCATAAAGATCAAATATCCCTTCATCAATACAAAGGTTCTTTGGATCAATTTCTCAACCCTAATCACTCATACATATATATATACATGCTAACCCTAGTGATCAGGGTCCCAGCTGCGCCATACATCCATAACCAAGTTTGAGTTTTTTGACAAAGATTCCAAAACTGAAAACTAGGCTACAGGGCGATTCAAGGCCAAATACTTATTCCATTGTGTTCCTGAAGCTTCAAGGAAGGAGTCTGAATCAAAATCATAGCTTGAAACATCAAGAATTGGTAGTTATAATTCAGACTGCATCACTTTTTTTACATAATCGCATCTGATCATTTATGCCATAATTTTCAAATCTAATGCTTGTTTTGTAATGCTCTCATCATTCTGAAGCTAACTGTATTGTTTAATTAAGTTTTCATCACCCATACGCGATTCCACCATTGGAAGGTTTTAGGGTTACAGGACTTTCAAATTAGGCGTTTCTAAATACTGTAAAATTAGAGAACCTCAGTGCCATGTTTGGAATCAGGAAGCTTGGACGAATTGATTGCCATAGTCGCGCCTAATTTATGTGGCCACGTGGCCTAATCGCTATTTTGGAAAACTGCATGTTTTAGGGGGGTTTAAAACCCCCGTTAACCTTTTTATGTTTCAGAAAAAAAAGCAAAACGATGAAGAAGATGATGAAGTGTAGGCCAGTGATTGGATCGTTCAAATTTCGCGCGAAAACGCCCCACTAACTTTTGTTTTATTTCATATTATTTATTAGTTATATTATAAACAAAAAGCGCAGTTGGAGCAGTTGGCAAGGCATGTGTATGGTAATCTCCAGGACCTGGGTTCGATCCCAGGTCCCCCTTTCTATTCCATATTATTTTTCTAATGGTGCTTCTATGTAATTTCCAAGCAAGCGTCCACCATACGTCCCTCATATCCAGCTTGCCACATGGCCTATGACATCAATCCAATGGTCCAAAATCAAGGTCTATGGACCGCTCAGTCAACGCACATGCATGCCAGCACAAAAGTCAAACGAGGCCAGGAGCTTAATGGGCCTGAATTACTGAACAAAACCTCCTATTGGGGACAGACCCCCCATGGTTTGCCTTTCTCATTCTTTTCTCATATTTTTCTATTTTTGTCTTAATTAGTTTTTTTAATTTAATTCTTTAAACCAATTTATTTTCATAAAAATATAAAAACAATAGAAAAATCAGAAAAGACAAAAAATTAAATATATTTTATTTAACTAATATTTTTGTAAATAAAGTCTTGTATCAATTAATTAGTTTTCTAGGGTTAATTTTAGTATCTTTTCTTAATAAATTAAAAACTTGTAGAATTAGGTTTAATTAGTTTAATTACTTTTATTTTCTTTTTTTTTCTCATCACTAATAATTAATTATTTATTTTTATAAATCAAATTGCGTTAATTAATTAGATTTAATTTTAAGTAATTTTCATATTTTTTTTAATAAATTAAAAAATAGCTAGAATTAGGGTTAATTAATATTTCAATTCCATTTAATTCTCATTAAAACCATAAATACCAAAAAACCCTCAAAAATAATTTTCCTTTTAATTTAATTAATTTGTAAATAATAATTTAATTTCATTAAAAAAGGGTCCAACGCCCTCGTTTCCAATTTTAATTCATATTCGCGCATTTTATTTTATTTCTTAAATATTGATGTAATTCTCCCAAAGTCGTGTAAATATTTATCTTTCGCACTTTACTTTACTTCTTTATTTTTTGTCAAATCGGGTCCTGGATTAAATTTGGCGATGTGGACCCGCGCCTTTGTAATAGTTTAGAACTTTTAATTTCCGCATCTTTTTAACTGTTAATAAATGCATGCAAGAATGAATGACAAAAATAAAAACAAACGCGTAGATCACCTGACATGACAAGACAAAAATAAATGAATCTGACACACAAATCACACACCGCCCCTAGGGTACGCCTCACTGTTGCCTTGCCTCGAAAGGTGATCGTCGAGTAGAGGATGTCTTAGTAAGTTCTCATGATCCGGGAACCTGGCATGAGGGTAGCTTCTAAGGTATCTTCCCATTGCTCTGGTGATCACCATGTCCCGAACTTCGAATTGACCCGAACACCTCCAACGGTGGTGCTACCTACCTCTCAATGGTGGGATGGCACTACTTTAAAGGACATTTACACAGACGAATTCCTTAGGGTAGGTAGGTTCTCGTAGATACTTGCTCTAATTTCAACACAAATCAAAAATTCTTTTCACACCGACACCTTTTCAAAAAGCTTTCGAAAGCAATTTTTCAAACACTCTTGAGGACCGATACAAGAGTCAAACTGGAATTTTCAAAGAAACTTTTTAAAACCCACAGTTGAAAAGCAAACAAACCAATTTGAAAACACAAATGAGCAAGTATCTAAGAGCCCATGGATAAACATGGATAGAAAGGGTGCTAACACCTTCCCTTTCTATAAATCTACCTCCCGAACCGAGAACTAATCTCAATAAGGAATTTTTCTGTGCTTTTGTCCTTTCCATATTGGAGAAAATAAAAGACGGTGGCGACTCTTGCTTCCGCGACATTTCGCGAACCAGCGTTAAACAATCAGTTCCAGATCCACCGATCACAAAGTGGTGATTTTACACAAACTGATTCTGATATATTATTTATCATATGTTCTATTATGGTATTCGATATCTCACCGCTTCTGTTTGAATATTACCCTTTGTTGGTAACGTGTAGGTAACCAAGAGGAGTAGCCATTAGCGTTGTTAGTTTGAGTTTGGTGTCATTGCTCTGATATATAGCACTCGGGGGGGAATAAACGCTTGTCTTATTTGTTGTTTATTTATCGAACCCTATGTTGTTATTTGAGGATTTATCGTATTGATGTTGTTTTATGATTCAAAAGATGTTATGTCTCATATGGAGAATTATTATGAATCCGTTGTGTGATTAATCAAAGTTGGTTTATGTTATGAAGACTTTATTCATGAGTTGTGTTCATTCCATTTTCTTTAAGTGTTATGTATCTATTCTAAAAGCATGACATGTTTGTGTGTTGAATGTGTAGCATCCTAATTATTTTAGAAATTTTGCACTCTGATTTTCTGTAAAATTATTTGGGGTAGAATTGGGGTGTTACACTTGCTGGCATGAAGGAAATCCTGGCTTTGTGGTGTCAAAGGCAAACAAGGAAAACCAATGTCTTCTGAGTCGAAGAAGAGCTACGGGAGGCCGTTTCTTTGTGACTTGAAGCAAACATGCAAGATGTCTTTTCTCAAACGAAAGCTTGCATGAAGGGAGCCACATGCCTAAACGAAGGGTGTAACCAAAACTTGCATTGAAGGAAGCCACATGCCCAAATGAAGGGTGTAACCAAAGCTTACATTGAAGGAAGTCACATGCCCAAATGGGTGTAACCAAAGCTTGTATTGAAGGAATCCACACGCCCAAACGAAGAAAGCAACCAATGCTTTAATTGAAGAAAGCCACACGCCCAAACGAAGGAAGCTTTGCTGAAACTCATGATTAATGTAACATGCCCCGAGTGATTCAGATGGAGATGTGCCCCTGTCTATTCAGCACTTTTGAGAGATTCTTTGAATCTTGACTTGACTGCCACAAATGAGTTGGACAATAGCATGTCATGCCCCTTGATTTATAACCAATTGGGTACATAGAAGGCTTGTTACTGGAGGTGTCTTTCTCTTTGACACATCATCTGAAGTAATTATGTTTGTTGCAAGGATTTTCATTCATTGAATATTCGTCATGTGAATTTCTCCATTGTCAAACACTTAGTCATATGTAAACAGTGGTATTGAAATGCAAAGCTTATGTCTGTCTTGAAGTTTAAAAATGCATTTTTTAGTAAAACAAAAATTTATAAGAATGTGATATCAACTCAGGATTTATATTAAGCCTTACAGGAATCAGGATACCTTTTTGTAACAGTATGCTTTCGAACTAACTCATGCTTCAGTTAGGACTTTTAAGGGTTGTAACATGGCCTGGTTCAAGGTTTAAGAAATAAAGGATAAAGGCTCAAAGTTTATTTGTATCCAACCTGTTCTTCACGATGTTCTTCCGTCCTATACTCAGTTAATTATGCATTTAGACTCCAATAGAGTTTAGGATTATAGAACAGATACTTTGGTGATGGTTCAGAAACCGAAAGTTTATTTGGAGAGGGAGTCATTTTCTTGTAACATTTTTCTTTTGTTGAGGATTTGTAGTGACCTCTTTTTGACTTTATAATCCATATCTTTTGCCTGAACTGTGTCGCTTGAGATTACAGTCAGCAGGATGCCCCTGTTTTTCTCTTAAGTCTCCTTCATAGGTTTTGACTTAACGGACTTTTCTTTTGAAAGATAATAACTTCCTGACTCAATGATTACGGGGAACCATCATTAGTTTTCAATTTAGAAGAATATCTTCGACATTACTCATCGTGTACGAAGGAAAAGCTTGTGAATGCACAATTGATTTTACTGAGAAACTACCCGGGCCCAGGTTATGTTTAAGGGTTTCAATTTGTGTAAAAAAGAAAACTCCTACTTATTAGGCTTAAAGGGGTTGACTAGGAATTAACTTCCTTATATCTCCACTATTTAGGAATTGAAGCAATGTCTATACATCATCAGCAAGGTCTGTTCAAAAGCATATTGTATGAGATTATGGTATTGTTTCATCATCCTCCCTCTAAAGGCTTACAGCTTTAACGCGAGTTGAATAGTAAGAAGCACAGTTTAAATATAGTGAAACAAATATATTAATTCAAGACAAACATGTGCAATGCAGTAATGGGAAAAACCAAAGTTTGATATAAATATAAGTGCTTGAACAAATAAGAGAATTTGAAAATAAAAGTTCAAATGATCTTAAAGCTTCTCCGCCTAAACTTGTCACTTTAGATGGTGTGCCTTGCAGTTTCGATATTTGAGGTATGATAGAAAACTCAATCTGCCCGTCTTGTGTGAACTAGAAAACTCTTTCATCAATCAGGTCCTAAATCTTATGTTTCAAAGCCCAACAAATGTTAGTGTCATGTCCAGGACTGTTGGAGTAATATGCACACCTTACATTAGGATTGTAGCTAGGAGCGAAAGTATTGGGATTCTGGAGAGGTTCTTTCAATGTAATCAGCTTCATCTTAAACATGTGTTGCAATGCTTGAGACAACGGTATGTTGATTTTGGCAAATTGTCTTTTGGGTGTACCCTGCTTATGTTGATTACCTTGTTGTTGTTGGCGAGGTCGTTGTTGAGCTTGTGATGTAATATCAATCTGGAAAGGCCTTTTTCCATTAACTAAAGAATTAGCAATGTCAACTTGTCTCTTTCCCTCTCTTATTCTCCTCTTACTTTCAACCAAGTAAGTTTCATATCTCATCAGAGGCTGGTTAATAATTAGATCCCCAATTCTAGAAGTTCATCCCATACGGTTGTATCCGACCTGATGAAGCTTGTTGATGAGGATTATCAACACTTCTTTTCCCCAAGCTAAATTTTGGAAAAGAGCCATCTGACCAATCATCTGGATTCTCATCTCAGCTTGCAGTTGTTCCAACTGGTCATCCTGGTTGTCTTCAGAATTCTTCTTGGTCATGTTCTCAGCAAGGAGTGCTTTCAATCCTTCTTGCCTCTTGGCTAAGCTTAGGAACATCTCTTGGAACTGAGCATTTTGGGCCTGGAGATTTTTTATTGTCTGTTTGAGAACCTTTTTTTTAAAATAAACAGTAAGAAGATGAGAAACCTGTCTTGGGAACCTGTTATATAATGATATGTATGGCATGTAGATGCATATGCAATGTTTTCAAGGACCTCGTGGGATTTAAATTTGTTAATTAACAGGAACAGAAATAAAGACTCTTGTTAGTAATTTCAAATTATAATTTCCCTTTAGGATTACAATGAAAATAAAAAGGGTTACAAAGAAACAAAATATTAATTCAAGTCTCTCGTGGACGCTTCCTCTTTGTGTTAACATATGCATTAAGGCTCTTCTCTTTGTGAAGTTGTTTTGTCAGCTCCAACACTTTCTTCTCACTAGAATAGAACTAAGTCTCAAAGGTGTCCCTTTCCTCTTTCAATTGAATCCAAGACTTATGTAACTCTTCAAAGTCAGTAGGAATATCTGGATGAAAAATGGTATGAGGAATAGCTACTTCAACAACAGACTCCATAATTACTGGTATGAGAGTGGGATATGACATTATAATATTTTGAGCACGAGATTACACCCATCTGATGTAGGGCTCCAAAAGGATAGAGTTTTTGTGTCCCAAAGTCTTTCTATCAACCTTATTCACCATGCCCAAAGCATGTATAAATCTTTGACGGTAACCCTGAGGATCATTCTCATAATCGAATATAATACCCTGGATAAGCATATCATGAGGACCGTTTCTTCGAGCATAACCAAATTGACATAGAGCTAGAGAAGGGTTATAAGTAACGCCTCCCTTTACGCCAAGGAGTGGCACATTAAGAAATTCCCCACAGCGGTCAGTAATAGTGATGTCCTCCTGAAATCGAAAACACCAATAGATATTGGAATGAGAGAGTGACATAAACCTTTGAGACCATCTTAAACCTTGTTCATTCTTCAACACTGATCGGGGAAGGTGAAAAATAAACCACCTGGATAGCAAAGGTATGCAACACATGAGAGTATCTCGCTTCCTCATAGTACGAGTGTGAAGAGAGTGCAAAATATCTCCCAACAAAGTAGGCACAAGATTATGAGTAAGAAATATCTTGATGGTGTTCACATCTATGAGTTGGTCTGGGTTAGGGAATAGTACCAAACTATAGATCAATAGAGCCAAGATCTCCTAAAAAGCATTAAAACTCATAGCATCTAGAAACAATTGAGCCTTCTCTATCAGAAATTTAGCAAGAAGACCCTTGACTCCACTTCTTGTTTCCCAATTAAATATGATGTCTGACCACTTCAAATGTAAGGCTGCCACAATGACTTCAGGCTTTGGAATTTTATCTAAACCAGTGAAGGGTGTCTGATCAAGAATAGGTACTCCAAGTAGCTTAGAGAACTCTTCCATTGTGGGCACCAACTGATAATCTGGGAAGGTAAAATAGTGATGTTTAGAATCAAAGAACTGTAACAGAACACTCATCATGTCTTCTTCAAAACCCGATGTAACCAAGCTGAGTAGATAACCATGCCTCTTGGTGAATTGAGATTTTTCGGGGACCTTTGAGACTAACTCCTTAAGCTTGGAAGGTACTCTTACAAAGTTGATTCGAATAGTATTTTTGCGAGCGGAGGCCATGACCTGCAATAAGGAACAAAGATAAATCCCTAGGTCCTTGAAATGGTTAATGAAAATGCTATGTTATGATGTTATGTTCATATTAAGTAAGCAAACACAAACAAGTCACACAAGAGCCTTAGGTTTAAAGGCTTGCATGAAGTCCATAGGTAAGTACCCTTCCCCGTTTAAGTTAAGTTGGCGCAACCTATCCTAAAATAGTAACCGGGTTCTAGGAATCTCATATCACCGATCTTTCTCGTAGGCTTTATTTTAGCACGACAACTGGCTTGCCACCAAAACATCCCGAAAGTCGAATCTTAATGAGCATAGCTTCGAGTATCAACCAACCTTGGACTGCAACAAAGTCGGCCATCTCACTACTTTCTAATGTCCAAGATAGGTTAATTAAGGTTATAAAAGTAAGATAGTTTAACGACACCACACAGAAGCCTAATGTTATCCTTAACTGACTCAAGGAACATCAGTACAAACCAATGTGTCACACTGACCATAGCCATCACTTCAACCATATCGGTCTACACCGTACAGTCTTCATGATCTATTGCTACTTACCTAAGGCATCCCTACATCCAGGTGTAGGATCTTACAAGCATTAATACCCAAACAACCCTTACATTTAAAGCAAGCAAAGCAAACAATGAAAGAAAATAAAGATAATCTAGACTCTAAGGTAACCCCTCTTTTTTAAGTACTCCCCAGTAGAGTTGTCAGTTCTGTAATACGGTGGAAGAACTGACTTTTTTTGGTTTTATCTAAATGTGTGGATAGCTAGAGTCGCCACCGGCTTTTCTTTTATCCAATATTTAGGAAAGGTGAAAAGAACATGAAATACATTTGATAGATTTTGAGTTTGGGGGGTAAGTTATGAAAAGGGAAGGTGTTAGCGCCCTTTTCATTCGTAGTTACCTACGGGCTCTAAATTGCTTAGCTCACTTTGAAAACTTGCTTTTTGTGTGTGTGTGTGATTTATTTGAAAATATTTTGAAATCGCCAATGTAAGGTTGACTTTGTAATGATTCTTGTATCAGTCCTCAAGAATGCGTACAAAGTGTTTTGAAAATATTTGTTTGAAAGTGATGTGTAAAAAATGTTTGTGAGAAAATTTGTGAGCAAGCAATTAGGAGTTTCTTATCCACTAAAGTCTTTCTTATTCTTTTCCTTATCCTTTAGAGATAGTACTATCCATACCATTAGTGGGTAGGTAGCCCTATCTATTGGATGTAAAGGGACAGGCGTAGGATTATCGTATGGTCATTGAAGGCAACAGGTAAGGATACTTTAGCAATTTTATCAAAGGGACTATCATCATTTTGTTCGTAGGGACTAGATTATTTTATAGGCAGCTCGAAGGGTCATCGAGGATCATGATCATTATTCGTAAGGGACTATGATGATTTGATCGAGGGTCTTTGGCTAAAGTATCCCCACTTTCGAGGGACGTGACCAATATCGTAGGACAACAAGAGAGGATATCCTAGAGGTGCAAGTGTGAAGAGTGTATTGACTTCAGTTATTTATCTTGAGAATTAGGATTTTCTATGTTCAGTTATTAGTCTCGCCATACAAACACTAGTTACTAGCAATTAAATATGTACAGAAAAATAAAGTGTCGAATATAAAGTCCTACGCTATTACATGAATTTGGGAGAGATACATATGTATGGAAAATGCAAGAAAGTAAATTTATGCTATTACATCCTGTGAGTAATTACATAATAGGAAAGAAATGCGAAAAAGTAAATCTAAGCTATTACATCAATAGTGCGACCTATACAATTTTCTATGAATTTAAATAGTAAAAGATAAATGGGAAAAGTGTTAGAAAAATGTTTTTGTTTTTGTGTTTTTTGTAGAAAATAATTTAAATGATAATAGTAATTAAAAACCTAATTCTAATTATTTTTAATATTAAGAAAAAAGTTAATTAATTAATAAAATAATTAGTAAAATAAAATTATATAAGAAAAATTTTAATTACTAATTAAAAAGACTTAACCCTAATTTGTTATAGTTTTGAAAAAAGATTAGGTTAGTTAATGATTAATTAAAAAGAAATTAATTAAGAAAATATAAAATTAAATAGTAAAGAAATAAGAAAAAAGAATGTTAAAATATTAAAATGTTTTTGTGTAGAAACTAATTTAAGTGATAATAATTAATTAAAACCTAATTGTTTCTAATTAATTTTTAATATTAAGAAAGAGGTTAGTTAATTAATTAATTAATAAAAATACATCAAGAATTTAATTACTAATTAAAAATCCTAATTCTAATTTGTTAAAGTATTTAAAAAGATTAGGTTAATAAACTGTTATTTATAAAGGAAATTAAGAAAATATGGTGAAAATAACTTAGGGTTAGTAAAAAAGAAAATTAAGAGGCCAGGGAAAATTAAGAAAATTAAGAATGGTTGGTATGGACTCTTAGGATCTTCAAGAATACAATGGAATGCTTAGAATGGATTATAAGAGGCCAGAGATAAGATTTACAAAATTTGAGATTTTTGAGAGGATGTTCTTGAGGTAATTTTTGTGTCCCTCTTGGTCTGAAGATGTCATGTATTTATAGTGGAAGATTTAGGTCAACAAAAGTGAATCAAATCTTTTGTATTTCATGATCAAATATTTCATGATTTGAATTTCATGATCAAATATTTTATGATTATATATTGATGAAATTACAAAAGATTTGAATTTCATGATCAAATATTTGATTGAAGTTTTACATGAAATCTTTCTTTTTTAGGCCAATCTCATGCCAATCACGTTTTTTGCAAGTTGTCACAAGCTTTTTAGACTTATAATTTGATTAAAAAATAGATCTACATGTCTTATGTCATTTATTTGATATTTTATTTGATTTATTTTGCTTTTAATTGAATAAAATTAAAATAAAAAGAAATAAAAATCACAAAAATAAATAAATGGATTTAGGAGTCTATTATGAGGTCAAGAACATGTTTGGACCTTAAAAGATAGGCCAATTAGCCCAAAAATTCAAATTTGCTCAATTTGAATTTCATGCATTTTTTCAAAATTACCCAACTTGCACAAATCATATCTCGCTCAATTTTTGTCATATGAAGGTGATCTTTGACTTTTTGGAAAGCTCAAGATATCTCCTACAACTTTCATGTTGGTCATTTTTTATTTGAATCCTTTATCTTGATGTAAAGTGCTTTGATAAAAAGTGTCTTTTTGTTGACTTTTAAAATGACATGTAATGTTTTTGCCTATATCTCTTAAATGAAGCATTTTTTTGCCTTGAGCTTAGAGAGACAGAGTTGTAGAGAGTTGAATTTCTTTCACGATAGGCCTTGGTTAAAAATTTTCTGATGTTGACCAAAAGTCTTGAAGTTTGACTGTAAGTTGGTCAAAGCTGACTTTTTGTCCAATACAGTTGATTTTCAATCATCTGACTAGTTGACTGAGCAAACTTGTGCTGAAAGGCTTAGAATTTGGTATGGGGATTCTTTGAAGCATGAGAAACCATGAAATCCACTTGAGGAATTAGAAGTCTAATTTCCTTTGAGAAATGTAAAACCCTAGTTGTAGGTTAATGCTTAGGAGGAGGGTTTGTTTGGTCAACTCTTGAGTAGTCTTGAGTGTTTAAGTCCTTCATATGCATGAGGAAGTATCTTGAATTAATTTGTCTTGAAAAATGGGAGGGAAAATTTTTTAGTACAACAGTGTGCAACACCTAGGGAAACGTGGCCCTCAGGGGTTATTTTTAACCCTACTTCAATAGCCATGATTGAGCATTCAACGCCGAACGTGGATCTAGGAAGGCATGACATATCACCCTCTCAAATTCCATCACCTGTTCAGCTCCCCGCACATCGAACATAGAAGACCACCTTCATTTTCTCACACAAATGTGTCCTCGAAGAAATCACGAAACAAGCCAACGTGTAGTGATAAAATCACGGGTGAAACCAAATGCTCACTACGAGCGCACGCGAACCATTGACCTAGATCTTGGCATAAAACATCCTTGTCTTGATCAATGGGCACAAACAAAGCTCTTTCCTCTCCGGCGCACGGGTTGGCTCCAAGTCATTACTCTTATCCTCTAAAGAAATGAATTAGGGGGCTCGTGCTCTGGACTACGTAAGTGGCTAAGCACGACCCAATCCACTCTTGCATTCAGGGAGGCCCAAAAGCATTGGCCTAATCAATTAAGGCTAGAAAGGGCACTTTCCCGTATGATCCTCGGTTGGGGACACGTGGCTGGCTGCCACTGTGATCGACTATACCATATATGCCTTTACCTATGCCTTTGTCTGCGATAACGACTAGTTCCCACTCTGTCCGTGAGATGCGGGGCAGCTTTCCAAGACGACGAGCATGAGTTGCTCATCCTTGCTTTCATACAGAAATCCTGGCAGTTACCTATTTTGGGCCTGAATTCTGGATGCCCGACCCAGAATAGGAACCAATGGCCAAGCGTTGGGGGAACTATAAATACCCTCACACTTATGACGGTTAGGTAATTCAACTATTATCCATAAATTCTCTCACGTATCTCTACACTCTTACTTATTTCAGCATCAGAGTTTCTTGCAGGTACACCCTACTCCTCCTCTGTGACTTCAACACTACGGATGAAGTTACTGGCCTATTACAGGTTATGATCACCGATAAGATTAGTCACCATAATGTTTTCTTTCGCAAATGTTTCTGCAGCGTTCTCTAAAATGTTGTTGCTGTCCTGCAGCCTACCACTATTGCATCCTCCTTGTGTGGTCATGATCAAGAGCGTATTCTCATCATCCACCTCTTGTCTAGCAACATTAGCTCTATCTCTTTGAGATTCTCTTTGTTTCGCATTTCATTCCCTTTCTAAATGACCAAGCTTTTGGCAATTAAAGCATTGTATCTTACATTAGTCAAACTTTTTGACTTCACCTCTAAGGTTGCCTTGACTACCATTTTTGTTGCAGCTGTTATCACCCCTTTGGCACGTCAAACTCTTCGAATTTTGTGACTCTTTTCCACCAAACTTTTGAAAATTCCCTTTACTATTCATGGGTCATTTTCTTTCGACTTCTTGTTCTTCTTATTGAATCATGCTTGCAAAGAGATCTCTGCATTTTCCTTGTCTTTATTTCTCTCCTCCATCCTTTGCTCATGAGCCTAAAGAGAGATTTGAAGCTCATCTTAGCCCAATGTGAAAGATCCTTAAACTCTTCAATCGCTACTACTATGTTGTCAAACCTTGCAATCAAAAAATGCAAGATCTTCGACACAACATTCTGCTCCCAAACAGTTTCTCCACAAGACTTAATTTGATTCACCAATCACGTAATTCGTGTCATGTAATCATTAGTTCTATCATTCTCCTCCATTTTAATCAATTCAAATTGACATTTGTGAGTTTTTAACCTCTCCACCTTTTCCTTAACAACCCCTGCATATGTCTTTTCCATGATTTCCCACGCTTCCTTTGCCAACTCGCAATCACTAATTTTCTCAAAGTTGTCACCATCAACACATGAATAGATCAAGAACAAAAATTTGTAACCTTTCTTCCTCGATTGTTGCTCGATGTGCATTCGTTGCACCTTCGACAAGGAGATTCACCATATTCTTGGTCACTTCAAGAACATCTTGGTAGTCAAGCAATACCTTCATTTGCTTGCACCATTTATCGTAATTCTTCGTATCAAGGGTTGGTAGTTTTATGGGGACTCTATCATTAAAGATGGAATTCATGTTGCACAACAGATTATGCTTCAGAACTAGGCTCTTGATGCCAAATGTTGGAACATACAATCACACAATTGGTGGACAATGCAAGATTTAGAGCTTGTGGAGAAGATGATAGTAAGAGAGAAGAGAATTAGAGAGAGAGAGAGAGAGAGAGAGAGAGAGAGAGAGAGAGAGAGAGAGAGAGAGAGAGAGAGAGAGAGAGAGAGAGAGAGAGAGAGAGAGAGAGAGAGAGAGAGAGAGAGAGAGAGATATGATTGAGGGTGAGACTGGATATTTTTATTAACAAAAGATGAGGATACTTCCAATGCATTTATACAAGTGTTATATAACAATTGAGACCTAAAACAACTCATTAAACAACAAGAAAAAGCTAAAAATTGTACTCGTAACCGGTTAACACAAATCGTTAACCGATTACACAAACTAAAAACAGAAATTCAAGTGTCAGGTGTAATTGGTTAACATGTTTCGTTAACCGGTTACAGCAACTCAAAAACTACATTTTCTTGCTCCATAAGTGCTTTTTGTTCCTGCTGTAACCGATTATACCCCGTTTTAATCGGTTACAACACTTAAATTATCAGGATTTCATCCAACACCATAATGTTCTGTTGGTTTAATCAACTACAAATTGAAATGTTCATCCATTCTCAACACTAAGGCTTAACATTGACCAATCTAACAAAAAATAATAACGTCACAAATTCAGCTTGATTTATTTTTGCATTGTCTCTCATTTGTTTTGAACACGTGGTGTACAAGATAAAAATTCTAGTAAGAAATAAATGGTAGAAATTACGATGATTATATTTTTGTGGTTTGGCAACCTTTTGGAATTTTCAAAGGAATTGAGAAATACTTAAGATATAAAATAGAGATTAGTTTGAAAATTTCAGACATAAATCGGTTTGATCGAATTGGATAAATTAGTTTATCTATATTTCTTTTTTTCATAACTTTTTGTCTCACACATCAAAGATTTGATATGTTTGAATTTTAAACTATTTTTCGATTTGTCACCGTTATATTATGTTTTGTAACCTTTTATCCTAACAAATCATTTGAACTATTTTCTCGGTCTAGTAGTTTAATAACTGAAATTTTAGTTTTTAAAAATAAATAAGTGAAATGTAACAAATTTCTTTTCGTATGATATTTTTGCCAAGCTGGATTAACGGTTGCAAACCACTTGAACTTAAAAAAAATTAAATATTTATTTTATTTGACTCCAAGCTAATACACATTTTCTTTTAGATTATAATTTACATAGATATTCCTAGTAAGTCAGATGTCCAAATCTTCTTTCTAAATATTATTGTAGAGCAGGATTAGGTAATACTAAGAACCACTAGAAATTGATTATTTCAATTTGTAGAGACAGCTACAGATTGTATATTTTTTAGATCTACTAACTTAAACACAAAATCTAATGGCTAGTCTTTGATATAGAACGAGTCCACATTTATTATACTATACTAGTCAAGGTGATGATATAGTGTGAACATGCATGGGTTTGATTTCAACCAATGTAAACTGAAAATGTAATTAATAGAAAATACAAACATATATAAATGCAAACCAAAGAAGATAGGAGTATATAAAACAAAGTTTAGCAAAATGAATGGACAATTCATGCATAAATTAAAAAACAATAATAATTAGTTAAGTAATAATGTACATATTATCGAGTCAACATTAGACCTCAACCACGTTCTATAAATATCACTTTTTCATACTCACAATGCAGCAATTATTCAACCTCACTAAGCTATATTATCAATTTGCAGTTGTTCAAATTACTCGTCATGGTTCAAATTACAAAAGCAAGTCTAGTCGAAATGTTGAATTACATATCAAACCTAGTTAGATCCTCCTTAACGTAACTATTTTCTTCCCCTCTCTTATAAGGGTTTTTTTTTTTATCTTAAGCTTTTAATTTGAATTCTAGATTTTAAAAACATTTATATTTAAAATTTTATTTTCCAGTTTATCTTTTATGTTTTTAGAATGAATAGGATATTGTTGTTGAATAGTATTAATTTTTTTTAAATAGATATAAATTATTGATTCAGAGTTCAATCTCTCACAGCTATATCTTTTTTTATGATATATTAATGTAAACAATTAATTAATATTTATAAATCAATAATTTTTAAATTAAAAAACTTACATTTAAAAAACAAATTATGAAAACTTTTTAAAAATAAAAGAAATTATTTCAAACTCATTTGATGTAAATTAAAATTGAAGAATAATGTTGACATTTCATGACTTATTATTAATTATCATTTTAAAATGATAAAAAAAACATATAGTTTTAGAAAAATATATCTCAAAAATAATATTTAAAATAATTTATTTAAAATAGTTTTGTGTGTGTTTGATTCTATAGTTGAAAAAATTAATTTAAAATTAATTTTGACTAAAATCAATTGAAGGTTAAATATTTTATGTTTAAATATATTTAAAAGTGAGTTATAAATTAACTTTGAGTTATACTATATATTATATTAAATGATCATTTATTGTCATCTAATTGTTAACTAGATTGAATATGTACCTTAACTTATACCACAGTAAATATACTAAAGTTGAGTTACAAACAATGAGATGGATCGTTAAGTCTGGGAAAAAATTGATCAGAGATTCATTTTTCTTTTTTAACGATTCAAAGGTTAAAGTTTAGTACTAGTATAAATATTAACTAATTATTTTATGTATATATGGATACAGGACGCGTGGTGGAGAAAAAAAGTCAAAGCTCAGCACAGGAGGTGGTGGACAAATTAATAAGAAAGGAACAAAGGAGACAAAGAGTTTGGAAAACAACTCCAAAAATTCAGAGGCAGAATGATAACAATGGATTGAAGCTAGGTAGTGTGCAAATATAAAATACTACTAGTAACTAGTCTATATCTATGGTGATGTTTGTATTTTTAAAATAAGAGTAATTGTTTGAGTGTTCCCCTAGACGAGTTGATTAATAAGAGAGAAAAAAGTGTAGACCCCCAACTTTGTCATGTATAATTATGTTCCATATGCAGATAATATATATTTTTTGAGCAAATAAAAGAGTTTTTATTTAAAATAAAATAAAACAGTTGAGGTAGAAAATCAATCATAAGATCCAGGTCTCCAAAAGACTAAACAACTAAATAAAGTGAGAGAAGTTATACAAATTCATAATTTATGATAAAAATTGGCCAGTTTCTTAGCCCCACCCGTCAAAGTATGTATCAATAATGTCTCGAACTCGAAGTCCTCCTTTGTACTATTCTAGAATATAATCGTGTTCCTAATGCTCCAAACCTGATATATTGTCTCTACTACAACCATCTTTACTAATTTTGAGATACACCATTTCCCACGAGTCATTCTAGTAAGCCAATTGATCTCAGGATCCCAATCATCTGGATTATGATTAATGTGTAACCAAGTCAGAATTTGAATTCAAATCCTCTTAGTTTTCACACACTCAAAAAATAGGAGCTTACAACTTTCCAGATCACCACAGTAAACACAAAGTCCATTTGTACTTGTTCCAAACTTCATCAATCTATCTTTAGTTGGAATCCGTTTTTGACAAGTCATCCATAACATGAAACTTGCTCTAGGGCGCACAAGATTGCCAATAAGCATTTTCCTCCACAACACTTTCGATTTATCACCTCGAAGCATTTGATACACAAGTCTTGTCAAATATTTCCCTAATGCCTGAAAATAATTCGTCTTTATGCTTGAATATTGCTTTCATTATCCAACAACAATGAGCAACAAGTTTATATGTTCTAGTATCTTCTTTATTCATATAAAACTTGTGAATGCAGTTAATCCACAATTTGTCCTTCTTTGCACTAATGTTCCACAACATTTTTTCCATTGTGGATTTATTCCACTCATTAAGTGTAATCAAATTTATCCCACCAGCAGACACAGGATCACAAACATGATCCCACAAAATGGGAGCTTTTTTACTACGGCTATCTTTTTTTGTTCAGAGGAAATTTCTACAAAGTCCCTCCATAGGAGCGAGCACCTTCTTTGGTAAAGGAAAAATTTCACAAGTTGCAATCTCCCAGCATAAGATAAATTTATAGTACTCCAATGGTAGATTCTCACTAACATCTTTTCAATCAAAGATTGTAAATTAGCAATGGAAAGTTTCCTACTATCTAGGGGAACCCCCAGATATTTAAAGAGCATCTTACCTATATCAAAACATGTTTCTTGCTAAATAAGCCTCTGAGTCACAACATTCATACCTCCAAAGTAAATTTTTCTCTTTATGATGCTCATCTTTAGACCAGTAGCGGTAGAAAATTCCCTAACTTTTCCCATTATTAGCTTAATAGACTCCATATCTCCTCTAACAAACATGAGAATGTCATATGCAAAACAAAGATTAATAATTTTTAACTTCTCACATTTATGGTGGAAGTTGAAATTGTGATTATTATTCAGTCCATGGATAACTCTATGAAGATACTCCATGATGAGGACAAACATGAGGGGAGAGATATGATCTCTCTGTCTCAACCCCTTTTTCTTTGAGAATGCCACTAGGACCATAATTGATAGCGAATTTGTAAGATACAGGTGTTACATAAGCTAGGATCCACTTTATAAACTTTTGAAGGAAGCCCATAGCACCTATAATTTGAGCCAAAGAGGTTCATTCCATAGTATCATACACTTTTTGTATGTCCATTTAGACTATACATTTAGGAAAAATATACTTCCTCCCATAGCCTCTGACCAACTCTTGTGCAATCATTATGTTATCATGTATAATCCTCCCAGGTACAAAGGCAGATTGGTTCTCATTGATGATGGAGTTTATAGCTTTGCTAAGTCTTACAGTTAGGATCTTTTATATCATCTTATAGATGGTAATGCAACAAGATATGGGTCTCATATCCTTTATGGTTGTAGCATCAAAAGATTTAGGAATCAAAGTGACTAAGGAGCATTTTATAGCTTTTTACATCCTGCGGGTATCAAAGAATTCCTTAATAGCAGCAATAACATCATGTTTAACCAATTACCAGGAATCTTTGAAAAAGAAAGAGGTATACCCATCAAACCCAGGTGCTTTAGTTTTTCCTATATTCACTAAGGCATTCCATATCTCTGTATCCTCATACCTTTGGTTCATTTCTCTAAAGGAATAGTTTCCTTTAGATTTTTTTAGAGACCTATTGATCACATACGCTGAAGTGGAAATAGCTTCTCCCCACAAGATGTGAGACAACTTCTTCTCTTTCAGCATGCTCCTTATCATATTAAGCAAAGTTCTATTTCTTCTTTCAACAAGACCATTGTGATAAGGGGTGTATGGAGCAGTAACCTCATCCTCAATTCCATTCTCCTCAGAGAACTTCTGGAACCCTGTAGAGTTGTACTCACCTTCATCATCAGTTCCGAGAACTTTTAACTTTTGACCCTTTTGTTTCTCGGCCTTCACCTTGAACTTCTAGAACTCAGTAAACACATCATGCTTAAACTTGATGAGTGCTACCCACGTCATTCTTGTGAACTCATCCACAAATGACACAAAATACTTGTTTCCTCCAAGTGAAGGTATTGGAAATGATTCACATACATCCGAATGCACTACTCCCAAAGCATGATTTTCTCTTGGGGCTACTTTTGATGAAAATAGAAATCTATGTTGCTTGTCTTTCATCCATACCTCACATCACTTATCATGCTTCATAATCTTCAGAATGCCATGTACCAGCTTCTGAGAACTCATATGCCCTAAGATTTTGAAGTTTAGATTCCCAAATCTCTTGTGCAACAAATCACTATCACCTTCAGTGCCTTCTGCACTAAGGCATTTAGTCTTAGTTGTCTTAATATTCATGTTGAATGTTTTGTTTCTTCCATGCTCAGATTTCATAATCAACTTCTGATTGTAGTTGTAACACGGTGAGAGAACTGGCTTGGGTGTTTTACATTTGATTGCAATTGTTGCGGATAGCAAGAGTCGCCACCTACTTTTCTTTTATCCAATAAGGAAAGGCTGAAAAGAACAGGAAAGACCTTTTAAGATTATTTCTTGAGTTCGGGGGTAGGTTATGAAAAGGGAAGGTATTATCACCTTTTTCATCCGTATTTATCTACGGCCTCTTAGTTGCTTGCTAGATCACTTGCTTTTGTTTGAAAATGTGCTTGTGATGTGGGTTTGAAAGTATTTTGAAAAACGTATTTGTAATGATTCTCGTTTCTATAAGAATGCGTACAAAGTGTTGGTTTTGAAAATAGTTCAAAGAGGTGTTTGTGGAATGTGTTTTTGAAAATGATTTTGAAAAGTGTCTTTGTAATTATTCTTGTCTCTATAAGAATGCGTACAAAGATCTTTGTATTTTGAAAATGTTTCAAATGAAAGTGTTGTTGTATAAAATGTTTTTGTTATGAGCAAGCGAGCAACTATGAGCATCCTACCTACTCAAAAGGTCTATGTGCTTTTCTTCCTCCTTTAGATGTTGCTATCTTACCATTTATTTGGTAAGAAGCCCCATCGTTGGATATGAAGGGACGGGCGTGGGTTGTTTGTATAGTCATAGAAGGCAACCTATGAGACGTTTTAGCAATTTTCGTTTAGGGACTAGATCATTTACCAAAGGCAAAATTGAGGGTCATCGAGGGACTGCGATCTTTTATCGAGGGTCTTTGCTAAAATGCTCATATTCGAGGGACGAGACTATTTTTCCGAGACAACAAGTGGGATTAACCTAGAGGTGCATGTGTGAATAATGTGTTTGATTTGCATGCATTTTGTCTTTGATTTTTGGGTTGTCTAATTGTTGGTTTTATCTTGCCATACATCCTAATTACTAAAATTTGTACAAAAGCAATAAAAATACAGAAAATGAATCATACACTATTACAACCATATTGAATAACAAGAAAATGTAAAGACAAAACAAAATAAAAAGGAGGAAAAATGAGTGCTTCGATTTAGGCAGCAGAACAATTCTGCTTCTCTGGCTCCCTTCGATTTGGGGTTAGCATGAAGCATGAAATGCAGCCTTCGATTATGCCTTTCTGATTTCTTTGATTGGGGCCTGGAATCAGCATGAGGTGCACTCTTCACCCCAACCTCCTTGCTGCCTTATTCTATTGGGCCTGGCAGTCAGTGTGGACAACTTTCATTTCTCCCTTTTTGCTCCTTCGAATGGCCTGGAAGTCAATGTGTGGCGAAGCCTAATGTCACACTCTTTGTTTTGCTTGCAACTGTGAAGTAGCCAGGGGAAGCCTAAATCTTTGATTCATACTTCCTTCATCCTATTTTCTTTCGTTTGGGATTTAAATAATAACATAGCCTGAGGCCATGCTAGCATTGTTTCATGGCCAGATTAATTCTTAAAACATGTTTGATAAACTAAGAAAATAAGCCATAAGACTAGTAACGAAAACAAAACAGAGAAGGTGGAAACGAAATGAACCAAAGGGTAATGATGATGTATTGAACGAAAGGAAATGATTATTTACATGTTATGCTTGAAACGAAAAAACCTAAGGTTAAGAGAACTTACCTTGCTTGAAGCTAGAACGTGTGTTGGACCTTGAGTGGCTACCTTGAGTGCTCCTGGATTCGAAGGAAAGAAACAGGGGTTATGTTTCTAGTATTGGATTCGAAAGAGGAACCAAGCGCTGGATTGCTTTAGATTCGAAAGAGAAAAGGAAACAGATGTTGTGTTTCTTTAGATTTGAAGGGCCAAGGAAACAGGTGTGGTGTTTCTTCTGGGTTCTAAGGGCCAAGGAAACAGGTGTTGTGTTTCTTCTAGATTATGGGTTTGTGTTTAGTGTTTGAGAATCTTAAGAGCTTAAGAGTTTTGAGAGTTTGATGATTTTTGTAGATTCTTTCCACCACCCAAAAAAAGTCCTCTTTTAGCTTGCAAATGTTTCTCTATTTATAGAGCAAGGGGTAGAGGTGCTGGAGTAACCAGGTTTGTAGGATAACAAACCATGGTTTGGTTGAAACGAAAACAAAATTCATCCCTTTCGTTATTCCCCAGTTTCAAGTACAAGTGGGGGCGTATTATCTGTTGGGGGCAGGAGATTGGATGTATGTTTTTGGCATTGCTTGCGTTCAGACAAAAATCAGATTAGGAGCTGATTTTGTGACTAAAGTACTCTTTGTGAAAAAAGGGTACATAGCTTTTTGCTATTTTATCCAAGAATAGTATTATCCATTAGACAATGCTTCGAACCTTTGTGTAAGCCTCTGATTATGTAAAGATTTGGAAGCAACATAGCCTGACAAGTGAGATTTGAAGGATAAGGCTATGAGATTTGCTTAAAGTTCTTCAAATAAGCTTGCTTTAAAGGGTTCATATTAGATTCGAAGTATGCTGATTCGAAGGGAACCAAAACTCCAATTGAAGCTTTGTGTGAAGGTGGCTCTTGTCCAATCGAAGGCTTGCCTGCTAGAGGTCACATGGCCAAATGAAAGGGTGCATGCAGGAGGTCCCTGCCTTGTGCCTGCTGGCATGAAGGAAATCCTGGCTTTGTGGTGTCAAAGGCAAATAAGGAAAACCAATGGCTTCTGATTCGAAGGAGAGTTGCAGGAGGCCATTGCTTTGTGACTTCAAGCAAACATGTAAGAGGTCTTTTCTCAAACGAAAGCTTGCATGAAGGGAGCCACATGCCCAAACGAAGGGTGTAACCAAAACATGCATTGAAGGAAGCCACATGCCCAAACGAAGGGTGTAACCAAAGCTTATATTGAAGGAAGTCACATGCCCAAATGAAGGGTGTAACCAAAGCTTGTATTGAAGGAAGCCACACGCCCAAACGAAGAAAGAAACCAAATCTTGTATTGAAGAAAGCCACATGCCCAAACGAAGGAAGAATGCAGGAGATAAAGGGCATAATCGAAGGAAACCAGAAAAGAAGCCTCTGCTTCCTGAATCGAACAAAGCCAAGCATGAGGCTTTTCCTATTTGAATCGAAGGAAGTTAATAAGAGGCGATTTGCCTTGTGCCTGTTGGCCTGGTGGGAGTCCCTTACTTTGAAGCATGCAAGAAGGAAGCTTTTGCTAAATCGAAGCCTACATGCAGCTAGACATCACTTTGTGAATCAAAGCAACCATGGAGGGAATTATTTGTCCAATCAAAACAGGCATGCAGCCATCAAATGTTCAAGTGAAGCAGGCATGCAGGAAACCATTGAATTGTGAACCATGTAAGGCCAATGGTGCAATCGAAGATTGCATGCAGGAAGCTCCTACTTTGTGAATCAAAACCAACGTGTCAGAGGCCAACGCTCAATCGAAGGATACAAGCCAAGCTTGCATCGAAAGAGGCCAAAAGTCCAATCGAAGGATGTGAATCATAGAAAACTTGTTTTTTCTTCAATTTTTTCAAAAAGATTATTTTCATCTGCTTTGCCCTTTTTAACAGTTTCCTCTTTAACTTGATGCTGAAAAATCCAATTGTACTTGTGTAAGCTTGAATTTTTTAGAATCCCTGTGAGAAATGCCTTAAGAAAAGAGAGGGAAAATTTGGGGGTACAACATCTGCCCCTGTTCGATCTTCTTAAACCTGAAGAGTTAGATTGGCGAGTCTGCCATTCGTGACTTGAAGGTGGAAGATGATTGAACACTAGAGTACCCAGAAATTTACACTCGATGATGTGGTGGTTGATTGTGTAGGGAATGGGCTTAAAGATGCCATTTGGAGAGATGATGGAGAGTTGTCAGAGATGGGCTTATAGATGCCATTCAAAGGTGATTGTTGACAGAAATTAGACTAAGTCTAAGCTTGACTTCAACTGGAAAAGAATCAGAATAAATCTTTGGTTGATTTAACTCTGAAGGATATGTTAGAATGAACCCGTGTTAAGCCGTGTCTGGAAATGTATTAGAAGGAATCTGTGTAAGATTGATTTATGGTGAGCCTGTGTAGGGCTGCTTTAGGAGATATATGAGAGGGAAGCCTGGGTAGGGCTATTTCAGGATGATTCGATGTGAAACTTCATCTGGAATTGTATGAGAAGGAACCTAGGTAGGGTTGCTTTAGGATGAGTCCGTGTAAAAATTCATCTGGAAATGAGAAAGAACTTGGGTAGGGTTTCTTCATGATGAGTCTCTGTTAAACTTCAACTAGAAATGAGAAGGAACCTGGGTAGGGTTGCTTCATGATGAGTCCGTGTTAAACTTCATCTGGAAAATGAGAAGGAACCTGGGTAGGGTTACTTCATGATGAGTCTGTGTAAAACTGCATCTGGAAATGAGAAGGAACCTGGGTAGGGTTTCTTAAGCTGGTCGAGTAGATAGTTGTTCTGTCTTATTTCAGGTGTTAATCTCTGACCTCGGAAAGAAAGATAGTTTTCCTAGCTTGTTACAGGTATTAATCTTCAATATGCTCATGTAGATAGTTTTCCTGGCTAGTTACAAGTATTAATTTATAACCAGTCATTCGCAAATAGTTTTCCTGGCTTGTTACAAGTATTAATCTGGAACTTGTTTTTGTCGGTCGTTGAGATAGTTGTCCTGGCTGGTTTCAGGTATTAATCTCTGACCTTAGAAAGAAATATAGTTTTCCTAGCTTGTTACAGGTATTAATCTTCAATCTGCTCATGTAGATAGTTTTCCTGGATAGTTACATATATTAATCTACAATCAGTCGTTCACAAATGGTTTTCCTGGCTTGTTACAGGTATTAATCTGGAACTTGTTTTTGTCGGTCGCTGAGATAGTTATCTGTTGATTGATCTTTCCTGAAAAGGTAAAGAATTAGATGCATGCAATGTCATGATGTATGAAATGCATGGCGTAATGATGTAATCAAAATAAATGAGATTGTGCTGTATGCATTTATCATGTATGTAATATGATGCATGAAATGCGAAATGTTGTCAGAATGTATCTTTGTCTTGGAAAATAAATCCTTGACAAGTGTTGGGGAGTTTTGGGAAGTTAAATTCCGGACTGTTGTTGGAGATGAAGAGTGAGTGTATCTTCGAAGAATGTTTCTGATGGGGATTCCTGTTGTTTGAGAAGAACTCCGCTGGGGGACGTTGATTTTACTTGAGGGAAAACTCTGTGAGAGTGTTGATTCCTGCTTGGGGAAAGGAGTTCAGGAGTTTTAGTTGTTTATTGCTCTACTGGAGAGTTATCTCTTGATGGAAGAGGAAGGAAGTTAACAACTTGTTGGGGATGAAGAAGTTAATTGTTATCTGGTTGTCTTCCAGGCCTTGCAGCAACTCACTGGAGATTGTAGGAAAGTCTATTGGGGAAGAGGAGTTGTGGTCCTTTGATTTGTGATAGTCTGAGAGGAAAACTCAAGCTGGGGAATCTTGTCGTTGGTTGGGGAAATAAACCCTTTCGCTAATCTGTTGGAGAGGTGTTTTCTTTTGGCAGAACTCCTCGAGGATTCTTGAGATCAACTTAGTTAGGGAGAAGTTTCCAGAGATTGAAACTCTGGCTGGGGATCACCCTGTGAAAAGGACTTTGTGGGAGATTTATCACTGCCCCTAGTAGTGAGTGTTTGTAGTATTGCCAGGAAATTTTTGCCTGACCGTACGTAACCCTTTGATGGAATTCACGTTCAATGCCCCAAGTGATTCAGATACATACCTGCCCATGGTATATTCAGCATTTCTTGAGAGATTTCTTGGAATCTTGACTTGACTGCCCCCAGACGAGTTGGACGACAACATGTCATGCCCCCTTGCTTATAGGAGATTTTTTCATTTGGAAGCGTCATCCCATTTGAAGTGATTTTGTTCACTGAGAGAATTTTTGTTCGCTGGACATTTGTCGTGTGAATTTCTCTGCTGTCAAACAATTAGCTATATGTAAACAACGATATTCAAATAATGCAAATTTTATGCTTTCCTTGAAGTTTTGAAAATGCGTTTTAGCAGATAAAAGAATTTTGTAAGAATGTGAATTCAACTCAGGATTTAGAGTAAGCCTTACATGAGTCAAGATACCTTTTGTAACAGTATGCTTTCGAACTAACCAATGCTTCAATTAGAACTTTTAAGGGTTGTATCGTGGTCTGGTTCACCGTTTAAGAAACAAAGAATAAGGCTCAAAGTGTATTTGTACCCTCTCGTTCTTCGTGATGTTCTCCAGTCCTAAACTAAGTCAATTGTGCATTTGAACTCCTATTGAATCTGGAATGATGGTTCAGATATTTGGAAGTTTATTTGAGAAGGAAGTCATTTTTGCAACACTTTTCATGTTGTCGAGGATTTGTAGTGACCTCTTTTTGATTCATTTTCCCTGATTCTTTTTTGCCTGACTGTTCTTGTTTTGAGATTACAGTCAGCGGGATGCCCCAGTTTTTCTTAAGTCTCCTTCGTAGGTTTTGACTTAGTGGGCTTTTCTTTTGAGAGATAATGACTGCCTATGTGATAAGGAACCATCGCCGTCTTTTGATTCCAGAGGAAAGATTTTAATGTTATTCGTTGTATACGAAGTGAAATTTTGCGACTGAACGCACACTTGAATTAACTAAGAGACTACCCTGCCCCAGGTTTTGGTTAAAGGCTTCAATTTATGTAAAAAAGGAAACTCCTACTTCTTTGGCTAGAAGGGGTTGACTAGGGATTATCTTCCTTATAACTCCAGTGTTTAGGAATTGAAAGAACGTCTATATATCGTCAGCAAGGTCTGTCCAAAAGCATATTGTATGAGATTATGGCATCATTTTCGTCATCCTCCCTCTAAAGGCTTGTAACTTTTAGCAAGAGTTGAATATCATAAAGGGAGTAAAAATCATAGTTTTAAGTATAATGGAAACGAATGGATTAATTCAAGACAAACATATGCAATGCATTAATGAAAGTAACCAAAGTCTGACATATAGATAAGTGTTTAAGTAAACAAAGAAATTACAACTGAAAATTCGAATAAACATAAAATTTCCTTGCCCAGACCGTCACTTCATATGGATTCCTTTGAGGGGTGATAGAATAATTCCAGTTGATCGTCTTGTGTAAACTCTAGCACTCCTTCGTCGATCAGGTCTTGAATCTTATTTTTCAATGCCCAACGGCTATCAGTATCGTGCCCCGGACTGTTGGAGTGATATACACACCTTTTATTGGGATGGTAACTAGGAGAAGCAGTATTAGGATTTCGAGGAGGATCCTTCAACGTGACCAAATTCATCTTCAACATGTGTTGTAAGATTTGTGACATCGGCATATCGAGTTTGATACACTTCCTATTGGATGCATTTTGTTCATGCAGATTACCATGTCCTAGTTGGAGAGGTTGTTGTTGGGCTCGCGATGTAGCAGCAATTTGGAAAGGTCTACTCTCTATCAAACCGGCTTCTTGTCTCACGGGAGGCTGATTAATGACTCGATCCCCGATTCTATTTGTTTGCCCCATGTGGTTGCATCCGTCTTGATGAAGCTTGTTGACAAGGGCTCTCAGCTCTTATTGTCCTTGAGCCAATTTTTGGATAAGATCCATCGACCCACCATCTGTCCCATCATCTGGATATTCATTATGGTTATCTCAGTTTGTGGCCGCTCTAACTGGTCATCCCTGTCGTCCTCAGGATTCTCCATGGTCATTCCCCTAGTGATGAGTGCTTTCACTTCTTCTTGCCTCTTGGATAGGTTCAAGAACATTCCCTGAAGTTGAGAATTTTGAGTTTGAATGTCCTTGATAGTCTGTTCTAGAGCCATCTCTACTGAAATAAACAGTAAGCAGATGAAAGACCTGTGTGGAAAAAGCCTATCATGATATGATGCATGGTATGTGGATGCAATGTTTTCAAGGATTTAGAAGATTTAAATTTGTTTTAGACAAGAAAGGAGCAAACATCAATTGTATTAATAAGTTTAAATTTATTACAACCATGCCCATTGGGCTTACAATGGAGGAAATAAAGCAAAATAAACTCCTAAGACAAAAAGGTCGAACGCATCCTCTTTGGCGCAATGTAGGCGTTCAAATTTCGCTCCTCATGAAGCTGCCTCATAAGCTCCAGAACCTTCTTTTCACTCGCGTAGAACTGGGCTTCGAAGGTGTCTCGTTCTTCCTTCAGCTGGATCCAAGCTCCTTGTAAGTCTTCAAGAGAAGTAGGCATGGTAGGATGAAGGATAGCATATAAAACATCTCCTTCAACAAATGGCTCTATGATGATAGACAAAATGGTAGGGTATGGCATACCGAGTCTTTGAGCACGAGTTCGTACCCACTTAAGATAAGGATCCAAAGGAATGGAGTTCTTATGCCCCAATGTCTTTCTATCCACTTTTTTTACCATTCTCCAAGCTCATGTGAACCTTTGACGGTAGCCTTGGTCGTCGCCCTCATAGTCGAATACTAAACCTTAGATGATTTCATCGTGAGGACCGCCTCTTCACGCATACCCAAATTATCGTAATGCGAGCAAAGAGTTATAGGTGATACCTCCCCTAATTCCTAAGAGTGGTACATTAGGGAATTCCCCACAACAGTCAATGATAGTAGTATTCTTCAAGGATCGAGAACACCAATAAATGTCAGAGTGTGTGAGGGATATCATCCATTAAGACCATATCAAACTTTGCT
This sequence comes from Vicia faba, assembly GCA_948472305.1. Classification (NCBI taxonomy): domain Eukaryota; kingdom Viridiplantae; phylum Streptophyta; class Magnoliopsida; order Fabales; family Fabaceae; genus Vicia; species Vicia faba. The sequence continues at coordinate 558,468,523 of OX451735.1, forward strand.
CGTTCTTTAATGTTGATCGAGGTAGGTGAGAAGTAAACCACTTATAGAGTAGGGGATGCAACACAAAAGAGTACCTCTTTTCTTCATGGTGCGAGTGTGGAAACAATGTAAAATGTCTCCAAGCAAAGTAGGTATAAGATTACGAGAGAGGAAAACCTTGATGGCATTCACATCTATGAATTGGTCTGGATTAGGAAATAGAACCAAACCATATATTAGAAGGGCCAAGACATCTTCAAAAGCTTGAAAATCCATATCCTCCCAGAATGAACGAGCCTTCTCCAACAGAAACTTGGATAGGAAACCTTTAACTCCACTTCTTGTCTCCCAATTTGTTATAATGTCGGCTCTCTTCAGATTCAGGGCTTCGGTAATGACTTCAGGCTTTGGAGTCTCCTCTAAACCGGTGAATGGTATTTGATCAAGTAAGGGAACTCCTAACAGTTGAGAGAACTCTTCTAATGTAGTTACTAACTGATAGTCAGGAAAGGTAAAGCAATGATGCATGGGATCAAAGAATTGGAAGAGTACGCACATCATTTCTTCTTGGAAATTGGAGGTAGCCAAGCTGATAAGTCGACCATATTTCTTGGTGAAGGGAGAATCTCCAGGCACCCTTGATGCTAATTCTTGAAGTTAAGGGTGTGCTTTCACGAAGCTGATTCAGATGGTATTCCTTTGAATGGGATTCATGGCCTACAAAACAAAGCAAAGATACATTCCTGAATTCTTGAAATGATTAGTGAGAATTATTATGATGTTATGATGTTTATGATGTTATGTACATGTATGCAAAGCAAGAAATTTGTTATGTAAAAATAATCATATACACACAAAGCAGACGAGTCCTTAGGTATAGGCTTGTATAGAGTTTTTAGGTAAGTACCCTCTTGAAGTTTAGTTGGCTCAACCTGTCCTAGAAAGTAAACGGGTTATAGGGGATATCTGTTGTACCCCAAAATTTGCCCTCCCATATTCATCAAGAATTGTCAAAGTCAAGGTCACAAAATTCCCCAAGGGTTGTGCAGCTCAACTGTCTCCTATACAGTCAAAACTAGGGTTTGAGTTCTGGTCAAGCAAATGAACTTTTCAAAGGCCCAATCAAGTCTCATATGCCTAAAAAGATGGTCAAATGTCTTCATATCAAGTTTCAAGGCATTCAGCTCAAGATTGCACAGTCAAAACCCTAGATTGCACTACAGTCAACTGTAGGGGCAAAATGGTCATTTGACAGTCAAAAGTTCAAATTTTTGGTCAACATATCATTTTGAAGCCACAAACATCATTTGATCAATGCTTGATCATGATTCTCAAAATTTGGCTCAGAAATCATCAAAGATACAAAAGTTACTATATTTGGACAGCTGAAAAAGTCAACTGAAATTGACCAGGGCATAACTTTCACATGGATTATCAGAAAAATTCCATCCAAAGCTCATTTTGAAGAGAAAGACATTTCCTACAATTCATCTTCATGTTCCAAGTCCAAGAAATGCTCTCACAAAAAGTTATCAATTTCAACATTACAGGTCATTTTCAAAAGTCAACAAAAAGTGACTTTAAGTCAAAGGCCATAACTTGAGATTGGTAAATCAAAAGGACATGGGACCAAAGGCATTGGTTAAAGGACTCAAAGACCTTTCCAAAATGTCCAAGAACATGTGAAAAGCTTAAAAATTGACCAAGTTATGCCTTGTGGAAGTTGGGAAAATTTTGGAAATTTTTGAAAGTCAACATTGATGCAAAAGGCCTAAAAATGCAAATGGGCCCATTTTTCTTCCAAATTTCTTCATGCCAAGCCTATGCACGACCATTAGGCCCAAAGGGAGGTATTTTCATATTTTTTAATTATTTATTTGAATTAATATTAATTTATATTCATTTAAGTGATTTTAATTCATGGAAAATATAAACCTTAACCTAAAAAATCTTTTTATGCACATTATAATGTCAATATTTCGTGCTTAATGGATTATGGCAAGTTTTGATAGGATTTGATCAGATTTGAACCAAGTTGCACATGAAAAAGATTGAAAAAGATTTTCAAGAATCAAATATGTGAAATCATTATGGACATGGATTTTGTGCAAAGTTTTTAACCTAAACCATTCCATACAAGTACTACATCACAACCCTAATGCAAGAGGGCTGCAAGCTGCGCATACACGAGCTTTGGCATTCTTGAAAATTCACAAAAAAACTCAAAACTGAAAAGTGTATTAGAGGTCAATTCAAGCTTCGATTTTGATCCCATTAGCATTCTCATACATTCCTGGACATATTCCAACCATTGGCATCAACTCAAACGCCTTGAACTGGTATCTGGAACTCAAACCGTATCAAGAACATCTTGAAATCGCATAGCATGATTTAGACATCCTTTTGCATTTTTATTTGTATATTCTTACTCCTTGTGAAGTTTGTGAACTAACCATGATAGTTAATTGAATTTTTGTGGCATAAACATGAATCCACCATGAATGATCTTTAGGGTTTCAGGAACTCAAAAAGGGGGTTTCCCAATACAAGCAAAATTAGGCCATCTGGATACCATGGTTGAGTTCAGCTCCCCAAGACGAAGCCATTTGAACCCTCGCGATAAATTTATGGTGTCCATATTCCTAATCGCTATTTTTCAGTAGGTACCTTTCTGCAACGCGTTAAAACCGTTGCCATATTGTTTTTATTTTCAGGCACGCGAAGAAGACAACATCGTGTCAGCTACTGGTTCGCTAGTTTGAATTTGGCGCGCTTCCCCCACTAGCTTTCACTTTTCTTTTATATTGTTTAAATGTTATTATATGTTAAAAGAATTCAAAGTGGTCTAGTGGCAGGTGGAAACGTTGGCATTGTTCATGACCTGGGTTCGAACCCCAGGTCTTATAAATCTTCATATTATTTTTCCAAAGCCACTCCCATGCACTTCAGCAACGTAGACATATCATGTGCCTCCATCACCAAGTCGCCCACGTGTCCCATGTAACTAAATCAAGGGTATGGATTCCAGGAGTGCAATGAATGTCAGTCAACGCATGACACATGATCCAGAAAGTCAATGAAATTCCATGCTTATTGGGCCAGGCTTTCCTAACTCACACCTCCTAAATTGGGGACTACACCCCACTCTGGTTTGATTTCTTTTTGTTATTTCATTTATTTTAATTGATTGTTTATTTTAATTATTTGTTTTAATTAATTATTTTTACAAAAAATCTAAAAACATTATAAAAAAAATCAGGAAAACACAAAAGATATAATATTTATTTTATTGTAATTATTTTTCATAAATTAATATATGTCAATATTTAGTCTAATTAGATTTAAATTTTAATTCTTTTTCAATAAAAATCCAAAAACATGTAGAATTAGGTTAATTGATAGTTTTAATGTCTTTTTAATTTTTATTTCCCACAATACTATTTATTTATTATTTTATTTTTATAATTAAAAATTGTACATAATAAATTTTAGGTTTAATTTAGATCGTAATTTAATTCTTTCACAATAAATAAAAAATTATTAGAATTAGGGTTGCTTCTTAATTTAATTTTAATTAACTCCTTTTTCTTTTAAATCTTAAAAAATACAAAATATCAAAAACATTTAACTCTTTTTTTTATTATTTTATTTTCAATTCTCATTAACTTTTAATTATTTGCAAAAGGGTCCAACGCCCTATTTTTGTTTTAATTTCCTTATTTCGCGCATTTATCTTATAATCGTTTAAATAATTATGTAATTGCCCCAAAGCATTGTAATTTACTTTTCGCGCTTTTATTTCTTCGCATTATTTATTTTTTCCGCTAAATCGGGTCCGGTTTAATTTTGGCGATGTGGACCCGCGCCGTTTGTAATAGTTTAGATTTATTTCCTCGCAAAATATTTAACCGTTAACCAAGCATGCAAGAATGAATGTCTTAATTAAAATCAAGCGTAGAACACGACAAACATGACAAGACAAAAATACTTGAAACATGACACATAATTCGCACACACCACCCCTAGGGTACGCCTCACTGTTGCCTTGCCTCGAAAGGTGATCGTCGAGTAGAGGATGTCTTAGTAAGTCCTCATGATCCGGGAACCTGGCATGAGGGTAGCTTCTAAGGTGTCTTCCCATTGCTCTGGTGATCACCACGTCCCGAATATCGAATTGACCCGAACACCTCCAACGGTGGTGCTACCTACCTCTCAATGGTGGGATGGCACTACTTTTAAGGACATCTACACAGACGAATTCCTTAGGGTAGGTAGGTTCTCAAGGATACTTGCTCTCTTCAAAACAAACTAAAATCTTTTCACTGACACATTTTCAAAAGCTTTCAAAACAAACTTTTCAAACACTCTGACGTATGAGTCGAACTGAAATTTTTCAAAGAACCTTTTTAAACCCACATTGAAAAGCAAACAAACCTTTTTGAAAACACAATGAGCAAGTATCTAAGAGCCCATGGATAACCATGGATAGAAAGGGTGCTAACACCTTCCCTTTCTATAATCTACCTCCCGAACCGAGAGCAATCTCTTTAAGGAATTTTTCTGTGCTTTTGTCCTTTCCAATTGGAGAAAATAAAAGACGGTGGCGACTCTTGCTTCCGCGACATTTCGCGAACCAGCGTTAAACAGTCAGTTCCAGATCCACCGATCACAATATCAATATCACTGGCCTTTCTTTTAGGCATTTTCTCAGCATAATCAATCTTTTCTTGCGGCCGAGATATCCCAAAAATCCGATCTCAATGAGTGTAGTATCAAGTATCAACCAATTTTCAGCTTTCCTCCGAAACAGGCTATCTCACTACTTCCTAATGGCCAAGTTGTTCAATTAAGGTTCTAAGGTCAGTTAGTGCTTCATGACGCCACTCAGCGGTCCCATATTCTCCTCGATTCAACACAAGGCATACCGGTACAAACAAATGTGTCACACTAACGTAGCCATTGCTTCAACCGTATTGGTCTATGTCGTACAGTTTCCATAATCTATTGCTACTTACCTAAAAGGTGCCCCAGATTCGGGTGGAGGATAAATACAAAGCCCAAACAATGAACCATAATATAAAGCAAGCAAGTCAAACAAGGAAAGCAAGTAAAGGTGATCTAGCCCTAAGGTAACCCCACTTTTAAGTATTATCCCCAGCAGAGTCGCCAGTTCTATAACACGGTGGAAGAACTTACTTGGGTGTTTTGCGTATGATCGCAATTGTTGCAGATAGAAAGAGTCGCCACCTACTTTTCTTTTATCTAATAAGGAAAGGCTTAAAAGAACAAGAAATACTTTTTGAGATTATTTCTTGAGTTCGGGGGGTATGTTATGAAAAGGGAACGCATTATCACCCTTTTCATCTGTAGTTATCTGCGGGCTCTTAGTTGCTTGCTAGATCACTTGCTTTTGTTTGAAAATGTGCTTGTGATGTGGGTTTGAAATTATTTTGTAAAACGTCTTTGTAATGATTCTCGTTTCTATAAGAATGCGTACGAAGTGTTGGTTTTAAAAATAGTTCAAAGAGGTGTTTGTGGAATGTGTTTTTGAAAATGATTTTGAAAAGTGTCTTTGTAATGATTCTCGTCTCTATAAGAATGCGTACAAATAGCTTTGTCTTTTGAAAATATTTCAAATGAAAGTTTTGGTGTATAAAATGTTTTTGTTGTGAGCAAGCGAGAAACTATGAGCATCCTACCTACTCAAAAGATCTATGTTATTTTCTTCCTCCTTTAGATGTTGCTATCTTACCATTGATTTGGTAAGAAGCCCCATCGTTAGATGTGAAGATACAGGCGTGGGTCATTTGTATAGCCATAGAAGGCAACCTATGAGATGTTTTAGCAATTTTCGTTTAGGGACTAGATCATTTACCGAAGGCAACATTGAGGGTCATCGAGGGACTACGATATTTTATCGAGGGTCTTTGCTAAAACGCCCATATTCAAGGGACATAACTATTTTTCCGAGGAAACAAGTGGGATTATCCTAGAGGTGCATGTGTGAATAATGTGTTTGATTTGCATGCATTTTGTCTTTGATTTTTGGGTTTTCTAATTGTTGGTTTTATCTTGCCATACATCCTAATTACTAACATTTGTACAAAAGCAATAAAAATACAGAAAATAAATCCTACACTATTACAACCATATTGAATAGCAAGAAAATGTAAAGAAAAAATAAAATAAAAAGAGGAAAATGAGTGCTTCGATTTTGGCAGCAGAACCCTTTGATTCTGCATCTCTGGCTCCCTTCGATTTGGGCTTAGCATGAAGCATGAAATGCAGCCTTCGATTCTGCCTTTCTGCTTCCTTCAATTGGGGCCTGGAATCAGCATGAGGTGCACTCTTCACCCCAAGATCCTTGTTGCCTTCTTCTATTTGGCCTGGCAGTCAGTGTGGACAACTTTTGTTTCTCCCTTTTTGCTCCTTTGAATGGCCTGGAAGTCAATGTTTGGCGAAGCCTAAGGCCACACTCTTTGTTCTGCTTGCAACTGTGAAGCAGCCAGGGGGAAGCCTAAAGCTTCGATTCATACTTCCTTCCTCCTGTTTTCTTTTGTTTTGGATTTAAATAATAACATAGCTGAGGCCATGCTAGCATTGTTTCACAGCCAGATTAATTCTTAAAACATGTTTGATAAACAAAGAAAACAAGCCATAAGATTAGTAACGAAAACAAAACAAAGAAGGTGGAAACAAAATGAACCAAAGGGTAATGATGATGTCTTGAACGAAAGGAAATGATTATTTACATGTTATGCTTGAAACGAAAAAACCTAAGGTTAAGAGAACTTACCTTGCTTGAAGTTGGAACATGTGCTGGACCTTGAGTGGCTACCCTGAGTGCTCCTGGATTCGAAGGAAAGAAATAGGGGATATATTTCTAGTACTGGATTCGAAAGAGGAACCAAGTGCTGGATTACTTCAGATTCGAAAGAGAAAAAGAAATAAGTGTTGTGTTTATTTAGATTTGAAGGGCCAAGGAAACAGGTGTGGTGTTTCTTCTAGATTCGAAGGACCAAGGAAACATGTGTTGTGTTTCTTCTGGATTCTGGGTTTGTGTTTAGTATTTAGGAATCTTAAGAGTTTAAGAGTTTTGAAAGTTTGATGATTTTTGAAGATTCTTTCCACCACCCAAAAAAAGTCCTCTCTTAGCTTACAAATGTTTCTCTATTTATAGAGCAAGGGGTAGAGGTGTTGGAGTAACCAGGTTTGTAGGATAACAAACCATGGTTTGGTTGAAACGAAAACAAAATTCATCCCTTTTGTTATTCCCCAGTTTCAAGTACAAGTGGGGGCCTGATGTCTATTGAGGGCAGAAGATTGGATGTATGATTTTGGCATTGCTTGCGTTCAGACAAAAATCAGATTGGGAGCTGATTTTGTGACTAAAGTACTCTTTATGAAAAAAGGGTACGTAGATTTTTGCTATTTTATCCAAGAATAATATTATCCAGTAGACAAAGCTTCAAATCTTTGTGTAAGCCTCCGATTATATAAAGATTTGGAAGCAACATAGCCTGACAAGTGAGATTTGGAGGATAAGGCTATGAGATTTGCTCAACGTTCTTCAAACAAGCTTGCTTCGAAGGGCTCAGATTGGATTCTAAGTATGCTGATTCGAAGGGAAACAAAACTCAAATTGAAGCTTTTTGTGAAGGTGGCTCTTGTCCAATCGAAGGCTTTCCTGCCAGAGGTCACATGGCCAAACGAAAGGGTGCATGCAGGAGGTCCCTGCCTTGTACCTGCTGACATGAAGGAAATCCTAGCTTTGTGGTGTCAAAGGCAAACATGGAAAACCAATGGCTTATGAGTCGAAGGAGAGCTGCAGGAGGCTATTGATTTGTGACTTCAAGCAAACATGCAAGAGGTCTTTGCTCAAACGAAATCTTGCGTGAAGGGAGCCACATGCCCAAACGAAGGGTGTAACTAAAACTTGCATTGAAGGAAGCCATATGCCCAAACGAAGGGTGTAACCAAAGCTTGTATTGAAGGAAGCCACATGCCCAAACGAAAGGTGTAACCAAAGCTTGTATTGAAGGAAGCCACACGCCCAAATGAAGAAAGCAACCAAAGCTTGTATTGAAGGAAGCCACACGCCCAAACAAAGGAAACATGTAGGAGATAAAGGGCACAATCGAAGGAAACCAGAAAAGAGGCCTTTTCCTCCTGAGTCGAAGGAAGCCAAACATGAGACTTTTCCTCTTTGAATTGAAGGAGGTTAACAAGAGGCCATTTTCCTTGTGCCTGCTGGCCTGGTGGGAGTCCCTTGCTTTGAAGCATGCAAGAAGGAAGCTTTTTTCTAAATCGAAGGCTACATACAGCTAGCCATCACTTTGTGAATCAAAGCAAGCATGGAGGGAATTATTTGTCCAATCAAAACAGGCATGCAGACATCAAATGTTCAAACGAAGTAGTCATGCAGGCAACCATTGCATTGTGAACCATATGAGGCAAATGGTGCAATCGAAGGTTGCATGCAGGAAGCTCTTGCTTTGTGAATCAAAACCAGCGTGTTAGAGGTCAATGCTCAATTGAAGGATGCAAGCCAAGCTTGCATAGAAAGAGGCCAAAAGTCCAATTGAAGGATGTGAATTGAAGAAAACTTGTTTTTTCTTTAATTTTGTCAAAAAAAGGTTATTTTTCCCTTTTTAACAGTTTCCTCTTTAACTTGATGCTGAAAAATCCAATTGTACTTGTGTAAGCTTGAATTTTTTAGAATCCTTGTGAGAAATGCCTTGAGAAAAGAGAGGGAAAATTTTGAGGTACAGTAGAAGTCATATAACTTCAAAATATTGTTCTTCATAGTAACTAAGAACCCTTTATCAAAGAGCTGACATGCACTCATCAGATTGTTCTTCATCCCAAGAACACACCGAACGTCTTTGATTAGAACGATTCTTCCATTTTTCACTCTGACTTTGACATTTCACATACCTTCTATATTAAGTTATGTATCAGCAGCACATATGATCTTTGTCCTCTTTCTGGAGTCAAAATCGACCATCCATTTTTGTTTCCAGTTAAGTGATTTGAGCAGCCAGTGTCTATATACCACCAGTCTACCAAATACCTTCCATCAGACTTAGAAGCTATCAATAACACAGGTTCATCATCAAAATCTCCTCTAACTATGTTTTCTTCTTCTGATTTCCTTTCTTTGTTTGACCAACAATCTTTAGGAAAGTGGCCCAAATGCTTACAACAGTAGCATTGAACCTTCTTTTTATCAAACTTCTCCATTCCCTTCTGATGTTTCTTCTCATCAGAATTGGAGGCTTCTGACTTCTGGGAACCATCATGTTTCTTCTTGGCCTCTGACCAAGACAACTTCTGATACTTCTTACCAGAAGATGCCTTCAGAGTCTACTTCGCCTCTCTCTCAGAGGTTCTCTCAGTCAGACGCAACTCTTGTTCCTCTAAACTACTTTGCAGCTTTTCAACTCTCATGATATTCAGATCTTTAGAATATTCAATTGCTACAACAACATAATCAAATTAAGGATTAAGGGATCTCAATATGTTCTTAATAATTACTTGTTCATAAGGAGTTTCTCCATACGATTTCATCTCGTTTGTGATTAGAATCACTCTAGAGTTGTAATCTGGTACCTTCCCATTGTTCTTCGTGTTGAGATTCTCATATTGCTTACGTAGAGATTGAATTTTCACCTTCTTCACTGACGCATCACCTCCGTAGCATCGTGTCAGTATATTCCACGCAACTTTTTCCATTGTCGAATCATCGATTTTCTCAAACATGTTCGCATCCACACACTGATGGATGTAGAACAACGTTTTCTAATCTTTCTTCCTCGTATCTCTATGCGTATTTCTCTATTCCTTTGTCGCATTCGCTACAACCGAAACATAACCTTCAGTGACAAGAGCAAGAACATATTGAGAACAAAACAACACACGTATTTGAATCATTCATTGATTCCAATTCTTTCCATCAAATGCCGAAAGCTTAATATTCAAATTGTTTATGCCGCCCATCTTCATTTTGTGCAGTAAAAATTAAACTCAGATCTCACTAAATACTCGTGTTTCCTAATACCGTAAAATCAAGAAATGCAATTCTATTATGATTCTAATAGTGAATTTAACGTAAATTCAAACAACAAAATCAATCACACGTGCCTCATGTACACTCATATTTCCCTGTGAATTGAACTAGAGCTCTAGATACCAATTATTGGTGCATAAAAATGAAGATGAAAAATGAATATTGAAGGAGAGAGAGAGAGAGAGAGAGAGAGAGAGAGAGAGAGAGAGAGAGAGAGAGAGAGAGAGAGAGAGAGAGAGAGAGAGAGAACTTTAAAAAACTTGTTGAGAAAGATGCTCTATTAACAATTGCATTAACTTTCTTACAAAAATCCTAGCTACAAACTTGTTTAAATACACAAAATAAACTATTATGTAGACCCCTAACAAAAATATGTTTAATAGTTAAGCTAATAGCTAAGAATAGCTTCTAGAAAAATATCAAACTACTGCTTCTGAGTAACATCTTCAGAAACTCTGTTACTTATGACTAACAACATGCTTCTGAATATGAATTACTTCTAAGATATAGATTATACAAGCAAGATTGGATCAAAATGATAATTTTAAATTTGAGGATTTATGGATGAAAATTTTAGAAATGATGAAGTGATAGGAAGAATAAGTTATTCATGAATGATGTTATTTTTCGCACTCTTAGTGATACTTTCACACCCTAAAATCCAAAAATGTATTATCGGACATATTTCATATACACTACATCTCTCTATAAGTGAATCACACTTTCATTTTACTAATAAAATAATACACTTTCATTTTACTAATAAAATAATTCATAAATATATTTTCAGAAAAAATACGGAAATATACATTTGTTAGAGACAAACTTCTTCTTCTTCTCTTCTTTTTGTAAGTACACCTTGGAGTTAAGGAAGTGTTGTTGATGAATATGTAATACATATTAGAATAAAGCGTCTCACAATATCATGGAAGGCCATACCCTTGTTGAGGATGTATCCAGCTCTTTGTTTAACAATGTAATTGTGATGATTAAAACACTTCTTATAGTTTTCAAATAGTCCAAATAAAACACAAAACAATAACACCGATGCATACATAATATATTTGACAAAGTAGCATAGAGGAAACAACGGTTAGCCATAGGGAAGAAATATTATTGATTTTTGAAGAGCGATTTAGGGTTAAATGCATTGGCCCAAAGATGAAAGGCCCAATTGAAACTCTAGTTGTTTGTTGTTGGAAGTAGCAAATTGTATTGTATCATTCAGAATTTCTGTTTTTGGCGCTGCACTCGCTTCTTCCATTTTCCATTTACATGGCCTCCCTCAAAAACCTTCTCTCACAACGCCGTTTCCACCAACTCATAAACCCCAAAACCCTAAATCCCCTCCATTACAATTTCACACTCAGACCCATCGCAACCTCACCCCAAACCCAGCAAATCAAAAAACCCCTCAGCACTTTCTTCTCCGAAGTAATGTCAGGTAAAACCACAACAATAGAAGAAAACAATCACGGCGACGTCGAAATGGAGAAAAAACTGAAGCAATTAACAGAAGAAGTTAGAATCTTGAAGGAGAAAAAAACAAAAGGGGTTCCGATTTTTACAAAAGAGGTTCCAAAGAAAGTTGATAAGAGGAGTTTGTTTTCTGTGTTTACCAATCAGCCTCCTCCTGATGGTGTAATAAGTGCGAAAAAGCAGAAGCCGAGGGAGCCTTTTGTTGTTAAGGAGCTTTCAATTGATATGGTGGTGTTTTTGAAGTATCTGTATGGAAATGGGTATTTTAAGGATGCGAAATTTGATAACGTTCATGAAAGATTTGATCTTGGTTGGTTTGAGAATCCTTATGCTTTCGGGTATGCGAAGTTTGCAGCACAGAAATTTGCAAGTGATAATCTTGAAATTGCCAAGTAAGATTCTGAAAATGATGATATTATGATGAGTTTTTTGTATATGCTGTTTTCAGTTATGTTAGATGGTTGCATTTTTATGTTTGATTTAGCGAGAATATAAATTTAAGAAAATGTGAATACGTTACATGGTTGGATTTATATGCTTGGGATTAAAGAGCATTGGATAAAGTTATTTGGGCCTTATGCACGGGAATGGATTCGGTAACTTTGTGACCTTTCTTTGAGAGGCACTTCTGTTTCAGGATTTCAGTTGTGGTTTCACATGTAACCAAGTCGTTGAGCATGAGAGTTGCTGTAACTTGTGAGATGCAAATCTTGCTAGTCCATGATAATAAAAGACCATATAAGATTATGATCTTGTTAGATATTGAGGATCTTATCTGAGGATTGTGAGTTCATTTCCTGTACTTGTTAGATGTATTAGAATATATTGATGGCTTATAACATGAATTTGGATTCACAGATGGCTATCAGGAAGTGCAATAAAGCAAGTGGCGGTGTTTGGCTGCCCCTCCACTGGCAAGAGTTGTGTCTTCCCTGCGAAAAGACTGCGGAAATTTTTTGAGGTTCCAGAAAATACAGTAAGGCATAGCATGCGTAAATACTTTCACCATGTTCTCTAACTTATATTTATGCATGCATCTTACCCATGTTTTTTACAATTTCATTTTCCTTCAGGTTTGTGGTAAATGCATGCTGCGAAAATCATGCAAGTTTGCGAATCAAAACGTGTGGAAGTGTGATGCCAATAAATTGGACATGGAGTTAGTTATGAAGGTTGTGATTTCATATGCTTTACACTTGGTGCATCCTCACCTAGTAGTGTCTGATGAAGTGAACAAGTCAGTAAATCATTTACTGAACGAGTTTGTGAAACTGAGTAAAATCACCTGAAACTGCTTCTGGTTAACAGAATAACTTGTATTGTTTGAACTTTTCTCGCACACCATTGGGAAGTTGAGATGGTCATCACATGAGGTGGATTTCCAGGCCTAGAATTGTTTTTTCTTTGCAAACAATTTTTGGAGATTCCTTTTCTTGCTACACAAGTCTGAGTTTTTCAATTATGCTGCTCAACTCGAAGAGAATGTATTTGTCTGGAAGATCTACCTTATGAAATTCTGATCTGCGTGACAAGGTTTTCTTTGGATTAATTGCTGTAAGAAATGGCCTCGAACCATCTTTACATGCTTGATGGTTTTTTCGCAGTTGAAGGCTGCTGAAAGGGGACTTAAGTTCAAATTATGATCATAGAAAAGGAAAACATCAAGATAAATCATTCAGCTGCAGTGTGAAGTATGAATTTGACAAAATCATTTTGTTGCTGAGTAGTATTTGTAATGTTTCTCGTAACTAGTGAAATACCCGTGCGTCCGTATAAATATTGGTGTAATAGGTATGTTTTTGTTTTCAAAACGTAATAAAAGTGTAAATAAATAAAACAAAATATTTTTAACAAAATAATTTATTATTTTTAAAAGAAAGACATATTTTTTAAATAAAAATAAAATTGTATAAACTTTTAAAAGAAAGACATCAATAATATATATATTTCAACTATTCATATATTATCTTTAAAATAATTGTATTTTAAATTAAAAAGAATTTTAAAATAAAAATATTAGATATATAAATAATTAAAAAACAACACATTTTTCTTGTGTTTGAATTCATATATTATTTTAAATATTTTATTTTTTATTTTTTTTATTGTACAAAAATTTTAATAAGGTGTGTGTTCACATAGATTTTTGTCTGGTGATCTATGCGTTCACATGCACGGATGTTAGTGTAGAGCGTGGTAGTGTAGAGCACGGAATTAATATTAAACACCCAGTTAGAAAAAACAAAGATTAAATATGTTTTTGGTCTTTTTAAATATTTCAAATTTTGTTTTTAGTCCCTCAAAATATTTTATTCAAAAGAATGATCCTCCTAAAATTTTTAATTTTAACTTTTGATCCTTCCTATAATTTAGTGACGGTTTTTACAACTTAACTAAATTAGTGACGGTTTTTTACTTAGCGACTGAATTAGCGATATTTTTTGTTACGGTTTTGACAAGAGAGATCAAAAGTTAAAATTAAAATTTTTAGGAAGATCATTATTTAAAGGAAATTGTTTAAGGGACTAAAAATGAAATTTGAAATATTTAACAGGACCAAAAACATATTTAATCCAAAAAATAATTATTCAAAATAGATAAAAATGAAATGTATTTGTCAATACTAGTTATCCGTACGTTCATACGGTATTGATGTGTTACTTGTGCCTTCGTACGAGTACTGGTGTGTTACGCACGCCCATTTATTACGTATACATTCACAATATTGATGTGTTACCCGTGCACGCATGAGTCCTATTATATATAAACAACCCGTTTATTAACTTTGTTTTACTATAAAAACTTATAAATAAATATACTTCTAATTTGTGTAATTTTAAGACTTTATTTTAAAAAATTTAAGTAAAAAAGTATAAAATAATCTAACTTATAAGTTGTATAAAATGATGTAAGGTTTTAAATATTCACTCTAGTCTTCTAGGATCAATAAAATCATAAAGATTAAAATTCAATAACAATCATTTTCATAGACGATAACACTAATACTGATGAAGAATAATCAACAATGAAACCTCTTATAAAATCTATTTCTTAAATTAGTTAATATTTTGAATAGAAAATCAAACTATATGAATTTGAACTTAGACACTTAATATATCATATACTGGCCATCTATTTTTATTTATATTGATGTTATAATGTTTAAAACTACACTGACATAAATTTAAAAAGGAATTTTTTAACTACATTGACAAAAGAAATATGAAACACCCTTGACATCTGAGGCAAAAATATATTTGAATCAAAATAGGGTGTTATTGGAACACCCTTGACACCTAGTGTTATTGAAAAATTAGGCCACATACAACGATCTTTGTTTGCTAATATGCTGAATTTGCTTACAAAAGAAACTTCATATTGTATTTGACAAGGCACAACCCATTTTTCTCCTTATTAACAAAAATTACTTTTGTGCATCATTCAAGACTATGAGTGTATTTTTCAGAAACAGACATAACCTACTGTACAAATCAATGTTTATATGTTGCTTCATATAAGTTTCTTAATAATAAGCTAATAATATTATTGTTTTGTGATGTTTCAGAACAAATAGCTGTCATAATAGAATTCAGATAAATTAATTATGGTCATTAATTAATGTAACAAAAAAAACAGATTGGTGTACAAATTGTTGTAACCAAAAAACTGTATAGTAGAGTATATATCACATTTGGTGAACCTGAAAGTTACTCTATTTCAGGAATAACTTCTAACTCAAAACTCAGATGTCGGGTTGGAATAACCGCGTTTGTTCTATTAATATCGGTAGAGTCAAAAAGAGTAGGGAATGCCATAAATTTCTCTCCTTTCCCTTCAAGCATTTTTACCACAATTTTCATAGACGGACGATCCACCGGATTCCATTGAATACACCAAAGTCCCACAAGCGCGAGTTACTTTGCAATTCTAACATCTCCTTCATATCCTCAATATTAACCTGTACATCTTTTCCTTCAACCAGATTATGGATCCACTCCGGATACAAAACTTGGAACGTTTCCTCCGCGACATATTAGTATTTTTTCTTCCGCCAACCATCTCGAGCAATAACATTCCATAGCTATAAATGTCAGACTTATAAGACACGTTTCCAAAGTTTCTTGAGAAAACTTTAGGTGCAATGTAGCCCAAAGTTCCTCTAGCCGCAGTCATAGACACGGTGCTTTGATTTGCCGGACACAATTTTGCAAGTCCAAAATCAGTAATGTTGGGACTCAAATTATCATCTATTAACACATTGTGTGGATTGATATCAAAGTGAAGTATTCTATGATCACAACCAATGTGAAGATACTCAATCCCTCTTGCAACAGCAAGAGCAATTTGTTGCAGCTTTTCCCAACCGAGAAAAACATCCTTGTTCTCTGGCGGTGCCAAGATTTGGAAAGAAATCATAGACAAGCACATGGTAGAATCTGTCGGCACAAAATCCAAGCAAGCAAACTACATTGACATGATGAATTTTTCCCATGGTTCCAATTTCATTAATGAAATCTTTTCCATCTCCTTGTGTTTCATTGAGTACACCTTCACGGCAACCAAAATTTCTTGGGATAGCATGCCTTTAAACATTGCTCCATGAGCTTCTTCTCCTAAACTCTCCTTAAATCCATTTGTAATTCTCTTTAATATCAGTATGTAATGTGGAAAAAATAAGAAGTACAAATTCGTGATATAAGTATGAACTGTGAAGCAATGCACCATGCAACTATCCTTGCTATGTATTGAGCCTTTAGTTGCATCCTGTTTGAACCTTCAATCCTATCATCTTCTATCGTCTCACTCTGTTGTTTGGTTTCTACTGCCACCCTGCAGAACACAAAACTTGTATATATGAGATCAAAAAATCAAAAGTGCAAGTTATAGTTTTTCCTTTTGATCACTAACCTGTTGAAGATGTAATGCTTGAAAGACTGCAAATTGTTCCTGAACATCACATATGTTAATGTTAGTCATTAAATCCAGCATATTCCAAACATTAGGTGGAACTTCAGTTACAGGAGCATTATCATCGATGCCTCCATTTGAAAAGGATCAACTCCTCTGATTTTCCTGATAAGAAAGATTCAAAAATCAGTGGAGTCAGATATATGTAGACAGTGTGGTCATAATTTTCTGACTTTGTGAAGACAACTTTTTATCACCTAGCCGTCATAGGTGTACCTAAATTAAACACTGTAAATATTAATATTATATATTATGTGCAGCAAAAATAGAAAATAAAAGAGAGAAATTAGTATTAGACAATGAATATCAGACATGATTTACTTGATTCTACTCTTTATATACTCTTTGGAGTTAATCAATTGTTATGTAGCCATATATTTTATTTGAGATAGCATGGCTTATGCATATGACCAAAACGCAGAGAATTCTGCCGAAACATTGGATAGCTAGCATGGCTTATGCAGATAACATAAGGTAAATTATCAAGAACTTAAATCCAACATAAATTCAATAGCCTATCAACTGTAATTTAGAAAAAACCATTATATTCAAGCATGGATATATATATATTCATTATGGTATATTGCAAAGTACACAATGAATTGGTTTGAAGTTCTCTGCATATTAGATTACATTAATGACCATGCCGATGAAATCGCACAATGATAGAAATCTCCTCATCATTTATATATTATTCACCATATTTTTCTATATTTAACAAATCAAGCAAGCTTGCATCTCTCATGAACACACATATATTGGAATCCTGGTAACTGAAAGTCATGAAACACATTATTAGATACTCCTGCAAAGCAAATGGAAGAGCATAAATTCAAAAATTCATAGTTATCAAAATTTATACTTTAAATATCATAGTCAAATATTAATTGAATGTAGAAAAATATTGAAGAAGAAAGTTAATTCATTAAAACTCACTCCAAATTTTGAAAAGCCATTAAAAGCTCATGCACCCATCTCCACTTCAGTGATAGAACTGAACAAATGAATCCACACAATCTCTAACTGATTTTGTAATTACAAACACTCATAAATAAGATAATAATTGAACAGAACAAATAAAAAGTTAACAAAACTAAGAGCAAATTACTATGTGGAAGTATAGTTACTGTCAAATATTCAAATTATTGAGTGTTTATATATTTCTACGGATACACACAACAATATGTCTCAAACATTATAGCACTGTCAAAAAGACATCGCCTGAGCAGAACAAATATGCGCGGCTGAAAGAGTGAGGATGCGATTTTAAATTTTGTTCCTTACAACATATCCATCGAAGCTCCTTCACATGAATCACAGGTGGAAAGTTCTGAACCATTACGAAGTGCAAAAACGACATCCTCACAACATTTTCCCTGTAATTAGATATACAATGTGATCTACTTAGACATGACATATGTGATTGAGTTTCAAAACAGAAGGATTGAAGCAGCAAGAAGCAGTAATTACATTTGTCAGGCAAAAATCTCCCACTCAAATATGCACTCGGTTAGCACTAAATTATGAGAAACCAACCTATTTTTTAATCTTTCGTTATGATGCAGAACATCCAATAGTTCCATTGAAGATAACAATACTTCCATTCAAGATGACAAATAAAAAATGAAAGAAAACCATCAAATTCTATTGATACTTACATTCCTTACTTCTGCATCTTCAAATACCCAGATCTGTAGTCACCAAAATAAATTTGACCTTTGTTGTTGGATTTAGAAGTTCAATAAACCGCATACGTTCTTCCGACTCCCTTCGTCGATTTCTTATGCAAGATTCAAGTTACAAGTCGATGGTGGAAGTTAAATTAAGTAATTAATGCAAACTAAAAATATCGCTAAATATATGAAAGAAAATAATTTTATAACCCTAATTTTTTGTTACAAAATCTACAAACCCACTCAAATCAAGCAACAAAGTTTCGAACTTTCAACAAACACAAATCCAAGAAACACAAAGTCTAAACCTACAACTATTATATAAATTACATTTCAACAAATTCTATAATCTAAAAGTGAACAATTTCTTCCTTCTCTTACCATCATGTAAAATTAATTATATGCAGTGGAGAGAAAGTTTCAAAGTTATAGAAATTATCAATTTATTTATGATTAGCAGAAAATAAGTTAGTCGTTCATAACACAATAATTAATATAAATAGTTGCTATATTTTAATTTTTTTTAAACATCTCGTAATCATTCGAGAGTTTAATAGACAATTATTTCTCTTAAGTTATATATATTTATCTCTTATTTTAATTATCTTAATATTATTTTGTTACTTTGATATCCAAAAGTGGTATAGAGTTATTGGTGTGGGTTCATATTTCGCTGCGGTTCACTGTTATTATTCACATGTGTGATTGTATACTTTTACAGTGATGGTTAACGTATACAATATTCGTTCCAGTGTGCGGTAAAAAAATATACAATTTTGTTCATGTATACTTTGCTATTCACGATGAAATTGTATTAGCCGGTTCAGTTTCTAATTTTTGGTGTAAAATCATGACAGTAAAATTTGAGATTGAGAAGTTCAACGGGAGTAATTTCTCCCTGTGGAAACTGAAGATAAAAGCAATCCTGAGGAAGGATAATTGTTTAGCAGCAATTAAAGATAAAGCTGAGGGAATATCTGACGAAAAGTGGATGAGATGGATAACAACGTTATTGCCAATTTGCACTTAGCATTGGCGGACTCAGTTTTGTCTATCGTTACCAAAAAGAAAAATGCAAAGGAGATATGAGATGTCATCATCAAATTGTACGAGATCAAGTCACTATACAATTGCATTTTCTTAAAGAGAAGACTATATACTCTTCGAATGAGTGAATCCACATCTGTGACAAATCACATCAACACTCTAAATAGAATGTTTGCTCAACTTACATCAGCAAATTTTAGCATAGTAGAAAATGAACGTGTGAAACTTCTACTTCAGAGCTTACCAGATTCATATAATCAACTCGTCGTTAACTTAACAAATAATAATGTTACAGACCGTCTATACTTCGATGATGTTGCTGGAGTTATTCTTGAGGAAGAGTCCAAATGTATAAATAAGGAAGACCGTCAAGAAAAATCAAAACAAATAGAAGCTTTGACAATGACGAGAGGCAGACCAGTGGAACGTGACCCTAGTGGGAGCCAAAATCATGATATATCAAAATCTCGAAGTAAGATGAATGTGAGATGCTACAATTGTGGCAAGAAAGAGCACTTGAAAAGAGATTGTTGGTTTAAGAAGAATGGTGAGAAGTCTTCTGAGGCAAGTTCATCTCATTGATGTATTGCCAATACCTCTCATGATGGAGAGATTCTATATAGTGGAGCAACAATTGGTTCCAAGGGTAGTAAACAACTCACTGACGTTTGGATAATTGATCCAGGAGAAACATTGCACATGACTCCTCGACAAGATTGGTTTTACACTTATCAACCTATCTCAGAAGGATCAATGTTCATGGGAAATGATTACGCCTTAGAAATTGCTGGTGTCGGTACTGTCAAAATAAAAATGTATGATGGTACAGTTTGCACAATTCAAAAGGTACAACATGTGAAAGGGTTGAAGAAGAATTTATTGTCTATTGGACAATTAGATGACCTCGGGAGCAAGACCCAAAATGAAGGTGGGATCTTGAAGGTGGTGAGAGGTGCTCTAGTAGTTATGAAGGCAGAAAAGCTATATGCAAATTTATACATTCTTATGGGAGAGACGTTGCTAGAGGGTAATGTGTCAGTTGCATTAACTAGTCAAGAAAACTCAATAACAACGTGGCATCACAAACTAGGCCATATGTCAGAACGAGGCTTGGAAGTTCTTGCAGAACATAATCTCATACCTGAGCTCAACACGGTAAACTTACCTTTCTGTGAGCACTGTGTGATAAGCTAGCAACATAGATTAAAGTTTGCTAAGTCAAATTCTAGAAGCAAACACATACTGGACTTGATTCATTCTGATGTATGGGAGTCACTGAAAATATCCACATGAGGAGCAAAATATTTCGTATCATTCATTGATGACTACTCCAGGCGATTGTGTATCCAATCAAAAAGAAGTCAGATGTGTATCCAGTATTCAAGGAGTTCAAAGCACTAGTGGAGCTTGAAACAGGTAAAAAGATAAAATTCCTGACGACAGACAATGGAGAAGAACATATAAATGGTAATTTTTTGGCATTTTGCAAGCAAGGTGGTATTAAGAGACAATTTACCGTTGCTCATACACCTCAGTAGAATGTAGTAGTAGAGCAGATGGATAGAACTCTCCTAGAGAGGACTAGAGCTATGTTGCGAACTGCAATACTAGCCAAGTCCTTCTGGGCAGAAGTAGTGAAAACGGCATGTTACGTGATAAATCGATCACCATCAATTGTGATTGGTTTAAAGACACTGATGGAAATATGGAATAAAAAGCCAGGAAATTATTCTTCTCTACATGTGTTTGGTTGTCCCGTGTACGTGATGTACAACTCCCAAGAAATAACCAAGTTGGATCCTAAATCCTATGTTGACGGTGTTAAGGGGAATCGTCTATGGGATCCCACTGCCCACAAGATTATTGTCAGCAGGGATGTAATATTTGCAGAAAATGATCTGCAAAGTGAGCAGAAAAATGAAGGCACGCCTAAAGATGTTACGACTATTCATATAGATGGAAAGTCTGGAGAAGAAGATTCTTTTGAAGTAGAACTGGAACCAGATCACGAGGTACAATAACCAAAAGAAGGCGATGATGTTAAACATAGACGAACATCATGTCAGATAAGGAAAATATCATGGTAATCAGAGTGTGCGATGGCTAGTCATGATGCATATTATCTTATATCAGAAGATGGATAACCATCAACCTTTCATGAGGTGCTAAATGGTTCAGATACTTCTTTATGGATGGCAGCAATGCAGGATCAGATTGAAGCCTTACATAGGAACAACACTTGGGAACTTGTTGAACTTCCCAGAGGTCGGAAAGCTATTGGAAACAAATGGGTGTTCAAAATTAAATGAGATGGCAACAATCAAGTGGAACGATATTGTGCAAAGACCAGTGGTCAAAGGATATGCTCAGAAACAAGGAATTGATTTCAATAACATATTCTCTCCAATTGTAAGACTTACTATTATTAGAGTAGTTCTTGCAATGTGTAAGTGTTTATTTGTTGGCATTAATTTTTGATAAAACCAGATTTGCGAATGTCATGACTTATGTCATAACATTCTGGGATAAAGGTAAATTCTGCAGAAGGAATGTTCTACAGGAACAACTCAGTATGAGTGAATATCATGATGATTAAGCTATGATCATATGTACTGAATTCTACCAAAATCAGTGAGCAAGATACATGATGTCATAACCAATGTTAAGACATCCTGTACTGATCAAAGTTGTTGTGCAGATTTATTGTTCCTGAGAATTTTCAGGAATCTGGTGTGCTACTCTCAGTTGAAGTGTATTGTCCAGATCAGATGCTCACGTGGATATTAGGTTAACCTTGCTTAACCCTAATCTGTTAGGATGAAAGCCCAAGACCAAGTCTTTAGGTTAACTTTAGTTAACCCTAGCTATTTTTATGGAAGCCCTAAATGAAGAATAATATGCTTATATATTTCTCACGAAGCCTAATGGTGAGCAGCGCTTTTGACAGAAGATCAATAAGGCATTGTATAGTTGTAACTACTGTGAGCCAAGCAATTATCATTTTGATAAGTGACTTGGAGTAGGTTTTGGTTGTAAGGGTTATTTATCACTCAAAGCTTTGAAGCACGAGTGTTGTGTCTCTTGATTAAAGCTTTGAAGCAAAATCAAGCGTGTGTATTGAAGAATGTCTTTATAATCTTATAATCAGTAGATTAGTATCACTGTTGTGATTGGGGGGGAGTGAGTAGGAACTCGGGTTTAAGTAGGACTTAGATTGAAATTGCATTGGGTAGGTCTTAAGTGAAGGAGATAAACTGGTTGGTTTATTCCTGAATTGATGCCTCTTATAGTGAATTTCCTCCCTAGCTTGGTATCCCCTAGAGTAGGTGTTGTTATACATTGAACTGGGTTAACAATTGATTGTGTTCTTTACTGTCTTTTAAATTACTGTTTGGTGTGTGTACAGTTTGTCAGATACGGTGTCATAATATTCACTGTGACATTAAGTATTTGTTGCCAGAATTTCAATTGGCTTCAGAGCAGGCACCCTGCCTGTCTTTCTGGGTGAGATCTAGGGATATTATTTTCTGGCGATATGGACAAGGAAGGAGGATTTGGGAATAGACCACCTATTCTGGATGGATCAAATTATGACTACTGGAAACCTCGTATGATTGCCTTCTTGAATTCACTGGACAAAAAGGCTTGGAGAGCTGCTGACAAAGGATGGAACCATCCCACCATAATTGGGAAAGATGGGACGACTAGTCTGAAACCTGAGGAAGAATGGAGCAAAGAAGAAGATGAGTTAGCCCTGGGTAACTCTAAAGCATTGAATGCCTTATTCAATGGAATTGATAGAAACATATTCAGACTAGTACATCAATGTGAACTGGCCAAGGATGTTTGGGACACTCTCAAAACCACCCATGAGGGTACATCCAAAGTAAAAATGTCAAGACTTCAGATGCTCACTACCAAATTTAAGAATCTAAGGATGATGGAAGATGAGACCATTCATGAGTTTCACATGAACATCTTGGAAATTGCCAACACCTCAGGAGCATTGGGAGAAAAGATGTCAGAAGAAAAGCTGGTGAGAAAGATTCTCAGATCCTCGCCTAAAAGGTTTGCAATGAAAGTGATTGCTATAGAGGAAGCTCAAGATATCTGCAACTTGAAGGTTGATGAACTCATTGGGTCACTTCAGACATTTGAGATGGGGATCAGTGACAATGTTGACAAGAAAAGCAAGAGCATAGCCCTTGTATCCAATACTGAAGATGAAAGCAAGGAGAGTGATGAAGAGAATATTTCAGAAGCTATAGCTATGCTTGGAAGGCAGTTCAACAAACTCATCAAGAGAATGGACCCAAAGTCAAGGTCAAATGTCAAGAACATTTCCTCCGACATTAGCAGATCCTATGACTCCAGCAGAAGAACTAAGTCTGAAGAAAAGGGAAATCAAAGCAGAGGAATCCAATGCCATGGATGTGAAGGATATGGGCACATTCGAGCTGAATGTCCTACCTTTCTTAAGAAACAAAATAAAGGAATGTATGTTACTTGGTCTGATGGTGACTCAGAAAGTAACTCTGAAGAAGAATCTGTTAAACTAGTTACTGCACTATCTGGTATTTGTAACTTTGATAATGATTCTAGTGAGGAGGAAGTGACATTTGAAGAACTTGCTGACTCCTACAAGAAGCTGTGTATCAGAAGTGCTGAAGTCTGTCAGCAAAATGAGAAACAGATAAAGCTCATAGTAAAGTTGGAGGCTGAGAAGAAGACAGACACTGCTACTATAAGCCATCTCGAAGGTGAAGTTCTAATGTTGAACTCCAAACTTGATCAGATGACTAAGTCTGTCAAGATGTTAACAAATGGAACTGACAAGTTGGAAGAAATCCTTCAGGCTGGACAAAATGCAGGAAACATGTCTGGTCTAGGATTTTTGGCTGCAAAGAAATCTGCTGTTGACAAGAAGAAGACCAGGCCTGATAAACAAATGTCAAAGCAGATGTCACAACATAGGACTCAACATCAAGAATAGAGAAATATGAAGAAAAAGTATCAAAGATGGAGATGTCATTATTGTGGAAGGTTTGGTCACATAAAGCCATTCTGCTTCAGATTATATAGATATCCTAATCATACCCCATATGTCAAACCTAAGACTAACAAGGCACCATATACTCAACAGTGGAAGAAAAGACTGCAGCCCTGATAGCTCACACCTCCCTTAGAGTTTCTGCCAAGGAAGACTGGTACTTTGACAGTGGATGCTCTAAACACATGACTGGAATCAAGAATCTGCTGAATGATGTCAAACCTCATACTACTAGTTATGTCACTTTTGGAGATGGTGCTAGAGGAGAAATCAAAGGAGTTGGAAACTTGGACTGCCCTGGAGTTCCAAACCTAAATGAAGTATTTTTGGTAAATGGTTTGACTGCTAATCTCATAAGTATCGGTCAATTATGTGATCTAGGATTCAAGGTCAACTTCACCAAGTCTGAATGTCTTGTAACTAATGAAAAACAAGAAGTTGTAATGAGAGGAGTCAGATCAAAAGACAATTGTTACTTATGGGAGTCTGAGAACACTAACTACTCTTCTGTATGCTCTATAGCCAAAGAAGAAAAGGAAGTGAAACTGTGGCACCAAAAACTTGGTCATTTACATCTTAGAGGGATGAAAAAGATCATATCTATGGAGGCTGTCAGAGGGATTCCAAGGCTTCAGATTGATGAAGGGAGAGTCTGTGGTGAATGTTAGGTTGGAAAGCAAACTAGAATGTCACATCCAAAGACAAGACATCTGACCACCTCTAAGGTGCTAGAACTTCTACATATGGATCTGATGGGTCCCATGCAGGTGGAAAGTCTTGGTGGAAAGAGATATGCCTATGTTGTTGTGGATGATTTTTCCAGATTCACCTGGATAAACTTCATTAGGGAAAAGTCTGATGTATTTGATGTATTTAAGGAATTGTGCAAAAGAATTCAAAGAGAAAAAGAAGGATGCATTGTCAGAATCAGAAGTGATCATGGTAAGGAATTTGAAAATAGTAAGTTTGATGAGTTCTGTTCCTCAGAAGGAATCAATCATGAGTTCTCTTCACCTATAACTCCTCAACAAAATGGAGTTGTGGAAAGGAAAAATAGGACTATACAGGAATCTGCCAGAGCAATGATACATGCCAAAAAGCTTCCTATTCATTTTTGGGCTGAAGCTATGAATACAGCCTGCTATGTCTATAACAGGGTCACCTTGAGAAAGGTAACATCATCCACCATTTATGAACTATGGAAAGGAAGAAAGCCTACAGTGAAGTACTTCCATGTCTTTGGGAGCAAATGCTATATTCTGACAGATCATGAACAAAGGAGAAAGATGGACCCTAAAAGTGATGAAGGAATATTCCTAGGATACTCTACCAACATCAGAGCATATAGGGTGTTCAATTCCAGGACCAAAGTTATGATGGAGTCTATAAATGTCATAGTTGATGATCACCATGAGGAAACAAATGTCCCATATGATGTTGAGACATTCTTTGAGACTTCAACACAAGTGTTTAAAAAGGATGATGTGCCTAATCCTACTCCATCAGAGTCTGAATCAAAGGAAGCTAACAAAGATCCTTCCATCAGAATTCAGAAAGATCATCCTAAGGAACTCATCATAGGAGATCCTAACAGTGGAGTCACTACAAGATCTAGAGAAATCATCACAAACTCTTGCTTTGTGTCTAAGATTGAACCAAAAAATGTTAAAGAGGCTTTGACTGATGAATATTGGATTGGAGCAATGCAAGATGAATTGAACCAGTTCAAGCAACATGAAGTATGGGAGTTAGTTCCTAGACCAGAAGGAACAAACATCATTGGCACAAAGTGGATCTACAAGAACAAGTCAGATGCTGAAGGAGTTGTCACCAGGAATAAGGCAAGGCTTGTTGCTCAAGGATACACCCAAGTTGAAGGGGTTGATTTTGATGAGACTTTTGCTCCTGTAGCCAGAATGGAATCAATCAGACTTCTATTGGGAGTTGCTTGTCTCCTTAAGTTCAAGCTGTTTCAGATGGATGTGAAGAGTGCCTTCCTAAATGGGTACTTAAATGAGGAAGTATATGTGGAACAACCTAAAGGATTTGTGGATCCAAACTGTCCTGATCATGTCTACAAATTGAGGAAAGCTTTATATGGTCTGAAACAAGCTCCTAGAGCTTGGTATGACAGGTTGACAAAGTTCCTCACTGTTGTACCCCAAAATTTGCCCTCCCATATTCTTCAAAGTTTTGGCAAGCATCATCTCAAGTCTACTCAAGGGTTGCACAGTTCAAACACCCTCCTAAGCCAGTCAAATTAGGGTTTTGGTTCCTTCAAGAAAGTTGAGGTTTTCAAGTGCTCAATCAAGTCCCACATGCCTATAAACATTGTCAAGCATCTACATGCCAAGTTTCAAGGCTCACAAGGTCAAGTTGCACAGTCAAAAACCCTAATTGCTCCACAGTCAACTGTAGGGGCAAAATAGTCATTTGGCAGTCAAAAGTCAAAATTTTTGGTCAACATCTTATTTTGAAGCCACAATCATCATTTGATCAAGTCTTGATCATGATTTCACAAGAATGGCTCAAAAATCATCAAGATGCAAAAGTTTCTATTTTTGGACAGTTGAAAAGTCAATTGTAACTTGACCAAGGCATAACTTTTTCATGGTTCATCAGAAAAATCCCATCCAATTCTCATCTTGAAGGGGAAGACATTTCCTACAACTCATCTTCACATTCCAAGTCCAAGAAATGCTCTCACAAAAAGTTATCAATTTCAACATTATAGGTCATTTTCAAAAGTCAACAAAAAGGCACTTTAAGTCAAAGACCATAACTTGATATTGGTAAATCAAAATGACGTGGGACCAAAGGAATTGGTTAGAGGACTTCAAGACCTTTCCAAAATGTCCAATAACATGTTCATATGATCAAAATTGAGCAAGATATGCATTGGAGAAGTTGGGAAATTTTTGTAAAATGGCCAAAGTCAACTATCCTTGAAACTTCAATTTTTGACAAAAGGGCCCACTTTTTCCACTTGATTCAGCCTTGTCATGCCACCCACGTGTCCCATGATTAAATTCAAGATTAAACACTTATTTTTTCTATTTTTATTTAATTTTATTGATTTAATTCATTTTAAATCCATAAAATTCAAATAAAAATCAAAAAAATTAATTAAGGGATATCTCGTGGCTTGAATGGCTTTGATACATCATAATCCACCTACCAATTTCGTGTAAGGTCCATTTTAAGCATAAAATTCAAATTTGGACAAAAATGGCAAGTTTCTTTAATGGTGGTTATGGCAAAATCCAAAACTTCATTGCAAGGGTTAAAGGCTCACATTATTGCTTGATTCACATTCATAGACATATATGCAAATGCTCCATACCATTTACAGTACCTAGAACTCTCTAAAACGGCCAAACTAAATTCCAAAAAACTTGAAAAAAAGTGAAAACTGAATTCTCACTTGCAGGCCAATTCGAACCCTTTTCTTGTTTCCAATACATTGCTGGACCTTCCAGGAAACTTTTGCAATCAGAACTAAGCGCCAAAGCTCAAGAAACTGCCCAGAATAAACTCACGGTTTGCAAATTTTTTCTAGAATTGAAACTCACATTCTATGCATCCTTAACATGTTATAATCGTTGTTTTACATTGCTTGACCCTTTACAAAGCTTTTGGCATTGTTTAATTTCATTATCATGTACAGAATCGTGAATCACCATTGGAGATTTTTAGGGTTCTTAAGGTCTCGAATTGGGGATTTCCAGCACAGGCAAAATTAGGCCTTCTCACGCATATGCTTGAACTCGTGACATCTAGACGAACTCATTGCAACCCTCGCGCTCAATTTATCTTGCGCCTATCGCTAATCGCTATTTTTCTCTTTTCCAATTTCTAGGGGTTTAAAACCCCCGCTATTTGTTTGATATTTCTGCAGGTGAAACGAAGAAGGAGATGGCGTGTTGACGTATGATTGGGAGATTCAAACTTGGCGCGCGTTTTTCTGAGTTCCAGCATAGTTGTTATTATTAACATATATTAATTGTTGATTATTATGCTTACAAAGACAACGCGATGGTGGAGTGGTTGGTGACGTGTTTGTTCATCACTGGGACCTGGGTTCGATTTCCAGGTCCCCCCATAATTCCATGTTATTTTTTCTAAAGCGTTCTTGTGTAGGTTCCCAAACGTTGAGCACCATACACCTCACAGATCCAAGCGCCAAGTGGCCTCTCTCATATATCTGAAGGCCAGGAGGTGGTCCTCACCATGCGCCCAGTCAACCAACAAGCACTGGATTCCAGAAAGTCAAACATGGCCTTGTGTTATTGGGCCTCAGATTCCAATTTTCACCTCCATATTAGGCCCAGACCCCCTCCTTGGTTTATTCTTTTTCTTTTTCTTTTTATATTTTTAATTTAGTTAACTTTTTTTAATTATTATTATTATCACCCAAAATTAACCAATTAATATTTTTTCACAACAAAACCAAAAAAAAAAAAACAAAAAAAATGTAAATACTTTATTAATTTTATTTAGGTAATTATTTTGTAAATAAATACTAATAAATTGAATTAGTTTTAATTAGGCAACTTTAACTTTTTTTTAATGACTAAAATAAATTTAGAATTAGGTTTTTATTAACTTTTAATTTTAATTCTTTTATTTTCATTAAAAAACATAAAAATACAAAAACATTTTTCTTTTAATTAATTAATTAGTTTAATTATTAGTTTTAATTTCATTTAATCACAAAAAAGACAAAAAAATCATTTCTTTTCTTAAAAGGGTCAAAACCCTAGGACGTCTTGATTTAATTTTTATTCGCGCGCATTTTATTTTATTTTGATTATTATGTAACTGCTTCCAAGAATGTAATAGTAATTAGGTTTATTGCTTTCTTTACTTTCCGCACTTTATCAAAACGGGTCTTTGTTTTTTTGGCGATGTATAGACCCGCGCCTTGTAATAGCGTAGAATTTACATTTCCGCAATTTACTTTCCGCACCCCTAACTGTTAACAATGCATGAAAGAATGTATGTAAATAAAATTAATCCGTAGCTTACAAATGACATGTACAAAGACAATTAACTGAAAAAACAACACACAAAGCACATGCCACTCTTAGGGTACGCCTCACTGGTTGCCTCGAACGTGGTCATCAAGTATAAGGTGTCTTAGAGGTCGCCCTCCTGTCTAAAGATCCAGTTGCCTCGAAACGGTTGCCTCAGATAAAAGGATCTAGGACATTAGGGTTACTTCTAAGGTGTCCTACCATTGCTTCGGTGACCATATTGTCCCGATAATCGAATTGACCCGAACACCTCCAATGATGGTGCTACCTACCTCTCAATGGTGGGATAGCACTATCTAAAGGACTCTTACACAGTCTAATTCCTTAGAGTAGGTAGATTCTCATAGGTACTTGCTCTTTCTCAAAACAAACGAAAATACTTTTCACACCTCACACTTTCTAAAAGTTTTCAAACAAATTTTTCATACACTCTTGAGGACAGATACAAGAGTTACTTAGAAATTTTTCAAACGAAACTTTTTCAAAACCCACACACACTTGAAAAGCAAACAAATTTTGAAAACATAAGAGCAAGTACCTAAGAGCCCGTGGATAACCACGGATAGAAAGGGTGCTAACACCTTCCCTTTCTATAAATCTACCTCCCGAACCGAGAAACATTCTCGAATAAGGAATTTTGTTGTGATTTTGTCCTTTCCATGTTGGAGAACATAAAAGACGGTGGCGACTCTTGCTTACCGCGACATTTCGCGAAACCAGCTTAAAAAACAGTCAATTCTATTTCCACCGATCACAGAACTGGCGACTCTGCTGGGGATCTTTATAAGTGAGGCGTACCTTAGGATTAGACCATTCTTGTTTTCAATTGCTTGCTTTGTTTGCTTTTATATTGTGGGCTTGCATCAGAGTTTTATAGATCCTAACCCGGATCTGGGGAATACCCTTTAGGTAGCATAAGCTGTGAGGGACCTGTTCGGCGTAGACCGACACGGGTGAAGCAGTAGCTACGTTGGTGTGACACCTTGGTCTGTACTGATATCCCTTGTGTTGCAACGAGGAAAATATGGGTCTTCTGAGGAGTCATTAAGCACCAACCGACCTTAGAACCCTAAATTGACCCAACTTGGCCATAGAATAGTAGCAGTATGCTACACTCATTGAGGCTAAACTCTCGCGATGGTTCTGGCCGCAAGAAAAGATTGCGATGCTGGAGTTATGACCGATTGAGGGTAGTCAGTGATATTGAGATCCTCTAGAACCCGGTTACTTTTGATAGGACAGGTTTGAGCCCACCAACTTCAAGAGGGTAGTACCCAAACTTCATGCTGGCCTAAACTCTAAGGGCTCTCTGTGTGACTTGTGTGCCTTCAAACTTGACTACTTGCATGCTTGTTATCTGACACTTGAGTTTCTTGCAGGTTTTGTTTACAGTCCTTAATCTGGACTCATAACAGGGTTTACCTACATTACTCCATGCATAGCATAACATCATACCATCATGCCATTGCATACATCCTGCATAAGGACTAATCCATTTCAAGGATCTCAAGGGCTTGTGATGCAGGTCATGATGAACCAGAATGTCTAGCAAGGGGCGAAGGGGATTTATTTTCCTCTAGCCAGGTTGATGACTTGAGTCAGGGGCTATGACCCACTCGATATGGTGAGCCTTGACTCTTGAAGAAGGACTCTCAACAACATGAAGTTCCTTCAATCAAGCTACAAAATTCAAATTCTAACAAATTTTCTTGTTTACCCCGCGAGATCCTTGAAAACATTGCATGCATACATACACATCATTGCATAACAGGTACCCTTGTTACAAGTCACTTACCTCCTTCGTTGTTTATTTCAGCAATGGCTTCCCAACAAGACAACCAGGATCTTCACGCTCAAGAGACTCGGTTCGGGGAGATCCTCCTAAATCTATCCAAGGGGCAGGAAGATCTGAGAACACTCCTCATGGGGACCTTGGTCAGGAACAGTCCAGAAGACGATAAAGACGAACGGCTGAAACATCTGCAAGCTGAGGTGGATACAATGAGAACCCAGATGCTGGGGCAAATGGCTCTCATTCAAGACTTAGCTCAAAGATAAGAAGAGCTCAGGGTTCTCGTCAACCAACTGCTTCGGGATAACCAATTGGGGCAAACATCTAAGGTTGAAGAGCAAGCCATCATTCAACCACCTGTGGGGCAAGAAGACAAGGGAAAAGCTCCTCAGTTTGCTTCGGGGTCACAAGCCCAGCATCAACCTCACCAGCACCAACAGGGTAATCGGCGTAAGCGGAATACGTCTGGAAGACATTTCTCGGAGACTGGTATGCCATCCTCACTAATACTGAAACGCTTGTTGGAGGTCAAGCTGATTGCTTTAAAGGATCCTCCTAAGAAGCTCAACATAACCTCCCTAAAGTACAATCCTGATGAAAGGTGTGCTTACCATTCTGACAGTCCTGGACATGACACTGACGACTTTTGGAGCCTGAGGAACAAGATCCAAGACTTGATCGACGGAAGGGTGCTGGAGTTCATGCTGGGTGGAAAAATGAAAATCTTCTGTTGAGAATCTTCCATCTGAGATGACTAGTGCAAACTAAGAAGCTTTTGTTCATTCGAATGTTCAAGTTGTATTTTTCTTTGATTGTTCAAACATTTGTTCATGTCAAGCTATTTTACTTTATCAATGTATCGCATATGTCTGTTTTGAATCAATATATTCGCATTCACTATATTCAAACTGCTTTCATTTTTTGATATCAACTCTCAATTAATAATTCTAAGCCTCTTGAGGGAGGATGACGAAAACGATACCACAATCTACAGTATGCTTTTGAACAGACCCAGCTGATGAGGTACAAGCATTGTTTCAATTCATAAACACTGGAGTTATAAGGAAGATAATCCCTCGTCAACCCCTTCGAGCCAAAGAAGTGGGAGTTTTTCTTTTTGAAAATTAAAACCCTTAATCATAACCTGGGGCAGGGTAGTTCTCTCAGTTGATCCAAGTGCACAACGAATGGCACCAAAGAGGTCCTTACAAAACAAAAGACAGTGATGGTTCCGAATAACCATAAAGACAGGCAGTCGTCATCTTTCAAAAATAAAAAGCCCATTAAGTCAAAACCTATGAAGGAGATTTACAAAACTGGGGCATCCCGCTGACTGTAATCACAAAAAGAAACAGTTCAGGCAAAAAACAGGGATAACAAAATCAAAAAGAAAGAGGTCCTACAAGCCCTCAACAAAAAAAATGGCTGCCTATTCAAAATAAACTATCAATATCCGAACCATCACCGGAATATCAGGACAAAGACTCAAACAAGGTCTAACGTACGATCAGCTGAGTTTAGGTTTGAAGAACATCACGAAGAGCGGGTGGGTACAAATACATTGAGCCTTTATCCTTTGTTTCTTAAACCATGAACCAGGCCACGATATAACCCTAAAAAAGTCCTAGCTGAAGCATGGGTTAGTTCGGAAGCATACTGTTACGAAAGGTATCCTGACTCCTTAAGGTTTGCGGTAAAATAACGAATTGACATCACAGTTTACAAAAAATTCACTTGTTTTTATGAAAAAAATGCATTTTCAAAAACTTCAAGACAGACATAAGCTTTGCATTCTTAATATAACATTGCTTGCATATGACTATTTGTTTGAACAACATAGAAGTTCGCACGACGAATGTCTAATGAACAAAAGCACCTCCAATCAAGGGGCATGGCATGATCATTGTCCATCATCTGGGGCAGTTAGGTCAAGATTCAGAGAATCTCTCAAAAGGCCAACCAGCTTGGGGCAAATCTCCATCTGGATCACTTGGGGCAGTGGACGATCAAACAAAGATCTTCTGGTAGTATGACAACACAACACTACAACAGAGGCACCTCCCTGCACTCCGAGAGCGTAGACATAGTCGAAAAAAATACTACGCACAATCAAAGACCCGCTAGGTTGACACACCTAGGCAAAAATAAGGGCTTCCCGGCGAACCAAAAGGGTTCGGGCAAAAATAAGGGATGAAATGAAAAATCTGTACACCCGGCAAGTCGAAAACCTGAAAAGGCAGCTTGGGCAAAAAAGGGTATCTCGGTGGACTGAAAACCCGAAAGGGCGGTCCAGGCAAAAGTTAGGGATCAAAAGCATACGACTATGTCCTATCATCTCGTTACTTGCCTACCAGAATAAGATTTGTCAATCGGCAATTATCAAGCACCTCCACAAGATATCTTCTTCTCCCACATCAGAAACAGGGGCAATAATGAGTTGTCCAAGCGATCTAGTTGCTCTGTCAACCAAGGTACCAAGGTAGGTTCAGCTGAAGAACATAACCAAGATACCTTCACTCCCCGTTGAGTTAGACCAGAATCATAAATACTCTCCCCAAGCAGAGTTGGTCTCCCGTCAGCCCTAACAAGGCACTTTATCTCCAGCAAGTCAGCAACACTCTCCCCAAGCAGAGTTAATCTACTGTCAGCCTTAAGGAAGATGGGTATCCCCAGAAGATCTCAATATTCCCCAGCGGAGTATACAGATGTTCCTAAGCAAGCATCCCCGGCAGTCTTAATATAAGATTGTTCCCCGGCGGAATACCAGACACCCCAGTGGAGCCATTCCCCAGTACAGTTCAAAAGTTTCCCCAGGAGAATTGAATCAATCTCCCCAGTAGACTCTGGAAGCTTATCCCCAGTAGATTCTGGAAGCTTATCCCCTGCAGAGCACGAACGCGTCTCCCCTGAATTTTTCAAAGGTTATTTCTCCACCAGAGCTTATAAATGGGTTATCCTCAGCTAATTACCACGGAAAGATAGTCCTCGGCGAAGTTCTTCCTATCCCCAGCGGAGTTCATCAAATTCCCCAATAAAATTTATCAACGGGAATCCCCAGCGGAGTTATCATCAAAACCTCAGCGAAGTATCTCTTCCCACATAGTAATTCCCCGCAGAGTAATATCTTCATCAAGTTTATTCCCCAACAGAGTCATCCTTTCCTACCAGTTTATTCTTGCAACCATCATCCCCAGCGGAAATGAAGAACTCTACTCTTCAAACATCAGCCCAGGATTCAGCTTCCCGGCATTCGTCAAGAATTTATTTTCCTAGACGAAAATGCATTCATAAACATCACATTGAGATACATCATGACATATGCATATACGCATCATAACACACTATCTCATTTATTTTGGGACATCATGACATCATGCATTTCATATATCATGACATTGCATACAACTGATGTTTCGCCTTTTTAGGAAAAAGGTCAATCCCAAAGATGATTATTATCAACTATCACAATTCCAGATTCGATTCCTGTATCCAACCAGGGCATATCTGTGAGTAGATTCGACACCTGTATCCAGCCAGGGCATATCTACATTAAAGAGATTGAAGAGATAGCCGAGAAATGCTCCAGATATGGATGTTGTTCTTTTGCTTATTCAGATTTATCTCCAGAGATAGCTTAGAAATGCTCCAGAGATGGATGTTGTTCTTTTGCTTATTCAGATTTTCTCTTCAAAGATGGCTTAGAGATGCTCCAGAGATGGACGTTATTCTTTTGTTTATTCAAGAGTTTCCTTTCAGATATAGCTGAGAAATGCTCCAGATATGGATGCTATTCTTTTGCTTATTCAGATTTTCTCTTCAGAGATGGCTTAGAAATGCTCCAGAGATGGACGTTATTCTTTTGCTTATTCAAGAGTTTCCTTTCAGATATAGCTGGGAAATGCTCCAAATATGGATGCTATTCTTTTGCTTATTCAGATTTTCTCTTCAGAGATGGCTTAGAAATGCTCCAGAGATGGACGTTATTCTTTTGCTTATTCAAGAGTTTCCTTTCAGATATAGCTGGGAAATGCTCCAGAGATGGACGTTATTCTTTTGCTTATTCAAGAGTTTCCTTTCAGATATAGCTGGGAAATGCTCCAGATATGGATGCTATTCTTTTGCTTATTCAAATTTTCTCTTCAGAGATGGCTTAGAGATGCTCCAGAGATGGACGTTATTCTTTTGCTTATTCAAGAGTTTCCTTTCAGATATAGCTGGGAAATGCTCCAGATATGGATGCTATTCTTTTGCTCATTCAGATTTTCTCTTCAGAGATGGCTTAGAAATGCTCCCGAGATGGACGTTATTCTTTTGCTTATTCAAGAGTTTCCTTTCAGATATAGCTGGGAAATGCTCCAGATATGGATGCTATTCTTTTGCTTATTCAAATTTTCTCTTCAGAGATGGCTTAGAAATGCTCCAGAGATGGACGTTATTCTTTTGCTTATTCAAGAGTTTCCTTTCAGATATAGCTGGGAAATGCTCCAGATATGGACGCTATTCTTTTGCTTATTCAGAGTTCTTTTCAGAGATGGCTTAGAGATGCTCCTGACCCGGACGCTATTCTATTGCTTATTCAGGGCTTCAAACTCCTAAAGATAACTTAGAGATGCTCCAACCACGGATGCTATTCTATTATTTATTCCAGATTTCTCTCCAGAGATAGACAAGAGATGCTCCAGATCTGGATGCTGCTCTAATGCTTATTCAGACTTCCTGCTAGAAACCGTTCAGTTGTAACCCAGACATGGCGACATTCTGATACTTATTCAGATTTCCTTTCAGAGATGGCCTAGAGATGCTCCAGATCCGGATGCTATTCTATTGTTTATTCAGATTTCCTTCTAGAGATAGTTCAGATGCAACCCAGGCATGGCGACATTCTGATACTTATTCCAGATTCCGTCCAGAGATAGTTCAGATGCAACCCAGACATGGCGACATTTTGATACTTATTCAGATTTCCTTTCAGATATAGCTTAGAGATGCTCCTGAGCCGGATGTTATTCTACTGCTTATTCAGATTTCTCTCCGGAGATGGCCTAGAGATGCTCCAGATCCGACGCTATTCTATTGCTTATTCAGATTCAAACTTCTAAAGACAACTTAGAGATGCTCCATCCCGGATGCTATTCTATTGTTCAGTCCAGATACGATCCAGATTCGGATGACATTCTGCCACTCATTCAGATGCAGTATGGATATACCCCAGACTCGGCGGTCATTCTACTACTTGTTCAGACGTCAGCAATTAGATATAGACTAGATATGCCCCAGACACGGAAGCCATTCTATTTCTTATTCGGACGCAGCTACCCATTACCCTTCCAAATGGCATCTATAAGCCCATTCCCGACGAGGTTCTGTCACACTTCCAGATGGCATCTATAAGCCCATCCTCCTATCCACCATCTTTCCAAATGGCATCTATAAGCCCATTCCCGCCATCACGCTGCTGATACTCTACTATGTGAGTGCAAATTTCTGGGCACTTTAGTGTTCAATCATCTTCCACCTTCGGATCACGAAAGGCACGCAAGCCAATCTACATCCTCAGGTCTAAGAATATTGAACAGGGGCAACTGTTGTACCCCAAAATTTGCCCTCCCATATTCTTCAAAGTTTTGGCAAGCATCATCTCAAGTCTACTTAAGGGTTGCACAGTTCAAACACCCTCCTAAGCCAGTCAAATTAGGGTTTTGGTTCCTTCAAGAAAGTTGAGGTTTTCAAGGGCTCAATCAAGTCCCACATGCCTATAAACATTGTCAAGCATCTACATGCCAAGTTTCAAGGCTCACAAGGTCAAGTTGCACAGTCAAAAACCCTAATTGCTCCACAGTCAACTGTAGGGGCAAAATGGTCATTTGGCAGTCAAAAGTCAAAATTTTTGGTCAACATCTTATTTTGAAGCCACAATCATCATTTGATCAAGTCTTGATCATGATTTCACAAGAATGGCTCAAAAATCATCAAGATGCAAAAGTTTCTATTTTTGGACAGTTGAAAAGTCAACTGTAACTTGACCAAGGCATAACTTTTTCATGGTTCATCAGAAAAATCCCATCCAATTCTCATCTTGAAGGGGAAGACATTTCCTATAACTCATCTTCACATTCCAAGTCCAAGAAATCCTCTCACAAAAAGTTATCAATTTCAACATTATAGGTCATTTTCAAAAGTCAACAAAAAGGCACTTTAAGTCAAAGACCATAACTTGATATTGGTAAATCAAAATGACATGGGACAAAAGGAATTGGTTAGAGGACTTCAATACCTTTCCAAAATGTCCAAGAACATATTCATACGATCAAAATTGAGCAAGATATGCATTGGAGAAGTTGGGAAATTTTTGTGAAATGGCCAAAGTCAACTATCCTTGAAACTTCAATTTTTGACAAAAGGGCCCACTTTTTCCACTTGATTCAGCCTTGTCATGCCACCCACGTGTCCCATGATTAAATTCAAGATTAAACATTTATTTTTTCTATTTTTATTTAATTTTATTGATTTAATTCATTTTAAATCCATAAAATTCAAATAAAAATCAAAAAATTAATTAAGGGATATCTCGTGGCTTGAATGGCTTTGATACATCATATTCCACCTACCAATTTTGTGTAAGGTCCATTTTAAGCATAAAATTCAAATTTGGACAAAAATGGCAAGTTTCTTTAATGGTGGTTATGGCAAAATCCAAAACTTCATTGCAAGGGTTAAAGGCTCACATTATTGCTTGATTCACATTCATAGACATATATGCAAATGCTCCATACCATTTACAGTACCTAGAACTCTCTAAAATGGCCAAACTAAATTCCAAAAAACTTGAAGAAAAGTGAAAACTGAATTCTCACTTGCAGGCCAATTCGAACCCTTTTCTTGTTTCCAATACATTACTGGACCTTCCAGGAACATTTTGCAATCAGAACTAAGCGCCAAAGCTCAAGAAACTGCCCAGAATAAACTCACGGTTTGCAAATTTTTTCTAGAATTGAAACTCACATTCTATGCATCCTTAACATGTTATAATCGTTGTTTTACATTGCTTGACCCTTTACAAAGCTTTTGGCATTGTTTAATTTCATTATCATGTACAGAATCGTGAATCACCATTGGAGATTTTTAGGGTTCTTAAGGTCTCGAATTGGGGATTTCCAGCACAGGCAAAATTAGGCCTTCTCACGCATATGCTTGAACTCGTGACATCCAGACGAACTCATTGCAACCCTCGCGCTCAATTTATCTTGCGCCTATCGCTAATCGCTATTTTTCTCTTTTCCAATTTGTGGGGGTTTAAAACCCCCGCTATTTGTTTGATATTTCTGCAGGTGAAACGAAGAAGGAGATGGCGTGCTGACGTATGATTGGGAGATTCAAACTTGGCGCGCGTTTTTCTGAGTTCCAGCATAGTTGTTATTATTAACATATATTAATTGTTGATTATTATGCTTACAAAGACAACGCGATGGTGGAGTGGTTGGTGACGTGTTTGTTCATCACTAGGACCTGGGTTCGATTCCCAGGTCCCCCCATAATTCCATGTTATTTTTTCTAAAGCGTTCTTGTGTAGGTTCCCAAACGTTGAGCACCATACACCTCACAGATCCAAGCGCCAAGTGGCCTCTCTCATAGATCTGAAGGCCAGGAGGTGGTCCTCACCATGCGCCCAGTCAACCAACAAGCACTGGATTCCAGAAAGTCAAACATGGCCTTGTGTTATTGGGCCTCAGATTCCAATTTTCACCTCCATATTAGGCCCAGACCCCCTCCTTGGTTTATTCTTTTTCTTTTTCTTTTTATATTTTTAATTTAGTTAACTTTTTTTAATTATTATTATTATCACCCAAAATTAACCAATTAATATTTTTTCACAACAAAACCAAAAAAAAAAACAAAAAAAAAATGTAAATACTTTATTAATTTTATTTAGGTAATTATTTTGTAAATAAATACTAATAAATTGAATTAGTTTTAATTAGGCAACTTTAACTTTTTTTAATGACTAAAATAAATTTAGAATTAGGTTTTTATTAACTTTTAATTTTAATTCTTTTATTTTCATTAAAAAACATAAAAATACAAAAACATTTTTCTTTTAATTAATTAATTAGTTTAATTATTAGTTTTAATTTCATTTAATCACAAAAAAGACAAAAAATTCATTTCTTTTCTTAAAAGGGTCAAAACCCTAGGACGTCTTGATTTAATTTTTATTCGCGCGCATTTTATTTTATTTTGATTATTATGTAACTGCTTCCAAGAATGTAATAATAATTAGGTTTATTGCTTTCTTTACTTTCCGCACTTTATCAAAACGGGTCTTTGTTTTTTTGGCGATGTATAGACCCGCGCCTTGTAATAGCGTAGAATTTACATTTCCGCAATTTACTTTCCGCACCCCTAACTGTTAATAATGCATGAAAGAATGTATGTAAATAAAATTAATCCGTAGCTCACAAATAACATGTACAAAGACAATTAACTGAAAAAACAACACACAAAGCACATGCCACTCTTAGGGTACGCCTCACTGGTTGCCTCGAACGTGGTCATCAAGTATAGGGTGTCTTAGAGGCCGCCCTCCTGTCTAAAGATCCAGTTGCCTCAAAACAGTTGCCTCGGATAAAAGGATCTAGGATATTAGGGTTACTTCTAAGGTGTCCTACCATTGCTTCGGTGACCACACTGTCCCGATAATCGAATTGACCCGAACACCTCCAACGATGGTGCTACCTACCTCTCAATGGTGGGATTGCACTATCTAAAGGACTCTTACACAGTCTAATTCCTTAGAGTAGGTAGATTCTCATAGGTACTTGCTCTTTCTCAAAACAAACGAAAATACTTTTCACACCTCACACTTTTTAAAAGTTTTCAAACAAATTTTTCATACACTCTTGAGGACAGATACAAGAGTTACTTAGAAATTTTTCAAACGAAACTTTTTCAAAACCCACACACACTTGAAAAGCAAACAAATTTTGAAAACATAAGAGCAAGTACCTAAGAGCCCGTGGATAACCACAGATAGAAAGGGTGCTAACACCTTCCCTTTCTATAAATCTACCTCCCGAACCGAGAAACATTCTCGAATAAGGAATTTTGCTGTGCTTTTGTCCTTTCCATATTGGAGAACATAAAAGACGGTGGCGACTCTTGCTTACCGCAACATTTCGCGAAACCAACTTAAAAAACAGTCAGTTCTATTTCCACTGATCACACTCACTAACAAAGGATACACGAAAGGAGGTTTGGATAAAACTCTTTTTGTCAAGAATGAAGGAGGAAAGGTAATGGTAGCTCAAATTTATGTTGATGACATAGTGTTTGGAGGAATGTCAGATAAAATGGTTAAACATTTTGCTAACCAGATGCAAGCTGAATTTGAAATGAGCCTCATGAGAGAATTGACCTACTTTCTTGGACTACAAGTCACACATATGGAAGACTCAATTTTTCTGTCTCAAAGCAAGTATGC
Source organism: Vicia faba (assembly GCA_948472305.1). Taxonomy (NCBI): domain Eukaryota; kingdom Viridiplantae; phylum Streptophyta; class Magnoliopsida; order Fabales; family Fabaceae; genus Vicia; species Vicia faba. The sequence goes on from OX451735.1 coordinate 558,509,094, forward strand.
AAAGAATATTGTCAAGAAGTTTGGGATGGAGAATGCCAGTCATAAAAGGACTCCTGCACCTACTTATTTAAAGTTGTCCAAAGACACAAGTGGGGCAAATGTGGATCAAAGCTTGTACAGAAGCATGATAGGAAGTCTGCTATACTTAACAGCCAGCAGACCTGACATTGCCTTTGCAGTTGGAGTTTGTGCAAGATACCAGGCTGAACCCAAAGTAAGTCACATCAACCAGGTGAAAAGAATTCTGAAGTATGTGAGTGGAACTTACAATTATGGCATGATGTACTCTCATGGATGTGAACCAATTTTGTCTGGTTATTGTGATGCTGATTGGGCTGGTAGTGTTGATGATAGAAAGAGCACCTCTGGAGGATGCTTCTTTTTGGGAAATAATCTTGTCTCTTGGTTCAGCAAGAAACAAAACTGTGTGTCTCTATCTATTGCTGAAGCTGAATACATAGCAGCTGGTAGCAATTATTCTCAAATGATCTGGATGAAACAGATGCTGACTGAGTATAATGTCACACAAGATGTCATGACATTGTACTGTGACAATTTGAGTACTATTAACATAACCAAGAATCCTATACAACACAGCAGGACTAAGCATATTGACATTAGACATCACTTCATCAGAGATCTTGTGGAGGAGAAGGTGATTAAGCTGGAACATGTTGCCACTGAACTACAACTGGCTGACATTTTTACCAAGGCACTTGACGCTAGTCAGTTTGAAAATTTAAGGGGCAAGCTGGGTATTTGCCAATATGAAGAGATGTAGCAATTAATTTTGCTTAATACAAGGGTTGAAAGAGATATGTTAATCAAGTCTATTCTGATTGGGCTAATCATTTGTTTCCCTCTTTCTTTCCAAAAGTTTAAGAAGAGGAATAAACATATTTATATCTCCCTCTTCTCATTTTGCTGCATCACTATCCATTTCCTCAAAAGAAGATTTCACACACGCTGTCACTTGTCTTATCAATCTCTCAAGATGTCTCAACAATCTGCGTCATCATCTTCATCAAAGGCAACTGCATCTTCCTCACCCACGGACACCGAACCTAGGGCAATCGTGAACTCCATGGATGCTGATGTTCTTGAGGTAACTCCACTTCGTGAAATGGCAGCTGATCCTACTAAGGTCAAGAAGCTGCGAACCAGACATGCAAGAATATCACAAGCTTCTCCCTCTGGTAAATCTTCTCAACCATCATCTTTTGTTCCTCCAGAGATAACTAATAGGGAAGGTTCTGCTTATGTGCATCAAGATATTGCCCGACTAGTCACTAGGATTCTTAATGAGAATCACTCTGTTCCTGGTATATCTGTACCATTGAACCAAGAAACTGCTAGCCCTAATTTAGAAAGTGATCCCAATGTCACTCAGAATGTTGAGACACCTGATGACAACATTGAGAAATCTCCAGAAAAACCTGATGATCACCAGACCCCTACTGACAAGGCTGTTAAACCTCCTATCATTGATGTTGATGAAGAATTTTCTGACAATGATTTAATTGCCAATATCAATCCTAGCATAGCTAGAAGGATGATGAGTAGAAAAGAAAAGCAGAATGCTTCCCAAAGCCCCTCCAAAGAGAAGGCTACTGAAGTTGTTCATGAGAAAGCTAGGCCTGAGAACAAGGCTAGAGAAGAAGCTGAGAAGAATCAAAAAGCTGGAACTTCGAAAGGGAAAGGTAAGGTAAAAGCTATGGTATCTGTTGGTAGTCTCTCAAAACCCTTGAGACAACCTATAGTCAAGAAAAGAAAGGCTCCTGAACCCTCTGAATCTGATGAGGAATCAGACTTTGTTTTTGATGTTGAGAGCAATGTTCCAGACATTCCTCTCAGTAAGAAACCCTCTTCTAACAAACTGGCTAAGGTTCCTGAAGTTGCCATTGACAACATCTCCTTTCACCATCCAGAAAATGCAAGCAGGTGGAAGTATGTGTTTCTGAAAAGGATTGCCTTAGAGAGGGAGCTGAACAGAAGTGCTATTGATTGTAAGGAAGTCATGGATCTTATCAAGGCTGCTGGCCTGATGAAAACAGTGGTCAAGTTTTCCAACTGCTATGAGATTCTTGTCAAAGAATTCATAGTAAATTTGTCTAGTGGTTATGCTGATGGAAAGTCAGCTGATTTTAAGAGTGTTTATGTGAGAGGAAGGAAGGTAAATTTCTCCCCTACTGTGATAAACAAATACCTAGGAAGGCCTGATGATGCTCAACCTGAGCTTGAAGTTACTGACAACCAAGTTTATCAAACCATCACTGCCAAGCAAGTCAAGCACTGGCCCTTGAAAGGGAAGCTAAATGCAAGCAAGTTGAGCATGAAGTTTCCCATACTACACAAAATTGGTGCAGCTAACTGGGTTCCCACCAACCACAAATCCACCATCTCCACTGGTTTGGGAAGATTTATCTATGTTGTTGGAACCAGAACAAACTTTGATTATGGAAACTACATCTTTGATCAAACAATGAAACATGCTGAGAGTTGTGCTATTAAAGGCCTTATTGATTTTCCCTCTCTCTTGTGTGGTATAATCATTTATCAGTATCCTGATATCCTGGTTGAAAAGGACTATGTGTGCAAAAGAGCCCATGCACTTGTTTTTCACTATAAACTGTTTCAGGGAACACATGTCCCTGACATTGTTATGACATCTGCTGAGACATCAAATGTCAAAGCTCATTCCAAGAAAGCTGATGTTATAGCTGTTCTAAAAGAAACCTGCAGAGAGCTTGGTGCAAGAAAAAGGACTCTTGAAGAGCTGATTGCTAGTCTGGAACATGAGGAGAATGAAGAACAAATGAGGGAAGAGGATGCTGATGAAGAACAGCATGATGGTTCTGCAAGAAGCTCACCAGAAAATGCTGCTGAAAATAGTGCTTCCTCAGGGGATGACAGTACCTGAAGGTCTGTGTTTACTGAGTTGAAAAGATTGATGCTGGAATTTGTGCTGCTATTTGATACCTTCTCTCTGTTTCTGTGTATTTTGAATTTCCTTTGGATGACTGTATAACTTAAAGTACTAGTATCTTTGGCCTCTTTATGACTAAAAAGGGGGAGAAGAAATTATGGTAATTTTGGTAGAATTAGATATTTGTACCTGTTATTAAAATTTTTGCTGCATTCTAATCTCTGATTGTTTAGGGGTTTTAGCCAAAAATTTGCCAAAGGGGAAGTTTGTAAGTGTTAGTTTGTTGGCATTAATTTTTGGTAAAACCAGATTTGCGAATGTCATGACTGATGTCATAACATTCTGGGATAAAGGTAAATTCTGCAGAAGGAATATTCTACAGGAACAACTCAGTATGAGTGAATATCATGATGATTAAGTTATGATCATATGTACTGAATTCTACCAAAATCAGTGAGCAAGATACATGATGTCATAACCAATGTTAAGACATCCTGTACTGATCAAAGTTGTTGTGCAGATTTATTGTTCCTGAGAATTTTCAGGAATCTGGTGTGCTACTCTGAGTTGAAGTATATTGTCCAGATCAGATGCTCACGTGGACATTAGGTTAACCTTGCTTAACTCTAATCTGTTATGATGAAAGCCCAATACCAAGTCTTTAGGTTAACTTTAGTTAACCCTAGCTATTTTTATGGAAGCCCTAAATGAAGAATAGTCTGCTTATATATTTCTCACGAAGCCTAATGGTGAGCAGCGCTTTTGACAGAAGATCAATAAGGCATTGTATAGTTGTAACTACTGTGAGCCAAGCAATTATCATTTTGATAAGTGACTTGGAGTAGGTTTTGGTTGTAAGGGTTGTTTATCACTCAAAGCTTTGAAGCACGAGTGTTGTGTCTCTTGATTAAAGCTTTGAAGCAAAATCAAGCGTGTGTGTTGAAGAATATCTTCATAATCTTATTAATCAGTAGATTAGTATCACTGTTGTGATTGAGGGGGAGTGAGTAGGAACTCAGGTTTAAGTAGGACTTAGATTGAAATTGCATTGGGTAGGTCTTAAGTGAAGGAGATAAACTGGTTGGTTTATTCCTGAATTGATACCTCTTCTAGTGAATTTCCTCCCTGGCTTGGTAGCCCCTAGAGTAGGTGTTGTTATACACTGAACTGGGTTAACAATTGATTGTGTTCTTTACTGTCTTTTAAATTACTGTTTGGTGTGTGTACAGTTTTTCAGATACGGTGTCATAATATTCACTGTGACATTAAGTATTTGTTGCCAGAATTTCAATTGGCATCAGAGCAGGCACCCTGTCTGTCTTTCTGGGTGATATCTAGGGATATTATTTTCTGGCGCTATGGACAAGGAAGGAGGATTTGGGAATAGACCACCTATTCTGGATGGATCAAATTATGACTACTGGAAACCTCGTATGATTTCCTTCTTGAAGTCACTGGACAAAAAGGCTTGGAGAGCTGCTAACAAAGGATGGAACCATCCCACCATAACTGGGAAAGATGGGACGACTAGTCTGAAACCTGAGGAAGAATGGAGCAAAGAAGAAGATGAGTTAGCCCTGGGTAACTCTAAAGCATTGAATGCATTGTTCAATGGAATTGATAAAAACATATTCAGACTAGTACATCAATGTGAACTGGCCAAGGATGTTTCGGACACTCTCAAAACCACCCATGAGGGTACATCCAAAGTAAAAATGTCAAGACTTCAGATGCTCACTACCAAATTTGAGAATCTAAGGATGATGGAAGATGAGACCATTCATGAGTTTCACATGAACATCTTGGAAATTGCCAACACCTCAGGAGCATTGGGAGAAAAGATGTCAGAAGAAAAGCTGGTGAGAAAGATTCTCAGATCCTTGCCTAAAAGGTTTACAATGAAAGTGACTGCTATAGAGGAAGCTCAGGATATCTGCAACTTGAAGGTTGATGAACTCATTGGGTCACTTCAGACATTTGAGATGGGGATCAGTGACAATGTTGACAAGAAAAACAAGAGCATAGCCCTTGTATCCAATACTGAAGATGAAAGCAATGAGAGTGATGAAGAGAATATTTCAGAAGCTATAGCGATGCTTGGAAGGCAGTTCAACAAATTCATCAAGAGAATGGACCCAAAGTCAAGGTCAAATGTCAAGAACATTTCCTCTGACATTAGCAGATCCTATGACTCCAGCAGAAGAACTAAGTCTGAAGAAAAGGGAAATCAAAGCAGAGGAATCCAATGCCATGGATGTGAAGGATATGGGCTCATTCGAGCTTAATGTCCTACCTTTCTTAAGAAACAAAAGAAAGGAATGTCTGTTACTTGGTCTGATGGTGACTCAGAAAGTAACTCTGAAGAAGAATCTGCTAAACTAGTTACTGCACTATCTGGTATTTGTAACTCTGATAATGATTCTAGTGATGAGGAAGTGACATTTGAAGAACTTGTTGACTCCTACAAGAAGCTGTGTATCAGAAGTGCTGAAGTATGTCAGCAAAATGAGAAACAGAAAAAGCTCATAGTAAAGTTGGAGGCTGAGAAGAAGGCAGACACCGCTACTATAAGCCATCTCGAAGGTGAAGTTCTAATGTTGAACTCCAAACTTGATCAAATGACTAAGTATGTCAAGATGTTAACAAATGGAACTGACAAGTTGGAAGAAATCCTTCAGGCTGGACAAAATGCAGGAAACATGTCTGGTCTAGGATTTGTGGCTGCAAAGAAATTTGTTGTTGACAAGAAGACGACCAGGCCTGATAAACAAATGTCAAAGCAGATGTCACAACATAGGACTCAACATCAAGAACAGAGAAATATGAAGAAAAAGTATCAAAGATGGAGATGTCATTATTGTGGAAGGTTTGGTCACATAAAGCCATTCTGCTTCAGATTATATGGATATCCTAATCAGACCCCATATGTCAAACCTAAGACTAACAAGGCACCATATACTCAACAGTGGAAGAAAAAGACTGCAGCCCTGATAGCTCACACCTCCCTTAGAGTTTCTGCCAAGGAAGACTGGTACTTTGACAGTGGATGCTCTAAACACATGACTGGAATGAAGAATCTGCTGAATGATGTCAAACCTCATACTACTAGTTATATCACTTTTGGAGATGGTGCTAGAGGAGAAATCAAAGGAGTTGGAAACTTGGACTGCCCTGGAGTTCCAAACCTAAATGAAGTATTGCTGGTAAATGGTTTGACTTCTAATCTAATAAGTATCAGTCAATTATGTGATCTAGGATTCAAGGTCAACTTCACCAAGTCTGAATGTCTTGTAACTAATGAAAAATAAGAAGTTGTAATGAGAGGAGTCAGATCAAAAGACAACCGTTACTTATGGGAGTCTGAGAACACTAACTACTCTTATGTATGCTCTATAGCCAAAGAAGAAAAGGAAGTGAAACTGTGGCACCAAAAACTTGGTCATTTACATCTTAGAGGGATGAAAAAGATCATATCCATGGAGGCTGTCAGAGGGATTCCAAGGCTTCAGATTGATGAAGGGAGAGTCCGTGGTGAATGTCAGGCTGGAAAGCAAACTAGAATGTCACATCCAAAGACAAGACATTTGACCACCTCTAAGGTGCTAGAACTTCTACATATGGATCTGATGGGTCCCATGCAGGTGGAAAGTCTTGGTGGAAAGAGAAATGCCTATGTTGTTGTGGATGACTTTTCCAGATTCACCTGGATAAACTTCATTAGGGAAAAGTCTGATGTATTTGATGTATTTAAGGAATTGTGCAAAAGAATTCAAAGAGAAAAAGAAGGATGCATTGTCAGAATCAGAAGTGATCATGGTAAGGAATTTGAAAATAGTAAGTTTAATGAGTTCTGTTCCTCAGAAGGAATCAATCATGAGTTCTCTTCACCTATAACTCCTCAACAAAATGGAGTTGCGGAAAGTAAAAATAGGACTATACAGGAATCTGTCAGAGCAATGATACATGCCAAAAATCTTCCTATTCATTTTTGGGCTGAAGCTATGAATACAGCCCGCTATGTCCATAACAGGGTCACCTTGAGATAGGGAACATCATCCACCATTTATGAACTATGGAAAGGAAGAAAGCCTACAGTGAAGTACTTCCATGTCTTTGGGAGCAAATGCTATATTCTGACAGATCGTGAACAAAGGAGAAAGATGGACCCTAAAAGTGATGAAGGAATATTCCTAGGATACTCTACCAACAACAGAGCATATAGGGTGTTCAATTCCAGGACCAAAGTTATGATGGAGTCTATAAATGTCATAGTTGATGATCACCATGAGGAAACAAATGTCCCATATGATGTTGAGACATTCTTTGAGACTTCAACACAAGTGTCTAAAAAGGATGATCTGCCTAATCCTACTCCATCAGAGTCTGAATCAAAGGAAGCTAACAAAGATCCTTCCATCATAATTCAGAAAGATCATCCTAAGGAACTCATCATAGGAGATACTAACAGTGGAGTCACTACAAGATCTAGAGAAATCATCACAAACTCTTGCTTTGTGTCTAAGATTGAACCAAAAAATGTTAAAGAGGCTTTGACTGATGAATACTGGATTGAAGCAATGCAAGATGAATTGAACCAGTTGAAGCAACATAAAGTATGAGAGTTAGTTCCTAGACCAGAAGGAACAAACATCATTGGTACAAAGTGGGTCTACAAGAACAAGTCAGATGCTGAAGGAGTTGTCACCAGGAATAAGGCAAGGCTTGTTGCTCAAGGATACACCCAAGTTGAAGGGGTTGATTTTGATGAGACTTTTGCTCCTGTAGCCAGAATGGAATCAATCAGACTTCTATTGGGAGTTGCTTGTCTCCTTAAGTTCAAGCTGTTTCAGATGGATGTGAAGAGTGCCTTCCTAAATGGGTACTTAAATGAGGAAGTATATGTGGAACAACCTAAAGGATTTGTGGATCCAAACTGTCCTGATCATGTCTGTGTGCAAAAGGGCCCCTGCACTTGGTTTTCACTATAAACTGTTTCAGGGAACACATGTCCCTGACATTGTTATGACATCTGCTGAGACATCAAATGTCAAAGCTCATTCCAAGAAAGCTGATGTTATAGCTTTTCTAAAAGAAACCTGCAGAGAGCTTGATGCAAGAAAAAGGACTCTTGAAGAGCTGATTGCTAGTCTGGAACAGGAGGAGAATGGAGAACAAATGAGGGAAGAGGATGCTAATGAAGAACAACATGATGGTTCTGCAAGAAGCTCACCAGAAAATGCTGCTGAAAATAGTGCTTCCTCAGGGGATGACAGTACCTGAAGGTCTGTGTTTGCTGAGTTGAAAAGATTGATGCTGGAATTTGTGCTGCTATTTGATACCTTCTCTCTGTTTCTGTGTATTTTGAATTTCCTTTGGATGACTGTATAACTTAAAGTACTAGTATCTTTGGCCTCTTTATGGCTAAAAAGGGGGAGAATAAATTATGGTAATTTTGGTAGAATTAGATATTGGTAGCTGTTATTAAAAATTCTTCTGCATTCTAATCTCTGATTGTTTTGGGGTTTTAGCCAAAAATTTGCCAAAGGGGGAGTTTGTAAGTGTTAGTTTGTTGGCATTAATTTTTGGTAAAACCAGATTTGCGAATGTCATGACTGATGTCATAACATTATGGGATAAAGGTAAATTCTGCAGAAGGAATGTTCTACAGGAACAACTCAGTATGAGTGAATATCATGATGATTGAGCTATGATCATATGTACTGAATTCTACCAAAATCAGTGAGCAAGATACATGATGTCATAACCAATGTTAAGACATCCTGTACTGATCAAAGTTGTTGTGCAGATTTATTATTCCTGAGAATTTTCAGGAATCTGGTGTGCTACTCTGAGTTGAAGTATATTGTCCAGATCAGATGCTCACGTGGACATTAGGTTAACCTTTCTTAACCCTAATCTATTATGATGAAAGCCCAAGACCAAGTCTTTAGGTTAACTTTAGTTAACCCTAGATATTTTTATGGAAGCCCTAAATGAAGAATAGTCTGCTTATATATTTCTCACGAAGCCTAATGGTGAGCAGCGCTTTTGACAGAAGATCAATAAGGCATTGTATAGTTGTAACTACTGTGAGCCAAGCAATTATCATTTTGATAAGTGACTTGGAGTAGGTTTTGGTTGTAAGGGTTGTTTATCACTCAAAGCTTTGAAGCACGAGTGCTGTGTCTCTTGATTAAAGCTTTGAAGCAAAATCAAGCGTGTGTATTGAAGAATGTATTCATAATCTTATTAATCAGTAGATTAGTATCACTGTTGTGATTGAGGGGGAGTGAGTAGGAACTCAGGTTTAAGTAGGACTTAGATTGAAATTGCATTGGGTAGGTCTTAAGTGAAGGAGATAAACTGGTTGGTTTATTCCTAAATTGATACCTCTTATAGTGAATTTCCTCCCTGGCTTGGTAGCCCCCAGAGTAGGTGTTGTTATACACTGAACTGGGTTAACAATTGATTGTGTTTTTTACTGTCTTTTAAATTACTGTTTGGTGTGTGTACAATTTGTCAGATACGGTGTCATAACATTTATTGTGACATTAAGTATCTGTTGCCAGAATTTCACAATGTGTGTCACATTTGATTTACATCTTGAGAAGTTAGATGTGAAGACTGTATTTCTTCATGGAGAACTTGAAGAGGAAATATATATGCTCCAACCAGAAGGGTTTGAAGAAAAAGAAAACTTGGTTTGCAGGTTAACCAAATCTCTGTACGGTTTAAAGCAGGCGCCTAGGTGTTGGTACAAGAGATTTGATTCCTTCATAATGAGACTTGGATACAACAGACTAAGTTCAGATCATTGTACGTATTACAAAAGGTTAGATAATGGTGATTTCATTATTTTATTGTTATATGTGGACGACATGTTGGTGGTATGCCCTAATAAAGGTCGAATCCAAGAATTGAAGGCACATTTGTCTAGGGAGTTTAATATGAAGGATTTGGGACCCACAAACAAGATTTTAGGGATGCAAATTCATCGAGACAGAAAAGATAGGAAGATTTGGCTCTCTCAGAAGAATTATCTTTGGAAAGTCTTAAGGCGCTTCAACATGCAAGACTGTAACCCAATCTCTACCCCACTTCTTATCAATTGTCAGTTGTCTTCAAGTATGTGTACTAGCAGTGAAGCAGAGAGGAAGGAGATGTCTCGAGTACCGTATGCATCAACAGTGGGAAGTCTTATGTATAATATGATTTGTACTAGACCAGACATTGCTCAAGCAGTTGGAACAATCAGTCGAATCATGATAGATCCATGTAGAGAGCATTGGAATATTGTGAAGAGGACCCTGAGATATGTTAAAGGGACCTCAAATGTTGTATTATGTTTTAGAGGATCAGAGTTTGTTGCCAAAGGATATGTTGATTCAGACAATGCAGGTCATCTTGACAAAAGAAAATCTACTACCGACTATGTGTTTACACTAGCAGAAGGAGTGGTAAGTTGGTTATCTAAGCTACAAATTGTCGTAGCTTTATCTACCACAGAAGCATAATTTATATCAGCTACCCAAGCATGCAAGGAAGCTACCTGGATTCAAAGGTTATTAGAAGAACTCGGGCATAAGCAGCAAAAGATTTTTGTGTATTGTGACAGTCAGAGTACCTTGCATATTGCAAGAAATTCAACCTTTCATTCCCGGAATAAACACATAGGAGTACATTATGATTTTGTTCGAGAAGTAGTAGAGGAAGGGAGCGTGGATATGCAGAAGACTCACACTAAAGATGACTTAGCAGATGTTATGAAAAAATCGATGAACGCTAACAAGTTTATTTGGTGCATAAACTCTTATGACCTATCAGAAACGTAGCAACATTGGAATTGACATAATTGAGAAATTTTTAAAGCAAATAAATAAGGCTTTAAGTGGGAGATTGTGAGGAAGTAAAATCATATTTAATTTATTATGTAAAGTCAATTATATGTAGTGGAGAGAAAGTTACAAAAATCATCAATTTATTGATGGTTAGGAGAAAATTAAATTAATTATTCATAGCAATTAATATAAATAATTGTTACATTGTAATTTTTTTTAAGCATCCCATAATTATCTGAGAGTTTAACAGACAATTGTTTCTCCTTAGTTCCATACTTTTATCTCTTATTCTAGTTGCCTTAATATTATTTTGTTACTTTGATATCTAACACATAATACCCATCTCCTTCTGCCTCATCAACATCCCACGCCACAACAAATGGTATCATCGAAACTCCAAAGCGCAAACGAGAAACACGACACTGATATTCTTTCTATGAGATTCGAAAACAACTTTGAAGATGAGAAAGATGAAGATGGAAGAAGAGGAGGAGGAAGAAGGAAGAAGGAAGATGTCACAAAGAGATAAAACGAAAAATGACGAGAGAGAGAAAAAGTTTAGAAGAAAACAATTTGTTGGGATGGGACATATCGGAAACTGTGAAGATTGTAGAAAACAGAAAGGGAGGGGATAAAAATCAATAGGATTTGGATTATGGTTAGAATCAAAAGGTAACTCAGTTTGCATTTAGAAGATAGTAAAATAATATTGTAGAAACGATGTGGTTTCTCAGCATATATTTGGTTAAATAGTTACCACAGGGGTAAAGAAAGACAGTTTTTGATGCATTAGTGTTAGCACGGCTAAGTTTAGACAAAGGGCATCGGTGTACCTAGATTAGAAGATTCTTAAATGGTAGATTCAATTAATATTAATAAACTGACTACGATAAAAGTTTGTTTTTCTATCTGAAATTATGTAATTTGCCAAGACAGCAAGATATCACTGTAAGCCTGAAGGTCTTTAGAAACTTGATGATGAGAAATATTCAAAACTTATCAAAAAGCTAGACTATATGCTCATAATAAACCAGCATTGTCAGCGGAAGGCAAAAACTCAAAAAATATACAATCGATGGGAGATTTTTTCAATTTGAGGGAATTATTTACTTCTGTGCATTTATTTCTGTAATATAAGAAAAATTAAGATTCTTTTTACTTTTTATTTAAAAATTAAAATAATATAGTAAATGTTTTCATACGAATGGTAATGGTGTCAGATATAGCAGTATGTAGGGGTGTAGTTAGATTACTTTTAGATTTGCAATAACATTCATTCAGTAATGGACCGAACCACAAATTCCTTGGGCTTCATTATATAATCTGTAATTTCGGAGAATATTTTGTGCCACCTCATAATTTTAACCTAACACCTCCACATGAGCAATGTTTTAATGTTTTTTTTTTTATCATTATGAATTTGTTTAGTAATTTTGGTTTTTTAAAAAGTACGGAGAAATACCGGGATTTTTCGACATTGTATCAGATTTTGTTTGTTTATATGATGAAATACTCGATATTGCAAAAATAATACCGATTTTTTTGAGATTATTTGAAGAAGTATAAAAAAAATTTAAAATTTAAGATAAAAATGCATTGTTCTGATAATTGTAAGAAAAAATACCGATTTTTCAAATAAGTGGTGCATGTATATCAGATAGTTTTTAAAAATTGGGTAAGTTATACTACGTATCAGATGTATTGAAAAATCCGATAAATATCAAAGTTTTCAAATATTTGAAAAATACGGTAGACAGTGGGGATTTTTGAAAAATCCTTAAGTTTTTGATATTTTGAACAAAACAGTTAGACAATACAACAATTAACACGATAAAATATATATATGTAATGCAAAATATATTTAAACATATCAATACAAAATAAATTATGTTGCCTTCCTAACTTCTTGTTCCTAGTGCCTAATATGTCTCGCGCATGACATTTCCAATGGACAATCAGATTTCAACTTCACCTAAACCTATGATTGTTGTTAACAAAATCAACTGCAATAAACTTATATGTACTCGCAACTTTGGATGGAGATACATCTAATAGAAAGAAAGTGATGTTAAGGTTCCTGAACAATGAAACAAATATGGAATTGCATCTAAAATCAATATGGTAACTCATATCAGGAAACATCCTTCACTTGTCACGATTTTGCATACTCAAGTTAGCTACTCGCAACGAACTCCTAACTTAAGACACAATGCATATAACACATTAGAATACATTTGATGGTCTTAATAAATTTTAACATCTAACTATGTTCTAACCAAAGGCAATGACTCTTCACCTTCATCCAAGTAAATCTGCAATAGCATGGAAACCACAATTTCCATCTTGACCCTCATTAAAAATGTCATCAATGTACTGATGCAGAAAAATAGTAAACTAAGACAAGTAAAGAAAATTTTGAAAAATGGCTAGCTGATTGATTTTCAATTTGTTTTGTACATGATCTCTTCGTAGTTTGACTTCCTTGCGAGCCCTCAGCATACTCCCACTACAAAGGAACATGGTGCACATCACTCTCTTGACCCTTTTTACTCTTCTTAATTCCCCATTTTGACTTGTACATCACTGGTGGTGGACACATGGAATTTATGGATGAATGTGTTAGTTCCTTAAATTTTTTCTCCATCACCACCCTCTAGCCTAAAATATCTAGTGTACTAAAATATGTCTTCGACTCTTCACACTATTCTTCTAAATCTAATTGCGTTTCACTATCTTCTTGAGTGACCTCTTGCTCTTTAATGTATAATTTCTTCCAATTTATGTTGTCTTCCTAACTTCTTGTTCCTAGTGCCTTATATGTCCTGCGCATGATGTTTTTCATGCTCTTGCACCTTCACTATAATTATTTATCCATCGGTCAGTGATGAGAGGAAATGGATAATCAGATTTCAACTTCACCTAAACCCATGATTGTTGTTAACAAAACAAATTGCAATAAGCTTATGTCTACTTGCAACTCTGGATGGAGATACCACTAATAGAAAGAAAGTGATGTTAAGGTTCCTGAACAATGAAATAAATATGGTATTGTATCTAAAAGTAATATGATAACTCATATCAGGAAAATGAAGTTGTGGAATCTAGAGTAAAACTGAATGTTATACCGGTGTTCAATGTTGGAAATAATTTTTTTGAAATGATATTATGATTGAACATATTTGTAACTTCAACATAGTGTTCACATCATCCCAATTTCTACATAAATCTCCCCAGGTAGTAGTCAAAATAATTTTTAATCTTCAATGAGCAGACTCACTCCTAAAAAACATATATAGAAAAAGATGTTATACTTTGATAATTATTAATCTAATCTATTCAAAGTGACATCAATGTACATGTTCGTTGTTGTGTTTCTTAAATGAGTGACTATATAATGCAACAATAAACCTTTATTTATAGGCTGTCAACCATGTCTCATGCACATACTGAACAAATATAGGAATATCAGCACATGCTAGCTTAAAATGCTTCAAGTGTTCTACAAACTCAGACTCTTTATTCAAATACATGATTTTGTTTCATAGATCCATAACATTCTTTTGCCTATGAGATTCTACATACTCTTTACATATTATACTAGAATTATTGAAAATATGGAATAGGTACAACAAATGAGTTGAGTTTTGGAACACAACTTCCACGACATTTATAAACATCAGTTCCTACTCTGTAATCCAACACCTTCAGTAGCAACTTCTCGGAAGAAAATAACGCTTTCATCTTCTCTAGTGCCCATGTGAAGTTTTCCCCCCTTTCATGTTCAAAGAAGACAAGTCCAACCTAAAATGTCAACTTCATTGGCATAACACCAACAATCTCAAATAGTGGGAGTCGTCACCTGTTTGTTTTGTATGTACAATAATAAAATTAACACCAAATGAAACATGCTCAACAATTTCACTTAATTTAGATATGTTCAAAAGATATCAACAATAAGATTTGAATCGTCCATGTTTCTGATCCAGTACATATATTTCTCTTTATAAATAAGACTCGACAGATGTTGTTTTTGTTGGGTGAGAATATGGAGTAACAAAACAGTCTAGAGGGGGTGAACAAACTTAAAACAAAATTCAACCAATTTTTCAGAAATGAATTATCGAGGGTTTTCAAAATTTGCACGTGAAAAGTTTAGCGAGAAAATATGAGTATTATACTTGTATAGAAATTGTTTTGCATAAGCACTTAATCACATCACTTCATTTGTATATTTCACGAGGTGTGTTTATACAATGATTCAATTTCAACAAATTCTAAACTCAACAATTTTCTCGTATTTTAATCACCACTAAAGCTTGATTAGGTATCAATTCCATCAAAACCTAATCTTAAGCAATAAATCACTTCCAATTGAATAAACGATAAACTACTCTAAGAATTGACAACCTAAACATATAATATCCTACGAAAATTAAATGTGAGGATAGATAGATAAATAGATAGATAGATAGATAGATGGATAGATGGATAGATGGATAGATAGATAGATAGATGGATAGATAGATAGATAGATAGATAGATAGATAGATAGATGGATAGATGGATAGATGGATAGATGGATAGATAGATAGATGGATAGATAGATAGATGGATAGATGGATAGATGGATAGATGGATAGATGGATAGATCGATGGATAGATGGATAGATGGATAGATGGATAGATGGATAGATAGATAGATGGATAGATGGATAGATGGATGGATAGATGGATAGATGGATAGATGGATAGATGGATAGATGGATAGATGGATGGATGGATGGATAGATGGATAGATGGATAGATAGATAGATGGATAGATGGATGGATGGATGGATGGATGGATAGATAGATAGATAGATAGATAGATAGATAGATAGATAGATAGATAGATAGATAGATAGATAGATAGATAGATAGATAGATAGATAGATAGATAGATAGATAGATAGATAGATAGATAGAT